>OZ012647.1:12183008-13464663 GCA_963942575.1 Priocnemis perturbator | reverse complement strand
AGGGTGGGAGAGAGAGAGAGAGACAGAGAAGATTGCATAACGTGGCCGAAGTTTAATTACCGCGTTACGTTACTGCACACCGCTCTCCCTCTCTTTTTCTCTCTGACTCACACACGCTCACGCACACGCACCTCCAGTCCTCTCTATTGGCACACATTTTGCCCAAGCACGCATCCATCACCGATCACGACAATATGTTTCGCCAAGTCGAGCGCGCAGGCAAACGTCGAGCAGAATGTCCTCTGCACGCTTGTTCAAGAAAGTGATAGGAAATGCCATATCTTTGCATCCTTTTCTCTCGTTTTTGTACCCCTGCCGTCCGTCCGTTCGTCCGTAGGATCTAGAGGTACACGCTCGCACTCGGAAGTACGTGTGCATCAAGGTAACCGAGTCAGTTCTCTTTCTTCTTACAACTCGCATAGCCCTCTCCCGGAACCTCTCTATCGCTCTTTCTAACAGTATTCGTGTGTGTACCGTGCTATAGATGGTAGTGGGCAGCCACTTAGAGGCGCAGAAAGCAGCCACGCATAAACCAGTTTCCTGGTTATCCGACTCCTCGCATTTTCCTGCTCGACGCACAGCGCGTCGAACCCGCACGGAACGTACCATTAACGGAGGCTCCCTCGGCTCGATTCCGCGGCTGGACAAACCCCGCTTTGCCGCACTGTACCATGCCACGCCGTGCGCCGAGTCGAGTCGACTCGAGTCGATCGGCCGATCAGGGCCAGTCGGAAAGCACCGGCGATGCTGGCCGCTTAAAGGCTCGAATCGTTTTAAAGCGACGTCGGGTGCGAGACTCCTACAGTAGTCGACCTTACCTACCTGCATGCAACGTGCCCTGGACGCTCAACGTCGAACAATTACGTAACGAGAGTGACCCGTATCATTCCTCAGCAGAACTCTTCTCTATTTCTCCGTCTGTACGGAATCGCTTCCTCCTCGTGTCGCATTCCGCGCTTTATCAGTCTCGCATGGACGTCGCGCGATCATCGCAGAAGAGAGACATTATCCTCTCGACGGACTAGCCGGAGTAACGAACGGCACGGATTCGCAGGTCGTGATAAATTTTCAAACGGAACGCGAATGCCGTCCTCGATCTACGAGTGTCTGAAAGATAAATTTGCTTAGAGCGGAGAAGCGAGAGAGGAGGTGCGGATCGATGGACAGTGACGATTTACGATCCAGATCGAATCATTCAATTTCTCGGCGAGTAGAGGTCGAGAACGTTTATGGAAAGTCATCATCGGGGATCCGATTACTTTTTAATAAGGGAAGTCTCGCGGGGGTAATCGGTATTCCGTTTCACGAGGGTCGGGGACACTTGAGAGGAAGAAAGAGATAACGTTTAGAGACTTAGTACTACCTTAAGAGACTTGTGCGGCCGCGAGAGCGCGATAAAGTGGTACGAATTAAATCACTCGGAGTGACTTTCTTTACGATGCGGGTAGCCTCCATAAATTCAAGGAGATCGGAGAAACGTACGCCGCTGCTTGTCGCGGACTCTCTCAGCCTGCGATTCGCTAAGCACTCGAATGCACTCTTATGAACCCTCTCCGCATAACTTTACGAATCCGCTTGACCGAGAACCAGTATCGGGAACGGCCTTACGCCGTTATGTGATAAGTCGACGGTGTCCGTTAATGTTAACGCCGAGTGACTCGTACACGTCCGTTCGTGCCTCGCACAGATTCGCCTTACGAAGAACCGCCGACCACAGAGTTGCAACCTACGCCAACAGCTCTAAGCTCGCCAAGCAGAATATTTTAATTGGCCTGAATATCTCACGTGCTTCCTCTCCCATCTTTCCCTCCTCCGTTTGTCGTCCGGCATTTTAAACTCTTTTCAGGGCGTTCGTGTGTGCGCCCACAATACCGTCTTGACGAATTTTCCACGACTCCTTTATACACCCGTAACATACACTAGACTCACCCTGCGAAACGTATGATTATAGTCGCAAATTCACATTCCTTTCCACAACGTCTGCCGGCCGTTCGATCGTGAATCATTGATCCAGTTGAAAGTTCGGAACGCACGGCGCCGATTGCATGTTAGGTAGCATGAGCGTAACTCGCGTTAACGAGTCATGAATCTTTTTGAACGCAACTCTCTCGTTGCCGGCGTCGGCATACGCGCGTTCCATGAAAGAGCAACATTCCAAGCGCGCTACTACTGTCGTACATCCTCGCTCCGTAATACCGGTGGCGCGCGTAAACCAGCGCCGGGTTCAAACGAGTAACGTCCGTACGATGTTGACTCCGCTAAAACACATTCGTATAAGATATTCATAGCCGAATCGGGAGAAGCAACGCGACATTGTCTTTACCCATTCAGCCGATCACGTATGAACACGAAATGGGGACACAGCTCGTAAATCGACAAGTACGATTACTCCAATGAATCGCGGCCGACAATGAGAGGGAGGAATAGGATGAACATTATCGCGACCGCAGCGATCATGAGGACGAGGACGAATGAACCGGTCGTTTCCCTGTGAAATTCCGCAGTGCGAGATCGCCGATTGCGATTGAACCTGATGGGACATCCATGAACCGTTATTCCACCGCGATGACGCGGTGGCGTAGGCACCTGGTACAAGGCACTGTCTGCTCTCACTCCGCCTCATCGCTTTAACTCCTTCCGTTCACTGTTTCCACGCCTGTCTGTCTGTTTTCCCTTTTTCGCTCAACATCCTATCAAATGGCTCTGCTATATGTCAAAGTTCCATATTCACTATCAGGTATAAATTATCCAAATGAACGGCTCTTATAGGTTGAAAGCTCACAGAAATATCACAAAAATAATTTTTATAATTATTATAATACCAAAATAATTTCTATAATTACCATTAAACCTGTATACTGGGTCAATTTCTTCACACGCATCACAAATGCTGATCTATTTCGTACAACGCGTCTCTCTAAATGTACGTATGTATATATATATATATATATATATAGAGAGAGAGAGAGAGATTGATAGGTTCTAATATGAAATACTGTTACGTGTATCATTCTCATTCTCCTCAGTTCCTCAATGCCTAATCAACGATATAATGACGTATACACGCTCATACGTATGCCTCTAGGCTAGTCTAGGCATTCCTAACAAAATACAACCAGTCTATTAGTCACACGAAACACGAATCTCGTCTTGAAATTAATATATACCTGTTTATTTGCCCGCATACTTACCCTCTTTTTCGTCATCCTATTAATTTCTAACGACCTGGCATCACTTCGTTCATCCAGTGCCGCTTCCTACTATTAAAATGCACTACTCCCGCTCTAATATATGCTTTTGTAAGCTGACACGCGTAAGTGCACGCACATACTACGTAAGCGTATACGCATGCCAACGCGTTATAATTATTATTTATCCTGTGCATATCGTTTGCTCGTCCCGCATGACGACAACGCGACCTTCCAGAACCGTATATACTGGCAGGCTAATGACGGTGTCCCGCGTGAACGTTTATATTCCGTCGTTTCCCGCCCCGCGGGAATTGGAATATCTCTATCTCAGCGAATGTGTATTTAAGTCTGAACACAGAGCGATGTGCGTATAGGCCAATGTGTGTTTAGTAAGCGGCTCTGTATGTGTAATCGACCGGCTATCTACTTCAGTGGGCGATCGACCTAGTCAATTATTCTTCCCGCTAAATACAGTTACTCACTGTCGATTCTGTAGCACACACACACACAGCCAGAAAGATTACCCACTAACGCGGGTTCTTTTGAGTTGCAAAGAGGCTCCACCGAACAACAGCCTGCCACCGTTTTGACCTTCTGTGCTGAAGGTACAGAATGAGCTTGCGGGGTACCGGCAGTGAGATAAATTCGTTTCGTAGCTAATTCAGCACAACGGTGTTCCACTGAAACGAACGGTCAAACTTCCGCCACATTGCGGCTGGATAATTCGGGCAAACGCGCGTGGAAAATACTGAATTATTTCGCTGGCCGACATTTTGGCCAACGTCCGAAGTATTCCATGATTCATTACGCCACCGTTTCAATCGGTCCTGAAAATCCACAAAGGCTAATTCTGACAAGACTAACCACGCCAGCGAAGTTCCATGAGTATTTCAAAATTTACATTAAACATGTTTTTACTCAGAAGAATAATTAATTATATTCATTAACGACACTGATTAACGGTAAAAATGATGATACAATGCAAAGCCATCGATATCAAAGTTTCTAACGTGAGCGAAGAATTCGGGTAGAGGTAGCGAGCCGTTCTCATAAGGTGCACCATTTGAGGAGATAGAGCTTGAGAAAGAGGTGGGACGCGCGGGCAAGTGGAGAAAGAGAGACTGTGGGCAATCGAATGAGTGAGAGAGAACGAAGGAGGTAGCGGTGAGTTTTGAATGGTGTCGTACCGGCGATCGAATTGTGCGTACCGTTCTGTCCTCCTTAGTCGGCGGCGGGGGCCCTGTAGTCCCCTCCGGCAGACGTCTTCGGTCGCTGGAGGAAGAGCCACGCAGGCCAGGTGTATCGCAGTGCTTGAGAGTCAGCCGGCCACACGACGACGTCGTCGTTACGCATAGAACGAGTGGAGGCCGACGATCGAACCGCGACATCGAGAGTTCCATCTTCTCGAGAGTACGCGTGTGAGTTCCGGAATTATCATTGGAAAATCGACGCGTCGCGTCGGGCAGTTCTCTTCGAGTGGCAACGCGTACGCGCGCGCGCGCGCTTTCTTATAAGAAGCGGAGAATTTTCCTCCAGCCTGAGTTTTAACCGTGCGCCTCCTCTCTCCACCTTCATTCTCCTTTTCTATACACTGCCTCCTCTCGATCGCACTGCACGCTCTCTCTCACTCGCTGCACCGTGAATCGACGCGAGTTCCCGCCTTGGTGCCGCGTACACGTATATACACACATATCGTTTCTCCTATTGTGCGTGCGTTGGCTATTCTCAAGCTTGCCGATCGTCTCGTGAGAAACGTCGTCGTCGTGGAATTCAACCTCCGACGCTGGCACAGGAATCGACGCTATTCGCCGGTGAAAAAAGGAAACTGAAAGACGGGGCGACGAGAGAGAAAGAGAGAAGGGGGAGGGAGTGGGAAAGTATCGCTAAGGAAAAAGGAATCGAAAAACGAGCAAAGGGGATGTTTTCGAAGTGAACCATTATTCGCTTTCCTCTCGAATACGAAGTTCGATATCAAGTACCGACGTGGCAGAGTCCTCTCGAACAAGTCACAAGGTACGTTTTATTCTGGATGTGTTCTCACGATATGGCAGGATGGTGCCACTTACCGCAACATCGACGGATGAAGGCGTGTAATAATTATTTTAACGCATACAAAGTGGATCAAGTGGAACACTGAATTTCCGATGTGCCATTGTTTAAAAAGCGAAAACTCAACGGTCATTTTTCCATGCTTGCACGCCGACGTTTTAACATAATCATATAGCGAGGCGTTATTTCTCAACGCGCGCACAAAGGTGTATGTGCATAATGTGCTCGACGTGGACTAATATTATCATGAAAAGAAAACGGTACAAAATATTTCACAGTGTTTATCTGCAGAAGTAGTTCTAATTGAAGCAAGTCTAATTCGCGGTTGTACGAGTACATGTATTTCGATTAGATACCCGAGATGATGGTTACCCATCGTGCAAATGATTTCCTGCGCTCATGTAATTATATTCTGTCCTAGAATATAGCTGTCTTTTTTTTTACCGAGAAACCTTTCACCAAAGAGTATAACATTCTCTTCTTTAGATACCTTCCAATTAGACCAAATGTTCGTCAGAGGCGTGTTGCAACCAGCAGTCCCATTTTCAAATATTACAAAAAATGTAAACTTTCCACGTGATGGGAATTGGTTTTGAAAAAAGTATTTCTTTCTGTTTCGCAGACGCTTGAACATCGGCATCCTGGTAAACCGAGCTCGCGCAGCGACTGATCGTGAGGAAGATGACGAGACAGCAAGGAATCGGGCGTGGATACGTGGTAACGACGCTACTGCTGCTTGAAGCAGCCGCGAGATTTGGCTACGTGGCGGAAGGTGCGAGCGCGGACTCGACGCACGCGGGAGATCCGCCGCCTTCCGCGGTTCCTTCCGGTCTCTCCGGGCCAGACTACACCGGCCCATCGGCAGGCTCCGACGAGTGCGATCCCGAGATGGTCGGTTTTGAGCTAGTAACCGGCTACGTGTACACCGCGCCCACTAACATGCTCGAGTCCATACCGGGCACCTTGATGCTCACCGACTGCCTCGAGACCTGTCAGCAGAACGACTCTTGCCAGGCGGTCAACTACGAGACTGGCCTCTGTGTCCTATTCAGTTCTAACGCCGACAGCAATCCCGGTAAGATTGAATCGTTATCGTCTGTACGTGACGACGATGGCGGTAGGTAGGCAACGACGACGCGACGCGGACGACTACGATGGGCTCAGGGGAGGAACCGCGCGTACGGCAGACTGCCGGCACGATCTATCTTTTCCCGATTCACGGTACTCGTAGTCGCCTCGACGTCGTCGTTGTCGTTCCACGGCGCATCCTCCTACATATATGTATGTTATACGCCCGAATAAGGAGCTTTCATGAAATTCTTAGACATCCTTATTCCGTACTAGGCACGACTCAACACTTTTGCTAATGCTTCATGAGAATGGGGCTGTCAATTTATACGTGTCAGTCGTTCGCTTGATAAACGATGTGTAAATTAAAAGTAAAGCGTTCGACTCGCCCACACGCGAGGGAATATGCTGGAATACGGGCAACCGATCTTCTTTGCGAAATGGATCTGGTATTCGGAAGAAATGACGGGTGAAGGTATCTTCGTAGAGTTCAGGATAATGCATTCGATTTTTGCGCTGTTAGATTAATCATGGAAATAAAAGGATCGGTAGTGAGACGAGATCACTCAAATTTGTGAATTTAAAAGATCAGGCAGTGCGATGCTGGTGAACGTATTTATTTCATCAGTTTCTTTGCCCCGGTCATTTAATAAAATACTTGTGCTGATACTTTGCATTTTCGCGTGGCAATACGTTGACAATGTTAATCGGAACACTGTGGGTAATTCGACGTGCGGCGGTACGATGTCGATTGCCAAATGCGCGACTCGCTCGTATCCATAAGATTCTATTGGAGAACGCTCCTTTTCCTATTTTTTTACTATTCGATTTAATAAGGACGAGAACGTCGAGAAGGATATTCTGCTGGGTAGATAGTGACGCTTTCCATTGATTTTTGGAGGAGCAAATACCGGCAAAAGCGAAAAGTTTGGTTGGAAATATACGAATATTATTACGCGAGTGAATGTAATTTTCTGACATAACAGCCGACTCTACCAGAAACAATGAATTTATAATGATCCGGGTTCCACAAATTACGCGCTACAAAACTGACCTCAAAACGATCGTGGCACATATACGCGCGTTCTATTGGGGCCATTCTGGGATCAATTCGTAATACTTCATGTATTATTGAATTTCAATTTTACGACACGAATTCTCACTTACTGCCGTCAGTACCTATGCCGTGAACTGTACCGCATTTCATTGCGTCGTTGAAGTGTTCCTTAAATTGTTGCAAGGCACGAAAGAGCTTTCACGGCTTTCGATACAGTTGATTCTTCTAGCAAGGTCTTCGAGTGCTGAAGCACTCTATGACGTATCTACCGGATAAGAGATATCGATTCTCTACGGGTCAGAATTGTTCATCTATTTGCTCGAATGATTTGATGCAGAAAAGGAAGAAATTACTCAGCATGTCTCTTCTATCTATATTGCATTGATTGATCGTTTCCAGGCAGTGATCATTTCTTAACGCCTCGAATTTGAACCTTTTCCAATCTTCCCGTGATGTTCTTCTTCAGTTATGGCCGCATTCCCTGCTAATACCGCGCAGTGTCTCGAATGAAAACTCGATTTGGAACAATCGAACCAATCGGCCTTTCACCAGGCATAAAGAGAATTAGCAGGAGTCTGGGTGGGATATCCATTAAGGCAAATCGGTCTGAAAACTTCTTGCCGTTTACATAGCTGTTCTCATTGGGTTCGTTTAAAATGCTTCGAGTAGAAAGACAAAAGGTAATGCCAGACGATAAAAGATGCAGGGGGTATGGGCGGGGTAAAACGGTAGAAGAATTGCTGCGTTCGGTCGACGAGGAATTAACGGGATTCACGAACTTGGAAATGGATCATCTTCGAAATATTAGAACTGAACCCTTTGAATTCCCTGAAGCGACTTGAAAAGGAGTCACGGCCCCTCATGCGGCCGAAGGAAAATGTCGGAAAATCTAATAAGCCGTACTGTGCCTCGGTCATAAATTTAAGAGCGATTCACTTTACAAGACTTTCTTTCGCGGCAATACACGCGATATACTCTCCGCACCTGTAATGAGGCGATTTGTATACTACAAAGACGTACATTTTATCGACGATAAAGCACGAATGGCTTTTTCGTTACATACATTTTTATCGAACCAAAGCGTTGCGTACATGCACGGAGTGCGCTGCGCGCACATGCATGCACACCTACGTACATACATGCGCATCTATAATGTACGTGCCGCCGCGAGGATGAGTTATAAGGATCACGTGCATTGTCAGCAAGCGCTACCGAGCGCACGGTTCCTCATGAATAATGAATACCGGTATAAGTAAGTGTAATGAGAAACGCATTAATTGAATCTTCCGGGGTGTAATTAATATAAACTATACGTCCGTGGTCGCCCGGGCCGTGAGCATTAATTAAATAGCAAATGACGTGCAACACCCGCGCGAGGAACGGTATCGTTCTGGATAAGATTTTTCCAGATTGTCCGTTAACGTTTCCTTCACCGCGCCACCCAACGTAGCTGTGCGCCTTCTTAGGCAAATAAAGTGGAAACGGAGTCGCGAGAGATGCAGCGAACGACTGCCAGCCCGTACAACTGTAATTTTCTCATTAGTGACACTCAATTCACCTGAGATATACACTGCACTGGCGAAATTTGCAATTCTAACTTGCAATTAATACAAAGCCTTTCAACCAAAATATTACAACTCTCTCTCTCTCTCTCTCTCTCTCTCTGACTGAGGAACAATTGAGGGACTGGCTGGAACGAAAGTATTGTGAGCTACTTGGCATGTTTTTCTGCAAACCGCGTATTCATAAGACAGCAGCACTTTTTCAACGAGCAACGGCCGACGTGCATTGTAGCAGTTTATATAATCTTTTTTGCGACCGAATATTTTTCATCTCGCGGGAGAAGAACGCGCGAACTAGCTTTCGTAAAAACAGACCTCGTACCAATTACGAAGGTCCGGATGGGATGGGAGTTGCGCAAGAAACAATTGGCAGGTCGTGCTACTCGTTTCGCGCCACTTCTTACCTTGCGGGCAGGAAAGAAAAATAAAGAAAGAACCGTACCGCCGCCGAGACGAATTTCACCCAAAGGAATCATTCTTCATCCCAATTTCGCGACGACAGCGCCAGCGGAGCTAGTTCCATTGTGAATCGTCGGCGACCATAAAAAGTGTGCGTGCGACGAAGAAAAAAGAAGCTTGGAAGGTGCAGGAAGAGAGAAGGTTGATCGCGATAGTCGTTGAACTTGACGGAGCGGGCGCCACGGTTATGTCATGTAATCGCTGAATATAAAGGTGTAGGAGCGAAAGACAAAAGCGCACGTTCTGCCGCAACCACGTCAAGCTGAAGTACATGCATAGCGATTGAACGGAGAGCAGAGAGGAGGTCGAGAAGCGAGGAAAACGACAGCGGGAGCGTGTCGTGGCGGGCGCGCCGGCGAAAAAGGATGGAGGAAAGTCTGGCGGGGCGGGCGAAAGTGAAAATGTAAGAAATGTAGAACGGCGCAAGGAATTTCAATCATTTTATTCATCAGCGACCATTTACGGCGAGGTTAGCGAGAAAAGCGTGCTCGGTGCCCGACACACAGGTACGCCCGCCTGCATGTGACAGCTTGACGTCTACAAAGTACCCCCTTACTCCTTTTTGTTTACCCTCTCACTTTCCTCTTACGTTCTTTGGCGACGACGAGCGTGCTCTCTCGAGCCGTTCCGTCTTTTCACCCCTCTTCTCCCTCCTTTTCGGTCAAAAATTATACGTTCACGGGTTCGGTATTGATCGCGTCATGACTTGTGCGTACGACGATAGCAAAGCGAAGACAGCAAAGAGTGTGCTCCGCTCGACGATACTGCCGGCTGAGGCAACGAATCGAGAGCGCGTATGTGCGCATACCGGGGTAAAAGGGAGACGACAGCCGGAGATAGACGCAGGAAAAAAGAAACAAAGAGATCGCAGAGAAGGCAGATATTCGATCGATCGACCATTATCGAGTACGATCGTTTCTGGCGAGCTCGGTCACGGTTTGATGAACCCATGACGGTAGTTGCCTTCTACGACAATATCTGAATGGACGTGGTCTTGGAAACCACTGACCCTGGGAGCGCGAAAAAACGAGAAGCCGGGCTATTGAGAAGCGCTGCGTCGCGAATGCGGCTTTTGCTCGAAGAAATCGAGCCGCACCACCGGCAACTGTGTATGTGCCTTCATTGTGACCGATATCTACGGACGATGATGACGACGACGGCGATGACTGTGAAGAAGAAAGAGGGCTCGATAGTCGGCGCGCGGCGCGCGGCGCAAGACGTCACGATCACGAAACTTCTACGCCAAGGACTCCGTTAGACGACGATAGGATCGTTATTACACGAGCAGCGAATTGAGCTGTCGACCTTTTCCCGTCTCCCTTTGTCTTTAACGTCTGCACTTCTCTTTCGTTTGTCGACGACGTCGTTGTGTCGTCGGCATCATCGTACAGCCAGTCGCGAAGAACCATTTGGCACAGAAGGTACCGACATCGACCGCATTCTGCCTTCCTAGTTACTAGTTTCTGCACGATATAGTCCGGGGACGACTACGGTATAAAAGCGGCGTGCTCTCGTCGGGTCATGTGATCATTTTAGCGCGGCCATTAACGCCGCCGTTTCCAATGTCGATTAGCGCGCTCTAATTGTAAGACCCGATTCTCGATAACAGAAGCAGCTCATCGATGTGCACGACATATCCAGCGGTTATGCTTATTATTACTGATCGCCGGTAGAACGTCGAAGCCAGTCTGTTGAAGTAGATTCTAAGCTAAAACAATTGAGTAACGCGAAATATACTTGTTCGCGATATATCATTTGAATTTCTATTTATGAACAAAAAAGACAGCACTAGGGCAAAAGTTCAAATTCCAAAGGCAGTCAATCGTAAAAACGCGATATATCGAACGTAGAAGAATGAGAAATACATGCATGCGCGCATACTTCGCAATAAGTGCACAGAGTCATTTCCTACTCTTTACGATTGCGCATCCACTCGATCGCTGTTGTTGATTCGTCGTTCGTGATTCAATTTCCCCTTCTACTCGCCGGTACGTTTCTGACTACGCTATCGCAAAAGAGACAAAAGGAGAAACGAGGTTGTGGCAGAGAAGGAAGAGAGAAGAAGACGAAGTGGTGCATAGAGAGGTTGCCGGAGGATGTCCATGTATATCGTCTTCTTAAGCATAGCTGCTTAGATATATCTACGTGAAATGCCTAAGGTTCCTCGTGAGTCATTTTTCACTCTTATCCTTCCGCCTTTATTTAAACGTGAATCGAGTGTTCGCCGTCTACGTATGCATATACGAGTATATATAATCCTAAGGGTACGAGCCAGTGTGTAAGTAGAAGAATATACCAACAGCCGTTCCGAGGCATCTACTTCGACGTCGAAAGAGAAAATCGTGACGCTATCGCGGGAAGTTTATAACGATATAGGCGGATAAGTGGCTCCAGGAAGCAGCCTGGTCCCCGAGTAAAACTTTCTTGCATGTTTTGATGGAAGGCGTGCAACGAAGTAGAGTCCGATACCAAGTTCGCGCCTCGTGTCCGAGGGATTTAAACTTTGTTGCGCATACTTTGGGCATTACGGGATTTTGATATGTCCTTACTTGCCCGGAGCCGCAAACGCGTACCACTCTGGAAGCGCACGGTCAAGAAGAGGATGCCTTTTGGAAAATCGCTTATTAAATAGCTGAACAAATCAATCACTTTTGACAGATCTATTGAGCATTGAGTCTCTCTTGAAACAATGCGTTAACGACGTATTCTCAAATTAGTGCTGGCTTTTAATATGCACGAAGTTTCCAACTTATCGATAGCCATTTATTTCTTTTGCCCGTATTTATCTACTGCTTTCGCTTCGAAAACTCGATGTTTTCGAAAAGACTCGGACCGCGCCGATGCTCTCGAATGATCCACTGTTAATGCGGAATAACTACGATCGACAAGGCGGTTCCCGATTCGATTGTCTCCGTATTTATTGCGGTCGCCCGCTGCATTGCGATGAGTTATTCACCGCCACGGCATCGTCGTGTATAACGGGGCTTGGCCGCATACCATCGGCTGTAACGCTGGCCAGACCATAATGCCGCACGTGCATAACGCTCTCGAGACCGATGCATAATAAAGATTTCCATATAAAACGCGAAAGGCATTCTTCGCGATGCTCGGTTAGGGTGCTGTCGCCTAATGAACGATATTAACATTTCGACGTACGTTATTGAGCTCACGGCGCGCGGTGAGTCGTGAGTCGTGAGTTACAAAGTGCCGGTGCCAGTCCTATCTCGAAGGAAATTCGATCGAACGAGCGCGCCTCGGACGATCCAGTCGGCCTCTTCAGCGCTTTTAACCGTCCTCGAGCATTTACGGTATCAAGCTCTCACGATCGAAGACACACGCACTTTGCCGCTAGGTTGCAAGGTCAATGGCGGCCAATCGCGGTCATTGGGACAGGATGGCCGTCTTTCGAACACGACTTTTCGCCGTCGCGCATTCCTCGACCTTCTTCGTTCTCCTTCCGTTACACTCGAACGTCTACCTCCTTCGTCACACAAACACGACTAACGGTGCAATTGTCGCAAACAATGAATAGGCATATGTTTTGCATTATCTATTTTCTATGCATTTTTTGCGAACCATGAATAGGTAACTTTTTTAGTAACGACCGTCGAACCGATAGATTTGCATTCGTGAAAAGCGCTTGATAACGAGAGTCAGGTACCGCACCGATTCGGGCATGGGTACTCTGTAAAGCCATCAGTGTAACAGGTATAGCGTGTCTCGGCATCGTTGGCGAACGGTGTGACAAATTACGCATAATTCACGAGTCAATTTCACACATGGTTGTCCCGCTGCGTGGGACCTCGATAGAGCCGTTTCGCTCAGCGTTGCATCCGGTTAGAGTTCTATAGTTAAACACCAGATTTTCTGCTAACTATAAGCAAGCACCAGAGCAGAAGGGAACGTGACCCGTACAACATTTCTCACAAATTCTTTTCTGTCTTTGAATAATCAAGCTCATTTCACGGAATCTATTAAACATTTTCTTCAAGATAGCACTGATAAATGGATGTATGCATTGGAAAAATACGCACATCGCCAAAGATTCCACGCATTTCCTTTCTTTTTTCTACCTCTTTCTCTGCTGACACAACGCTTTCTTAACATTTGTTACCATGCACGAGTCGTACCGTCCGACATTGGGCGCAAACAGAATCGACACATCAACTTTATGTAGGTGAGCTATAGGCTCCCGTTTTGCTCGTACGACGCAATGTAGGATGAACATTGCGTGCCAGGTCGTAGCCATCGTCAGAGCTGAATATCGAAGAAGCGGGTATACGTATACACGTGCACAAAAGCCGGATTCCAAATAGCCGTGGGAAGTACCGTGACTCCGATGTCTCTGGAATACTAAGTATATCACGCAGGTCCTACATTTTCCAGCGTTTATAAATAGACGTGTATATTAAGTAAAAGTTACGGGGTCTATAATGAAACGGCGGTAAAACGCTGACGCTTATGCTTTATGATAGATACAATATAGACATACCATAATGATATTCTTTTACGGAAGTAGCAGTGCATGTCCACATTTCGCATTGAATTTCTCTTCCTTACGCGGCTTCCTCCCTCGTCAGACACAATTCCAATACTTGGCGTTCATACACTTTTTTCTACCGTACGAATGAAATCGGAGCAAGAAGCATTCGGAAGTATGAAACGGAAAAGTGCTTGCAAATGCCACATTGCATGGACCGTGCGCGTGAAAAAGGCGACGGAAGCGCGAAAGAAATGGGGACAGAAAGAGAAAAGAGCAGGAAGGAGAAGAAGGGAGCCACCGAGATCACTCGTGTTCGCCGGAATTTATGGGGTTCTTTCCAACGGCACCGCTACAGCTTGCTGCTGAATTTGCATAGAGTCGAGCGCTAATAGTTGGAGATAACCGGCAGGAAGAAGGACGCGGCGCAGGGTCGCCGAGGACGACGCCTTCGTGCCACGCGAACTTGGTATCTTTTCCCCTGGGGACCCTAGGCGGGAGTAAGAGAGAAACTTGCGGGGGCTTGCACGATTGGATGCCTCACGGCCTGCAGGGCCACTGCGTGTTCTAAGACCTAGGAGCCCAGAAGATTAATCGTTCGTGTGTCCCGAACGATTAGGCGCGATTTATGGCGACGACAATTTAGTCGAACTGCCTTTGCAGCAAGTATATGCGTAAATTTTCTCGCGTCTTAAGTGATTCTCTTAATTAATCGCCGAGCGATTCCGATTCGCTAACGGGGCGAAGAGTGATTTATTGGAATCGCTCCCTGCGCAATTGGGGAAGGACAAAGGTGGTCGCAGTCATTGTGCGAGCTGCGTCAGTAGGCATTGAGTATGGCGGCAGGATAATGATTTCGAGCAGGCTATTTAATATGGAGATTATTACAAGCTTTCCCGATGCTTCCTGCTATTACTCTCAGGATCGATTGCGAAAGCCAGCTTTGCACAACCGGCTTCTGAGTCTATATTTTCGTCTGTTTGGACAACTGATCGTTCATGTCCGTTTACGTTAATTTTTGCCAATATGAGTCAGTGTCAATACGTAGGACGCAATTGAAGTGCGGTGACCCCTGGCCGCAACTGAGCTTATCTGCTGACGTTAGAACCCACGTCACGTTCTGGTAGGCGTTAACCAGAAGTTACTGGTCATTGGCACATTCCGCGTGCCGGTAGCCAAAGTCCTTCGCGCGAGTAACCGTAAAACACGCGCAGTCATCCTCGGTGAAAGCCTCTCAGTGCTTCCGAACCAGTAAACCGACGAAGACGCTCAGTCACTCTGCTGCACCTCGGCCTATCGGCGCTTGGCGAGAAAATAACCGGTAGTCATCGTCTTCGTCATATCCGACTGCCTGCATTCTTTTCCTGACGTTCGGCGCAGCCGGTTGCCGTCGCAACGTCAAATTACTGTCGTCGAATTGTCTTCCGAGGGTAAACATAGGCTTCGATACAATTACTTTCGCCGATTAGCGAAGCAAACGTTCGTTACCGTGAAACTCATTTAGAGCCGTTTCGTCGTCACACTCTTAAGAATACGGCCTCGAAGTGGTTTTCAGAAAATTTCCATTTTTTTCCACCTATCTCGAACCCATTGTCGTGGAATCTAAAATGCCTTTGTACGCTTTAATGATATTCCCCGGCCGTCAAATCGCACGCGTACGCCATGCGATTGGAATCTCGCCTTCATTTCAGTGCAGAATATTCAATCGCCGGGCTTGGTAATGAATACGGCGCTGCTTCAATTTAGGGAGCGCGAACAGTTTCCGGAGGACCATGCAAAAGTAATTACGTTATTGAACGATTTATCGTCCGTACACCTGACCGATCGTGTATTAGAGATTGCCGGTGCTTGCGAGTGATTCCATTCTCCCATGCCACCACCCGACGAACACAGCGTCCGCATAACTCCTTTTTACGCTTCCACGTTTTACCCTTCACTTCGTTGTCGTCGTAAAGTTCGCAGACTTCGCAAACTTCGCAAATTTCGCGCATCATTCCGTCGTCAACCCCCCTACACATCCATCTATATAAAAATATTTACTTATACAATGCGTATATAAAAAATTCTTTCAATCCGGCACGATTTCCTGCTGAGCTTTGCCTTCGCACGGTTCGGTGTATTAAATTCTTGGAGCCACAGTGCACGCTTCGTGCACGCAAATTAGAAGCATACCATGGGACACTACGACCGCTCGGAACATACCTACGTCCTGGCAACGTTACGCAGCGTTAAAAAGCGGCGCCGAGTCGGCCGCTACGGGCTACCGTTTCACTACCGTTCCTCCAGCGTTCCTGAATATTCATGACGATCGTCGCAGGAGCCCGAGCGAAATGGACTTTTTCGCGACGCTGCTGGTAAGGCGTCGCCGGCGACAGACTTTGTGGCCTACGCGAACGAGAGTCGCAGCCTGATCGATTTGTCAGTAACATAGTTCGCACTGCCAGTGGCAGCACGAAAAGTCGCGTGTCATGGGCGTTCTTTGAACACACTCGCTGCGGCCGAGTTAGCCTATATGTGCCCGTTGGTCATTAGTAGATACGTTCGAATAATCATGAAAGAGTCGGCAACATTATGCGTTAACGTTCTGTTGAAAGCATGTTGACCCATCGTGCTCCGAAAACACATTTTCTACAACGTACATGGTGACATAAAGTTTCGCGATAATCTTGGTCCGCGCTTCGAAAAAGCACCAGCCGGTTCTTCGGTTTAAGGTTTAAGCTGAAGGAATACGTTATACGTTGCGGGGGAATGCTGACTTTTTGAAAGTAAAATTTAAGGGACGTGTGTCAGGTTGAGCCCACACAGTCTGCATGCACACGCACATACGTCGACACGAGCTTTCAAAAACGCACTAGTAGAGGAAAGGGGCCGCGGAGAGGGAGGGTGGGAGGAAAGAAAGCGAGGAAGAGCGGAAAGAAAAGAAAGAGAGGCAGATAAGGGGGTGCAGTGAGGAACGAAAAGGAAAGGTGAGCGAGCAATGTTAAAAGTACGAACGCATTCAATTTCTAAAATTGCATCACTGCTACGGAACAGAGAAATGGAAGAGGACAAGGAGAAGAAGGAGAAGACGGAATGAGAGAGACAGAAGAAGGCCAAGTTATCTTTTCCGTACTTTTCGCCAGGAGCGAGAGAAAGAGAGAGAGAGAGAGAGAGACAGCCTCTGTCGAGTGTAAAGGGCGATTGAAAATGTTGGCGCCGGTTCAACGGAAAGAGGATGAGGAGAGCAGAAAGAGGAGGGCCCCTTCTATTCAGACTTCCTATACATGTTAAACTGGCCTTATCTGTAATATTAGTTCGACAAGTAAATTCTACGAGAACCGTAATATCGAGAACTAGAGAAAGGATCGCATGTGTGTCGGAGAAGGAGCGAAGGGTGTAGGTAAAGGGAAAGCAAAGTGGGATGCCGGCAAAATCAAACCATAAAGACTACGCGAAGCCAAAGTATGAAATTGCTTTGATCGCATACCAAAAGTCGCATCATATACGAAAATTTAGTAAGGGCAATCACGCGTACCGTACTTTCCGAAGAACAAACTATCCAGTGCAATCCATGGCCAATTTTGATAGACCCGTGAAGATGATATTATGCGGCTGATAGGCGACGCGCCGAGGGAAAGTGGAGGAACGAGAGAAGGGTTCGAACGCTCGGAAACATGAAGCAAACGAAGATAATTAAAAAGCGGGCAAAACTGCACCGTCCGATAATGAGTAGCCGCCTCCGAGCAAAAACTTAGATTATGTTCCGGAGGAGAAGCAGATACGAAAAGCACGGACACGCGAATTTGTCGTGCCCGTCAGGGTTGCGCCTTCTATAGGTCTGGGTACGTACATCGCGAGTTCATGCATGCGGGGGTGGGGGCTACGTATGGTAAAACGAGTATCATCGCTTTCCTTTCGGAAAACCGACGCGAGAGTCGCAAAAGCGAGGACAATTACGCGACGTCCGGTCGCGGCTAGTTGAAAAACTGTGACTTTACACGGCACGTTAAGTCGGCGTAACGACCACCCGCAATTATGCGCCAGCTTGGCGAATATGTGTATGTGTAACGTGACCGTGCCTACACCCACGCGCACGATGTGACGGCTCGAGCAAACGGCGTGTGTGCGCGCGCGCGCGCGCGCTTTCTCTCTGCGTCGCACAGATACGAGTGCACACAGTGAGAGCGGCGCATGGTAGGCACGCCATATGCTTACCATACGACAGTGCCCGTGGAAAGACAACGAACACGTAGAAAAGGAATTTCATTGCCTTTGTTCGAGCGTCCGGGGAAGAAATCTAGAGAAAGACAAGGTCCTCTGACGGAGGTTGGAAACGACTGTGAGGAGCAGAGGGATGGAGAGGAGGATAGGAACGAGAGTTGAGATTATACATCAGGCTCCTCGCGACGAGGGATTCTTACATGGGGCTGCGTCGTTGCCGATGCCACTCGAGTCCTCAATGGTATCTAAATGTGCCTCGTATATCAGAAATCGAACTATTCCGCGGCGAGTACCAAGTATAGGCGGTTTATGTACGTCATTTCGTGCTACACACACCCGCTGCCACCCCGTGCCGGTGCATCGTCATCCGTAATATTCAGCCACAGATGCGACGCCGTTCCGTATCTCGTTCCTTTCGACATATCGTGAAATCTATGTGGGTACCATTCCTCTCTTTCTTTTTATTTTCGCTCGCTATCCGTCTGACTAGACTCTGCGCTATCTAGCGTTTACAGATACGCCCGGCGACTATTCCTGAGATTCCTCGCGTAATTTCGAACGAAGGATTCGGTTCGATGCGGCGAGGGCGAAGAAGCGCGCAAGATACACAGATGATGTAGCTGCGAAAAGTTGCGTTACAGCGTTCGTGTATCTATCCATTAGCCGCTTCCTACGAACGCCTCTGCAAACAGCGTCGATCGCACGAATCGAGGGTGCATACGAATGATACATCTGGGAAAAGCTGCGCTACCGCGGACATGTAATATCTATTAAGCGTTTCCAAACCTGTACTTTCGCAAACGCATTCAAAGCACCTCGTTCTGCGCGGAAATAATACGTCTTACCTTGTATGATCGATAGACGATACCTGTTCGCATCATACCGCTTGTTTCTCTCGAGTTCAGTATAGGGCCGCGCTCATGCCGAGAACACGCGACCGCTGATTTTTCACGCCGAAACGAACGACGCGGAAGCCCGCATACGGCACGGTTGCTGGCACGAGGTGAGAGAACACGAACGATTCCGGGAACGGTCAATATGGCCACGCGGCTATCCTTCCTTCCCCTTTGCTCGGATCTAACTAACTAATGCGCGGTACACGTAAAATTGCGAAATTGATCGAGGCGAGATGATTACCCGTTACAGAGGATCCGATTCTACCGTTTCGCACGGGGTCATCCGCGCCGTACGGTAATCTGTAAATTACATTTCGTGCCGATCGAAATAATGATTTTATGCTCTTCTAATTGGTCCGACCTTAGAAAATTGCGAATCGAGACCCGCCGCGAGAACTGTCGGGATTATGCATACACCGTCATCAGCGAAGACAGTTTCGCATTTTTCTCCTCTCCCGTTGCGAGGCGAGAAGTAGAAATCTGCAACGGGAAAAATACGACACGTAATAAGGAAGCCGTAGTAAATGAAAATTCATAGAAACATTTAATCATATGTTAACTTCGGTTGTTGCCCATAAAGCATCTGGTGTTTTCGCATAATGTTGTAATATTATAACAGTAAATACGACTTATGTTCTACGTAGAAACGGGAGGAAGCTCACACTCGGATTGCTGTAATGCGACTACTCCTGCGTTCATTTACGAATGCTAGTTTCTTTTAATTTACAATGCCGCAGATAATCTGACAGTACAGCTCGCGATATTACGATAAACGATTACCGATTCCAAGAATGGAACGGCACACCGAATTTACGTATGCGTCTTTAGTGGAATACCGGAAAACTCTCGAATGTTTTTTAAGTGGTGGGTTTTCGCAAACTTTAGATAAATAATCCAACACTTTTTACTCTCACCCTCATCCCATTGTTTTAGTATCCACAGCACCTCCATCTGTTCATTTCATTATTTCCCTTCCACTCATTCTCCATCCCCGTCCCGAGAAACTTTTCCACGAATCATGATCAAGAGTTTCCTGTTGTCACTCGCTGAGATTAATTGCGATTTCGCGAAGGGCAACGCGAACAAGGCGTGGGAGTAACTTCTCGTCACTTAGCGAGATTCTCTTAAAGTAACGTCCAATGACTATGCGGAAGGGGGATAGGGATAGCTAATAAACGACTTTAAGTTGTGATCCGATCACCGAAATTGCTTCGATTAATCATGCGCACTAATGCCCGGCTTCGTCCAAAATACAATCGTCCACGGTAACCAATATAAGTATCTCGGAATGAAACCTCAATTTCATTATTGAAAATAAATAATTTATTTTGCAAGTATAGTTAAAGATAGTTTATTGTATGTAATCGCCATCGTTTGTTATATCTTTTTCCCAATTGTTTGGTAACTTGTGAAAACCATCACGAAAGCACTGTTTAGGTTTTCATGCGTTCCATTCATCGGGGCATTGTTTTATTTATTTTTTTTAAATCTATCGGCACGGAAGCCGAAGGAATGCATGGAACTTATTTATCATTTTTCCGACTTTCAGGCGCGCTCTCGCAGTCCCAGTTCCCGGTGTTCACGATTTACGCGCAGAAGAGCTGCCTCGCGGTGAAGCCATGCGAACGGGCTTGGTGCATTGACAGAGTACAGGGGCATCGGCTTCAAGGTCACGCGCGTCGAACCATGAGCGCCTCATCACGACAGCACTGTCTGGAGCTTTGCCTCGGCGAGAGGGACTTCCTCTGTAGGTGAGTACCGAGAAACGTCTTCTTAATTTTCCACAGCCAGCCTCTCGCATCTCGCGAGCATGCAGCGGAATCGACACGCTCGACGCGTGCATCGAACTGATATTCCGCGAAGAGTGAGAAAGAAGTGGATGGCGATACTTCATCGGCGAAAATTGTGCGAGTGTATTGTCAAACGTCGAGGAGCCTTGAGAGAATGAGGAGAGAGGAGAGAGGGGTCAGGATGGAAAGGGGAGAGTGAGGGAAAAAAGGGAGAGAAGTTGTTGGAAATCGGGGCTACCTTCGCACGCTTCGCCGCGTTTCCCGGTTATTGGATTCTTCAGTCGCGTGAGAGAGAAAGAATGTTACGTCACACCGTTGTACAGATCCCTGAAACTCGGGAGTCACGGCGTTTCACGCAAGGAGTAACACCCATGCCACGCTCCAGGAGAGCAGGCTGCTGGCCTGTTCTTTGCTCCCTTTCCTCTCTGTCTCTCTTCTCTTACCGCGTCTACGTTCGAAAAGACGGTTTGTCGAAGAAATTCTTCGTCGAATAACTGCAACGCCATTTCGCGTCGTGTGTACTCGGCTGATGCTCCGAACGCGTTCCCTGTTTACTGACTTTTAACACCCGGTTGTCGCGCAATTCCAACGTGACCTCGCTATGTACTTACTGTGTTCTTCGTTTAACGGAGAGAATGATGGTGATCCTGACGAAGTTTAATTAAATTATATCATTGACGGCTTTATCTATCTGCGCGCATGAAGAAACGACCGTTCAAGTCAGGAAATGAATATGCAAAAATAAGAAACATGTCAATATCGCTTTGTTGCTATATGTCTCGACTGAATGGGGATCAATCATTGTTACAATATATTACATCAGGCAAAAGCATATATTGTACATTGGGAATGCTTTTGCGGAGTAAACCCACGCACGTGCAAGCATAATCAATCGTGGGTAGCAAGTACCCGCACTCGTATATACAGTGAGATATACAAGAACTTGGTAAACGAAGAATACTAAACGTAAAGATGTGTTGAGACCATTCAAATGAACAAACAAATCGTCAAATTGCATGGTACGATTATATATAATGGTATAGTTACTGCTTGGATAGCAACCGTTCAGATTACTGGCTCGGTTTCAGTTTAGTCTACGCACCGGTGCGTTCGTACCGTTGACGTCTATATCATATGCGCGGTGGTCTGGAAAAACGTTGAAAACTTAGGAACAGTGACTGATGACTAGGCACATATTGCGGAAAGGATCAACAGTAGTACTGAGGATACGCAAAAAATGAGAGACCGGAGAACGACGGTACGTCCCAATTATATTTAGGTAGGGTAGGTGTGAGAAAAAGGGTGTTGCGTCCGTTTGGTAACCAGATTTGCTCGACGGTGGAAATTCCCGGAAAACTTCGTTCAGTTCACAACGGGACGGCGTTTCAAATTCCCTTTGATATACGATACGACAGGATTGCCGCGTGTTTCGATCATCTATATATGTACATATCCGCGCACTGCAACGTTGCTTTATATTACTTTCCATGATGGGCCTGTATCTTTAGAGCTAAATAGACAGTCTACGCAAAGAGAATCCAATATGACGGGAACCGTTGCGAAAGACTGCACCACTGGTCTGCAGCAAGCTTCACATCAGAATTGATTTAAAATGATTCACACGAGTGTGTGTGTGTGTGTATGTGCCCACACCTCGTGCGCGTAAATGAAACATTTTTCTATCACCGAATTGCTTTCTACTGCAGGTTCTTAGCCACAATACGTCTTTTATTCGGCAAGTGCACGTGATGAGTGTAATATTATAATAATTTGAAGAGAACAAGTTTTACTCAAAGCCGTACGAATAGTTTTATTCGCATTATCCAGTTCAACCGATGAATAGCCAGGGTGCTGATCCGATGCTCCGAAAGAATGGCATCGAGACGCATGCGAATTGAACTTTCCTATTTCCTGGCATGCTGGTCTCGTCTCGGAACGGCAGCTTGGGCTATTCACAACTGATCCTAGGCTCGCGCACTGTAATTAATCCTCGATGAAAAGGGCAACGGAGGCTCGAAATAAATTTCGAATCATAAGCCGTGGGGGACGTCGGCCACATTTCATTGGCGAAGGCATGCGGAAGACGACTGGGTGCCTGGCATCTTCCGATTTCGATAGTGAGCCGGCGCGGCGTTTAGACGAGGAACGCTTTATGCGGTATCACGCCGGCGCGGGCGCGGAGCGGCGTGTCAAGAGTACGCATTCGCACGCGCACTCGCACGCGCGCTCGCGTGATTCAAGCGTGCCAAGCTTCTTGGTCGAACACGAATGCGAACACGAACACGCTACACCACACTTTGAAGGCATCCAAAGCGAAAGGTCTCTACAGGCTGGTCTCTGGCAACCAGTCGACCCTCCATGTACAGCAGTGAAGTACCTTGACTTCGACCTCAGGCAGGGTCGAGAGGTCCTTGCCCAAGCGGAACCGTATCAAAAGTGGCCTAGACCATGCGCGAGTATGCTTCCCCTGGAAACAGGCGTTGAAAGGGGAGCATCGAAGCTGACTCTCCATGATTTTATGGCTCAAAAGTGACTGAGCAGCATGGGATGAGCGCTTTGCTGTGGGTATCATGGCGAACGACGGGTAAACGGTAAAATACATTTAACGAAGAAGCTTCAGGCTCAAAGTGAACTTTTCGGTTACCCAGGAAGGATCAGTTGTCTCGTAACAGGAATGCGCCGCGACAGAAATTGATGCTCAGCCAATTCGCCGCTGATTCTCTCATTGCCCTTTACGTGTTGATTGATCGCATAAGTAGAGACGCCAGGTGCTGAAAGCTGACAAGGCGAGACCGCCAGTCAGTGGTCGGGAATATTATCGTAGTCGAGCAAAGTGAGAAGCAGCCAGAGTATCTTACTGATACGATCATTGCACGTTAAAGCGAGGAATTGTTGTCGGAGCGCGAGCATCCCTTATCTAACCTCGCGCAACTGTACGCTCATGAGCAACCAAACATAATAGGATTATATAATCACTCGTCGTACCGCTGCACATGTCGACAAGAAGAGGGACGAGTCGAGTACGGCGTACGTCAAGAGTAAAAACGACGAAATGAAAGGTCTGGCGCGATGGAAAGATGAAGTATCAACGTTAACATGATCTTGCTGCACCGGAAAAGGCAGCAGAGGAGGCGGACAAAAATATCGCAACGGGGAGGGTGTGAGCTTCTCCGTTGAATCGGTCGCCGTCAACATACACGCGGATAATCAAGGAAAGCCGTTGGCACGGCGTTATTACGCAACAATACGTGCGTGAGACCGCGGAACAGGCCGCTCTTACGCTGCTCAGATCCCTTTCTTCCTATCCTGCAAACACCCTCCTACAAAAGCATCTCGTTGTAACCAGAGCTTGGAAATGCCGGGATCCTCCGTGAAGATCGCATTAACATTCCATGAGAACGGTATTTCTTCCGTACGATCGCCTGATTAGGCGCCTCCCGACCCACCTCTATCCACTCACCAAGGTTACCCTCCCTCGCATTCCGCTTTGATTTTCAACGGTGGGGTGAAATGAATTCAGCAGCCAACGAACGTCTAGCCCGGGCTACCCGGAACTTTTTAATCGGCCTAATTAGAAGAGAGCGTTCTCGTCGACCCTTCGCGTCGTGCGCGTTTATGAACGAAGTAATAACGATCGGGATGTTTTTTTTTTTTTCAATACTCTAGAAGTATTTTGGCCGATCGACTGGCACCTTGCCGCCATCCTTCCTAGTACATAACGTGAAATATGTATCGTTGGTCTACGGCAGCTCTCCGCTGCATACTTGAACTCCGAGCTCCCGAGTGCCGGGTCAAGCGCGCTGCGGATGCATAGCGTGACTGTTAAATGAAGCGGTACAAATAATGCAACAAAGGGCAATTCACAGAGGCAGATGCAAAGCGTATATAGCCACGCCACGCTCTCCCGTCGCTCTCCTGCTCTCGATCACTGTTTCTTTCTCGGTCCGCATTACTCTTCTCTCTCTCTTTCTCCCTGGCCCTCTCTGCTCTTTGCTCTCGAACTGTTGACGATTTGTTACGAGTATATGGCAAAGATCGGGTGTGCTTCGAGTGGTGTGCTCTGGTCAAATGTTGGACAAAGACGGAACAGCGGGTATGGGAAAAATGAGAGTAACAGAGATAAAGAGAAAGGGAAAAAAGAAAGGGGATGTGCACTTGTGCCTGGAAGAGCGGGACAGAGGTACTGAGAGATGGATAGATAGATATACAGGTAGACAGGGAGACGGACTATGTAAGGGTGGAAAAGAGAAAGAAAGAGTAATAGAGATGGAGAAAAAGAGAGAGATTGATGTTGTACGCTTACGATCGCCAGACTGGTCGAACGATCGATCAAATACGAATCGGTCGTTCGAGAATCGTTCCACGGCGCGCGCACACACACACACACACACTCACATTCACGGACCAGCTCAAACTTGAGCGCTGGCTGATGCTGCCCAAAGGGAGGGATAAGTTATTATTGGCGGTGCGCCGTATCAACGTGCACTTCTTGTTACTCGCATAATCAGTTTACTGTTTAAGTCTCACACCGGGATTGCATATGTTGTAATCAATTACAGAAACATAATATATCTATAAACGTTGCAAAGTCCTGCGGGAACCAACCGTGCGACGATGTCCCCATATCGATGAAAGGGTTATCTAGTGCAAAGACTGACAATGAAACAATCTAAATCTAAAATGTAAGAATCTGTGGCAACTTGCCACACAACGGCTAGAAAGGTACAAGGCACAGGGTTGCACGTATTTTTTAATAAATACATGTGTTGGTGACTATGAAAGTGATTCAATTGTAAGCAACAAATACAAAATTAATGTCTCACTTATTTTCTGTTACATGGGTTCACATTACAATAAAAATGAAAGATTAAATTTGTTCATATTTTTTACTCACCAAGAGACAACTTTTATTAACACCAGCACGTACGATGCTTAAACGTGCACGACGCGAAATTATAAATACGGACAGCCTACATGCAATCGTACATTGTTTGTATAATAAATGAGTTCAGAATAAAATGACGTGTGGAAAAAATGACACGAATTTAGGCTGTCGAAAAATTGAGTAGACAACAACCAATATTGACGGACAACATTTTCGTAACAACGTCGTTTGCGGAGAAACGAAGTTATTCCAACGTTCCGATATTCTGGAAAATTTTTGCATCGCTGCATTTTGCACGGCTAACGGTATTACCGCGTCGTTACAATTTCTGTTCGATCGTTCCGACTGCGGTCGTTGCGAACGCCGCCGTTCTGATTACATTTTACCCTGCGCGCGCTCGCGCCGCTGGCCGTTTCAATTTATTCGCTCGAGCATCAAGACTATAACCTATTGTTAGGCGTTCCATTCGCCAATCGAGTTTAACATCAGCGTACATTATACGTTCTGACATATCTTGCGAGACTATTGACAAATAGGAGTAGAGAAAAAATCGGCGAACCATTTTCAATTCTCTCGCTGGGCGCTTTGTACCTTGAGGCATATCCCTCGAGACTTGAAAAGGTGAGCTTGCGTAAGAAGCACTTATGTACCATGACTATGCGGTGGCGAAAGTGGCGAGTGCGCGGGATTTCCTGCGGAAAAATTAACGTTTTGAAAAGGAACGACGTTGAGGGTACTACAAGATGAATGAACGGAGCGAAGTACCATCTAGCTTTGTCCCTCTAAGGCCGCACTCGCGGACGAAAGCCATGGAGAGAAGTTTAACACATTCTGGTTCACGGTCGACTTTAAACTGGCATACTTTCAGGTGCGTGGCAATTAAGGCAATAATACGTGTATTGAATAAACTTTTTCTGCAAAGGACGACGCTTGCTTGGAAACGACTTCTACCATTATACGATTTTAATTTCTATCGTCGTATAATACACTTTCTTTTCGTTAATGCGTTTGCTGACAGACCGCTAGATTTTCAAAGTGCCAATAATTCAATGGCTTTACGTCGTTGACGGTGTGCCGAATAACGTTATAATGAGTGCGACGATTAACTGCTTTTGGTACAATATAAACTGTTAAAAAGCCAGCGTCGGGAAAAACGTAATAACAAGAGTAAATTGGGCAATGTGTCATGAAAAGGATAACATAAACGGTCTGTATATTTTTAGTGCCTCATTTCACAACAAAAACAAACTGCTATCGCGCCCGCCGCTCGTTCTGAATGTGACAGATTCAAATCTCTACATGACTAACGAATTATGTGCATTTCTCGAAACCAGCACCAGCTCGACAGGATGAATATTCCGGGTTTGAAGCGAAAAGAGCGAAAGAGGACGCGTATGAAAATGCGAACAAAACTGCGCCGCATAAATGTTTGCAGTAAATGTATAATACTGACAATATGTTTTCGCGAGGAAAAATATAATAAAAGCTCATCGACAAGCAACATTCACAGCGTTCTTTGCATTATCGTCATAGTCAAAGTTTGAAGTGTGGGTTCGTAACAATGTTCAGCAGACGAGGATTTTGGTAGGAGACTAGCGGTCCGATAAATTAAGACACTCCGGACTCGCGTTATTTCAATGAGTAAGCTCTCTTGGGACGCGATAAGCGATCTGCCAGAAATGCGAATTTTCCAAAATTTCGTCGGAGCGTTCGTTAGGGTATTAGCCTTTCAGGAGGAGTTGGGGGCTGAAGAGGGTAAAGTTAACCGAGCTATTTGAACACAAGAAGGGTGCGGAATCCTCGCCGCCGTTCTCGAGAAAGTGAGTTACTCTTCTCTCGCTCGTTTCCGCCTGCACTTACCATTAGGAACGCTGCCCGTAACAGCGACACATCCAATTATAAGTGCAAAATTCATTGTTCAAGGAAGCGAACGCCAAGCAACCGTGATGCACTTTTTTCTTCTCGCCCGGCCACTCCCGTGTGATCTCGCTTGAACGACTGCCAACTTGGGTGCGATACCCATACGATGTATAGTATATAGGGCGAGCTACTCAGGGGGCCAAAGATTCACAACATGGGACGGCGACGGCGCGCGCGAGAAACATCCGATTGCTATCTGATTAAACGGCAAGAGTAAGGGGGAGCCCGGAAAAGAGGGTCGCTAGAATAAAGTTATAACAAGGAAGAATAAGTGACCTCTGTTTCGTATACGTCGATCTTGTCAAAACATCTGTATCTAATTATTCGCGTGCATCCCTTAATTCGATTTTAGCCCACTTTTTAAACGTATGATATCAATTTCTGTAGGAAACGCCAGTATTGGAATTGAAATGCTTCCGTCTTTTTCAACACCCTCACGTAGCAGCTCTTGTAGCCAGATAATCAGGAATATCGATGGGCAGCGAGCACGCATCGACATAGCATATTAACGCGCATAAAGCGTCAAAAACGGCTCCGCAGTGCATTGCTCGGGATATTTCTGTATTTGCGCGTTCCGCGAAGCTGCGCTTTTTCTTCATCATCCACGCGCGGCAAACTCAAGACTGAATAATTCATTCGCACAGCATGCTTTTTCGGCTGTGCTCGAAACTCAAACTCCGCCGCTTTTATACATCAATTCGAATGGAGAAGGACGTGGCTGAGGAAGAAGTACGAAAGAAATGCGCGAAGAAGCGACCTCGCTTCGCCGTACTCCGTTTTCTCATACTTCCACTTTTTTCGATTTCCTGTTACCGTATACGCTTGCAACATACCGAAGTTACTAGTATAGCTGCATGACTGACAGTAGGTACAGATCGTGAGACTGAAACAATATTGCCAATTTAAACAATCAATCCAATTGAATAAATATGTGTAATGACTTTTAGTTTGACTCATTGACCGAAGAAAGAGTTTATACAGAGCGTGTCTATGAAATAATTTTGTTTGGAAATCGTGAATGTAAAATCATGTAACAATAGCAAATATTAATATATGGTAGAAGCGTGGGTGTAATGCATATTGAACAGCGAAATAAACAGACAAAGTTTACAATACACAGAACGCGCCCATGCCCACCGTTTAACAAGCAATTACCGTTAGGCAGGTGGATTAAACGTTCATGTAGGCGGTTTACCATTATCCGTAGTAGCTTGCCAAAACATGCGGAACGTATACGAAAATCTGTAGAAAACGGTGCACGGCGTGCTTCAATAATAGTGTGCGTAGCGCGTAGACCGCTGAAACACGACCAATTGCGATATTAGTACGAAATGAAGTAGCATTATATTAAATAAACGATACAGCGTGACTAATGAATAGAGTGCTTACTAAGCGTGATCAATTATTGACACCAACGATGTTACAAATGAATTAACAACTTTACATACAAAAAGGAATTTCTAGTGCCATGATAACGAAGTTTAATCATATAAATATAAAAAAAAAAAAAAACTGGAATCGATACCTACATCAGCAGGATCTGCCAGGTGATACGTATTTCCTAAATCCACGGAAAATGAAGTTATTCAGCTTTCACGGAATAAATATAACCCGCGATTGAAGCTGATGACCCACGAGGGAGAGTGAAACGGTCTCATAATGGGATAATAAAGGAGGGAGGAAGAGGAAGCATGATTAATAGATAGAGAGATAGGTAGATAGAAAGATATGTTGGCAAGGGGGAGGGGCGGGAGAGGGGAGAGAGGGGAAAGAGCAATAGAGCGCGAGAGGAAGTTGGAAGTATGAGTAGGATGGGAAGAATGTAAGATAAAGAGATGGAGGGAGGCATGGTACAGATAGAGCGGCCACCTCCGGCGTGGGCGGTCGGCTCACCGTGAAAAGGTTTTAACTGGCCAGTACAAAGCAATCAATCATCCAGCAAAGTTATTTAATTCTCGTAATAACTTGCGCTGTACAGCTATGCCCCGTAAACTATGTTGATGCTTGGCCTAGGCAAAGGCTCTGTACCGGGTGTCCGAATATGAAAGATCGTAATTAATTTTGCGTGGGTCATGCGTAACGAGATCGTAAATAAGAAAGAGCTACGTTTATTGTCGTTATTCAAGAGCGGTTATCAAGTATACTACTACACTTATACGTGTCCCGCGCTGCGGTAACATTTTTCAGCACTCCCGTCGCAAGGAATCCCTTCTCGCCGGAACGAACGCCGAAAAGGGAACGAAGTTCTCGAATTAATTTAATCTGAGAACGGTGCGCGGCAACGTGGGGCGGGATCGAAACTGTCGGATCATCGTTTCGGAACGTTGTGTAATCCTCTGTATAGCTGCCTCTTCTTTTTTTCTCTCTCTTTTTCGTTCCTTTTTTTTTTGCCCTTTTTTTTCGTCCAAGCGCACTCCGCGTCATGCTTTGGCAAGCGATGCGCCAGCGGAACGCCGCTGTTCGAATCGCTCAAATACCGCGTACCGGGCGCTGTTCCGAGTTCCGTGCCCGTGGTCGCGGAGCGTACAGCTGCAGTCGCAGCGGCACCGACAGCAGTAGCGAGCAGCGAGCAGCATCAGCGGCGGGACCTACCAATACGCCTAATTAAATCCATTCGCGCGAGCAAGCGCCGAGGCATTCGTGTGCAATCATTCCGGCTTATAACTGCTTCAGGTATTGTGCGATGAATCTCTCCGATAAATCCGTTCTCTTCTTAGCAGCCTCCTCTGCCACCTTCCCCTCCCCGCGCCAACCTGTCTGCACCTTTTGCCCGTTCCACCCCCTCCCATTTCTTTCGACCGATCTCTCTCCTCCTCGCAGCTTCGTCTCGATCGTTCACGGACGCACACTCTCGCGCGCGGTGTCGGTCGGGCCGCTTCGTTCAACGTTCAATGCCCATTACCGCGAAACCGCAGTCGCATTTTTTCCACTCCTCTGGCGGCAAGCGGAGAAGAGTAATACGGCTGCGGCGTTGTAAGCCTTAAGAACGTGGACACATTAACCGTAAACGCGGATGCGAGCGCGCACTTGCCCTACCGTTCTCATCTTTTCGTCGGCGGCGTCATGATGGGTAGCGTCGTGTGATGCGTGTCGTGTACGCGTTCGCTGTTCTTTCGGCTATTATACAGTGTGCTGCGAGAGGGCGATACAGGAACATTAGCGAGGCGCAGAATGGAAAGATTGTACGATGCGGGAAGGCCCGGAAGAGCAGGGGAGAGGAGAGGAGAGCAGATGCGGGCGCGCGTACGTACACTGTACGCCGTGTACGCGGTTAAGTAATCGTTCGGACGCTCCAATCCGGTATTACTCGACCTCCGGGGTTAAATTGCGATCAAGGGCTTAACGGTTATTCCGAAGGCCGATAGAAGTACGCGAGTGATTTCTACGATTTATTCGTCCTCGCTGCTACCCTCCATCTACCCCGCCTGTCTAGTTTCATATTAACAATTCCGCGTGGCATCGATGCCTTCTCGTGACCGTGCATGCACATATGTACGTTGTAGGAAGCACTCCGATAGACCACGGATTGTATCAGGCTATTTTCGCAACCCAGGCTAAACCTCGCCCTTGTCGAAACCCTCAAATGACCCGTGTCGGGTGGTCTCTCTGCCGTATAAGGTGTAACCGCGGTACGTAATTGGAGCATGGATTAACTTTACTGCCGAACGACGAAGGGACTTTCCACGGAACAGGTCGATGCTGGGAAAGTTAAATGTTCTTGGCGATGGTTATATTGGCTCGCCTCACGGGTCCTTCCTCATTCGTTCCTACGTGCCTACCCTGCACAGGATTTTAGCTAACCTTTTTTTCTCTCTCTCTCTCTCTCCCCCTCTCTCTCTTTCTCTCTCCACCTCGTGAATCCCGACGATGCCTGCGCGACAGGATAAATTATAGGGATTAAGGCGAATACGTAATGCGACTTCATTTCTCGCTCGCCAATTTTCACGATGGCTGGATAAAACTAGTACTCGGTACTACTTCATTGTGATAAAGGTGCGCTGCAAGGCTAGTTTCCGTATTATTTCCTCATATTCCTTCTCTATGCGGGCAAGCTAGCGTTATACTTGTGATCATTTAATTTTTTCCTCTCCCCATGATAGACAACCGTTTACTCCGCGGAGTGGAATTACTGCTATTAGAAAGCGAAAGCATAACTGTCAGTCTGTTCGCTGACGCTCGAGCAGGGAAGGTCTTTATGAACAGACTCAAAGATTACATACATGATCCATCATCGTTTGTCAGGCGCTATAAATCACGTCTCGTGTGCGACGTGACCGTCAGGTCAAGGTTACGACGTATCTTTTTGGCGAAGAAACGGCGGCGCGACGTAAGAAACGATTTTCCTCGCAAGAAGCGTCGAAGGGAAAGCTTTCGAAGCTGCATCCACGTAATTATCCGGGGGTCACAGAGTGGCTGGTGCGCCGCGAGCGCCAGAGAGCCCGCGGGAATTTCAATTTTGCCGTGCGTCCAGCATTTCATTAGGAAGGAAAAAAGGAGATTTATTCGGCGACCTTTAGACTCCGGCAAACGCCGTGGCGGAAATTTTGTCGTGCGCCTGCGCGTCGCGTCGGTCGGTCGCGCGTCTGGTACCAGCAGCAGCGCCCGGACGATCTCGGCCTTACCGCACTCTGGATAGGTACTTAAGACCGGGACCGCGCACGAAATTAACGGCACTGCCCGTTCGCATAATCCAACGGGCGAGTAACGGCGCTCGCGCGGCAATTAGCTCGCAGGAAACACACGGCCGAACGAATATTCGAGCGCGATACGAGAGCTGCGAGTGTGCGACCGAGGGCGTGAAGGAAGGAGAGAAAGAGCGTGCGAGTAAAAGAGTCATACAGGTACGAAGATAGATACATAGAGGCAGAATTGGAGAATGCGGTAATATGGGTACACACGTGCATGTTCGGGGCACGCTTGCACACACGGCCGCGACTACATCGACACAGAGTCAGTGGGAATGAGAGACGCGGAGAGCTTACACCCTCGACAACGACACCGTTACTCGGCGCCATTGTACGCCACCTACCGTACGACATGTCGTACCGAACATACACGATTACCACGACGACGAGTGGAGGCTTCACCCACACCGCGCGCTTCTAAACGTATTGGCGCATTGTGCCGGACGATAAATACACGCAAGATGCAAAGTGCGAATGCCTGAAAGAGCAACGGTCGCCGTCGATCGGTGGTAACAGTAATCCGGCTTTACGATCGCGGCCGTATGCCGTATGTGTTCAGACGTGCCACTCCGGAGAGGAGGCCAGCGATCGAATTCCAAGGTTTTCTCTCGGTGCTTTACTGCTGCGCGCACACCGTTCCAAGTCGCCGGCGATTCAGAGGCGCGCATCGAAATGCGCTCGCACCCGTGTGGAATCCAAATGGGCACCGTGTCATTATTCGCGATAAGTAATCGTCGGCCAATTACCAGTAACGGTGCTTGTCGTTGCGATCGTCGCATATTCACCATTCGATGTCGAGCGAGCGAGGCACGGTTCGGCGACCTCGAGCGTGAGTCCTCGAGTTGCCTGGCCCACTTTCCGAGCTTGTTCCTCGTATATCTCGTTAGACAGCCACCCACGTGGCCCGAAATAACCCATCCCGGTGGTGCCGGCGACGGCGGCTGTGACCATGGTGGTTGTGCGATGCTAGACTGAGTGGGTCGACGGATGAGAATGGCAAGGGGTATCGGAGGGAAGAGAGAGAGAGAGAATCAACGAGCAACAACGAAAGAGATATAGATAGAATGAGCGAGAGAGAGAGAGATCCCATCGTGGTAAGCGGTGGGCACATGCCTGTCCGATCCGACATAGCTGCTGAGAACAAGGTGGCATTGGGGGATACAGCCGGTCTCTCGATCGCGGTCGGCCGATAGCCGCCGCATGACAAGCCCAAGGGGTGTACGTAAACGGCTGAATCTACCTACCAACCTCTCCACTCCGGCACGATGCAAGGAGGCCCTTGTTCGGTGTGTCTAGCTGCGCCCCTTGCTATCTCTTCGCTCTCTCACTCGTTCTCCACTCGTATTCCTTTCCCTCTTTCCATACGTCCATCTCTTTAACTCCCTCTTCCTCGGTAATCCTAATCGACCTTCTCTTTCCGTCAGCCGACTCAATTCGGTCGATAGCCTACATTCCGGTTAATCTCGTCTCCCCCTCCTCCTCCTTCTCCTAGAATACCTACTACCAATTCGATGATAGTATACGTAACGCTGAGGTATGGACAGAATGGCGGCGACGTCGGCGGTTGTAGTTAGACCATGCGATTGCTCGGACGGCCAGATTGAGGAGTCGGGTCTCCTGAGACGACGACAAACATGCAAATCCAGATGGACCTGTTCCTCTTTCTGTCTCTCGGTTACTATGCTCAGCGCACATCTTTCGCTCAGTCTCCCTACGCACGAGCGAGCCTAGACGGGTTTAAGAACGGAGATAAGGATGTAGGAGACAGCTACTGTGCTGACTGATATCATTCGGACGACTCATTGATGGCGATTCGTGGCGCGCTTCGATACATATGTTTCAGCGACGAAGGGCGTACAAAGGAAATTCTAGGGTGTACGATAGTCCATTCGCGATACTGCGCTGTAAATACGCCGGGAGGAGAAGCGCCGGCCGCGGCTCAAGCGCTTGCATCATTCACCACTTTTTCACGACCTTCTTTCCACTATCTAGTCTCTTTTCTCATTCCGCCAGTTTTTTTGCCCCCTTTTTCTCCTGCTTCCCACCTCCCTTCATTCCTGTCCATCGCCGCTGATCGCTCCTCGAAGAACACGCTGCTTAATCGCACGAATTCATCTACCGGGGGAAAACATATAGAACGAGGTGCAGCGGGGAAACAAAGGGCAGAATGAGTAGGATGAAGGGAGAGGGAAAGGAAAAATGGAAAGTGGCAAACAATGAGAGAGAATTGTGCGAACGAGGAACGGTCAAAATAGTACAATATGAAAGAAAGTAAAACATTTGCGAAATCACCAGAAGATTCTGTCGCGCGTCAATAAGAATATAAGCAATTTAATATCGACCCGTATGCAACGAAAGTGCCAGAACTGTACGCGAGACAACATTCGACATGTCCATTTTTATTACCTAGGCAAAAAAAAAAAAAATAAGCAGAGGGCTCGCAGTTGCAACATTGACGATGCTAATTTACCATTCGCATAACGCACGGCTCGAACGTCTCACGGCATTTCATTACTATCCCGTTCCTGATTAGATACGTCAACCGCGGAAACGCACTCTACCCTGCGGCTACTCGGTACGCTTTCTGCCGCTAGTTTCTACGGCGTCACTTCCGGCGTTTGTGGGCATCGATACCCGCGCATGAGTAACGAGAATTAATATGCCGCCGAAGCGTGTGCGCGTGCAGATTCGCGATTCAGCGCTACTCTGAGGTCTAAGGGGGACTAAGGCTTCAGCTTCGTCGGCCGATGTCGCTTCACAATAAATACATCTTCCCCTCTCTTATTCGTCTCGTGCCTTGCTGTCGAGCGCACACGCGCGCAGAGTGGCCTGCGTGCGTGTGCGTACGCGAACGTGCATGTGCACGCGGGTGCGGAGGGGGAAGAGGATAACGACACTAAAGGAAATTTGTAATGAAACGCACAAGACATAATGGCGAATGGCGAAGGAGGCCGGGAGAAGCCGGGGGAAGCCACCGGAGCGATTTATCACGAAACCCGATGTGATCGGGGCTCGCCTCTAGCGCTTGGACGTTAATAACGCTCCTACGAATCACGAGTTGTATCCAGCCGCCACCATCACCACCGTGGCTTCCTCCTCTTTTCTGCGGCGTGTCTATCTAGAGATGCATACCTAATAAAGCGGCTGCTGCGTGCAACTGGCCACGACCAGTCGACATCGCCTTTTCCGCTGCGGGAGGGTAAGAAGCGTGTCCAATGAGGAGGAGAGAAACGAGGTACTGCGGTCTGATGCGCGTTCGAAAAGTGCTCAAGGTCGTTCGGCCGGCGGAATTAGGAAGAAGTCGGTGCTCATCTCTTTTTTCGCCTTCGCGCCTAAATGTTTCCTTCTTGCGCGCATCTTTTGGAAAATGGTGTTGAGTAAAAATAATGCCATTGCCTCGGATTCAAATTGTCTGATGCCGCACCTCGTTCATCGAGGCGAGTCGATAAAGGCGTATTTTAGAGCATGGTGCTGGAACCGAACGCTCGCTCGAGGCTCTTCCTATGGGTCAGCAGAAAATGCCCAGAGTACGGCGTGCGACGCGTCCTAATCGTATATCGTTCCGCAGGAGAAGAGGTCGATGTCGTCACCGTCGTTCCCCTCTCTCTCTCTCTCTTGAACGACCCTTCTTTAAGGTCAGTTCAAAAGGAGGTAATAAAGAAAGTTTCCCCCCTTCGTCGAACGCTCGGCGAGCTTGGAACGCGTGAGTACGAACACCTAGGCGTTTGCGTTCGGTATTCGTAGTGGCACGGTGTTGGTTCGTGTGTGTGTACGACGCTTCGGATCGGAACGGTGGTGGTGGTGGCGATACAGGTCCGGAACTGTACGGACGGATGTATCCTGCCAGCGGGCTAGATAGCTCCGGCATGGCCGAGCGGCTAGAAGATGGGAGCCTGAGAGAAGAAGCAAAAGCAGGGGAGGAGAGGGGAGGGGAGAAAGAGATCTAATGCCGAAGCCGATGCTGGCGGAACGACGGCGGTATGTGTAACAATCCCGTGATTGCCGTACCACTGCCGGGTTCGATGTTCACCACTATCCTTCAGGGTTTCTCTCTCCAGATCTTCTCCGCTCTATTTTTCTTCTTCTCTCGATCCTCCCCCCCTTTCTCCGCCTCTTCTGCCGCCGGAGCAACATCGGACTTGTTGTCCCAGCGGGCAGGGGAGCGGAGCGGAGCGAGTGCGGGCAGCAGAAGGCACGGATGCCGGCGGAAAAAGTTCTATCGCTACGTGCAGCTGGATCGACGTTTGATCTAAAAGTGCAAAAACAAGCGCGCGGTTTCGTCGGGTGCGGGAGCGTAGGAACGCGAATCGTCGGACTGAGGAAAGAAGCGATGCACAGCCGGCAAGCCCTAGCCAGGGCACGCTTTAGCCGGCTCGAGGTAGCCGCTATCGAGTTCGAGTCTCGCTCAACGAGTTGGCAAACTGTTCCCAACGTTGCTCGTTGCTCGTTGCCCGCCGCCGCCGCCGCCGCTGCCGCCGCCCTCTGCAGGTCTGACCTCCGCGGTGTACATAGTCGAAAAGAGAGAGATGAAGAAAGAGAGGTAGAAAGGAGAGGACGTGAAAGAGGGAGCGGGCCAGAGCACTGCGTTTCCTGGCCTCTTGTAACTTTTATGATTCGCGTAAAGCACCGATTTTCACTGGTTCCGCCCACGACTGCCTCTCTTCCACTTCCACCTCCCATCTACTATGACTACTTCAGCGCCAGCGACTCCTCCCGCCACCGTTACTTCGCCTCATCCACTCTTTCCGTACACGTCACTTCCGCGGCTCCGGTTAATTCGCGCTTTTTACTCGTCTGCGCACTTCTGCTTGTTTGTTCCCCTGCACCGCGATCTAATGGATCTACGTACGGCACGGCGGAGGGTCAAACGGGAGATTCGAAATGTCGAAATGAAACCCCAACAATATTCCATGTAAATGCACGTTACACGGACGGAACGTGCCGCAACCATTTCGAACATTCAATTTTACATTTGGAATGCGCAATATGTTGCACAAGTTGCGTCGATCAGAATTGGGAATAACGAAGGAAAAACATAGGCAGGCTTTGGGTGGGCGATCTGACGATTTTGACGTGGTTAATATGGCGAACGCGAGCGATCGATAGTGACAAACCGTTTCTAATCGCCGGGCGAGCGGCAATGTATACGTCGAGCGGTTTAGACACCGAACGCTGGAACCTAGTTAATCGATCTCAATCCGCAGCATGAACCACGGAGATTCCCGGTATCGTGTTATACGGACGCAAACTGAAACCTGAACGGCTCCGCTTATCCGGGGTCCGTTCCCGATTTCCTACGAGCTTTACGAGTCGACTCGGCTTCGCGTGCCGAGCAAGAAAAATGTCGCGGAAGCGACAAGGTGCGAGCGAGAAAGAGAGACGAGAGTAGGAGAGTCACGCTCCGCTCGATACGAAGGTAGCCGTGAAATTGGGGATTTAAGCACGCCGAGCGTGATTCGTGTTGTCGTATGCGACGCCGTACAAGACTTTAATCGATTCGCATTTTTTGCCAATCCGCCAGGACGAATTCCAGATTCCGCCAACTTCGCGGGACAGCAAAAAACGGGCAAAGACGCTAAGGAAGATATCACAATCTTAATTGGCAAACTTTGGCATGTCCGCCCGACAAAAAGAGTCCATTTCAGTAGCAGCGATCGAGAAAAAGTTTATCGCACTATTTGCTCGTAATCGATTTTCCGCGTGCATTTCGAAACAAATCAAATAACGTGATCTGTCGGGCGCGACTGAAATCCATGTGGAAAGGTTGATGCACTATTGAACCGGAAGGTCGGAGTGACGAAGTAACAGTACCGAGCGTCTTGTAACTATAGCCGGGAATACTTTGTCGGCCATTATCTGTACGACAGTCGCATTATGTTTTCAGTGAGAAACATAAGGCAATCTGCTTTATTCGTATGAGTGCTTTTGTCGCAATCCCTCCCATTGTCGTGTGACTCGTGTCTCGGCGTACGTCGCGACGTACGATGTACACGCCATAGTGGAGAAGTCAAGAATCTTTTCGCCATATGCTTGTCTAGCAAAGAGTAATGGACGCATGGCTCCCTATCGCAGAGTGCGAATATAGTTGACAGTCGTTTTTAACAAATAGACTGGCCCACGACGATGTGACATAATAGTGTCGCATTTGCGTAACAACTGTCATGCAGGAAACTTTATCTTACAAAGCCGACACATAGCTCAACGTTTCGAGCTTATGTCGCTGGATGGAAACGAATACATCCGGATATACGTCTCACGCGACACGTGTATGGCCGCGTCTACCTACACACATGTACCTTGGCAAACACATACCCGTTGTAAGGCACCCCTTGACTCACTGGCACACCGGAGATGGATTCTCTAGGTTTCTGGCGACTTACCTGAAACAAAAAGGTAGAGAACGTCGTGAAAAAAGTATCGGAGGAACGGATGCAATGCTGAATGGCATCGAGATTGAAACGAACGGGTGGATCCTTCTCGACTCGATCCCGCGTAACGATGTGTGCACGAGGGATTATGTGCGCGCTACAACCCACGATTATATTATTTTTCGCAGACAGGTAAGATTTTCTCATCCGAAATCGATACTATCGCGGCAAATCGATTAAGCGCTCTTATTGCTCGCTGCACGCCGTAGAGGTGTGGTTTCGGGGCTAATTGCCCGAAATACCTGGCCTCGGGACCCCGAATGAGCCGAGCCCTGGAATTAATGTTAATTCGCGGGTTCGTCGAGCCTGGATACCGCATTGTCCTGTCGATGATGATGTACGATGTCTACAACGATCGTGCGACACCGTTGTAATTACATTTCAACCTCTCCACCGCTCCTTTCACCCATCCGCTGCGTGCCAGACATTAAATCGAAAAAATAATAGTCTGTAACGTTGTTGCGCGCGGCGCAAAAACATCGTCTTGAGTAATTCTTCTTTATGGCGGGGGGTATATTGTAAGAAGTGCAATTTACTATCTTGTTTAACTCTGACGGTACTGCAATATCGGCTAACTAGCATTATCAAGGAGTTATGTATTGTTAAGAAAATACTTACACAACCGTATGTTGGTACTGACAAAATGATTTGTCTCATTTTGGTCAAAAGTACCCTTATACGCGTTCCTTTTTGTTCACCAAAACGCTGGAGTTATTATCTTTACCACTGGAAGGTATGCGATAGGAGAGAGAATAATACGCAATCGGAAAACGTATCAGACTTTATTGACAAAGTGTCCCACATAAACCGCACCATTTCTACGGACACATGCAGCTTATCCGTGTCATTGCAAATTGATGGTCACAGAGAAGTGTTAGTACACCGCGTAGGACGATTTTAGCTACGATCACTGAAAAACAATTGCTCTACAAACAGTGTCGTGTCAGCTACAACTGAGAATTGACAAATTAACGGATCGTCACCGTGGCCCATTCGCCGACATATCCGCGTTCTCGAGATTCACGAAAATTCTCACGGTCCACAGGTGAAGATGCGCATACCCTGCATCCCACCTTAGACGGGTGGATAGAAATAGACACCGCAACAGGGGGGCCTTTCTTTGCAGCTGGAGTAAATGGAACCACGTTGTGCATGACGTACCTCTTACCGCGTGTATTAGCATAGTTATAATATCTACCACATCTCTAATACCGGTGCTCGTACGTTTTTGCTAGCAATAATACGTCGAAGTCACGTTGTAACAGTTCATTTTGGTCATCGGGGATACATTACAGTCGTGGGGTGAAAGTCATTAAGATTTAATGCATGAGGTACGAAGATGAGTGTGGCGGATGAAAATACCATAGTCGATGAAGCGTTTCATGTCTTTCATAAGTCGCGGTACGAAACAAATGCCTTAATCGCGATACTTTCGAATGCAGCGTATTGAATGTACTTATTACGTGTCTAATAAGTTATCCAAAATGCTTCTTCAATCAAACACAAGCAAGCACACGATTAATGGAATACGGAGCGGGATGAATTTGTAATTAATGCGTCGATCTGGTCCGATGTATAGACTGCGTTATAGTGTTATAAATTCGCACGGTAGTCATCGCTGATGAGATTTTGTGGAAGGTCGAAAACTTAGTTACCCACACATGGAAGCGACCCAAAGGCGATAGCGTAGCTCCTTCTAACTGTATCTGGACGTGGGCGGACTCGGAGAACGGATTAGTCGAAATTGCGCTCGAAAGCCAAGCAACGCGCAAGTTACGCGGACCAACTTTCGATTCCATTAACCCTTAAACGCCTGCGAGCGAGCGTACTGTTGTAGATATTTATCTATTAAACTTACGCAATTAGCGGGCGACGGACTCCCAGCGTTTTATACGGATAGTCCAGCGGAGCTGCTGCGATAAAGCGATAATTAATTAATTTTTCCTTAATTGCTAGAATGTAATTTTATGTTGCCTTATCTCGCGTCTGCCGTATAAAAAAAAAAAGAAGTTCCGCTTCACATGCATCGCGAGGCGTAATATAAATTCTGCCGGTCAGAATTCGAATTGTAGACTTTTCGTAGCACACGTTTACTACGACACCGCCGTTGCATATAATATTTGGTAGCAAACCGTCCTTATCGCTGGCGTAATGAATACATACTGCTTAAAAATATTTTTCCAGAATTTGGTCGAAATGCGCATTATCGTCGGTAAGCATCCGCGCGTGTGTGTGTGTGTCTGTCTGACTCGTTTCGCTGCGTAACGAGAAGCGTGCGCCAGTAAAGTCGTTCCTAGTACGCCACTCGATAACGCGATATTTATACGTCATTGTCCGGTCCGTTCTCTTCCGTCCACTTTTCCCACTGTCTTCCCGTTGTATGCGGTTTTTCTCTTGCCGGAGCACGAAGCGGAAGTCGTGAGAGCACGGCCGAGCGTGGACGCGCAGGTAGTACATGTGGCGAAGGCGCGCGCGCGCGCGCGAGCGAGCGAGGGAGCGAGCGCGAGTACGGTGCATTGCAATTGCGAATGGGAGTGTAGGAGCATTGCGCTGCGTCAAAGGGGTCCCGCGATTTCCCTATGCAAATCTGCCGGCTGCGGGGCCCCGGCTAAAATAACCGTCGGGAATAATGCCATAGATTGGGAGGACGAGTTAGCGCGGCATTGCGAGAAATGGACAATATATCGTTCGGCCAGCCATTACGGAGGACCATTAGATAGTCGACACGTCGAGATAACGAGCATTAGCCACACAACGGCCACGTTAGTAGCTACGTACGTACACCCTCTGCGCTTCGTGCCGGCGCGGGCGGACCGGCAGCAACACCGAACGTCCATAGGCCGACGCACCGCAACTGACCAGCGCAACTGCCCTCCCCCCTCCCAATACCTTCCTCCTCCACCCTCACGCTTTGTTTTATGCACGCACGCCACAATCGACTCGTCCGCAGGTCCTACAGTCATTTCACTCTCTATCTTTCTCCGATCGCTAATGCATCTTTGTTGCGCGCGTTCCCGTACCATTCCTTCCTCTTTCTGCGTTCGACGCTTTCTTCTGTTTCTGTTCTTCGTTTCCGCCCGTCATTCTATCATTTCATTCGTTCGCTGACACGACATCGAAATCACTGCAGGGCTGCGCTTCCTTGGATAAATATTTTCGAAAAACGTTTGTGTTGCGCTGTGCGAACGCTACACGCCGACGAGCCGTTTTATTTGCGGTGCAGCGCAAAAATGCGTGTAACGATTTAACTGAATTAGTCAACGCAACGTGAGATTTGGAAGGTTTCGCTGGCATATGTGGCGTGAGATGAAAATAATAAATCCATTTGAAAGCGTTAAAAATAGACTTTACAGCATTCCTGTTATTTTTCACATTGTTTTTGTTTATCGAATATGTGGAATAAAACTAACGTAAATGATTTTGCGCAAACACACATCCGAGCCGATCGAGACCGAGGGTAGGCTTTACAGAATGGCCATGATAAGATGTCGTGCGAGAAGCAGTCCTTGTGATGCAGAACGTTTCCTTTTCTGGCGAGGCTAGATGTCGAGATCGGCCCACCGGGCAGACCTCTGCACTCTTTCTCTACTCTACTCCCCTTGTTCAATCACTAACGATGAACGGAAGCAGCCTTTACTCACATCATTATTAAGCTAACATTCAAGAACGTACTTCCGCGTGTCAATTTCCACTCACCCCGTTGAGTAACCGTCATAGGTGCGTCGAACGGCGGAAAGATATAAGACCAGAATAGGCAGACATGATTTCAACGAAGAAGAGAGCCAGAGGAGAAACGATAGAATATGCACGTTGAACGGTCGACGGCATGCTGCCGTGCGTAATTTCCTTTGTATCCCCCGTGCGCGCTGTTAGTTTCCAGGTGATTTCAGAAACGGTTCGATTACCTCCGCCGACTATTTCGAGAAGAGTTGCGAAGTGAATGCGTAATCTTTGAGAAGGAGGAAGGAACTTCGGGCGGATAAAGCGAGCAGAGAGAAAATCAGGGAGGGTAGAGAAAAGGAGACGGAGGAAGGAAAAGTTAGCGAGAGCGGTAGAAGAGGCGAGAGTGGGAAGGAAGCAGTAGGTTAGAGCGGGGAAAGGTAATTTTGACGTCTACTGGATTCGAAGAGGGTGAGAAGGGGCGACGGAGGGTGGGAGATTCGCCCAGCGCGCTGATTCGTGGAATGCTATTGCGAGTTTTACTCTTCTTATCCTGGCGCGGTGCATCCAAGTGTAAGATCCTCGAAAGTCAATTTTCTGCCAAACGGACGATCGAGTGTCGGGCGAGAGACAAAAAGGCAACTGGCTCCGGCGGTGGTGTACCGTCCGACATGAAGGGTTAGAAATCGGAAGAGAGCATGGAGAACTCTTTACTCTCACCGCCTAACAATGGACAGATCTTACGATCTTGCGCTCACCGTTCGATCTTACACTGGCAAAGAATTTCGCAACAGACTGAAACTTCAAGATTGTATGCATCGCGAGAACGTCTACCCGAAAAGCACGAGCATAATTTACGAAGTAACGGCACGCTTCGTTATCTTTCCTGCGATCGAAGGATTACGTGCAATAAAGTAAAAGCGATAATGAACGGCACTATCAGATGTAATCACGCGATATCAGTTATAGTAGTACGTTATCAGGCATGTGATCGACGACGAAGCAACCAGTACGCCGTAGTCGCATATCTTTTACCGAGATTATCGTTCTCTTTCCCTCTTTTCATGATACGATCACGGTTCGTCCGCTCAGTCTTTTCTACAATTGTTCGTCGTGCCAGAGAGCTTTGTATCAGACAGACAAATGGGAGGGGAGGGGGTGGCGGGGAAGGATAGAGGAAGGGAGGAAGGAGACTTCTCGTTAGTTTCAAATCGGTCGACCGCACCGAATCCGGCAAAGAGAGAACGCTGGAGGTATCCCGTCTCGTCCAAATTCCGCAACAGACATCGACTGCGCAACGTCGTTCGTGCGGAACCTCCCTCTTCTCCATGTGTGAGCGTTACAAAGGACACTTCTGGGGCGGCGGTTGGTAAGAGGGGTTGACAGTGGTAGTGGCGGTGGTGGTGGTGGTGGCAGCATCTGATCGTTAGGCGGTTCTTCCGAATGGCAGTGGAGTAGCGATGGGAAAGGCGAGGACAAGAAAGAGAGACGTCGAGTCGGAGACGTGCGGAAAGGTAGGGCCGGATGAAAAGGACGAATTGCAAGGGGAAGGAAGATGGCGAGAGGGAATTCCGTCGATGCTGCGGATGATTGCACCGTAATCGGACTGTCTCTCCGCCCTCCCGCCCTCCTGCCCTCCCGCCTGCCGTACTGAGGACTTTCTCCGTTCTACCGACCATCGGTCCTTAGGGAACCGTCGTCATTCCACCCGTAATTCTTATCACCTGAACACACGAAGAACGGAAGGCCGGAAGGCCGAGGGAACGGTACAGGACACCGGCGAGACGGAGGAAACCAGACAGGGAACAAGGAGTAGGAAGGACATGAGAACAGAGAGAAATTGCCGCCTCAACTGCGAACAGTTGTCGTCCCGTAGCGCGCAGCCCACATGAACTATTAAAATGTAAATTGACCAACGTTCGTTTGACTAAACAGTCATTGGGGATTGGGAATGTAGCCGTTCGACCTGGACCGCTAGAACAGCAGAATCCTATCGTTCCCTTTACTGATACCCACTGCGAATTCGCTGCTACGGTGCTCTTCAAATCGATAGATGTCGGTGTGTAAAAGGTTTGCAGGAACATTGCAAACGAACAGCTATCTCTCTCTCTCTCTCTCTCTCTCTCTCTCTCTCGACAATCCTGCAATTGCACTCACCGCAAAAAGTACTTTACCTAATACGGAGAAGTTCTTGGATTCGTGATTTTTCTGAGGTTTTCCCTCATTTCTGCGCTACGAAGGCGGTGACAAATGGGGAAATTACACACTCACAGGGACATGTCTCTGAAGAAACAGGGTGGCAGTTTTTCTGAAGAAGGCGGCATGATAGTCTGCGAAGTATGGCAATTTGCCGAGAGTAATGTTTTTCCGTCATGTTCCAAGCATTGACTGCGGCGGCGCAGACAATCGCGTACCTCGGAGTAGATATTCATGTAACATTCATCCTTCGCGTCCGGTTTGCGCCGCTTCCGCATCCATTGTCAGTTCATACGTTAAAGTGTACACTTCTCTCTCTTCCTCTCTCTCTGCTTCTCATCCTTGGCCACGACCGACTAGCAAGAGGTGGCAGTAATAATGGTTACGGTGTCGTGTGTTGCCAATGATCACGACAATCACGGTGGAGCGCGGAGCCGCTTTTCAAAGGGCTAACGTCACAGAGATTAAGTTGTCGCGCCATTCGCGTATTATTAATCATGCGATAAGCGGACACGTCAGAAAATCGTTACTGCCGCGAAGCTTGTCGGAATCCAGGCGCGTGGGCGTGGGTCTCACACAGAGACACTGTAAACCACAATATATCCGACGAATTGTTCGAGTGCGCATAGCTCCGGCCGCGACAAAGACGGACTTAGGCCTCATTGAACGGGCGAGTGGGCGCGCTTCGTCGTCCGATAAGTGAGATTGCATCGTCGAAGACGTATCGGCGACAGTGCGCGACGAGGAAATTCCTACAAGTTTCCTAACTTCCTAGATCTGAGCGTGTCGATGATTAAGGGAACGTGCAGCTGGATGCATACACGATCTCATGGCTCGTATTCCGTAATAGAGGTACTCGTCCCCCCCTCATCGCGACATCTCCGGAAGAAATTATAGCGACGTGCTAACGAAAAGTAACGTTCGCGCGAGCAAGGTGGCCGGTGCCGGTAATAAGGGAAGTTTAACCGTAACGATGACGGGAAAGAGGAGAAAAGAACCGGATCGCGAACGAACGTGTACACCGGACAGAGTGCATGACAGCGGGAGAGAAGGAGAGGCTCGACGGGGAAATGGGAACGTTTTTGCTGATAAACGCTCCCGACGAGCGTTAATTACATTCCGCGTGAGTGGCCGCGATCGAGAGATTCGCCGTGGTCGTTCAGGCAATGGCTACGAGCGCAGACAGTGGATGGGTAAGGCGGCAGCGGTAGCCCCTCGTCCGAGAGCACCTATAGCCGCGTATTCTTGACACTCTGCGAGAGGGTAAAATTAGAGGGATAAAAGCGAAACGACCGGTTAAACGCTGCTTCGGAAAAGCATGGAATATTTTCAATTTCTCATGCGCGCGCCCCGTCGGCAAACCGGAATACATTAGTCAACGGTACATGGATAATAAAAGATTACCTATGCGGATATACAAACGTATGCGCGCGCGTTAATTAGACGTGACGTCGTTATCGTCGAGTTGGCGCAAAAGCCTCGAGTTACCCAGGCTGCATTCGACGCATAGGGTTACATAGTATGCAGCAGTAAACGGTGGGAAGATTCGTACTTTCGTGTCTGCATTAAATCTCCTCCCAGGCGAATGGTCTTGGTTTGACTACGACGTTGTTAGGTTAATTAGGCATTTCCTACTGTCATAATGATCCGTAACGTGCCCGCTGAAAGCTTCGCCGTTCGTCGCCGCACGAAGGGCAACACAGAGTGTAGCACGCAGATATTGCAGCTGCACGGACGTTCGTCGGATCTAGTTTCACGGACTCTTGACTCCCGGCGTAGAGACACCTCGTTAGTGATCAAGTAACGCTTCCTTCTTCATCTTCTCCCGTCGAGGAAAAATCTCAGGCAAGCGGTAAATTAATGTGTTTTCCAGTATAAACCGTTGTTTACCTGACAGAGACACAGTCACGGGACGAGAGGATGAAGCGCGCAATCTTTAGAAGTACATGTCGCTTCTGAAGATTCCCTTTTCCGAAGCGAAAGGTAGCGATTTACAAGAGCACAATAGAGCGCCGTGCCTCGAATACTCTAACGAAGCGCAAGAAAGTCGCGCAGGCGATTACAGAAATGTTGGCAGCGACTCGTTAGCAATCGCCTTTGAAAATATCTTTTCCATTATCGAGAGCACTCGTCCAACGAGTTTGCATAACGCACTGCCGTGCCGTGAATTCCCCTTTCTCTCCCCGTAAAGCATGCGTCGCATGACTGTTGTTGAGATGCATTCATGTAAGCACGTGACAAAGCGAATGCGTACTCGACGTTCAGCAAGAAGTAGAGAGAAGGACGAGAAGTACCCATGATGTTTAAGCGCGCATTAACCCATCGCTCCTCGCGGAGACCCTTAAGAATGCATCGGAGAGGAGAAGATTTACCAGGAGGCGTACGGCGACATGTATTCAGCATCGTAACGACGTCAGATCACAGTGGCAGAATGAAAAACGGGAATAACAGAAGGAGATGCTAAAGACGTACCTCTTCAGAAACGATTTATGCCGTGATCGAGAACCCTTTCGGCTTTGACTTTTCGTAAAGCATGAAGGATGGTATGAAAAGACAGAGATACTTTTTCACACCATTTCAACGAACCGGTGTGAAGCAAAGAATTCTTACACGCTGTCCTTCAAATTTGCCTATTATTTTCATTACCTTCGATGATTTTCAATACCGTGATCACAAGTATGGTATAAATTATCTTTAGTCAACTATCAGAAAATGAGCCGTCCCGTATAATAGTCACTTTCCGTATTTCATTGCGCATTTACACACCGTGTATGGGGCACGCACTGTTGTTTGCAGAATTACGGACTCAGCGTTTAATTAGGTAGTTTAAAATTGTCAAAGGTATCGGTAAATCTAAAAGCGATACTTTATACCCATGAAACGGTAGTAGTGGTAATGGTAGTAGGAACAGTAGGGTGCGTCGTGTAGAAGCAACCGGCATCCTGCAATCGTAGACACGCATCTCGGCGGGTGGAAACCCCTGCTGGGTCTCGTATCGTACCGCCCCATACCAAGACTCTTTACCAGCGCATCTTACATAGCGACTTGATGCCAGTGACAACACACGGGACAGTCGGCAGTAACATCATCCGAGGCGAAAAGGCATGCGTGACGGGGAGAGGGAGGGAGGGAGGGGAGAAGTGAGAGACGGGAAAAACAGAAATGGGAAAGGAAAGGTAGCCATATCTTGTACACAACGTTCGTTGCAGCCAAGTACTGACCAATTTTATTACTCGTAAATCAGCCGGTGCTAAAATAACATACCGTTTACTCAGCTGCCTTATGTTTTGTTTTAAACGATTTTCCTCCCCGTGCAGTCGACGCGCGCGTCTTATTTTACTGTCTCGCCTATGTGTCTCTCAGATTACGTTCGTCGCTTTCGTCGCGTTGCGCTGGCGTCACGCATAACGACCGTGTAAGAGCTTAATTACGTGATATCAAATTGTAGCGTTCTTATTCTGTATATTTAGTCTTGCCTCAGGCCGACCCTGTTTTTATTTCAGCAATTTGTTACGCGGGTGAGAATGCGCACGTGGGCGAATCCGTGGAAGTAATAAAAAGAATTATCACAACGTCCGTGCAGGGCAGGCTGCCGGAAGAAGTCACTAGTGCATGATATGCAATGGATATACGTCATGTAGAGCGACAACGCGAATAAAAGAGTAGCATTGGACCATTCCGAGCGTAAGCATAATCTGAATCGCGGAAAAAGCGTTAAAACTTTCGGCTTTTTGCAGTGCGATGCTGAAACGCTTTCCTTTACTTCGCGACACTCAACTCAGGCCCATCCGTCTCTTATTATTCTTCCCCGTGTACTTTCATTTACATTCCGCTTGCCAGTTGCTATTTATACGTATTCTAATTTATAGCCCGGGTCGTCCTACATCTCGCGATGCTAACGCTGCAGGTCGGAGAAGTTAAATATGTGCGAACGTTACGCCAACATTATTTCGCTGTGTCGATTTACATAATATGCTGGATGGAAAAAAGTGCAGGCGTTCACAAGAAAAGTCGAAGAGCCTTGGAAAGGTTATAGCTGGCGCGTCTGGCGCGAGCGTACATTAGATGCGCCGCGGGTGTGTGCCGCGCGGAAAAGAGTCAGTATATAACGATTATGAGGAAGACAGACGCTTTTAGCAGCCAGACGCTATCGGCGAAGAGGGCGAATTGACGCATGCCCGAATCGAGCTGTTTGCTTTTGATTTGTCCCACCCTCGTCTCGAACTTTGCCGGTCGTGCACGTATATGCAAACCTCGTTCGTTCTTACTCGGGCCTTCGCTCTTTCGCCCCGCTTCACTTCTCGTCTAATGCGATAGCAGTAGAGAGACAGATACACCGTTACCTAGAGAAAGATAGGGACGTGCATGCGCGCAGAAATCCGACCATTAAAATATATACTGTCCGTGTGTGTTTATGCTTCTGGCATGGCGCATGACTATGTCGATGCTAGTGCTATCGTAGCTACTGCAACTGCAACTACCGTTGCTAGTACTGCTGCTGCTGTTGCTACTGGTACTGACACTACTGTTGCTGACCGTTCCATTCTCGCATGCTCGTCGGTACCGAGCGACGCGACTTGAGGAGAATTACGACGAAGATAGCAATAACAGAGATACGACTTTATCGCGTTACCTGCTCTCTAGGTACGTACTTCTCTACCTAGCAACCTAACTCTGCTGTACAATAAACGGCAACAATAGTAGCCCCTTCTCGTACTTAGGAATCCCGACTCCTTGTTATTTACTTGTTCGACGTCATACAATGCATTCTTATTACATTTCTCCGGTACGATATTGTTATCTTCGGTGAGATCGAAACGCATGTGCGAATGCCTTCGAAAATCGGGCTTACATTTACGGTACCTTTCTGTAACATCATCTCGCGAGAATATGTAAAGAAGGAAATGTGTATAAAACGCAAGAGAAAAGGAGAAAAGCGAGAAATATAAGTGTAAAGCGCCTTACAAAATATACTCGTTAATCAGAGATTACGCTTTGATATGCATATACAGCTGATAATTCAAATATCTATCAGGGATTAGCGAACCAATCGATACATGGGTCGGGATGGGGATTTAACCCTTTCGGTACGGAGGACCTGGCCGCTGAACGTTGACTGTTACTAATTATATATTATAATGGAACGATTAGAACAGCCGGGAATTTTAAACACAGAATAGTAAAGTAATGCGTACTATAGAGAGTAATCATACCCACATAACTTTCCATTGGTGCTGCTAATGGGCGAAAGTTATGTATGATTACTCTCTATAGTACGCATTACTTTACTATTCTGTGTTTAAAATTCCCGGCTGTTCTAATCGTTCCATTATAATATATAATTAGTAACAGTCAACAGCGGAAAACTTCCTCGTCCCACGAATGTATAACCGCGGCCAGGTCCTCCGTACCGAAAGGGTTAATTGAGGTTCTCCTCTATAGGCCTGTGTCACGTATTCCAACTAACTCTGGGACAACGTATTTGCATGCGGCCTTTTAATCGGTGCATATAATACACTATTCCAAAGCTATCAGCGTCGTTAACAAGAACTGTTACTAGAATGTGTGATAGGGATACATTCCACGATAAGTGCCAGACAAGATCATTTTCAATTTGTATTTTTTTTTGTCTTTTTAAGAAGCAACACGTCGTAGGTTTTCCTTCTTGCACGCACGTCCACTCCCGATCCAACGAATACCAGTGAAGTGATAGCATTAATGTATCCGCCTACACTCGCCCTCATTCAATTCCTTCGTGTCTACGAGTCGGGTGGTACAATTTGCATATGTAAATGGCGCGATATAAGTAATTAATTTACAATCAGACCGGCGTTACCGTTGCATTATATACACCTACGTACACACGTATTTGAATATATATCTGTTCGAATGATAGCGAAATAGGTACAATTCATTAGTCGGAACGATATTTATTAATTACAGCTGTACACATTGATGCAGGCCTACGATTAAAGATTCAGTGCGCCGTTAATTGCCGGCGCCTCACGCACACCTCTGTATTCCAACCTAATTTGTTCGTTTCACCAAAATCTGAGGCGCCATTCGTTGCTTTTAGCTCGTTTTGCATTTTCGCCGTGTTATGAAACGTGTTGATTGTATCTGTGCATCGACCATGTTTGCGTCGACAATTTATCAAGCTGTATTACGAGATTACTGTCTAGATGTAGGGCAAAAAAGAGAATAACGGCGGCGGTAAGCAGAATGAGAGAGGTAGGTGGTAGTGCCGCGCTCTATTTGTACTAACGAAGCAAAAAGACATAGCAGCAAAACCAAAGATATATGATATGCTGTCAAAGTTTGGATACGAATGAAAAACCTTTTGTTGGAAACATCTACCCTCTAGTGGTCATGCGACACCGGTTCAGAGTAGACGGCGCTTGACGTTTCTTGCTCAACATATCTATGTATATATACGTAGACACGTACATAGATGAGAAAATCTGGGAGGCTTTTGGTTCTCGAAAATCGTGGTTGGCGAGCACCTGTTACACAAGACCGATCGACCACAGAAGCAGCTGGTCTGTCTGCAGCCCTTACGTTAACTTTATCGTAATTACATCGAACCGTCGTATATAAACGAAACGCCTTTCGGAGCCACACACCTGTGATCGGCGTGTGTAGGTGAATGGAAGGTACGCGCTCGCCGTCCCATCGTCGGGAACAACGTCTAATTCCTCCTCGCACCTTCAAGTGGTTATCAGCCGAAGGTTGTAAGATAGCGAGCTTCTATACGTTCTACGTTGGAACAAGTAATCCTACGTGACAATGCGACATGCCTGGACCGCCTCTAACACCTATATCTCCAGCTTTCTTACAAGCGAACGAACGTTCGCTTACACTTGCCTATTTCGGAAGCAGCAATTTTGTTGGCGTCCAAATGCATTCATTTATTAGACGGCACGAAGCACGGCTGAATTTACCGGCTAGAATAGAGCGACGACGCGACGGAATATTCGAAAGTGAGCTTTCCCGATCCTTCTTTTCTGACGGGAAGGGCCACTTAATTCAGCGTATTTACTTCTCGGCCGCGTCGACACTCGCTTTCGAGGCTCTGTCCTTAGCGAAGCGCGCGATCACGACGACAGCTTGAGAAAGCGCCCGACGACGTGCCCGTAAACGATGTCCCGTTTTGCTTCGGTGGATAACTCGTCGACGAGCGAGTTCCGGTGCTTTCTCTCCTCTCTCACTGTACTCCTCTCACCCTCTTTGCACTCACCTCTACGCTACGGTGTCGAGGGAAGAAGAGCACGAAGCGGGAGAAGGTCGAAGTGAAAGAGGCACAGAAGACGAGATAGAGAGTCGGAGGAGGGTGGGGGGAGGTGGAGAAATAAAGGAGAAGAGAGAAGAGAAGGAGAGCACCGTAGGTTCAGTATCGGACGCGCACATTGAGGGCAAACGGACGACTCGTGGTAGGTGCACTTTGTTCGCTCGAGGAGTGGGGGCTGTCAGGGGTGGCAGGACCGGGGGCGGCGTGGGTTATGTATTGGCACATGTACGTAATTGTGGCCATTTGTCGAGAAAGCGAGAGAGCGCCGCTGTGTTGGGGTGAAAGGAGGAGGAAGAGAGAAAGGGAAAGACGCGTGAGAGGCAGATGGGGAGACATTGTGGCGAGAGGTGGAGGGTGAATTTCGAGTCGTGGAGAGGGCGTCTCGCCTTGCAGTCGCGGCTGAACGCGCAATGCATCACGGGATTGCGTAGACGACGTATATCTCCGAGTAATAGCACGTGGGGGCGGAGGGTGTGAGGTTGCCTCCAAGTACCAAAATGCCCACCGAATTTCCCCTCCCTATTCTCTCACCCCTGTGTAGTTGCCTCTATCGCTCGCATCCTACACCAGTTTCTCTCTCACTCTCTCCTGCACCGCGTATACACACAGCCATTCTCCGCTTCTTACTTCCGGCAGCGACAGATCGATGCACATATTTCACCTGTGATCTATAGCAGTCTTTGCCCTGCGGTTCTACAAATTTCAAACAGCTCGTCGAGTGGGGGGTACGACGCGAGTCTGAGGGAAACTTTATCGCCAATAACTTTTTATGAATTCCTAACAGTTCTAGTAAATAAAGTCGTCGCGCGGACTCGGCGGCCCGGCGGTCGCGGAAATAGCTTAGAAAGACTTTTTAATCATTCCTCTTATCGGGTAACAATTGTGAGTCGGGTGGTTTACTCGAAGCATTGGAAAACAGGGAATAGGGGGTAAAGATGGGATAAATAATGCTACAGATATCAGCTTCGCTCACAAGCGCTGCACTCGTGTATGTGGAGCAGCCACGCCGGTTTTTGTGGCTGCGACCGTTAATATTGTCGCTTATCCGAGTCTGCCGGGATTATTCCCCGGAGCGAGCGGCAGTTGTATGTGAGTGGCCAGCAGAGAGGGTGGGCTCGGGGCTCGGCTGTGTGCGCTGACTTTCGTGAAAGAGTAATGCAAATTAGCGTTCTTTTTTCGACCGACTGCGCTGATGCTTGGCGGTCACCTAAAGTACAACATACGTGACGGGAAGTCGACCAACGTATCGGAGGGCAGTTATCGGATTCGTATTAGCAGGCTCGCACCGTTTCGTCGACTCGTTCGCCCGATATCGCGTGAACGACGGTTAATCCGCGTGTAGCTGTATAAGTTCGATATTTTCTAGGGTAACTTGAAATTGCGTATACAGCTGCGTGCGCGCCAGAACCGTGGCGCGAACGGCCTCGTACGTTAATAAACGAAAGCGCTTCCACGATCGGATTTTTATCGGTCCCCGTTGGTTGCCGGCAGAACGAACGGAACGACGGAAAGGGAGAAACAACAACAACGAAAATAACTAATCCCTTGCCATCGAGCGGGGAGGACGAGTAGCTACGGGCGAGTAAAATGGAGAAAAATTGTTTTTACGATTGACGACCCGGGATAATAGGGCGGGGTGCGCGCGTGACCTGTTATGTCATACGCGTACGAAACAATGCGCTGCATTTATGTGAATCCGTAAAAAAGACTACTGGCTTCTTCAACCATCTCCATCTTTTCTTCCGACCGTATTGGAAGACGGAACATCGAACAGGCTGAACGAAGACGAATAATTTGAGATTCATCGGGATGCAGTGGGGCGATCCACTTGTAATTCTTTTCTACTATTGCCTCCGGCACCGTGCCGCCTCCAACCTTTGCCTACCTCCCCCTTGCCGCACCTCATCCTCAGCCCATCTCATTCTTCTCCCGACCTCTCTTTCATACTCTCAACCACGTCTTCCATCGCCCTCTCACACTCCGTGCCTGGATCCGCAGAACCTTTCCTTGACTCGCCATTTGTTCGAAATTGCACGACAAGGAAAAGGGAAAACAGAGACGGATCTTGAGGAAAAAGCGACAAAAATTGAATGAAGGACGAGGGAAGGTGGCCAATCTTTAAGAGCGGCGAACGCGGGAGTGAGACGGAAAGCTCAGTAGAAAGAGGAAGACAAAGTCGAGTAGGATAAAAAAGTATGACGGAGAGAAACAAAAGGAAGAAGAAATAGACCCACAAATGAAAGAAAGAGAGAGAGAAAGACAGAGAGGAGAGAAGAGAGAGGAAAAAACATTCTCGCTTCAAAGTTAACTTCGCATTTAACATCTGTCTAGAAGGTTAAAATTTCCCTCGAGGTTTACTTTAAGTTGTACGAGGTGAAGGCGGGATACTTTTGTCGAGATTCGAGGGAGGAAAATCGCCAGGAGTCTTTATCGTGGTACGATTGTCTTTCCACCATACTTGTTCCCGTCCCTCGTGCATGTCCTTTCCAACAGTCTAATTCCTGCTCCTTCCCACCAAATCCTGTCACCCTATTTTCCTTTCTTGATCAAGGAAAACTAGTTGGCTTATTCACAGTTTTCTGGTTCGGAAAGGGCAGAAGTACATAAGTCTTGGGAAAAGAGGCAGCAAAGGCGTGAGCCACGCGTGTGCACAAGTTCTGCTCGAAGCGGCCATTGATTATTTACTACAGGAAAAGGTAGGAGACTGCCTGGCCAACGAAAACTTTAGAAGTGTTTGGTCTTTAGTGCCCGTATCTTCTTCATTACTTTTTAAGTGGCGAGCTCTCATCTGATAAACTTCGCCCGTGTTTCCTGCTTGCTCACGTTTTCCATGATCAAGAAGCCGTTGCCACACTACTTTTATCGTACTTTATGCAAACGGAAAGAAATCACGCGGTTAGAAAACCTTTCGTGAAGACGCATCCGGTCTTCCCCCACCTCCTGTGTCTTCGGAGTACGGTGAAATAAGCAAACATTTCACGAACAACACACCGACATATGAGTTTCATATTTTACCCACGGATAAGAGAAAAATGCTAATGCTCGAACAACAGTTATCTGCCACTGTAACTGGTCCGTGTTCCTTCTCCGCGACAGTTATGAGGCGTAATAAATGGTTTGCGGTAAACAGCGTAAATCGTGCTCGCAAAAACACAAGATGGTGCGCGGAGACAGACATTTTTTTCCAACTTCCACAAGACATACAATCGCTTGATACCGGACGTTTTCGAGAGGAGAACGTCTTTTATCTCTTGCAACACTTTTATCTCCCGTGTAGAATGGCCTGCGGACGAGTTCGCAGGTTCTAACGCGGGTATTACTTCAAGCGTATTGACCCGGTTGAATTCATATTTCGGCGAAAGGATAGGAAAACAAACACTGATGTCGCGGACGCTTGAATCGAGCTTATCGTGAGTAGCAGTCACTGACCGGCAGTCCATAGCCGGCCTTTCTCTACTGCACTTCTTCGTCACTCTCTCTCAACCGGCTCTACCTTTATACTCGCCACTTGCTCGTAATAAATGGCTAGTGGTAAAATGTATAAATTGAGGCCGGAAAAAGCGTACGAGCGATTGTATCTTTCGGCATTACGCGAAATGATCGGTACGTTCCGTCATCGCTCGCGATACCGGCCAGGCTTGTTACAACTTACTAAGCACTCGTTAACCATAATTCGAAGGAGCTTTTTGCACGCCACCGGCAGTGCCTCCTGAGCAGGATAATTCGTTGCTACCACTTTTCTTGCGTGCCCGCGCGAAACAACGTCTTCGCGGTAATCGCGGCGTCGCTTGTCAGGCCGATCGCGATAAACTTGACTTAGACCGCTGACAGGCGAAAAATATCCATCTATGGCGGACATGTTTCTGCGGATACGTCCGCGGCGCTTATAATCATCAACTACAAGCGACGCCGACGTCGCGAGAATAGCGCATTGCGAGCCGACAAATGAAAACGGACATTCGATGGAAGCCATTTCCATATCCTACGCGCTGAGCGTGCTCAAATAACGAGAAACAATGTTGTCCGACGCAACGGAATACCGCGGAACAATTCAAGTCCGAACAATGCGTCCGGAACTCGTTGATTTAACGAACCGATATTCGATCACGCACGCTTAACACGCGTGCGTGCGAGGCACGCTCGGGGCGAGTGAAAAAAGAAAAGCGGAAAAGCGAACGGGTTATTGGTAGCGGGAAATTTTAAATGACCCCTTTTCCGACCCTCTCTGCTCGAGCGAGCTTCGTTTCCAATACGGTCGATCGCCATCGCGTCGCACGTCGCGGATGAGTCTAGTTTCTCAAAAGTGTTCACGATCTAAAGTACGATCGGCTCGCGAGGGAATTTGACGTAAGGCAGAGTTTGTCCATAATCGGCGAGAATTGCAGGCGAGGTAGTCAATTCGATTATACTTCTCGACGAATCCGGGCTTTATCGCGGGTGCCCGCATAAGGGCCACGCTGATTTTTCGACTTCGTCTCTCGCGGGCGAGAGGGAGCGAGATAATGTGTGTGTGTGTGTGTGTGCGGCGGGCGTATCTCGAGAGCGTGAGTGAATGAGATCGAGCGCTGGAAGAAGGGAAGAGGGGTCGGATAAGGAGGGGAAGGGGGAAAGCCCCGGGAATATTGAAATCATAACGGAGCACCCATGAATATTATTCAGGTCTTAAGGCAATATAATCCGAAATCGATGGAGCGACGTGGAATAAATTTGGCCCGCCCGCCCTTCGGCTGCTCGCGGCGGGGTCTTCCACGGCCGGGTACTAACCCCCCAAGCAGAATTTCCTTCACCGATGACGCTGCTGCCTGCCGCACACCTGAGCGTCTTCAGACTCAGACTCCAGCGGAGCCTTCTGCTTCCTCTTACTTCCGTGACAAGAGGAAGGAATGATAATGATCCCTGCGAAGGGTCGATCGAGCGAACCAGGTAGTTCGGATTATCTCTCACAACGCTGCGATGCGAGAGTATCTAATCTCGGGTTAGCATAACGAAGACAGCCGTTTCGATCGCAGAGCCGCTCTAAACTGAAGCCGTCCCGTCGACGTAACAACCGAACGCCTGTCAATGGAAAGCGTTACGTCGTTGCGCGAAGAAACATCGCGCTGTATTCTATGAAGTTGACAATATTATCGGGCCGAAAGAGGACGGAACGGGAGCATAAACTTTGTCGCGGCTCGACTGATCATACATTTTTGCGCACTTTCTTCCGTGTAATTATCACAGCCGCGGAATTAGTGGACAAGAAGTCAGCCATTTGTTGGGTGGAGGAGATAATGACGCTAACCAGGGTCCCTTGACACGAAGCGAAGTTTTTTAATTACACAGGCTGCGGGGAATACGGCCGACTATATAAACCCCGAGAGACGATGATTACAACAAAGTATATGGTTTACGGGGACTCAAGAAAATGGCAATATTTATGTAGCTCTGTGGTATCGGGAAATTTTATGAAGACCATTTCCTTCGTTGTCAGGTAATTGACTCCGATGTACTCGTATCCCCTTTGCGGTTTAGAGCCCCAATTAACGTTCGTTACGTCTCTAAGAGATCCGGCTCTTATAACATCGTAAACAAAGCGCGCTCTCAAGCGACTCAAAGTTACGGCCGCCGTTATGGTCACCCATTATGCCCGGATGACAAACAGTGGCCTGCACACTGCGCCTGCGGTTAAAAAAATGAAAAAAAAAAAAAAAACAATATAAAACCGATCGCACGTCGCGCCAGCTGGTCGCGTGCGTGCATATGTATACGCGCGTGCATATACGTACGCACGACGCGCGCCCGCGGAAACCTCAGTTCGCGACCGATACGGTCGAAATCAAAACGCAAATATTTGCCGATCTAAATTGTAATGCACGCCATCAATATTTATATACACCGCATGGCGTGCTGACGGCAAATACCTGGATAAACGTGACGTTTCCCTTCTGTCAGGAACTGAGATATTCACCGCTGTCAATTTCTTAGTGACGTTGACCGATTTGCGGGTGCGATCGATTTGAAATGGTCATATCCGATGTAATATGAAAGAAAGGGTAACGTGAAATAATAATAAGAGGCACGTAAATAGCTTGACTAAAGACTCGAATTAGTAATTAATTGCGCTAAATAAAGCGAGGATAAACCGGGTGGATGCAGATATGATTAAATTTGCGGAATTCAGTGAGAGTGAGAAAGTCGAAGTTGCATGTCTAACTGAAACGGTGAAAGGAAAAAAACAAGAATGAAACAAGAAAGGCGGCGTGGGACGGGGTGGCTTTTCGTGACGAAACTTCTGCCTCCGTGACACGCCATCCAGCATTATCCTGATTACACGTGGGCGGTGGTTAAGAGGAATGCAGCGGCTGAAGGGAGGAGGAAAAAGCAGTGTGGGAGAGATAGAAAACGAAGAACGGATGCGCTCAAGTGACTTTAGCTCGTAAATGTCCTTAGAACATTAGCATCTTCTCTATCGCTCCATCTTCAAAACCATTTTGCTGGGCATCGCATCCTTGCTTCTAGAGCAAACTCTGATTCGTATCGATCCGAGCGAATAGCCGGCGGCGGAATGAATCCTAATAACTGTTACGCAATTTATGTACGGCTGTTACCTTAATTCATTTCACGCAAGTCGTTCACGTTTAGTACGGAACGAGTAAAAGCGGCGTGGCAAAAATGGCACTCTTTTTAAATGCGCGGTAATAAGATTTCGTTCTGGCGAAAACGATGCAGAAGCTGCGCGTGGGCTGTCGCATGCTCGCATTGATACGCCTTTTGAGAATTAACGTGCAACCGCTCGATAGTAGAAGAAATGGAAATTGTCCTCGTGGCAAGGGACATTAAGAATGCTGTTCCGCTCCAATCCAATCTCTTACCCTCCCGAGTATCCGACTACCCGTTCACCAGAAAGTCCGCACCCTTGAGTGGTGTGCAGAAATTAGTGGAACGATCGTTAAGCGAGAAAATAAATGTTTCCGCGTCCAATGGCTCACTATGGCCGTATATACATCACGGAAACGCGGTCGCGAGCAATCCGCGTATCACATTCCAGCAATACCAGCCCTTTACCTCAACGTCCGAACGTCTCACGTCACATTCACATCGATTTCGTCCGGCCGGCTCTCGACGCGTCGCAAGTCGCAACGTACACGGTCGCCGGCGACAGAAACAAACGCTATCGTTCATTACGAATTCAGCGACACATTAATTGAGAAGTAAATTATACAATTGGTAATCAAGATCGCACAATTGGCTTCGTTAAATATTAATTGCGGTTTTAAATTTCGGAAGTTACAACTCACCCGTGTCTCGTTCTCGCTCGGCTGGTCGTTTCCATATTTCAATCGAGATTTAACGGAGCGCGAATGGTTTTCGCGTGTATATAGAGGGCGCGCCGCCGTGAAAAATGCATTTGCCGGAGTGTAGCGTGCAGTTTCACGGGACCGGGACACGGTGTATTGTACGTGTACGTCGACGAGCGCGTGTGTGAGAGAGACAGAGAGAGAGAGTGGGTGCGCGCGCGCGTGCGTTCGCCTGTTATCGGCGGCTAGGGCATCTGACGTGGTATGGCGTAGGTGCCGCGAACGCGAAGTACTACACCCGAACAGATAAGCGCTGTCTGAGTCCGGCTTCACGGATATTACGCTTCTCCTTTACGTAATCTCGCGGAAGGGCAGACGCGGTTGCATATAAAAATACGAACCGCCCCGCGAGGCCGTTCGGACGAATCGATTTTTCTTGCGCGACGCAAGTCACACGCGAGCCGCCGCTTCGGGGCAAAACACGAGGAGATACCCACCCGACAAGGATACTGCCCGGGAATGTCGGGCGCCCGATAGCGCCACCGTCATCGCCTATTTCTTTCCCTCCTCCTGCTCCTCCTAAGGATGCGCTTTGCAGCGAATTTGCATTGGCATTATCGCCCGCAAATGCGTCGCCTGCAATTTCTTCATTTATCCTGCCCGCTCCACGCTAATACGTCCGATTTCAACGTTAATGGCGCTTTAAGATTTAAGGCGTTCATCGCTGTCTGCGTCCCTAATTGCGGCTACACCTTCGCGGAGAATCGCTTAAACGACGTCCTCGTGGAACGGCGCTGCTTTCAGCGCCAGAATGTACGATCTGTTATATTTGTGTAATGTTTCGTAATATTCGTATATAAGGAGAGAAACGTTGCATTTTATGTTTACGTGGGTCTTATCGTGCGAAAGAAACTGTACCGTTAATGGGGAGAGTCGAACTGAATTATAAAGGGACACGTCGATTTCGGGGATGCTTTCGGCGTTCTGCTTACTTTCGTTATGATTGATTTAAAAGAGTTTGAAGTAAACGAAATGAAAAAATGTTGCGGCCAACGTTGGCCTTTACGACGTTATCGCGGCAGTGAAATCGTGGTCTTGTAGGGCTTCCTTCGCTGCGATAAGGTCTTATCGATAGGACGGATTTATCTACGTTGGATGCTCCGATAAACAGACAACGAACGAGAGACGGTGCGAATGATTTCTGTGCACGATTGGAAGTTGTCTGACTTTGAGGTGCACCGAGGAGACAGCTTTCTGATAAACTTTTTCCGTTCTTGTTGCAGATCTGCCAATTACGCAAACGGCACGAAACAATGCGAGCTTTCGGATATGGACAGATTGACCGTCGCTGGTTCGAGCTCATTCCAAATAGCCAAGGGCATCGACTACCTAGAGAACCACTGCGTCGAAGAGCCTGTGAAATTGTGCGAGTTCAAGAAGCTGACAGGTCGCATTTTGAAAACCGTCGACTCCGTTTACCAGGAGGTGGGATCTGCCGAGGAGTGCCGCGAATTGTGCCTGAACTCTCCCTTCCGTTGCCATTCTTATGACTACGGCGACACCGGTGACATGGTCTGCCGTCTTAGCCACCACTCCAGAGCCACTCTTTCAGATATTCAGGTAAGCGACTCGAGCGGGCGTGTCAATTACTTACGAGAGTCCCTTAGAAACAATTAATCGTGGCAACAATTTCTGACGGCTAAAACAATATTCCCCAGACACTCAAACCCGAGGCCTCTTTGAAACTTTTGAGAACGATCCAACTTCAGATAGTAACGTCCCGAGAATATTCCATGTGCTCTCGAAGCTTCGGTTGATTAGAATTTCGTTTCGCACTCGCGAGTCTACCGTTTCATCCATTCTATCGGGTTGCGGATTCTTGAAAGGGCCAGTGGGGATTTTCCGTAAACGCGATTACGTTCCACACGTGCAAACCAGGTCGAACGGCTCGCCGAAGGCGTATTCGGGGGAAATCGAGTTTTCATCGCAGATGCTTTCCCTATCGGGCCTTTGGCTGGAAGAGCACCGCACTAATATCGTACACAACAAACGCGGTAGCCCGGCGCTGTGGGAAAATTGAGAGACGCGAGGATACTTTTTTTTTTTGCCAACCTGTTGAAAGCGTCATTTACTCTAATCGAGCCATAATTAACGGAAGCCTCGCTTGCAATCTGGGGAGAGCTCCGAACTGGATCAGGCGAACAGTATTTTTCACTGACGGGAGCGAAAAATTGCCGCTCTGTCAGGCTGCTGTTTGCGTGATCCAAGTGCACGGTGTTACAAAGAGCAAAATTATTTTCACTGTACGTCTGGCTTCGCGCCACGTACAAACGCGTCAGAGTGTACCATAGTAAATATTCATAAGGCGCGAGTAGCTGCGTTAGATCGGTTGTAATTATTGAAATAATGTTTCAACAGTTGCACTACGGTGCAGCGAATTAACGGAATAATCCAGCGAATTGGCAAGCATTCTCGGTGTAAGATTTACGTATCGGGCAAAAGCACACACGCCGCGCGGCACGTTATATCGCGATATATCGTGACGTTGGCAAAAGAATAACGAGCGGTGCTAGGGAACGAGTTAACGAGCGATGACGAAGGGAAAATGTGGTGCCAATTCTAGGAGCCCTACCTGGACGTGCCGGAGGCATCAACGTACGAGCTGAGCTCATGCTACAACGTAACCATCGACTGTCGAGCCGGTGACATGGTAACGAGGATCCAGACGAGCAAGCTCTTCTATGGCAAGGTGTACGCGAAGGGATCGCCGAACTCGTGTGTGCAGGACGTAAAAGGTGCCCTCGAGTTTGAGCTGCGCATGGCCTACGATGATCTCGAGTGCAACATCCGACAGCAGGGGCTCGGGCGCTATTTGAACGACGTGGTGATTCAGCACCACGACACCATCGTCACGAGCTCTGACCTTGGCCTCGCGGTGACCTGTCAGTACGATCTGACGAACAAAACGGTCTCGAACGAGGTCGATCTGGGAGTGCACGGCGACATCACGCCCGCGCTCTCGGAAGAGGTGATCGTCGACTCGCCGAACGTAGCGATGAAAATTACCGACCGCAGCGGAAACGAAGCGGTGCCCTCGGCCGAGGTCGGCGACCCGCTCGCCTTGAAATTCGAAATCCTCGATCCCAACAGCCCCTACGAGATCTTCGTTCGCGAGCTCGTTGCCATGGACGGTGTGGATTCAAGTGAGATCGTTCTCATCGACTCCGACGGCTGCCCGACCGACCACGTCATCATGGGACCTCTCTACAAGTCCGCTACCACCGGAAAGGTAAGCTACGCATTTAAGCATTTACACGGGTCAGAGGTTTTCGAAATGTTGCTCCTTTCGGCATCTGACTATCTGGACGGGACTAATGGACTACTGATTCGCAGTACCCTGCCAACCTTTGACCCTAATCTAAAGCTTCGAACGTCTGCGCCGTCCTTATCTCGTCGTTTCTTATTCTCGGAAATAAGCGGTAACACAAACGAGCGGCAAAAATAGCATCGCTTGCGGAAGATAGCGGTACTTAATCGGCATGTTAAATAGCCCTTAAGGCACCCGATCCTCCTTCGAATAACTTAGTATCCCTTCACCCTCCGAGATACGGAAGGATACGGACAGCTACGGCGTTCAGTGAACAGCTGGCGTGGCAAAAAGCATCGCGATACCTCGCTGGAAAGTCACGTACCTACGGTACGGGTACGGCACGGAGCCATCCTAGAAACTTCATCTCTTCTATAAGTAAAAACGACAAGGAAGGGATAAACACTGATTTTAATTTGATCATTACCGTGGCCGATAAAAGGGCGGCTGGGATGATTGACGTCAGAAATATATTAGTTTTGCTCCAAGTCGAGATGACGCGTGGGAACGTGCGCGTGACGTAAAGGCGTCCTTTATACCAGAAATATGCGGGCGTAAGCTGAGAACGCGAAAGGGCCGAAGGAGTGGTAGGTATGAGTCAACTAGTCGGCTCCACTTCATGCTAATCAATCACTCCGACGGATTTTACAACGGGAAGCAATTTGCCCGCACCGTAACAGGTCGCCATCGATGATGCGCAGTTTTCTTCGCGACGACGCGTCGTGACGTACATTAACGCGCGCGTGCGGAAACGAGAGGAGAAAATTTATCTAACCACTCGCGTTCGGTGTAAAGAAGAGCAGTATTAATGTCGCATGAGAGAAGTTATTACTCATTTTGCAATTTTATCATTATCGATTTTTCTGACAATCCAAGCACTTGATACGCATCGTTCGTGTGTTAAGAACGTAGAATATGAGATCGTTCGAGAGAAAGTGGGATATTTAATAGAGTTCCAATCACGGAAGCGACAGATTGTTAAACGGCAATGCTCGAAACATCGTCCAGGCGTGGCGAGAACTTGAATTAAGAGCGAGAGAGAGAGAGCTGAAGAACTGTCGTAAATTTGATCGGTGCACTCGAGCGTCAAGGGACGCTGACACTCCCGCTTCAGATTTTCCAGCGTGGTTCGCGCTCACGATACTTGGAGAGACTTCTGCGAAGAACGGCCATCGCGATCTCACTTGTTTTCTCCAAATGAGCTTGACGAAAAAAGAGTTCTGCACGACGAGGAAAAGTTGCTACAGTCGAAACGAAGGGATGGGAAGTTGTAGAAAGTGCCGTTTTCACGGGAAGTTTCGCTATTTTCATCGATCGTTTGCGCTCATGCTGTCGATAACGCACCTGAACATCTTGCGCGCCGTCGGTCGTTTCTCCGCTCGAGGCAATGAGACTCGAAAAACCATACTAAAGCCGGCTTATACCGTATTTGCCGTGGCATTGTCAAGCACACTTTCTTAAGGCTGTTGTGATTGCGCGATATAGTATTGATTGACGATCCGTGTACGTCAGAAAATAAAACAAACCGATCGTTAGAGACGTTGCCAGGACGAAAGGCGAACAAAGACATGGTGCGCGATATGAAAGAACTGCTTCAATGCTGGTGGCACGATGTTGGCGCGAGTGGGGTAGACCGCCTCGTTAACTCGTCGTTCCACATCATTTGCCAGAGCGCGCAGTGATGCCGGGGAACGCAGCGCGGCGCAATATCGCTTTATTAGAAAGGAATAACAGTCGCGGTGGAAACAAAGAGTAACTTTACATCGGGCACGTACGACGCAGAAACCACTGAGATATATCCCCGACTTTTTCCCATGTCACCGATCCTCCATCTTTCCACTGCATCATCTTCCTTTCGCAGTTTTAGACCGTTTCAAAGTCCAATATTTCTCCGCGGAGCCGCTCGCGACGTCGTACATCGGCAGGCTGGATTTATCGAGCGCACGCACACATCGACGCCGGTATCCTGTACAATTCGGAATATGACGTTCGCGGCATTCCCTATTCGCATACCCCAGCAACGTATGTCCCTGTAAGCAAGAGTTCGACGAACGAGTGGCGAGAAATTCATCCGCGGAGTCTTAGCGGGAGTCGCTTTGGAATTCCGTGACACGTGACACGTGACGCGCGCGAATATGCAAGAACCGCGCTTCTACCTATCTAATGGCGCGAACGATAAAACGCGCAACGACGACAGCATATGATATACGCCGCTCTGTCGATGATCATTTATCCGTGACACGCGTGACAGTGTTGCGGATCATTACGGCGTGGTAATAAACGCCGGGCGTCCATTGACTCGTCGTAAACGAGACGCATTGTGCGACCCTTTGTCGCGAGTCGCGACGGAACACAGCCGACAGCCGACAGCCACGGAAGCGCTAGGGGATGATTTTTTCTCCCCCCGCTCGACGGCCGTTGGAAAGTCGTTAGCGAGCCGCTCATTTTTCCCCCGTCAACTATCGCGCTCGCCGAGCGGGTTGAAGGTTAACGATACAGTAATTTATTGTCCGGACATAGGACCTGAATCGCGTGAACACTACGATTGTCTCGCGATTGCCGTTGAATACTGGTGAGCATCGATGAATCGCGCGCACAATCAGGCGAACACCGCGTGTATTACAATCGCGCGGCTTCGCTTGCGACAGTGCTTCAACACCCGTTAAGAACGCTGATTCTCGGCGTGACCGGACGACGCTCACCTCTCCGGGCAGGTTCAACCTGTTGAATCCGTAAAAACTAAAACAGTCGGGCTTTTATCCGCGGCACAGGGCGACGGGCTTTCGTCTTGACAAAAGCAAGCCCCGAGCAAGAAAATATCAGAGCCTGGTACTTGCGCAAGTGCAAGCGGCGAGCGGAGAAAAAGTGGCCGCACTTAAAATCTCGCCTGACCGTAGTTTCGGCGGCGTTTGCGCGGAATTAAAGGGGCCCGATAATTTTGTTTTCCCTTCGAAGGTGGGGGGTGGTACGCGTGGCCGGGTGACACGTACGAAAAATCGATCAACCGAGCACGGTATCCACAAATCGTGTTCGAGCGATAAAACGTCCCTCTCGCATCGTCGTCGTGTTATACGGCAATAGGAAGTCACGCGTTGTCGATTGTACGCGCGCGCTCGTTCGTTCGCTCTTTCGCGAATGAAATACGTGCACGGACAGGTAGCGGAAACATAAATTTATCGAGGCGTTTACGCGGTGCCACGGTGATTCTGTGCCTCGTGACGCCGACCTGCCTCTGCCTCTCTGCAACTGTCTCTTCTCTTCCCACCCTTGCCGTCCCGCAGCCCTTCCTCGTTCTCGCGCGCACCTCTGGCCCCGACGAACGGGACCCTTGATTTTATTAACCCCGGAACGAGACAGGAAAGAGAAACGACGTTCTGCGAACGAGCGATCGCTCTTCTTGTCTCGAGAGGGCTGATGCACGCGAGGAACGATACCCTGCGGTATGAGAGGAAGGCATGGCTGAGGAGCGCGGCGTCGGTACCGTTGTCTAACCGAGAATTTGCCAAAAATTTACTTTTCACGTATACGCGTCACGTAGTTTCAGGCTGGGCGAGCGCGGCTACGAAGCTTTCCCATCTCGCAACCGGTTCCAATGAAATTGGAAACATTTCTCAAGCGCCACGCGCGTATTGCTTTGTATAGGCTTGCCGGGCGTGTTTGCTTTCTCGGCTGCGCAGAGAACGCAGCGACGCCGACGCCGACGCCGACGCCGATGCTCGACTTATAGAATGGCCGGACCCGGACGACCGCGAGGCGAGCGTCGGCCCGTATCGCATGAGCCGATCGATCCGTTTCGATACACTTATGAATGCCCTTCGTTCACGCTCGATCGTCGATCGTCGACGTGTCACGCTCCTTCTCCGCTTATACACATCGTTGTTCCTGCGGACATCGCGGCTCCACGTTACTTTCAGAGCCGCCAGCGACATGTAACAGATGCCGCGGATATGGCGTGTGTTTCTTTTCTCGTCGTCTGCCAACCTCGACCTCTCTTTCTCGTTGTTTGCTCCCTTGCTTCTTCGCTGCACCACTAGCGTTCTCCTACACGCCGCTCTTCTCCCTCTTCCTGCTCATCCTTCTCTTTCGCAGACCTTCCGCCGCTCTTTCTGCGCGAGATGACGTCGAGTTAATAAAGTTCCGCTCGTTCCACTAGACGCGCCGAGTAAAGAAGCAGCTAAATGAAGCTGTACGTGGAACGAAGCATATTTTAATGTCCTATCCTCCTCCTTTTCTCCCCTCCGCCCCTCTCTCTCCCAGCATAATGTACGTGCTCGGTGTGTAAATACGATGAACTTGGTAATGCGTGTAGAAACCAGTTTTCGAAGAGCAGTGCGCGAGCATGCTTACATATGTGGCAGAGTGAACAGATCAGGTGTGACCTGGTAAGAGTAATGGGTTATATTAGGGAACTTTGAACCGAGCGTGGACCGAAAATGACAGCCAATAGCGAGAGACGAAGCGATCACGGATAACTGAAACGATGCCAGCGATGCCAGCTGTCTGAACCTCTCGTCGCGATCCTCTACTAAATGTAGATTAATGAAAGACGCCCCGCGGCTAGATGGCTAGAAACCATGTTGAATTCACCATGCTCTAGGGTTCTCGGTTAGGCGGGCACCGCAAGTTTACCATGCAAGTGACGCGTCTAAAGAGTGAAGCAGAGCGATCGTCTCTCCGACTCCCGTGGTCGCCATACCGCAAAATCGTGGGGCAAAATATTACCCGGAGCTAAAATTGCTACTCCTTCACTGACCTCCTGTGTCCGGCGGATACTTTCCGCATAAGCGTCGTCAAGAAAAATAATCTTCATTTCGGAAATTTATTCAAACCCGCGGCGCGGCCGTGGTTTGCGGTCGTCTGCGCGCTCATCTCAGACGTTATTGTATGAGACGTTTTAAAAAGATGTAGCTTACGGAACGCGGAAAGAGCAATCGTCGCGAATGCATTGACAAACTATCGCATTTTTCCTGGCGTACTGCCAAAAATTCCCGACTCGATCAACGAAAGATGGTCGAGAACACGTGGTCGGTAAATATATGCATCCGAAAAAGTCTACGTTGGCACCGTGTCCCAGCCTTATTTCCGTTCTTCGTTCGAGCGCCGCATCGTACCGGGCGAAATATTGCTGGAGGATGTTCCTCCTACGCTGTCCACGACCACCACCAGGTCATCCAAAACTACGCCCGACCATGTTCCCCGCACGAATATTCCGCCCAGTCATAGTAGTTCGACGACTTGGAGTGAAAAATTTGTCTTGACGCAGTACCGCTTTCCACAGGCGGCAGCCGGAGGCTGCCGAGCATAACGCGTCGCTCCGTTCGGCCTGAACGGGTACACGTACCGTCTAATGGTGTCCGTAAAGGCCGGACATTGGGGCCGTTCTTCGTGTCATAATCCCATGTAATTGCTGTTATACGACCTTACCTAATAAAGAACAAAAAGGAGCGAAGGCAGGAGGGAAAGAAATTGGCGTACAAGCAGCTGCCCCGAGAGGGCAAAAACCAGTTTGAGAAGGCAGGCCAGCGCCTCCTACTCCTCCTCCTTCTCCTCCTTCCTCTTCTTCTTCTTTGCTTACGCATATTGCGTGAAACGGGGGACACTCGTCGTGGTCATGCGACGCCCCAACATCCGCATTCTGCAACGTCGAGCTCCGGTTCTTGCCGGCACAATTTAACCGGGACGCAAGGCAAATCCTCACCCTCTCAGCTCTCTCCGTTCGACCTACCCCCCCCCGGTCGAACGCGTCCGCACACGAAACCGCGCTCTCAATTTTCGAGTACGGTCGAAAATTTATGCGAGCGTAACATATGGATAAGATTACCGTTATTCCGTAGCCAACGCCGAACCACCCTCTACTGCCCTCGCCACCGCCGCTGCTTCCGCTAGTACGGCCCTGTACCTCGGGGAGTTTCAGGATTAATGCGACAAAGCTTATTTCAGTCGGTGCGCTCGAGCGTCGAGCGTGAGTTACGAGTCTGGGGGTGTCGAGGCTAAAATAAAAACCCTCCCTGCGCGGTCGCGGCTGATTATATTTGTTGTTGTTCTTGTTACTGTCTCGCTACCGCTGGTAAAAGTCCGCCGGTACGTGCCCAGTGTTTAACTCGTGTTTCAAAACCTGTAAAACTCATCGGGAGAGCTCGCTGTAGAGCTACATATGTCGCGCGCATTCTCTCTTCGCTAATATTGGCGACTGATGGCACTTTAACTTCTTTCGCGTCGCGGATGAAAACTGAATATTGTACGTGTGTCGGGTTGACATTGATAAGGATGAACAGAGAGAGAGATAGAGAGAGAGGGAGAGTCATCAAATAGTTTTGACTGACACCAGTTGAAAAAGGCTTCCCGGTGGCTGCATTAAGAACGTCGTGCCTAACGGTAAAATACATTTGAGAGAACTCATGATCGAAGTCGCTGCGCGCTGTTGTACCATTCCGTGCAGATGTTTATGTATTAAATCAGTGACAGGTAACGGCGCGAAACAATTCTTCGCGTGACTTGCAGAACGTTCGAAAGGAAAGGATGCGGTTTTTGACTTCCTCCGCGCCTTCCACGCGACGCATTACCTTTGGAATCTGATGCTTCCAATTCTCGCGATAAGCGCGTAATACGGGATAAAAGTGATACGCACAATGCATAAAGCACCATCTCCATTGCCTCACTGACCGTGCATCTTCTTCTCAACTTGCAGGTTCTACTTTCGCACTTCGATGCCTTCAAGTTCCCCAGCTCGGAAGTGGTGCAGTTCCGCGCGCTGGTGACCCCGTGCATGCCAACTTGCGAGCCAGTTCAGTGCGACCAGGAGGAGGCAACCGGCGAGCTGCGCTCGGTTATATCTTTCGGGCGACGTCGTCGTCGCCGTTCCACGGGCACCAGCAACGCGCAGAGTCGCGAGGATCTGCTGCTCGTCCAATCGATCCAGATCACTGACAAGTTCGGCTTCGAGCGCGACGGCAAACTGCCGAACGCCACAACGGCAACACGCGACACCGTGTTCGTCGAGAGCGAAGACATTTCGCCGACGATGGGCATGTGCATTAACCTCGGCGAGGCGATCGTGGCCGGCACAGTCTTTCTCGTCGCTCAAATTGCCATCATCGCCGCGTGGACCTTCACCTGGCAACGACGCCGACAAATGTTGAAGCACCAGGAGGCACTCTCCGTTTCGGTGTCCGTGCCGGGAATGCATTCCGGCGTGCCCGGCCGCACCGACAGTCTGTGTAAGTTGTACGACGCGGGCTACTCCGGTCGTCGTTTCTGAACGACTTCCTGAACGTGTCTCTACCCCCGTCCTCGACCCGACTACTGTCTCTGCATCTCATTCCTTCCAAATATTTCTGCGAATTTCCGAATCATTCGAGATAGAGAGAGAGAAAACACATCGTAGCTGCACGGATTCCGATGCCGAGGGAAGCGAAGGAAAAAGGATCATTTTCCGAGGATTTCTGGCAAACGCGTCCTGAGATGCAATGACAATACGTAAGTCTTCTGTCTAAGAATGGCTTCTTTTTTTACCTCTTCCTGCCACTGCTACGCTTTCGACAGATCGAATCACTCGTCGCTCCTCCTAAAGAGAGAGGGCGTCGGAGTGAATTTGGACTTGGTCGAGAACGCACAGAGTGATCTGTTTTATTGCGAATGTTAATTGTCGCCGCGATTACGGCGACGATTAACGATACACGATGGTTTGCAACGATGAACGGACCGTATGTACTTATCCTAATTTCCGTACTTAGCCAAAGGTTAACGTGCCAGGTTGCGAGATTCACTCGTGCAAATGTAATTTCTGCCGAGTGAGACACAATGAAAGGTATCTCGAGCGCGGCTGTTGTCCTTCGGCATCATCTTCCGCGCATGTGTCCTCCCTTACGGACAGGTCTTAATTTGGTAGGTCGAGTAGACGGATGAATTTTTTATAACCATCACGATCGCTTTGATAACTTTTGGCCAGAAAGAAAAGCGCAGCGATCTTTGCTCGTCCTATCGAACGTTCATCGTGCCTTTTGTACTCGATATAAGCACTTGTCATTTAAATATTCATTTTCTGCTTTCAATCCCATCAATCCCGTACTCTGCTTCCCTCGAGCCGAATCGATCGAGCTAATCGAAGTAATCAAACGTCGTGCGGAGGTATTGGTGCTTTAGAAAGGCCCGCAATTTCTCAGTGCACCGCTTACATCGGCGTCAATTAAACGCAACGAGGGCGGCGCACTTGTTGAGAGATGCCCGCTGAATGTTTCATTATACATTCGCTCGGCTCTTTTGCTACACGACTGAAGGACAAATACTGATTTCCGACGACACCAATTTCTTCTGGAGGTCGATGAATCGTAGCGAGTTTCATTGTCGCGTCGTTTCCCTCTTTCTGTCTCTCGAGAGCCCGGTGTTTCGTGGAAGAAGCAGCAGAGGCAGCTGGGATGGCAATTATTATCCGCACCGGCAGCCTTTAATTAACGCGACATTGACTGACCAGTGGCCTCGAGACAGAAAGCCCGCTCGCGCGCGTTCAAGTATACGCGCACATGCGGTCGCACGCCGTGGGTCGATTTTCTTCTTCCGAGAAGAAGCTTCTCAGAAGTCGATCGAACGCAACCCGATAAAAATCGCTTTTAATCATTCTCCACGGAGGATCCGTGTAATGCGCGGCTACCGGTAAGCACGGCACCTGCGTGCACTGCGGGAAGACTTCAATTTTCAACCAGACACTTTTGCGTCCCGCGCTCGCTCGCTTTATCGCATTCAATTAGTCACGCGTCTTGCGGTATATTAAATAAATCCATAATGACGAAATGCAAGAACTCGTGTCATTAAAGGAAGCGCCGCGTCCTTCTGGAAGCCGCGGGTATAATACGCATCGTTTAATGCCGAACACGGAGACCGTATGTGTGCCAGTTACAGATTAATCGCTGATCATTGACTCGAAGAAACTGGCTGATCAGATATCGGCTCGATCGGTTTCTCTCACAGCCTCCTTTACCACCTTAGCCACGTGTACACCAATAAAGCTTTCTTCCCTTTTCTACCCTTCTTCTTCTTCTTCTTCTTCGACTCTTCCCCGACTGTTCCTCACTATCAACCGAGCTTTACCGTACCTTCGTCCTTGAGACGATATAAGGCGAAGCGATCAGGGCCAAGGCGTGGCGCTCCTCCTCTGGAGGTGATGGAGGTCGACGTGTATTTGCAACGTAGGATACGGGGCATCGCTATGGACTCTAATTAGCATTGGGAATCGAGCGTGATTATGCAGATGCTAGGGGTGGGATATCAGCGGAACTGAGGTAGAACGGGAGGGAGCGAGAGAAGTTGGGCGTAATAGACAGGGCGCGGCGAGGGGAGCAGGTTACCACCGAGGGTAGGGGGAGGTACGTGGGGTAGGGTGTACGCGCAAAGGGGTTGGCGGAAGGTTAATTGCCTCTTGTGGTGTCTCAGAGCTAAGCCGAGCACGTGGGGGGTAGAAAGGCTGATGGGGTTGGGCGGTGCGCGGTGCGGCGGTGGTGTGTAGAGCTGAGAATGCGAGGGAAGCGAGAAAGTAAGAGAGAATGCATGAGAACGGGGAAAGGGAGAAGAAGGAGAGGATGCATGCGACAGTAGCAGTGTTGGATCGTATCAAGGATAGCCATCTCCTCAGGCGTACCACGGGACGGGCCACCGCCTAACCTCGATCTCCCTTTCGACTTAACCTTAGCCATGATTCTGCTCCCTCCGTGCCGACCGGGTTAATTTACATTCTGACACGTAAGCTTATCAATCTGGAGCGTCATACTCGAAGAAACGTGTCGCCGCGAACGTGCAGTTATGCCTCGACGAGTATAGGTCGCGTTTTATGCTCGGTCAACACTTCGAGTCGGCTCAACCGAATCCGCGCGGGCTCGATGACAGTCTGAAATTTGCGCGAGTTAGCGAGAAGCGGGAGAGAGAGAGAGAGAGAGAGAGAGATTATCTGAATCCGTTAAGACCATAGGGAGACGACCGACGAATCGCGATAGGCGGCGAGTTGAATAAATTTAAATAGGTTAACTGTATACCGTGCACCGTGTCGGAACTTTATCGATTCCTGCAAAGTACACAATGAAAGATCATCCCCACCGCCGCGCCAACTTGGGCCAGGGTAGGATCGAATTAATTGAGAAACTTGAAGATTAGAATACACTCGTCAAGACAAACAGACGGACAGAGATAGATGAACAGATCGGCAGGCATACCATCGCGTCTCTCCGATTGCCGTGGAACGTTTGCGTTGCAGTTAACCGAAACTTCAGCGATTGTTCTGCTGTTTGACGTTTGTCTACACTCGGGTAGAGAGTAAGAGCGGTGTATGCGTCGGCATTTTGTTCGTGGCAGCTCGCGTACATGTATGTGTCTAACGCCGAGTACGTGCGGACAATGATTACCTGCCTGCCATCGACGGTGTCGAGTCAAACGTGGAATCTGTGCAATTAATGTCCCGTCAATGTTGCGCTCACGAACGCGCAGTTTAGCGTACATTCCAATTTTTTTTTTTCCTCTTCAATTCTACCTAGCCAATTTTCACTAAAGTCCAATCAACGCGATGACCAAGTTCAGCGGAAACGTTCCTCGGGTTAATGTGCGCTCGATCGTTTGGGGTTACTCGTATGTGATAAGTGAACAGGAGTATTTGCAACATTTGCCCACTTTGCGATGTTTGCCTCATGGTAGCCTCATGATAACGTTTAGACTGCGCTCGTCCTTGGACAAAGGTTGATCACGTTCCTTTCCTCTGTCCCTCGACTATCCTCAATCTCATACTATCAAATTATATACATATAAATAAATATATACGTACGATTACACGCCAACGAAGGTGCCTACGCGTACACAGTAAGCGACCGCGACTTATTAATGAATTTATGACATAAAACCGATCGAATAACGTACTCAATTATGATTATGTTAAGGATTTTCGCTAATGCTGAAGTAGTATATCCAACCTGCTTATGGTGAGAGGGTAGAAACAATTTTTTTTTTTTTTAAATATATGTTCGACAGCTATTGTACGAATGTACTTCCAGTCGTGTCGCGTGGTATCAGCGCGAGTATGAGTGCCCGTCCCCGTGCTACGTGACGCTTTAGAAATATTGTTTCAGCGCATACACGAGTGCATGGTATGACGCGAGAAAGTTTTTACGTTACTTCAGTTCGCAACAGCAACATGCGCGTATTAATATTAATATCGCACACATCGCAAAGAAAAAACAGCAACGATGAGTTGCGTGAGGTATTTATACACAATTTTTGCGAATGAGCGTGCAGAAGATTTTTCAAAGGCATTCCACGCTGATTAATTCAGTTTTTCGTCTACCGACAATGCGTCCTTTTAAAACTGAAGGCGAACAGAATTTTCTCCGGTCATCCCGTGATGAGGCATGAATTCTTTTTTCACTCCAAGTAGCACCGTAAGGCAGAAATGTGTGAGCACTTTTCATCGAGTTGATCGAACCAAACGAGAGGGGCGCTGGCCATTATGCCTGGCTCGCCCCTCTCCTTTCATCCCCTCATTTCCGCTCCCCTTCCTTAACATAGTTTGATCCAACTCAATGGAAACTGCCGTATATCATCGTCATTAAGGTCTTAATTATTAATTAATCGATATTAATTTTAACCGCATTACCTTTAACGTCGTATACGATGGAAGTAAGTAAAAAAAAAACCACCATACATCCACAGACACACACACACACACACAAGCATGTATCACACAGCAAACTGTAATACGTTAATATTTAAGTTAACGCGCACGCCGACTTTGCGGTCCTTTCTACGAAGGACGGGAGGAGGCGTAATCGAGAAAAAAAATGAATGTCAATGATTAATATTGGGCTCGAGGACGATCGCTCTTAATCATTACTGAATGCGTTTCTCTATACTCCGCACCAACGTCACTTCCACAAGTACGCCCCTTCTAGCTCATTTTTTACCGCCCTTCACCCTATTAGCTGCTTCGCTCCACAACATTTTGCCTTCGACTTTCCCTTCTGAGAAAGCGTCTGTTCGAATCTCCCTTTCTCACCGCGAGTGTCCGCGACCATAGAGAAGTCGGTGCTTGTCCTCGAGCCTGAGGTGCGCGCGCCCTACTACGTCGTAAGCTCGAGAAGCTCGAGTCTGTTCTGTACCATGACAAGAGTGTATCTTCGCCGCTGTCAGCGCATCACTAGCCCCTAGTTCCTTGCTCTTCTGTCTCTTGCACTTGTAGCTTATCACCGTACAGTGTCTCCGCTTCCCGCTTCCTGCTTCCTGCTTCCTGTCCCCGCTTCCCACTGCGTTAAATTCTTTCTGATTGTCTCCGATCATTAGTGGGGGCCTCAAGTCACGTACAGAGCTTACCCGACGAACTCGAGCGCCTCTTTATGTTATAACCGCGCACCAGCATCATCGCTTATTTATTTTCTATATTAATACGTATGTTGTACTCTTGAAGAATACTCGTACCTTGTCACACCTTATTTCCATCCATTCTCCACGTACCCATCGTGTCTCGGAATGGTGCTATACACGCAGACTCTGGACGACATTCCCGGCGTACGCGAGCAGCACGGCATGTGACGCGTAATCCAATTATGCTTCACACGTCTGCGCTAAGTGTCCGCGTGGAACTTTCATTTGTTCTGTAGACTTCATTTGCTTCAATTAGATTCCTTTCTTTTTTCTTTCGTTTGTCTTTTATACATTCAAGATGTCTCCATTTTGGCTAATGCCAGCTGCATGTCAGTACCGTGTCGCATACACAAACACATACACACGTTGTACATAGCATATATGGTACAGAGAAAATAAACTCATTTTATAACGAAGGCACTGTGTTACAATCAATTACCCACACCGCGAATTTTCTGACTTTGTCTACCCGCAATGCAAATATCACGATATCGGGAATGATTTCTAGCCACGCATTCCTCGTACGGGGAATGTTTGTGTACACTTGGTGAGTGAAGTGAAACATAAAACATTGTGAAAGCATCACTGCAGGATCAAAAAGTTGAGAAAGATTCTTGCATAAAATACTTGACGTTCCCTCGATTCCCTATGGCCTTTCATGTGGAAGCAGCAACGCGCAACTTGCGATGGAAAAACAACTTGTTCAGGTTACCAGTAACGTCAGCGCTTTGTCGAGCAAATTCTTTTGGAAATAGTAACTACTTTTTAATATATTGGGTAGTAAGGTATTTTATGTAAAGCTTAAAATAATGGCGTCAGGTCTAGTTTGCCAGTTGCATCGTGAATTTGTTAATAGTGAAAGATTATTGAAAAAAAAAAATACAACCAACTGCAGCCTAATAATGACTAGGAGGACACGGATTGTAGGAAAAGTAGATTATCACAGGTACGTATTAAATTATGCATTATACTGAACGTTATGTGAATTCACCTTAGGTACTTATGGAACTAGATATAAGAAACAGGAAATAGAAGCCGCTGAATTCCAAGCAGAATCTTCTATTTCTTATTATCCTAGTTCCGTGTTGATATGGATATTAATATCATGCATAATTAGATATATATGAGCAATATTCCGTTAAAAGTCGGAACGGAGATGACAGAAATTGATGCGTAAAACTGATTAATAATAGTGTTATCGTGAATGACAAGAAGCTACATGAAATTCTGTCGCCATGTCTGTGTTTCTATTACTTTAAATTGTACAAGCTTAATAATACAAGTTTAATGAAAGTCCAGACTTTCACCATTTTCAGTTATTTATTTCTGTTTTGCATAAGCGTCTCTCCGGTAATACTCTTGATGGAAGATCCTCCTATATATAACAACAAAGCGGAACAACATTCGTTTGTTTGTAATCGGTCGCAAGCAGTTCAACTTGGTCTGAATCTCTGCAAGCGGCTTAGGTCGTACCTTATTCTCGTTTCAAAGTCGCATATTTCAGATATTTTTCCACATTTCGTCAAACTGTTTTAAAAACATATTTTTCAGACAAATCTAACAACTATTTGTTTTTCGATGACAAAAAACAGATTGTATTTTTTTACTCATTTCATTAGACTAAATCGTTAAGTAATAATTGATATTATTCAAAATAATCCGCTTGTACTGAGCGTACCATTCACCTTCCATGGCAGTTAAACACATTCTACTGTAATTATTATGGAAATAACTGAGTTAAAAGTAATCACGTGCAATATCAATTTAACTGTCGGCAGTCGAGTTCTGTTGTCTGCATTATATTTGATTTTTAAATGAGACTACGTCTGTTAATTTACTTTATACCATTGAGTGCATTATATGCATCCTCAATTTCATAACAAAGCTGACTGAAGTAATAACTCTGTCAACGCCGTACATCCAAGATTGCGCGCCACATGTATTTTTTTTAAGAATTATTAATCTCCGTTGACGTATTAGATAGAAACACAATTATTATTTAAAGTAACAAACCAGAAGTTACAGGCTATCGATAAGCGTGACATCCACTTTGAAAATCCAGTCCCAGTCCGTTCCTCCTTACAGTCTACACATTTCAAAGATGTAATAATCTGCCTCAGGGTGCATGTTTCTCTGACCACGTTGTTAGAACGTACAGATGTGTACGTAGCACGAGATAGGGTAACACAAATCGCTGACACTCACAATAAGCAATGCAGTCCACATACTACCGCAAACTCCTATGGCTGCCATGGTTTGTTTGTGTAGTCACGCTTACGGATACTTGCACATGATGCTGCTACTTCGGACTAAACCATGATAAAGAAGGTTTTATCGCTATTTGCTGACTATCCACGGTTAAACTAAGGTGGAAATTGTCATTGTAACTTGAGGTGAGTTACGTAATCAAATACGTAATATTATCTAAGGATGTGGTAGGCACATTAGAATGGTTAAGATTCGATTGGCTGTCGTAAATGTATAGGGCTCAGCAGTAGCAAGATTCCAATAATAATAATAATTATTATATAAATGCTACTTTTTGCGGTATAATTAAACCCTGAAAATACAAAGTATGTCGGAGTAATGCATCAAATATTACGGGGAACGGAACAGTAATTCCGTCGGTGCCATGAAAAAAAAGAAAAGATACAAACATACGTGTGGGTTACACACATAATTGCTCGTTTGTATTGTATGAGCCAGTTGAACGCAACGGAATAGTAGAGTGCACTACAAATGTTATAATTTATACGTTCAGCTTCGATCAACCGAAGCGAAACCAATCAGCAAGTGATTATAGAAGTCCGAGTTACCGCTAATTTACTGTAGTTACATTTGAAAATTGTTAATAATATTGGATTACCCAAGTATTTCACTTCCTCGCTGTAATATGAAACTGATCTAATGCGAAACAATTAATTCGTTAACCGAATTTATACAGTATGGAGCGTCATAAACATTCATATTCTTATTCAGACTCATACAAGTAAACTTGATGTAAAAATCTATATAATGATACGGATAAAGAGTTTGTCGTTGAGTGAAAATTAATGAATGTGTCGAACTCCCATCATTATGAACGGGATGAGAAACAGCAGACAGTTGTAGGATGTGAGATTATGACGGAGCGAACATCAAATGCATCGTGCTGTCCGATGGGAAAGTGGATCATGTAAATTTCCAAGATCACTAGTTTCCGCCGGTCGCCGTTAGCTGCACTTTTGCGCGACTGTGCAGTTCAATCAACGTGGGAATCATTTGATCATGAGCGGCAGACGAGTTTACGAGCCGTAGAATACATGCTAAACGCCTTGAGAACACGTTTCATCTTCTTGTCGATACTGACGCGTATAGTATCGATGGAATGCTAGGAGCGGGTGCATATGTCTGCAAACGAAGGAGGTGATGTATGGCCTTAGCTACGTGCTTCAATTCCGTCGTTCACCGCCGCCAATTTCGAGTTGATTGGTTCTTTAAAGGACGACGTTACATGCAGATGCATGTGCAATACGGAGGATCTTTATGCGAGCATAAAAATATTACAAGACATAAACAGGAAAAGTGTATTGTAGTAGGAAAGTATCCGCTATCCGCGCGTCTTGAGTTTTGACTGATCTGAAACGAGATTCTTTTTCCTACCGTAAGAGCCGCATGGACCCATCTAACTGGTAACATAAAAAGAAAAGGCTGTGTCATTAGAATGGCACAACAGGTTTAACTAACTCTAGAATTATCCTTGCAAGGGACGCTTGAATCACTCGTCCAGGATGCTATTTATCGTACATAAAACGGGCTCGGAGTAGAGATAAAGAGAGAAAAGGGACGACAGAACGGGCGAACATAAATTGTTCAGATACGATTCGGCCGTGAGTCCATTTGAGGTCGGAGTCGAGTATATGTTAATGAACCAAATCGAGATAATGGCATGCGATGCTTCTGGTTTACGGCTCTGCTAACGTGAACCGGAAGTATCCAGCCAGGATCTACCGGGTGAGGGAGAATAGTTCGCAGCACTGACGCGAGGCTCATTCGTTTTCTTTTCAATCCATGCGTACCTATGCGCACGGTGCGGAAGGGTATGAAACTGACGCTAGTCGAGTAGCATAAAACTCTCGATAGGTTCTCGGTATTTCCGGATATGTCGTTCGGTGACGACGTCGTCGACTTTCTCGCCGTTTTTATCGACGCCAAGCAGACGCGAGATTGGGTAAGAATAAATGCAAAAGAGGCAAAAATGTGCGTCGTAGGAAGACGAGAAAAACGGTAGAATTGTAGACAAAGTCTGCAGCCCAGACTCGGCGAACTGAGCTATGAGCAAATGTGTCAGTAAATGAGAGCAAATGTATACTTTGAAGAAAGTATATTTTTTAATCATAGTTATACGAACAAATGTCTGCACTTGAATGTGATGACGTTATCCTGTCTCTATTGGCGAAGATTCGAAGGTGAATATCTGTGCGCGTCAAACAAGAACGTAAAAGTGAAAAATGTCAAGCGAGCAGACATACTTGAGCATGCCCTGCCGTGAAAGTACGTTTCAACGAGAACAGCACACACCAGACTCTGCGCGATATTCTGTAATTGCAAGAAATTTTGTGCACTGTGCTCGATTCATTAATAATTACAAGTCCTAGTGTGCAATTTTGTAAATTTCCCCCAATATCGAAAGAGTTCATAGCCCTGACTTTTGTAAGAGAGATTTTATTGCTACCGAATATGCCAAGCGTTCTGACGACATGTCGCGCCACTCTGTCGGTGGAAGGGGCGCTGGGATCGAAACGACGATCGTGAGAGGAGTCTTATTAGAAGCAGACGATATCCCAGCGGAGCACCGGTAACCATGCGGTATCATCATTCACTGTACGTCGTCTCGAATAAGGGCTCCAACTATAAGATGTCCACTGCGGGCCATTTGTCAAAAGGCGGGACGGCCCTATCGACGTGTCTCACCGGAATTATCTACCCCTGGCGCCGGGTCCGGACCGGATTCCGGGACAATCTGTCCCGCTCGAATTATCCAACATTAACCCCTGGTTATTGATCAGCCCTCGAATCCGACGTTCGCGCCCCCCGCTACTTCCATAAGGCAAAGTCCATTCATCCCTCAAGTGATTTTCAACCGAGTATCTCCCTGACCTTACTTCGAGTAGCTTCTTCACAGAGTTGCCGATAGTATTCTTTCTAGATTACCAGAAGGACAGAGGAAAGGCTTGGTTATCAGACGACTTTATCCAGACGGAAGTATAGCGTTGGGTCGCAATAAGGTTCAATGACAAATTTTTATTATTATTCAAATAAAACGCTACATGCCGCATCAAAGAAAAGAGGTGTAACGGAAAAATATTCTGGTCAGTCTGTGCGGTGCACCTGTAAATTATCTCTGCTGCTTGTCGCTTCCAGGCAAGTTACTCGAAATTGAAAATTTCGAAGACTATTCGCTCTTTTCGAGATGGAATGCATCCTATCAGGTCCCTCGAGCTCCACGTTCCTTCGTCACTCTGAAAGACACCGACCGATCGACAGTTTGGACGCGACGAGCAGTCTTGAATTCAATGAAACGCAAGTGCGGTGAAGAGTCGAAAGCCCCAATAATGTTCATGAAGAGCGGTCGAGATGCAAGTGGGAAGTAACCTTCTCACGAAACAACAGGTCCGCGAAAGGGTCGAATGGTGTTTGAATGGAATGGGAGGACTGCTTGGCTCGAGTTCACTCGACCTGGGTTAGGCTGGGCGCGAACTGTTGACCAAGGAAGCCAGCAACGTAGAAGGTAGGAGGAATTGACATGAGAAAGGAGAAGCGGGCGAAGGAAGAGAGAGAGAAGGACAGAAAGAGGGAGCGAGAGAGAGAAAGTGAAAGGAAGAGCAGACTGTTGTCAAGTCGAGGGTCCACATTCCCTAGGGGCGGTCGAGCATACCGCAGGATGAAACTGAGCTCAGCTTCGATCTACTCGGTCGTAGTCGAGTGGCGGCGACGCCTGGTATCACGTAAATCCAAAGAAAACACCACCTCGCCTCGGCTTCGCCGTTCAAGCTCCACCGACGCCGACGCTGCGAACTTCTCGCGCACAATCCACCGCACAGCACAACATTTTCCACTCGCATTCTTCTGGCCGATGTCCGAGTGAAAAGTGCACGCACGGACGCGGACGCGGACGAAGACGCGGGGAAGTTAATGGTAGCCGACAGTGGGCCAATCTTAGATCGAGATCAATGACAACCGGCGACGAGTGCTGCGGATGTCCTTAATGCGCGCTGGGAGTTTTATCAGTGCCGCAGCATCGGTATCGAGAAACGCGAGGGCAGGCGAGACGATATCAGTGAGAAGTATAATTAAGCGCCATGCTTTTCGGGCAAGCGAGCGAGTGAGGGAGCGAGCGAGCGTAAAGGCTCCTTTTCTCGGTCGTACCGCGGCAAGAAAATGCAAGAAACCTTGAGTGGCTAAGTCTCCAGGCACTCGCCGTAAACCCGCGAGCTTTTTTCCGTTAATTAGGCCGTCGCGTAACGCAGACAAGCGGAAGTGGCGGCGGAGGTGCAGGTTGGATAGCTGCCGCACATCCCTGAACGTTTTCTCATTTCAAGGTTCGTGAATCTCTCCGTCCTCTCTCTGTCTCTCTCTCCTTCCACTACTTATGCCCCCGACGCGACGTCTCTCTCTCTAGTTCTTCTCATCGCGTTCCTCCCTCATTCTTGCTTCACCTTCTTTTCCTCTCCTCTTCATCCGAGCCTCTACCTTCGTCTTTCAGGCGTCGTTCCAAGTGCCAATTCGTCTGACTTCTCACTGTACTCGCGACTCTTGAGTGTTTTCAGAGTCTCGACCGCACGCGAGTCTTACCCAGAAAAGCTTCTTCCTTCGCGCTCTCGCTGAGGTCGTGTTTCGTCCGGAAACAACGTGCTTTGTCAACTTAATGCGACGGCATCACGCCCACGTAAAGCCGCAAGGACGACGAGCGACGATCGATACAAAAAAAAAAGAAAAAAAAGTACGCAAAGTACGCTTGGTAAACGAACCGTCGACGATTGAAACGATACGTTTTAAGCGGGACCGCTTCAAACGTTTGACACGGCCAAATTAGTGCGGCAGCCAGATCAATCCAACTACCGCTTTCACAGTTCAATCAATTTACAAACAATCCTCTTTTGCCTATCAGCCGGAAGTAACAGCGCCGTTTTAAGCTTGGCCACGCTTTTCCCTGTAACCGGTATATGTGGCGGCACAATTATGCTAATGGCCGATTCAAACTTAGGGAATTAAATTGGTTTTCGCAGACAGGTAGTTTCAACTTGCTGATTTTCGCGAATATCGTGCGATGGTTTAACGTAAACGAGTGCTGTCTGCGTACCACTTCCCGATGCGCCGTAGTTAACGCTCTAATTATGAGCTTGTTTTACGCAAGAGTAAAACCACGATTTTCCGGATGCGGTCGTCATTTCATTGTTAAACACCGCGCCAATTAGTTTCGTCTTTGTTGATACTTTACATTAAGCATAATCTCATCGCTTCAGATTTTCAGGTTCTCATTAGTCGACTTCCGGCGAAGCTCTGCACCGATGCTCTCGTGAACGTATAAAGCGCCCCCGCACACGTACTGGTTCTATCGCGGGTCAGCTTCAAAGCGAGGAACTCTCCCCGTTCGGTCGTCAACAGGAAAAGCGCGGAGAATTAATAGTCGAGTCACATCGGCAAATGGGCGACAATTAATACCTTAAGTTCTTATCGGAAGGTCTCGGGACAGTACGCCGAAGAAGCTTTCGCTGCGGCAGCTGATTTCCCGCGGGATACTAATCCTATTCTGGTGGGATAACTCCCCGGTCAGATACTTCCAGCTGACCTAATGTACTTTTCACCCGGTTGTCGTGCCAGAAGACGTAGCCGGAATTTAAGAGAATCTCTCCGCGACTGTCCGAGTCTAGATGAAAGAGTTAAAAGAAAAGTTGAGGACTGATGGAAATCACTTTTAAACGCAAGATATAACTTCCCGAGGCCCCCTCCAACAATCATTCCCCTCGTATGTCCGACTGACCCTACATCTTGAAAACGAAATGGGCCGTACGTGTACGATACAGTAATTTCTGGTCATCGGTTGAATAACAATCGTTCGCGTTCCGCGTGAGACTCAATTTTACAGCGTAAACAGGAAACTGGCGGGTGCGAACTCACGAACGCGTCGTACTAAGTGAGTTTCAAGTTATGATCGCCTAAACTTTCAGCGTGGCACGCTCTTCGTGCGAAGTTCGTTCTCTCTCCTTCACCGAATTATGCAAATTCAAGGGTAGTGGGTACCTTGCCCAGGCAGTACTTTCTATACCGTTTCTTCGTCTTCCATTTTTTCTTTCTCTCTTTTTTTTTTAATGAGAATGTTTGCGCCTCAGAACTTTTCGATGTACTTGTTCGGAGTCCGTGAGTCGGATGACAAATGCCAGACAGCCAAGAGAATCAACTAGAAACTTGTCAAATGAAAGTCGCCGACTGACCGCCCTGTATCGACCGAATGCACTTTGTTTGTCTCCGTCCGTCCATTTTATTTCCTTGAAACGCTGCCGACGTTTTCGAAAACAGCGACCGCGCGCGAGTATACCGCTGGGAAGTCGTGCAGTGCAATAATATAAACGTGGAAAGAAAATACACGGGGAACAAGCACAATAGGGCTGAGAGAGGGCGGTGCAACGTTATGTACGTTAAGAATTATGTAATCGAACGGGGGGGCCAGACGTGCAATAGTGATACATCGGACGGCCATAACATTCCGCGACAATGGAGTGTCGACCGTTTGGAAATAGTCGAGGGCTCTGACTCGCGCGAAGTGAAAAGAGAGAAAGAAAAGCAAAGGGTGTTGGATGAGGGGAGGGGTAGGATAGCAAAAGAGCAAAGCTGTAATATGGGCCGTGAGGATTAGAGGGATACGGGGTAGCTGAAAACAGGACAGCGGTTTCGTAAACGTAGCAAGCGCCAATGCGGCATAACGACACAGCCAAATGGTCCGACCATTACCGCGCCAATATTACCTGCTCACCTGAATTATTGTGTCGAGTGGCAACGCGAAATATCTGGCATTGATATTGAATTGGCGGCGGTTGGTTGGCATGGCCGAAAGCGAGGCTAGCGGGCGAGCTTGAACGTGGACCGACCGAAAGGCAGGCAGAAAAAAAGACCTTAACGAGTGTGGATCTCCGGCGCGCAAAGGCTCCATTTTATGAGCCAATTTCCGATAAATTCTCGCCACCCATTGTACAATTTAGCGGATTAGCGACCGTATAAGCTGATCCTCTGAACGTTTCGAGGTAGCACTTCTCGCGTTCCCGGTTCCACCTCGTTGCTTTTTCCCATTCATTATCGCCCATACAATTATTCTCACCGATCTCACCAACACCTTCTCTTTCCTAGGTCTCCTAATGACGTTAAAAACAATTAGATGCTGTCTCATTAGCGTAACAATGATACATTTTCATTACATTATGTGTTAGACGCGGAGGAATGAAAAATTGGAATTAAATTTGTTCAACGCGCATATTTAATGCAATCTAATTAGGGAAACATTGTCAATGCATACCTACAATAAAGGCAGCGAATGGAAATTTGAAGGCATGAAAGCCCGTGCCACTTGAATTTAATGACTAATCACTTCTGGCGATATTCAAGGTATCAAGTTATTTGCGAGTACTCAACGAAGCATACAGACTGTCATGGTCAACCATTTACATCCTGCGCTCCGATTCGCAAAATCGCTGTTTATGGACTGTGCACGGGTACCCGCTAATGTTCATCGAATTCATTTAGCGGACGTCAATCAATTATCAACGTTGGGAGAAATACAGTCGCTGTGCCGGCGCTGAAGCGTTTCGGTGAATCTACAGGGTGATTCACTGGCTCGCTAACTCTGTGTCTATTAACCTTCGCCCAGGTAAGGCGGGGTTTTTAAAAGTCATTCATATAATTTTTCAATTAAAACATTTGTATATTTTTAAGATAAGTATGAGAAACTTTCTATTTCGATCAGTAACAAGAACGGTTGTATTGACTATTTCTCTCAATTTATATCAATACTCAAATGTATTTATATATGCAATTAATGCATGTGGGAGTACACGTATGGACCAGGTGCTAACAGTCCAATAGAATATTGTGTTAATCATTTGAAAGCACAATCAACAGTTTCTTTTCTAATAACATTTCAGCCGCACCGATTGCATCATTTCAGCATGGCAATGTATTAAAAGTAAGCGAGGATCGATACATTTGCGGAAGCACGCTTTCCGCGACACACCGTAAATGCTTGAACGCCTATTCACGGGGCAAATGATGTCACGGATTAACATAGAAAATTAATTACAGGGGATGACAGTGGTAAAAGTCGCGGTACACGCAAAACCGTCAATCAAGAAGGGCTTGAAATTTCATGGACATTTGCGTGCACCGCTAGGCGACACAAGCATAAATGCGCGAACGAAATGTTACGACAACGCGAACGAATCGTTGTAACGGACTAATGGCTTTTTAAGCGCATTTCTCCTGCTCGAATTATTGCTACGCAAGTGGTAGGCGCACACGCGCAAACGGACGCGCCGAGCGGCTCGTACGTTCATCGAATGTCTGTTACAGGTTACCGTCGACCGACGTGGCCGGATATGCCTGTCAAACCGGCGATTCGCTTAATAATTACAGCGGGGTGCGAGACGTTTAATAGATCTCCAACCGTGAATTAAATCAATTACGTTCGGCGTGACCACATTCACCGTAGCCGTCTTTCATCGGTACGCTCAATGATACAACAAAAACGGCAAATTGCGTCTTTTTGCTAAAAATCCGGCCGGCAAAATCGAACCTCCGTCCTCCATCGGGGGCGAGCGAATAACGCTGTTGGGAAATTAATTCATGCATCTGTCGGCGTCGCTTTTGGGATTGTTTGGTCGGCGAGATTGAATTTCCGTTCTCGGTATAGAAAATAAAGGCCGAAAAGCGCTCGGCGAAAACAATTTTACGACCGTAACCGTCGATGCGGCGTTCGCAGGTAACGTATTGCGATAAGTGAACCGGCAGCGGGGCAGAAGATTCCGTTAAAAGGGGGAAACTGCGAGAAACTAGTTTCGTCGTTGACGATCGTCGCGCAAAAGTAGTGGAATGTGCCACCTCCCCGTCCGCGGATAATCTGCCAAGGATGTTCCTTTCATTCGCTCTGCCTCTTTCTGCTCCCGATCGTATTTGCACGGGAGTGAAACACTTGGCGCCGCGCTTAATGAAGTTTTCCATGTAAACATTCTCGAGGTATGAAACTCGGGAATGGAGGTCGATGAACCATAAGGTACCGGTAGACGGTAGGCCATTCGGCCTGCATGCAGAGTTGCAGGCGACGGCGACGATTCATTTTCGCCTAGCACAGTGTTTAAAGTTTAAAGGCAACGATACGAAGAAAGGCGCTGCAGACTGCATAACTTTGTCAAACAAATGACCGCGATAGTTAAACCGGTTGCGAAAATTTGCCTCGGGACCGACCGGTAGAGGACCGCCGTGAAGCACTTCGGTAAGACCGGATCCCCCACAGCTCTCTATACAACTTAGCTCTTGGCCGACTAATGCGATTGTTATTACACATATTATCTCCCCGCGAGTAATCATGCTTTGCATTAGTATGGCCTATTCCCCGATCAGGAACCGCCTTTCCTTCGGATCCGTTGCCTCGCAGACTATCTCGCCTTCCTCCTTCTCCCCACGTACTATCCCTTGCGCTCTCCGCTCGTTCTTCTTTATCTTCCAAAGAGGCCTCTGCGAACCGCCCACCGTACTCAAATCACCGGTCGCGCGCACTGCCTCTTTCGACATGTTTCCACGGAAACCGAGAGTGATCCGTCAAGGGTGCAGCGTGCAGTGCCCCGATGTTTGTCGCTACAGGCAACCATCAAGCACGTGAATGCTTCGTGAGCGAGTGTACAACACGAACGAGAGGCGCACAAAACGTGCGAGGATGAATCGGAGCAACGTGATAATGCATTACGACTCGGCGCTAGTATAATAACAATAATAATCATAATGTCTCCGTTACGCAAGAAATTTCCGAAAATCATCACTCTTTGACAAAAATACGTTTTTAAAAAGAGTAATGTTAATAATGAACATTATTAATAAAAAGTATGTCCTATGCGGTTTTTTTCGAAAATAAATCTTGTATATTTATATGTCTCTAGTGCCTCTACTTCCGTTTTCGCAAATTTGCTTTTAAGCGGCATGAAGGAAGTTTCGATCAGTAACCAATCCGAACCAAACGGTTTACGGGACGGTGCATTTCACGGCAAACAAAGCAGCTTCCTCTATTGATGTATGCTGCACAAGTACGTTTGCTCATTCCCATGGATATGTACGTGCGTCGAACGTAATGGTCTATCCTATAGTAAATACCCAAACGACTGATACTTTGAACGCTGTACTGTCCTGGACTTCGCTAAGTACACAACAGGCATAAGAGATCCTCTTCAACGTTTGTAACGTAGCAAAGTGTGTGCGTGGAAATATTTAAACAAAAGAGAGCAAAAATCATCCACTCCACTCTCGCTCGTACGTTTAAAGGTCGCAGTTCTATATGCTTTTATCAATTAAATAATATTGCATATTAACATAAGCCGATTCAATTTCTCATATTCAAACGGCTTTCTTTTACAGAAAGTCGTGATACGAAAATCATAAAGAGTTCCTCGATTCTGCTTGAACAAACGGGAATTGGGCAGGCGCAGTACTTGGAAAAACCTGAGAGTAAAATCAATACATCGAAATCGTTCACGGGACGCCAGCCACATTTGCTAATACGGATGTAAATTCACATTTCACGAAACACGGATAACCTGCATAGACCAACTTTGCAAAGACTTTGTCCGCGCCGTCGCCGCTGCTGCCTTTCATTAATAACGACCGCGCGAAACTTTCGATCCTCGTTAGCCGAGCTGTAATACACTTATCCAGACGACGTTACTGTCACCAGCAGAAAACCGTACTTATTCCACCGAATAGCATTACGATGACGCGTGCTCTATTATCGAACCTTGACAAGAGTTAACGAAGATGGTGGTACCCAAAATGAAAGAAATACGGATTAAAGACGGCATTTTCATCGCATTACACGCCATTAGAGCGAAAGAGTAGAATTATCAGGAGAGGTCGGAATGAGTGAAAAGTGAAAATCGGAACGTAGAAAAAAGAAGCGATGACTACGTGGCAGCTATCTAATGAGATTTAACTGGGGATCGGATTTAGGGCGCAACGTAGTCGACACCAGAAGGTGGATTCAGAAGGGCCAGGGCAAGCTTACGTCGCTGTCGTCGTCGTCGTCATCGGGAGAGAAGAGACTTATTAGTTGGGCACCCTCGACTCGCTGGGTAATTAAGCCAAAACTTCTAATTATGAAAGTCTTTCATTAGTTCGCAAGCCACGTAAGGGAAGTAGATAAGTGCGCATGCACGGCTCTCGAATTGGGGTGCACCGGCACATTGTTCACAGAGAAGCCGTACAAATTAACGCTCGGTGTCGCCTATTAAAGACACCTTTTTCGCCTGTTAAGGTAGTCTTTTTAGCACCGGAAACTCCACTCCATGATTGCGTGCACCTGGTTGTACCAATGCATATACATACGCAGTGAACTTTTGCGTTATTAACTGCGCAGCAGTTTGGGAGCCACGAAATTAGATGGCCAATCTTAAGTTTCAACTGCAGCGCGACTCGCACTGGCATGTTATATGAAACAATGTGCGCGCCCGATTGGAGCGAATTTGATTATCCAGGAAATTCCCATTCCAGATGATCATATTACGAATACACATATCTATATCTATACGTATATCCAATTTCATTATTATGTTACATAGCTCCTCTGTATTGCTCTCGCTGTCTTTCTTTTTCCCAGTTTCTCCTTGGTGTTACTCGAATTCTTTCTTTCTTCCATTTCAATGAAAGATCAGAAACGTTTGGAAGAATCGTGAAAGAGGCTCGTTAAAGATGCGTCTTCTTTGCATCAAGCGTATTGTGATCGAATGGACGACACTGTGCAAATGGGGATTTGCTGTAAGAATGTGCATGTACTTATCCTTAGCAGGTGACTAGGACTTTGAATAGCAGAATAAATATCGGACAAAACGTTATATTAAATAGTGCAGGGTCCTCTTATATTATTTATTGATCGATAACCAATATCTACGCAAGGGACTAATAATTTAATTGAAATTTTCCTGTTTGGCTATTTCTACAGTCTATGTGCGCGAAACGATGGGGAAGACCATGTAATCTTGATTAAAATGTGCGTAAATATTTGCCGTTCAATTGAGTGAGCAAACCGTTCCAATTTTCATAAATAGGTATACGCATGCTATTACTCGTACGGACGAAACAAATCGGTAATAATGCAATATGTAAATTCGCAGTTTAATTCTGCCCGAGATACTCAGCGAAGCATCAGGTGCGATTCCCTAGATAATACCTAATTTGTGTCGAAAACATCGTTTCAGTAATCCCGGATAATCAATCTTCCACAGCAGAGAGTCTGAAGAATGGAACCAAGCTCGGTGATTTACGTTTTCATACCAGACACACTCTAAAGTCTATGAATTTCGCGTTAACAATGCGAATTTATAGGTTCAATAAGGTCGACCATTTTGCGCGCGAATTCGCGGCAGAATATTTTAGCGAAAGAGTTCAAGGGGACAGGGGACAAGACTGTGTTTGGCTTGCCACGGAGAGAAAGGAAAAAGTGGGCGAACGAGAAAAAAGAAATGTGGCGCACATCGCACAGGAAGATGGGTTCTATTCGGACGAAAAGTCGGGGGCCATCTGTGCGACGGTTGTGGGAGATGTCTATCGTACGAACAAACTTCGACGAGTTCTGTCTAATTGACCCTCGTACAAAGACCAAGTTTCAGAGGGAAGAGGGCGAGTTTCAAGACGTTGTTCGCCTGTTTGACCTCGGCAGTGTGCTAGTGTGCTTCACCACAGTGGCCTCGGGTGCACACTAGGAAATTCGATTGTTCACATTTTCGACAGAGGAACAAGGAGCGCTTTATAGATTGACTTGACAATAACGAAGACGTCAGCCATCGTGCGGACAGACAATTTCCATGTGTACGTCGAAATGGCAACCTCCATTTCCGTTACAGCCCTTACACCGAAGACTGATTCTCGTGAAACGTTGACGTCGAATACAGCGTTCGTCTGGAGCGCGTGGGACAGAAAAGTTGGCAGTTGAAATCTGCCCTGGGGGTCGAAGATAACGAGGTCACGGAATTGCTTAACGATCTTCGAATTCGTAATGCTCTCGTTGGTCGTGGTAATGATCGATGAGTCGCCGGTGACGTTGGCGGCGGTGGAACAAGTACGTATATATCGAGTGCAATGCGGAAACGCCGATTATCGCCACGTTTCTTCCATCCTTTTTTACGGCGCCCACTTGGTATGGATAAAGTTTCGTGCACGTTTAAAATTCCTGTTCGAAGGCTGAGAATTCTTTATTCGGAGTTGGGAGTTCAGATTAAAGGTAGGAAGTTGGGAGAAAGGATATCTGCACTGAAACAATTAGCCAACAAACGAAATCGGGGCTGCTCGTGACGTTCTCTTACCGCGAATGACCATCGCCACAATCACGTGAACTAACTGTTAATGGAATTAATAGTTCCAAGCCGAAAATTCAGTCGCAATCGAGATGTTGACTGGAGGGGACTGCCAATAATTAAATCCCGTACCACTCTGGAAAGGCTGAAATTGACATTTCGTTACCGGCGAATGCTTCCCAGTTGCCGCTGCCTCTTGAATTGATGTTATAACAGCTGGTTGCTACCACGTTTGTGTAACATAAAACGTGCAAATATCGATGTAACACGCGTTTGTTCATTCGGAAACTTTTGTAATTAACAAGCATATTAAATCTGAACATGAAAACCATGTTTACGCGGACGAATGGAACGAAATATTCGTTAAAGGAGAATATGCGATAATCAAATAGTGAGGGTGGCTAAAAAAAATGTTGTTTAAAATATTACCCGCTCAACCCACGTACCAGACGTCTAGTGGGCGGTGAAATAGCTCCCGATCGATACACGAAAAATATTATCGTCGCAAACACAATACAGGAAGCAAAATCCTATACTCGCCGCAAAACGGGACTTTCGCCTGCGAACAATGTCGAGTCATGCCAATGCTATCTTAAGATTTTTCAGCTGCAACCTATAACGTCGATTAAAATAGCTAAACATTCGTAACAATACTCCTTACTGTCCATAAGTTCCCCTAGTACAGATACAATAAGCAATGCACATAACTGACTCATTGCCGCCGCGATTAAAAAGAATAGCATTACCAAAGTCTAACCATCTAGTATTATTTCGATAAAAACGTAAGTGACAACGTATAGAGATGAAGAGCTGTCGCAAATGAGTGCAAGAACTCAAGTAGATTGATGTTTTTCAGTGAGTCGATTAGATCGATAAGCTGTCTTATTTATATACGCCCACCTACGGTATGCTCAACCGTACGGTTCGCCTTGGCGGTTGCGCCCACGAGGTTTTATCGATACGAGCCACTTGAATTATGGTACCACCCATCAGGAGTACTCGATCGCATAAATTATTCAATGTCGAATGCGCACCTGCAACGGAGCAAATCTGTTCCGCGTAAATATTGTGGCTACTTTTGCGATTACTCACCGACAGATTTAATCTACCCGTTTCACGGCGCGGCGAAACGGATTTTTAGGGCACGAAGAAAATTTTCTGGGTTATACGGTTGGCCAGGCAATTTCTCATTGTCATTGCAATTTCGGCGTCGTTTCGCATTGTGCGGGAGCGGTGCGCGATTTTGCGCGCGTGACATGTTTTCCGGGGGAAGCATAAATAAAGGTGTAATATGCAACCGACTGCGGCGTTTCTGTAATATTGGCGTAAGCGTACCGTCACGACGGCGCTGCGCAAATACACATGCTCGAAAATAGAAGTTGGTTACACGGAAGAATGCGACGTATCCCGAGCACGAAATCAATACAAACTTTTGCGGAACGAAGCTCACAACAGAATTAAGTTCTTACCATAGAAGTAAGTAAAAATGAAGATTAAGCGCAATCGTCAAAGGATTCGACAAAAAAAAAGATACATTTCAATTTCCATCGGATAAAGAGTGTTTCGAAACAGCAGACAGAAACGCGTCAGTGGGTTTAAAACAACCTTCGGGTCTTGCTCTGCATAAAAAAAAAAAAAAAAAAATCTGGACAGTGTTTTCATTCTGTCGCGTTGTTCGGTTAAATTCCAATTTTTATTTCGGCGAGAGTGATGCTTACTTGTCGCGGCCCGGTATGTTTACAAAAGAAGTTAACTGAAAAAATAGTAGCGATTCCGCTCTGACAACCAACAATTTTTCCCTTATTTATCTGACGGCGGGTAATAAAACAGCGATCGTGCCGCAGCGCAAAGCCGTGCTGCCTCTGTAATCGGCTTGCGTGACGACCTCGTCTTGTTTTCACTTGTTTATCATCCGTTCGCTGTCGCTGCACTACTGCGGAGGGCATGCAATACGGATCGTCCGATCAGTTCCATACGTTTTCCTCGCCGTCGTCGGCGGCGTAAAAAGAAAAAGCGCAGCTACATTTTGCCCACAAAACGATACATTTCGAAAGGCCATATGCAAACATCGAGAAAACGTTCCTCCTCTCGGCCGGCCGATAAATCTCGAATAGAAATCGTCTCCTCCCGATCGAGAAGCGTGCTATTTACGAAGGAAGTCGAAGAGCCGATGGGTCCCCGCGAACGTTGACACGTGACAAAAGCAGCCTCGAGAGTCGCGACACGAGGGGGCACGCGTGTAATCGGGTGCGCGCTTGACGCGCACGACTTCCTCGTCTCCTTTCAGCTCGGCGGCGCTTCCTCGTGTAAGAAATCGTGACAGGATTGCCGTCACAGCACGCTCATTCAATTTGCATCCGACAAATAAAAGGCACGGTTAACACCGATGTAAATGCGAGGGCGCGAACGAAGGAATTGGCAGACTCGATGTCGGAGCAACGGCAGCAGTGGCCAGGATGCAACGGGCAACAGGCGGGAGAGGAGGGTGGCGAGAGGCGAGAGGCGAGAGGCAACGGGCATCAACAATAGCGCGGCGACGGCGATCACGATGTAGAAGTTGAGAGACGGAGAAGGCGAACAGCGCCGCAATGTCCCGCTTCTTCTATCGTCTCTTGCCTCGCTTTAGCCACGATTCAGCTTCTTCTTCGTCGTTGGGCACGCCCTTCCTAGTCCAGGCGCGATGTACCCTCCGGTGGTAAGATGCCGAGGTTGAGTTTATTATGATTATGAGGCGAGCGGAGGTGAGACTCACGACTCTCGAGACCGGCACCTCTCCTTCCTTCCATCTCATCTTCCTGGTTCTCTTATTTTTCTCCCTCGGCCTCATTGTCTTCTCGTGCTGCGCTTCCTCTTCCCTGGTTTCTCTTCCAACGTTTCGAAGATGTCTCGCTGCCCTGGACATATCACACGGATGGCCTGAGAAACGAGTCCTTCTCCCTCGCGCCCGCTTCTATTATTGCCGATGTTGCACTTCGACTATCGCTTCCTCGCCTATCTAACCAAGGCCTTTTGGGCCACCGCGAAGGTGTAGAGTGAGATCCAACTGAGCCTTCGAGAATGAACGACTGAAACTTCTCGGGGTTTTTTCAATGAACGCAGCAAAGTGCCTATTTGAGGTTCACTTTCAATGAGGGGGCCATAAAAAGTTTTAAGTACTTCGATAATACAACGGGGAGAGAAAAGAAGCAATTGGCCTGGAAGGCGGCAACTGAGTAAAAACATGTAGTGGACTCAGTGCGTTGGTTATGAAAGAAGAACGTGGAGATGCAGCAGAGCATAGATCGAGAACCGGCTTCAAACTGTTTATATTTTTGTTGAAATCAGCCCATGATTATACTCGTTTCTGTGAATTCTTTAACCATGTACCCAACATTTTTTAGTAATTAGATTCGCTTCTAACACCTCACTACACGATAAAGAGCGATGATATGTACGTAAATATATATATTCATTAACAATATACAAAATATTCTTCAGATAATAAAATATCCTTCTATTGCTGTTAGTAATGTCAAGCTGCTCTATACTGAAATACATCCTAACAATGCGCATATAAAGAGTCGAGAATGAGGTACTCAAGTCTGAAAAATGGTGGAAAACTGTTGTTACGACACTGTCATCCTATCGTCACTGTTAGCATTAACGGCTATTTTACTGAAGGAGAATATCTTCGTTGTACGTACATTCAGGAGTTAGAAAAGTAAGCTTTTCTATGCATCTTGACGTAATATATATAATAATAACTCACTCGAGGGAAAGATCGGTGATGACTATGTGCTTGTTAACCACCAAGCTTTCAAGACTGATACAGAGAGAACAGGAAAGAGTATCGGGAGCATATGTGGTCGGTATGGTACCATAAGAATCGTCTTTTTCGACGAGTCATCGTTATGATGATAGCCGAGATGACGTAGGATACACGTTCGGAACGCATTTATGACGCGTGGAAATGAAGATAATCATAGGATGTGATCGAAATCTACTGTCTTATTACGAAAATAAAACGAAGAAAACACAATTTCGATCCATATTGATCGTAATGAAAGGACATGCGCGCATGGTTCGCGCGACTAGTCAGCTTCCGACATGAGAAAAGCTGAAGAGTAAAGACTCATCATCCGCGACAAGGATCATTGTGATCCGCGCGCACGATGTAAAATTATCGGCGCCCAATCAAAGCGTGGAATCTGCAGCGCGTGACGGACGGCATTCCGTGGATTTTGAGAAACACATCGGCACGATACCTTATCGCAGAGACGGTGCCAAGCTGAACGTGGCATTCGCGAAGGTGAGGAGGCGAGAATGAAGGATGAATAGTCGAAGACGGGTAGAAAATGGGTGGAACGAAAGAAGGATCGGGAAGATATAGCTGATGAGCGCAACCTTTTGTCCTGTCCACCTACCTACGTCTCAGCGCTTTGATTGGTCGACGATAAGCAGTTTTATACAGATAAGCAGTTTATGAAACAGCTTCGCCGCAGAATAATAGATTAGCGAGACGGACGGCACGAGGAGATGGCGAAGAAAAGAAGAGGGACAAAAAGAGCAGTAAGGCGGCAGGAGCATGCAGTAAACAATGATGGTCCGGTAACTGCCGCGGTACTCCAACATGGGAGCTCATTACGGGGTCTCGCGTGAGCGCATCCACCTATACTTGATTGCATTATAATATGGCTCGGACCCCCTTGATCGTCGGGAAGTCCGTTTGCCGCCAACAAGTGGTGAGACCGTTGTGACTTCTCGCCGCCAAGCGACAGTTCAAATCGTCTGCGCTCTGCGAAGAAGCGCGCGTGCGCGCGCGTGCACGTGAAGAGATGGAAAAAAAGCAGTTCATTGAAATCATCTAATGTCCACGGGGCCTGACACAATGATGCATCGAACGAGGTCAAGTGAGCCGAGGACGGTAGAGCGAGATTGCTGCGAGCGAATCACTTTGGTAGGTACACATATATACGTTAAGACGATGCTGGTCGTAGTAGTAGGTCGTAGATCATGAGTGGGTAAGTAACTGGTACCGGGTAGTAAACGATACTAAGTACTCTTCGCTCTATAGACGGTAGGAATTTAGGTATGCGTTCCACTCGCCAGCTCAAGGATTCTCGGATCGGCCCATCAAATGGCGAATTGCGTGTAAAATTTGAATAGCCGGTTTGTGGACATCGCAATCAGTGAAGCGATGCATCATGCGTGCAATATCGCATGCCGTATTACTCGGGCTCGATGAGGATCAGCCTCCGCCGACGGACGGATCGTGCGAAAGGAGACGCAGAAAAGCGATTTTATTAAAATCGTTAAGCGTGGCGCGAACGAAAAGAATGATCGACCTTGCCGGAAGGGGTCCGCAGATATGTGTATTTCGACGACGTAGGGTAATGGCGGGGTAATAGTTGGTGAGTTCACGGCACCTTGGGTCCTGGCCTTCTACGGCCACGGAATTGCGTGCAAAATTTGAGGCCCGCGGAAATTACCTCGGCAGAGTATGATAGCTCGTACGCCACTTGCAATACCGTAAAACGAGCCGACCTCTCAAACGCAAGGATCGTGTGAAGATAGAGCAAACGCCGGCATATTAAAATACTCAGCTGCCCAAGGTAATGGACGCGATCATACGTCAATGAGCGAAGCGTGGCGAGAAAGAGAACAAATGGAAGTGGCTTGCTTTCGCAATGGAATCGCGCTGGCAGAAACTCTCATACGCGAAGCCTCAACTTAGGTAGACAGACAGTAAGTGAAGGATGGTACTTAATAAATGATGATACCGCGTAACATTCGTGCCGGGCTCGTTAGAAAACTGCATTTACTCGTTGTCACTTTTGCACGCCCGTCGCACTCCGTCCGTCTTCATGCCTTTTGTAGTATCAGCACAAAAGTCAGCCCCGCATAAAGTGCCAAGATGCAATGAATCGTAGTAATTGCGGACTGTCAAATTGAAGAATACAGGGAGCATAAAAAGGGAACAGCACGTATTGTTGGAATCGTTAGGCACTCAGCTAATGGAACCAGTCTTGCACCGATGAATCAAGCAAAGCGAGCGAATCCTACATTCGCGATAACGGAAGGATATTCTAGCGTGAGTATTTAACTCTCGGATGTACTAGCAATTAGATTAATGGCGTGTTCTGCCCTCAACACTTTTACGCAAATTCCATCGTCGATAGCGCGCGCTAACTTTCACGCGGGAAACGGCGATTATAACTGCTTTCATACATGAAACGTCCGCCAATCGTGACACTCGTATCTTCACACTGACGAAAGAAGTGTAAGTTGCCAGATTTAAGTACTGACTCGCCCGCGGCAGAGGTACGGACGGTTGTCTTGAAATTTCCTTGTCAAGAAACTTGGTTGTATCCGTCCTCATATCTGCGAGCTCGCAGTGCTCAGTCATGTCTTTCACGGTGGCGGATTACATGCAAAATGTGAGCTGCACAGCATATTTCCATGTGATGGGAGAGGGAAGAAGACAGAGAAGGAGGAGGAAAAGAACGAGAGGGATTATTCATACTATTCGTATATGCGCTGTGCGCGTAGCTATGATACGCAGCGGGTTGTTGGTTGTAAGACCTAAGTAGCAGCTTGTAAATAGTAAGTAGTATGTAGCAAGTAATACGGATAAGCGCATATGTACATGTAGAATCATCGCTGTCACTAGTCACAAGACCACTTTTGCGAGACGCATTCGCAGCTCCCGCATCGTTCACAGTCCTGGATCGCGTGCGAACCAATCTTCTATGTGTCATTCATGATTATGGAAAAATGGAAAACTGAAAGAAGAGTACGAAAGAGAGAATGAATGCTACTCTCACTTACTAGCGATCAGGTAAAATATCGACCACCCAAATTGCCACAGGCATGCCATTAAAATCATTACAATGATTGAACGCTAATTGACATGATTTGTCCAGATCACATAGAGAGAAAGAGAATAAAGTTTGCAGTGAGCCCTTCTCACGATAATCACCTTGAATCTTCTATCTCTGGAAACTGGGTTACCCATATCAACGTCATACCTGTGTCTTCGCGATAGGGCAAAAGAATCTCAGCTTTCTACCATGGCGGTTTGCGTGCTAAATGACTTGTGTGTTTGAAAATTGCAATGTATGGAGAATAATGAGCAAGGAGAAGGTTCAATGTGTATGGTACGAACATGCTTGGGTTCGTCATTACAGACAAACTAGCTAGCAAAAGTAAGGAAAGACGGGAGAACAAAATAGAGAATGAGCAGTAGCACTAAAACGACTAATAAAGTGTTGGGGTTCGTGTCACCTTCGTACATATGGTATCAGTGATGTAATGACCAATGTATGGACGATTTTTGGTGTGAAGCAAAATACACATTATGTTAGATTTCTTGCCTTCAATCCTTAGACAGACATATTCTAAAAATAAATCTTTCTTATCATCTATTTCGCGTGTCTCACCAGCAAATATATTTACCATTATTTATTCAAGGTGCTTATAAGCTATAACGTAAGTGACCGAATTTTTTAATATCTAGCTACTTTGTGAAATAGAAGACATCAAATAGAGACATCACATTCGGCAAAGTCAATCCTTACAAAAACTCAATGAGCATGTTAGAACGTATCCCGAATGAAGTCAATCTGAATACAAGGCAAGACGATCTTTGGCAAAAAGGGCCTTTCGGCCTCCCATCGCGGAATAAGTCACCTATCAAATTCCTGGCACCATATCTTTTCCTACTTTTATGACGCGGTCCAGGACTCAGTGAAGATGTTGCGCGCAGTTTGCCAAATCGAACCCGCAAGCAAATCGGTATAGACGTATTAACGTGTTCTTTATTTTCCCTCTCGCTACAATTGAAATGGAATACGTAAACCGGCAGAATAAAGTAAAATTTTCTTCAAGTAGAGGTGCACATTTCTGGCACGAAAGTAAATTTAGTTATGGCTATTGAAGCGAGAGCGGGATGCTGCAACATTCCATTCGTTGCTTCTGAAGCACTCGTACTTACGAAAGTTCAGCGGGAAGCTGCTAAGCGCGAATTATATGAAGGAAAGCCGACGCAGTAAGCGCAATCATAACGAAGTTAATAACGAAGTCCGCTCGCTCGAAACCACGTGGGCGCAAAAGTCTCATTTACAGCGATAGGCATTGTATCGGGTCTATCTCTTTGCCCTCAAACCGGGCGTCGGTTTTTCCATAGAAATTGCGCCGTCACGGAATTACGTTCCGGTGAAGTAGACTGCAGCAATGGCATTGAGCGCGAAGGAGGAGGAGGATATAAAGTGGTACTTTGCGTCTAAGAATCCTCGATTCTCTCGACTCGATATGACACTCGAGACCGTCCTTTCCCTCTTCACGGTCCTCCTTGTCGTACCGTTACCGTAGGTAATTTAAAGCTAAGAGTCTCGCAGCAATTTTGACACCGTTGCGCCGAAAAGGATATAATAGACGGGAAATTGCTTATCTGTGGAATGAAACGAGGCCGCGTAATGAAAATCCTTGCCTGAGCACTCTTTATTAGCCGCCAAAAAGCTCCGCCTCGGCCGCGCCGCGCCGCGCCGCGCCGGCAGGTTTGCGCTAGTTTTCGACTTTCCGAAATAGAATTCCATCGGGCGAAGGTCTGTCCTGGGGAATTTCACTGCGGGCCGATGCTCGACCATCGATTCAATGTGCACGATGTGCAGACATGCGCGCCTATATATGTACTTGGTCGATATGTCGATGTGGGAGAGGTTTACGTACCTCGGGATAATAACGGCGGTCTGGCTGCTTGTCGTGCGATGTTATTAACGGTCGAGGGATTTAAGGTAACTCTCAAGGACGTGTGAAACTTGACTCTCTCTCGATTGGCGTCGGGGCGGTGCGGACTCCCTGGCTCTCTTTGCCTGGCCAGAAAAAGGTGCGCAGGCAGATCGAAAAAAGAAGCAAAACACGACATCCCTCCTCATGACATTTTTCGACCCGATATCAATCCAAATCGAAGATGACACCTTCTGTATGTCTGAGAATGCTGTAACCGAAGCGCGCTGGGCAAGGTTACGATTATAGGACTACAGAGCACACCGACCGGACCTGATTTCGGTGTGCCCGTAATGAGGCCAGATTAATTACTGAGGCGCGTGATTAAAGGCGCGCACGTCAGGTGTAACCGATCGTAGCAGATAATGAAATCCGGAGGGAGGCATCGTTCTGCGCGGTAACCGTTTTCTCGTCCTCCTCCTTTTTCTGCAGTCTATCCCTTCTCTCGTGCAACTTGTCCGCCTGGAAGATGAAGCCTCGAGGAGAAAACAAACACCGTGGGAGCGATCTTGAATTTTGATAAAAGACTAACGACGGCGATCACTTTTCTCCTTATCTCTTACCTTCATTCTATTAGTCGTATATCGTATTCTGAGCTACTAATCGTGTTTACGGCATCGAAGGCAATCTTAGACCATGGGCCGCGTTTACAGTCACGATCTGGTACATAAGTCGAATTTCGAGAGTACTCAGTGGTCAAAGCTGTGACTTGAAGAGTGTCTTATGCACCAAGTCGGGACCGTGAATACGGTCGCATATATACTAATAGACTCGACTGTGGAAAACTGCTTTGAGGCAAAAACAAAATCATCAACGTGAGATCACATGTGGCCAAAGTAATGATGGAATATATGCGCTACTGATCTAGTTCCGATATCGGGCAGACTGACCGTGAAACTGGTACCAAGTTAGCTGCACCCATGATGCCGGTAAAGAGTTTAATTTTTCTCCCATAATCCATAGCTGAAGCGCACGTAAGGGAAGAGAACGCGGGAAGTGGGAGGGTAAGAGAGTGTCGTATGGGCACAAACGCCGGTTGTCCGTGATTCGAGGTTGAAAGTCAATAAAAACACGCATCAATTTCCATATAACAAGTTTATATATTACGCCGTCGCCGACAGCACGTAGTTACATTTGAATACGATGTCCTAAAGGCGAGAGCAATCGCCGGTTCTGCAGCAGTAGCAGTAACAGTAGCAGTAGCAGCAGCAGCAGCAGCAGCAGTAGCAGCACTGTCGTTGCCGCCACCGGCACGTGTATAGCCGGCACGAAATTAGGTCCGTGTGCAAGCCCGACGAGCACGGTCGATTGCACTCCATGGATTGCAAAATGCAACTTGGCACCGAGACCGAAGCGCTTTGACTTGGGCTAATTACGAGAGGGTATCGAGGCGTTCTGGGTCGTTGAAGTGTCGACAACGTCTGCGTTTGCTCGATCGATCGGCGCGGAGGATATTCGCTCGAGCGAACGATGCAGCCTTCGGATTAGTACTGGAATGTCGGAGAGATAAGAATTTTGTGCGCGTGAGTTTGTAAACGGGCACGAAATGGAGCATGGACGAGGATAAGAGCAAATGTATTATTACCTGTATGGGGACAAGTAGACCGATAGATGACGACCAATTGGAGCGAACGTCGGAAAAGTATGAGAGTGGAGCGGATGCGAAGAAGCGCACAGAGTCAGTGATGCGAAGAAAAGCGCACGACCAGCGCCAATCCTCGGGAAGTCGCCCTAATTGAACCGTACGTCGCGTCCTGTCCGCACGACCACCGAAAAAGGTATTAATGTTAATGCGTCGAGCACGCCGAACGCGCGTTACGGCTGTATTTGTCCTAAAGGCCGTGGGTCAATATATTCATTGGGATTTTCCGGGGCACGCTTTCGGCGTGCGCAAAATTAGACCCGCCTGTATTATTATCAGCCACCGTGTCAATTGCATTCTATCGATCATAAAATGGAACTTAGTCCAGATCAAATAGCCGATTGCGATTAATTACGTTGCACGTTTGTACCCTCAGGTACTGTGAACATTATCTATTTGTCGGATCCAACGATCGCAATCTCACAATAACTCGATGGAGGTGGTGCGCGCTGCATCGTAACGGGGAAATCCGTTATTCGCAAATACATGCGTTTTGAATCTTTTTATACGCGTCCGCGTGACGCATTTCTGCCCTACTGTATACATAAATATCATCAACCTGCCTGTAGTATTGGTCGGAGAAAGGGCGGTGATGCATTTTACCATTCGGAATAATTAAAAAACAAATCTACCCTGTCGTCGATTGAAGTTAAAAAAATTTGCTTAACAATCCACAATGTTGCTCTGAATCAAATTCACTCGTTCCTGTTTTCCACTGCGCAATCTGTCATTTTTATCGTGTTCTATATGGTATGTGCGTGCGTACAATTTTGCCGAGACGCTTGTCGTGGTAACTACAAGGATGAGGTAACGACCGGCAGATGTGAGTGTGTCAAGTGATCACGGAACATGTTCGACTGCTCTTAATGCTTTCGGACATTACGATCAATCCATGTGGACGTTGAAAGACCTGCGTCTGTGGTTGCCCTTCACGAATGCCTTTGTAAGTACATATTGCATTTTTATCAATACGCTATTATTCAAGCTACCAAATTACGCGTCAAAATTACTTCATAACAACCGTCCATTTGCACTTTACGGTAGTACACGTACAGAATATATACATGTAAGTACAGCGAAAGTATTTCATATCATCTAAAAACTGAAAGAGAATTGCACTATTTACGAGCATCGGTAATCTTTTTCTATACAAAAACCATAATTATGCTCACAGAATGTTCACAGAATGCTTACGTTATTCGTGACAAACGCCGCCTTTTAACAATATTTCATACAAATTTAACTCCACCTCTTCCTGAAACGATCGCGTGGACGTACCGTTTAGAAATAAGTGATAGTCCATATAACCGTAATATAAAACCGCCTGAGGGACCTTCCGTCTTTTTTTTTTTTTATAATCGAATGTATTTCTCATCGGCATGCCGGAACCGTGCCACGGACCGTTTTATACGCGCACTGCGCTCCGATCGTTACGGTCAATTAGAAACAATGTAGGATGCTCGGCGTTCATAGATATTACGAAGGCAAACGAAAGGACGGGGGCCCGAGAGAGTGATCGAATACAGTGGGGAAATACATAGACAATGCAAAGTCGACGAATAAACGATTATCGGAAAGCTTCGATACTCGCCTTATCGACTGGTAATTATGGACACTGTGATTAATTATCTGTAACGAATACATACTGGGGCGGAAAAGGGGAAAGAGCGGGAGCGGTACTGGCTGCGCGGGCACAGTCGCTGTCGTAAGAGGGTGGTGCCCGGAACCGGGACGGGTCACGGGCTGTTATTAGTGCTAAAACAAACGGCCGCAACGTAATTATCGGCCCCGCGCGCACGGCACGTAACAAACGGGGAACCGCGATAGCGTAAATATGCCCAAAACGAAAAAGGCAGGCAAAAGAGAGAGAGAGAGAGAGAGAGATGATAAAGGTAAAGCGTGAAAACAACGAGAGGCGGATAGCGTTGTGGAAGGGAACTCGCGGCTTTGTCAGCGAGTTCAAACATCGCCACAATGTGCACGATGCACGAAATCGCGGTACGCAACGAACAAAGAACGTTTGTAGCCAGTAGCAATAGTCGTTCATTCAACATTTAACCAGTAATTGAAACATTACGATGCAATGATTTGGTAGAGAATTACGTCCGGCAAATGAATTTATCTTTCCTGACGGACAGAGACTAAATGAGACACGTTGCGAAACGAATGAAATTAGTACGTCGACGTTGCGGAGGGAATAGTCATTTTTCGAATACAACCACTTCTGACACCTCCGCATTCGGGGTCGCGCGAGTATCTCGGAGGAATTGATTACCTCTTGAAGGAAGACTCGGTAAGCGGAATCTTCATGCAAATTGACCAGCGACAGAGCAGGTTACGTTTTGTCGTCTTTCTGGGTGCCCAGGTGTGTCGTAAAAGCGGCCAAAAAAGAGTCAGCGTCAACGGTCGACGTTTCTTCCGCGACGATAACCACGCTATTTCCCCGGGGTCTATTTGTGCGGTGAATATTCTTCCCAGGAACAACGCTGTCAGGGCGGTGAATGTAAAGTAAGGTACGGCGATCGCAAAATGTGCTTCACCTTCCACGGCGCTACTTAAGTTGAAAATACGTCTAATTCTTAAGTACGCTGGAGACGCTGGAGGCAACGGAGACAGGTTTGTTCGTTCACCGAAAGAATCGTCCGAAGTCCGAACGAAGATACGACTGTATGACGACCGCGTGAGCTTGAGAAATGACGCTAATGAACTCAATTGTGCATCCATCAACATAATCGCAGTACTCTTCTCCCAGAGCTTTTTCCGTGCGTTTGGTGAAAGCATTGGCTACTGCTAAACGCAAATGAATTCGTAACGATCGGACGTTGAACTTGTTAAAGCACGTACGTGCGGTCGTCCGTTCTATGCATTACACCGAATCGCTCATTTATTCCTCGTCACGTACCATTCCTACATGGAGCACTCAGATTTCAAGCCCTTCGCCATATCAATCCTCATCCCTGGCTTTACCGATTAAATCTCATTCTGCAGCGATTCATATGGAATCTGAGCGCGGCTACTACGTGATTTTGAAGTAACGATTACGCGAGACGGTACTCTCTTGTACCGCTGATGAATGGAAGTATCGATCGATTCAAGGTTATTGTCGTGCTCGATGCGCCAGCAGCGAAATAATGTCGGGACATAGTACTATGTGAACGGTCCGCCGAGAGAGGAAAGAGCGCAGAGAGTGAGAGTGACGGTAATGAGAGAGACTCAGTAATGTAACGTTAAGAGGCGCCTTCTCCCAGACGATAACGAGTTTCGAGGATATTCGAATTATCCCGAGACTCGTTATGATGTTCGGAGGATTAACGATAGGTGGGTACATTACGTGACGAGCCGTGCGAACGTTCTCCCATGTATCAAAGTTAGATAACCGCGAGTTACAGAGGACGGTAAACGACAGTGTACGGAGGAAAGGAGGAAGGTAGACCGGTAGAGAAGAGGAAGCTGTAAACTAAGGGCAGGAGATGAGATAAGACGGAAAGAGAGGTGGGAATGGAAAAATTGCTTTTACTTGGGATAAACGACCCCACGAGAGGATACATATATAGCCGGCGAGATGCTCTCTGTAAACATCGATAGGCAGTAGCTTTCAGTTTCACTTCTACATGGACCCAATCATCGTCTTTTATCCGTCTGTCTTTCCCCGCTATTTTTTACTACTTCCTCAGTCTGCACGATAACCATGTTTACTAGCGTACTCCATTAGATCGTAGGCGAAACTCCACATGAATTGCATAACATTACAAGAAGGTACAATGGTAACGCAACGATTGATGGGTTGCACGGGCAGCCAGCGGACTACAGAAACTTGCTGAAGAGTCGGCCGATCGCCACGAATACTTGTGACGAATATCAGATACAGGGTGTGCCAAGGTTGACTGTTAGATGGATGAGACTAGAATGAAGCGACAGTGTAGTACCGTATCTTCCTCTCGTGCCTCTCTTCTTACGTTTAAGAATATATTAGCGTGCCTCTCGTGCCTTCGAGAGCCAACCTATGGATGCGATGGAAATCTCGTATCGGTGTTTATCTGAATGCGTCACATTTAGAAATATCATCGGACTGATTGAAACAGCAGCGTTGTTAAAAGCAAGCGTTGGAGATAGCAGGAAATATCTCACAAGTCGAGCTGCAACAGTCGTGCCTAGATAATACCGAGTACGGTTTCATTGAGACGACGCGCTACGAACGACAGTTAAGTGGCAGGACTGGCGCGAATCGCGGAAACGTGAATCATATTGTGTTGACGGACGTCGGATAAGTTACGTAAGGCGATGGAAAAGAAAGGCGAGAAGACAAGTGATTTACGCATTCCACTTTGTCCCGACACAACAATAGCTGAGTGACGTTGAAACAAGTATACGCTTCTTTCACTCTCCGACGTAGCGTTCCATCTCGGCATCACTCCCACCCCAGCACCACCTCTTCTTCTGGCCGGTTTCTCGCGGTTGCGGTGCGGCCTTGCAATGCTGCTTGCTCGCGAAGCCGCGTATCTAACTCACCATCCGTCCTCTCCGTCCTCCCCGTCCTCGGTGCTAGCTACACCGTTGCAATAGCAGCTGCAATAGCAGCAGCGACGGCGGCGGCAGTGGTGGAGACTAGAGACGGCAGCGGAGACAGCGGCAAGGTAACACGAGGTAGTTGCAGCAGCGCTGGTTCACCTCGTAGTACGAGGACGAGACATTGGCCTACCACGCTCGACCTTGCCAGTTCGTTACTCTTTCCCCGCTTCTCTTATGCATTATACACGGCTATCCTGCCCATGTCCGCGCGCTCTCTCTTCTTCCTTCTCCGTCGCCTCACCTCCGCCATTCGTTCCAATCGTTCCTGGTCCCCCACCTTCTTTTCCCTTCAGTTTCTATCGTTCCTTCCACTGCCCCTTCCTCTTTCCATCCACCTCGAGCTCCACTTCGCTCTTCGTTCTTTTCTCTATTTCTCCCTATCCATCTCGAGCCCTCTTTCTCTCCCCCGACCACGTCTCCTAGGCGTTCTCCACCTCCCGAACCCGATCTGCGCAGCTATAAGAAGAGCACGTTGCGCTCGGCGAGCGCGCAAGCCGCTTCGTCATCATACGGTCTCATTTATCGTGCTTGGATTCCCTTCGGGGAAGAGGAGACAAAACAGGGAGGAACACGCGGTGCTTGGCCGGCGGAAAGGGGGGTGAGGAGGGTGGAGGCCGTAACGCTCCGTGGGGAGAGTCCGTTCCACGTTTCGCGATTCGAATTATAATTAATTAACAATAATGTACGGGCGTGCGCCATTGCTCACAATGCGCCCCGTGATAATATGTCGGCTGGTCCCATCGAGCTTCGTTAACGCTGCGCTCCGTTCACTCCCTGTCCCAACCCTGCCCCCCCCCCCCCCCCACCGGCCTCTTTCTCTCCGCACCGGCCTCCGGGACTATAAATTTCACAAATTGCCTCGATCGAATCGTAAAGCGATGCCAGAACGACGCTGGCGAGGCGGGAGGAAGCCGGTGGACAGAGAACTTGCACGGAACTTCTTGTACGGCGTCCTTAGCTACGAACCGGCGCGATCATGATACCATTTTATCGCTGCCGCTTTCTTTTCGGTCCGATCGATTAAGAAAAGCGGCCAGATCAACGACACACTAATACGCCTTAGATACACCCACGTGCTGCGAGTCGGGGTGTAGCCGCGCACACGCACTCACCTAGCGTAACGCTAATTGGTAACGACCGCCGCGCCGGGGGGACAATCAAACGGTTCGCCTCCTCGCCTCTTCGCCTCTTCGCCTCTTCGCCTTACCCGCCGCAAGAACGTGACTTTTGTTAATGTAAATCTCTCCAATCGTTAGCGTTTTTGTCCCGGCGGTTATTAAGACAAGAACATCATCGAAAGAAAATCCATGACTCGGCGTTACGCGACGATAACAAGGTATTTATGGCGCCGATCAACGGCACCAAGAGCAGCTAACTACTAAGTCGCCTCGCAAAGTCGCTAATGACTGCCACGTTTAATGTCGAACATCCGTAGGTTAATGGCTCGATATTTTAGGTGGGTAATAATCGAGGCGCGAATAGGATTGCGTTTACGTTTCGCCGGTAACTACTCTTCGACGAATTCAAGACTAACTTAACGTGCCGGGCCTCATTGATGTAAAATCGAACTCACGTTGACGGAAATGTCTTCTCGCAAAAATCGGATTCTGAGCGGCTGTACTTATGGTCAGCGTTCACCGAATGTGCTTGTTGAGTGCCGTAATAAGAGCGGCAAAAACGAAAATTCCTTCACGTAGAGATTCAGTTCGTTCAGTGAACTGGTGCTCTGGAGCTTCAATGTACTGATGGTCTTGCAGCGTGCAACATCGTTATCGTCAAAATGACGTATATCTCAATTTCGAAACACCCCATGTAATATCAATTTCGCCTATATATGTGTAATTTAAGGTTAAAAATTGTACGATTCCAAAGTGTAGGTGCAAATTGTCACGTTCGATCAAATCTACACTCAGACCAGGGAGAAAATGACCGATGAAATAAGATTTTTGTTCAACAGAACGTCGAGTGCAGTAAGAAGACACGAAACAATAAAGAAACCACAAGCAAGCCGAAGAAGGAGCAAGACATCTAAAGAGAGAGAGAGAGATTGGGAAGAAGCGCAGCGAAAAGACGGTCATCGCGCGGTGAACGATCGAAATCGTTCTTTAGCGACGACTTAACGGTGACAGGTACCTAGTCCGTGTCAAATTGTAAGTCGATATCCCCTTCCCTGCTACCATTCTTCTACTATCTGGTCGCAACTCGCTCAAGACCGTCTGTTCGGGAGGTATCTCTCGACACTGCTGGATGGATGCGCGGATGTTGAGACACGCGCTCTGTTCGTTCTACTGGGAGCATTGAACCCTGCTCCCGCTCCTCCGCGATGCAACGTCGAACGCATCCTATGCTTATAAACCGTAACGACACACACGTGAAACTAACGGACTTCGCCTCTGGGTCTATCTACACCCGCAGGAGAGAGGAACGGATGCGAGGAGGGCGGAGAGACACACTCTCCCGCACGACTTCCGTCGGGTTCGTTTGGAACTATGCGCCTGTGTAGACGCGAAATTGTTGCTGCTAGTAATGCAGATCAGGGGAAGTTCCAGTTCAAAGCAAACTGGAAATCGTCGACTTGCCGCGGATGCCGGCTGAGTTGCCGGTTAAGTACGTTTCGGTCAAAGTGCAGCCTATTTGGCACTCGTGTAACATTCGTCCGTGTGTGCGAGTGCGCTTTGGAACAAGCGGCGCCGTTCATCCTTTGAGAAAGGCGCTTATCACGTGTCGTTCGTACGGGAAGCGGCATTTGCGGTAATCAGAGTGACGCGACCATTCGGAAAGATGCGGCGAGCTGCTGCCACCAGAGAGAATGCGCCGTTTTTTCGTTCGCAGGACCAACATTGAGTGCCTAAAACGGGCTCACTGTTACGAAAGTAACAGCTCGTTTAGCAGAATCATTTGCAGCACGGCAACGGCGCGAGGAAGAGAAATGGTTTTGCTTCCGGGAAGTTAAAGAATGTGGCTATACACACCATCTATCGACCAAACAGTGAAATCTAAGGCGTAGCCGCGCGCTCGAAGCGACGATATATCTTTTAGCGTTGACAAGGTAATTCGTAATGACAGATACGTTGAATCGTGTGACCGATACGCAAGCATTGTCGTCGACGGTAAGAAACGTGTTTACAACGGCACAGTAGGCAGAGTTCACTAGATTGCTCTCATCTTTCCTTTCTCTCCGCTTTGTATTCACCTGCAACCGAAAGCACTTTTCCACCTGGCGCATCTACAATTCGAATTCCAATTCGAAATCGAAGGCCTGCGGCTATGAAGCGGTAACCATCGTTACCTAGCTCGTTACACGCCTCTGCACAATTGGAACGCCCACGAGGCAACTTCACACCTCGTCGTTGAGCTTGAGCCGCGGCGATTTTTCAGAAGACGATCGTGTCCGTCTGATTCCTACATCGCTTCCCTTCGGCTCCACTCGGCCTTCTACCCATCGCAGAAAGTGTTCTCCTCGTTGCAACGTCCGAACTTCCATAATTTTCGAACGTTCGCACAGAGAGAGAGAGAGAGAGAGAGAGAGTGAGAGGCGCGGTGCTAAGTGTACAGCCACGGACACACGTGCAAACGTGTATCACCATAGGGTGAAAATTATACCCGGTACTGGTGATCCAGTGCACCGATAATTTTGAAACGGGCATGCACGATATCATCGTCGCTTCGGACTCAGTCACGAAGCGCCGATATGATCCCGCGCTCTAACACAGGAAGGCAGGAAACCGATCTCTCGGGTCCCAAGTCCCTGGCCCTAGTTACGATTGATTCCATGTGTACGATGGAGGAAGTGCTACCTTCGGAGCACCTTAACGAGCACGTAGCGAGACGGCCAGCGGTACCTCACTTTCGAGGATCCGCCGGAGCGCAATGACTTTCGGCCGCGTAAGATCGATCACATCGGACGAGATTCAATCGATCCAATCGCGGTGCCGTTACCCTTCTTTTCCTCGTACGTGACTTATTTTACCGTTGCACCGCTGAGGACACACCGCGTCGCGTCGCGTCGCGTCGGGACGACGATACTGGATTTACGATCACCCAGTAGCGGCAGCTTCATTAATGACGATATAATTGGGAGAGTCCGGCGTAGCAAGTGCGCCGAACATTATTTTCGTAAACAACCTGTTCGCTCACTGTCGGATAACATTGCGGCCCGAGAGTAGGAAAGTGGCGCGTGTAAACGAACGGGCGTAATAGCGTTCGGTAATGCGGTATGCCTGCTGGTATGGGTACGTGTGAAAGAGCATGTTTCCTAGGTGCCTATTAATCACACCCGATTCCATGATCCACCGCAACATGACGGTTCTATAAAAGATTCACACGATCGTTTGGTCAATGTATTTCACGCACGCACGCATTTCGACCCGCATTTACGTTCTTTTCCCCCGCTAAGAGCACGTATCGCGCGATCGAAGAGTAATATATGTGGCCTGACAGTAGCATTGGCTTTTCGAACAGCCATGCTATCCGGCTCCGCGATGTAAAAGTAATTTCCGTCGAATTTCAGTGGCGGCGCAAAACGATCGAGCTCGTGAAAATTGGAAAAATTGGATTGAATAAATAATCAATGTGCGCGAAAGCGGCCGCGGGAAGGCAAACTACGGTTGCAATTATTTCGTGAAACATCCCGTGAAAAGAAATGGAATGCAACGCCGCGGAACAATACGACAATTACACATTGTCCTTGGATAAAACGGGAGGGCCGGCAGGCGCATACCTACTGTTCGACCATCAGCTAAATCCAAAGTAAATATTGGGAGAACAAGGCCTTTATATGCGCTCCACTACCCACGATGACTTTTAATCACGCGCATTTTGATAAACGACGGTCATCGCCGATTTTTGACACGACCGCGCGTCGATCGTTAATGGGAGTATGGAGGGAAGCGCGAGCGTGCAAATTGGAGAAAAGCGAGTGGTGCGCGAGCGCACGCGATTTATTGCCATGCCAACTCGCGGTAAGGGAAATTAAACGTAATATCGCGGGTAAACAATAATTTTATGGTCAAACACATTACGACATTTTGATCCAGCCCAAGTTGCGGTCGAAAGTAAATATTCCACGCGCGACATTAAATCATTAATGTGCTGTACTAGCGGCGCCATTCGCCAGCGCTGGCTGGGATGGGCGGCTGGCGTTTGCATGGGTGGGCGACCGGAATAGAAACGTGGTTCGAGTGAACTATAGGGCGTGTTGGCAGAAATTCACTGTTCGATCGTCAAAGTGAATTTGATATGTATGACTGCATAGCGTATCGACCGTCAGATATAGATTTCGGTGCGCAGTGGTGGCGCAGCCAAGCGAATGACATCTAAAGGTGCGTCTCTTTGATTGCGCGTGCATTCATCAATCAGCGATAAATTATAAAGTTACTTGTTAAACTCAAGCCTTTGACGCTTTAATTGCTAAAGTGAAGGTCGGCGCTGACCGACTCACTCGTTACATCTATGTGTACACATTGTTAAGCGGATTACGCTATGGAAGGTATTTCAGTACCTGCTGTTTCAAACATTCAGCCGTGGTACACGTTTTTTTTTTCGAAAATCTTTACGCCACGGTTACAAGGACCTCGCTCGTTAGCACTGGCATGCTTGTTACGGCAAACGCTATTTCATAGTTAAAGGTGTCATAATAGGACATGTAATTGGCATTGTACGTCGCATAGCAAAGCGGTGCTATGTTATTGGGCGTAACCAATTTGACTGCTACTTAACGAAGTTGTCATGCTGAATAGAACCTCATTCCGAAGGAAGAATACACTTTGTCCGTAATACGTTAATAATTTCAATTACGGCGAGAGTGACATAATTAATGCTCGTAAAGTATACTTTGTGCCAGGATCTACATAACGACGCGCAGAGATCGATAAAGCGGGCATGAAGACTCAAAGTGAATGTAAAGGGCGGAAGTGATGTCTTCTCGTGCCGTAAGCATTTCTCACGAGCCATTTCCTCCGCATCTTTACATTTTCCCGAGCAATCAAGAATGCGGATTAACGATGAGCCTCCTTAACATTCAAGTATACAACGAAACTATTTCCATATCGCGCCGCCGCCGCCGCTTCATCCGGTACACGGGACGTTGAACATACAAATGGTTTTATTTCCGGTTACTACATTTCTCAGTAACAGGTAATAAACGTTAGCCTTTATCGTCCTCGTTTTAAACACCCAGTGGCCACTCACGGTCGCTGAATGTAAATGGCACTTTAGTCGCACAATTCGGCCGAGACTATCAGCGTGTCTTGCAGTAAAGCAGAAGGGTAGTCGACCGCGAGAAAAAATTCCCGTTCTCCGTTCGCGCTCCGCGCTTACGACTTACGACACGGACGAAGAACTTCCCAACGAAATGATCAACAGCCAGCGATATAAAGCGGCGTGGGACAAGTACGAATAAATATCCGATCTTCTGTTGCGGCGATAGGCGAGGCAAGTTATGTACCCCTAAAGAGCTGAGAGAAAATCAGAGGGTCGCACGAAAAATGCGGCCGAGTGGAACTTTCGATTAGTATCACCGCTAGCAGACAACCTACTGAGAGCCAATAAGTCAGGGCGATGTAATGCATCTTAATTAGCGTGTCTGTGAGAGCGTTTAATCTGAGAGCTGCGCTGGTGTAGCAAATATCGACTCGCTTCTAGCGCAGCAACCAGTCGTGCGGATCCCGTTGCTCCGCGGCTGGGTATTAATTTCCCACGTCGTCGTGGAGAGTGCTTCGATAACTGTAGTGTTCCGGTGCTCACGAAAGAGTGAGCGTGAACGACTCCGGGAATGAAAGAAGAAGGACGGGAAGCGCGCACAGACAGCCGGCCAGACAGCTCGTATTGGGAGCGAGACTCCGGGGAGGATCGAAATATTTTCTGTGCGCGCTCCTTCGCACGTGCGGTGCATTCGCTCCGCGTTTTTTCACATTTCCTCCAGCGCGGTCAAAGAAGCGATGACGTGAGACCGAAAAAGAATAAGGAGCTCGCTTGAGCGAGCGCGGGTCGACGGGCGCGATGCGAATAGAGAGATGGAAGACAGAAAAACAATGATAAAGGCTACCGGCGTCAGTGAGCCGACCAACAGAATTAAAGTGGATAATAGGAGAAAGAAGACGGCGAGAGTTTCGGACAAGAACGAATGGGTATTCTATTTTATCGTAATAATTGTTTATTTTGTCATAATTAATCCTTGGAGAGAGTGCGACTGAACGGTCGGTAAAAGAAATTGAAGTACTGTTCCAACAATGTGGATAAATGGCGCCGTAATGGAGAAAAAGACTCCGAAGCAAATGTGCGAGTGCGTTTAAGGAGAAGAGAAAAATATAAATTAAGAGCGAGTGGGCGCGAGAGGAAGAAAAAGAAAAGGGTGCCGGAAGGGAAGTGTCGGGAGCGAGAGAAAAGCGGGAGAAAAGCGGGAGAACCGACAGAAACAAAGACGTCGACGATTCTCGCGCTTTCGCGTTTCATCAAAATAGAATACAGCCAGTCGAAACTAATAAAGAAAGTGATGCCTTCGCTTTCCTTCCTCCCGTATAATCTTCTGACAAATCATCGGCGCGTACTCGAAAGAAATGAGTCATTTGTGGTCGGGATTAGCTTCTTACGTAAGGCAGCTCGGTTCTCCTGTAATTCAGAATCCGCGAGCGTGATATCACTAGAGAAATTCTTCTGCGGTCAAGTACCCAGCGAGAGAGCGGGGTATTCCTTAGGTTGGGATTAAATCAATCGCTTAAAATAACATGTTATTCGACTCCTTCGCTCGCTATATCCCCTAGAGTCGCGGACCGGCACACTAAGGGCGGAATCTCTCTATCCACCTTGTTCGTCCGCCGCGCGCCGTCAGCGTCATCTCATTTTCCGTTTCTCTCCCTTCACCTTGAGGAATCTCCCCTATGGAACGTCATACCGTATCCGGTACTGGCACGGGGCGGCATTCCATTTGGCCATAAGCCTCGAGCGAGGACGATCGAAAATCTGAAAACTTAATGAGCCCCCTATCCCCTATATGGAAAGGGTTTCATCCGTCGACGCTCAATAATCGACTATTATCCGATCTCCACGTGGCGTTTCATCGTGCTTATAACTTATGACTTAATCCGCCGTTGCGAACGCTGAGTACCGAACCTTTCCGCAGGACGTAATGATCCACCGGTTACCGGAGAGATCCACTTCGACGATCCACGAACCAAGACGATCCACGCAGCGTCGTATACGGTGCACATAAGAGGGAGGGCCCACAGGAAGGTGAACGGAGGAAGGGGTGCGTTAGGCAAAGGAGCTAACCAAGGACGATATCGATCTCCGCTCGACCCGATCAAATCTCGAGCACTTCGAACGAGGCTCCTACGCTCTTCATGCGCTCCTTCGCATTGCCCGCTTTCCTTCGAACGCTCGAGTTACGTCCAACTTTCAGGCTTGCGCTTTCAGCCGCCCGCAGGCTCAAAGGGACCTTCTAAACTCGGATCTTCGTAATTTGACGATTGACGATAAGAGATCGCGAGTGAGTAACATATAGAAAGAGAGAGTACGAGGAGAACGATATGGTAGGAAGGCAAGGGCCAAGGAAGAAGGGAGCAGGGAGCGAGGAGAAGACGGAACAGATACTGCCGGCCGGAGGAAAGAGTCAAGGCTCTCATTCGCTTCTTCGTACGAACGTTCATTGCAGGCCCTTACGGTCCCCTTAGCTCGAGGGTCGAAACGCGCGAGAAGAACGCCCCGTTCGAGCACCGCCCCCTTCCGTCGTTTCGTCAAGCCCTCGAGCCAAACGGTATCCCGTATTTATAAGAAATCAATGAATGAACATGGGAACGGATCGCGCTTAGGCACGGCGCACCATTTTTCCTTTCGTGCATAGCGGTGGCCGTAAAAATCTACGCAGCCTGGACGATGAAGCGATCGCTTTAAATGCGTGCAGCGCATTGACGTTTCTCACTCACTCGACTCACTTATCGTTACTACCCAATAATATCACGCGGGCAGGCATTATCTTTACTCGAGAAAGAAAAAGTCAAAGAAAAAGGACGTCGAACGGAGTGAAAGTTATTTACCATCTGCGTATTGAAACTGGCACGGGCAGAGTTATTAGCCCGCCGCGCCGTAAATAATCAATCCTAGTCCTCGTAGGAGCGGACGGACGAAGGACCTGCATAATGCAGTCCGTATTTATCCTTTGCCGGTGCGTGTTGCGCCTGAATGACAGTCGAGTGCCTGCGGTGACCGCACGCAGTCGTAAACATTCGGAAACAATTTAGCCGTGGCTGATAGTCGCTCTCGAGGCGCTTCAATAGCGCGTGAAGGTGGTGCGCGGCGTCCGACACGCATGCATCCAACGCCATGGGGTGTTCGAGAATGGGAATGAGATGGGTATAGTCATTACGAGCGCAGTGCTGTGCCAAGTTGGTGCGTCGCAACGACTTTGTATGCCGTAATAATGATGTATGGCTCTTCGCCTGCCTCTCGCTCCGTCCAACGCTTGATCTCGTTGGCGAAATTTTATCGAGTCGCTCGCGCAAAACTGCCCCTCGCTGTTCTTAATCAAAACAGCGCGGACTAACGTTGCGATCAATGTTAATATGCTAGTCTAGGGGTGCGATGAGGATGTATATTTTCCACGCTACCGCGAATGCATCAATGATGGCCCATGAATGTTTAATGAACGCAAGGGTTTAAGGGTGGAATGCTCGGAGTTGGTGGCGCCAAACAAATCGCACGGCATCGGTGAAAATGGAGAGCACACGCCATTCGTTTACGTTGTACAATCATAGCCGCCCGTGCTTATCGGATCTGCTTTTTTCTTCGTTTTCATCAAATCAGCGCAAGGAACAAAATTCGGGTACTGTTTTTGCAATAAGTTAACCAAAACGAGACACGCTGTTTGCGTTGCGTTGAAGAATGAGGACAACACGAGTAAACGCTTTACGGAATTTTGTATTTTCCAGCGTCCTGGCCACTCCGGAGCGTCGCGTAATGTTACGGTATCTGTTGGCGATTCCGCATTCTAAAGTGCTCAAGATGCGGGTACAGCGCCGTATATTCAGGGTGAACTTCCTCTCTCTCTCTATGCGGTTCCCCATTAGCATTTGACCGAGCGTGTAAACACGAGGATGGCGCGTAAGCCTTCCGAAATTTGGCACGCTCCCACGAATGGAATGGATCAAACGACTGTAATAACCCGAATTGAACCTCCGGCGAAGCGGAAGAATCCGAAGGAAGAAGGAAAGTTCGTTGGGACAAAGTACACTTGCTCGTAAGTACAATAGACGCCGGGTAATGTAGAGGCAATCCGTTACGGTGGATGGCATCGGTGCCCGATCGAGTCGACACACCGTTGCAATGCCTTTTGCCTCGGCCCTCGGCCCCTTGCGGACTCCCGACAGTCCCGAGGCTGTGCCGCACCGACGCAGCCTCGTTTGCGTACACGTAAGTGAAAATCTCTTTGCCCCGACCGTGACAAAAACGATCGGCCAACGGCGACCGTCGGCGTTGCCAATCATTAGGGACGGCCATAAAGGTCGATCCACGTTACGTAGGCAAGACAGCCGGCGCGGGTACCTCGAGCACTGACGACATCGTGCAAAATTGCCAAGAGGTAGAACTGCGACGCTCGAAACTTATTTCGCGTCAGAACTCAGAGGTCGTTTGTCTCTGCGAGGCCTCCGCGCTGAGACCACTGTCTTCGAATTATCATTCTCGCCTTCTCTCATCACTTTTTTTCCCCTGCAGTATGTCGCAATTTCGCCTGTCGATATTGCGAAGAAAATGTGCTGGCGCACAGTAAGAACATGCAAAATGGTGAATACAATTCGCACTTCCGTTCCTGGCACAACTGCCGCCATGTTCCACAGAGAGTTTGCAGAGTTTTCGAGTGTTCTATTTACACCTGGTGCAGGCTCGACGAGAATATTCGATCGAGTTCACACGGGGCATCGCTTTTCGAGCTTGGTGCGTGGGATTCGTGCGGGCAACGTGTAGCTGCGACGATAAATTTTCACGAGTGAACGGGAGCCAGAGCCAAGTAACGAACGACCGAGAGCACTTAGCCAAATAAATAACGCGGATCGACCTCTTTGTCGCCAATTGTCGAACTTCCAATGAAAAGTAAATGGTGGATGCAAGCACTTCGCTCCCTTCGATTTGGAAGAATGTTTTCAATCTCGGCGGGTTACGTGTGTGTACGGCGCAGAAGCAAATCGGATTTGGCCTCGACTAAACTGCATCCGGCTAGATAAGAAACGTCACCCTACATCCCGGCAAGATGTAAAAAAGGCTCGGATGCTTAAACAGGAATAATTAGCGCGAGCCGCAAACTGGTCCGGAAAAAGATCGTTCCTAACGACGGACAAAGTGCTGAAATCGGAAACATCCTTCCTCCGCTACGTCTCCTTCGGTATGCTCATCTCATCTCAGATAACACATTCATGGAATACGCGCTTGTCTAGGGTCCCGTGCTCTCGCATTAACGCGCGTATCGCACGCGCCCATATGCAAGCCGCAAGTAATGGGCCGCGTGTGCGCTGGTAACAGCGAGGGCGCTGTATTTCACGCGGCCGGAGCACAGGCGCAACGAACGCCTTCGCCGCACGCCGTGGCCATGGCTTCGTATGAGACATGGGCCAATTTGTAACGCGTGCCGTATGCGCGGCGGAAGAAAGTCCGGAAAAAATAGACAACGGGGTACCGTTATGTATAGCGTCAAAAATGCCTGGACACGCCCTCTTCCACCGGAGTCATATTATGTTTCTCGATGCCGCTGTCTTCGGTAAAAGTTGCTGCTGGCGAGAAGTATCGGGCGGTGAACACTTAGCGTGAATCAAGATTCATAGAAATCCGAACGGAGAGACTTGTTATTTACATCAGGCTGACCGTTAATGCGTTATCATGCGCACGCATGTTAAAAAGCAGTGCCAATTACGGCTCGTATGCGCATTAGAAACGATACACAGCGCGCCGATGGAACCCCAGACGTCTCAGATGCAGGTGCTGTGAGTTCAAATGTTAAGCTACTTTGGACCGTGCCGGGAAGCGCGGGGCAAGAATAATAGAGAGACCAGAAGAAAGGAATAAAAAGCCGAAGAAAAAGACGAGAGAAATATTACGGTAATGCATGACAAGTAATGAGATAGCAGCGAAAGGCGTGGATCGTAAAGATGAATTGTAATTAATTTTACACCTATTCATAAAATGCCTCCCGTGAACTTGCACAATGGATCATGCGGTAATTACGCTTGGCCGATCTTTCTATGTTTCTCGGCAGAATGTTACTGTACACAGGCCAAAAGGACCAGCGCGGAAATTCGGGCATTTCTACAGTAGTCCACGGGCTCATTTGGAAGCCACAAGTAACGAGCGGCGCACTCTAATACTGACGCACGCGTGATATTTCACGCGACCTACAGCGAAAACACCGTCGTCGCGGTCTCGCGAATGAGGCATGGGTCAATTTGTAACTCGCAGTGCGCTCGGCAGAACGAACGCGGGAAAGAGAAGTTCAGAATTAGGTGCAACGGAATTAATCGAAGAATACAGAAACGCGGAGATGAGGAACGGGGTCGACTGCCGATGTAATTTCAAGGTAATCATCGCGCAAGGTTTTCGTGGTCACACTTACAAATCGAAATACGCATCCACGTCGGTAAGCTCACGGTGTATAAGTTAAGATGCCGAGACACCGTCGATTTACCGGGTCATAAGAAGCGAGAAAAGTGGCGGTCCTCCGCCGGTAGCCCAGATACTCTTTAAATATTCAGCTGATATTGGACAAAATATGGCGCGAGCTGAGAGGCTGCGCGAGCCGTGCCGACATCGACAATTCTGTCTCGGCAAAATGTGTCGCAAAAAGAGAAACGAAAATCACGGATAAAATGATCGACCGTGTCAGGAATTATGAGACGGGGTTATTCCGAGAATGCGTGTAAATATTTGCGTGACACAGGCGCGCTGATACGTAAATGAATACGAGCGCAATTAAAATATACTTTAACGGAGAATCGTTATGATAGCGCAGCATTAAATATAATATTCGATGCAATTACGTCGGGGATACGCGAGCGTAGTCAGTAAGCCGATTAGATGGATTTTTCGGTAATTTTGCAAATGCATTCCTAACGTTAAAACATTCTGTGTCGGATGATGACGCTTTAAGCCGCCCCGCAAAATTACGCGTTTCTTGTGAAATTCTAATTAAAATATCAATTTATCCGCGCACATAAAAAATAAACGAAATGAGCGTGCAGTAAAGACTGCTCATCGCACAGATTGCCGACGGAGTGCGAATCGCCCAAAACTCTCTCAAGCGGAAATTCTGCAAACTCCAGGCAGGATTTGTCGATCAAACGAGAGACTGCAGCGTGTCTGCGTCCGTATACCATCAAGCCAGAGAATGAAGAATTTTTGAGCAAAGAAGCTTCCGCCTCGGAGTCGTGGCAGACTCGTCTAACAGCCATACTACAGCTAACGAGCGTGAACCAGAAAGCATGCTTTCCTCCTCTCCTCGCCATGAGAAGAAACTTCCGGTATTCGACGAAAGTTAATAACGCTTCAAGTGCAGCCTGACTGAGACTCGCTAGGCACTACAGTGGGAAGGAGACAAGAAAGAGGCAAAGAGTGAAGGAGAGAGAGTTATGGAGACTAAAGAGTACGCAGCGATTTTAAGATTCTTGCCTTCTAACTGGAGCGTATGAGGAAATCAAAGGAGGAAAAGTCGTAGAAGAAATCCGTATCCCAGAATGTTACTGCATACATATATCATGCGCACTTAAAGCGTTATACGTTTCTATTGGAACGATATTCCCAGGTTCCCTTTCGAAAAGTGCCGTTCCTTCGCTACTAAACTCACGTCTGCGTCACCGTTTCCTATAAATAAACGTAATCTGTCCGAAAGGAATAAATAGTTGAGACGAAATCTAAGTGAGACGTAATCGAACTAATCTGATAACTAAGTATTAAGAGCGAGCGGACGAAAATTGTCCGCTGTACACTCGAGACTAGGCGTTTCGAGGAGGCGCGTCCTAATAATATTCGGATCGCGCCGATCGATTTTGGCAGACTAGGTAATACGCTCGTAGATCCCGCGACGTTCAATTCCTACGTCCATTTCTCCCCCTCCCCCGTCCCCCGTCACCCGCCGCCACCCTCGCGCACTGATTCACATCCTGTCCAGAGATTTCTTCCGCATACAAATGCAGGTAGTCGACTCTGGCAGAGATTTTACGGACATCGATCGGCGGCCAGAGGTGGAAACGGACGAGAAGGAGTAAGAGGATAGGGGCAAGAGATCGTCTTGGAAGCGTACTGACTATAGCCCACAGTGACCCTTATTCGCTTTCCACCTCGACGAGTGTCCTCGACGAGTGTCCTCGACACTTTCGAGGACGCTGTCCTGGTATATATACATGCATAGGCACTCGAAACGCGAACGCTAAAAAAAGAAAAAGTGGAAAGAAAAGGTAGAGGGAAGAAGGTACCGGCGGACAGGGAAAAAGACGTAAGGTAAGGAGCCCGTCGTTGAAAAGGAAAAGTGCAAGAAGAAAGGATCGGGCGAGAGAGGTGACGATATAATTGTCGACTGTGCCTGGATCGTAGACTTATTTGCGTGGGGCGCGTTCACGTTCAAGTCTTCTCCGGCAAGTGGAAGACATCTGTTGGAAGGCTTCGCTGGTAAAGTCGCGTGCGAAATAAACGTGAAAGAGGCGAAACTGAGCGAGTGAATGGAACTATTTTGGTAGTACGCCGTCTAGCCTTGCCTAGGCTAGGACGTAGCCACTTTGCCGAACGGACGTGCGAAAAGACGTTACGCTAGCTAGTTTGCGTCCGCGAAGCAGATCTATCTCTCCGTCCGTATTCCTCGCTCTACTCGTTCGGGCCCGACTTACCTCGTAAAAGCGTGGTAGGCACGGTAAACACGTCCGGACGTTTGTGGCATTACCGCACAACTGTCTTAACAAACACGATATTAACCGCCTCATTGCGCTCGCTCCGTCTCGGAGATGACGGGGAAACGAGGCTGCGTTTAAGAGGTTTTCGCGGAAGGATAGATCAAGTAGACGCTTCGCCTTATCTGGCTCGGTGGGACGCAAGAGCCGAGAAACGATGCGGGACACGCTGAAGTTTGTTCTTTCAGGAGAGACACTGTAGCATCCAAGTTTTAAGTTCATGCGCGCAGTAATTTATGACTGGCATCTTATACGGGCCGATTATGTTGTTTGTCCACCGACAGCTCTTCTCCTTTTTACGGCCTTTTGTACACGAGTTCAGCGAGTTCATTTGGCGCGGCGAGTGCACGCTCAAACACGCGACCTGGAGTTTCTGATAATCTGGCGAATGGTGCCGGCTGATGCAATTTTATAATTAAACCGTCTGCCGCGGCGCGACGCTGACTCCGAGGTGAAAATGTTTGCTCCCGGTTAACAATCCCAACAATAATGGTTCTCGCTATCTGGCGCTCGCCGGGAAGACGGCGCGCGGCGGTGGCTAGCAAAGTTTGTCCCGTGTTTCGATCTTCGCAAAACCTCGTGCACCTTTGCTTGGCAATTTACGTTACCGAGGGATCCTCACACGCTAAAGTTCAGTTACATTTGCGGCTAAGCGGCGAGCTCTTAACGCGCCAACCCCTGCTACGACTAGGAAGTAACTTTCTCACTTTGAGGATTAACTCTTTAGGCGGTTCCGGGTGCCGGGGATAATTGTGTGGATACCTATGATCGTTAACGCTTAAAGCCTCATCCCCGTTATTGCTCGCGAATAGTTTTCGGTACCTAATAAATTCTATAACGTCCGAGCGTTGTCTAAGAAATGGATCGAACGAGATCTTACGATTTTCCAAGGTAATTCACGATGATCGCCAAGCAGAATATATAAGAGTAATTTCGTTGCGTCGCACGGACGGCAAATCCTAGCACGACGCGTGCAGAGAACTATCTCTGTACGGACCGATTATTCCCGGGCCGTACTTTACGAGGCCAACTATTGTATTGGTCACGATAAAATGCTCTGGCCGGACCGTTGCATAACGAGGCTTTAAACGAATGATAAAACGCTTTCGACGCACAACGTCGCGTAAACTCTCGAAGGGTCGTCGACGCAATAGATCATGGAGCGGGAGAAAGGGGGGTGGGGGCGGCAGGGAGAGTGAGAGGTCGACCCTCGTGTGCGTGGACACATTGGAGCCACATTTAAAAAACCACCACCACCACAGGCACCGGGACGACCCCGGGAAATAAATAGGGAAGCCATAGGCGGCCAGGGGTGGGAGTGAGCGCGCGAAAATTATGTGGCCGGCTGATATATTTCCCATTCACCTTGAATTAATGTATCGCCGATATTACGGCGATGCATCAAAAGCCAGCCCCTCTCCTCCTCGCCCCTCCCGTTCCTCCTTCCACCTAAAAATTGCGGGCGTTGATGTATTGGAGTAACCCCGCGTCCCGCGAGTATGGCTCGCGCACTGAAATGTGCCGTTCACGCAGTCACTGGCCGGCCGTGTTCTTTTTGTAACGCTGCCAATAAAATTCCGCGAAATTATTTCGCCGAATCGGTCGCCGCGTCTGCACGACTTTGATTTGCGGCCGTACGACTAATTTCACTCTTCGGGTCGGACGCGTGCGCTGGCTCGATTTAACGCGTGGGACCGAACAAAATGAATTGTATGATACGCGCAACGGAAATGAATAATCAACTTTCCTTTTTTATCAGAATCGGTCGTATTTCTGTTTATGAGCCGGCAAGCCGCAAGGCAAATGAAAAAATAAAACAGAGGGGGCTTTGAAGTTTTCGACTATTTGAGCATCGTGAGTGTCGATCAATCAAAGCAAATATCGGGACACGGGGTCCTCAGCTCGTCACGGCACGCCATTCTTTCTTTTGAAACGCTGCCAGTGGTGCCGCGACGCACAATCCCGACGTTATCAGCATCGACGGTAGATCGCCCGTCGCACGCTCATAGAATCGCGAGGTCGTTTGCTTGTTCGAATTAGGAATTTTTTTACCTCGAAAAATACCGGGGCCAGGCTATACGTGCGGCAGTTCCGTTATTTTCCAGAGCTGAATATCACCCGAAAAAAACAAACAAAAAAAAAAAACACCGTGAGGGGGACGGAAGAAAAGGGCGTGCAAAAAATGTTCAATTTACAATTTTTGCGGAAACGCTCGGGCCGAGCAGAAAGACGGACGAAAATTTCGTTACCGGCCAGACATTACAAACGTGCGGGGCCGAAATTGCAGAGTACAGCGCTGTTGATGCGTACGTGGGCTTGAAATGTTTTTTTGAAACCTTGCCAATGGAATTCCGCGAGAACAATCTCCTCGTTGTCGCGGCTGTTGACGTGCCAATGCATGCCCGCCTATATATTATCGGTCCCTGGATATTTGTGCGCGCTGAGCTCGGGCTCTCGGACGCAGAGAATTTCGGCCGTCGAGCTGCTCCGAAACGGGTGAACGGTGATGAACACGGATAGTATTTTCTAGCACACCCTATAGAACTACCGTGGCCAGTTGCCATGGTTCCCATGCAATTAAAGAAATGGCACTGCGAATCAGGCAGATATATGCACGGTACTTTCGGAGAGAAGCCGGTGGCAGAGAACCTTTCCCCTCCTTCCAAAAGCTCCCCATCGCCACTTCCACTCCATTTTCTATCTGTGCCTGCTTCGTATCCTTTTTATTTTCCTCTGCATTGCATATTTATTAGCCTCGCAAGTACCTAACGAAAAGCCACTTCGCTGCAGGTTCGTCTTAAACCAATACTTTTTCCTCCTTTATTTATCCGCGGCCAATTCACAATGAGGGATTTAATGCCGGTCTCCTTACGTCTCGCGCAGTCACTGAATTTCATCGCTCGCATATTTACGGGAAATTGACTAAGTAAGAATGTTGTCTATGATAAAAATTTCGCCGGAATTTCATTCGCGTTTAAGTTCGTTCGAGACATTGCGGGCCAGCGGGATCTTCCATTCCATTTCTCCAGTCAGCTCGGAGCACTCGAATTTCTTCGTGCCGGAGCGTCCGCCTCTAAAGGGCGGTAGCGATTTTTAATCCGTTCTGTAATGCGACATTTTTACTTGGATTTGTCCAGCCTCGTATTACCAAGTACCCCAGCACTTGTGTGCAGCGGCGCCATAACCGCCACATGTGTGGAACATTGAGCGAGTTTTCATTAAAACTTTATGAGCTCTGCCCTGAGAAAGAATTGCCGTACCGTATATCCGTAAATAAATAACGAACTATCGTTGCTGCCGTATGAATTTCACTGCTCTGTAATAGAGAAAAAGGGAAAGCCGCAAACGGGTTTTTGAACGCCAAATAAGTTGAAAAGTAAGAAATATTATGGAAACGACGTGTTCGTGGAAAATGTTTGATTACGTTTGGACGAAAAAAAAGTGCAATAATTCGTTCGGTCATGGCGCAGGCAATGATTTTAATAAAGTCGTGGGCCGTGCGGTTTCAGCAGACGCGGGGTGACCTTACACGAGGACCATTAAAAAAGTTCATATTGAGACTTTGATACGTTATTCACATTATATCATCTCCCGCACAACACGCGACCGAAACTCATAACTTTGAACATTGGGACGAGTGGGCAATAGCGTGTGAGTGGCAATTCATACTTCGCGTACGATACACACGTGTCGAAATTATATCTACGCATCAGCCGTGGATCAAGTACAGATCGTATTCAATACTCGTCGTTCGGCATTTGCGTCGACGTCGGGAGGTGATACGTGTATATTGAATAGGGTGATGCGAGAGAAACGGACATATGGAAAGACAGAAGCAGAGTGATGTGGGGAGAGAAGTGAGAACGGGAACAGGATAGCAAGAGCGCATATACGTCACGTTGAGCGAGAAAAAGAGGAAGCAACGCGGGGGGAGAGAGAGAGTGAGAGAGAGGCAGAGAAAGAGACAAAGAGAGGAGGGAGATATAGAGTCTGGGGAATAATCAGCGCGGAGCCGGCGCGTCCAACGTTCCATGGAATTGGCCCCTTCCTGGCTGTCCAAAATGCAAACAATGATGAAACCTCCACGAGAGTCGATCGATTATACTCCGAACATTTTGTACGGCGTTAATGTCCGCCGTGATGCCTGACGCCGCCCGATATTCGTCGGTTACCATTGTCCGGTCAGTCAGATTACAGCTGTTCCTGACCGCGTGCGTGCTGCTTTTCCCATGGGAAGTCGCGAAGCGTGTACGAGCCCTGCATCGAAATCAATTCGCGGAACATGCGCGTAAATGTTCACCTGCTACCATTGCTACACGTAGTTGCCGGCTCCAGTTAAAAACATTTACGCCCAACCGATGTCGTTTCCGATCTCCAAAGATTTCGTCTCTGGCGTAGGCCAATTCTTCCATTCATAATAATACGCGCAATCCGCACGCACACTCGCGCTACGTCAATATCTATTGTCCGGAGAGCATATGTTTTTCGCCCGTTATTCACTATTTTCGATGCTTCCGGGCACGTGCGCACGCATGAATTTCGCACTGGCGTTTATCAACTTTTCTGTTCGGAGATTATCAAACAGATGGAAAAACGTCCGAATCGAAAGAAGCTGCAAGTGCAAGTCGTAAACCGACACTTTCGTACAGAAATTGTAGATACTGTCTGAAGCCGGTCGATAAATTATGAGAAAGGAAACGTGGATTGAGAGAGAGAGAGAGGCTTTCAAGTACCACATTAACGGATATGATTTAATACGCGTATTTATAAATCTCATGAATTTTCTGTTCTTTTTATCGCTAGTAGGAAGGCAGTAAAATACCCACACGATTCTCGATCAGCCAGGAATTACTTAAGAAATCAATATATCAGGCTTGTTTTGCCGTGGAGCAGACTGGAACCGATTCTTATTCACGGTACGTACCTCGATCTCTTTAATCGCTGCTCCAACCGGAATTTCGGATTTGCCAGACTGCTTCCTTTACCATTCCCGAGTCGGGAAGGGATTTGAACGATTTTAGGCTTTCCCCCATCCCCACTGTGCTCCACACCTCAATCTTTCGTTCTTCAACCACCTTTAACCCGTTTTCCGCTAGCAGAATCTCGTTTCTTCTCTCGTCTTCTTCTCCAGCAGAATTTCGCTCAGTACTCCTTAAACGTTCCGCGGACGAAAAGAGAGAAATTAGAGATTGAAAAATAACGGGCTGCTCCCTCGTTAGCGAGTTCCGATTCTGCATAGAGTGGCAGAGAACGAATAGTTGATAGAGGAGGAGGAGAAGCAGGAGGGCGGGCGAAGGCACTGCGAAATGGAATAAAGTTACGCGGGAATTTAGGCGTTCGTAGTTTATTCTCCTACTTTAATTACTTAGTTATCCGCGTCGATTTACATAATGCACTTTACACACGCGCAGCTGAGAATTTCCAATCGGCTTCAGACTCCGTGGGTACTCCCAATAAGAGCGAGGGTGGATGAGCACGGGATCTACGAGTACATTAACTTCTACAGAGATTCCGAGTTATAATCTACTACACCACTAAAGCTCATCCCGCAGACGTTTATAGGATCATCTTGAGCGAGTCGATAAACTGCGGCTTAGAATCCATGTCTAAATCGCACAAACCAACGTACTCACACGCCAATGCGTCCGCACTCCTTCCAACCTATCAATTCTCACGCGAGAACGTCGTTCGCAGCAAGTGTGCACAACGACAATACAATAATTATCGCGACGATTGGAACAAGAGCAGGCAGCTGAGAAGGCATGACGCATGTTGGAAATCCTCGTACTCGCTCATACGGGCACGTGCATGTATCCGGACGGGCAAAGTGAGTGCGTACTTGGTGCGAGTAACGACGAAACTGGGAGCTTGGGACACGCGCGCACGGCAATAAAAGCCGTGCAACCTGGGTCCACTCATGGGTCCACTCATGGGGTCGACGATGAACGCAGAAACGTTTGCAAGTCTTGATCGTGCAGAATCACACGGCGGCACGGGAAAACGTGACCGAACGATCATAGCCTGAAAGTAGTTGTCGTACGACCGCCCAGGGGGAGGGTTAACGAGGACATGCTGCGAGGGTTAATGGGTTAACAGGACAGCGACAGCTCGGAGTGTCGTGGTCGCGTCGCTCTTAATTCGCCGTTCGTGGGATCCGCTTTAAGGAAAAGGAGGACGTGACTATCAGCGCGCGTATATATGTTGACCTATGCAAGCGCGCCAGTGAACGACACGTACGAGAAAGCCGTGCGCCGATCTACACGCACGTACAATTCCTCGCCGCTTGTACTTTGCGAGACTGGGTGAGAAGAGGTCATAAGATTAGGTACATGCGGTCGAGGGCATGGCAAAATGTGTGTAGAGAAAGGACGGCGGAGAGGGAGAAGGAGAACAACGCTGAAGCGTAAATTTATCTTTCTATCGTTTCAGAACGATTCGGGGTCCTGAGAACAAACAGCGACGAGCTGGCAGGATTCGTGCCAACGAAAGTTTACATCGCGCGCCACGTCGGTATCTCACGCTGTATCAAGTATATATGTATGTATATATGACGAGGATTGAGAATGTCGCGTGAGCGACAGGTGAAAAAGAAAATTAAACGCAAGAGGAATAAATGGAAAGGCATGGAGAAGGGAGGAGTCTATGCGAAACTGCGATTCAAGGGTTAAGGATAGGGAGCGATGTGACGGAGCTCATCGAAGCGGAGTCACCCTCGCCCACTGTGGCAAAGCCCACCGTGACGGAGCGCGCCGCGGCTCCGGTCTACTCGAATCAAGTCGAGAGTACGGGGCGTTGGAGGTGACACAACTGACACCTCGTAATACCGAGACTTGGACCGACGCCAGTTTGCATAAGAACTGCACATCCGGCGCGCAACCCGATGTGCCTAGCACGAAGCCAGAGCGCGACCATGCAGCGTGTAGGCAACCGACACTCTCCACCTTCTGCGCCTCCTTCTCGATGTACGGAGTACGGACTCTGTATCTATTCGATAGTCAATACTACGCGGCTCAACACATCGCTGTACGTGTGCATTGCCGGCGCCGATACAGACGTCACACCACACCGCCGTATGAGTGCCAGGGTAATAGAATATTGTTGGTGCCGGAGCCTCGAGAGATCTCGTCATAACTTTCGCATGCATGTTTCGCTGGCTTCTACCGGAACGAGACGCGCCAAAACTCAATGGAACGATGAGGCGTTGACGGTGCACGTCTCGCGCGCAGGTGGCGCTCAGTGAGAAGGACGTCTGCAACTCAACTACTCTTGCGGAATACATCTTTTTTTAGCGGTGATATAATACAGAAGTGATGTGCAAGTGTTTTGCGGTAAAAGAAGGTCGGCATTGGGAGTAATTACGAGAGCTATGAATTTAATTTCATACCTTTCCAATCAAGCAGCTTTTAATATTTTATATTTTACATATTTATTTTACAACCTATACTGTCAGTAGCTTAATTGTTGTATTAACACAGGGACAAATAGCAATGACTCTTTACGAAAAATCTATTTATACGCAAGCTGCGTATAAGCTGGAAACCGTCAACTCTGGTACCATGCAGTCTCGAGAACGACAGTGCCGAGTTCGTTAGAAACCACTCACAAGTTCCAAAGAATATTATTACCATGAAATAACTTGAAAGACATTTTAATAATAACTGATACCAACGACGTTCTTCTTTCGTTATGACAAACACCTGCAAAATTTGCATCTAACATGTTCGTTTCTATCCTTAAGCCTATGTCACCCGATTACCGCATCATTATCAGGGATACAGGGACTTTTCCCGGCTCGAACGAGATGAATGCCTCGATTTCGCGTGTTTGCAAGCGGATAAGTGAAACTGCTGGAAGCGCAAAGTGATTCTCCGCGAACGTAATTCTTCGGGAGGCCTGGGATGACGATCGGCGATCGCGACAGGACTGTATTTATCTCTCACACGTACAAACCGCCGTCTTCAGGCGGTACCCAATGTATAAAGTACCGATTACAGAATTTACGGAGCGTGTTATTTATCGACTATTGAATTTCAGATCGTAGATTTTGCTCTCTAATTCATAGCCGAGCACGAGGTTTATCGGTAGAAACAAATCCCTCGCAATCATGGCACAGCCTCGATTATCATAAAGGCTCGGCGGTTACACTCCACCAGCAACGGCAGGTTGATCTTATCTTTCCGCCGCTGTTACTCACCGTGCCAACCATTTGTTATCCTTGTCAATTGGTACTGTCAGTCGCGGATTCTATACCGCCCTGCATTCATTTTCACTTCTTCCGTAACTTAGAGCTATCCTTCAAGGACGTCGCGGTTTCCTAGACGACTCTCACCGACCACTTTAATGCCACTGACATTAATAACATCTATCAGGCCGCAGCTTCTTTCAAAGCAAAATTATCCCAAGATATTCGTCGCTTTGAAACTGCGGCGTCATCAGTACATCGACGAAAATGTATTCTCATCACATTCGATGCTACGACAGAACCGAAAGCGAGTACATCAATAAATGAAGAAAAGAACCATTTCGTTCGTATATTGATGCGTCGCAGAGAGGTTCGAGTTTTTATTAGCGCAACATAAAAATCAACGAGCATTAAAAGCCTCCAGCCGTGTAGTTGGACGGGAATGAAAGTGGGGCGCAGCTATTTTTTCCTCTCTAAAGCAGCAAGGGAGTGCATCGTGAATGCGTCTGATCAATGCCGTAACGTCAGCAGCGTCATCCGCGGCAGAGATCAGATTTTCAAAAGCAAATCGTCGCTCCGTGTGTGTTCAAGAGCGGCAGGAATGCACGGCGATCATCGCATATAAACGATGAGTATCGTTAAATCGGCAAATGCGCGCACATATAACGAGCGAACCCATCGGCACAATTCTTTTTAATACTCGCTTTTAATGCTCGATATTCCGTTGCATCGCAGAGCGTCATCGCCGCGATAAAACGTTTCACTCTAAAACCAACGGTTTCATGCATTAGAATGCAAATTCCCGCGTGTATATTAATTATGTCACTCCCTATCTCTGTTTGCACTCGTATGCGGACTACTCTCATTATGCAACGCCACGCGTAAACTTTATTCCCGCTATAAATACGTTATAATAAGTTGATTACATTATTTTACGAATTTTCCATCTACATTTCCCCTCCGGAATTTACCTAAGAGATGCATATATCACGTGCAGGCCATATATTATATACACTTTACCTCGTTTCTTCCGAATGAAAAATACATGCATTTGCATAATGTCGTTCAGATTACTGTCATTTCTTAACTATTGAAAAACATCTCCAACTTCAATCACCACATTTCTTTCTCTCTTTCTCTCTCTCTCTCTCTCTCTCTATCTCTTGACACTTGCTGTAAACGTACACCCCCGTATTTTTCAGCGGACGTGAGCAAGAATCGATTCTACTCCCGAGTGAACTTATATTCGACATCTGGCCGTAAAAAACTCGTCATCGCAATCGCGTCTGTGTATCCCGACGTGGAGCACGATTGAACCTTTACGAACGATCAACTTTTGCCGTTCCCATAAAACGTCAAGGGCTAGCTGCCATCACGTATCGGAATAAATAGATCTGTGAAACAGAAGTGGCAAGAATAATGATAATTGGACGGATTTTAATAGCGCGGGGCAATGGAGTGCGTCTTACCGATGGTAGCGCTTCCATGGTACTCCCTTAAGTGAATCGTAAAAGGAAACCGGAAACATGTTGGAAGCAACGACCGGGAAGAAGAAACCAAGAGAAGAATGAAGAGGACGAGAAGAAGGCGAAATAGGAAGATAAGGACAGAGGCTGGCCAAGCCCACGGGCAATGAGACGACAAGAAGTTCGAGCAGGTACGGCGGCAGTGGGATATAACTAATTAATTACGACCAATTCTCCCTGATTCAACGAACTAACTCGACCACTGTTTTATTAAAACCGTATTACGCCAGATGAATTCGTGCAATCAACAAAACTTTTTTGCCCGCCAAGAGAAGGTGGTGGCACTCGGGCGGCAAGCCGGCGAAGAGTAGGAGAGAAACGCGTAATAGGGCAACATCTCGAGGCTCTCGGTCTCGAGGAGACAAGGAAATTCCACTCAGTGTCTGTCGCACCGCCCTCCGTTTTCCCTGCGGAAATTTTATTATGCTTCCGCAAGAAGTTCCCTCTCCAAAGAGCAGGATAAGCGACAGCGGCGCGACCGCGGCGTAGACGAAGGCGGAGAAAGTCGGAGGCGAGTGCGAGCGGTGCGAAAGGAGAGACAGTGAAGGGTGCCTTCGCATTTCCTTCTTCTTGGCCACAGCGTCGCAAGGAGGGCTGTGCAATTTTTCGCCCACAACCAAGCCGCGCAACTCTCCGCCACACCGCGGGGTGCATGATACAATAAACCAGCCAATGAATATTTTCCATCCGCGGAGCGCGAACAGTATCGAGTGCCCGATGCTCGCTGCATTCCGTGAAATTACCCATGCATCAAGAGTAGGAAGTTCCGGCTTCTACCTGCGCGCCCTATTACAGAACGCCAGTCATTGGCGTCAAGGAACCGATTCCTTCGTGCAAGATCATTCTAATAGAGCACCAATTTTCTTCCTGCCACTTCTTCTTCGTTCCTTCTTTGACTTTCGCCTTTTTGCGGCGCACCTCAGCATTTCCTCGCCAAGCCAACAATTCCGGCCACCGCGAATGCTTTAATTCGAAACGACCACGGTAGCAATTCGGCGTTCAATTCGTAATGCTGTATCCACTGCCGTTTGTGTCTCGACATTCGTTTTCAGTTTTCCGCGGATCATATTTAACGTCTTCAGCATTGTAAGTATGACAATCAGCGAAGAATTTCAACAATTTCTTTCTCTCTGTTCAAAACTTGCCGTATACACCCTATCGTGGATAGTTAAAGAGGCAAGGAAACATAGATCAAAGTAATGAGATGTTTCTTCATCATTTCACAGTTCCTCGAGCTTTCATTATGAAGGACTTATACGCTCCCACTGGATTTACTTGCGCACCGATATTACTGTAAGATTTCCATAAAAACACTTAAGCGGAGCAGTCTTTTCTCTTGCCTCCCCTTTTCATTCCCATTTTTAACCTGCCCACGAGCGTAACGTATCTTTCAGGCCTTATTCTCAGTCACCGTTCGAAATAAGTGCTTCCTTTTTATACCACTTTGGGTGCCAATATAAAAGCATTCAAGCCGCCACACCTAATTCAATACACGTCACTACGCACCCTCACCATCTTTCACGTGACACTTAGTGCTCTGGTCGGTCCTTCTTTCTTCCTATTCTTAGTCATATATTGTAGAAATTTGCGTTCCTAGGTATTTGTGTATATTATATCCCGACATTCATAAACGTTCCGCGAGAAGTGCAGTCGTAAAATCAATTGATATGAAACAATATCAACACTGGGATTAAAAAATGATTTACAATTTGCGTCACTATGCGTGCTATTGACCAACCCTCCTGGTTAATAACAATGCAAATAATTTTGTAAATAACAAATATGTGTTATCATACAATTCGATATCCTCGTGAGATACTATAAACGATATTGAGTGAACGAAAAAAATAATACCAAAAAAAGTCGACGTTTTTGCTCGCCAGATCTGTACACATTTTGCATACAGATACATGATATCCGCAGATATTTTACCGATGAAACAGGGCAACCGCGTCGCAAATGGATTCTCAACTTTACGGATGCAGCGCATGAATGGAACAATTTTTGGGTATCTAAAATGCAAATGTCAAACATGTCAAATTAAACTTTACAAGAGCTTACAAACACGATAATAGCTGCAGCTACCGCAACAGTTTCAAGAGACAGTGTGACAAATTTCGGTTAATACAAAGTATGTTTTAACCATAAATATTGTAAATACCGCAGGTAATTCGTCACAATCTATTGTTATTTTTCGGCTGAAATTAATAATGTAATGAAAATGTATGAGAAGCATAGCACCTGGCTGGAATCGAAAGCAATTTAACATTCGCGTTAGGGTGAAAACGAAGAGAATGCAGGAGTGGAAGGGGTTTAAAAATGAATGTCGGAGGTTGTGCCGGGTCCCGAACATCCCCGCCGGGGCAGAGGCAATTTTACTTTGCCAAGTTAATTAAGGCCTCGCCGCTGATAGCATTAAAAACTAAGAGGCATCGGTAAACAAAGAGGAGAGGATGAACGAGCCGGTCTCTTCCATTTTTCTTCGAAACAGCTCGACGCCGTCATCTTACCGGCGCCAACCTCGTTGTCGTCGTACTCGTCATCGTCGAGGATAGTCAGAGTTCGCTCTCTGCCACAGTTCCTCACGGCTCCGGGAAACTTAAATGCCGACTCGTCGGGTCCACGACGTCAAGAGTTATCTCGTGGTTTAAATTAAAGCGGGCGAAACGGGTAGACAATTCACACATCACGCTACGTACATCCGTTTGGGGACGGGGTGAAAAGGAGGAGGATAAAAATGAGGAGTAAAGTGGAAAAGAAAGAAATAAGAGCCAATGAAAGTGCTGGTAACACGCACGTACGTCTCCTCTCCGCATGAGTGTGCTCGCGTATTGGAGTGTTTCAAAATGTATTGCGCCGGGAAAAGTTGCGATAGGTTGAATTGGCAGAACTTTTGTCGTGGAAAGTGTCCGACCGGTGTGCTGGAAATTTCAAACGCTCGCTGTATCCTAGTTGTCACCCGTAGATACCTGAGATACCGACGTGCCCGCAACCTTCTGGCAGAACTGCAGGGTGCAGGGAGAACGAGTGCTCCGGCGGACGCAATCCTTTAGATGTGTATACAAATCTCTCGCTTCACTAAAATTTGATTAGACGCGAGCGTATCGTCTGGGGCTAGCGGCGAAGTGAAAAGTTAGCTTTGGAAACTTCGCGGCTGCGGAACGTATTTTATGGATCAATTATTGGTCGGACAAAGTTTGAAGTTGCCACGGACTACGAGATAATGCACCATCTTCTTTCGCTGCAGGTGTTGGCGCCGCTCACTATATAAAGGATTACGAACTGTGTGAGGTATAACGTACCTGGTGAAATATTTATCGAGCTAATGTCGCGGACGGTGAGAGAATACTTTTTCGATTTCGCGAAAGCGTTGCTGCACAGGTCAAATTACACAGAAGAATAAGAGGTTTACGACGCGTCTCAATACACCTTTTGTCTGTTTCCGAACGTTGCATAAAGTAAGAGCGTACTTTTTCCCGCAACCAGCGGTCTGCAGTGTATCGAGAGGATGGCAAACGTATTGGTTTTCACAATGTTTACCTGCGTCTGTAAAGAATACGGGGGGAGAATGACGAAGTTGGTTAAACTGAAGGTATATAAAACGCCGTGTAGCGACTTCAATTCTACCACGGACAGGAGCCAGGCAACTGAATTTCCCCACTCCGTAATTTCTTCGTTCCAAGAGATCTACCGCAAGAACATCGCAGCAAATCGTATCTGCTTACGCGCCAGATTAAAATCAGCCGGATAACTGATCCTTGTTCAGCGGATACTAATGTTTTTGCGGCAGCGCGGAGCGAATTTAATTATTCGCATCAATGCTAGTATAAGTAGTCGTTATAAGATGTGCACGAACTCTGACAAGGTAGTCTCGAGCGATCTCATAGATACAACCTTTCACCGCGTAAAGAACGCGCCATGCAATTCCCGTTACGACGGAATGGGAGAAAAGAAGGTGGGAGACGATTATAAAGCTAAATGTGTGAAATGAGGAGCGGCGGCATGTGATTTTATGTCAGATCGAAAAGACGAGGGGTTCTCCTTCGACCATTAGAGATCGTACATACCAACATGCGACACATTTTTCTACCCTCAGCGGGCAGCTTTCGAATGGCCAACGGAAGCGTGAAATTCTCAATTTCTTTTCCCACCCAGTGAGAATATCGTGGCCAGAGCACCCCTCACACTCGCCTTCCGCTTCCTTCCGCTCACACAACTTTCACGCATACATGCGCACTTTGCGATTGGACTCGAAGTACACGAGTACACCGGCCGTATATAGGAGAGTGTGCGCGAACGGACGCGGCGACGGCGGACAGGCGCAGACAAGCGTGCACAACTGCACATACACATACACATACGTCCGCGTCCTCGAGGTCTTGTCTCCTTCCGTGAGCGACACGAATCACGAATCCCGAATCCTGAATTGGATGGCCAACAGTGAAAGGAGCGGGCGAGTGTAGCTGAGCGAGAAGGAGACGGAAGAAGAAAGACAGAAAGCAAGGTGTTACGCCAGGAGAAACACGGCCCGTAATTTCTGCTATCCGTCTCTAACTCTCGAGATGGTCTTTGTACATGCCCCGTGGGAAACACCTGTTTCTCGTATCAGGTCCGAATTCCTAACCCGAGGCGGGTCTGCACTCGTGAGCCGGTCGATACGGAGGACGGAGGACGGAGGGTGCAGCTGGAACAGGATGACATCCTTCACTATGTCCCAAGCGTTGTCCTGTGGTACGGGATAGGGCGGCAGTCGCACAAGAAAGGGTAGATCACTCGATGAATCGAATCCAGTTCCGCGCCACTTGAAGTTTCGGAAATGTTCCCGTTACGAGACAGCCATTAGTCGTTACGTTACGGTGAAGTACAAATGAACGCCGTCAAGCAACGACGCTCTTCAGTGCCAGGTAGTGCGATAGAGGCAGGAGGTCTCGTGGAAAAAAGGAAGATTTTCGTGATTATTTCAAACGGACGATTCGTCCTCGGCGAGACAGTGAATACGGAAGTAAGCTGCATGCGGAGAGAATGTTAAGTCCTTTGTCGAGCGACGCGGAAGCTCGTAAAATTTGCGATGAAGGAAGTACAAGAAGCCCGGTGTGTGCGTGTAACGCAGCCTACTACGCTCTCGCCAAGTGTATTATGCGTAATGATAGAGTATCACCTTCCACCATTTTTAGGATGCGGCTATTATAAAAACATGACGATATTATAATATATTCTAACGATTCCTGTTTTCCCAATAACCCGTCTCCATTACTTACTAGATGCATAGCATGCCGCGGTAATTTGCAGCACACGGAATGTCTTCGATATTATTCGAGATAAGTGGGAAATTCTTTCGCTACGATTTGTCGAGTATAAAGAAGTAGGTACGAATCATGAGATAAACACAGGTACCTCGTGCATCTAAGAACACGTATCACAAAAATATTAATCATATTTTTGCTGTCATAATTTATTGGGTATGAGGCAAAAAAAGGATGTGCAAAATAGACCCAATAAATTTCTAATTGGGAAATAATCTCGACATATTCTCAACATTTTCAACAGTAAAAACACAACTTGTTATTGCTACCATAAATTCAGAATAATTTAGGGTAGTATATACATTATCGGTCTGTATGGGTGCACACGCACAAGTGCCATATATTCTGAGATCGAGGCAATTAACTCTATCTGAATGATATATGAGCATTAATTTAACCAGCAGATTATCCAGAGTCAGTCTTAAATCACTGTAATCAAGCATGCATACATTTCTCTTCGACAATATGTTTTCCGTTGCAAATACGACATTAAGAATATTTAACCGCACGCTGTCTTAAATAATATTTACCTTTAACGAATGTATAATTATAATCAAATAGCATGGTACAGGCGTGCCTGCCGTCATCAAGACGATGCATTCCAAACGTACGAATTCATTTACGCAAGATAATTGTGACTGACGTTGCGGACGGCTCGAGTACAACGCCGTCTCGTACACTGGTCACGATTTAATTCGGTATGCACGACTTCCTTCCACGCGACATAAACTCTGATCACAGCCACGCAATCCCGTCGTCGTCTTTGCCGTTGCCGTCGACTATCTACCAAGAGTTTTCTGTCTGCTGTCGGACAAGGATGGCTGAAGACGGGAGCAAGAGCGAAATAGCCAGAGACAGAGCGATAGAGTGAGAGAGAGAGAGAGAGAGAGAGAGAGGGGGGACAGCAGAGGAAGGCACGAGAGTAAAGCAGCAGGATCTTACGAAGCTCCACAGAGTTGAATATCGGTCTTCGGATCATGGTCGGCGGACCTCGAAGACTTTCGTGGCTTCGATTGAAATGTTCTCTGCGGCGGGAGAGCACTGGTTGAAGGAGCCGCTTTGGTTTGTGGTAAAGACGAACTTCCGCTACTATTCTGTTCGGTTCCGCGCGCTTTCCTCCACGAACGACTACTCGTGTAGGCTGGCACGTGTAAACGTTCAAGAAAAGATCGTTAAAGTCGAGCGGATACCGAACCCAAGTCTCAAGCCTTTTCCAACGATCCGCGTATTATGACACATTCCATTCGTTCAATCGCACGCTTATTCATACGTGCTTGCTAGTTCACGTATCTACCGACATCTATTTGGAATAAGGAGTACGGCACGGGGATCGATACGTTCTAGGTAAGAAGAAGTGTTTCGGAACAGATAAAAAGTACTAAGAACAGCAATATAACACGGAACACCTACAGGGAAATCCACATAGAAGCGGAAGACGAATGTAAGAAGTTAGGGAGTGCGCGAAAAAAAAACAGAACGAGAGGACGAGAGATTTGAACGATGTGGGAGAGGCGAACTAGCTCGGACAAGAGGAGAAAATGAGGAGAGGTGTAAGGGAGAGGGGTGTGAGAGTAAGATGAGGTCACTGGGGCCAGGGGACATCAACGTGGCGTGGTGCGAGTATGCTGGTGCACTTAACCCCCTGAGAAGATATTATTTGTCTCATGCACGTGCAAGAAGACGCGCGTGTGCACACCAATGACCTCTGTCTCCCTTACTGGTAAGCGAGACGAACATGAAGGAATTTATCGCGAATTTTTGGTCACCAGGGTTATAGCACCTCGATATGTGTCCATATATACGATTAGTTTCTTTGCAAGGAAAAGATTAAATATAAAGTTTGAAATGCAAGAAACCACGAAAGATAAAAAAAGAAGGAACACAAGAAGACGACATCAGAGAGTCGGGGTGTCGCAAAAACTTGACGCCTTGTGCACGTGGATGTTTATACAGGGATGGAGGACTGACGAAAGGATGACGAAATATCAACTTAGCGTCAATACAGTTCGAAGAGTCCGAAGATGATAGCTTCTTCATCGTTCATTCTCGAGGACCGCGTCATGCTAAAGATGAAACCCGAAGTAAGCAGTAGGTGCGATAGGAAGAAGCGGGAGCAGAAGAAGCCGCCTCTGTTAAGGCAGAATATTAATATCCTCGCTACTTAGCGAAGCGTTTACTACTTACGCGGCACGATAGCCTAGACGTGCTGCTCTCGGCGGACGTAATTAACTATAACGCCCAACCTGGTGCAACTAGCGCTACGTTAAGTCTCTCTCTCTCTCTCTCCTTACATATCCCTGTCTTTCTCTCTCATTTACTTCGTGCCGTTTCGTGTCCCTTACTCGTTCACAAACCCCAGTGGATTGCGTGGAACATGTGGTCTACGGACAAAATCAGTAGGTAGAGCCTACGTGATCGTGTACATGGTTTCTCGTCAATTTTCGGAATATTAGCGAAATGTTTACCACACGCGCTGTTCGCCGTAGGACACGTATCGCTAAAACGAGCCACGTACCGTGTACGTTTGCAGCTTTCATGCGCTCTTACACAATGTTAAAAAGTTAATCACGCCGGCCTGGGCGTCCAGTTCTATCTGCGTGGAGAGTGCAGGTCATGTTCATAAATAGACGGACGAAACCATAATCGACGTCGATTCTTCATCGACTTTCGACGTACACGCATACGAAGGAGGAAGATTCTTGTTACTTGTCGAGGGTTTTGCACTTACGCGCGTACTTAACGTAAGTCGTGTACAGCGAAGGTAATTAAGTTTAATGACCGATTACTTTACATTGTACCATTCACTCTCGTACTTCTCTTTATTCGCTGCACATTCTAGACCGCCCATACCTATCTACCAGGCGGCACGAAACGACGCACATACTTGCTGCACACATAACATTATTCCATTAGCACCCCCCTCGCGTCTTTCATTTGATAGAGCGTTTACGTACAGAAGTGCGTTTCCAAGAGGAAGAAATGGTACTGATTTAATGTATCCGCCGCCGCGGAACCAGCGCGGATGCTAGAGCAATCGCGTTATTGCTCGAACAAAATTTAACTCCGTACATAGCAATCGATTCGAAGTAACGATATAATTAACCGCAATGAGTACCGTTCGAGCGGCAATATATCTTACCGAAATCGCTCGCGCGATCGTACAACACCCGGAACAGGCAGCGCGAACCAGTACGCCCCACCGCGTTCGAAAGCACGGTACATCGTCGCTGGTATAGAACATATTCCGTGCGCGCAAGATCGACGAGTGGCTTATTGCCGAGCGTACGTTACTCCTCATTAATTTTCCGAATATACTGAGTGTGTAAGCGGAAAATAACACGGCAGACAGGGCGCGCGCTCTACATATAGGAAGTGAGAAAGCTGCCGATCGACGATGAAATGAGAGGGTGGAAGAGGTGAAAGGTGTACGCATAGAGAGGTAGATGGATGTAGAGGTTCTGGTCGGAGCAGGGCATGGAGAATTAGAAGCATTGCGAGCTGTGCGGTAACGCGCAAACCACGCCGGGTCCATGCCTCGGAACTGGGATAACTCGATACACACCGGCGGGCGCACACACGCGGTCATCACTGCCACCCCAGCCGCCCCTTCTACGCATAGTTCGGAATATGCAATTTACCAACCGCCGAGTCGGCGCGCGGCAAGCGGCGCGGTTAATAAATACAAGCGAGTCCAAAGTTCTATAGTGGCAGCAGGACGTTGCGCGTTCGCGGAATTGCCTAACATCCTGACTTCTTCGCCACTATCGCGACGTCATGGGGCGACGTACAAAAGGGCCCTCGTGCGGATCGTTAACACGCGAGTCTTTTCTCATCCTTCGACTAGTCGAGGGGCAAGAAAAGTAGCCGGTTTTATCCTCGATAATCTACGAGAACGGCGTACCTCGTGTGGGAGATGATCGGCCCAATGAATTTCGTCGCAAGTAACGTATTTTGCAATGAAAAAAAACAATAGATGACACAAATAAGAACACTATTGTGAGGTGACTAGATATATCTCCGTAATAACCGACCGATATCATCATTCTACTTCGTTTACAACAAAGTGAAACGTACACATTCCTTCAGATAAATTCTGATACGTAGCTACGGAAAGGACACGGAAGGATAAGTGAACAAACTGCAGAGATCCGTCAGTTAAGTTACGAATCCCTACATACAATACGTCACTATCCCCAGAGAATGGCGCTATCGTGCGAGGGAAATATGAGATCAGACTACGTAGCAATCGTTACGACGTCGCAAAGCTCGTTGGATGAGGCGCCGTCATTTATTGTTGAGCGAATAATCCTGACCAGTTCCCGGTAACCGCGGTGCACAAGGAACAGTATATAATGTAAGGAAGAGACAGAGCAGCCGCAGCAGCAGCGACGCACACATTTTCACTCTCTGTCCCTCTCTCTCTCTCTCTCTCTCTTTCTCCTTCTGTCTGAGCCACCGAAAGCCATGGAGACGGAGATTAGTATTTGAGCATAACCGCGGGATAATTTTCCCCCGGGGCGTCCAGGAGTCGCAGGGAGGACAGGGAGGGCAGGGAGGGCAGGGTGGACGGGTCGAGGGGAGGATGCAGAGGGACCAACAAGATCCGGATAGCCGCGTAAATCCGTCGGACCGGATTTCCCGCTGGAGGCGGCTAAGTTGCGGACGGGTACATTAATTATCCTTAAGCTGGGCGTTTATATTAATACGGCGCAATTAATAATGGTTAAAAGACGTTCGTCCGCGAGAATCGTCGGACAGCGGAGCGACGGAGACGGGGACACTCTGCGTCCGAGAATCTTCGCGGCTTCGTTCGCGGAGAGATAGAGACAGATGTAAAGAGTGGCAGAAGCGCTCAGAGCGCTGGAGAGAGTCAGGAAGGCGTTAAATTACACTTAGCCCATTCCGCGTTTAGGATTGTCGGGAGAAAAGTGCCGGACGGACGGAATTATTGCGGAAAAGGCGAAGGTGGTGAAAACAGGCGCGGAACGCTGCTGTCTGTGTGGGTGTATGCGTGTACCGTTGCATATCGCGACCGCGCCGAATGAGAATGAGAGAGTACGCGGAGTTGTGCTGTACGCAGAGATGGGCCTGCAGCAGAAGCATCGGTATAAAATCCATCCAATGATACTGCCACTCCGATCATGTTTGTTTCATCAGTGGCAAAGGGCGATCGGATTGTTAATGATATTGTCTACAGCGTTTGCAGAAATTTCATTAACACGCACAGCCTGTTTGCTTACGAATGTCGGACGTTGTGATTGAAATGCACGCTAAAACCAATTTTTGTGTAAAGAAGAAACAAAAAAAACTCCTCTCTGCACTTCGGTATACTTTTATCGAAAATATTAATCCTACAATAGTTGAATGAGTTTCTCGTGTTTGACGTTATCTGAAAACGATTAGCGCGGAAAGAGCTGATATTTGGACAATGTGCGCGGATACATCTCGAGACGCTTTCTGCAAGATGGCTGCGGTAGAGAGAGGGGCATCGGATAAGTGCGAGATTTTACGCTGCGTCTCCAATTTGTTCCCGCTATTCGACCTGTCGGCGACAGATGCTGACGATTGGTGGCGAACACATCTTTCGCAAAGTGAATTCGTGCGGTCTTTCTCTCATTCCGTGACACTCTAGCTCCGTTTACGAAAGAAGGGCGCCTCTCTATATTTTCACCGCGCTCCAAGAATTACATTGACCATCCGTTACAATTGACATACCCATATCGACAGATCGCTTATCCACCTCACAACTTTTTGTCAGTTGATCTTTTCAGTTAGGTACACGACACAGACTCGTGTGAAAGATAACTTCATTGCTTCAAATCGCATAAAAAGATAATGGAATTTACATAATTATTGAAAATGGACAGTACAATTATTGTAGATGCAAATTCTGATGGTATATAACGTTATATAATTGTTCCATTAAACAAGACTAATTTATTGCGTCAACAAACTGGAATGGGTAATATAACAGTCTGTGTTATCTTAGTATCTGTCTCATGTCATGCTGAATTTCCTGTGAAAAATTGTTAAATCGTTCCACGTGAAATCAATCTTTTCGATTCATTGAAACGAACGCATAGATTTTTTTAAAGAGCCATGCCATACTTTTTAGTGGAGAGAATTTTATTGATCTCTAAAAGGGATATAAAAAATGTATTCTTCGCATAAATAACCGTTACTGTATGTTCAAGTATGGAAATACAATTATCAGCAGCCCATATTTCTTGTAAAATATTCACAACATTATCGACCGGAAATTGGTTCCGCTAGATGAACGCAACATTAACAAATGAAATAATCAATTGATCGATCAAACAAAACTGTGCAAAAGCTTTTAATAGAACTAGACGAGTTTTCAACGTTTACTTTAACAACAATATTTATAGAGTCGGTCCGATTTAGAAGATTTCGTCGTAATAATTTTGATCTAGACGAGTGCGTTCGTAAGTTTCGCGGTTGCTTTACGGATCCGAGGTGAAACTTTCAGACATAAAAATCGGTCTCGTTACCAATGGCTGGAGAAGTCTGAACGAAACGAGAGATGAAAAGAGTCTGATAAGAGATGAATGGTAGGAAGGGGAACGATATTCGATTGACCATCCGGATATCCCTCGTTCCACCCTAGTTATTCCTAAGATACGTCTGAGAAGCGAAGACGCGCCAAGTATAAAACGAATTTTGGAGCCTTCCATCGCCGATAAACCTCATATATTTCTGTAACTCTTTCGTAGCCCATGCCAAGACAAGTTTATGATTAACTTCGCAGCATGTAAACGTGTATCCTGCCTTACTGTACGACACACCAGACACATTGAAACAATAGTGTCGCGACCGGTAATGTTCGGAAACTTCAGTGCCTTACTCAATGGCACGATAATACATGCTTTATGATTATATGTGTCAGAGATCCTGAAAGTAATCTAAGTAATACATCTGAAAAAATTAAACTGGTCACTATACCGTAATAAAAAACGATGCAACACAAAGCTAGGAAACAATTCAATTATGTTTAGATTTTCGATTCACAATTAGAGGACATTGATAATGAGCGACACACGTCGTTATGAGAAAGGTATTTGAAGCATATTCTTCGACATTCTTCTCTTATGTATTCCCTACGTCTAGGAACGAGTAATATCGTGACTTCACTTCTGACGAAGGTCATGTTGCGGCCGACAGTCTCTCTTCCATCTTTCCGTACGGATCGACGAATACCCAACTGGCGTTGGGATACCGCGGGTGACGTCGATGCATTCGTATCCGCGGATGAACCTTCTTCACCCTTCCTATCCCTCATCTATTCCATGGTTATACAACGTAGTGTATCTTCGCGGCTGGGCTTTACTGATTGCTCGACGACCACACGAGTCAACCCTGCGACCGCTGGCGGTAATCACCAGGGACTTGCGTTAGGCAGAATTTTAAAGGGAGTGCACGGCCAAACGACCTCTCATTACGAGCCGGTAGCAATTTATGCCCGGTAGCCGTGCCAGAACGTCGTTGTCGACGCCAACGTTCGATGAAACGTCGACGAACCCATCAATGTCGTTGCGTTCTTGCGTTTTGGCCGCGTTCTAGTTTATGGATTTTACCCCACGAAGCTGTATATATTCTATAGAATGGGCTGCCCGTCAAAAAATCTCGATCTGCCTCTCTGCTGATTTGTGTGCACTCTGTGCACCCGCGTTGCCGAACGTAAAAGAAAAATGTCAGTAGGACCAATATTTTTCGCAATTTCGTTTTTGACTATTGCGTGGCCTCTGCTACGAAGGGAGAGCAGTGTAGGAACGATACGATGCGTTTAAATTATTAAACGGTACCGCTGGGCTCGAAACGTTTATTGACATACATACCTACTGCTAAATCGTACGACGCGACGGTTTGTTATCGACTGACTCTTTGCCAGTTCATCCTGTTATTGCTACGTATGCACACATCGGTCCACGCACGTGCATCCTTTCGAACCAGAGCAAAGAAATGGAGATTAAAGCCTTTGGAGAAACCGTCCGGCTCCACTACGTTCAACAGTCAATTGATATGTATAAGGGGAAAAATGTTAAAATCGTGCTACTGTCGTTCGTACTTTTATACTATAATGTAAGAGGTATGATTTAAGCAACGGGTATCCTAAATCATACATATGAATTTGCAAAACTAAACCCCATTCAACCGCTGTAAAATTCTTACTCGGAATAATACAAAATATGGATGAGACAAATAATGATGTACTACTACATATTAAACCAATAACAATATCAAATATTAAACAGCAACAAAAATGGACAGAAAAACCACATTGCTGGAAGACTATATAAATTCGATTCAGTGAAGAGAAAGTAGTTGATGAGGTACGATTTAGTTGATCAGTATGTGTTAGATAACGCCGCTCTACATGTATCATATTTCAGTCTGAATCCTAACTAATATAAGACGATTTGATGAAGACTGCATCTACAAGCAGCTATCACAGTGAACGTGATAAGCGGTCGCTACGTTATCTCTCTCTCAGCTGTACGGAAACGTGTTGCACGAATCCCTAGGTGTTCGTGAGCATCGTGACTAAAGGACCCTGCGAATAGGCCGCTCAATGAACCGTGAGTCCATCCGAGTAAAGCAGCGAACCACTCAAGATAGCAAAATGCACTCCTACCTGACAGTGTCGTCGGCGCCTTATGCAATCTGTATCACGTCCACGAAACTCGAACAGATCATTATCTATCCAGGCTTGCACCAGTCAGACGCAGTCACGCCTAACTGCCAACCGAAAGACTGAAAGACCTACCACGATGAAACGGCGAGACTACAGCATTAGCCGTTTCGCGCTCGCTTTTCTCTCTTCAGCCGAGGCACGTGTTTTGCGAAGCTGCAACACGATCGTGCGTTGGAAGGACATCAATCATGTCGAGACCGTAGCACGAATTTCCTCGTCACATCGTGAATTTCATATTTTTCGAAAGCATCGAGCGTCAACACGATAATAATGTACAAGTATTTCGTTCCAACTTTGGATGAGGTTGAATACTTATAAGCCAATATAATCGGCACGAATGAGTGCTGGCCTCCGATAGGTTGGAAATGCATCGCTATCGCGTCGGAAACTTGATAATGCCGCGTTTGGCAACCGACTCATGCTCACTGGGCAGGCTACCTGTTTATCCTTGAGCAATAATTTTCTAATACCGTGGATCAAACTTCGTAATACCTGTACCATCATTAATTATAGGAGCCGCGCTCTAGTTCGGAACCCAAGTGTGAATACAGTTAGAAATGTAGGAACGTTGTATAGGGGATGTGGCGGTGTGTACACGGAAGGCTGTCCACTCGAACTGCATCGAAATTGGGGGCAACGATGAATGTATAGACTTCCGGTAACAGTGGAAGTACCTAAACAACTTTGATATCCACCCGGAGGTCGCACAGATCCATAAAAACGTAGAGACCCTATAATCAGAGTCACGAAATAAATTTGTCGATTTTAATTGGTACCGCAATGTTTTCACAAAAGCCCTAGATATAGCACGTTTGTATACGACCACTATTATTGTATCTGTTCTTCATACATGATCGATGTGATTTGCAATTGGAGCTTGCAGTATTCATTTTGTTAAAAAATGACATATCTCACCCAACCATATTGACAATTTCCTAACTCTGATTATAGAGTCTCTATAAAAAAGTGTCGAAAACAAAATACGTGTACAGAAAACGTAGAAGTAGAGCAAAAGGGTATAAAGAAGAAACAGGAAGTAAACGCAAAAACCCTAGAAAGTGTGTCTTAAGGAAAGTTCTAATGCGACACCTGCCGCGCAGCGAGTTTGTCGTCTATTTCGAATTACAACCAGTCGGCACGTCGATATTTGCACATGAATGAGAGCCAGAGGAAATGTTGGGGTTCTCCTACATCATGTACGCGGAGAACATGATACGAGACGAAACAATCGTTGGCAATTATGGCTGGTGAATAGCGAACTTGGCTTGTGCCCGATCTGACCGATGTGCACTATTATAATTGTCTGTTTCCATTATGCATTTACCATGTCCCCCGGGTATCGCGTCGATGACATGCATTCGCGTTATACGTAGAGATCGGGTCCTTTCCAATGTTGCGTTCTTCGGCGTCGCGGCGCGAAGGCCATGAAAAGGCTGAGGGAAACGACGGATCGCTTACGCGAGCGGAGAAAAATGTGAGATACGAGATTCGAAAAATCCGGATGCCTTTTACCGCTCTACTATACTGCCGGCGAGCGTTCAACGAGGTGAATTCGATTGACTTAGATTGATCGATTCGGTTTTCCGCTGCATAGATCATCGACTCCGCCTCGAGTGCATTGCATTCATCGAAAGATGAATATTCCGGGCAGCAGGAAATCCCTGACTCAGGCAAGAGATCCTATGTGACGGCATACGACAGGACCTGCCACCGTTCTCTTTCACTATTTGCGTAAGGGTTTGAGTCAGGTGTGAAGGATAGCCAGTGGCCAGGTCCTACCGCAAAATAGAGAGAAGGGGGAGAGGTGAGAGGGACGAGTCCTAGAAGAGGGGACAATGAGGGACAGAGAGGGAAGGTGGAAGAAGGAGAGACAATGCAAGTGGAAAAAAGTTGAAATTAGCAGCCTTCCTGCGGTAGCGGTGGGTAAGCGTGACTGCGGTTCGCGAGCAGAAATTCAGTAGTAAGAGCCAATGGTAGGCGCCCACCGTTGGTATGCGCGGGCATCGTGTACTACGCTCCATTGCGCTGCTGGTACACACGGTAGTGCAACAATTGCACCTACCATTCTCCAGGTGCACCTCGAATCGCAGCGTGACAATGTCATTCTCATAATTATCTGGCGAATTTTGTGAAAAATGTAGTCTGCCGATTTAGTGGATTAGAGTGGCGAGGCGGATGAATTGCTGGACACGTCTATACTGAGAATTGCGTATCAGACATTTAATTACTTAAAAGCGTGACTGGCTCTAGTGTTAGACACATACACAACACAGTTCGGCAGAGGAAAAGCTACCACCCGACGCTTTCACGTGCCCACGCAGACCCTCGTTCTACCTGCAAACAACATCCTCCAAGAAGAGAATGCTCCGTATTACAATATGTATTTACACGAGCACGTAATTTCAACAGTAGGGTGAATTAACGAATTACAATAGCACGAATCGTAGACATGCAGAGTAATAAGCGCAGCAATTAACCATAAACGATCTTGAGCTGCAACGACTGCTACAGACAACTCCTGTACTTGGATTATAATTACGCACGCTTGCATAATGGTGCGAACATTAGTGAATAAACCCGTTAGGAAAACGAGTTCAAAAGCTATTTATGTCAGCAATCTGCCTTTTATTTAGCCGGACAAGTGACGCATTTAAAGGTCTTGTGAGCCCTCATCAAAAGCGCATTTCGGAAATAACCACACAATATGAAGTTGGCGTGCTGCGTGCATCGCGGAGTGGTTGACGCTCTGTCACCTGTCTCCAACGGGCACGCTCAAACACGTATACAACATAACGCAACATGAGCCCCGTTTTTGCGCCAGTCCCTTTAGTTGGTATTCCCGTGAATTACCGAACAGCGTAATGCATTCCGTAACGCGCTGCACGTTCTCCGCCTTTTTGCGTGCGCAATTTTTTTTTTTATCTCGCTGTCCCTACCGCCTCTGCAAATTGCAGTGTTACATTTAAGCGTGCTCGACGGAATGTCCGCTTAACGCCGACAACGCGCTACCGCGAGATTAACACTGACGAGTAACGACGAGGCGAGGCTTGTCTCGGCACGTCCATATCGAGGCGCTCCGTTCTTTAAGGGTAATTCGCTATAAACAACCATGTAAAGCGGCCTAATCGCATTCCTTATATCGGGTCCTAATGGATCCTGTCCGACCGCCGCGCTCCTCCTCTCATGCGCTCCTGTCGTCGTAACGTGTGACTTCCCATGAGTGAAAGCCGGTCTTTCCCTTTCAAGGATGAGGGACGCGCGAAGAGAGTGAGCCCTACGACGAGCGAATTCGAGGAAACGAGGAAACGAGGAGAAAGACGGAATACCGGAATGACGCTTCTCCCCGCGTAGCTTCTAGAATAATAAACTATTATAACCGCCAGCAGGGCCCTCGTTTCCCCACGTACGGCCCCGGGTACGCAATTTGCGAAAGGTTCCCCGGTACTGTCGATACGGAGCTGTAATTTGTGCGTGTTAAGGGCGCGCCGTTACGAGATTATTATGCCAAGCGTGTATAGTACGTAATCGCGAGCCATCGGTATCGGAGCCACCTATGCGGCAGTGTGGAGAACAAGAAATAGGCAAGGAGAAAGAATGAGGTAAAGAGAGAGAGAGAGAGGGAGAGAGAGAGAGAGAGGGAAGAGGCGTAGCGGAAGAGCTGCTTGAGACAGACTCGCTCTAATTCAATGGAGAGTATGAAAATACATGCAGAACAGTCGCCGATGCCACTTACGAGAGATCCATCAAAGTGTCGTTCCGGCTGCAAGATCCACTGCACTTTCGGCGGAGAAGGAGCGGTGATGTCGACAAATTGCCATCTTTATTGCCATTATCGGGCTTTGCTTATCGTAGGTGGTAAAGTCGTGAGTGAAATCCCGTAGTACCGTTTAAGCAACGTTTAAATGCAAATGAGGATTTGCGCTCTGGCGCGAGGCACGAAATGAGGTGGCACGGGGGGAGGGGGGGTAGTGAGGGCAAAGAGGAGGCGAGATGAGAGGAAACGAAGCGTGGCAAGGCACACCCACGTAGGAAGAGATACGTGGCCGGTAGTGCCACCGGAAAGTCGACGTTCAAATAAAGTCGAGGGCATGCTCTCGAGTTCCGGTACGCGCCGTGTACTCGCGGTGTCGCCAGGTCGGGACAGAGGCGAGTTAAAACGAGGGCGCCAAGGGTATCTCCACGGGACTTTGCCGAATCACGCCGGTGGCGAGAGTTCACGTCCGATAACCTTTGAAATTATCGTCAACCGCGCGCAATTGTTTTACGCCGAGATAAGCGAATTAATGACGTAATTAGTAAATTTCATTTTGACCGCGCCAAACATCGCGTATGCGCGCTTGTACGTCGCGTATGTCATATTTGCCGTGGCAAATTAACGTAATTGTCTATGGCACGCGGCCGGCCAAATAAAGCTCCTCACCCGTAACAGAAGGGGCGCTTCCGAGCGAAAAAAAGGACACGTAAACGACTGACACTAGAAGGAACTGTTACGTTAATAGAATTTCAAGCTTAGAGAGAAGAGTTCAGTTAAAGAGAATCGTTTCTTTTTTATTTTTTAATTAAAATGTAGTAGCTGCAGTGTTTCGGTCGTTGAAAAGAAAGAAACGGAAGTTGATGTTATGTCAGGGGTAAATAGCCTTAAATGCGAAATCTTCACGGCGGCAGCTTGTCAGGCAACGCCAGCAGCTGTCCACTCAATTTCACGTGGCCCGTCCGTGAGACCTTTTCCCCTCTCTTTGCGTAGAAAATTACCGTTACAGAAGAGGGCGATATAACACCACGACCCTGGTGCTTCGTTCATGTGCAAAAACCCTTTTCACAAACTGTTCCCTCCTCCCGTCAGGCCGGCTCCATTTGTACGCTCCCGTCTCTAGACTTTCGCTCGCACACCGAATAAAGCTATGAGACAGAAGCACGACGATCGCATGACTATATCAAGTACGATGTCCGTTAGATTCCAAAAAATACGTGCATCAAAACGCGCCTGCTCGTGGCAGTGGAAAATGGTCAGTCGAAGTTTGGCTAAAATTAAAGGCGTCGGGCGTCGAATGAAATGCAGCTGTACGAAGCTTCCTTTTTGCGAATGTTCTGGCGGGGATATTATTCGCGAAAGTGAAGGTGCCGGGAGGGGCGGGAGAAGCCTTTCATTACAATAATTCAAACAACAATTTGAAGCGAAATTGTCAAAGTTTCGCCGCCAACTGCGTCGAAACGTCATAAGGCAAAGAAAACTTCATTACGAAAATACTTGGCTCGGGGCTCTTTTGTCCGTTCTTTCGTTAAAAGTTGACTTTGTGCTTAAATTTCCGCCGGCGTACAAGTTGCGCGGATTCTTTGAATCCTTGTTACCTGCACAGGGCTTAAAGTGATTCCGTTGAGTAAATTTCTTTGTCGGCACGACCGTCTGCAACCGTACGATATGATTTCCCAGGGGTGCATCATACCGTACAGCATGTTGCTAGGCGTCGTTGTAACTGGTACGGACAAATATGAACGTTCGCGCGTCTTGCGGGGGCAGAAAAAAGCAACGACAGACATTGAATCGAGCCTGAAACGAAGACCGGAAAAGAAACCGGAAATATCTACCGGCGCAAGTTCCCGCATTGACCCATCATTGACAGAATGAAATCGGAGATAACGCTCGTCAGCTCTACTCGACTTTGTTGAAGTCGAACGGATTGACGACAGTAAGTAGTCCTGCAACTTGAACGCTGCTTCTTGTTTTATTAAGGCACAGCAAGGACGATAACAATAACGAACACAGATTCGGAGTAAGAGAAACGTAAATGAAAAGTATAAAAAGACGGAGTACCTGCTACAGGGTAAAAGACCGGTATGCCGACAAAGAAAGGACAGAGAGATGAAAGTAAAGGAAGAAAAAGAGAAGAAAGTACGACGAGAGCGACTCTCGGTGAAGCACGTCCGCAATGCCGCATATTATTACGTATCTCTTTTAAATTAACGAAGGCGCATATTATGAGCTACAAATGCAGGCCAGTTGTATGATCACAGGTATACCGTGCCGTGTTTCTGTATCAAGACGGCCCCTGAAAAAACCGAAATGAGTGATGAACAAAGAGTGAAAGCGGGGAAAGGGCGAAAGAGGGAGAGTAAGAGTGAGATGTAATGGGAATGAAAGAGAAGGCGGCGGGAGTGGACGAGAGAAATGTAGGGAGGACAAAAAATTACCTTTTCCATGTATATAAATACGAGGAGGAAAAAATATGTATAGAGTGCTCATTTATAGAGATACACGTGTGTGTGTATGTGTACGTGAGCGGTGGGCATAGAAGAAAGAATATAGGAACGGAGTAAAAGAGAATGAGAGCGAAACAGTAGAGGAGAAGGTAACGCTTGGAGGAAAACGTTTGCGAGGCTACGCGGCATTACGTGTAATTATAGTGACGGCAAGAAGCGAGCACGGGTTAAAACTTATGATAATAGGGTACCCGGTAGGTAGGTCCTGTACGTAGGTGTACGCTGGTATGTAGCACGAAGAGTTTTGTCTATGCTGAAGCCTTGTGTGTACTGCTGCACAAGCGACCCCGGTTTTACGCTTCACTCTCTTCCTCTGTACTCGCCCTCTTTATTATCTCTCTTCTCCTCTACTAAAACAGCACAAAGCTTTACACGCCTTCTGACCTACCTCCTTATCTCGCTCGCTCCCTTTTCCCTTTTCGTTTCTTTTCTCTCGATAGACAACAGTCGCATTCGGTCTCTTTCTCTTTTCCTCGTTCCCGCGCCGCCACAGTAGCTCTCCGCTAATATTCCTGCAATCTCATCGACCCTTCTCCTCGGTTTCACACATAGAAGCCGCGTGTACGCGACGCGACTCTTCCCTACGCCCTCTTCACGGGCACCCTGCGCTCGTTCCGGCGCATATGCCAGATCGTAAACACACGGCAACGCGTCCTCCTGTCACTCGGTGACACGTTGAGTGGCCAGCAATGCCATGTGGCGCTGCCGTTCGCCCACGCACGCCAGCGGAGAGGCAGAAACGTAAGGCAGGGGGGGAAGGTATGAGGAGGGCGGAGGAGCAAGGTTGAGAGAAGAAGCGGAGTTAGCGGGACGGTGGTAAGCGAAGGGCCGTAAAACGGCTTCGAGTGCGTGTTAAGGGCACTAAACGGCCGTCTTTTTCGAGAGAGCAGCTGGTAAGAATTGATTGCACGCGACTGCTCGTGATGGCGATCGATGCTCGCTCGTTACCCCGTAAGATTTGTTGCCGGGTGCCGTGTTCCAACATTGCGCGCCGCGTGTGTTCGCACGTTGTTAAGGCAATCGTCGAATTTACGGTTTACGGACGATCGTGTACGGGAATAATGAGCCATTCCACGTTCGACGATCGCCGGATAGAGACGAGATTAAATTATCAATCTGCCAGGCGGAACACGTCGAGCGGCCCGGACGGTTACATCGGTATTAGATCGTCAATCCGCTGCACTCAACGCCAAATTGTCCATCATTCTATAAGCAGCCAATTTTTCCCGATACCTTTTCATGGCCTCTACATCTTTCTTTATGCGTTCCGCGCTTTAGAAGCTCGGCAGCGCCCGATATTCGCTGTGTCGCTGTGGGGCCGAAGAATGACTCGACGGGAAAGTGAATTTTTCGAAGCGCAGAACATTGAGGCCGTTTTCGGAGTAGCCGAGGCGATAAAGGCGAGCGCACAATACTAATGGCACAGAACGAAGATTATGGCGAGGACGCGGCTTTAAAAAGCGTTCGGCCGAGACGGGGTGGATGCGGAAGGATACGGAGCACGTGCATGCACCAAGCGTAAGAAGATCGGGCGAGTTCAAAGTTCTCGCTCTCTTCCTCCCCTCCACGCGTTTCTCGTTTTCCTTCCTCTTCGTTTCTCTCGCGCGCTAGCCGGCCCGCTTCTCGAGGAGAGAAGTCTTCCCAAGGGGGTTGGCGGAAAGGGTTTGCTTTCGAAATTGATGGGCGATCGTAGCGTCGACGGAGCGGGAGTCAAGTTGATGGACCGAGCGACGATAAGGTTACAGAAGGGTGATCCAGGACGGTTGGGCGGCATACAAATTCCCAGCCATCTCCCGCCCGTCGTTCCTCGACACCCTGTCCCTCGGCACCCCGCAGACCTAGATGACGGATGCCAAAGAGTTTCCACTTCGTTATTCACTCTAAAGGTTCTCCTCTCTTTCGTCGCGGCGTCCTATATCGGCTCTGCGTACGCCAACGACGTACCGTTAGGCGCGCATCTTTCGTGAAAATTCCAATCCATACGCAAAATTTGCTGCCCCTTCGCGTGACGAAGACAAAGTTCCTATAAAAACGTCGTATTTCTCGGCTACGAATGATGAATGTCCTGGATAAGGCTTTCGGCGTTCATCGATGAAGGCACATTTGCATGCGAAGCGCGCAGAAATAGTGGCTGTAAGGCTGAACCGCGGCTAAAGGAAATTACATATTTGCTTCGAGTCGCAGCACGATTGCTCCGCTAACGAAGACTTAAGCAATGCAAATAAGATCACTGAGACGGCGAGTTCAATGAGAGGCAATAATCGTAGCACCGGGAATATCATTGGCAGTCGTCTCTCGACAATTTTCGCGACTCAGTATAGCATCGAGAAGTCTCATTTCGAATGAGTTATAAAGAAGAAACGGGAGAGGAGGAAAAATGCGCGGTATGTAATTACGCCGAGGCGCGCGCGATTGTACTCGTTTATATTCCGAACGGCGCGAGCAATGAAGTACGTAATGTAATACGCCGTCATCACGACGTAATCAGCCCGTAACGTCGTACATCGTGGCTTAATAAACAGCGCCGTGGATCGAAGAACCACAATGCGATTTAATGAAGACACACGAACAACGGACGAGGCGATACGATCGGGGAACCGCAAACGCACATGATGGATACGCACTTTGATGGAGCAATATCGGGTATTTCATTAGACCGAATATTGCGCCACCTCGAACGTTTCTGAGCTGCAATCGAGTATGTAATCGGCAGAAAATTTACCAGCCCTCTCTATAGTTTCGAATAAACAGACATTGGCAATAATTGAATGGAACGCACTACGCTAATTCGAAGACCAATCATACCAATTAAGCGATAGATTATGCCTGTTTGTTCTTTATCTCCTGCATTCGACTGGGTATAATTACATTTTCGATAAATATCCATTGTGGTACCCGGAGATACCGTCACGTCGAGAGTACATCTGAATCAGGCAGAAGGTAATACATAGAGAATTTCACTAGTGATTAGGAACTGTCGGTGAAAGGCACCGTACTCACTGTCTTCATTATTTTCCACGCAACATTTGTTTTTTTACAAAAAAGCGCTTAAATCGAATTATCGGAGTGAACTGAAGTAACGTACAACTGGTTCGGAGTGATCCTTGGGACCTGGACGAACAAGGTACGAGCAGGATATTGAAGCGTAAGAAAAAGAATGTTGAAGTCCTTCGAGCCTGTACGACGATAAAAAGAGACCCTCCGCTCTCTCCCTACTATTCGTACGGGGTAGCTATTAACTAACACGTTCGCAAAACTTCGACGACCACCTGGAAACAGTGCTTGTTGAATGTGACACACTCGCGTGCCTTTATCAATCACCGTTTTTCTACCATCGCGTCGGCTCGTTAATTTGAGTCACCTTCGGCTAGTGCAGCCCACGAATTCTTCGAGTGGAGTGTCGAGAATTTGTGGAAATATTACTTTCGACGTAAACTATCGTTTATGTGTTCTTATTGTGTCGGCATATTCCGATGCAAGATTCCTATCTGTAGCAAGAGGTAGCACGTATTTTTGTAATATATTGCAATCTCAGCATTATTATCAAAAATATTAGTTTCTTAGTTTTATTTCGAAATGTAACCCTTCTTCGTGTAATCACGATCATTTCAAATTGTTTTTAGATTTGATACAGAATCTGAGTACCTCAGGGATGTGAAATATTATCTTATTTAGGGATTGTCGGTGCAATCATCTTACCGACATGACAATGCACAGCAAACTTTGGACGTTATAACCATCTCGTATAGTCGCTGCAACAGTACAGCGATGCTAGTGAAAAGAAAGCGGCGAGTATTCCGAAACATGAGGGAGACATAATGTATCGTGCACTTCCTTTTACGACATCAGCGATACTACACGTTCTAGCTATTTCGCGTATACAATCGACGTATATTTGGCTTAACTCTTGCGGTACTCTATAGACCGTAGCTTCCTAGTAATAAAGACTATCTGATCAAATATGGAAGGAGTTTCGTCGATATTCGGAAGTTCCAGCCATGTATGCAGAATGTTTTGTAAATAGCACGAACTTTCTTCGATGTAATGGATACTGCTCCGTATTATCGAATGCCGAATAACCTAAATTGCATTATCCTAAATACATGGTGCTCCCATAGTTTGCTCCCGCGTAACTGGAATAATAGCGTATGAACTCAAAAGGTACGAAAAACTTGTCCTCTGGCGCCAGAGCTTTAATAAAGAATTAACGGACGCGAAGCGTACCAATCTACCGAAGAAAGTCAATAGTACGCAAAGTGTAATAGCGTCGTACAAACGAATAACGAGTTTTAATATCGAATCGATCGAACCGGTTCCGACAAAAGATTTCGGCAGGTCGTAAATTTATGGACACGCTGACGTAAATCCTACGCATTGCCGAGCGATGGAAAACTGTATCGAATGTCCGGCAAAATTGCGAAAACAATATATTCAACGAACGACTGGATGAATAAACGCTCGCGACTATCGATTTTCACAGATCGATAGGTAGCTACGGTTTCGTTTGCCTTCGAACCCCACATGGGCAAAGTGCACTGCCCGTAACCGCTACACCACATCTACCCACTCCCTCTACTCCCACGCCGCCTGCCAAATATCGTTTATTGCTTTCAGCCTAAAAACAATGCCTTTACGCACCCGTCGCTCCGGACACGATGGATGCGCGTATACTCACCGAAATTGCGACAGGAGATACCGTGAGTCGATGCGGTCGTTAATCGGTCGACGGCAGTTTTCGTAACGACGTTAACATAGCGCGAAAAAAGTAATAACGACCTTGGTGCGAACGAACGAGTCGGAGTACTCGGTGAAAAATGTTCTGCTTGTTTTTGTTTTTCATACGAAAAGTGCAGTATGGAATAAAAAAAAAAAAAGACATAAAGCACAAGTTTACGCACTGTATGTGTCATCATATTTAAACACAGAAATTCAACCTTAACGACTACGTCTGTCTTTCAACTTCCACTTCTATTTTCACGGTTTGCTACGTGATAAATTACGTCACGGCGCGACCATTAAAAGGAAACAGTGGCGAAACAAAAACGCTCGCTCGCTGTTAACACAATGTGCAACATGTATATCTAATAAGTTCAGACCTTTGTGCATGTAACGCGAATTTTTTCTCTTCAGACTTCCGAACGACATGCAATCCAATTTGCCGCGGATAACATCCAGACTATTATTGACAGGGATTCAACCGCACCCAAGGATTTACATAGACTCTACCTTTGAAGACTATAAGAATGCCCAACAGACAATATCACGCGTTGCTTGCATTTCTCTGTAGATGCGAAGAACGAGTCATAAGACGCCGAAAAGATTGGTAGAAATAGGGGAAAAGAAGAGACAGGGGGAGATGACAATAAACAAGCTCAACGGAGATAGAGAAAGAGACGTAAGCAAGAAAAACGAAGAGGGAGTACTCTTATTTACTGAAGGATTACGTACTCCTGTCTGCGAGTATGGCAAGCCACACAAACTCAGTAACATAGCGTTGAAAAATCTTTAAAGAACGGAAAGAGCGAATAATACACACGATAATCTGAAGCGCCGTCAAAACTTTTCGAATCGAAATAATGAAAACTTGGCGCCACACGGGGAAAAAAGAATCGTACGTAAAATATCGCGTGAAATATTTAAATTGTGTCGAACAAAGTGTAGTATGAAAATCGGGAAACTGGGTATGGCGATAAAAAAGAAGCGAAGGGGAGTGAGAACGGGCGTTGCGACATTAAAGAGTGGCACGATCGCAATATAAATTATACCGCAGCGGAATTTCCAACTTTTGCCATTTACGTTCCACCGTTCTTTCGGACGCGTTACATTCGTTTTAATAATTTCTCCACCGAGATGGCGGCAACAAAAATTCAACGGGATATTCGAATACGATTTACAGCGGACTACGCGCATTAAGTGTTTTCCGGTAAGTGATGTAATCGTTGCAAATCGTTAGAAAACGATCGCGAAGGAGATGTTAAAGAGAGGCAGAAAAAAAGGGAAAGAGAGCGAGAGGGAAACGGAGCGAGAGGAACGTGTACGATAACGCTGGGAAAGACGAGGCCGATAACAGTGGGTGTCCAATGGATATTGCCTCTGCCTGGAACGGAACGAAGTGCGGAGAGACAAAGACTGGATCGGTGAGTTTGCATCTGAGGAGCGAGTGGAAGTGAGGACGGTGCAGGATAGGGAAGGGACTTATAGGGGGGTGGGCCGCAAGGACCGACTGCTCCTAAATTCTCCGGGAATAGTTAGAGAGACGCTATCGGCCACTCCATTGCTCATCACGACGTACCGGACCGAGACCGAACAAAGCTCCCGAGCAATGCTTTTCTTACGACTCCCTAATCTGGCTTAGAGAAGAGACGACCAAGCGCTACTGCCTCACTCGCCGCTACCGCGTCACCGTCGTCGTCGTCGTCGTCGGTCCAAATTACGCTGGCAAGGGCCATGCCAGCCTGGGATGGAAGGATATCTCTAATAACGTGCGCGATCATCGTTGTATTCGATGCAACCAACCTTACCTACATTACGTATGTACGATCACCACACAGCACCTCGATGCACTGGCATAAACGCGAAGGAACAGCCATTGTAGCAGTGAGCATGAGAGAGGCTGCAAGGAGACAAGACTAAACAGACAAAGCTCGAGAAAGCACCCGACGACATGCTCGTTCGAAGACACAGAGCCGTGAGTCACGTCTCCTGTCCCAATGTTCGTTCAGATTGCTGAAATTGCATGGAACCATTTTGCTCGAGCCAGCGCAATCGGATGCTCACGATATAATGATGAAAGCGCCACGTACACGCGTCTTGTACTTAACATTTGTCGCTTAAAAACTTCTATCTCTCTCTCCTCTCTCCTTCTCTCCTTTCCTTTGGCCTGCTTTAACGAAGTACCGTGAGAAATATAAGCCCTTTCCTCCTCGTCATCCTTTTATTCGAATTTCGAAACAACACGGTTCTTCGAGTTATACGGCTACGAGCTACCTTGATACGCGTATCTGCTTGTGCACACGTGTGTTATCGGAAATTCGAACCGATGAGGACGCGTTGGCAGGGTGCAAATATCCTGGAGGAAAATATTTCTTCGACTAATTCGAAATGCATAGTCGGGAACGGATACGATGCACGAGTTGCGGGTTGCGGCGTCCGAGGTCAGGTTGTAACAAATGCCCGATATCGTTTGTAATTTGCAGGATGATTTTAATTAACTTGATTTAAATCGCCAGCTCCACAGAGCCAGTCCGATAACACGCACAGAAGCGAAAAGAGAGAGGGAGAGAGAGAGAGACAGAATGAGAAATACGAGTGTGGAATGAGAGAGACGTGGATGATGAGAGAGCGAGGGAGAGAAAGAGATAAACGGTGCGAAGAGGAAAGGGGTGGCAACCACTGACAACATCCCCCTACATCGCCGCCCCTTCCACCACACGAATGCCGGGGGCTACGTGTACGATCGTAATGATTACCCGCCGCATGCCTACCAGATACAACATGACGACGGCTGGTGACGACATGTTAAACCATCATTCGAATCCGGTGTTGGGGCCTTTGTCAGGCGCGCACACACGCGCACACGCGCGCACACGCGCGCGTGAGGCTGCAACGGGAGACTGAGTGCGAGAGGAACGTGGAAAGGCGCATGCAAGGGATATTCGGTGAGAAAGAGGGAGAGATAAAAGGAGATAAAGTTCAATTACATGCGCCACGCCCGAGTATTAACGGGGACACCGGGACGATGGCAGTGAGCATGCAAATCTATTTCAAAGCGTAAAGAGGAATGACGTTACTGGGAAGATTCACTGAAACGATAAAGACACTTTCGTGTATGGAAAAAATAATCAGATGGATGCGGCTGTGTATACGACGCTTAACGGCGAGACAAAAAGAGAGAGAGAGAGGGAGGGGGGGGAGGAAGAAAAGAAATCAGATAGAAACCGCGAACGGAGAGAAATAGTTTACTCCTTTCTCTCGCGCCGAGCGACCATTTTTTCCAGGTTTTGCTCCCTTTCATCACTCGCGCTCAACGAAATAGAAGGGGTCTCCCGCTATAGAAGGAACGGGTGAGAAGCGTGCGTGCAAGCGAGAAGGGAGAAGGTATCCGTCTGTTTCACTTGAAAAAGGCACTTTCCACGGCAGCACAATAACCAGGGCTGGTTAGGTACGTGCCTGAAATAAAACGAGGCCCTTGTTCCTTAAGTCTTTTCGCGTTGGCACGGGTGGGAGATAAAGGAGGCTGAATGAGAGAAAGACAGACACGAGGTGAGGGAGTAAAAAAGGGAAAGAAGGACACAACGCCAAACGCTATGTTTGTATAACGAAATCGATCGACCATAACGCGCAGATCCCCTCGCAGATTGGATATTTGCTTCGCTTCTTTCTTTTTCCTCGCTCTTGCTGGCGGCCTTGATATTTTTACGGCGTTCGCAATTGTGGCTGCCAACATCAGTGCTCATCGAAAGCGACAGCAAAAGGCAAGGATGGAAATATTACAACTCATGTATCGTGCGATGGATAAGACCTACATCACGTCGATGTGTACAATAGAGCAAAAGTAATCTTGTACGTGTACCAAAGGCATACCGTCCTTAATACCAATATGCTTCACGAAGTGGAAAGAAACACTGCGATAAAGAAAAATATTATGAAGAATCTATAGTTACGCGTGAGTAAATTACGCGCAAGTGAATGTTTCTGGCTCGTCAATATTACGTATTCATTTAATCGTTAGCCGACGATATTTCCGAAATAAATACGTTATCCTTACTGAGAATAAAAATAACCTTATCGTTATTTTATATAACCTGCAATAATAATTCAACGTAATTAACGTGAGAGGTTTATTTCCGTCACTTGCGATATTTATGCAAAGTAAGAACGGAATTAATTACGTTACTGAAGCAGTCTGTAAAATGGTGACAGACAAGAATTTCAATAGGACAAGTCAAGAGATGCAAAATCTTGGACTTTCAATGGGCTGACACACTTCCAAAGAATTGTAATTAAAAGATCAACTTTCTAGAAATGTGACAGCAAAGTGTTACTCTTGACAGTCCGTGCATAGGCACCACCCTTCGCTATCCTTCGCCGTGATAAATCGCAAAGAGAGTAAAAACGACGACGAAAAGGGCAGAAATTATTGAGCAAAACGTTACACTTCCAATTCTTTGACAGACACATCTCATTCCGTCTGCCAGTAGAAGCTTGCGGGTTGAATTAAATTGAATTTTGCGCTCGATGAGAGAATTAATTTCTAGGTCGAATTGCGCGTTGAGGTTGCAATGGAAGCAGCACAGGGTACGAGAGACTTCCATCCGCGGAGTGGGAAACGTTTCATAAGGCCGACTCGTTAAATCCGTTGCATGGCTGAAAGGGAGAGACATATGACAGTGCAAGAACTTTGCCGACAAGAAGCGCGTTCAATTTCAAGCTGTATTTAAAATATCGTATGTCAGAACGGAGACGTTTACATGCGCGGGAAAGCGAGGAGGAGGAGAGACGGAGAAGACGAGTGCGTCGCTTTTCTCGATCGTATTTCTCACGCACTTTTCGCTGTTCGGTCTCTTACTCGGCGACTGTTATACGAGAGTTCCGTACTGCTTTATGGAACGAACAGAAATGGACGTAAAGCGATGTGGCGTTTGTCAACTTCTCTCTTTCACTCGGTCCCTTTTCGTTTCATTCCGTCTCTATCCGACTGCCCACCGCAGCACAGCGTCTCACCTTCGCGCCACGCACGATGCTCGGAGGAATCATTTATTCCCTTTCGACGTTGAAAGAGAGAGAGAGAGAGAGAGAAGCGAGCAAGGCGGGATGCGAAATGCGACCTCTGCCCTAAGCGCACGTAGCGCGCTACGTGGCCCGAGCGAAAGAGGGCATAAAACATTTTCTCTTTTTTTCCGTAGGGCGATAGGTAATTCAACGCGTCATACGCGGAACCGTAAACCTTTTGCTACCCTCTGGAGGACGATACTTTACACCGTGCCAGCGACCTTTCTGCTCGAGCGCAATCGGTCATTTCTAGCCATCTTTGAACCCCGCCATCTTTCGATAGAGCAGGGGAAAACTCATGAAAATATGAATCCATAATACGGATGGAATTATGCGTTGCCGTCAAAAATCAGATAATTGTGCTAGCCCGAGTGTGACCGGCGAGCGTCGGACTGCGAAAGATATTAATGTGACGGAATATTTACAGGTACGCTTCAAATTCCTCGTCAGTATTCTCAAAGTTCATAACCAGGATATTTGGGACTTTACAACTATTCCTACTCGCGCTTACGCGAACGACGGCTACTTTTGCATGAAATGTCGTGAAATTCGTGAAATCTTCAACACGCAGCTGTGTTACATTTAAGAACGTTTTCCCTTCCCATCAAATATCACGTCTCAAATCGGGTGAACCGAAAACTGTTGAAGATTTATTACGTATGCAGTAGACGAAAATTGACCCTTCGTTCAAAGTAAAGAGGGGTAGGCTTGAAATAGCAGAGGGAAAATGTCGTATCCATGACATAGGGGGCGATCGAAAAGAGCAATAAAACTTTTCCCGGACAGAGCAATAGGTAATTCCGCGTATTACAAGCGCGCGGTAAATCATTCGTTTTCATCTGATAACCAATATTTTATACTAAGGTGCCACTCCTCTTTCGTTTCTTACTGTGTGTTGCGATCGTAAATTCTTTTACAAACAATCCACTATAGCGGCCTTTTTTCAAGGCCTTCGTTGTAGCATTTATACGTACAGAAATACGTACATGTACCATTGCTAAATAACAAGTAATCGATAAATTAAAGAAATATAATACAAAACATACATGTGTTGTCCACTTACACTCGTCGTACGCTTTCTACAATTGCCGGTGTCGTTCTACTTCACACCTTCACGGTTAATTACTTGTTGACTCCCCCGTCGCCACCTATTACCCTCTCACTTGCCGCCTCTCGGCGAAAACAGATTTCAAATTGGTCATTACAGCACAAATCCTGAACGCTGGTTCATTGATCATGCATCGAAAACCTATTTCTGAGTAGTAATTGAACTACACACGATGTAGCGACACTCGCAATAAAAACACATCAATGACACTAAACTTGTATGCACCCCAAATCGTTTCTATACATAATTTGTACAATTCTTTTAAACACCGTACTTTTACAAGTCGGTCTACACCACAATCTCAAGCGACATGGTAAAGGATTTACTACCCTACACTTGACTTTATCGGAATAAGCCGCTGAACGTTAAGCTGACGGATAACGCATGCAAGGAAGTATGCACATGCAGTCTGCAACGGAGCACGTACAGAGTTCAACAATTCCGTAAGCGTTTCGCATACACTTTTGGACTACTTAATTCATTAAAAGAACACGAAAAATATTTCACTGCAACTTTTTGCGGAAAACACGCTGGCTATTGTTCACCGGAATACAATCGTGGTTTAGCGACGTAGATAGAACAGAGGAATGCAGATATTCGGACGAAAACGATATGTCGAATTTATACTAGACTCCGGTCACCGCCGCTTTATAGGACTGCAAAACGTGATTGCTTCTACCCTTTTAAGGGTTATGTCACACGTATGAAATCTATGACGGCTGGTTGATGTTCCGACAATGGTTCTCTGACGACCCATTCCGATGTGTATTATTGGCGGTCGTTGTGGTCTCACTTAGAGCATATCTAGTTCAGTATCTTGAAAACAACTACTAGTACCAGGCAATGAAGAATCTAGGGCCAGCAGTGAACTATTTGTAATGTTCGTCGATAAAATCATATCGGGGATCTTTACGTTGTTGAGGAACTTTAAGTTTAAGATTGTGATGACTATTTAAAACTAGTCGAGACCATAACAAGTTTTAACATTTGAACGTCGAATGGTAAACTTAAAATTTGCTATTGCACCTCAACATTTTGCGACCTTTATCTTCAAGACACAGCGATTAAGTCGGATTGAACGACAAGGTTTAACGGTTTACAGATTCGAAAAGATATACGACTTAACATGGATTAGTAAAAAGAGTACGTTTATATGTGCCTTTAATAAATCCAGTCATGACGATACAAATTAAATCCATATGTGTAAGGTGTGCAAAAGTTGTAACAAACGTTTATATTAAGCTATCGGACAGCCGTAGAAAGAAATGGCATGGAAGTGCAAAATTAAGTTTCAAAGACGGTTCCCCGACTGACCGCATTCTAGTTACTTGCGCTATAAAGAGCAGGGAAAGAAAATAGAAGAATCAATACGAACAGTCTTCTGTTACATAGAAGCGGCATGAATAGCGAGCTGTTGGTAACGAGAAAAGCCACAACTTTACTCCCTACCCTTCTCCGCGCCCGTCCCTTGCCCACGCTTCGCAGAGTCCATCCCTGTGAATTCTTCGTGGAGACCATACCGACATCGGACCTTAAAAAAAGGAAGTGAGTGTGGATCCCATTTTTCCGTAGGGTTTACCGCGTGCATCCCAAAGGCACATATACGACGCTTTCTCAATTCTCTTTTCTCTCTGTATCTGCCCCACTCACTCTCTCTCCCTCCAACCCCTTCCTCTTCCGCTCTTTCTCCCGCTTCCCTCCCCTACCCCCTATCGCTTTACCTTTTTCTCCAGCAAGACATCTTTCTCCATATTCTACTCTCCACCTTCCTTCCCTTTCTTTCTTTATTTCTCTCTCGCCCTTGCTTTCACGAGCCCCAAAGAGTCTCAGGGGCCAAGCCACCCGGAGCAAACCTTTGTCCTAAATGATAAACTTTCCCCGCAGGGCTTTGCCGCGAAAAGTTTCCTTATAAAACGTCCGCCGATAGGGAAAGCATTTCGAAACTTTTTCACCGCCACCGCGGCCGACCCTTCGACCAGCGACGTCTTGGACACCGAACTCTCTCTCTCTCTCTCTCTCTCTTTGCCCCTCGTACATCAGTCCCCAGTAGCCATTCGTTTATTCTTCGCTTCTCGACACTGCGCCGGCCAGGACCAAGCGTCGAGCGTCAAATATGTCGGCCGACGATTAGTGTCGCGCGCGCGAGACGACACGCAATGACGGCGGACGGACTGGCATGATTATCTGTCTGGCATGACATGGCAGCTTGAGGGATTTGTGAAAATGGAAATCCGAAAATACCACCTGTCGAAAGTAGATAGATGGAAGTGGATGCACTCGGCAGATGCATCGGTATCGGGAATTTCGGATCGTCCGATCGAAAGGGAAGAGGGAAAGCGAGGTATTCGCGGATCCGGATGAAAGCTGTCAAATTTCTTCTAATCATTTTTTCAGTATGCTCCTGCTAACCGTGCGTTCCTGCCGATGCACGTCGGCGGACGGATGCGCGATGGCCGAATTCAACTCGATAGTCATTTTCTACGAGCAATCTAATGAACGACTGTACAATAGCTTTGCGGCGGCCGCGACATTAACGTTCGTCGCACATTTCGCAGTACCGCGCAATTCTTCGCCGACGCGATATTTAACGTGACGGGAAAAATGACGAATCAACATTGCCGGAAAATAAATGCCCGACCCTTTAATCGTGCTGGACGACGAAACAAAAGCAATCTCGTACGAGCGTTATATTATTAATTTTCTTGCATTCGAAATGCACACCTCGAGCCGCAGAACGATAATACGCCTGAGCGCGCGCATACTCCAGTTTCCTCCCGTCCTCAACCTTTGAGGGTGTGCATACGTTACGTAAAAAGTGGCAGAGACGGTAGGCCAAATTAGCTTAGCCGCTCCCAGCAGGCGTAAATTGCTTGACGCACATTCGTGCACATCACGTGCACGAGAACATAGCGCGCAGAGGCAGGCCAGTGAATGGAAACGATGGAAGGGGTAGAAGAAAAAGTATAAACATATAGACACATACGCACGTACACGCACGCGCGCGTGATAGGTCAGACTACTCTTTAAACTTCTCCCAGAGTGTTCACAAAGAGTGAACAGGGGACAGGGAGGAGGTGGAGAGAGGGGGAAGGGAGGAGGGGTGAGGGAGAGAGAGAGAGAGAGAGAGAAACCAAATCAATATGGGTGTGGATAGCATGCGCATTGCAACACCGGACTTCGTAAACCCGCGCACACGAAATTTATATTCGCGGCTTTTTAAAGTGGACATACACAGAGCCGCACGTGATCGCGCGGACGATACTGCCATATCGGACGTTTTCATCTTCGCAGAGATTGAATGTATGAGAGTGGACAGATCGCTAAAGAATCAAATATATGGAAACTAAATGAAACTGATAAAGTGAAATCGGCGCACGTGCGTTTGTAAAATTTAACTGTCGAAAAATACTAACAAATTTCTTGACTAATAACAGTTTAAATAAAATATGCTTCGCGTTGAGCGTCCGGCCAATCCGGCGGGCAAGAAGAAAAATGCTACATCGCGACGCGATTCAATCGAATCGAACGGAATTTATGTGAGCGGCAGTGCACGCGTTATAAGCACGCTTATCGAATGCCGTTCAATATAATATGCAATCTCTCGAGTTGGCCCGTTAGCGCGATTGGATAATAAAACAATGCGAACGCTTGTACACGAGGGCATAAAAGAGTTCCCAGCATTCGGTGAACGTACACAGACAAGATCAGACAAATGCATGCGCCATAATTTGTTTACGACCCGCTGCCTAATCACTGAATCACGAAATTAGCTGAATCGTTGTGTTATTCGATTTGGTTAATTAAATATAAGTACGCAATAGACGAAACGTATAAAGTTAGCTTATTGTTAGTTGTTGTGTACGGAGCTGGGAAACAAAAGACAAAGCTGGTTCGATATAATTGGAATTCATGAGAGTCTTTATAATTCTGTGTATTACTCTGCCCCGCGGCGCTAGATGCGACTGTCACTTGCAAGCCGACCGTTCCCATTGCAGGCTTGAAGATAAAATTCAGCGGAATTCTCAGTAATTTAAACATATCTCGATCTAAATTTAACGTCATTTAAATAATAGAAATGGCATCTCAGGAACTTGCTGCTTACGTTCACAGCAAAAATGAAGTGCGACGTGTTAAACTGATGTGGGGCTAGAATTTCACGAAAACAAAGTACGTACGAGACACGTGCGAAATAGAAATTTGCGCGTTAACGTGTTGAGGACGAAACGTTTCGGAGGTATCAGATTTCGTAAAGTGACTATTTGCGCCCGTTTATGTAACATAGACGAGCGTGCCACACGAGAGAATATGTTTGTGTGTAATCCCCGTAGGCTTAAGTGCTCACGATCGAGAACAACAACGCGCAATCCAAAGCTTTAATTGAATTGAGCAAAATGAATTTCAGCTGTCGCATCTGCTATTCCCATCCTCTCAAGCAGCTCCTTCTCACTCTCCTTCGACTCGCCAACGCCCTCCCGGAAACTGAGAGCGTCCAGAAGTACCGAGCGAGAAGAGAGATTTCCGAGCGTGCTGGGTCCTTCGAGCACGCAAATTCCTCCGAGAGATGAATGTCGTCCCTTAAACTTCGACGGCACGTTTAAGGGACAATCTGGCGAATACACGCCAACCCGTGCATGTAGTGACGCGTAAATACCGCGAAAGGATCATCGCGTGCACAAGCCTAATGCGTATCGAGGCGTTGGCTACGAATTGCTTGAATGGGTCTAAATATCCAAAACTTGAGCCGCTCCGGCCGTTCCGCCGCAGCTTATAACTCCGAATATCGGATTATCGAGAACCGATGCCAGTTTCTACTCGCAGTAATAATTCACTGCGACCCGGAATGTTTATCCGCGCCCACGGCAATATCTTTACTACCGAATCACTGCGGCCGACGGATTCGATTTCGCGAGTGTCCCATTTCGATTACGATCCAGCCTCGATTGTGACTCGAATTACACGCGAAATTGTAATCGATAGAATGCGGCTTGACGCCGACAATACGCATGACAATGATATATCTTCGATGAGATTGATAATCGGGGGATGGGAAGAAGTGCGCGCTATTTTGTTCGTTCACTCGACAAGCCGGAAGCCGTCGATGAGCGTGAAAATCGATTCACCATCTAACGCCGCCAATCATCTTTATCCGTCGGCTGTTCCACCGCAGTCTCCCAGCGCGCGTGCAAACTTATGCTGCAAAAAGTAGAGTGTACACTAATGCATTTACATGCTTCGGATAAATATTTCCTTCTCACTCAGCAATTCCACGTTGCATTCATTGTTTCGTTCCAGATGCTTCTCTGTTTTCTTTTCTCGCAACAGATATGACTGCCGACGTAATTACTCTTCCACCGTATCATCAGAAACCCAGTCATTATTCAGGATAAATAAATCCAACGTTATCTTCCGTCGGAACACTAAGTTCCACTTGACTAATTATAAGAAGCGACGAAGGATAGTTTATGCAGTGACTCAAATTTCAAACGGAAACTGTTCATTATCAACATTTCTTTCAACCCAGCCACTCGTGGCGTACATTTAACAACAGGACAAATTCTTAGGTGTCGAAATTCTGCATACACGGGTGGCGGTTTAAACGTTTTGAACGCTTAAAAGTTCTGCCCCAACGGACGAGACGTTTAATACAGGCGTGGCTTCCAGCAACGGAAATGAAGGCTATTACCACCGACCGACACACTGCCGTCGCCGGCACGGCCCGACCCGACGACTTGAAAAGAAATTTTAGACCCGCAAACAAAGGATATACTTTACGCATCGCGTGTACTTTTTAACAGCGAAACTCCCCCGGTACGCCGGAGAAATAGTGACGCTTGAAAGAGAGCGAGAGAGAAAGAGAGAGGGATGCACCGCAAGGCTGTACGCGCAAATTCAATGAGATCCTTCGTGGCTTTTTTTACGACGGCAGGGCGAGAGTAAGCCGTGCAGAGGGCGAGGAAGCAAAAAGCGAGAGGGAGGTAGACGCCGAACCGGCGAAGATGGGAAATCCCACGCTTTGCCGGTCAGGTGGGTAACACCAGCCGGGGGAGTAATAAAACGCTGGATATATACACGCACGTACACACAGGTGCGAGGGAGCGTGACGGTCTCCCAAACGAGGCGCGGCGCGCGGCGCGCGGCGTCTCTCGCGCTCAACAGTAGATTGTCAGAGAGTGTGTCTGCGAGAGCAGCTCGCGTGCGTCTGAGGGGCAAAGCCACGGCGACATGCATTTTCCCATGATACCACGATTTTCCAGCCTTTCTTTTTCCGCGTGCCACTCCCTACCTCCTCATCCTCCTCCTCCTCCTCCCCCGTCCCAGCCCCAACTCGGGGCGTGCTCGTACTTTTCGTTTTCTGCCTACCACCCCTCAGAGCCGCCTTCCATTACTTTTCTCCGGCTTTTCTATTTGCATGAACCGTACCGGCCACCGTACCCGCCACATAACGACAAACGCGAGTAGGAGCGCGCGCAGACCCTCCGCCCGTCCCGAGCTGCCGCGTAAATTTCTGCAAATCGCGGACCGTTGAAAGCTTTAAGGCGCCACCGGAAGCCGTGGGAAAAAGCTTGTGTGACACGCGCGAAGTGCATATGCACGGCCTGAGAGTGGAATACGATGCTCGCTCAAATTTGGCTCGCCGCGCTGGAATCCGTAAATTTGTGGGATGTCTCAGACGATGAGCGTACCTGCCTTAACCGGAATGAAATCATAGTTCCCACCGCGACCGCGCGAATGCCGTACGAATTTGCGAGCTATCTCGTACGAGGTTTCCGCCGTAAGAGCTCTGGGAAAGCTGGACGGGCTAAACTGTCGGTCAAACAACTTTACTGATAGATTTCAATTAAATCATCTTCCAGCGGACGCCTTCTGCGAGATTCCGTGTGGAAAAAAAAACGAGCGTGTCCTAAACGACACGAGTGCGCCAAGCTGCGGCCTGAAATATTTAGCGTCTGGCTCCAGTGATTTTATCGGAGAAATATTGACCGCGCGTGACTGCGCGGGGCAACGTTATCGCATCCGGCGAGATTCTGTAACTGAAGCACGCCGTTTTCAGACAAACCACGAAAGCACTCTTAACGGCGCGCAGCGACGCGATTGGCCTCGATGTCAGCGATCAGCGCGACCTAAGATGAGAAAGCTCGTAATCCCGTAATTTAATTGAAAGTGTCGGGAGAAACGCTAATTAAAGCAAACTGCTAGCGGATCGCGTGCATTACCGTCACGGAAGCTAACAAGTTGCCAGTCGAGGCTCCTCCGTTTGCGTCCTAGATTCGCTGAGGCTGCCCGACACTTTTTTCATCGCGCCAAGATGCCAGAGCGCATTCCAAGAGCGTGCACGCGAGCACTTCCAGTTCTAATTGCAGGAAGGAACGGAAGCGGTGGTTAGCGACTGAGATGGATTCTCTCGCTCGGGACATTCCGACGCTAATGCTTTCACCAAATAGTCCTTTTAAGTTCCTCGAGTTCGAGATGTAAAAAGGTGCTACAAGGCGCCCCCGCGGCGCGGCGCCGCAAAAAGACAACGGACAGAATAAACGGAATAAAACTGAGCGCGGAATTATCGTCCGACATAAGAGGCTTCCTACTTCCTCTTCTCTTTCTTCTTCTTCTTCCGATTTACCGTCGACGAAACACACGGCCGTTCACACGGCCGGGAAAACTTGAGCTGCTTTATTACGGGCAATAACGATAAGTGCACGCCCGAAGACTCTATTTTCTAGGCGGATTTGCGCATAGGAGGCATGTAGACGTAATTGCCCACGAACAGATGTAGGAATTACATGGAGTTTGAAAGTTCATTCTCCTGTCCTTGCGCCGCGCCGCCTCGCCGCCTGGCCGCCTCGCTCACTTTCTATCTCTGCTCTTTCACCATCGATTCTCCTTTGCTATCTCCCTCCCGTCTATCTGCCGCTCTCCGCCTTCAGTAAGCTTTTCCCGCGAGGATGTCACGTGAAATTGGTACCATTATCGCGAGCTTATCGTTATCGTTACGCGCGTTAAAAGGATCTCTCCGTGGGTCGGTTAAAGTCCTTAAAGAGAAGCTCATTTAAGCGAAAGCACTCGACGAATATGGAGAAAGACAGAAACGCTTGCGGCGAGCGAAGACCGCGAGGGAACTCGAGGGAAGGACGGTAAACCACGTTTCTCCGAAAGCAACAGCATCGGGACCATTTGAATGAAAGCATTACTGTGGCTTACGAACAGACCGTAACTTCCAAATAAATACAAATAATCTTCCTAAGTACGTAGATTCACGACTTACAAGTGCTACGGATCCTTGCCCGGGACAAAAAGCCTTTCGTCAGATCTATTAACGTAAAATTCTCGCGTTAATTTGAAAAGCACGCATTTCAATCCGCAAAATGGACAATTTCATAATTGTCTAGTTGGACACTCCAGACTCATTCTGTCTAATTAACAGTCAATTGAAGCGTAATACAAGCGCGGATCGACAAAGGGTTCGTTTCAACCGATTTAATGAATTCAATTTTCTTAACTTCAACGTTGTCTCGACTAGTCCGTATTAAACAGAAATCATGTATTTTAATATAAAACACTGACATTCTTCTCATCGTTACCGAAGAGAATGAATCTACTTTACCTACTACTGAGTTACATTCTGAACGGCACGAGGATTATTCATTTCGCTTGAACAGCCCTTAAGGGAGTCCCATAGATGGTGACAGAGTTGGCGTAAGACGAAGTCTTTGGTAGGAATCGTGACTCCCTCGGTAGCTGTTTCAGATCTCCCGTGCCGCGTCTTGCTAATTCTGAATCGTTTGTCGAACCCCTCGAACGACGATGAGAAATACTGAAGACCTCTTTAAATTGTAGTTTTGAAAAATTCACGAGGCGATCCGTTGAATGCACAGCGCAAGCCAGGGCTGCGTAATGAGGAAAGGGATTTAATTACTAATGGCCAGACACACATATCCGTTATTTGAGGAGTAAGCTTGCCGACTGATTCACTCGATATCAAGTTGGCGTACTGTGGTCCATCTCTGCCACCGTTTGTTCTCCACTCCGACGTACGCCAGCCAAATTAATCAGAGCGTCGGCCTTATTCAACAAATCTAAGGGTTATAGCGTAGACGTGGAAAGTATGTACGCGTGAGAAGAAGTTGCTGTTGAAATACCATAAATATCCGTCAGAATTGCTTCGTCCGTGTAAGATGGGTAGTGCATACAGAGAAGGGAAATACTCGCGTCACCTGCCATATTTCATAAAACCCGGCTACATCGGAAGAAACCATCTTCGGGGTACCCGAGGAAACCACCTAGCTGCCCGCAGACGTATCGCGTTCAACGATATCTCGTGTACCTTCAACGCACCTGCTCTTGAGTTAGCTACATAGTAGGTTACCTACTAGTCTCGCACTACCCTATCACATTTATGTCTTTCTATACCCTTTTTCCCACGTGTCCGCTTCTCTCAAGCCCGTGCTGCTATTCTTCCAATTTCCTTTATCTCTAGCATTCACACGGAAGCTCAGATAACCTTATGTATCTTACCTATTGATTACTCGCATCTCTCGTGTTAGCATTCGGTCAAAATATATCTGGTAACAACAGATCAATATTAAGCGGCCACTTATATAAAATCATGTCGCAAATGTTTAATTAAGGTGGTACGGTAGAAATTAATAACCACGCCTCGAGTATACGTAACGCGTAAGAGAAGAAAATGGAAGACTGAGAGAGAGAGAGAGAGAGAGAGAGAGAGAAGGAGAGACACTGTCGCCTGGACCGTTCCTTACTACCTCCTTGTGGCCACCTCTGTATCTCTCTCCCAGCACAAAGCAGGTTGCCAAATATCCACAGGTTGTTGATTTTGCTGACTATGTGTTATACCATCAGAATGCTGCCATGTGAAACTATATGATGAAAATGGCCTGCGGATTACACTGTACTCTTGCTATCAGGTTCAAACGAAGATCAACTCGCCGCGTCGGCAGAATAATAAATGACCTACTTCTTGTACTCCGATCACGCGTGAAAAAAATCAGAAAATATGAAATTTACTTCCGTCGCGAGAGACTTCAAACTGTTTGCATGAAATCTACACTCGACAGAAAAGCTCTTTGATAATTAAAACTGTTAACGCGCAATGTTACGTAATCAAAGACAAAGCGTACATACAGCCAATATTCGAAGGACATCAAATTTCATCCAATTATATCTCCCGCAAAATGTGCATTGATACAGTAAAATTTATTCATTCATTAATTAAAATGTATTTTTCCTATAATTAATTTATAATTAATACGGGCGGCATCGGAAATATGTAATATCATGAGCCTGTCAAGTTATAAACCCTACTACCTTATTGCATGAGCCAACGTTATTACAGCCGTCCATTTATAATGAAATTACGTCATAAAACGAACTGGGGATCAAAAGTGCCGGGTGGGTAATAGAATCGTAATTCGATCTGTGCCCATATCCCCTCGCTGGATGTTATCCCAATAAACGGAAAGCAGCGATCGGGGCACTGCGAGATGCATGACAGCAATTAAAATTACAACCGCGATACAGCGCGGCCACGTCGCAACTCGCAACTCGCAAGTCAGATTCATCGCTTTACTCGGTCCTCGCGCGTCGCGACAGAGCAATGACAGTGCAGCATAAATCGATTCTGGAAGGATACGTCGAAACCGGAATGATGTACAACTTGATCCGTCAATTATCGAAACGCGTGGGCCAAGACCTTTCGGCTCGGAAATTGATAACCGCTCCCGCGGCTAAACAAGATCACACTCAACGCGATCACAGCCGATCCGATCCCCTTACGGTTCCCTTTCGTTCTCTGCCCCTGTCTCATTCTCACCGGGAGCATCAACGAAATTCAATCATCGCGATCACGACTCCGGACGATCGAGCGAAGCTTCCCAGTGCGGCGACCCACCCACCCACACTCGCCGGCCCATCCCATTGCGCCCCTCCACGGAGCCCCACTCGATCAGCCGCATCTGCTTTCAATGCAGCTCATATCTGCAGCCTTACGACGACGAGGCTTGGGAAGGCGATAAGCGGTCGGGAGGGAGTTTCCATCGAGGGGATTCCATCGAGGATTCGAGTGATGTTCGGCTTGTCGTGCTAACCAAGAGAGCGAGGAACACCCGGATCGAGCCGTCGGCGTCGACGTCGGCGTCGGCGTCGGGTCGCGAGAGTTGGTTTCAGCAGAACGGGATGGAGGGAGGTGGGATGGAACTGAAGCAGGAGAGCATCGAAGAAGAGAGAGAGAGAGAGAGAGAGGGAGAGATAGACTGAAGTAGGTAACTTGGATATGGAAATGGGGTGCCCCAGCGCAAATGCAAAGCTCGAATCTATCAATTTCACTCCGCAGGTAAGCGAGGACGCAGATGGAAGTACCTCGGTGATGGTAGACCTGGTAGAAGAGGTGGGAGGCTTGGTAATCCGCTGATTCGAAGGGTAAACAGAAAGGATTGAGAGGCCTAAGATCTCGCGTCAGAGTGAGACAGTTCGGTACGGATTGAACTCTTTTCCGCGCGGGCAGCAGAAAGGGTAGCGTGTGACCCGTGGCAAGGAAAAAGTGAATAGAAATAGAAAGTAAGAGTCGGAAGGTACAGGGAGACTGCTGGAGTTCTTGACCGCAAGCAAGGGGAAGAGACAGAGCGCGTAGATCAAAGAGTTGAGTGTACAACCTCGATCATCGGCATATAATGTATTCGAACACATGCCTCATACGCGTATCCACCAATATACCTATGTATACGCCCGTTACCGACCATGAGGGTATATGGGAATGTGCGCTCGAGTGTGTACCTGCCGGTGATCCTCTACATATGGAGAGCGTACGAGTAGGTGTGTATGCGTGAGAGAGAGAGAGAGAGAGAGAGGGGGGGGGGAGAGAAAGAGAGAGAGGATACAGATTCGTATACATATATTATTAGACAATCGATATCAAGGCAGCTAGATGTACGCGTTATCGAAGGCGATGGTAGTAGCAATACCGGCAGGCAATGTGGCAACAGTAGTGGCTGTATTGTGACAGCGCGGCTGTAGTAGTAGTGGAGATGAAAGTAGCCAACAACATGCCTGCAGGTACTCATCGCTGCAAAGTCTCTATATTGCAATCTTCGGAACACAATGAGAAGCGGAAGGAACAGCGAGAAATGTTGAAGAACAGGAATAGAGATATACAGAATTGCAGCGTGGAATGTACACTCAGAGCAACGTATCTGCATTGGGCACTTTGCCGATTTGAAAAATAACAGCCGGTGCCGGTGTTAACGATCGACAGAAACAGGGCTTCGAGAATGGGGCAAAAATGGAGCTGCGCGTCTCGTTCAGGCATCTGGAGTGTGCTCGTATTATGACACGTCGTATGATTGCAATGATATCTGTCGCTGATAATGGGACGTGCAACCGGTTGTGCTAAAGTCACCTGGGAATTATGACATCCCCTTCTTCGACCCGTGGCAAGTTCACTCGCTTTGCCGCTCTCTGTCATCCTCTTTCGGTTCATCCCAACGATCACCGGCCTCACATCCGCCGACCGCGTCACACAACCTCACCATTACCGTATTTGCGATAACGTGACCGTCGACATGTGTACAAGCCGGCGTTTGTCGGATGCGGATTCACCGAATTGGGACGATCTCTGTCAGTTGAATTGCAAAAGCTTACGCTCGATTTACGTGCACGCGTAGCTTCCTGTCTGCGAAACGTTTTCCGACCCGGCCTTCGGAAGCTGCGTGAATTTCGCTGACTCGCATGCAACGTTGCACGTGAATTTTCGAAAAAGTGCGGAAATAAGTAGTAAAACTTGCTAATTTTACTTCGGCAGGCTAAAGTTCCGAGACGGTAACTGAATTATATTGTCCTGCACGCTTAAATGGATTCGAAGTCGGTGGCTTAGCGTAACAGATTCTGTCGTCTGGAAGCAGCCTATTAGCTCGATTAGACATCGTCGTTATACGTCAATTTCACACGAATTAATTAGCCACATTTACATGCATACGTGAGTTACGAGGCAGCACGATTAGTTGAACTGAAATAAAGGATATCAATTTCTGAACGCATAGCAAAAAGTATATATTACATAACTGCGTTAAAACATAATTCTATCTAAAATTAAAGAAAGAAGTATGTAATACTAAATCGCTATCACGGTAATCTTTGATACGTTGACGTTTTCATGCCATTATTGTTTATTGTGTGTATTTTTGTCAAAAAAAGCTTTTGCCTCGATAAAGTACATTAAATAATATGAAATTATTCAATCAATTTTATAAACTCAGTTAACAGCGAACCGCAAATGCTTGCCTGCAAACCATCGCAAATCATTATTTCCAGCTGTATCCAGAAATGTGAAGTGACGTTCGTTCATTAATCCAGTTTGAATTAATTGAAAACGTTCGGTAAAGTTTCTTACCAACGCAACGCGAACAGGAGATGGCAGAAGAAACACTTACAAAACTTAACCCATTTGTAATTCTCCAACACGTTAGATTGGTAAAAACGAGATTGCATTGTTGCTAGGGACTGCTGAAACGACGCTTGGATTTAAAGACCATTGAATTGCACGCGAATACTGCTCGGAATTAAGAAATGTTTGCGCGCACGAACGGCAGGTAAAAGCCTTTTTGTGCGGCGTCTCGAGCAATTTAGTCGAAACATTCGACTCAATTTGTTGCAAATGGCAAAGTATTTAGTTTCACACCACCGGCAGATTGCTCTTTCTCCCTTCTCTTTTTCTTCTTATTCGGGACTCTGCGTAATAGAGTTCTGCATCGAAGCGGTCTGAAACTGGATCATCGTTAACGTTTCGCCTGATGAGACCAAAATACAGATAAAAGCTCCGTCGAACGGGCGCGACTCAGCTTTTATTCATTTGCAGCGTAAAACAGGAAACCGCTGTAAATACCGGCTATATTATTTTTCTTAAGCTCGGAGAATCCTCAAGGCGGGTAGTAAAAATATTCCTTAAATTTCCCTGGAAAGAGTTAAGGTCATAAAGATTAATGCGCGAGGGTGAGGCTAACCAGTCTACGATTCCCACGATACCGCGGTGCCATGAGAGGAAGAAAAAAGATGGAGAGGAAAGAAAGAGGAAATACGTTCATTTTCCAAGGCACCAGTGGGGAAAAGCGAATCTTCGTGAAAGTAAGACAAGTAAAGGGAGCGAATAAGACGAATGGTTTGGTTAATGTCACGCATAAACATTCCAAATAATAAGATACCTCTGTCTCTTTGGCGTAAACGAACATTTGGCATAGATATTGACGCGAGTCAAATACGAAAGACAGGGGCAATTTAAAAAAGTTAAAGAAATTTTCACTCCACATATACGGCTCCACACATACAATACAAATATGAGCATGAGCATGGTTCTGTAGTTATTGAAAACATTCATATCATAGAATTTTCATCTCAGTTTTTCCCATCCTCATTTACAATGGCATCACGCTTAATAACAATTTGTTTATCCACCGCCTATAAACGAAGAGTAAACCTGGAGCACCACTGCATCCCATTCTTCCTCACTTTCTCTATTGTCGTCCTTTCTCCTGCTCTCTATACCCCATCCTTATTCTCATATTGCCTTCCACCACCTCAATCGTTCACTCTCTATCTCTGCATGCGCAGCCCACACGTTAATTAGTACTCCATAAATCATGCGAAACGCAGGTATCCATGGGTTTGATCAACTGGGAGCGCCTATTCGCATTAACTTCCTCTGAAATATATCGCTGACAATGCTCTCCTTCTATCACCACCGACATCAACATCGCTAACCACAGTCATGACATTTCAGTCACATAGGCCAAGTTCGATTACGATTGGCTTGAAATATGAACAACGGCTGATTGATCGTCCAGTGTATGTCCCTGATTCACCGACGCATCCTTCAGCGATGTACGTACAACAGAATTAATTTGCGGACTGTTCATATTTTTCTCATAAACTTACGATTCATAGCACCGCAGATACAATAAATGCACTTCATTTTCCACCGCCTTTTACTTATTACGGTTTTTGGCAGGTTTACATAAACGAAATTTTCTCTGCAAACGAAGAAGTACGAGGTGGAAGTAAAGTTTATAAGAGAAGAGCAGAAAGCACGACAAAGGTACAACGGGATATTCGACTCTTTGTCTACATTGGCCAAAAACCTCTCACAAGAAACTCCAGCCTGTCGCGCGCTTTATTCTCTCTCCTTCCGGCCCTCAATGCGTATGACCTTTCTTTCCACTCTCCCTATATGTAGCTCACTCTAGTAGCTATTAGCGGTATCCGGCTAGTAATTGTAGGAACGACTGGAGGCATTTGTGTTCGGTCGGCAAATAAGGAATAACGACATTTTAGGCAGGCTCTCCAGTCTCGTCCTGACAGTCGGTTACGCATTACGTTCACCCGAGAGCAGTTTCAGCGTTATATTTCATATATTAAAATTAATGCGTCCAGAGCTCAATTTAGATAATGTATATATCTGCTATAGATATACCCGCCAGACCGCTTACATCTTCGAGCCTTTCTACGTGGCTTTCAGCTTCCTCCCACCTCTGCCACTATCCCATCGTCCTCACTCTCAGTCCCGTCTTGCCTCGCGGCATAACATGAAATAGACTCAACGTCGTCGTCGTCGTCGTCGTCGTGTCGGGACGGAAAACGAACGCGGTCGCGTTCCGCTCGTATATATTCACCGTTTCATTTGCTCTCGTCCACGCAATTAGGATTCCAATTAAAGCCTTATCAAAGCTTTCGTTCTAATTACACGTATAGTGACGACTATTAATAATTGCGTGCTGGTATCTAGCAAAAATTTGCATTAATCTTCGATCGAGCGAGTGTCAGTTTCAGTAAACGTCCCATTTCAATCGGAATTACTGCAAATGTACACAGAACTATTTTCAACGTGCCGTCCGATACTTTATGAGCGATGAAAAGCGAGACAATGAATCAATATTTCATTCATCGTACTTGGATATCAGGGTGCAGATGCGAAGGTGCTGCGGAAGAGTCAACGTGTAGGTAGCCTGTTAAGTATAATATGACGTCGAATAATATTGGATTAAGGGGATAACGGTAAATCGATTGAAGGATCATCTGGAATCCATCCTGGCGCGGTACTCTGAACCGGCAGAGCATGGAGAATAGTTCCGCTCTAGGTGTAATTATACATGCGCGTCAGATGAGAGTCTGGAATTCGTTGCTCGAAATGAGATGAATTCGATGAATCGAAAGGTGATATTTTACGAATCTGGCAATGGCTCGTTACCTGCCGATCGTCGGCATTGGTATCGGTAGCCACTTCCGCTCGATTCGCGTGATAAAATCCTTGCCATCATTCTGCCGGGGCAATATACGCCAGCAGGATATTTTTTTAATTGCCCAGCCTATATTACGCCATTCCACTGCTACTAATGACGCCGCGAGCGTTACCGTAATGGCTGTCGTAAAAACGCGGCAGCGACAGCGTCTGCGAAATATTAAAGGGACTGGAAGACAATCAGATTCTCCGGCAATGTTTGTTGTTAGATTCGAACGGTGCTATCATCAAGCAGGCGGTAATTGCCGGGGCTCGCACACGCCGCACTCTGCACTCCTCCTACCTTTCCCGAACTGACGCGTAATGGTCTAGCATCAGCAGTGACAAGTTTGTACTACCGGTGGTAAATTACGTATGTACGAACGACAGGAAATATATTTATCGTAAGAACGCGGAAACACAGCCCAGGGGTCTCTGCCGAAGATACGCTACACCGACCGCGGCATTATTCATGAGTAGTCCTGGAAATCATTAGTTGTTCATCAAGCTCATGCACATCGGGTCTGCCCGACACGAGGCCATTCTCGCGATTAGCATAACCGCCGGTCGAACAAAAATCTGCCCCACGTCATTTGTTCCACACACCGTACGCAATTATGACTCGGACTTACCACCGTTATTAAAACGATCGAAGGCAATCGAATTGAGCATCCGACAAGCCACGACCGCAGCCGAGTGAAGCACGGGGTAATTGGAAATGCATGCGAGCGAACAAACACTTTGGGTCGGAAACATGCACAGTCAGTGCCAAAAACGACGAATGTGTCGATCTAATGGCGCTATTAATCATGGGGCGCAAGAACGGGCGAAGAATAGGCGTAACGGTGTGCTAATAAGAATCCAATTTACCGAGAATACGAAACCGGCTCGCGCCGGAGCGAAAGGGCGAATCGAAAGTGTTAAAAGGGCGGAGACGTCGCTAAGGCCGAGGCTGAGGAGCGGCTGATGTCTCATCTCGGACGAAAACGATTGCCGTATACATTAACTCGAGCGCAGAGGCGCGGGAGCGTCGGATGCGAACGGACATGTCATTGTACCTTGAATGAGTTTATCGCGAGAGGACGTGCCACCGTCCGGTTCTGCCACGCAACCGGTCGTTTTTCACATGTCATGTACGCCCCTGCGCGCGGCAGCCCCTACCACCATTTCATTTTTGCACGCTCTAGGCAACGCCGAGTTCAGGTTATGGAAATGGGATGACTAACGATTCGCTTCCTCAGCGTAGATGTGATCGTGCACTGCGTATATACGTATACGAGCCTAGCTATGCTGTCCGACTAAAACTGTTGTGCTATCAAAAAATCAATGTAAACTTCAAAATGACGGATAAGCTAAGCCTTTTCATAGCCAGAAACCAGCAGCATTAAGTCGGCTTAACTGGAAAATTGAACGGTCCGGTCGGGAGCTTCCCGTTGACTTCTTGTTGTCAATATTTTCAGTAGCGGAAATCGAGAGTGGCGCGACATAAAACTTTACATCGAAGGCATGTCGAGCTTAATGCTAGAACTTGAAAGAACGCTATTGGACGTTACGTTGCCGGGTATAAAACCTCTGTTTGCTCTGTTCAACCGAGGTGTACTGGAACGCGTGTGTACGTCGATAACCGTAATTCCCGGAAAATTCGATAAGAGACTTTCTTTGCTCGAGCTCCGACAACGCGAGTAACGCAGAGTAATGGTAGCTGTATATTTTCTTAACTTAACCCGCCTCTAAGCACAAGCTTGTAAATGTACTGCAACGATGTTTTTAAGAAAATGCTCGCTGCCGAGCAGTTTAGTCGAAAAGTTGATGAAAAATACAACTCATATTTCTCTGCTTTTCCTTCTCTGTCGATACTACCGTAGATGAAGTGCAAAAGCTGGAAGCGTAGGCAAAGTTAATCAATTTATGCCGTCGTTTGGTAAAATTCAATTTTTCACATGACGTGAAAGATGAATAACGCATTCGAGCAATGAAGAAATGGGCCGACACGCCGCAAGCAACATTAAGGACAGATCTCCGTGAAACTCATGGAACTGCGATAATCTTTCCTGTAGCTCGCGCGAACGCCACGGAAACCGCTCATCGACGTCTGTTTTTGCATTGGGTGCTTATGTGGCATGTTCGTTCACAAGAAGGAATTACTACAAACCTACCTAGATTTCATTTTTCTACCGAAAAAGTCGACAAACTGGTCAATGCAGACGCGTTGCTTCAATATTAACCACAGACCCTGCATCGAGGCAAGCACATAAAGAGGTAAAATAATGGCTATGATGGTTCGCAGAAATTGAAGATTTTCGTTTATACGTAATAGAGCAGAGACGTAGTAATATAGGCATAGGCGTTCGATTATAAAAAAAAAGCACAATAAGTCATTGTAATTATAACAAAATTATAATTTAAGAAGAAAAAACGATAGAGGAACGAAAGCAGCAGAGATTCGAATTTAGATGTACGAGGAGATAATAATATCTTAACCGACGAACAAGAAGTTGATGAAATTTTCTACTGAAAATACACACTCGATTTCGAGGTTGTTCGTTTTGCACGAACAGTGAAGACCATTCGCTGAACGTCCAAACGGGCAAACAAACCAGCAGGCTACCTCTGCCCTGGAGTGAAAACGAGAGGCACAGAATCCTTCTAGTTTATGGATAGTAACGAGATGTGGCTAGTCCGCATGCCTAGGGGTCTGTCAGTGTATAGGAGAAACGATTTACTCTTTCACGGCGTTTCCAGAGAGTGCCTTTCCTGAGCCTTCCCCGACCGCTCGCTGACGTCCCTTGGAACGATATTATACCCACCAGCTCTTGGTACATCGTGAAAGAGCACGAGGTGCAAATAATCGCGTCGCTTACTTTTACGATCATAAGGGGAGGACTATCGTGTCTTCCTATTATGCTAAGCCACGAAAAATGAACCGGCGGCGACGGCGTCAACGTCGTTCCGCCCGCTACATCTCGCGTCATTTCGACTCAATTGAAATGCCTCCGCGGTAGCCTTATAAAAGTTCAACAATAGTTTAAAACTCGCCCATCGTCATATATTCGCCTTCTGTTGATTCGGCGTAGCATGAAGAACGAATGCGCAATCGATGGTGGATCGGCACTGAAGCAGAAATATTTTCGAACAAAAAAAAGTTGAAATGCATTTAAGCGTATTTGAAGGTTGCGGGCGGTATTTATATTCTGCTTTTACACGAATTAATACGACTCAATGAGAAGCAAAAAAAAATGGGTATAACCCAATGGAATTTCAGAACAACAGCGTTCCCGACATGACATTTCACGTTCCATCGACTATGGTGAACAGAGGACCGATGTGCCGATTTTATCAATATTGGACTCGATGATCCCATCGACTTTAATTAGAGCATTCCACGATCCCAACAACAAAACAGAATTTCAGGCCGACAAAAGTAGAAAAGTGATGGCGCTAATTTGGAATACGCCGTGAGCAGCTCTTCTTACGTCGTTTGTAGTTTATTTTCAGTTCGTCGGCGGTCAGCGGTCTCATTTCTTGCCCGTACCAAACGCAAATTGCTAAATTACGCGCGGCGATCGTTCGATGCCGACATCGTTATTATCCATCATGAATCGAGATTATACGCAGAGACGAAAGTGCAAGAGAGATGGGAAGTAATGTCGATATTTATCCGACGACCACGGACAATGGGCGGTGTGCAACATTTCATACTCTCCGTGTGAGCTAGAAAAACGGTTTTAAAGAGGAGCGAGTATTGAGATTTTATGAGTGGAAAAACGACATTACTCCGTTACGATGACATACAACTATTTCTCCGATCTGCTGACATCATGCTAAATTTTTGCATAAGCCAAAGTATGTCCGACAGATGAAATATGAAAATTGAATTTAGCCAAATACTAACACTTGCAATTGGTAGAGCTGATTGTTAGACCAAATGTTTAAAGTTTTATCGAAGCTAACCCTTTATCCTAAAAGTATCAATCTGCTCTACGAAATTTCTACTTTGATCTCTTTTTAAATGTTCCATTATATGCACGGATTCTCTGCTATCCAGTATCGCATACACTGCGCAAATGATACAATATTATTATGTTGCGGTTGTCGCTTAATTGCTTCAGTTATTAATGTATATTGATTAGTGGACACGAAACCCGTTAATAACATTGTACGTGCATATTTGAGCCCCTTTGGCAATTGTACCTATAAAAATATATTTTGTGGACATAATTATTTTAAAAACAATTTCAAATACTAAACACATAGAACCACGTTATTATTGCAAAATTGGCAAAATTCAATGTATCGTCGTAAAATAGCCATTAGGTTCTTGCCGAAGAAAATCAGCAAATAAACCTGGTAAAAGAAAATCGCGAAATAAACTGCTGCAAGTTACAAGAACAGGATGCGGTCTACAATATGTAGCGAACACGTATTAACCCATCTGCAGATACAAAACAGAATCTTATCTCCCGGACGAATGTTATATAAAACATCGACTCCGTTGCATCCGAAGAGGCTGAAGATTACTTCACTATACGGACTAACCGAATTCAGATTCAACATCGGATTAAACATCAAGGAACGTCGATACCATGCACGGTGAAACGACCTGTCCGGGCAAAAACGAGAGTACAGCGTGCGATATCGAGTTATTTAAGCGGTTGAAAGAGCGGTCCCAGTCGGAGCAGACGATCAATGTATTCAGTGCCAAGACAACAGATGCAAATTCCTACTAAATGGAAAATGAAGCGGCCAGGGTGAGTTTGCCCAGAAGACACATTGCCGTTGAGCTTGACCGTAATTACGCCACGAACGGAGATCTCCCAAGCGAGCGAATACTTTCAAGCGAACGCGATTGCTATCGAGGACAGCGATAGTGGTATTCGTTGCATCAATGAGTCGCCTTGATTGTTGCCTGCCTAATAACTTTCTACCCCGCTCTTCCGTAAGTCGCAAGTAATTGCCTGCGGCAAGATACATTTCAGTAACACGCGAGATTTTCTCTTTTAACCACTTGCGCTGGAAAGACGTGCCATGCACATCGAGACGTTTTCGTTCAAGCTGTGCTGCAGCCTGTTTGAAAATATACCATACTGCGCAAAATGATTAATAACCAAAATTACTGTTTATATCTGCGCACAAATTCTTTCCGTCGAAATGACATGGAAGAAAAACAAAAACACGGCAGTGGGAGTGTCGTTGTAAAGCAAATGTTTGCATCTTCTCTGGTTAGAATAAATGTCGATGTTGGAACACCTCGGTGGAATTTCACTGCACAACAGTAACCCACGCGTCGCGTGATAGTAAATAGAACGTGTGCTTGGAAACGAACATAGACGCTTGAACCGAGTGAAGAGTGAAAAGAAGGGGTGCAAAAACGCTTCCGCCCTCCCCGATATAATAAGCAACGATCAAATAAGAAATCAGTTAGCGGCCAGCCACACTGCCAATTATACACTTACGTATAATAGGTAAAGAATCGATAACGGCACGCCATCCGAAACTTTTTTACCGCTTCTAACGTCAATCAACGCACAGCGAGCATGTCTAAGGGCTCTCAAACGATTACAGATATCGTGCGCGATTTTCCAGATGGATCATGCGACATGGAAACCAGAGCTGATAGCACTCGGGATTGTACACTGGCACGTTAGAACATGCGGTTGCTTACACGGCTTGTTTGCACTGGGTACGTACATATGCCTTTACCATCGATGTTAGACATCGATGCCTGCCGCTTGATCCTTCTAACAGTATCATGAATATTTACGGCGCTTGCCGCCCGCGAAATCGGTATAGGATATGTACAGCCACCGACGCGCCTCCGATACACACTATATTCCGAACGTAAACCCGGCACAATGTGCCAAGAACACGTTTTTCCCTTTCTTGTCCTCTCTAGACGTGGATAGAATTCAATCTGTGCATCTACTCGAGTTCATCCCAGATCTCCGCAAAGAAATGCAAAGAAGAATAAGGATTCGTAATAAAAAAAAAAAGACAACGAGTACGTTATTTTGTTCGTCCGCCTTGGGTTAAAGAAACTGTGGCAAAAAATAGGAAATGACGTATTGATTCATCAAAGTGAATGTCTCGATACGACGCCGTAATAATAATTACGAACTTTACAATCATAAGTAGCTGACTGTTGATACGTATTCCGGTACACACTTCAAATATGTGCAACGCTAAGACAAGGATTCAATATTGAATTCAACAGGTAACGGCGACAACAACGACGATCTTAATGAGACGTACAATATGAATGTGCAGTGAAAGTACTTTGCGTGAGTGGTACTCTATACTACGAATTATGCATCGCTTCAAATATTATTACCTTGCATACGTTTAACGATACCGATACGACGTGAGTTTTATACATGTGCGGCACAGTCTGCACATACAAAATATGTGGCGCGAGAAAGTATAAGGAGGAATTATATACGTTTATATGATTACATATAAGTGTTTTAAACTGCGTGTACGCGCGTCTGTATATACCTACATGAAAGGACGAAAAGAACGAGAAATGAACTCTTAAATATTTCATGACGGGCGAAAGATGTGAATTACGTCATGGACCGAAGGAAGATGGCGGGATACGGTGGTGCTGGAGTGGTTGCCGGGAGAGGAAAAATGGGAAGGAGGTGAGGGTGAGGTAGAGGGAGACAGAGAACGAGAGAGAGAGAGAGCGAAGGAAGGAGACGATAGAAGTGGATGAAGGGGATGGAAGGATGAGAAGCAGGTGGATTGGACGGTGGTAAGAGCTCGGTGGGATATGTTGGATGTGGGGAGGTGGTACGAGCGTGGTGCGGCATATTATGCCGTTAATACAGTGCATATCGGGACGCGAGCAGCTGGTGAGGGAATCACAACCGCTCGTCTCTTCCTCTCGCTTTCAGCTCACTCTCTCTCCCTCTCTCTCTTTCTCGTTTGGCTCTCTTGAATCACCCCATGCCAACCCCTTCCAAGCGGCTACGAACGTACACGGCCGTTGCTGCCTCGTCCTTATTAATATATGCCAGTGCCGCTGCCGGTACAAGTACCACTATTTTAGGATTACCGGAGCTCCGAAAGTTACTCGAGCGCGAACAGAGACCTCCACACACCCTGTCCTCGGCACCTCCTGCCTCCTACCTCCCACCCTTTTCCGCTGACGACCGCGCGAGGCTCCTCTTACCTCTGACCGCACTTACGTCTTCCCCGATTTCGCAAAACCCGGAATTCCGCAGTCCGGCTATACCGCGGATGGGCGCACGAGGGAGAAAAAGCTTCAAGAGCGCTTACTGAACCGCGAAAAGAGTCTAAATGAAAATCGTTGAACGGCGAAATGCTTTCGCGTCAAGGGTTAACGATCTCTTTTCCACTCATGATACTCGACGAAATGAAGTACTTTTCAATTACGTACTCGGTGCACGCGTGGCTCGCACTGCAGTGCCATTTACATAACCACCTTTCGCGTTCCCGTTTCAAAGTATATATACTTACATAGATGCATAAAACCGGCGGTATAGTGTCAGAATAATTTAAATAGAGGTGCAGAACGATCGATCGCAGGACCGTTGAACGTCGCATCGTCACAGTTGCTTAAACGGAATGTGGTAGAGAGGCAGGAATAGTCATCGCGACACGATTAGCGGGCGAATATAGATTGCAGAGAGGCGACATACGAGACCTCCGATATATCTCTTTGGCAGAGAAAAAGGCATGCCGCATCGTAATAGATCGACGTCGGACTCCTTCGTTCGGTAGTGAAGCGTAAAAGCAATAATTATCGGTGGATACCATTAGAGCCCGTTTACGTGCGAGTATGGGAGTACGCATAGACGCAAGGATACGGCCAGGCCAGTAGGTGTATTCAGCGGAATATCGCAAATAATTATTCCGCATGCGATACGGTTGGCTTGAAGTCCTCGCTTAATGAGAAACGAGAAACCCCACCTACGAGAAAGGCGCCCAGGTTAGGTATATACTGATGTGCGTTCGGGGCAGGGGTCTAAAACTTCGAATAAGCTATGCGCTGTCCGGAGTTCCGTTGACTCGATATCAAACAATAAACCGTCAACGCGCGCGCTAAGTTTTCCCATTAACCATTAACCTAATTAGGCCAGATTTCGCACTATTGGCTCTTTCTTAGCGGGAGAGCCTGGAATAACCGCAAACTTCGAGACGCGGCCTACCATATTACCTTGATTGAATTCCCGACGAATCGAAGAATCTCTGACTTCTAGTCGACGCTCCTCCTTTTCGAGTTAAGAATCGTACGTGCCGCTTGCACGGCGCAACCGCGCGTTCCAGTCCACCGGAATCTGATAACGTACCATTTGCCCGTGGACTCGGGACTGGAGTACAATCAAACGCGTATCGTATAACGGATGCAAGGACGCTTTATGTTATTGTCGATAGTACCCGCCGGTTATTAGATGCCACAGGTGAATTATGATTAATCGATTAAGTTCGCACTGCTACTGAGCTTTGATTGCCTAGTTCCCGGATAACGAAGTAGAAACGTATCCCGAACAGTTCAATGTGTATATTCGGTTTCTTCATTAAAGGGAAGACGCAATTCGACTCAATCGCATTGCCCAGCAAAGACGTGATACAAAAAAGGGAGTAACACTAATATTTTGCCACGCCAGAATCAGTCCGAAGCTGAAAGATGACACTGACACGTGCTATGCGAGGCATGGACGAGGCGCAATAAAGTGCGGAACATATGGGTATAGGATTTGTAAACGTACCCGCACACGCTCGCCCACATATTATTCCTTCTCAGTGACGACCAGAAGTTCCAGGCTGAGTCTGAATGAATATGAATGACCGTCTGCACGGTCGTACCGAACTTATATTCCTCGAGTACGAGTGACGCCGCGATCTGAAATGCAGGCTACGCCCGAAAGTACTTCTGAGATGACGGTCTCGTGGCGGCTTCTTAATTAACAACTTTCGAAAAGTGATGAAAATTCGGTGGATACGGTTGAGAGAGGGACACGATGGGGGCAAGCCACGACCAAGGAGTAGTTGGATCTCTAGCAAGGGGAGGCGCGAGGAAAGTGAAGGCGGCGGAAAACGTTTCTCGAATCTCTCACGGTGGATAGCGCTAATTAAATCCCGGCTCCAACCTTTGGCTGTAGGTACCTAGTACCAAAGCGGACGCGACGAAAGCACGACGGGGCGTGCGCACTTAAATGCAATCTGCATTTCATTAATTCGCAACCACTGCTCTTGGATTTTACTCGTCCGTCTTGATCTAGCATCTGGCTTTTCCGTTTCGAACGTTTTTGTGTTCCGCTTTCTCCATTCAATTATCTGCAATCACGACGACACCCGCATCAGGAGACAACGGATGCGCGGAGAGTTATGATCCTTTAATTATTTTAATTGGTCTTATGGAATTTGTTTTAAATTAAGTCGCTTATCGCCGGTGTTAAAATAATCTCATTAAGAGCGAGGATTTTTGATCGCTACTCCTCTACAGAACAGAGATCAGTCGCGAACAGAAAGCCACCAGGCTCACTGACTTTCAGTAATAACATTAATTACATTATGAAGACAGAAGTGAATTAGTGGCAGTTATAATGCATTGACGGTTTTGTTCAGCTTTATTTTAAATTCGTTGTTCAAATATCCGTGAAATTAATTAAATTGATGCCGGCTCGCATCGCGTTGCACTACCGCCAGTGCACAGTATTAAAATTGCATTTTCGGCATTGACAATAATTTACGCAAACAAATGGCAGCGCGAGACACGACCCGAGGAATAACCATCAATTTAGCTTACCCCGTTAATCTTCAAACTTTCCGTGTTTTGACGCAAATGTAAATTTATCCGTGTACAAATTATTCCTACGCGCACGGTTTTACCACGTAATAAATTAGACGAAACGATGCCTCGGTAAGTATATCCAGTGAACGCTAACACAGTAACTAACAAGAATCCGCCGTCTGTCTGACGTCAAGAACGCTTTAGACGCGATCCATCTTCCACACTCCTAACGTATCAGTGCAAAATGCATATAATTCCGTTACTGTCTCCATTACAGTGCCTTCCTACGTTCTTTCGTCGAAAGACAGAATTTCTCACCGTTCAGAAATCAGGACTCTGCTGCAATCAGCCGCGATCTAAGATCAATTAATTCGGGAAATCGAATGAAGCGAAAAGTCAGGACGAAGGTCATAAACCACAGCGCCATTTGTCCGACTAGATGTCAAATTGAACATGAGCCACGTCGTCTTCTGCGTGCAGTCGAAATGCCCGAGGTGACCAAACGAACTCGACGTACTGTTTTACGAGCAGAAGTCAGTTAGGAAGCGCGCAGAGGTTCACATATTACACGCTCGAAACCCGAGCAGGTTCGCGGTCTTATCTCCTTTTGTGCTCTCCCCATCCACCTGCGGAATTTACTTCCACGAACGGGGTGACCTCGTACCATTAGTATTTTTCATGGAGTGGGCTAACTATGTTCGCGAGGGACGCGAACCACTATTATGCTCAATCTCTTATCGTTACTGCCCCGGCAATATATTCTCCGAAAACCTTTCTCTCTCTTTCTCTTTTATACGATCGCACAGTCCCTGCACTCGTTTCTCACTGCTTTATGCCCCCTTCGGCATGAAATTGGGCCGTTTCGGCGTTTCGAAAAATGCCCTGCGAGTGGACACGAAATTTGCGTTTTCTCGCACTAATTTGCCTTTTATTCGAGATAACCAAGTACCCGCATTGCCGTCATCCTAACCGACCGCTTTGACTCGTTCAAGTCTCGTATACACGAAATTACTATTAAATGTTTCCTATGCAACGTATCTACTTGCGTCCTCTGCTTATGCGCTCCTCGTTTTCGTGTCGTGTAAATCGCGCATTCGAATTGCAACTATCCGTGTTTAAAATTGCTAGGTTTGGCAGTAGCCAAGGACGAAAGAACGATGTATGAGGCATTCTTTCAAACGTCAGTTGAGAACGAGCTCATTTCAAACAACCAGGGCACGTAGATAAGAATCCCTAGGAAGATCGCACCTCGTCCAAACACCTGCTACGACGATTTGTCATTTATATAACAGAGCTTTCGGATTCGCCGCGTTCCGGCCGGTACGTCGGAACAGCTTTCGGTGAGCGCTTTAAAGTACAATTTGTCATCTCTGCCGGACATTGGCTCTTCCGCACGTTCGGACGAGGCTTTCGTGGCATCGTCACCTGAGGACAGCTGGTTATCGATTTATACACGACTGTTTATGTTGTCCGCAATTCTGAGACCTCGCACCTATCAGCACCGCCGGCACCGCGCCGTCTGAGAGTGCTTTTTAGGGGCGTACGCGGCATGAAAGTGAACGTACCTGAGTGGCACAGAACGCGGTTGTATGTGACAAACGGAAAACGGTGGTCGGGACGGGAAAGGAAAAGCTGTGGTCCCGCACTTTGTCGGACTAACTTCCCAGCCTAACCGTTTAAATTGTTAGGGCGTGGAAAAGAACAAAACTGGCGAAAAAGCTCGTAACGTTATTGCCGGAATGAGTCAGCACTTCGTACTGTTGGGAACATAGGAGAACTGGTGTGGCATAGGTTTAGTGCAGGTACCCGTCAAGAAATATCGGAACTAAAGCGAACGATAAAGTTGGCTGCGCCGCGAATTTCCCACCCCACCCATGCCTCTCTTTTCCCCGGCAGTTTCAGTTCTTGCCCCCGTTCCCGGGTCCCGTGTTAACTGTTTCACAATTTCGCATCGAAAAACCGCCCTGTCAAATCGTTCATTCGGACAGTAGGCGGAACGGTGGAAGGGACGCGCTCTATGAAAAGTTAGCGTACCTCGGGAACTTTCACCATTTTATTGATCACGCCAACTTTCGTTAAGCTCCACCCCCGCCCTTACTCGTTTTTTCACTCTCTCTCTCTCTCTCTCCCTTCTCGAAACCTACGCTTCTTCGCTGCTTTCAGCCAAACCTACCCAGAATTTTAAAAAACAGCTCCGAACTGTTTAGCCCCTGCGCAAACTTTTACGACATCACTGCCGGTGCGTGAATAATATTCAGCGGCAGCGCAAAGCAACGTGAACGAACGACAAAGCGTAATGTCGGCAGACTCTAATAAAACATTCGAGCGTAGAATGCTGTCATCTCTACTGAAAATTAGAGTTGACTACTATGCGAATACGTACAAATACATAGATAATCCGGACCCACATTTCGATACCACCGAAAAGCATTTCAAAACAGACTTTAAACATCGCATTCGACGCAATCCGTGTAATGCGCCTATTCGCACGCGACTGGTGACGTACCAAAAGACTTTTTTTTAAACAAAACTGCACAAAGTGGCCGTATTTTCGGTTTTTTCTTTCAAATAGGACAAGATCGCGGTTGATGAATAGCTGTCCCGCTGCGATGAAAAGCATTTCATCCAGTTACGACTGAGAATAATATTTCAACGAACCCAACGCCGTGGAAGAGGGTTTGCAGAGGAAGGAACAGGAAAAGGAAGACGGGGAGGAGGAGGAGGAGGAGAAGGTGCGGGAGGATTGAGGGGGAGGTTAACTTCATTTTGAGGGAAACTCGCGTTGCCGCACTGCCTCCTTTTTTTCCTCCCCTTGCGTCGGGAGACGATTGTGGCAAACTGGCAAACTATTCTCGCCCGCGGCGCCATAAATAATAAACGCGTATAACAATTTCGTCCGCCGTTTCTATGTCGTATACACCCGCGCAACTCGCTCTCTCTTTTGCTCCCGCTTTCCCCTCCCTGTCCCGCTCTCCCCCTCTCAGTTTCTCTCACCCTCTTTACCTAGGTTTCACGTCCAGCGGTATACCGCTGTCGCCGGTCGCGCATTTCTTTTGTTTTCCATAATTAAAATCACAGTTGAAATTTAATATCGCTCTCATAATTTTTCCGGTGCACCTCAGAACGGGAATGAGAAAGTGGGGTTCAGACGATGACTAGTAGGAGAGAGAGAGAGAGAGAGAGAGAAAAAGAGATGCTTTCGTTGAGATTCCCGCCGTGGCTTTCGTATAAATCTGAAGGGGTATAATTTTATAATATGAAAAAATTCCAAACGCATTACCCCATATTTCATATGGGAGAATGAGAAAGAGGAGAAGAGGAGAAGATCTCGTAAAATGCTAAAGGGAGAGAACTTGGGCCTCGCAATATGGCCAGCGACCACGAACACTTCTTCCCCAACGTTCATCTATAGAAACAAGAGTGAACCAAAAAGCCCCCATACGATTCCTGGCTAATAATTTGACCTTCATCTAAACGAATTTAAGCGATCCTAATAAATACCGTAAGTTCGAGATTGCCGACGTGTTCATTGCACACTGCCATAAAGTATCTGCATAATTCTACCGACAATCTACTCGTTGGCGAGTACCATTGCGCGCCGTGCGTACACTCTGGCGTGGGCAATTCGCGGTGTTATTAAAACTGTAGATTACACGCAAAATTTTTCTCATAAACGTTCATTGGGATGAAGCCCGTAGAAAACGTGGGCGTACTTGCAATGTAATTCGTGCCAGTTATGTGCCGGTTCGCTTTGCGCTGTCTTCTGCGTAATTACATTTACTGAAACGCACTGTGCGACATTACATTTAGGAGGAGGCGACGATTTTTGTAACGTTCCGACGAATTTCGCTGTTAGGACGTACTAAGTTACGTTGATTCATTTCCAACCTCGCCTAGTAGTGCAAAGCAAATATATCACGTTTATGCGCATAGAGAACATACCAATGGCGTGCATGCACGTCATACAGGAGATGCCCGTCCTGTTTCTCTACAACATTACGTCGATTATTGCTTCCATATTTTTATCCCGCGACCATCAATTCCGCGTAGGCGGGACAGTTCAAGTCTCAGAATCTATTTCAGTACCGTTACGCTCAAATAAGATGCAAAAGTGTTTACTACATATCAAATTACCATACTTACACGATAAATGCAAGTCATTCCCAATCATATAGGTACGGAGGATTAATGGTGAAGAGAACTTGATTACTGGTTATTCATAACCCGTTAATATGATTCATTACTAAACGCAGTATCATTTTCACATACCCATGAACGATCTCAGAATTGCGCATAGATATAGTGAAAGATGTACGCAAGCAATCTAATTCAGCTGGAAACAGTTCAGATAGCATAACAATTCTCGTTATTGTGTAGAAGAAGACGCATGCGTCGTACGCCAAGACTACCAGATTTTAATCTACGATTAGCTGCATTATTCCTCTTTCGCACACACCTTCTCCTCCATTTTTTCTCCAGTCTCACCGCAGTAACACACGTTGACAATCCAATTTGTATCGCATCAAGTTAAGACGCAGACCGAGTGCGGGTGCGTGAACGGGCAACTACCTTTGAAAAAGGAAGCGAACGAGGCGAAGGAGTCGAAGCCAATAATGAGATTCGAAATGCAGGTATTCTATAAAACAACGACGCCTTGAAGCACGTTGTTATAGTATTATGTATATACATATATATATAGTGGCACTCATGCGCGCAAATGTATACGTGCACAGTATGTGGATTGCATAATGCAACGTTTTACTCGGTGATAACTTATCCAATCACCGCACTGTCAGTTACAATCTACCGACTCCATTACCTGTCGATTTATCTTAATGGAACGTGATCGTTATTTATCACTATTTTCAGTCGTGAGCAATTCCAGTTCAATTTCTCTCCCACTTTTTCTAGCCCCCCTTCCTTTTTCCCTTGCACCTTTCCCTTTTCCACCGACGAGTAACAGAAGTGGTAACAACTCTTTTTTCTTAAGGAAAGAATACAGAAACAGAAATGAGAGTAGAAGCAGACGGCATCAGAAGCATTTCTTCATAGATCATGAAAAAATTATAAACTGAGTGCAGTGCGGTTACACAACACACCATTGACGGTGTTAAGTAAGAAATGTTACCTATAAAAGCTATTCTAGCTCTACATCAAGCTATTCTGTTAGTGTAAAAGTAGCACCATGCCTGTCAATATATGCATACTAACTAGGTGTCCACATTATCAATAGAAGCGTGTTTTAGGAGCGTTCTATCCTCAGAAATGATTCGTGGCAAGACAGAAAAAAAATGATTACCAGAGTCACGTACCATTAACAGTGATTAAGGAGTGCTCTAGACGACGGCTCAAAATAGAGCAATGGGAATATCGTGTGTTCACCGTGTCATCGTCCTCATCGTCGCTGCCGTCGACGTCATCTCATTCTAGTGGTAGCGCGTGTAGAGAGAGAGAAAGCGAGAGAGGAGGGGGTTATTACTCCGGCAGAAGCGACGCATTAATTTGCCGGGCGTCCCTTATCAGTGACGTTTCATTTGTCACCAGGTTGTACCATAAATGTCAGCGAGCGCGCTGGCTGCTAGGCAAGGACTTTGCAGCTGGGCGCAAACTTGCATGTCTTGCGCGCTGTGACGGCAAGTCGGCCGCGCAAGAGAAGTTTTCGCGCAAGAAAGGGGTGACGGGTGTGGGAAAGGAGGCGTCACCACTCTCGCGGCAGGCGGTCTTAAAGTCGACACGGTGCTTAAATGTATCTCCAGGATCCGTTTCCGTGAGCCCGCCGCCACTACACGCCGCCTATATTTTCCCGTTTCATTTACACTGCAACCGGAGCGCAACGTTCTGCGCCATTAATGCCTCCGTAATTTGGTCCCGCCAAATACTTTGTAAGCGACAATTTCATCCTGGGCGATCGATCGCGCGAATGAACGGCCAACGCTAAAATCAGTCAGGGTGCTGATAGTAAGTTGTCATATTCTGACTAATGGCATTCATCATTTTCATCCGACCACGTGCATACATCTGTCGGAAGCGAATTAACTACGAAATTGCTGGATCAACCGTGCATAACAGGATTTGTTAGAATCGGTCAGTTCTTGATCCCTCCATCGTCGACTTCTCTTATTGCCCTTCTCGCATCAGATTCTCACGAACGAAATGGATGGAGAAGGAGCGCGAGGTGAAGGACGGGCGGTAGGGAGGAGGTTGCGGTGGTTAAATTCCATTGGCAGATTCCGTCGTTACGCGAAGGCAGGATAATTAGCCGATGTTCCGATTCGCGGAAGCCAGAAACCCGGTGTCGGAGTGAAGGAGCGGTAACGGGAGGCTTGGCGGTCTCGCGCGCGCACGCATGCGCGTACCCGTTGGATCCCGGAAACCGCGGGCGATCGTGGCCGGAATCCAAACGCAATTAGTTACACGCGCGCGTGGTAGGTTAGGTGCAAGGCCAGCTCTTCCCTCCTATCTTCGAACCTACCCTCCGCGCACACACTCGTCGTACGTAGCAACTGTGAGCGCATGCACGTGCCCGAGGTCCCGTATGGCTGTGCGAAGAAGCGTTCGTTCGTGTCGTAGGGCAGCTAGGAGCTCATATTTTTTCCCTCATCTTGCATTTTCCGCTCCATTCCCTCCGGGACGCCTTACGGTTCTTCGTCGTGAACCCATCCTTCCGGTACCGACGCGAGAGAGAAGGCGTCTCTCCACCCCCTTCATTTCCAGCCAGTTAAATAACACCTTATGCGGGTGCACTGGTCAACGCCGTAAACATCATGGAAAGAAACGGTGCCCGGGTCTAGCAACGGTCCCTCACGCCACGTAATGATGTTTCTCTTTTAACCTGACCCCACCACCGCTACCTGCCGACTCAACACTCTCGAAACCATAGAAAGCGAACCAATGCGCTCGGCGCCTCAGTGGCGCCAATGTTACATTCTCATCTCGCCGGGAAACGTGCTGACATCGTTTCATTGACACTATCTTACATTACAGTCCTTTGGAATAATGTACGGGCTTATGGCGTTTTTACAATACAAGTAGATTTGCAAAAGAAAATAATACAATGTGCTGGTTTCTTGCCGCAGAAGAATCCGAGATAATTTTCCTTCGATATTATATTACCGTCAATTTAAGTTTGCTAAGAGAACCAGTATTAATGAGACACCAATTTCAAGTTTTCCTCTTTTCTCTAACTTTAACAAAACCGGCTTTAGTTTATATGCTCTCTAAAGCTTGCGGCTTCACACGAGCTCCTCGAAGTAAATGCATAAATCTGACCGTGTTAGATTTAAGAGCTCCCCACGCACCTCTACCAAACGCAATAACCTGACCTGTTTCTTTATACTTTATGATTCGGGCTCAGCCTCTTCTCGTAAATACGGTAATAAACAGACCGAACTGTAATACTGACAAGGGCTTATACCGACTCTTACAATTCTGTCTGCCCCGCATGAGTCTCATGTCATCCGCTGCATCACATCTACCAACCGTCAACTTTTCGTTTCCCTTCTATTAAATATTATTCCCCTAGCCTTCTGCTCCCTTCGGTGCATTTCCGTTCCGCGGTATGCTCCTTCGTCAAATAGATCCGGACTGTTACTATAACCGGTTACCCTGCCTCTACCACCCCTTACCTACACGACCGCATGCACCCCGAGAAACCGTGTGATGTACGAGGCGAATTAATAACACCCACTCTCGGTGGTAATATGTACATACACCGATGTGCGTGGAGGTACGTCGGAACATTTAAAGATATATAGAGGTTCCTGTGTACATCGGGGACGGCTAGGCTTTACGCATGACTAACATTAAAACAGGACGAGACTGAAAAACTCAAGACGTTTCACTGCAGCGTTCTAGGGAAGTTGGACCGAATGTCGAAGGGCGAAGAGTAATTTTAAGCGTCGATAAAAGTAATTTTTAAAACTCAAAGAAAGCACAACGGGTAATTAGAAATTCCAGCATCTTTCTGTTTGCTTATCTACTGAAAGTAACGGATTTTGATTCAGTATCATTCCCGACGAGGCGGATGAGGCGGTGAAGGCGACGCAGAGGTACCCTCGAAAAAGAAACGAGTGAAAAAGCATACGTCTCGACAGGAGCGTGACTTGGCACTGCTCCTCGTCCTTTTCGTATTCGTCCGAGTAACCTCGGGAATTAATTTGCGCGAAGCGCCCTAAGTGGCGTGATGAAGATTGAGGGCGTCTGGGCTCGTGCTCGATCGTTCGGCCGCAGAAGTATTTTCGTAGCGTCGGAAATGCGTCGCGTGCCACTAGGATCCCCTGAGAGGATCCACCGATCCGTCGTCGGAGGGCGATTTGCATTTCATTCGGAGAGTCGACGGCACGGCGGGTAGGCAGCAATCCTGTCGATCGCTAAATTACTTACCGATCCACGTTCACCTTCTCACCCCCTCTCCCCCTCACTCCAATCCCTCGTGTCCTATCCCAAATAGGCAACTTCGAGACGGGCACAACAATTTCAAAAATATGCCTGGTTACCCTGAGCTTTCTATTCTAATGAAAATGTACGTATTAGATGTGTTCCTTCTAAACTGTACTTGCAACGTTCTTAGAACTGCAAAGTAACAAATAACAGCTATCGTAGGAAATCTGTTACGGTGTTACGCTCACCATTGGCAATACAACTTTCGAAAAGGACCGTTAGGATATAAGCGATGGAAGACAATCGATGAAGCAAGTAGGTGTCTACCGCTGCATCGATCATCGAGTAAATCTAACAGCTCCGCAAAATCATACGAAAAATTCATTATCGGACACGTGGGCGTACGATAACAAAAGGACAGATGTACGGTTATGTAGACGTATATGCACATGCACGTGTACCACGTGCATACTTAGTTGTAGATTGTATTCGAATGGGCTCTGAAGTGGGCAGAGTATCTTTCTGCGTAGGACGTACGATGCCGATGGCCCACGCGACTCGCACTCTCGTCGGACAATGCCAGCCGGATGTAAAATTCAAATGGAAAGCCCATTGAGAGCGCACGGAAAACCCATGAAACCGTATTACGATCACCATAAAAGGGCGCATCCGCCGCTTGGTAGCTTTCCTGGTAACTTTACACTAAACTTGCTTATTCCCATGCTAGGTTCGTAGATAGCAACTGTATCTTCAATAACATCAGTTGCACCGATGGTGGTACTCAGGTACAGATTTGGTCTTGCAGGAGAATTTTACGATATACGACGTATAAGTTCGATCGGATCAAGATGAGATCATACAGTTCGTAATTCATGATGAAAATTCATTTAGTCAGACACAAGGTAGAAGTACTTTTAAAGAAATAAATAATATATTACGATTGCGTATCGTGATCTGTAATTCACTGTCAACAGTGACTATTGTTTATAACTTTTATCAGCGTCTTGTTGCGATCTCTATAATTTGAAGGTAGCACGATTTAAACGTAAAACAAATGCGATTAAACTCCATTTGTTTCTTAACGTAGAGCACAAGTAGACCGATTCACAATTAAAATCTGATACGAAATAGATGTCAGGAATTGCACGAAAATTTACGCTCTCCCAAGTGAGACAAACTGCACTATTTGAACGTGACAGTAAAACACTAGACAAAGTCGTAGAATTGATGCCATCGCTTACTGGCTCCAGGGAAAACGATGAAAAGTATGCAAAAAGTCACATAAGGGTAGTAGGAAGACGGAGATAAATAGAACAACAGAAATGAAAGTGACTGACGCAAGCAAAGTTCACAGAAAAACGAAGATAGAAGGTGGAAGGTTGATTGCGGTACATGTTGCATATATCATACCAAAAACAAGGAAAGTAACTCCGCCGCAGATGACGAGACGAACGCGATACAGCGAGTGGCAGTTCAATTGAACGTGCCCGGTTCTGTGTTGCGATAGATCGATACCATCACTGTGCACACGCCGGTTATCGATCGCCACGATCAAATGCAACTATCGTTTTCGCTGCATGCCTGAGTTCGATCATCACTCAACTGTCAACCAATGCGCTTTATGACATGGTGAACGAGCAATGAGTTCGTCTCCCGAATTGCTTCTCTCTCGAACATCTTACCGACCATCATTCAATTACCGTCCATGTAAAAAGCGCGACGACTTGTTTCATTCCTTGAAACAAAAAGATTTGATTTGTCCCTAGTAGACGTGCGCTGGTAGATTGCAATCGAAATAATAAAAAGTCAGCCCATTCAAGATCTTCAGCGTACTGAATAACGGCATCGATTGCAACTAAAGAAATGCTTTGTGCTGGCTCTCATTTCAACAGATATCACGCGATAAAGTGAAAGCATTATTGAATTTTACGGAAGAAAAGAGTAGTAGAAGAGTAGTGGGTTTAAGGCTAATAAACAAATAGTGTGAATTTAAATGGTGCTTTCCCATATCTGTCATCATTTATGTTTCGTCAACAAGATTTGCAATTTTTTGAACAGGCTGATTCAGATAACAAATATAAATGTATCTTACTTAACCCCATCTGCCAAGCATCTCACTTATTATGCTTCAAGTGCATCCTTTAACACGTTTCCCCAATTTTGAATGTTGTGTGTTCGTATATGTAACGCCCCATTATAATTCGCTCATTTGTTAAATCACATTCATCCATTGTCATCAAACATTCGTCAAACACTTGTTCATTATGGTTCTAGCACGCTGGGCATCTATTATCAACTGGTTTAATAAACAATACTGTACGAAATGGTAAGCTGTGATTACCTATACTACAACATTCTCAAGTTTCCTGCCAGTATATATCAATCAGTAACTCCACACGGCTCACTGCTACGGTCTAAGAAAATTAACAAAGATTTCACACAAACCACAAATTTGTGTAGTTCACTTCATGAACTGACAGAATACACGTGATCAAAGGGACATACCTACTGGGAAATCCACCTGACGCTTTGACCACGATAGCTCCTGAGTCCCGCGAATGCTCATGAGAAACATACACATATGTTGCGCACTGATACTCTTACGTACACAAGTGGACCCACAAGAGTTACAGGGCAAGGGGTATATGAGAGGCCCATAGAGTGAGTGAGCGAGAGAGAGAGAGACTCAGGACATCAATGCACACACACACACAGGCGTATGCATTGCGCATCATGCCGACCCAAACGCAACGCAGATACACCGGCTACCGCATACCTTGCCTAGGTGTGCAATAGCTAGATGGATGCATGCATAATTGATATCCGTATGTATATCGTGCGTATACCTAATGCATGTACATGTATATACACATATACATATATGGGTATTGCGTATCTACACAATGTTCTAAGCTCTGAAGGAGATCATTAAGGATCAGAGAACAATGTAGATGATGCTCGGGTAACATTAAGAGAGGTGCGAATCGTGTCTAGTACAACTAATACACAAGATGCACTCCATTGAGCTACCGAGATCTCGTAGAACGGTTTCAATGAAGGTTACTAAGCATCACACGTACTCGTACATGTAAATATATGCTAGAGAGAGTAATGCAGTGGCCCTCGAAAATTATAAACGATTATACGTAGTTTATTAAGAGTATAGTTTCTTAACAGATTATCCAGTTTACTGATTTATGACAAATTACACGTTGACTACGATAAAAATATCAAATTCTGGCAGACAAGAAATCTCGGAAGCTGTCACTGTCTTCCATTCAGTTAAAACAAAGCCACGGATTCACGGAAGAGAACCATGGGGTGTAAAATTCAATCGCACGTGATATAAATACATACTGGCTGAATATCTGAAGACAGCAATATAAGAAATAGCCAGCAAATGTGGCATTTAAAAGAAGCATCCAAGTGCGGGTTCATTCAATCACAACGACACGGTGCGAGTAAAAAAAAGGACGTCGTTGACACTCGTGGAAATTGAACATTCGATTGCATTCACAGAAGAGATGCGGCGCGATGTGGAAAAAAAGCTTAATAGAGTCGAGAAACTCAACGAGGTCATTACCCGGTGGCACGTTGGTTACTCGTCACGACACTGCCGCTAATCGGGTGCACGTGCCGAGAAATGGGTCGAGGCTTATTACGAGTGACGTTATCCGGGCCTCTCGTATCGCGAACTTTCTAGACACGTCGGATCTACTTCAAATACGAGCATGCGCGTCCCTCCGTGCCAATTAACTAATTATCGGGACTGCCGGATGATCGCGACCAGCGAGTCAGCATTAATTGCACGATCAAAGGACCACTGCACTTGAATAATCTGCACCGAGCGCGCGGCAAAGGGATTCAGTGGAAGAAAATGAAAAACGAAGGGATGAAGGGAAACAGGCTGAGGGACAAAGACAGAAACTGACAAGCGGACAGGCGGAGCCAGCGGAGGCAGCAAGAGAAGTTCATTTAGAATGCTCCCAATGAGCAAGCGCTACCCTTATCAGCGTGAGCGACACATTTAAATTTTATAAAAATAATTATCCGCTAATATGTGCCAAGTATTATCAAATTTGATCGGTATACACAGAGCATTTCTATTAGATGCGTCTGAGTTTCTAGTAGAAATTTCAACTGACAATGAGTGAAACACGTTTTATCGAGCCGAGACAATTACTTGAGTATTTGAGTAATTCTTCGAGTAACTTGAATATTCAAGCACGTGGGAAAAAAATAAATTTACCTGGAATATACGAACAGTGCAAAACATTCAAGTATGATGCTGTAGACTGCATGATGAATCGAACAAAATGATTTTTAATTTGTCGTTGAGAACTGATGATGCGTGCGTGCATCCTGATTGCAGTCGACGACGACCCTGTTCATTGGTTATGAAAAATTACAAAAGCCCCTTTCATGATCAAACGACACAATTATCGTTCGCATACATTCGAACTTTATAGAGCGATACTACGCGAATGGAGCTCTATAGCGCTGATTGTCCTTTGTTTCTGGCTTACGGAAAATTGTTTGAAGCACGTGGAACCCCGTGGGGCAGTTTTGCAAATAATCGAAACGTTAGTTTTCACGGCGTCGAAGCACTCGTTGTCTGTACAAAAACTAAAGGTCACGAGGGAGTAACTAAATAAAAATTCAAATGCTTCGACGCAGCATAATACATTGTTTCCGATTCGCGGCACGGATCTGTGCAGTACACTACATAGCCGTATGACAACCGTTCACCTTGAATGTTAATTGGTCCGTGCCCACAAATACAGTTCTCATCAAATATATAGGATAAAGATTTAATAAGTTTACAATAACATCTCACAATGAGTGTTCTGAGAATCGGACAGCTGCACGGCATGCCACACTCTCACGCCATTGAAAAGTATTGAACGACCGCTCGCGAGATACGTTTGGCAAGGGCAATGCCTACTTGACGAACGCGATCAGAAAAAGCCAACTAATCGAAGTACCGATGAGCGTACCCTCGACGTTTGTTCCGTAACTCGACTTACGTACGAATCACGGGCTAAGCGTGGAATCGTCGCCGAGTTAACGTGATTTCAACGCAGAGCCCTCCCCGCCAAGCCGTACATCACGGTGACTCGAGTTAACTCCGAGAGTTTCCCACCGCGAAAATGTATGAAGTCCTCGGGATCCTTCCTGTACTTTGCGATTTATCATTCGTTCCTCGCCACCATACTCAGGGGGATTGTGCCGTGGAGGGCCTGTCCCCATTTAGCCCGATCCTCCCTTGTTGCCTGCCGACTGAACTCGTAGGGGATGAAAGCTCGGGTAGTTGCGGCGGTAGGTGGGTGGGTGGTCCGACGGTGATTCAAAACTTACGAAACTGTCGGTAATTCGGTCGAAAATGTATCCCAACGCCCGCGCCGCGCCGTCTACGGAGCGCTCTTCACTGGGAGAGACATAAGTTGAGAAAGGAAGAGGACAATGCGGGAGACGGCCCTCCTGGCAACCGGTAGTCTCTCCACTTAATTATACTTCAGCGAATTAACTAATTATCTTTTTCTTCTCTTTCATCCTGTCTCTTCATTTCTCTCCCGCTCCTTGTCTTTGTTACACTCTCACTCTCGCTCCTCTCCTCCGCCTCCAACGTCTCGCGATACTTCTTTGTCGGTTCCTTTCCCGACCCGTCACATGATTCTTCTCGCTTCAACTTAGTTTCCTGAGTCGAGTACGTTCGTCTGCTGCAGTTCCTCCTCGGTCGATATTCCTGTCCGCTTTCATCGTAACTATAGCAACGGTGGTTCGCGAGAAGACCTACCGAACGTCTGGCCCGAATAAAGATTCGTCTTTAATTATAATATCTGACCTCCCAGCAACCTCGCTCCGCTAACTCCGTCAATGATTAGATCCAGCCAAGTAGTCGCGGCTTTGTACGATCAGACATCTTTCACCAAAGAAGCGAATGACAGTTCAAGCGAGTGAAATATCGCGAGCTCATCAAAGGATGCGTTTAATATTCCGTTTGAACATTTACTGGAAAGCTATGTGAAACATTCTTCAATAATTATGTTTTTCAAATTCTATAACATATACTGTTGGCATCGCAAATAAATTGGCTTGTATAAATTTACGTTGAATCTAATTTGATTGAATTACCTAGTTAAATTACCACTGCTTCATCGATACCCCTTTTTTCCCGGCACGTAACAACCTATCTGAATATACAATAGTTCCAGATCACTGCATACGAAATTATCTGACATTGTGCCATTACAGCCAACATTCACTCGTCAATCTTGTCAGTGACCGTACAAGAGGACCCTGAACGAGGAATAGAAGGAACGAGAGGGGAACGTTGGCAGTAGAGAGACGAGATGCACGTGGAGAGTGGAATACGCGAGACAGAAGTTTATAGGGTAGGACGAGTACCTATATAAGGGGAGGGATGCAAGTGAGAGGGAAGCAAGAGTGGGTGAGAGAGGGCTTACGTTTATCTGCGGCACAGATCCATAAACTAATTCCATTAACTTAGGACTTTGGATTAACGAATGATGCGCATCCACGTATAGGAAGGACTGCCAAGCAAGAACCGTAATTAGAGATAGAACCACCGAGAGTGTGGCGTCAGATTTGCACGTAACTGGAATCGACGGAGCATTTCGATTCTCTGCCTCGTTCTTATACTTGTCTACCAATTTCATGTGATACATAAATATAATATCCAAAGGCGATCGCTGAATATAATAAGAGTAATGCAGACGTTTAAATAAACCGCGTACTGAAATGTTGAAAATTCTATGACTAGTTCAGTTTGGTGTGGAAAATAGTACGGTTTTAAAACGACCCCACCAAACAGAGAGCCGACCTGGTTTCTTACCAATTCTCATTTGCGCGCTGTCAATCCGAATCTCGATCAATGTCGACAATTATCATCGTCGTTGACGGTACCGTAATTATCACGGTCTTCGAACCGTTATAGGTACAATGCGAGGTCGGCGATAAACCTGGCTCCGGATTTAATTAGCTCGGGGATTCAGTCAGCCGATCTCGAGGGATCCTAACGCCCCACAGTCTGCCCCCCGCTCGCCACCCCGCCGTTAAAAGTTCTCGACACTTTTAATTTAAATCCGGTTCATATCTGGAGCGAGGAATAGACGGTTGGATGGCGGCCGAATAACATCATACAAACCGTGTCCCATTAATTAAATTCCTTCGAAGTAGTTTTGCAACGCCGGCGGGAAGGATGCCAAGCGACCAGCATCGTCGGTTCATTAGAACCGAATAGACGCGAAATCGAACATAGTTTCGTGCCCAATTTGCGCTTAAAACGCTCGGTGCATGGAATGTCTGCGTTGTAAGGTCTCAGGAGAAACGACGAGAGAAAGAGAAAAAGGGGAAGGTGTGATAGAAAGCGGACGGGGGGTTGAAGAAGTTGAAAACTCGAATTAAACGTGAATCGTCGACAGCGTCCCCTGACGAGTTCCTGATCATCGAATATTCTCCGATTTCAACGGCGTGGCGCCACGACGAACGTTAAGGTAGACATATACGAGTATTTACGTCACGACCGATCTCCTCAATATGGTCACGCACGTGTGAACCATCGTAAAAGAGGAAAAATCGCAGTATATGTAGTACGCCTTAGCAGTTTCCGCTGAGATCGCTAGGACGCGCGACGTAGCTTCAAGAAGTAAACAACTGGATGCGATTATTAAAAACATGTCGTTTGTTAAGCAGAAAGTCGACGTGTGGAAGAATTCAGAGGGTGTGGAAGGAATGTGTCAAAGAGGTCTTTGGTCCCTTGTGTCTCTCGAACGTTCCTGCACAGTAGCGTTTCTCTGACAAGCGTAAAAGGATGAGGTAAAAATTGTCGCACAAGAGTCGCGCGAGCGAATACCTTGGATACGATTCGCTGACATAAATACGCGACAGTGAGACTCTCGGTTAAAGTCAAAAGTGTAAAAGCTCACGCTTTCCGACCGATTTCATCCTTTCGCTTTTATCTGCACTGAAGCGAGTCTCTTCCACGAGTCACGGCGCATTTTAGGTCGCTATCCCAGATGCATCTACGTAGTTGTGATACACATACTCGCGAGACGGACGGAGGGAAGTGATGAAGGTGGGTCCCCGAGCAGATGGCGTATTGAATCGAACCTAAATCCGATTTAGATCAGAAGAAAGTCATTGTGCCGTATCTGTAATCTCTCTTCGGAAGCTCCGGACAGCGTAATTGGAGCGTGTCTAAGAACTCTCTCCATCCCTCCCGCTCTTCAACTTTCGTTCTAGCCGACCGCTCTCGGCTGCGGGCAAAAATTGATAGAATTAAATAGCCGATAGAAAGGGGAACAGGATGAAAACGGATTTGCCGACATCTAAATCTGCGCCGGCTTTCGGAGCAGCATTTCCGGAAAAAGAGTCAAATCAATCTCGCGTTGCATTAACGCCATTGTACGGATTACAAATGCGGGCGTGCCAGTTCTCAACTACGGCATAGGATGAGTTCATAATCCGTATACTTAATCCCGGATATAAGTAAAACTGCAAGTACCCAGTCGGAGCCAATAACGAAGGTAGCCACTGAAAGCACCTATTACGGAAATATTTGATGGCGTCGAAGTAAGCATGAAGCGGGCGCGTATTAGGATCTAACTATCTAATTCGCAAATGCTTTTGCAAGCAAATTATTGACGTATTAAGCGCAATTTGCGCGTTATTCACTTCGCGCAAACAGCAGTTCGTATGCCCGCACATGTAAGTACGCAATGAAACTCAGTAAAACGTCCATTGACCTAAACGTACGTAATTCTCAGTAGCACCCGAGGGTATCGCCCAGCCGTATCGTGTTTGATCGCAGGACGTGCTACCGACAATCGTGGGAGCGAATTGCGGCCAGCCGCACTTCACCATTAACGCCATTCAAGACGCGCCCGGTAAAGGGCATTCATTTCTAATTAGCATCTAACTGGCACAGGGTATGGTCGACGCTTACACCGTCACGTGTCACGGTTCCCCCCGAATACATTGACGTCGCGCGCACGCAAATGCGCGCGTATTACTGGCATACTGGCGCGTCCTCAACATGGGCTGCTAACTTTTACGAGTCTTCCGGGAAAGTTCATGGCTTTCTGCATTACGTCGCGTTAAAATATATTTTCGCGCGATAAAAGAAAGACACAGCGAGTGCGGCGCCCTTTTGAAACTGACGTAAATACTAATTACTTTCGCGGCGCGGTAATGAGGCTACGCGGTCGAGCATTTTCGCACGGGAAACAAAAAAAGGTCGGGAGGAAAACAGAAAAGCGGCAGGGTGGAGCTGCGACATGAAAGCCTCTATGTTCGCCTTTTCAAACCGAGAGGCGTGCGCGTGCGCGCAAAAAAAGGCAGAAAGTATAGTGCAGTGATAGTGACACGTCGTGAATTGTAACAGTCATGAGAATAATGTACTATTTTTTCAGTTTCTTGAAAATCCGGCCATTTCACTTTACATCTATTCTTACGTCGAACAGACGAGTATGTATGCTTTGTGCTACAAAAAAAGAATCACTTTCGAAAGAATGTACTAAACCTACATATGGGCTGAAAAAAAAGAAAAAGCGCGAGGGCGTGCTCGGCTTTCACTGGACTTGGAAACACAGGCATCCCAGAAAATATCTACAGGTTGTTTATTATTCTGCACACGTTGTTCGGTATAAACGTGCAGATTTTGTTAGCCGTGCTTTTGGCCAGTGGCCAGAACATTTACACAGCGAGGGGACACAGACGTTGGAGTACCTTTCGATCGTGTCATTTCCGTTATTATTTTCGAGGGAAATAATTTTTTCTTTCTGCCCAGAGCGCCGATGATATAGAGAGCCATAGCGGAAACAATTTTATCGCATAACGGGATATCGTTTCATCGAAATATGCCACGTAATCCACCAGCATTTATGAAAAATGTATAAATCAAATGACGTAATAAGCGTATTGACAAATCTATTGCACTCAAAATAAAACTAGCCAAGCAATGATTAGATGTAAAAAATATATATATTTTCAAAGACTTAACAGACACAATCTCAATCGACGAATTGAATTAAACCGTCATATAAAAACAATTTACGCTTTGCTATCACTACATGTTTTTCTGAATAATTTAAACAATAATAATCCATTCAATGGATTTCTGAGACCTTTCTAATTAAAACCAAGAATTGAATGTGTCTTTCATGATAATAATGTGGTCCCCATTTTTGATTAATTTTTGTATTGAAAATCATCCCTTTGCCGCTTCTACCCCTAATGCAGATCCGCCTTATATGTTGAGTTTAATTTCTCGGCTCTTCCTCTCTCCCTCCTTCTTCACGCTTGTTCCCTTTTCTACTTGTCCTGACGCGATATTCCCCCAGCGTGCCTGACATTCCTATCTATATCTACCTATTCCTATTAGGGATGTAAATGCGGTAATTTCGCAAGGTAATTACTGAGGTCGGCATGAAAGTAATGCCTTTGAGCAGAAGTGAAGGGGGAAACCTGCTACCAACATAGCGCACCCAGCCACACTGCCCACCGTGTTACCCTGAAAATTACCCTATTGGACGAAGCCTGAAAGCGCCTCCGCGTTTTCTGAATTAACGCTTCCACCCCGATCGAACCAGCTGTCTGTTAAAGTCGAGAATGCCAAACCCTTTCCTCACTACCTCTCACACCTATTCCATTTTCATCTCTTTAGTGTTTTCCTACCGTCTACTCTATGATTCTCTCGAGCCGCCTTGTGATCTACTTCAGACGCAGCCCTTCCGTGCTGCGAATGCACTCACAGTTTCCCGTACAGCATGTCGATTGCCGTATGTACAACTTTAACGAAGGATTAACCCGAGAGCACGTCTCGGGTAACGAGGATGAACGGCGATATGGGAAAGATTAGATTGGACGGTAAGAGAAGCGAACAAAGAAGGCAGCGTGCGCGTTACTGCGACGGTAAAAGAAAATTCGAGATTGAAGCTGAAAGCAGTACTTGCCGACGCGCCACAGGTGCGACATCCGTGTTCTTTGAACTAAGTACTTTTTGCAAGGCGGATCCCGGGAGCAAAGAGCCGTGACGAAAGTTTCAGGGTTAATCGCTCGAGGTCGTGAAGCATCATCACTCCGCGTATCCTTGTTTCGTTTCAGCACCAGGCCTTACCTTGCCTCCGCAGATGCATGATTCATGTCTCCCGCACTGGTTATAACTCATTAGTGGAGGATTAAGACAGGCAGGGCGGTACGTAATGAGGGAAAGCAAAGAAGAGAGAAGACTGGTCTTATTCTAGAGAAAGAGAGAGAGAGAGAGAGAGAGAAAGTAAAAAGGCAACGCGGAAACTTATTTCTACGCCCAAGTGTGCGCGACAGCGTTATAGTGCTAGACGACCGAGAAACTGCTCGAAAGCCCGTCGACCACGGAATCGATAGAAAATGTTGGCACACGAAGAACCCGAATCACCACCACCGACAACACCACCGGCGCCACCACTGCGAAATTGAGTCCATTATCGCTCTCTGGCCAGGTACCCTCCAATACCATCGATATTCGTTTAACGCATCGTTTCCCTGCCAGGAGGGTGACAAACAAGGGTCCGACGACGAGAAATATAAAATTTAGGAACCACGGGAACGGAAAAGCACGAAGAAAGAGACCCGACGTCCAGGACTTCACTTCCAGCGGGATATAAAGGAAGACGGTAACGGCCAAACGAAGAGGAGCGAGGATAACCTTTGGGCCGCGAATGCCTCCGATGTCCTGCCAAGAGATCCTTTACTCCATTCTCTCCCAGTAATCCACCATCGCGTTACCGTGTCAAATATATCAATTTATAGCAAATCACGAGCAACAAATAACGCGAACGTTTAGAAATTGAGAGGATAGGGTGCGCGATCAATCGCGCGGAATGGAGAAAGAAGTCGCCGGCTTGTCGTGTGATTTCATGCTCGTTTGAAGCGACCGTGTTATAGAGACAGCGCACCGACCACTTTTCACGTTTTCTCTCGTCCGCCGCCCGCGCCGTCAGTGTATCGTGCACCGAAGAACAAAAGACCCACCGCACCGATCCGACCGCTGTCGCTTTAATGAAGAAATGTCAATTTGCCGTTTTAATTTTGAAGATGGGATCATCCCAGATTTGCCCGAAAAATCCCGTTATCTCGTCAAAGTTCGTAATACACCCATCTATATATCAGCATTAATGTGATTGCCAAGGGCGTAGCATCGGGAAGTCACGAAAAACCGCTCTCCGCGATGTAGGGAATTCATGAACGGGTCACGTTCCAGGGTAAGATCGTCTGAGAGATGCTCTTAGAACATCCCGAAGGGAAAAGCACTTGAGAATAAACATCAGGTGGTCAGCTCTCGCACCTTTCAGCATGAATAACCCACAGACTAGCTATCGCTCGAATTCCCTCGCAGTCTGCGTGTTTTCTCGTAAGTTTACGCGCCATTGGCCACCAATCTTCGGAATGAAACTGCCGCCGTTTAGTGGATTCTCAGTGTGCCCTGTTTCGCCGATAGAACTCGGAAAGGTCTGCGCGGTAGGGGGGAAAGCAAACTTAAAAAAGTGGGAAGCGTAATAAAGAAACCAACAAGACGAGGGCTTTAGTTGGCTGAAGCTGTGTACCGTTGCAGTTTACAAACAAGCACGTGTAATATGCACGCACGTCTAACGATCCCCGAGTAATATGCATCGTACTCGTTATTCGAGCACGTATTGTGGTTGGATGTACTAGAGATTGCTTTCTGTGACAACAGAGATTATGTTCGAGACGGCAGCATCACGGTAACAGAGAAGGGTCTATCTGGATATTGGGCTAAAATCCATAGCATGGTTCTAAGGCGAAGTCTTGAATATATGATGGAATCGCCTTATAGGAAAGAAATATTTTCATGCATTGGATGTATTCCGAACCAATAATCTACACGATCTTATTCCGGTGTAACTCGGCAGCTGGACTCTAAAAGAAGTTTAACACTGTGAGTGCTAAGTATATTTCGGAAAAATACCTAACAAAATCATTGCTACTTATAATAATAAAAAAAGGCGTAATGTATTTACCATGAATGCAAGCAACTTGTAGCGATCAATTTATCAGAAATGTCACATCTTGCCTGCTATGGAACTCATTACGGTGAAAACTGCTTCTCATCGACAAAGCTTTAAAGTTCCGATGACAAGGATTAGAGGTCACTTCAAAAGCTTTATCACTCCTCTTTACCAACATGCTTTGAGCGTGCCAACAAAATAGTACAGTACAAAGACTGATATCGTTGGAAGTTCGAGGTTCAAAGTTTCTATCGTAATTGATCACTTCTAATTACACAGCCACTATACCCGCCCTCAATCCCCTTACCAGGTCGTTGTAAGACCATACGTACATGAGCGCACGCATACGCGCGTTATCTCTATTCCAATATCTGCGTCGCTTCACGTCGTAACAGTGACGCTTCGCGCATACATAAACAGACACAACGTGGGGGATCAATCTGAGAAGCAACGATAAGGGTAATCTTTTTCACGCGTCAGGCAAAGTGTTTCACAGCAGAGTGTCTGGGAACGGAGAACAACGAAGAATGATAAACAGACGAAAGAGGAAAACGTAAGACAGTTGAACGGAGGGGTAGAAGTTTTTCGCAAATTTTAAGGACATAAAACAAGAGACATAAACTAGAAGACATTTGAAATTATAGACACAGCGCGTCAATATGCAATGGAAGCGAAGGGGAAAGAAGAGTGAAAAAAAGTGTATAGAAAGTGTGTATGAGACTATCGGTGTGATCCGAGGGTTGAAAAGCCAGAAAATATAGGATCACGCGTTGAATCGATGTGGGAAAAGTTACAGTCTCCAGCCGAGTGGCCAAGACACGACGATTCGATCATGAACGTTTGTTTACGAACGCGTCATTACCTTTACGGTCGTTCATGTAAATCCACATGAGTCCGTTATACGTCATAGTAGAAAGGTGACCGTAAATTTGATATTATACGACACGTATACTGAGCTTTTGTCGCATAACACGATAGAATGTTTATGGAGGCGTCGACTGCCATCGCATGTTATGACTTCCATATAATGAAAGGATTTTCTGAAATAGTTACAGTTATTTCTACTTCTGCCCTTTGTATCAACGCATCTATAGCGTAGCATTGAAAAGTATTGTCCAGGGCTAGAACGTCTTAAAAATAATCGTTTTCAACCATTCGTGTTTAAAAAGGTAACATTTTGCGGCAAAGAAAGAGTAACTTGACGTAACATTACGACGCCATGTTTCATGAACATAAATTGATGATGTAATGGCATTAAGTAACAGCCTGCCTGGTTACGCAAACATAATTATCAAGGGAACTTTCTTGCATATTTTATCAGATGAACAGTCGCAATGTTATTTTGCTCGTTTAGCAAATGACATTCAAAACATATTTAGTCCAAATGTGACAATGTACACAATATTATTTCAGTTAACACAAAGTAACTTACCTTTAGCCGAAGATCGCTGGCAGTCCACACCCGGCTCGCATAATCATTGGACGCACCCAAGATAAGTGTTCCAGTTGAGTCAAAGTCCACTGACATAACACCGGCGTTGCTTCCCACGAGGATCCCCTTACTATCCGATTGTCCTACAACAATTAATTCGTTGAAGCTGTAAATCCCTTTCCGCAGATTTCTTCGTAACTTTTAATCTTTGCATTTCAGCACACAATAAGACATTTCTGTCCACATTATTGGCAACTCATTTCTCTCTCTCCACCCCCTCTCTGCGTCTTTCAATTACTACCCCTCGCGTCTACATTATCTAAGTACATTACCCTCAAAGCTGTTAATTAAATTTCCGCTCCACTAGCTTATTCTTCGGCCAGAGTCGAACGAGCCGTACGAAAGAGTGAACGGAAAGATCAGCCACGATAAATGCACCGGTTCAAAGCAAGAGTATGAAAACGAAAAGTCAGAAGGATTGACGCACTTGGATACATCAAAACAACAGTTAAAACAGTACGCAAAAAAGACAATCGGAGCGTAACATAGAAGCTGAAAGAACAGGGAAACCGATATTGGAGTGCCAGTTCGAACTCGCAGAATAGCAGATTTCAGACTAAGCGGATATAACCGGTACGGTAAAGATAGATATTTCATCCAATTTGCAATATGGAGAGACAAAGGGATAAGAGCGGTGGCGGTGGCGGCGGCGGCGTCCGTGGCAAGGATGGCACCAAGGTGGCGGGATAGCAAACGGGGCGGTTGGATTATGTTCAAGCGCGTTATAACACGTGCGATCGCTTTGCCCGTACGGTGGGGAAAACGGTTCCACCGGTGGGCTGGGGTTTTAACAGGTGCCATCGCGACAGACTGTACAACGACCGGGCTGCGCAAGGTAACCTGTTGATTCGTTAACATACTTCATTAAGTGGACGGAGCGGAGAGGAACTGAAAGGCCGAGCGAGTGTTGTTTCGCAAAGAATGTCCGGCAACTGTTTATTCACTAACTTGCATTGTCTTGCTACGTTTCTAAGAAACAATTACTAAAGAATCCAACGAACGAGCCGTGAGAAAATTGATAGCACAATTCACAATCCATCATTAAATTGACGAGTAATATCATTGGAAACGTAGCGATACCGCGTGGAAGTGATTAAACGATATTTTTAAGTACACCCTTCGAACAGCGGACAATGTAAGGCATTTACCACTTCGACAAATATGAGTTTATGTGAAAACGCAATCGTTCAGAATAAATACTTGTAAAATGAGAACATGGTAGATACATTTCAAAAGTACGTTAAATTGATTTCTATCCATATCAACGAAATCGTATCGCAAAGTTTAATACTGGCTCATCATGTACTACTAAAAATAGAGTTTTAAAAATGTTGTTCATACAAACTTTCACAAACTTTCTAGTAACAATATCAAATTACTATTACTAAAATTATATTTTCCTATTACGAATATAATACAGACTCTGAAGTATTCAAAATCAGTATTTAAAATTTATCGCGATAATTTGAAGTATATGTTAATGATTTATCAATATAAACATTGAGTATGACAATGTTCGCGAAGAAGAGGAGAACAAACAGAGATAAGTGAACTAAAATTATGACTCAAGGTATGATTCTCACACAATAAGTTGTGAGTAAGAGTAATAGCGAGTGTGTTAGAAATTGTTGGAACAATTATTTTAATCTCGCAATTCTTTTGACATTGTGCATTGGGGATGATAAGCAATCTTGGTCAGGCGCCTAGCCGAACGACCCTGTTTATATTTGATAGTGGGGTTATTTTCAATTATTTTCTTATGTGTATTAAACTGACTGCCGATCAGGTATGATTATACGCATAATTACGTAGATGCAAAAACATACCATACAACTGGCAATAGCCCGACTACCATATATGTAGAAATACACGGGACCAAGCTGGGAACCGGTCCAAGACTGAACCTGACTCAAACCTTTCCCGACACACACGACGACTAGAAATACAACACAATAGCGTTATTCTGTCAAGAATTTAAATATTGCCAATTACCTTTCGTGATAGACCACAGCTTAACCTTCCTGTCGGCACCACCAGTAGCCAAGATTCTATCAACTGGGGACCACTTAACAGCATACACCTCCCCGTCGTGGGCACTCTGTAAGGGTTACAATAAACTTGACGTATGAATTTTTAAAAATCCTCGCATGCATTTGAAACGTTTTAATGCTATCCTAGAGGTGGATGAAGTCTAGGTAAATGGTATTCGTTAAATTATCGAAAATTATATGATGAGTTCGTTCCTAACAGTCTCGGCAACCGACTGCATATGTATTAAGAATTCTATATTCCAAACATTTATCGTTCAATAACAAGAAATATGGTACTATTCAAAGATTTAGTAAGAAGAGACCACGGATTTCGTTCAAATTTTAGCCTAGTGCCTCTTAAAAATTGAAGCCAATCCGTGTTCCGTCCACTCTGATCTTACCTGTTAAATATTAACTAGTAAGATGGGATATAAGCTCTTGATTGAGGAAATATTACAAACGACAACAAAAATACATATTCATAATATAAAGGCTTCTCCTCCCTGGATCTCACCAGTTATTTTAAAGTTTTATGCCAAATTGAAGCAGTTTGTTATTCTAAATAATAGAATATAAAAACAATGACATATTACCTACTTGCAAAAAGCAACATGCATATATTGTTAAAGCTTGTTGCGGTCGAGTACCTGCACGCTGTCGATTCAATATAATGCAACGCGAACAAGTGAAGTGCTGCAATAACTACATCCACATTCAAATTAAGAACCCACGATATAATTGTTTTATATGATTTCTTAACTATACTAAAAACAGAAACAAATGCAAGGCAATCAAATATGACGTGACCTACAAAAAAATACAATTTATAGAATACATCTTTAAAAAAGTATGTACACCTCTCTCCTATAGGAAGGATCCGATAACAGCTATCTATCTGCCACATTTTAATGAACCCCAGAGTTCGAAAAATAATTGCAAAACTAGTCTTAATCATTTTTGAGGAAACAACTTCTGATACTATGTGCCTCACTCCGCCTATATATGTATATGTGCACATGTACAGATAATTTACGCATATACATATAATTTGTAACTTGTATTGCATAATATGAAGAGTTCATTAAAACGACAAATACCAGTCTAAATGAATTGTAGAAAAATTGTATTTGCTAAGGGTGACACAAACTATCTCTTACAAAGCCTATTTATTGCCAAAAGTTTCCAAACTATTCCCTTAATGTAACAAGAACAAATAATTTGTATATTACAATTTTTATTACATTTTGTATTAACACAATTTCGGATACTGTTTAATAAAACCTAGTAAAAAATATATTACGAATTATCGTATTAACTATAATTGTATATTATTTGTGGTAATATACAAGTTATCATAGGTATATAAGAACACATGTTGCTTAAATGATACTATAACACCAGAACTGTATTTAATTGTCCATTTCCCATTAAATGCTATGCTATTATATATTCTTCTAATGCAAGGCAAACGTCAACTTGCATTAAACATAATAAGTCAGTTTCTTAATCAAATACGATAATACTAATTAAATACCATTCTAGTATCATTTTAAGTCCGTTTGTCCATGTCAATTGTTGGTGGATGTAACAAAACGCCAATAGTATCAATTCAATGTTGTAACACGTTTTGCTGTGTTGAGTATAATTATAAATTCATTATTAAATTGTTACAATAGGCGGGCGTGAACTTCGACGAGAGTGGGAAAATAACACCAGATGTGTATTTTCAGTGCAAATGGGTACTTTAACTTTTGATAAACAGTGAATAACTTAACACTTATTGTACTTTTAATTGTAAAGCAAAATGAACTAACACCGAAGTTGCTTCATGCAATGAGAAATCGGGTTTTACAAATATTATCACAATCGCATAGTTAAATAATGAAAAATTGTAACTGTCACAAAATCGCACATTGAGAGCCAGCATTACAAAGTGCCTAGAGTGTGTAATTTTAAATAATGACTGACAACGATAAAAATAATGGAACGTAATGAATGAGGTATTGCCGTAAGTCGAGTAAATAACCACCGTTGCGTCAGAGAAAGCCCCTGATCTGATATACCATAAATGCCAAAATAGATGGAAGGGGGCGAAATGAGAGAAGCGAAATTACCCGTAAAATAAACTTGTAACGCAATAACTCCGTTATACAAAGCATGCATGTCCTGACAATCAAGTGAATCAGAAAAACAATTGGTATTAATAAATATCTGCATCACATTCCATAACAGGTAAAATATAATATGCTGTACTATAATTATAGATCAACGTACAAACGTGACGGACACTTTTGTCGGTACCGACGTTGGAAGACCAGCTAACCCTTCTTTTAAACTGGACCGATCAGGACTGACTGGTCTTGTGTCCCTAGCCGCATCCTCCAGTTCCTTTTGCATTTTTGCTTGTCTCTTTCTGTAAAGAAATCGACGAATGACGTATATAACTTAAAACAATGAAGTCCTTGTTGGAAGTGAGACGTATGAATGAATTACAAATGTTGATATCAGATACACCTGGAAATACCTGATGACAGGCCACATTTCTTTCAAATTAACTTAAATCAAAATTCTATTATGATTCATGCAGACTAGTTAAAGCAATGCTATAAAGTACGAATAAATACCTTTTGCAATTTGATTTATATCAACATTTTTTACCACAACAGCAATTTAGTTTTACAGACTCATACATATGAATGAAATGTTTAATTTAAAAGTAGCAGGAGCTGCGCTGACACTGCCTTATTATGTAAGAAAGAATTAGTTTTATACAATTAACCATTCATAAGACTTTGCACATAATTAGAGGCCCCAACAAGACAATATGTTACAACACGAACAGTTTTAGCTTTTCAAGTTTGTTTCATATAAACGGATAAAATATATAATTATTAGTTTATGTACATGTTAAATATGAAATAAAAACATTGGAGTTTAGATTTGTAAAGTGTATTTTTTGATTTGACAAAAAACGCCAGATAAAGTGTATTTCAATATGTATGTGCACATATGCATGTAAGGTATAAACTGTACAGTGGGCTTTTTAGCTACCAACCCAAAGCTATTTAGCATTAAGCTTAATGTTTGTCACGTCATTTTGCCAGACTTACCCAAATTTTGACAAGGTATGCATCAAAAAGGCTGTTGGACTGGAAAAACTCTCACTGAAACGAAAATGTCAAGCAGTGTCAAGCAGTGTGGCCAGATATGGGGCCCGAGCACCATTGGTACCCGCGGGAGTGGGGATACGCCCAAGTATGCGGGCCCTGTCTGTGAGCTGACAGCCAATGCGTGGTGGAGTCCACAGCTCTCACAGACGGGCACGCACACTTGCACGTATCCCCACTCCCGCGGGTACCAATGGTGCTCGGGCGCCAGATGTGGCCTGATCTGGCCACACTGGTGCGAAGTGCTAGTGTAGAAAGCCCTAGAGCGTCTGTATGTTGCGTTTTTATCTGTGAAAAGCTTAAAGTTTGTAAGTAGTATTTACAGCTTATACGCATCCGAAATTACACAACTGTATAGCAGTATACTATAGAACACCTTTCATGCCATTATAGTTCATTAGTATATTTTACAAAATATTTACAAACTAGGAGAAAGTGTTAACTAATTTAAATCTGTAGTGCGGTGCACAATGTGTCTCTAGCTCATTATCAGGGCCAATTCAAATACATACCTTATCATATATTTAAATGGGTTTTTACAACTGTATGAACAAACTTGAAAAGGAACATCAATTACATAATTGAATCACGATTGAAACAGTTCATTTAAATTTCTAAATATTACCATGCAATATCAAATTCGTGTAATTACAAAACAAAAAATTAACTTAATGTAAGAGTACATAACTTGTTAAATTATATAAGTGTAATTAGAATAGGATTACACTGACAAACAAATGACTGGAGTTTTTAATGAAAATGTACATCATACTTACGTACAAATGAAACGTAAATAAAGGCACAGAAGTGTCAAACAAAGCATAATCAAAATTGTACGTTTCAATTTAAAACAAATCCAATATTAAAATGTAAAGTATTAATGTTTTAATGCTCCATGACGACATATAACACATTGACGATAGGGTCGGTGTGGATCAGAACACCAACAAATTATATCCGAACTTTGTTGAAAATTTAGTCATTCGCAAACTACAATCTTCAAATTATCACTGACGCGTTTAAACTCAAAACTCCCCATGAAGTGAAATTAATCTATTCGTTTATTCATTGTCAATACTCCTCTATGCAACAGTCAGGCTCAAGCTATATCGTCTCAGCCCAATCATTCTAAAACCATCCATGTTTTATAAACTGATACCGCCATAATGTATTACCAAACTTCGAATATTATATAAAAATAATGTCACAAAGAAATGTAATGAACGAATAACAAAGGTATGTACATTAAGAGTCATGATACATATTGAACATGTTCGATTTATGAGATGGTGATACGTAAATAGTCAGATATAACCATCTAAGTACTGTAAGGTAAAATCTAATAAAATTGTCAATATGTATAGACATTGAATAAAATACTAGATAAATGCATCACACTTCCACGTGAAAAAGTAAAAGGTTACATAAAATAGTCATGCATATGCAAAAGCACCTGGACAACCTATGTCTACTCTCTATTTTACTATCAAAAATTACAGTATTATTTGCAATAACCATGATGACCGTGTGTATTATATATACAGAGGCAAAATGTACAAAAGAAGAATGTTCATGACCCTTATAACCACTACAGTGTTCACCTTATATCCACTGCAAGATATATCATTTACAAGAAATTATAGATCAATGTACTTACTTAAGAAAATTATCGTTCTCTTCATTCATCTTTTCAGCGTCTCTTGCTTTGTACTTGATTAATCGCTCAACTAACTGCCGATTTTCTTCCTGTTAACATTTAATAACATGATAAGTACACTATTCATATTGTTTTATTGGCTGTTAGTAGACTGTTGCCACAATGCACACGTACGTAAGAATAAACTAATACGTACTTGTGCTTTTCGTAATTTTTCTTCCAATGATGCAAATGCAAGCTGCAAAGCTTGGTGTTCATCTTTGAGCATTTGGTTAATGCTTTCTAATTCTCTTTCTCTGCCGAGACATTTTCCTATATCTAATCGTAAGCTCGTATTAAGCTCCATGGATTCTGCCAGACTAAAATTTAAAAAAGATTTAGTAATATCACAATGACATACTATCTTAGTATATAGAAGAAAAGTAGCAAATACCTGGTCTCCTTAGCTTGAACTTCCTTTACCATTTCTTGTACTTTGTTATTAAGATCAACAATTTGCTGTGCATGTTCACCTTTTCTTTTGTGTAACATTGCTAACTCTTCAGCTTGTTTCAAAAGCCTAGCCTCCAGATCAGAGTTTATGTTAGTACCTGTACCTCCACTGGCAGCATCACGGCGCAATGTTTCATTAGATATCCTCAATTGAATATTTTCTCCACGTAACAAGTTTTCACTTTCGAATAATCTGTTATCTGACATCCGACAAAACGTAAACATTGAGAGAGGCTTAACGTAAGCATTGTAGAAACTAATCTATATGCATAAACTTATAAAGATACGTACGCAAACTAATGAGATCAGCAAAACAATTTGTTTGTGTTCTATTTCTTTCACGTAGTTGTGATATTAAGTCTTTTCTCCAATTATTTTGTTCCCTTGAGAGGACAGGTATTCCTACATCATCGGTTGCCATTTTTTCTACTAATGCACGTCACTATAATGTAAATAAACTTTCACACTTCTTTTCACTAAATTTTAATAACAAGATGTTTTCTGGATCCTTTCTGAGGCTGTACTGATAAATTTTAATCGAAATTGCACATTGGTTAGACATAAACAATTTAGAACCGTTCAAGAAAATAAGTTTTAGACATTAAATTATATTAATAATAAGTCAGAAAACCTCATGATAATCACATGACATATCACCTTTACCATAAATATTTTTATTATGAAAATAGGTACCCTAACCTAACATACCAAACACTACACTTCTATCAGCTGCTACACTGTGAAGTGCTGTGAAGTGTTTTAGTCACCGCCAGAGGGATCGACATTTATAACTTGCGATATATCGATAAAAGCGCGCCATTCGGGTATGCATGCGATTTCTGTATCAAATTAAATGCACAGAGCAATTAAACCAAATTTCAGAGTTTTCATACTGCGGACTTCTATTATAACTTTATATAAAGCATTCTGGTCTCATATATTTACGTCATATAATTGCTATATATACGTATGTATGCCTATACGTATCTCATAAAATCATAAACACCTGGCGGAGAACTAGAATTACTGTTTCAAATTGAAGTATCAAATCATTACTCAATCGGCGATATTGTAAAAGTAATAATATTATTCAGATGTGCATGAAAATCTCGCTATGCGTAATACTTATTTTCGATAAATATTAATTTTATTATGGTACCGTAACCGTGGGTGTTCCGTTCGATGATACTCCCCGACTCGATGAATTTCGAACTCTGTGTGTACACAGCAGAAACCAGAAAAGCTATACAATAGACTCAACATACAATGTATGATCTTCGAAAAAAATGTAAAATTTGGTCCCATTCTGCCTAAAGAATGTAAATCTAAAGATGCAATCAAAATCATTGCGAATATTTCTATTACACAGACCAATTTTTATTATTATATATGTTGTCACCGTACAAATTTAGTGAACGCGTAGTGAAGTGCTCTCGTGTGCACGGCCCGTCAGTGGTGACGGAGTCTGACGGGTCTGCGGCCTTCTCTGCTGCGGCGGTGGTGCAATGCCGGTTCTCCTTGTCGCAGCACGGCCGGGTTCGCTCCTTGCGGGAGGTTTCTCGTGCAGGAATGGGCGGTAGGGAGGCGTTTGATGAGCGTTAGTTTATGCTGTAATGTATGGTGGTATATTCTGTCCTTGTTGAATACAGTGTCGTTGTACAATGTTTGTAGTTTCGCTCGCTGGTGTAGTCGTATAATCGCGGCGCGGTTATTGGCGCGACGCGTTCGGCCACTACTATCGGCCACGGAGTGTGTCGTCGTTCGTCGTGTCCTTTTTCTTGTGGTAGGAAAGCGCGAACCAAGCGAACTCTTTGCCGGTGCCGAGAGCGGGTGAGAGTTCCTTGGCCACGAGGTAAGCGGTTTTCTACTGTTTGTGTAGTGAACTATGCATCAGTCTGGCCGGTGCCAAGAGCGGAGAGACTGATCGTAGCCACTGGGTATTTGCGGAGTAATGTATGTAATGGTAACGAAACAAGCGTGGCCTTGACCGGTGTGTGGGCGGGGTAGGCCACCTTGTCCGTCAGGTAAGTTGGAATGGTTTTAGGTGAACGAAAGCGAGCGTGGCTGTAGCCGGTTCTTGAGCGGGGTCAGCCACCTCGTCCGTTGGATATTGGCAGGTTTATTGGTAATAGGTAATCTCAAACGTCTTGCTTCTACTGCGTTTACTTATACTAGTTGCGATGCAATAAACTATCGTCTTCTTTCGGGCGATACCGATACGGCGCGGCGTGAGTCAAAGTTAATGTCGGGCCCGTCTTTAGCGGAGTCTTCCGAATTACGTGATTTCCACGCGGCGGTCTTTACTGTCGCGGTCTCTGGGCTTCGCAGCGCGTCAGAGGCTTAGAGGTCTCCGGGCTTGTCAGCGCGTCGGAGATTGTGATCGAATATCGATAACTGACAGCCCGGACGCGGCGCCTTTTATACCCGAGCCGCATGAGGGGAGGTATGTCGATCTATGATGGGAAGTACCGTTAGGTCCTTCCCCTCATGTGCTCGGGCATGATTAGGTCGGTAAGGGAGTACCGCTTTCCTCGCCTTACCGACCACGCGGTGTCTGTGCGTACGCGGCCTACTCCTACTGTCTCCGCCGGGCGCGCGCCGGTGCGATCTCCTTGGACCGGCGCGGGGTTCAAAGTTTTGTACGGTTACAATGTGAATAATCGTTTTAAAGCACGTACTGCCACAGTGCAATTATTTTTATCATTATGTTTGCTAATTATATTGACGAACATAATGGAACTGGTTAATGCAGTTCTGTGAACAGGTTTTCCACGTGAATGGTCCATGCAGATAATAGCTTACGTACTTGACAACATAAAGAATTTCATTAACATGCAGTGTCGGAATGCACATAAATTTGCAAGGACACCAGTAGCGTGGGTAAACTTTGTTAGCTGGCAGATATCGTGCCGTTAATCAGTGTTCAGTCAACAGAGCCTGCATTAACATGAAGATTAACTTCTTCGACTTATTTCTCTATTTGTAAAATAAATGTTCGCTGTCAAAGCGAACCGTTTCGGCGCAAAACATTATTATAAATCTACATGACAAGTTATTCTTAAGATGACGAAAGAAGCGAAACGTGACGGTATCGACTATGCAATTGCCAAATTGAAAATTTGACTGACGACCTAACCATTGTCCTTCAGACGACACTCCTTGTAGTATTACTACGATCAAGGCTGGTCCGAGCAGAAGGATTGAGCGAAGAAGTATGATTGGCGACTCCCTCCCAGAAACAACCTGGAAACGACTTCTTGAAAAGCACGGCTGCACACATCGATCTTACGTGATTCGGGTGTGAACTGCTATTAAACAAGCCCCGTACGGCGTGACGCGGCTTCTTTATATATAAAGCACAAGCGGCCAGAAAGAAAGGTTTAGTCGAGTGAAAACTCGTTATTCGTGAGTATTGATTGTTGATAACGCTTCCGGCCGGGACGGGCTATGGTATTCCTATGGTGTTACTTGAGGTAAGAACAAATAGATCATAATAATGCACTTTTTAGATTAAATATATTGAAAATAAGGCTTTCTTTTCTATCGAAAAAACAACCTACTCGAGTAGGATGAGATAGCCCATTATGTAGTCAGCTCTTACACATAATGTATTGTCTCCAAACCATTCTGGCAGAGATTTTGTAATAATTGCCAACAAATTCTATACAAAGATTTCCTTCACGGTCGGCACTGTCATGCTGACTTCGCCTCGTAAAACGAATTTTGTCAAGCGATAAAAACCTGTAAACCTTTTATATTTTTATTAAATTTGTATAGAATATCCAATTCTTTTGCTAATTTAAGGGTCATCCCACGTGGTGTTGCTCTCATCTGAGCAAATCCGTGGGTTTGTACTTTCATCACAAGGTTAATTCATTTTCAGTAAAGATTGGGTGGCCCCAATCTGATGAAAAATGATGAAAATACTAATAATATATTGTCTAGTGTAATATAATTAACATAATATAGCATAAGTAATACACAATAATGTATACCATAATACTTGATCTACATGTCTATGCGCTACGGACGGCGACAATTATCAATAATTATAATTATGGTATCAGCGTTTTTCTTCTGTTCGCGTCAATCAGTTTAAAGTATGGCGCAAAGTGCAGTATATAGTATAGGAGAAAATGTTTTCGAAGGAATAGTGAATAATCGACTACAAACTAGAGTGGGAGGGATATGACTCGGTCATCGTATAAATTGGTGAGATGTGCGTAGAGAAGAGAAGTCCTGTGCTCGCTTTTGACCGTCACGTTCGATTCTTAACGTCTGTTTTGTTAAATTTCGAGACGATCGATATACTCCACAATAACATGCACTCGGTAACTGTCTAAAGCATAAGTACAATTTATACTAACATAATAGAGAGGGAGATGAATTAATTGACATAATATCGTTTTTAATCAAAAGTACAAACTGGATGCAGAAATAAACAACAACTTCGGATAATTTTTAATGCACACTGTTTCGAGTGATACTTGGTGAAATGTTTCACGTGGTCAACACAATGATATCATTTGTTGTGAAACGAAATTATCATTCGTCTAAGCATACGCCACTCAGTTGCACGTCCTACCTGTGGTACGCCTCTATAAACCAATTGACAGGTGTCCCTACCGGAATCGTTAATGAGGGGAAGTAAATATCCTCTGTGGAATTTGCTACGCGGGCTGATGTAGTTATTCATATGATATGTTTCGGATGACGACTAACTGAGAGTGTACATCTGTACATTAGGTACCCATCGGTTATAGATGAACGGTCACCTTGGTGGTTCAAGCTCACTGTAGGACCCGAAAATGTTTAGTGTCTCGTAACTTCTCGACAAATTTCCATTATCGTGTAGTATTGAAAATGTCATACAAATTACGCAAATCTCAGTAAAGAAGACCTTCACATTTTCAAATATTTGGTAAGATACACTACGTCATAATCTGTTATGTAAATGTCGCTGCCCATAATCGAGCACGGTACGGCACGGTATATAATTAAATGATGCTCTGCATAGTTGTCCGGTCATTTTTGCCGTGGTCAATTAACGGCCCATACATCAGCAGTATTTCCGACAGTCTTTTGATGCCGCAAAATTTGTCGGCCAGGAATATTATTGGTTACTACGCAACGCACGCTTACCCGCGACAAATATGCTTCAGTCGTACCACAACCATTGACAAGTTTTATCCATCGACAAATGTCTTGGCCTGCACGGTTCAGCGCTGTCGTTCTCGACTAACGTCAAAATGACTGTCAAAGCTCGTTCATCCATCCATATTATCATAACGTTTGTTAGCGTAGAATTGTCTGTTGTAATATGAACATGTAAATCTTCGCGAGCGTACAGCGTGATCATGAGAAAGTGCTGCATTGGTTATCGAAACCTGTCTCAAACTATGGAACCAATTGTGAGATCGGTGACCGGTATCAATGTTTTGATAACGTATTTACAATTACATGAATTTAATCGATTTAATCAACTGCGCTGTACCGTGCCGTACCGTGTCATACTGAACAATGGGCAACAACCTTTAACGACGTGACAAAGAAATCTACATCTCTGGGTATTACAGTCCAGACACACTAATTACTTATATTTAGCCGCACGGTTGCTCGACCACTTAGCGACGTTGAACTAATGTACAAAACGTTACGTTACTTAACGCTGTTGTCCCAATCAGGTTTACTGTTACTCTATTTCACATCTTTCAGTTTGAGTTCAGTACTCATTACCATTGTACGGTACAATACTATGTCTCTAAGTCAAGAAAAACCATTCATAACATTAACATCGACTGTTGTTAGTGGGATTGCGCACCAAGTGAATTGTGCCTTTATGTCGTTCTCCTGGCGAGCCTCTACATTCTGTTCATCCTGAAGGATTACATCAGAACCGTTAAGTTCGTTTTGACTCTTGGCGGACCGAAAACCGTTCTGATCCTCGGCAATGCAAACGCTCTACTTGAGGGTAACCGTAAGTTTCACCAATGTTCACATAACCAACCTATTCTGTACTTTCGTACTTGCACGGAGTACCGTATGAGTATATTCTTTCTTTACAGTGCTCCATAGAGTGGCCACCGAGACACTGGATTATGGACCTCTGTTCAGAGTATGGATGACGTTTCTTCCTTACATCGTGCTGCTGGAACCGAAAGACATACAACTAGTGTTGGGTAGTGTAAAACACACGCGCAAGACTTCCATCTACAAGCTACTCGACAACTTCCTTGGCAAGGGTCTGATCACGCGTGACGTCGAGACTTGGAGGGTTCATAGAAAGATAATCCAGCCTGCCTTTCATCTACATGTTCTCGAAAGATTCTGCAAATCATTCGCCGAACGTGCCGATCTTCTGGGTGATAACGTCTTTGCGCGGATCGGCGAGGACATTAATGTTGCTCCGTTCATCAATGACACGGTTTATGAGATATTGAGCGGTGAGTTCATTAATGAGGATTTGCAAAATCCAAGCTTTCGCGCATTACAATTAAGATGCCATAAAAAGTGATGGATTTCTAATGCAACGCTGACGGTGGTTAGTAAAATACGGAATGGCAGAGAAAACTATAAAAATGCATCATCTGGCTCAATATTTACATAATATCGATAAAACCTTGATAACATTTGATGGAGGCAGTTTATTAATGAAATCTTGTGAACAACTGAGGCCCCCACATATTCAACGATAACGATACCTTACGTGCTTTCACTCACGAAACTGTTTTCCTTCGTACCGATATTAGCATAACAATAAAAGTCGACGCGCCCAAGTGCAAAGTGCCTTACGCGATGGAACGATACTCGGACAGTGTGTATATTAATAGTTGCACTTGACCACGTTTACATTACCACGTAAAATGCATAATTGACCAAGACACTACGTACACTTATCGATGACTAACACAGATTAAATTTTAATTCTAATACTGTACATTTGTACAGCATGTCTAAGAACAATATCAATTACTGTACATTAAAACCACAGAAACTGTGTTGGGCATTACACCAACTAATCGAAAGGACGGCAGTTCCAACTTCGATGACATGCCGTTTAGAAAGTGAGTAAAAAGACCAGCACGCAAGATCATTATCAAAAAGATATGACGTTAATGGGACTTATTGTTGACAACAGAGGGCAAGTAATGGCTCCGTATCGCATCACGCGACCATGGTTATTGATCGATTGGATCTACGCAATGACAAAGGCGGGCAGGGAAGAGGAAAGACAGCGAAAGGATCTTTTCGACTCCTGCTTGAAGATGATGAAGGAGAGACGCGAATTTCTTCGGAAAAATGGCTCGGCCATCGCTGACAATGAGCTGAACGGAGCCAGAAAAGTTTGTCTGTTGGAGTACATGGTGGAAATGAATGAGGGAAATCCTTGTTTCACGGACGAGGACATTGTCGAAGAATGTTGCACGTTCATGTTAGCGGGACAGGACTCTGTTGGCAGTGCCACGGCAATAACACTCTTCCAACTTGCCAATCATCCGGATTGGCAAGCCAAGTGCATCGAAGAACTAGACGAAATCTTTGGCGACGACAGACGACCGCCGATAATGAAGGATCTGAAGGCTATGAAGTGCCTCGAAATGTGTATCAAGGAGTCTCTCAGGCTTTATCCTAGCGTGCCATTTTTCGCGAGAATCCTCGGAGAAGATGTGAGGATAGGTAGGTTCTTACACATTTACTCCACATCTAGATAACGTCTTACAATTAATTTAATGACATTTCAATCTAGGAAAACACGTCTTACCTTCTGGAAGTGGTGTATTCGTTGCACCGTACGGAACACACCGCTTGCCCCACCACTTTCCGGAGCCAAATTTATTCAACCCAGAACGTTTCAGCGCTGAAAACTCTGAAAAGAGGCATCCGTACGCCTATTTGCCATTCAGCGCCGGCCCCAGGAACTGTATCGGTAATCAACTGTTTTCTAAAAAAAATTGTCTTCCGACAGCGTGCTATCTCTTTCCAGGTGTTAATTCACTGATCTATGTTTTGTTTATTTATAGGTTACAAGTTTGCGATGCTCGAAATGAAAGCAATGGTCAGCGCAATACTCAGGAAATGTAAATTGCAATCGGTTACCGGGAAGGAACACGTTCGACCAAAATTTCGAATGACCGTTAGGGCGCAAGGTGGTCTATGGGTTAACGTTCAAAGGCGATAGGGTTATGTATTAGCGAGCGTGCTGCGAAGTATTTGTAATGTTATGTTTGTACGTTATGCTCTGCATTTGCAGTATTTATGCAATGCTATGTTATTACAATATTCATGCAATTCTTTGGAATGTAATATAATAAATCTACATTTGTTAACGTAATATTATTTTAACTGTTGCTACGCAACACATTATTGCGTGGCTGTGATAGATTCCCATCCATTGTGTAAAATTTTCCGTTCGTAAGCGTGAAAACAAGACAGTGGTCAGGTAAAAAATGTTGGTTGAATTTAACAGACATCATTTTATTTATTCAATAAAGTTGTATTAATGAATATATGATTATGTTCGACGAAATTTAAAATCTCGTTCATCATTCCATCAACATTATTAGTAACATTTCATTCTCATCGAAGTGAATATGTGACAATTCACATATATGCAGTATCAGGAGCTACATATTGCAATTTGTGTGAATATAACCTTTGATGGTTTAATATAATATGAACATACATATTTTACAACGCACGATTTCATATAAGATATGATATTGACTTGAAAATGAAGAAGATGCCAAAGGTACCCAAGCCATGCGGCCAAATCCAGAGTCTTTGGGCCAAAAGTCCATTATTGCAGCGTGTTCCTGTGGTATGCAGATAACACTGATGAGCAAAATTTTAATGTCGATAGGGCGAATATTCTGAATCGACACGGGTGATTGGTTGTAATTAAACCTTAGAAATTTGGATGAAGAGCACAGTGACCATAGATAAACTCCGAGGAGTTTACCTATTTGTGGTATTTTGTTAGGCCAATCATTATTGTCATGTTTAATCAGGGTAGGATAGGTCTCTCTTGCTCATAGTATGTTTTATTTCCATACCGCGATTCGCGTTCGGGGCATTAACTTAATTGAATGTAAAAATTGCAAGCAAATACCTACCATTTCCGTGTCACATCCAACGTTACCGGCCGGGTGTGGAACGATAGCTGTCCATTGTAAAGGTGCGCTGATTGGACAGTAATAAACATAACTTGCTTATACATATAGAGTTTTTCTGTACATAGATTTGCTTAAAGATAACAATTGCTGCATAACGCGACTAATTAAATGCCGCTTGGACGTTCAGTTGGAAAACTTATCCGGGCCACAGTTAAAAAACTGATATAGAACGTTTGTTAGAATTGAATTAAATTTTATGGCTTTAGAATTTTTTTTTTTCAATGCACCCATGCATTTTTCGTATACATTTGGCACCACTGCTACAGTTAGCCTGTACTTCTATTGCAGCACATAATAGTTTCGACTTTCATTCTTTCTAACACAGAGACCGCACGAAACAGCCTGGTTTTGGGTATGGGCGGTAATTTTTTACGTGAGACACAAAGCCCCATAAGATAAACGGTCTATATTATACCTCGTCTGTGTTTACGGACGATGAACCAGTCGTCGGTAATATGTTATTCTGCGGGGACGGTTCCAGAAGACTGGGGAAGGTGGTAATAGTGGTTGCAAAACAGAGCAGGAGTTTTATACGAGACGTGGATTTAACGATTTTACAGGAATATCTTCATATTACTCAGAAATTATAATTTTAAATGCGTGATACTATATTTAGCTTTAAATGTACCGTATAACTCATTGATGTCATCGACTTATGTTAGCACTATTCAATTATTACTTGGATGTAATCACACGTCTACGATTTTGATATAAGTTAACTCATTCAAGATACTTGGGGTTGACCGTCGATAGAATGAGAAGTTGGTTTAACTTTGTCATCGGTATATCGTAACACACCCTAGTGTCTTTACGGAGCGAATAATTAAATTTATACATTGTTCTTACAACCGGTGAAATCGTGAAAATCGTAGTTAATTAATTAAGCATTATTTTAATAGATTTACTGAAGAATCTATCTTCTGACAAATTCGTTACAGATATTTCTCTATGAATAGTGTCATAACATTTCACTCGTATCACTCGACCGGGAAATAGGAAAAGTCGACAAATAGATAGAGTTCACCCTCTGCGGGATTCGAACCATTTCGGTATATTCTCATACTGTCCTTGAGATCCTTCCACTTCAAAAAGCAGCATCGTCCACAGATATCCATCGAGGCAGTTCATTGCATCAGATTCTAGTACGGGGTAACAGAAATGCGAATAACCTGACCGCGATGTATTCGAAATCATATATAGTCATCGATCGGCGTGCGGCTGCAGCTTTTAAAAACAAAAATTGTGCAACAAAACCAGAAACTATATAGAATCGTAGGAAGCAGCAACGATTATAAAGTCTTCATAGCCCATTCTGTTCGAACATTTTGCACGAAAAATATAATCAATGTCCTTGCAGTCCGTCTCACTAATAGAATGGTGTTAGGGAAAAAATACATACGCCCGTCGATAGGACTTATTCGACTGTCATTCGTTGTCCACGAAGGATGGTGCGGTGCCACTTATACTAGCAAGCGTAGCCTTGTTACGTCCCGGCCGGTGGTTGTTCAGTTGTTCCCGGTGCAATATCTCAGGGGTCAATGTGACATCGATTCGCAATTTGGCACGGTGGTTGACAATATGGAGAGGCGAGAAATGATTTGGAGCTGCGAGTGCCGACCGTGGTGTGGTCGTTTCGGGGTATCTTGCACCCTAGTTCACTCCCCTCTCACCCGTACCGCTTACCCGCACCTGCCCTTCTCTCATTTCTCTCTTTCGTCTCTCATGCTCTACGTTCTCGATACGTGCCCGGAGTAACAAGCGTTCCAAGATGTTTTCGATTAACCTCATTTTAAGAACGACTGCCGTTCTTTGCTATCGGATGGTGGGCTCCGATAACTTCGTCGCACCTTCGATCTTCATTTCATGGGGGACGTGGAAACAACTTACTACGGGGCCTTTCGTTAAACGTTCATTCGCTTGACGAAAATATTACTGATAATAATGTCCTAATCAATAATGCTGTGCATGTTATTTGTACGTCGTTGTACTTTTGCAAGCTTGATTTTCTGCTGAAAATATATTGAAATATATGCTGAGAGGAATACTTAACGTATACAGGTACGTTGATAAGGGAAACATATGTAACATTGACGCTATCTCGTGCTTCACTGAGGCAGAGAGCATACTATAACGGTATTATGATCGGAACTGTTCAAACGTTATTCTGGAATCGTACTTACGCGGTACTAAAGTACCGGAATAAATATTTTATGACATATCCCATTTCTGCAGAACCTCTTCTACAATTCAACTTACAATACCATGGGACCGAATACCTTTTTGTGAAAACTTTTATGTTGAATTTGAAACAGTGCAAAGATATTGTAGCCAACGTATCCCTCATAGTTATTTTGTTCGCGTAACATAACATTCGTCCATGCTATATCGGTTCAACGTAATGTGTCTATGTTTCTGTAGTGTTTATCCTTCACGTATCCAATTTTACGAGTGGACGCCAGTGTGGCTGATCGATTATTTTCGATCGAACGAGAAGCAAATACGACCCGAGGAGATTCTACCTTCCGAAGCCGATACCGCGTTGTCTCCACCGGGATCACCGGCTTCGATTCCAGTCCTCGCAACTTTCTTGTCTATCGCCGTCGCCGGATCGAATTTACTTCTCTCGGTAGGAAATCACACGCGGATAAATCGTCCCGCAACTCGTGCCTTAAATCGAGGTAAATCTTCGGGCTACCGGCTAGAACGGTTAAGGCAGTGTAACGGTTTGTACGGGTGCAAGGACAGCGAGAGAGAGCGGGAAGAAGGAAGCGGCAAATAGATATATAAAGGTACGGAGAGAGGGATAGAAGGAGAGCCCCTGCTTCGCGACGCGATCGTTTGTCACGTCGGCCGTCGTCGAGCCGCTTTTTACGTCCCAACGACGACAACGACGACAAAGACGACGACGACGATGACTGGGACGAGAACGCGAGGCACGACTCGCGAGGATTTGGCTTAACGGCGGAAACTCCGTCGGCGATCTCTGTCTACGGGGCAAGAAACTCCTGCAAGGTGTCGTCGGTGAAGCGATTCGCGATATGGAAGGGGACAGGGACACAGACATTGTTAGAGGAAGAGAGAGAGAGCGGGGGTAGGGAGGAGAAGTTAAAAAATTCACCCTTTGCCAACCCCTCTTGTCCCGACTCCCGACCGAGCTCACCGCTTCGCTTACATTCGTCTCCGTATCTATCTCCGCGTCCGTCATCCGTTTTCGCATACTATACGCGCCGACACGTCCGGACATGGAAAGTTATCTCACGTTTCCGGCTGTCAAGGAGGGCCGGAGCCGGAGGAGAGCGATTCTGCTTGGTGCGTCGAACTTACGACGCCCTCTTTCGCTAAATACATTTCAATATCCTGAGCGGCAGACTTTTCGTACACGGGGCGTCATATTTCGTGCGTTTAAAGGAGCGAGTAAGCTGGATGGCCGAGCGCGGAAGGTAAGAGGAAGTCGGGCGGCAAGGTGGATGAGGAACGCGGGTGGCGGCGCGAAAGGGGTAAAAAGGGCGACAGGGGCTGCAATATTCTTGGCTCGCATTGTACGTGTCCCATAAGTTGGCAGTCGAGCTCCCTCTCAGCGACAGCTTGACAGAACATACGCTCCTTCCCGCCCGAACCGTTTCGGCCCCGCACCGTTCTCTCCTCCTCGCTCTCTGCCCTTCTCTCGCTCCAGCTGCCTATTTTCTCTCCGTTTCTGTCCGTGCATTCTCCAAAATAAAAGTTTATAAGAAGGCATCCCGTGTCGGTGAAACGGAGTGTAGGTGCGGAAAGCGGAATCGTCTGTGAGATACGGTAAGGTAGATGTGGCAAGGGGCAGGTTGTGGGTACGGCCACGGCGAGGGGATGCCGGGAAGCGGAAAGAACGAGAGAAGTGAGGACCACGTGTAGAAGTAACATTCGTGTTTTTGATTTGAAGCACGTAACCGAACCACATTGAAATCAGATAGGGGCGCGAGAGGACGCTAAACTGGCTCCGAGGCTCTGGGAAGCTTGCTACGGGAATACCTAAACCCCCACGTGGGGGAGCGCGGGTGGGAAGGAAGCTCCTTGGACGTCTGAGTGAGACAACCTGAGAGCGACATCGAGAAGGAGAGTCAGAGAGAGAGAGTCATACTGTATACGAGTAAGAAGATCCAGACGGAGAGAAAGAGAGAGAGAGAGAGAGAGAGAGAGGATGGGCGTGTGAAGAAAAGCGAAAAAGTGAATGGCTGAGAGGGCAAAAGAGCGAGCAAGAGAGAGAGGGAGAAAGTGAATGCGAAAGATAGAACTGCAGAGGCGAAAAGGTAGGAGCGTCTTACAACGGGTGAAACGTGCCACTTTCCTGGATTTTCGAATAAATCGGCACCGTGTAGAGCGCGCACCGCTTGAGTATAACGGAGTCTACTTCGACTCCGACTTTTCTAACCCCTCAGGATCCGCATTCTGTAATCCGGATGGGGGGGACGCGGTACCTTCGTCTTGGAAAACGGCACGGGATAGAATCTGTCGTGCTGCCAAAGAATAGAGGGGCAAGGATTTCGGGGAACGCACGAAAGTACCAAAAGAATTGACGTATTTTCGGTGCTAATCCTAAAATTCCAATTGCGAGATCTAGAGGTGCGGCGTCAGTCCCACAAATTGTGCTTAAAGCATTCAGCGTTAAGCACATGGGAAATATCCGTGAATTGTTCGGACGCTTTATTGAAAATTTATATAAATAAGCCGTATTCGTGAACAACTGGTACTCCAATAGATATCATTTATTTCGTAAATCAAATAACACATTAAAATCACAGCTAAATCCTATAAAAAGATATTCCCTCTACGAAAAGCATATGAATGTTATGAAACGCGAGCATTTTCTTCCCTAATTACAGCATCTACCACGTTAACATCTATCGAGCATGATAGAGTAACGGATGACCGTGTCCCGCGACAACTTCGATAATCCGGCAAGCATGGGACAGACGATGATGTATTATTTAGCTGTCGCAATACACGTTCAGCCGTGGAACCTTAGGTCCTTACAGTTCCGACCATTGATGGAACGTTGGATCGTTAAAGCCAACAGGACACTTTTTGCACGAGAGAACTGCCGCAATTAGGACACCGCGATCTGCTTGGTTAACAAGGGCAAAGAGCCGTGAAAGGAAAACGGAATAAAAGTTAGTAAATATATCTAACGTTCAAGCGGCTACAGATGGTGCCACAGATAGAGTACGAGACACAACGTAGATACAACTGTTTCGAAAGTTTCCACGGTCTTATCTGCGAGATACATTACTTCTTATCCTAGCTCTGGCTGTATCAAATACATACCAGAGGGGGAGGAAAAAGTCACCCAAGTACAGGCACTCGCGTACACATGTCTGCGTTCAAAGATCGCAAGGGCGATATCGTATCTTGTCGCCATTATCCTCTTACACGATGCTAGAAGCGTGGAGGAATTTAAGGGATGAACCGTTATCGTTGCACAATCGCTCGACTTCTAAGTCTTTTCATGCGGAAAATAATAATTCCGTCGGTCTTGAGTAGTCGCGCATCGCTTGATCCGAGCAACGCTGCGGCGTCTTCTTCTTCCAATCCTTTCGGCGCTTCCATCGTCCTACATCGCTCTCTCCGTGCATCTACCCGCCCACGCAACTGTCTCCCCTATTCCCTTCGTCCTCTCTCACTGTCCTCTCTCCCGGCCCTCGGCCTCTACTCCCCTCGCGGCGCATCTTCGAACGGGAGTTACGCCATATTTCAGATGTCATATTAGCAAGGACCATGCGTCTTCCACGGGTAAAATGTCTATGCTGCCGGCAGCGGCAGGCTTTGCCGCTACTACATCACAGGACGTGGGTCCCTCTCGGCGTCATGGTGTCGTGTCACCTTGCTAGCTCGCCACCAATTACACATTAATGCGACGTCGCGTTATCCAGGAGACGATGTGGAGAGCTGTGGACGTCGCATGGGATGGGAGATGGGAGCTGAGGAAGTGCCGGTGCCGACGGAGAGCAAGAGAGGGCGGGTGGCAGGCTGGTGTATGCCCTACGGGAGAAAAGCCTCTTTCCAGATTCGCCGGTCAATTAACCTACTTCTCAACAGCGGCATGACTCGATCGAGAAGAAACTGTTCGCAGCGCTCTGGCTAGTCGACGTGTTATTCCTTTGGCGATTGTCGAACGATGAGACATCGATGTTGTCGACTGAGTGAGTTAGCTCGGAGTGTCGGAAGAGCTGAGACGGTGATTTCAATTGTTCTCCTTTCAGTATTCCGTACGGGATAAATATTTCATGCTTCGGATGTAAGCGTAAGGGAACTTTCTACGTGCTACCTCTCAATGGAATATGATCGTTCGCGGCGTTTCATGCCCGGGAGACCCTCATCGCTCGATGTATATCAACGACGAAAAGTGGATTTTTGTACAAATGGAAAATACGTAACTAAAACATGTTTGGTATGACGATACGGTCACAAGGCGAGCCTGGTCTAACGAGAGCGTGTATTTTACTGAGAACACGGGTCGTACCGAATCGCAGTCAAAACATTCTCAAGCACGTTATAGACAAGAGATTATTCCGTTCAAGAGTCTGGCTCTGTTTGGACACATTCGAAACGCTTTTAATAATTACGACACTAATCAGTAGTTCGTCAATTTATCACTATTTTTCCATTTATCTTTACGGCGGTTTGAATTATCCGTAGAGTATCGAACTTAGATCGGACCGATACTCATGATCGAAGAGGTGATTAGCGTTTCCCTGTCAGAGTTTCTGCGGAGTAATTGGAGTCCTCCGGAGTACACGTCAATGCCTCGAGGTAGTCGAACTATGGCGGAACACCTCATTCGAATTCACTCGTGTCTCGTGAAAGGTGAGCATGGGTATATTGGCAATATTTCTATCGTTATACTTCGATTTCGCTCGCTCTTATTCCTTGCCTATCCGTCATTATGTCGGAACATTAACATTATTAAGTGGCATATATATATCGCTGGAAGAAAGGACGACGAGAAGAAAAGGAAGAAACAGGGGAAGGTAGTGGCTATCGGGAGGTGGTTGGATGGGGGCTTTCCTCGCAGTAAATATTGTAACATCTGGCGCGACTCATACGAGTTCGAGTCACGCCTCCGGCCCTCTACATTTCATTTCACTTCTTAGATACTTCACTGAAATACTGTCGAGGATCCACTGGCTGGCTCTGCCTGGGGTAGACTACACTGGGACGGGCCATTGGCCGAGGAAGAAGATCGGGAGATGGTAGAGGCCGATGGACATTGTGTTTGTTCCGGTCGCCTTTTGGATTTGCACGCACACTTTCGCGTGTATGTTGTACCGACGAGCATAGGACGGTGGCAAGTGTTCGTCGTACGTCGTATGTGACCGTGCGCATTTGCAGACTGACGGGTTGTTACGTTATTGTTGTATGTGCTATGACCCCTTATGCACCGCAGCACGTGCTGCTTGCAAATGGTGCGCGACTACCGATGCTGCCTTATTTTCAATTGTCTCGCATTCCGGCAGCTTGATCGCCAATTAGCGTCGATTACGGCGTACATTTTGCCGGGGGCAAAAAATGAATGCAGAAAAATCGGCGACTCCTGGCGCTCGCGGAATATTATTCCGTCGTTACGGAGCAAATTGTGTGACAGGGTCTGCGGGATTTGATGGCTGGTTAAACGTTTTCCAGTTAAACGTAGCGGATGCTTTTTTTGCCACCATCGACGCGTCACGCAAGAAATGACTCATTGCACTTCGTAGCTACATTAAACGAACCAACACGTACATTTTTCATCCGTCTGTTCTTGACGTGCATTCACTCGCAAGCGGCGGTTGCGTTATCGACATCCAGATGAAAGTGGAATTTAATTACCACATATGATTTCCATTGCCGTTGTTACCGCATCGTATTGGTCGATGGGGTATGTACATCGGAAATTACGTACGCGAATTTACGCCCATGACAGCTGGATAAATCGCCTTTGACGGCGATTGCGTCGCCAGTAAAATATGTCAAATATCGTAATTAACACATTCTATCGCGCAGAAAGAAGATTCGATTCGTCGATAGCAATATACGCAGCGTGTAAAATGTTTTCGGTAGCGTCCAAGACGACTGTGGCTGCGCAATTCAGGTGACAGCGAGAATGCGCGTACACCCGTGCCGTGATTGGGCCGGTCAGACAAAGGCAAAGGATGATTTACGTTTGCGTTTCGCGAGAGCGTGTCGTACGGCGTCGATCGAATGAAATCCCGGACGCTCTATTTACGAATCGTTGCTACATTTTCCCACTCTTGTTTTTTTTACGTTACTCGGGCATAGAGCGGGAGGAAAACGTGGCGCGTCGATACGTCACTGGCAGAATGCGAGCCGTTCGCGTCACGCGTAATTTTTGCGAATCTGAATTTTCCGCGTGAATGTTTCACGCGCCGTTTTCACCCTCTACCCTGACTCCCGTTGACTCTCTTCTTGTTTACAGTCGGGCAGGATTTAATCAAGCAGCAACCAAGGTGCGCGTGACACAAGCCGAACGAAAGGATGCGCGTGTAGTTTTGCAATACATTTTTTTCGAATTCCTGTGCGACGCACGTTTCGTTGACAGAGCTTCGCGTTCCATTAAAATCATATTTTCCAAGTGCTGAACCCGGATATAAATACACTCACTTATCTCAGCAAGGACACATAATGTTTCGTAGTGCACGTAGGATTCATGCGCGACTTGGAGGAAGCTTTTGCTTCTCATTTTATGGTGAGAAAAGAAAGTCTAATTTTAAGTTTTAACTTACATTACGTTTTGTTCTCTTAGGCAGGTATGCCGTGTTTTTGAACGCGAAATATACATATAAAAGGTCCCTTCGTACGATGGGTTCTACAAAAACAATTAACCAGGCAGTATTACTAGATTGGAGACATCAATTTTTAACATTTGAAACATTCTGTATACAATGACTGTGCACGTACAATGAAATCAAATTTATGGTCCCGGAAGAACGAAAATTATGATCAAACTCTAATCAAATTTCTTTCCCACGAGTGAGTTGACATGAACGAAAACATTTACACAATTTTCATGTACGATGAGATTACTAGTTATGCGATTACGAGAATTATTCCATGTTGCGAAATTTTGTACCGATAACAAATTCAGCAAACTTCCGCATTCAATTGATGGCAGGCTCGTTTTGATTTTAGTTAACAGCCGAAACTGTTGGCACGTATCCGCTGACAATATCACAGCACGCGTGTTAACGGTGAAATCGGTAATATTCGAGTTAATGTAGGCGAAAATGGCGCGCGGACAGAGAAAGGACTATCCTTACTCCTACCAACGGACGCACTGAATTGCGTTCCGCTCTTTAATTTGAATCGTGTACGTAACTATATACCACGGCACCATGGTGCGCCAGAAAGAGCAGAGTGAAAAGAACCGCGGGGGTAGTCTCGAGCAGCACTTTCAATAATTCATTAGCCACTTGTTTCGTTAGCCACTCCCACGTGAACCGTGTGGTCGACTGCTAAGAAAGTACTTTAATTTCCTTCTCCGACTTGCTGCCGGTTTAAAACTTTGAGGTGCTCTCCGCGAAGATCGTTAAGTGACACGTTTCATGAAAATACGGGAAAAAGAAGGGGCGGTGGGTGGCGCGGATGAGAAAGAGAAAATGAGGGCGAAATTGGGTAAAGAGCGGCGGTTGTACGCCCTCGCGCACAAACGAGTGACGCGACTGAAGCTCACTCGGGCGTTTTGATTTCAGCGAGGAAAAACTTTCTTACTAATTAATGCGGCCCCGACTATATTGCGCTAACACATAATGCTAAGTTTATCGCAGGCAAAAGTGTTCGTGTTTCGGTACAATTGTTCGACGAAGTATGTTACGATCGTTAGGACGGTAGGACGAGAATGGTATTGCCGGCATGAAATGGTTGTTAATCGTTTGCGGTAAGATGCACTCGTATTGGAAAGTGTTGCGTTCTAAATATAAGTAGTCGCGCACGACACAGCATGCAGTTGCGTAGCAAACGGGCAAGCGAGCGTTTATCAAAGCGATTCCATCAAAGTAAGAATAGCGATTCACCATAACCAATCATCCGAGACGTTGTCGCGATCCAGCGTAAGCATGCGTTGAGGCGTAATCGCGACCCGGATTGAGTACAAGTACATAAAGCCGTGAGCGTACGTGCGTAGCAGAAATTCCTGATCTACAATCAGGTCCACGAAGCGACAACACAAAACATTATACTTATATCAAAAAACAATAAAACTCGAAATCACGGGGTGAATGTGAAAGTGTTGATCCCGATTTACCACACAACATTTTGGTGCCTCCTGTGAAGTGTACGGTCTGGTCTACGAACACGAGACAGAGGATAGAAACGACTGCGTACACAAATCAGCGAAGGCGGGCTTCGCCGAGCGACGGAGTCAAGGACTACATCCACCCGCACTTATACAGCTGATTGAGGTAAGTCGTTCATTCTTATCCCTAATCCAAATCGCCCAACGATGTCGGAAAGAGTTAAAATCCTTATGCAAAAGCGGTCTTCGTTAAAATCTCAGATAACGAACGTAAGTAATCTGATAGATAAAGATAAATTAGACAACGCCACGCTGAAATTACGAACAGCCCGCCTAACGGTTTTATAACGCGCATTCGAGGAGTACAATGACGAACTGATCGTGTTAGATCCGGGTAAACGACACGAGGACGAGTGCGTGAACATTCAGGATCGTTTCTACACCCTCGCGGGTAAAGTCGAACATATCTTGAGCGCGGTAAACGTTTCCGACGTGGATACTGGCCCGATGGACGATGGCGTGTGCAATTATAACACCGGTTCCGCACCCGGTAAGCGGCGACGAATCAAATTACCCGAGGCTCCGCTGCCGTCTTTCGACGGCAAATATGAAAACTGGTTGTCGTTTAAAAACACGTTCCAGAGCATGATCGGCTCGCAGACAGATTTAGACGATATTGATAAGCTTCACTATTTGAAATCTGCGTTAAAGGGAGAGGCGGCTAACAAGGTTAGAATTTTCGCGATTTGATACAGAAAGCTGCTCTCCGTCGGACAAGTCAATCTATCTCGCGAAGGGCATGACTTATATTTGCAACGCTACAAAAAGATACAGCACTGTTCTTACATTCCGAAGTCTGGCTGGGTGAGAAATTATAATTATAACGCGAAGAGCTGATGCGACTCACCGTGTGATATAAATCGGAGAAAGATAGGAGAGGCGACGAGGAGACGATGCAGGAAATGTCGCAAACTCGTATGTATAATCAAGAGAATGTCTAGGATCCGTGTCTACTGACGGAGGTAGCAGCGAGCTGCATGCAGTTCTGCATTCACGGGTATGCACAACTCCCGTACACGTCCAACTCTCCGAGAACGCGCGCTTATAAATCTAAGATTGCGGCTGCCTGGAATTCGCGTCATAATTTTCCCTTTTTCATGTCACGGGCCACAATGACGTTCGCGTGACGTCAAATTCGTTTGAAAAAGTCACCTTTAACGCGGTTCAATCGATGAATTAATGCTGTTGCGATTTAATGCAAATCGTAATCGAGTTGCCCTCCCTTTCTCTCCTTCCGCTTCCTTTCTTTGTCTGTTCTAAGCCGTGGATTTAACTTCTTGATGCAGTCCCAACGAGGAAGTTCTGAGGAGAAGTGTGCCTCGTATAGAAACATGGTAACTACATGAGATCAGGTTCACTGGCGTACGCAGCAGAAATGCGAACCGAGAACCGTTGAACGATAGAAGACTTACTACCTGTCTTTCCACATTTCGCAATATTCTCTGCCACGGAATGCGCGTGCAGTTTCGTGCGAATATATGCAATTCCGACCAATGAACACGTACATATGTAAATTGTAATGAGTGAAACGCGGGTCGACATAATACGATTGCACCGTCTAAATTCTGCCGCAATTTGGTTCATGGCAAAAATAATCGAAGACGTCAATGGTGTGCTGGCAATGCCACTGAGGGAACTGTAATATCATCTGTGTAACTCGACGATATCGACATGTTCCGCGTCTCCAAGATTTCCGATACTCGCAAATTCCAAGCATTGACGTTGACGGAAATTGATGATCAATAATGCATTGGTACGCGATAATAATTTTAATTCCGGTTACGGAAAGTCTAAATTTCCTGCAGGAATCTTGACCGGAGGTCTATTAGTACATATGGGCAGTATTCGTCGTTCTAACTAAAGAATCCACGTGCGAGTTCTTCATTAAAGTATTACATGGCCCATTTGCCGGCATTCCACGGGCACTGACCAAAGTAGACACGTGCGGTGTGAAATTTATTAGAATTAGAAATCTCATTTTACCACGTGTGCGTCGACGCTGTATGTCAACATTAAGGCTGGCGATGTAAGAACGACCTGTGCTTGAGCCAGTAAATTATAAAGAACGCGAAAGGTTTTTCCTACTGAATCGTATAGAGTAACATCGTCTTATTTACTGTCTGTGTACTGCTCAACGAGTAAGACGTTTTTATTCCATCATATTACCATCTTAAAGATCCTTAGTCGACTACGGTATGACACAGTTGTCTTGGCCAATTTAGACAAAATAATCTATCGATGAAGGGATTATTTTACAAGAAGAAGACCTCTTGTCTGGCGAAACCTTACATCTCATGCAGGCAACAACGTGGAAGTTATACGGCAGGAGCGGTCAATTAATTGCAATAACTATGGCCGGTTCGCTTACGAAGCTACTTTTCCTGGAAGCTGATCAATGCAAAGTTGGGAGAACTAGTAAATGTCGGAAAATATTCAGTTCTTATTAATTTCTCACTTCATGCAAGCCCTGACCTGATTTTACCGGATGCGCCGGATGCGAAAACATTTTTCTCGTCGGATGTGGCATCAATTCTTTAGAAAAACCCGTTTAATATCTTCGGGAACTCTCTTGTTCATCTAACCCCCGAAAATCTGAATTCTCTCTTTTTCTCTGATGTACAGTTTTATTCAGTGAACATGACATATAATGTGATCGTGAAATATATTATGATAGCAAAGGGCCTCAGATTCGAATATCTGCACAATTACGCAAATCACGTAATGTGTAAAATATATGCGAGTGTATTTTTTATTAGTTACGCCGTAACAGAGAATTGCTCGACAAAAAAGAAATCATCGTTCATCATGCACAGGTACTTTCGTAGTCGACCGATATTTCACTAATACTTACAAACAACCGTTCTTCTTCACACGCTCTCAGTCAAGATTAATAAAATTTTGGCTTCTAATTCCATGAGTGTTTGAACGAGAAGAGGGGAACGCGCGGTTATTGCGGCTAGAATGAAACACGAATCGCTGAATTGATATTAAAATTAATGTCACAATTAAAGCGACGGGGAGAAACTTCTCGATTAATACGGTAGATAACGCCCAAGGGTGCTTTTGAGTGGTGGGAGTGGTCGTCGATGTGGGCTAAGAGATAGTATTGCACCCGAACACAGCGGCGGGATCCAGGCCGAACAGTTCAGTTTTCCTTCCAGAAGGGACACGCGAAGGTCCTCTACTCACTTCGACACCTATCCCGTCTCCTTTTCTCAATCTCACCCTCTCTTTCTCTTCCCCTCTCGCCCCCTTTACCCTTCTATGTCTGGCAAAATGAGAACGAAAGACACGATTCACCAGGGAATTATCGGTACTTGATTGCGCTTAATCCGCAAAGTTTTCTCGTTTGACTTCTCCACTTTGGTCTCGCCCCTCACGTCGACAGAGGCTTTCGTCGAGATACGATTTTCAGTCGGGATTCATTAAACGAATAACGTACGCTAATGCCCCACGGCGCGGCGTAGGAAAAAAAGAGAATGGATATCAGACGCGGAAAGTGATCGGTTGAAATTCGCATTGACAATGTTTTAGTTGGTAAAATGCGTTCGCTCGTCCGCTGTCTCATCCGTGATCTTTTCGACTATTCCCCATCTCTCTTCGTGCCGCTCTTGGTAGCCCCATTCACGCGTAATTTAATATTTCGGCCCCGCTTCGTATTCGTCATTTGCGATGGTGCGCCCTCTGTCTTTCCATATACTCCTTATACCGTCTCCGTAGTCTTATCACTGTCTCCTGCTATATTCCGAGCAAGGTGCAGGTGCGCGGCACACTCGAAAGCACTAGGATCTCTGTAACACCTTACACTAATCCTAACTGCTTGAACAGCAGGGCGAATTATTTCCGTTTCGCCTCTCGATTTTCGTGCTTCTCCTCTAAAGCTTGTTGAGAGGCATGTGTGCGCCAAAAGGAAGCGGGAGAGGGGGAAGAAAGTACCATTCATAAAGCGGAGACGCGATTTCCAACGTTAATTTCGAGTACAATAGGTTGCATCTCGTGGAACCGGCTTCCAATTAAGACAAACAAGCAAATTTCTCTTTCCTGCTCCATTTTCCTGTCTTTCACGTTCTAGTCTACCCTCGCCTTCTGTAAACAGTGCACTGTATGCAGAAGAGTGTTAGATGTTCGGATAAGTTTCAACTGCACTACTGTTGCCTTTTTTACGAATCCAATATTTACCAGTTCGACATTTCCTGTATGGAGATATGTGTATGTAAGGTTTGATCAACAGTGAGAACATTTTTAACGGCAGTATTTCATGTGATCGTGTACATGTCCGAGTACATTATTTGTAATGTTTTCTGTAGCCATTGTGCAAACAATGGTGAACTAGGTCAACAGACGAATATGAACGAACTTTTAACGATTTTTCAAACATCCCGTTCCCTCGAAATAATTGCATTCATCCGTAATCGCATTTCTCCTTTTCTGCTTTCACCGGATGCACTCAACTTCGTCGTTGGATCAAAATTCACTATCAATAATATCAACACTTTTTTGCACTTCCTCCGCCGGTTGAAATCTGTGCAGATTGGAGTGCAGAATGAGTTATCCGCAAAATCACGAATGTCTCTATAGCAGACAAAGACACGAAAGAGACAGGCACGTGGAGACTACGACGCATGCGTGTCGTGTTGCTCCTGCAGGACTCCGTACGACAAGTCAGTCTGCATCTAGACTCCGGCTCGCGTAGATTTTATACGTGTGCGTGTGCGTGACGGTAAAAAGGAACATTACCGAAGTCGTCGAAGATGACGAATATGACAATAATAACTCCCTTTTTTGCTCTGTGGACTGGATGGATCGTCATCGTTGTGGCACAACCTTCGCAAGGTAAAAGATCTACCATTTCTGCGAGTCTAGAAGCTAATGCGTTTCCACGAAATCGTAGAGACCGAAGTATCGTGATATTTTGTGTAAATTCGCTGTTGGTGATGCGTGTTTCAAGAAAGCTATTAGCATTCTGCGCTGAACGGCTTGACAGTACGATTGAATATGTTCAGATAACGTGATTAAAGTAATAAAAGCAATGTCACGGTGTATAGCTGTTGCAATTCATGAAACGTGGACGGGGATTAATACGGCGTGGAATAAAATTTGATTAAAGAAGACGTCTGACCTTCCAAGAATGTACTCTTTGCAGGCCATCCATTACGATTACGTAAATCCCAGATTAGAATGGGGGCTGTCACAGTGTTCCGTGAACCTATTTGAAATTTTGCAACCCTTGCCAATCGCTACAACGTGAATACATGTTTGTGTAATTCTTGAGTTCCTACTAACGAAATATTTAGAAGCTCTGTCTACGACGACCGTACGATTGTGCAAAATATTGTTCGTGGATACGACAGTGTTTTGAACAAACCGTTTTTGTGGTTAATCCGGATAATGTCTAAAGCTTAAAAAGTTCAATAATGTCAGGCCGTGCCGTGACGATACCCCGTCACTTAATGTGGTTATAATAGTTCAAAGTGCGCAGAATGATGTCAATAGAAGTGAAACATACAAATCTAAATAGCACCTTTACAAGGTATGTGTTCAGTACTCTGTAATTTCCAAACTAATCGTTATAAATGACTTTATTACAATTAGCGTTATGTTTAAAACAAAATCTGTGTTTGCCTCCCTTAAAACCACTAATGCTTTCATATTCAATAAATGGGGGAGACATTTTATAGACTAAAGAAAGCGTGCAAATCGAGAATAGTTCGGATCAATATCACGTAGCTATACTGTTCGCGAGGGTATCGAGGGATTCGAAAAATGTGTTTCAAGATACACGTGACATGTGTCGGATTATGCTAATACTATTTGCCCGATCGTTTCGTTAAATATTTCCCAACACTCTTTCAAGCACTAATACATACATAAGCTTATACGTGCGATCTAGTCTACGTTTGTCCTTAATCGCAAATATAAGAACGGTAGGTTGGCATTAGCATTTGACAAAAGGTAACCCCGACAAAGCTTTTTCACAATCAAGACGCCCTCTTTAGCAAGAAAAGAAGCAGGTAGCGGAATTGAGGATAGGGTGATGCTGCAGGATTCGCAAAAACGGGGAAATCTACATAAGACGATACACAATACGGACCGCTTCAGAATGATACAAAGGTGGGATTCTCGCGATCGTTGAACGATAATGATCACCCTGAAGTTAGCGTGAATAACGAATGTGGTAGTATATGATACCGATATATATATATTATATGCTTATGTGACCGTAATATTTATTGAGACATACAGAACACTGTGACATTATTCCACAATTATCACAATGAGGAAATGAGAATAGTTTGTCAGATTGATCGGCTCGATAATTCATGCAACCATTTGCACCAACCTCGCTATGTCAGCGAGAAGAATGATTCAAGTTCTCGATCGTTGGTGCTCCGTCAATCTTCCGAATTGCACGCAATTTATCCGAGAGGAATTCTGCGCCTAAGAATCAGTGACCAACTGTAGAAAGAGAGCAAGACTCTTAAGAGGCTAAGAACAAAGATGTCGGAGCTTCTTGTGACGCGTCTACATCGTCGTTGGTCCAACACAAACATAAAGTTAGATTGCATTCTCAACAAGTTGATGAGTTGTCACGGTATCACAATACAGTGGTCTGTGTTAACACATTCAGTGCCGCGTCTCACCGGTGGCACACCTAACCGGTTATATTTCTTCACAACCATTTCCCTGCTTACAAAAATAGTCTTAAAAGAGTCCGCTTCTGGCCGGCGAGTTTTCTCTCATAATACGGGTGTCTGATTAACCTTGTTATCAGAAACTGTACCCTTGACAGTTATATCGTTATCATCTCAAAATGTGATCCTTTCGGAAAGTGTTGTTTCTGCGCCGGCTGTACCTGTTGAAGTGTCCGCGAAAGGGAAGTTTAGGGTCGATAAACGGAACAAGTCCTATCCTCCGTGTTGCATTCGTAACAGAAAATGCATAAGAAACGTGCGCTGAGGAATATAGACTAGCGGAAACACAGGCGCGATAGTGAAGTTAGCTTTCCGTACCTATAAATAGTGAAATGTGTGAATGAAGATAAACAAGGAGAGGCGCTTCACGAGATTCCACTGGCGATGTACGCATCGTGCGGAAACATGGAGATATATACGTGCAGCTGTAGTATTGATACAAACTACAGGCTCCGCTGTCCAGCTGTTCTGTTATTAGCAAGGTCAATTAATGTCCATGCACGACTTGCTCCTCCGCAAGATTAAATTCGTATTCTTCAGTGGCTGCTCTCCGCGAGGCATGCCTATTGTTGCAGTGAATCAATGACAACTTAAAACAGCCAACGTAGAGGTCTGTAATGGACGAGAGCTCGCTACGTCTACTCGGAGATTATTTTCCTTCTATATATGCCCCTCTATATAATGATGGTTTGTTGAACTCGAGGCGCTCGCGATTCCGCTTGTACGAAAAAAGAGCAAGCGACCGCGGAGGCCGTGCATGCATTTTATTCCCGGAATGCCGAGAGTAGCGTGTTGTAAATGGTCACAGAGTGTACGCCAATCACGGCCCTTATCCTTGCACACGGGTATTGTGAGGCCCGGGCCGAATACGGCGAGAACGACAGGGTTTTGTCATATTAAAAACGTCCAAATACTGGTAGAGTCACACGGGGCTGGATGTGTTGCACAGTGGGTGATATCTCATTCGGCGACCCCAATATGCCGAAGGAATGCGGAAAATGCAAGGCAGTACAATGCACACGTACCGTTGGTAGTCAGCAACAGCCTCGAAACTTCATGTCACAGGCAGGACTGCTAATTATTCGGGAGCACGCGAATGAGAGAAATTCCTTTCTCTTTCTCCATAGGGCAGCATATGCGCACGGCGCAGGCACGCAACGTTATACAACGTAGGGCAATTTCCATTATGCAATGCACCTCTGTTATGCAAATAGAGGTGCGTGTCTGACCGCGTACTAGTCCTTACATACCGTTCGGTACTCAGGAGTATTTGAGCATCAAGAAGAATTCGAGTCGTCTTCATCTTGCACCCTTTATAGTTTACACGACCTCGCGGCCTCGCTCTTGTGACGAGCACGTGCTTTTTCCCCTGCCACAGCTGAGGCAAATTTTCTCGGCCAGACTCATTACCTGAACTTCTAATGGATGGTCTTCGGTGAAAACGTCCGTGGTTACGTAACACTTGGAAAAGCGTTCTGACGTCGGACAAAAGGGGTTGCACGATAAATCCACGTTACGTAGCCCATCGGCATCAATCAATTAGCGGACTGGTACTCCTACAGATTGCACTTTTGTCATTTCACGTCATTGCGACGTCCTCGGTCCCGACTCTGTATTCTATACGGCGTTATACGTCGTATAAGCGAATGAAACTCTACTTTGTCTTTTGTTCCATCTTTCAGACTCACGCATTAGCTAACATAAATTGCATGCAAAGGGTTTTAAATGCACGTTTGCCAGTACTTCTGAACGATCGTTTCCCTTATACTACATCGTGAGCCGTACGTTATTACGTGTTGACTTTTAGTTTCCGTTTAATTTTTGGCTTTAGTTGCAATTTCGGGTTTAGCTGTGGGCAAAGTTGCGAGTCCTGATAAATCCTCAAACGACGCACGGTCAAATGCATAATACAGTGACCTAGCAATAGCCGAATAATTTGCGGAGAACCGCGCAAGTTTCATTGCCCTGAAACTGCCGCATTAGTAAAGGCACAATTAATGGCTTGCGAAACACTATAGGAATAATCCTACGATTTGCCGTTTTGCGCGGAAATTTAAGGCCGCGTCTTTCTAAACTGATTTACGATAGTGATTTGAAACTTTATGGCCTCGTACAACACGAGTTGATACTTCATAAAAATTTCAGACCGATCGATCTGGCGATACATCTGGACATACGCGTGCCTCTAAACTGCGAATGTGAGGTTCGAATGAGCTTACAAGAGCAATAAAGAACCAAGATATCGTCCGCGCTCGAACGTGTAGTCGTTTGCTAAACGAACTTGACGTATAAATTGCGCTCCGCTGTAAAGTGTCGAACAATTGAATCATTTCTCCGTACCGGAATTTAGTAACCAATGGTCATTGCTCACGTGCCAATGTTCCACTTGAAAGTCCGGCGAAACACAGCGTCAACAGCGAGAATCGCTCTCACACTGGATCGGGCCAGATGCAATAGAAGTCAGAAAAAGAAGTACATAGCACTTCTCTCGGAGGAGCTCGAGCGAAGAAATCAACAGGCGATCAGGAAATTAACTTGGTAAACTTTTCCAATGGGCGCGGCCCAATGAGCAGCGGGATGAGTGCGCATTCGGCAAAATTATTATCAATGTACACACTGCGGCGGAAACTCTGCGAGATCGAACAATCGTTAAAGTTAAATTGGCTCGCTAATTAATTTCCACGCGGCTACCCATCCGATCGCCGACCGCTGCGACTGCAATGGCTGACTGCCCACTTTCGTCTTGGACGTTATGTCCTTTTTCAATTTCTTTCTATGAACCGCATTCTTCGAGCAAGTATTTAGAACTTCCCGATAATTGCGCACTTTTTCGTTTGCCGCTTTTTATCGATTTAATTTTGACATGAATTGCAAACCTCGAGCAATTAAGTACAGCATGGATTTAGGGAGATGCTGTGTGAAGATCTTGTGTTCAAACATACATCGCAATGCGTCCATTGACTTATTGTAATTGGAGAACTTTCGACATGTGGAGTAGCACTAGTATCACGGATGTTACACTGACTCTAGCAATGATTCGAATAAACGGAATACATTCATATGCAATAAAGGTGTTTGTTCTCCTGCGGATGTTTTCGATTTATCAATTCCCAATTCTCTTTCGCTCAAATGCCATCGACTGTTAGGCAAACGTTCTTTTTTTTTTCCCTCCACAAGATCCGGCAGGTCTTACGTGTCGTTTTTCGGATATCTACAATTTTATAAAGCAATCGGGGTCAGTTGTTGAAGAGGGTCGCTGAAAATGTGATGGGCCGACGATGGCGCGGGGGTGGCTTAGAAGTAGGGACGATGTGCTTAGGAGGGGAGAAATCACATCGGCGAACCTATCTGGCCTACCATCAGCCACCGCAAAGTGTAAAACGTCAGCTGCAAACGCTGTTTTGCGCGTGTCCAGATTGCCGACACGGCCACAAGGCGGTATACTAGCCTTCGTGGTTCTAGCTTCGTTTCCATGCGAGACGACGCACTCACACAGTGAAATGGGCGTCGGGACGTCTAGGGAACGAGGCAGGAGACGTGCTCCTGAAACAAGCCACTCGGAATAAAGCAGGATGTAGCGGATTTTTCTTTCGGCCACATTTTTTCGGGATAACCTGAGTCAGCTGAACGAGCGACGTGTAACTTATGATAACGAAAGTGTTGTCAAAGCGATTGCGACGAGAATGCCTGTAGAGACGGTGAAATGAGGAGTGAATGAAGCTGAGTGGGCGAGGGATGTCGATCTTTAGCACGTCTTGCCTTGTTTGTCGAGTGCACCGTTTACCTCAACGCGGGATGTGCAGAGCGTGATGTTAGTTAATTACTGCCGTGCTCCTTGCTGCGCGTGTTGCTCGGCGTGTGCCAAAATTGCATTTGGGTTGTATCATGAATCTAATTTGCAATCATCGTCAAAAGCGATGTGCTTTGCAAGATGTCGCGAAATTCTGATAGGCGAAAACTTTGGATTTTCTGGTACTCTACTTAACAACTTTGCGAGAAACCGCGCCATAATGTAAGCATAACAGCCGCAGCCCCGAAATAAATCGCTTTGCCTGAATGAATGTTTATAAAGGGACTTTTGTGTGTTCAACTTTGGAAGAAAGCAAAATGCTCTGCGGCAAAAGATTTAGCCCGTGGAAAATTGAATTACCGAGCATAGAGGAGAAATTCACTGAAATGAACTCTTTGTATTTAACCGACTCTTTCGGATAATCTGTAAATCACCGTAACCCATCATCATTCACCGCGAACATTCCGGGCCTTTTTCAAAGGATCTACACGCGCGCGTGAGAGAGAGAGGGGGAGGGAGAAGAAAGCTCGTGAACTTGACGCGGGCGTGTATTTATCTTGGCTCTCCACCACTTTGCAATCGCTTCTTTCCCATTTAATCGTGAGGCGTCGGTAAGCAGCGAACCATGTTAAGCCTCGTTCTAGGATTTACCGAAGCCGCCTCCGACCTGCAAAGGCAAAGGTTTCAATAGCCCTTGGCACGGTCAATGAAAGCGCTACTACGTCCTTCCGGCCCGTCCGTTGAAGCTTTTCTCTTCCATAACAGACGGATGAGATAGACGATAGACCTTCCCTTTCCACGAATCGAGGAGTCACGCGTAATAATTTACACGCAGACACAGATGGGAGTGGAGCTGTACACGTAGAAACTCGCGCGCGAGGCAGATGCAAATGCACACAAAGAGTGGCCGTGTGGACGTTCGCTGGTCCCGGAACCGGATGCTCTTTGGCCATCCTCTCCCACCCAACATTCTCATCCCTTGCCTTCTCGCCCTCTCTCTATCCTTTCCATTCTAGGAGCCATTGTTCTCCGCGCGAAGGCTACGCATAAATATTGTACATGACGGATCGAGCATCGCTCAGCCGTGCTCCAGCGAAGATGTAACCAAGATTTCGCCGGTGACACAGACAAAGTCTCTCGACACGCTTGTTTTGTCGTACCCTTTGTATCGGGTCATCGGGTGTAATTTCGTAGAATGATACTTTCTTGCCGCTGTAACGCTCCACTGGCAATTACTGCATCGTCGTCTAATGCACCTGCTTTTTGAATCCAAAGAAATGCGTCGCTGACGCCGGCTTACTACGAAAACGCTTATTAAACTGTCATCGCGCCAATGTTTACCCGTCTTTTTCTTTTTCACAAACTTTTACTCCGTAAGTTGAGAAACTCCATCACCTGCTTCCATTTAATCCGTAACATTAACGAGGTACAAAGTCCGATAAGCACCGCGCGTCGGACGTTAGAAAGGCGCCTCTTTGGAGAACGATTAATTCGTCGCCGTCGGCGTCGTCAACGTCGTTGCACCTTTCAAGATGGCGAGTCTGTTTCCTTCTACTCTCCTCCACTATTCTTGCCAGTTTCTGCTCTCTCTCTCTCTCTCTCTTTCTCTCCTCCGTCTCATCGGGACACGTTTTTACGTCAGGCTCGAGAAGGAAAGAAAATCCAGGGTGAAAATAAGGAGAATGATGAGAATAAGCGGGGGTGGTGGCGACGAGGTGAAGAGGCAGGAGCGAGGGAGACGTCATTCTTCGTAGAGAAGTGGTAAGAAAGCTCTTCAGAAAATTTAAAGCGGGCAAAGCTCTCACTAGTCGCGACTCGGTACTCTCCTCTCGAAACGTTGAAGGAGCCGTTGGCAGAGTCTTCCTTCTCCTACGATAGATCCCGCCCGCCGTCTTCTTTCCTGTTCTTGTCGTCGGCGTCGCGGGGAACGGAGCCGGCGATGTACGGCGCCGACGGTAACGTGACGTGTGTGACTACTGTTTCACGATGACGAGCGCTCAAAGTTTCCCCGTGACACGTGACGTAGCTATGCAACCGCAAGGCGCGCGTATTCATTATGGCTTTGGCCCTCTCCGCCGCACTCTCCGTCGCCCTCTCCTCCTACTGCACCTCCTGGGAGAAGGAGTAGGTGGAGGAAATTATGCCTTGTGTCTCCTTACGCCCCAATACCTCAGCTTGGCTGCCGGGCGCATAGTTGCTTGACGCAAGGAAGACGGATAGCTGTTACCGGGACGTTCTTCGAATTAACAGCCAACATGCTCGAGCAAATTTCCTCCATCTACTGTCTTCCAGTCTTTTTCCACCTGAATCTCTCTTGAATAGTTTCACCTCTCGAGAATCCTCCTTCTTTACTACTCTTGTCTTTGCCCCTGACACCTCCCCGACCTCCCCCGGTACCCTCTTCTAACCTTTCGCCTCTTCGCGCCACTTCACTCACGTCCACTTTCTTGTGTGTCTCGAATTGGTATCTCTCGTTCCTCGGCACTACACCCTTCTTCTATTACTTCTACTCTCCCTCTCTACCTGCGTCAGGACGTTAATCACTTGGGAAAGAGATCGATCAGCGATTAATGAGAAACGTCGTCGAGGCGGAGGTGAAAATTTACACGCTTCGTACCGCCGCAGTGCGGGGAAGCGGGAGGAAATGAAAAGGAAGAGACAGAAGAACGAGCAGTAGAATGGGTGCGCGTGGCAGTCGGGAAGAAGAAAGATGGAAAGAGAAGAAGACGTCTTCCTCCCTTTTTTTCCCTCGCCTGATCGATCCCGAATCCTTGGCACCTTTCGAACTTGCTCCTTTTCCAAGTGCCGATGGCGGAGTTAGACGTCACTGTATACGTGGACGATTAGAAAGATTAGCTAGGTTCCGGTAAGCTTCGTTAACCTTCCCCATCTCGCTCGACGAATTCTTTCCGCAGCGCGGGGCAAGCGCGCGCACTTGGCCGCCGAGTTATTGCTGTACACTCTTCGCGGAGAAGTATTGCAGCCGTTAGGCGAACCTCGGAACAACGCCCAGAACATTTTGGATTCTCCGCCCTCAACGACCCGAGTCATTGTCGCTGCGCGGAATCGTGCTCACGCCTCGGCAAGCTCGTTTGAGCGTGCCGCGAACTTCTCGTGCGCCACAAAGTTTGCACCTACGGGAAATTCCGACGGCCGGAAATCATTCCGGTGATTCCGTTTGAATCGCTGTCGTCCGGGTCGGACAGGACGGATGTTTGAGGTGCCCTCTGGTATCCGCCGTTAGGAAATGCATAGGAAAGCAGCGTGACAGGCGAATTAAAGGGGCCTCGACTGCGACACGCTGACGAGGCTCCGTATTCTCCCTACGAAACAGCTGATGTACATTGACTCCGCTGCATGGTGTTGTTACTGCCAGCGAGAAATGCACGGGAACATCGCGAATTAGGTGCTACAGGCGCTCTCGCGGCGTTTACCGCTGGTATGCAAATAAGTTGCCCCGGAATACCTAATATCACGCTGGACAAATAGCAAAGTTTGTACTTACATATAACTGCGGTTCGGCCGTGAGGCCAGCCAAGCAAATACGGAAAATTAAACGGGCGAGCGAACAAGCCGATGAATCATTTATCAGAGCGCGTACGTTGAAGAGGTAAGGAAAATATGTTCCTATTGCATCTTTCAGATCGATTCCGTTTGCAATCGACGTTCCATCGCATCTGCCACGAACAAACCGTGAGGGTTACGACGACACTGCATTTCGATCGTTCCCACGTTCAATATCTTACGGGGGAGATCGGTAGAACGATTCAGATTTCCTACGAATCTCGATTAAAGGTGAACGACCATGCGTCGATTACGGGGTTGAAGCCCTCTAAAGATTCTCTCCTCTTTTTTCCCTGGCGCCGAAAGATTCCTGGAAACGACTCTCTCACTGGCGTTTGACCCCGCGCCCTCACGCCACTATCCGTTCGACGTCTTAGTCGCCCACTTCTCCTTGCCGCTACGAATAGCTTCGTGAGCGGAGGACAAAAGCCGGTATTTCCTTAGATCTGCGCCAAACGACATTTGGAGATGTCGGGCGGAAAGTTAGTGTCCGACATTGCATTCTGTACGTACGTTCGTTTCATGGTACGCCAATACTATTGGAATTAAAGTAGAAACTGGGTTGTTCTGAGAAAAGTTCCACGTTTCACCGATCCAAATATAGCGATAGTTTGCGAAATAGACGACGTTCTTACACTGACTCCGAAATACTCCCTTCGCATTCTCGTCGTGCGAATCGGCAATTAGGGATGCGTGTACATGATATACGCGAAATTCCATACGCCGCGAACGTTTGAAACAGTGGCCGAATCCAGCGCGACATCCGGTGATATCTGTTTAATAATAAACCTCGATTTCATCGGGCTTCTCATATTGACCTCCAACCCACAGCTCGCTCTGCCAGCCATGCAAATATCAACGAGCAGGCTAGTCGGTCCGGATTTCCTTCTATACGTCAAAATGCCGTGGCTTCGAGCGTCTACTCTTTAACCAGTGGCGTCGTCGCCTTTGGGCGGCGCGGCGCACAAAGATCGTCGCCGATGCTTCAGTGCGCTTTCTTTGGGAATAGAGTATTGGGCGGGGTGATGCTACGGTGAGAAAGGATTCTTGGCAAGTATGCGTATCTGCTATCTGTTCTTCCCGACCTCGCTTCTCTTGTCTTCCGCTCTCCTTCTCTTTTCTCCACTAATCTCTACCTCTGTTCGACTGCTCCCGCCCCTATCGCTACCTCTTCTGCTTCTTATGCCTCATTGTCCTCTTTTTGCCCATCTTTACCATCTTGCCTTTGGATCCCATGGAATTCCTTCCCTGACAACGATTATGATGCCATCCCTATCCCGTTCAAATCTCTTGACCGGATCTTCATTCTCATCATCACATTTGACTGTGCCGACCCTGTCGTGAAGCGTTGCCGATCTATAAATTCATTAAAGTACAGCGACATTCTGTGACAACGGAGGCAGTAAGAAGAAGGAGAAAGATGCAACGGTGGAGGAAAGCAACTAGCGGATAGAGACGGAGGATTAGAGGGGAGCAGGCGAAGGAACGGAGCGAACGGGGTGGTTCTGGGCTTGCCATGTTGGCTATTGTTCAAATGGTCTATTCGACGGTAAAAAGAGATGCACGTCTTTTCGTAGAAATCCTGGGCTTCCGCGAGATTCAAACGCGCTCGACCTCGACTGCGTGGGGACGAGTCGGAAGGCGAGTAAGGAGGGTAAGGACCGACGGCGGTAAGAGAAGAACCGGAGAGAATGCCCGACGACGACTCGCTCTCATCGTCAAAGGTCCCGTTCTCTCGCTATTCCTCCCCTTCCCCCACTCTGCCCCTGTCACTATTTCTCTTTCCACTCGTGTATATCCCTCCCATTACTTCTTCACCCCTACATAGATATTACCGCGTCGCACGAGTGGCCGAAGGAAGAAATGTGTTTGTGTTTGGACTCTGGCCAGATAATCTGCGGCAATAAATTTCTGTGTGTACAGTGCTATGTGATTGGTTTTATCTCTCTTACCGACGACGGTATACGTAACCCCTTGCGCCTTGCACACTGTCCACCACGGTCACTCCGAGCGACTCGCACCGCCGCACATCTAACCTCCGTGATAGTCGTGACGAGAGGCAACGATAGATAGCTTCCAAGAAACAATACGAGCAAAACGTGGCCGTCGTTGTATACCGTGTTCGAGGAAGGTGGATAGATGGTCACCTACCCGAGAAATCAACCCCTAATTCTTTTACCGCGCGAAAATCTACTCCGACCCCAAATACCGTTCTTCCGTTCGTGCCGTGCCAGGAATGCACGCCTTGAATCGTTAAACGGGCTCCACGCTCCTCTCCGCTGGCTTCTGTAGATCCGCCGATGCACTCCACTCTCAACATTTCTCATACATTTTCGCCACAGTTTTGTCAATCTATATTTTGTACGCGTACATTTCCAAGTATGGCTTTAGCAATAAGCTTACTTCCGTACCGGCAGACGTGGGATAGAGATTAAAGTTATGGCAAGCGGGAAAAAAACGTTTTTGTTTCTCGAGAAGCGATCGATAGGAAGTCTGGAACGACGGGAATTCCGGGAACCATCATGATTTGAAGGTTTCGTCGAAGTCTTATAATGCCGCGGAAGAACCTCCCCAGTCTCGTGCCAGTGGCCTACATCGCGCGCTCCCATCTACGTTTCCTCTCGCAACTCTCACAACCCGCGCTTCCCTGTACATTTCCTTTTTCCATTACGCCGCGGAGACTATGACCGTGCTTCTCTTTCCTGATACGGAGGAACACAATTGCGCGGCTATATTTATTACTGTAACCCGGACGTGACCGAGCGTTCGACGATCTTTTTCGGTTGCAGACGGAACATGCGAGCATTCGCCGTATACCTTCCGCTTCCAACCTCCAACGCCCTTTCCTTCCTGGGTTCTCTTACACGCCGCACGCGTATCCACGTACGTACGTACGTGTATTATACACGGCTACGTAAGGATATTACGGAAGGCGACGTCGATCGGTGAACGAGACAACCGGAACCGGTACAACGATCTCGAGAGATACGAGCATAGTTTGAGGTCCCCCGACCCGCGTAGACGGCTTCTCTCTCGTCGCCGAGGAAATCGCATTATTTACGACGTACATAAGGTATAAGCGTGTAACGCCGAGCTCGCATGGATTATTCGCATTCCGGCGTTACCAGGGGCCTCTGGTCCGCTTATCGCGGGACGCTGTGTGTTTGGTTCGCTGGTGGGCGTCCTCCCCATCACGCCCCTCGGCTCTCACCCTCTTCAGGTACCGCATTGAGGTAAAACGGAGGGGGATTTGCTTAAAACACTGTGATAGTTAAGCCCTTCTGGACAGAGGGGCTTACGGCGGACGCTAAGGTCGACTGCGTCGTACTTCTATATCTCCATGAGGATTCTGCTTTTTTATCTTCCATCTCTTCTCCCGCTAAGCGCCGTGCCTCTCATCCCCGGACGAACGCATTTGACGGTGTCGGATATTTACGGAGCTTAGAAGATCAGATTGGCCTAGCTTTGAAATATTGCGCCGCGTCGCACCTTGCCGCATTCTTTCAACTAATTTTGCGCGCGTCGCAGGTTTCGAGCATTGATGAGAAATGTAATGTTGTTCATAGAACGATTCTATAGATTCTGTTTAGATTAAGATATATATCAATCAGTATGGGCTTCTAGTTTTCGCTCAGAGCTACTTAAAGTTAGTTTTGGTGTTCTACAAGGCTCACCTTGGTCCTCTACTTTTCAATATGTTCTTCTTAAATAATATCTCTCATTAATTTCTTCATACCGAACTATGTGCAAACCCTCTTAACACTTTCCATAGAATTAATTGCCTGCAGGATTGTGTTTTTTCATTCAGGCTTTCTTCTTCAAATATGGTGCAATAAAAACCAAATGTACTTAAGTGTGACTACACTTTTTGATCCACCCGCTCGAACTGTACACTGTACGCTCACGTTTTCACATGAGCTTAATCATTTTACTTTATCTCTTGTTAAAGCGATTCGTGATCTTTGCGTCGCATACGATTATAAATTAAATTTTCTCTAGGATTAATGTACTATGGCTAACACCGCTATGAAAACGTTAGGTTTTATCAAACGTTTTTCCTCTCACTTTATGAACACTTCAGTTGCAGTTAGGTATGCTTTATTACCAAATCGATTTTTCCTTACGTCACATTTCTTTTCCTCTTATATTTCACTACCGTTTCTGTATTGTGTATATTATTTGGAGTGTCCCGCAAATAAACTAAATTAATAAATAAAACGATCATTGGTTCGATTCTGAGACCGTTGATAATTAATATTAAAAATCATGTTCGGAAGTGCGTAATTTAGCATAAAATCCACAAAATATTACGATTAAACCGTTTTTAATGTGTGCTCGATTGATTCAGAGCCCTCCTTTTGTACATATCGTCAATTTATTCTACATTCATTCAAACACGAACTTCGCAATATTATCATTCACTCATACCAATCGAGCAGCCAGTGGAAAAAACGTATCGGGAAAACGTTCATAACGGAACGTAATTTAAAAACAGCCACAGCCGAGGACCTGCACGGAAGTGAATGCATCGACCTGAGTTGAACATTTTAGGGAGTGCATTCAAACTAAGTGAGGTTTTCCAGCACCCGTACTCTCGTATGGTTATCCCCGTCCCCTTCTTGCTCTGTACATCGCGTACTGTAAATGCCGGCGGATGTTGGTACAGCCTTGAAACGTTACCGCCTGGGCGTCGAACGAAATTGCACGACGGAGCCAAGGAAAATTGATGCTCTAGACCCACCCGATGGCAGGATCCTGAGGGGTGAAGTTTTCGTAGTACAGTTTGGGTCGTGGTACTTTAAGGTCTCACGTCTTTCCTCCTCTGTCGATCTTCTTTTCTTATCGTCTCTCTTTAACTATTGCATCCTTCCCTTCTCTTTCTCCTTTGGCGTCGTTCCTCCAGGCTGGCGCTATTGTGCGAGTCTTAAACTGCGATTGCTCTCTCCGTCTGTCCCTGTTTATGTATATATGACAGTAGGTCGACTGTACAGACACCTCAGGCCGTTGGCCACCATCCAGTCTCGGCTGCGGCTTAACGTTTTCATGTTGGATCGCGAGCAAACTGAAAGTGTGCAATAAACGTGTGTGGTCGGTGACCTTTTCTCGATCTCGGAACTTGCGCACTGGTAAAATACGTTCCTGATTCGTATCCTTATTTAGAACTGCCTGAAACTTCAGCGAAGCACTTTGCGTATGCTAACATATTTCAATTAACGTCCCTTCGGACAACTTTGACTATTATTCGTTATCGGTCTTGTACGCCGAACCAAATTCGAGCATGTCGAGACAGCATATTTTACATCCATTCACGCTGCATTAAAGAGTGCATTTTATAAATATTCAATTAATTTATTTTTCAAATCCACTCATAAGCGTAGTAGTCGCGATTGCTCGATAAAGTTTCACTCATACAAGCACGCGTGGTCGTACTTTTTCCGTGGTATCAAAAAATCGGCTTGCACGAGTACTAAAGGTCGATCCCACCGACCACAAGTACGTGAGCGTCTCCGCAGGACTAATTCCCGTAATCACAGAAGATAAACGTTCACTGGCTATCGAACGAATGGCTCTATCAGCCATTTAATTCCTAGCCCGCCGCTGCCGGTTGCCGGAACGGTATACGCCCCGTTGAACGTCGAAGGTGATAAAAACACGTGTCAGGTGGCGTGCACCGGTTAAGAAAGGCGGATGAGCGCGTGCGCACCCTTAGTTTCGCGCCTTTTGGAAAAATCGGTCAACGATTGGAAGCAGCATGCTGGAGAGAATCTTTCAGAAAATGCGCCTTCTTTGCGTCTCTCTCTCTCTCTCCCCCCTACGTCTTCGCTGCTCTCCGTTATTATTTTACCGTTCGACAGGCAGTATCGACATACACGTTCGTACGTAGTACGTGAGAGAGAAACCGTTTTATGTTACTATACGGGCTCGCTCTCACGGTGCTTTTACTCGATTTAACCTCTTCCTACACCCTTCCCTCCCACTTTGGGCTCCAGCCCACCATAGTTATATAGAGCGGCTTGCCGCTCTCGATTCTACCCACGAGCTCGCTCGTTTCTGCGGCAATAATGGCTAAGGACAAATCATTTCACTCCGTCGCCATTATCGTCGATGCCGCTGGTGTCGCCAGCTCTTTCGGGCTTCAAACTTTTCGACCGCCGGTAAAGAGGCTTTCCGGTCTTCACGTCCCCACCGTCATCACCCTCTACCCTTTCTTAGCTAAACAAAAGTTGGTGATTGATCTGTCCCGGCCAATTGGGCAATGAGCCTACCAGAGCATTTTTAATCTCAGCTTCACCTTTTGTTCGTGGAATGACAATCTTACTTCCAACGTTCTAGCGTGCAGGATAAGAAAGTCTTCGAATGGTTCAGATTATTTGATATTAGATCTGAGTAATTAATCATAATTGCGTCTCATGGTTGCACGAGGTGGCACGAGGTAATGAAAGAATCAGCAGACGGGATAAGTAGATGAGCGCGGATGTTTGCGCGACGATTGGCTACATACGACTGATATCGCACCAATGATTTCATCCGTTATCCAGACAAACCATAATTCTCGATTGACCCGTTGCCGTCTCGAGCCATGCCTCCTCGATCATACAATTCCTACGTAGCAACATACGTTCCCTTTTTAGGTCACTTTTACGCCGTTGCTCTCACATTAATTTTATTATCAGCAATAAATCGGAGTGGCCGATGTCGAATGTCGGTTACCGTGAACGACCAGATTTTACGCGGGCAATAAAATCTCGTTTATCGAACGAATGAACGAATAAACGTCGTATTGCACACGGCGGAGGTAGCGCGGGGAGCGGGTAAGGAGAGTACGGCGAACTGTGGAAGCGTCTGAAAGGACCACAAGGCTCGAGGGTGCGCGCAGAAAAATGAGTTATTGCGATAGAAGCCGGAACGAAACTGTACGTTCGGAAGCAAATATTTTAGCTCTTGATAGAAAACGAGTCATCCCGCGGAACTCTCTGGGGATAATTGGAATTATTTGTGCGGCACGTGAAGCATTCGAGGCGACGCGTCGGCGTACACAAGAATGTATGACGTATGAAGTCGTCCGAATAAACCGTTCGTTCGACGTCTGCACCGAATTGAAATGTTTTTGTGACGTAAGCGTATTCACGGTTTCATCCACCGCACCGTCGGAAGTATATCGTTACAGCTGCGTACGCACAGAGAAAGATCGATCGGAACGCCGATATCGCATTACTGAACGTTGTAACGCTAAACGTGGACTGACATTAAATTATTCGATCGATATCATCGGACTCGTTGGATAAACAGTATCGATCAGTTTGCTCGACACGAGAGCTCGTTTGTCGGAAATAGAATCGGTGGGAGGAATCTATGTTGGGATCGTCGTGTGCCCGGGGGAGTATGTAAGGATGGGGGTAGGGGTAGAGGTAAGACGAAAGATGGGTGTGAAGGAGAGTTCGACGAGGATCGAAACGGAAGAGACGGAATAAGGGGGGTTGGGTTGAGAGACAGGGAAAGTGTGTGACGGACAGAGGAAGCCGGAAGATCAGACAAGGACGTGAGATGTGTACGAGTGCGCTGAAGAAAGAGACAGCCTGAGAGAAAGCCATACTATGAGAAAGAGAGAGAGAGAGAGAGGGAAGAAGAAAGGGGTACAGGACGTTGGACGAGCAAAGGAGTGCGCGCGCTCGATTAATCTCGCAATCTGGATGGAGTGGCTATGATAGACTCCCATGAATAACTCATGAGCAGCGGGTACCTGCTTCCCATAGGGACATTCGCGTATAATTCAGCCACTTCATTTGTCCTCATTACTATGCCCGATCGTTACATAGAGCACGATTTACGGGTTGCACTACCCCGCCCTTCTCACCGCTTTGCCACCCCGCACTTCCGCTATGCTCGTACACAAGGCACCTGCACGGTGTGTTGCCACTGGGATGTTTCAACGGAGTTTTAGAGCGGCGTGTAGAGGCTTTCACCCCCCTCAGTCCTCTCTCGCTCACCGTGCACGTGGCTGTTCTGAAAGCTTCACTCTATCTATGCCATTTCGGCAAACGGGAAGGAGAATGGAATCGTCCCTTGTTGTATAATTTAACGGCCGATCTATTTCTAGGGTCGCACGCTCATTGACACAGATGTGACGGACGGGAAAAGCCCCAATTCGCAATTTCTTATCCGCACGTGTTGTTTTCATCGTTTATTTTAATTTCGTATTTGTACTCGATTAAGCGAGCCGATGGCGGAGGCGTCGATAATATCGATTGAATAAGGGAAGGTTTCCAAGAATGTGGCAGGCAAAATCCGCGCGCATGGTGTAGTGATCGCGTAGAGTCTGTTTATTGTTCTGTACAGTAGCGCATGTCATGTCGATCGCGAGAACTCTTAACCTTGAGGTTCAACCGAGCTAAAAATGATATTTAAACCGGGGATTTCACGTGCAACTTTGGAAGGTGTACGTTCTCACCGCCGAGCTCGCTGCCTCTCAGGATGCCGTGTACACGGATGTGGGTTCGTATTATTTCACAGGAACGTGCCGTGGGATTACGTATTCTCGTACGTAATTCCGAGCGTTGTTCCTGGTCGGTCGGTCGTAAAGCCGTAGTCGGTAAACGGAATTTATGAATTTGAAAGTAGTGGAAAACTCGCTTTAGGAAAACCTTTTGACGAGATGGGTCCGGCTCAGTAGCGAGCCGTAGTGTGCTTCATCGGCCCCATGGGACGGATAAAGAAATTTGGCGTGTACGTCACTGCATTGAGAATCATCGATATTCGACGTTATGCGCGAGGATCGCGCGCTCGCCGGCGCGCGCTCGAACGTGTGTATGGCAAGCAGACGCAACAGATAGATGAAATGAATTTTTCGAGGCGCTCGAGAGACGTATTCAGGAAGTCGTAGCAGCTTTCGCCGGGGGAAGAGAGAGGTGGCAGCGGCAGCGGCAGCGCCAAAGAATGGAAGCGGGGGTGGCTAGCGCAGAGCAGTTCGTTCCTTATTTTCCTTTCATTTTATTTCCTTTTTTTTTCGACTCGCGCACGCGGAACGCAGTGAGCAGCCAACAGTAGCAGCGACGAGGTAACTTTAGAAGACCGTAGCTACTTCGTCGGGCTACTTTCTCATTAAACGCAATGAGATTTCAAACTTTATAATTTCTTTACGCCGGCCCGAAACTTTTTTATCTTGTTTGCGACCTTTCGTTTCTTTTCCGATGTATCCTAGGGACATAAGTGGTCGCGCGGCTGAATTTAACCTTAATATCGAAAGCAATTCTATTGGCTCGCCCTGTGTAGATTTTTGGAGGTAATGAATCGAACGGAGAGTTACACATCCTCCTTTCCTCTCTTTCTCCGCTCTTTTATCGTTCATTGTTGTAAATGCTCGCAATATTTGTCGTTCGGTCCTGCGAGAGTAGAGTGAAATAATTCACTCGTTCTATGCTCTTTCTTGTACAACGTTCGGCCTCGACTACCTCTATTCTCTGCGGTACACGTTAAGTGGGGTATGATCCGAAAAATGGAATAAACGCCCATGAGGACAGTCGGCAGTCGTTCTATAATTCAGAAGCGCGTGAGCCGAAGGTACGGCGAACGGAGTTAATTTGCCGATCACGTTCTATCCGCATGTGTACTCTAAAAAAGTGCCGATTATTACGCGGCGACCGACTGTGAACAAGGAGGGGAGTGCTGATGACGAAAGGCGGTGGAGCGGGCAGAGGGGCGCGGGGGTGGAATGAAAGTTACCTGCGTCCGGGAAAACGTTATTATCGCAGGTGCAATTACAACTCGACGCTGGCGAAAGCACGAACTGTGTCTCTCCTTCTCACTTTCTCTCGCTATAATTCTCTGCCTTCCTGTCTCTCTCTCTCTCTCTCTCTGTAACCCTCTCGTTTTACAGTCAACGTTTTCCACCGCTTTTCTCTCGTTCGAACGGCTACGCAGAAAAGTGTGGATGGCGCAACGCAAATAACGCCTAGCGCTCTCGTAACTCGCTGCATAGAAGTTTCGTTGATTATAATGAGTAAGTTCGCATGCCTGACGCAACACTGCTAACCGTACTCCATTTTCTCAAATTCTTCATCCGCCTCTCCGACTTCGCCAATGTGTACGCGCACGTTCGTTTCGTGAACAATGTTTGGCGCTGGTATTACTTCGCACCTTTTTATTGTGTGATGTTTAATAACGGACACGTCGGTAGCCGTGCTCGACTGGCTCAATCGATTACCCGTCTCCGTGTTGGAGAAGTGTGCCTGCGTGCCTGCGTGAGGCAACAGACTGCCGCATGCACGCACTATGGTAATTACTTTTCCTGTATATTCATAAATATCGGGGCAAAATTTGGTTTCCGCTAAAAGCAGACGTTGCCGTGCCGTTTGTCGCTCGGCATTGAGTTGTTATTCGGAACTGGGAGGCAATGCGTGCAGCTACGGCGAAACATATTTCGCTTTTGTCGAAAGCGTTTAAAGTTGACACGAGTGCAAACCTCTTTTTCAATAAAGCGAAGTGTTAGGTTACGTTACGCTCAAATATTTGCATCTGCCCGGTCCCTCCGGGGCTGGTATTTCAGAATGAATTGTAATCATCGTGTCCGTTTGACATTTTATGGTCACTCATGAGAATTCATTGCAACTGTCCGTCCGTGTTAGTGCGTGTTGCAGCGTTTACTATTCATGCAGGGTTTAGGACACTATACTGCGAAGCATTCTCGAACATTCTCGAACATTCTGGAACGCACCTATATCACACCACCCATTGTCAGTTAGCTATTTTTAACTTCCAGGCATCACCTCTCCTCACTATGGTATGTCAGCAGCATTTCACCCGGCAACCGATCTTGACCAATTACCCGCTTTCTTTCTTTCCTTCCGTCATCATCTGCCAATCATAGCGCATTCCCCACTCACGTCTCCTGAATTATTCGGCGGCGCGTCCGCACGCGTCCTGCGAGGAGATCAGATTCTGTAGCGACGTGCAACCTCATGCACGGAAGCGTCACGTACCTTTCTACAATTTATTGTATACACCACGAGTTCAGATAAGTCGTAGTTGCAAATAAATTCTGTGAATAAACCATACCAAGGCAGTGGAATATTCCCGACTGCGGCTGGGATCCGTAACTAGGCCCCGAAACGTTAATTCGTCCACGGCCCCACGGGTCACCCATCACGCAACAGTGCGGTATGTTCTGTTTCAAATTATTACATCTCGACATTTTGTTTCTATTGCGTGCCGGTTAAGATTTTGTCCCATTTTCGACGCTAAACGTTATTAATACTACATAATATAATTGCCAGTTCGATATGTGTCAAAGAATAAATTATTGACGGGACTGCACTCTATTATTTGTTGCGTTATTGACACAATAATACTAAAATATTGCCTATGTTATTCGAAACGAAGCAAGAATATTGCGCTTTTTCGTAGTCGATCTGCTATAGTGTGTTTTGTTGCCTAATTTAGCGCTTGCTTTCAAACTAACGCAGTTATGGGACTCGTATGGATCATTAGCGCTTATGAATTGTGACGACACAAAGCACGTGTACAGAATAACCTCATTAAATCTTCACTTGCGTTGTTCATTCAATCACCGCTACTTTTCAATGACGCTAGATTCCATACATACCTATAAACTTGCATTCCTCCCTATTGTTTCAATACCCTGGAACAACGTATAGACGCGTTGATACAGCAGCTCTGAATAATGTCGTATTATGTATTTACGTTCAACGAGCTTTCAATAGCTTCATTCTTGTGCATTGTGTGCCATAATTTCCAGCTTAGCACGAGGCCGTTTGATTCAGCTATCAATAGTCGATACGTCGAGTACTGATAAAATTAAACAAAAGCGGGGTCAAGGCGAGTCATGTGTAATATCAGTGTGATGCGCTAAATGAATGTTAAACGAGAGGAGTTTTTGCCTACCTTATAGGATAAACTTGAACACATAGTAACATAATACCATTCGACGGGCACTGTAGGAATATTGTCAATGGCTCGTTCATTTGCAATGCAGCTTATAGTGACGTGTTCAGTGAAATATCAGCATTGTTACATATACCTTTTCTGTTAGGTATTATATCGATTGACTTTACAAAAGTAGATCACCAAAATTGTAAACTCTGTCTCTCCTCTCTCTCTCAATTTAATATAAATCTATACGTACAATTGCCCATGGACAGAAATATTCGTACGTCTCACTCAATGAGCATACATAAAGGTGAGATCGGTCCAAAGACGTGCTGTATCGTTCGATTGAAGCGTGAAATATTATCAGTATCGGTCAAGCGCAAAATTCCGAGCGGGTTCACTCGCATGGCTACGTTATCGCAATCTCATTGTTGGAACGTGCTGTTACACTGACAGGCGTACTTCCGGAACGGTTTGCCAGATTGTTCCGCGATGAGAAATCTTTCGTAAACGATTATCTAGCCTTCGATATAAATTTTACGCAAATTTGTCGCCAGAGAAAACGTGCCGGGAGCATTATCGATACATGAAACCGATGTAATTACATCGATTGAACGCGTGCAAAGGGCTGCACACTGTATTGCGTCCGCAATAACCGACATAATCAGTAACACGCGTTACGCTGAAAATCCGCGCACGTCTGCCCATTGAAAAATATTATCCTGTTTCGTCGTACAGACCCGGAATACGCTCAACAGTTTCATCGTTCATTCCGGTGGTTCGGTTAACAAAGAATTGCGGCGTGAGAGGTGAGCGAAACACTGACGACGTACTCATCGAGCGGATTGTCTATGTTGGTTCGATCGACTTCGTTATCGCGACCTCATTACCGAGGCAAAGTAGCACTTCGATAAGCACACCGTTGAAGGGGTGGAGATTTGTCCGGGGAATTGATCCACGGTAAAAAATAATGCTCCGCCGACGCCGACAGTGGGAATCGGGCTTGCTTGACGCCGATTTTGCGCGCATTTATTATTCGAGCTTAAAGGATCGGGCGCGCCGATCAACGACGGCGACGAGAGGTATCGTAGAATTCCGTTTGACTACCCGGTGATCGATTACCCCCTGCCCCGAGACCGCGGCAGAACCAAAGAGAGGCGGGTGGCAAGAGTGTGCGTACAGTGTCTGTGTGTATGAGAGAGAGAGAGAGAGAGAGAGGGGTAAAGGGGGAGGGAGAGAGCGACTAACGCCATTAGCGATCACTCTTCGCCGCAACAGCTTGCAACAGATGATCCTGGGCGCTCTTCTAGATTAGCAAACAAGGAGAGCCAGTACCGCTGCCACTTATCTCCCCGTAAGTGCACCATCTATTCGTTCGTTCGGTCTACCGTGACTCGCTCGATTTTCGCTCCGCGCCGGCTAAATTAAAGGCGCTTCGGGAGGGAAAGAAAGTACGATGCAATTCCTCGTTTCTTGTGCCGGGGCTAGTTAAAGAACGGACACCGACCATTTTCTTCCACCATCGCCTTTATTATCCTTTTTTTCCCTCCTCCCTTTTTCTCGCCCCCTCCCCTCCCTTTTTTTTCCACCGCATCGTCTTGCGTTCCTTCCCTCCCTCCCTCCCTCTCTCTCTTCACTCTCTTCTCGACTGAATGTCCCTCTTTTTCACCCCGCAGCCCTCATCCCTCTCTCTCTCACTCTCCTTCCACGTGGATGTACTTTCTCTTTCCTTTTTATGCGCCATTTCAACCCGCCTTCACGCCATTGCCATCCTTCCACCGAGCGGGGATTTCGAGGCGTCGTCCTGGGAAAACCAGCAAGGAGGGACGGAGAGGAATATGAAGTGGTGCGTTTTTAGCGGGATGAAACTCTCCCCCGTTCTCTACTTCCAGCCGACCGACTCGGATATCCAGCCTGACGGTGCGTCCTGATTTAACGTCGTGTAATTTAAGTAATATGCACGTGAGGTACGGCACGCTCGACTTGCTTGGATTCGCGCGAAGATGTTCGAAGATATATTTTTCGGAGACGCTAATATGGAATAAATTCGGAGTACATCGGCTCCCGGCGAACGAGGCGGGCATGCACGCTTTACGGGGCAAAATTACCAATGACATTTATGCGCTTAACATGACGCCGAGCTCGAGCTTACACGGCGCTTATAAGAGAAATACCTTCTCGCAGGTGGGGCGAATTTTCTCCCATAAATTCAATTCCGCGTATATTAATCCGACATATTCATCCGAGGAAGATGCATCGACGTGCCATTCCAGGGTGCGGCAGTACATGCTTTCACAGAATTAAAGCGTCATCCCTCTTTACGCTATATTGCGCGGTATCGGTTCTGTCGTACATCAACGCTCGTTGCCCTTAAAGAAGCTCCGAGCTGGAAAAATTGAACATCCCGATATCTGATGAGGGAGGAGGGAATATACGGGAGAGAGATGCGCCGACTAGAATGCCTAAGTAAAATCGGCCGGGGCATTCTCTACGACCCTTTTCCACTCTCCTTCTTCTACGCGCTCACTTTTGTTATCCCACCCAGGTACGTTAAGTGGGCGATGTATCGGTTTCCTCTCGCTTAAGCAGATTCTCGTTAGCATTATGAAGTTTTCCTTTGCCGAGGTAATTGACTAAAATCGTTCTTGTGGGTTTAGATACATTTAGGTCGTACACTTTGGGTGTACATTCGGTCCAAGTACTCGCCTTTTTTTATGCAAACATTTCTTCAATCTCGATTTGTGGTTAAAGAAGCGACTGTATACGCCATACGGATAAAATATTTACCGTTATTCGACCAAATGCACGAAACCGAAAGGCCCCATCAAACATTCATAACAACGTCATTAGTTTTCTGTATCTAAGAGTAAAAATAGCCTTTTGCTGCCGGCTTGCAAATATCAGCTGTTGAGCAATTATATGCTTCACATCCCAATATTACGCGATCTCCACTTTTGTCGAGACATTTTGACACTTTTCGTAATTAACAGGCAGTATTCGGTACAAGAATCGGTTCCTCTAGGTTGATCGGTTTTTGACGGGTTTCCAAGAGCGGCCACATTTTACCACCGAACGCGGTAGAAGAGCTTTAAGCCCTGGCCGACTTAATCCGAAATGCAGCAAAGTTTCTTCGAGAGTTCTGGCGGGGCGGGCAATTGGCCGTGCCACGCGGATAGAATAGAGCTCAGAGGCAATTTCATGACAGCGTCTTGGGATGATTGGATCACCACGCCAGACTCGATAACCCTCTCCCTCCCGCCACTCGAATGTAGCCTCATCTCTGTGTATGCTGACCTCTCTCGCTCACTCTCCCCGTCTCTGTCTCAGGCACTCTCACTTCCCCTTTCCATTTCGCGCTAACCCCTATCCCCTATGTTTCATTTTTCGTCTTCCTCGCGCGCGCGCGCACACACACACACACACCTACTTGCTCACCTTCCGACTTCTCACTTCTGCGCCGGCCTCTTCCCTCTTCCACCTGCACTTCACACCCTCAACCACGCGGTCACCTTATCAATATAACCACATTATTGCGCCGTGTACGCGAAACTCAATTATCCGGATCCCATTGCGGGAAATAAACTTTTTATTAAATCGAGCCCGGTTTTCAATCCATCCCCATGGGCGCTCGTAACGGCAAGAGAGATAAAAGAAGCGATGCGAGGAATGGAAAAATATGAGGTTGCTTCGAGCCATTGCCTCAGAACGCAAACCCCAGCAGAAGAGCGGATAATTTTCGAATATTCGAGGCCGGGATGTCTAAAAGGAATAATAGCTAACATTTGCTCTTTGAAGTTTAATTCTTCCGCTTCGCTTTAACAGAGTGCTTTTTTAATAAGATTAGAATTACCATATGCGATAATACCTTCCATCGATCGTCGAGCGGCACTTTCCTCGCACAAGCAATCGCGCGAATCAATTCGGCGAGGCCGTCGAAGAGGCGCAAAGAGATGTATGTTAAGTTTCATTGCCAAGTATATGCGAATCAATTTGGTGACGTCACGTAAACGAGCCTTTCAGCTAAGTAGAAATCGGAAAGCAATATCTTCGTCTCCCGTCGCAGTCGTCGCACTTCACTCATCTCGCTTTCGAATCTCAAAGTGACCTTTCAGCACATTAATGTAACCTTTCCCTCGTATTTGACGCGGAGGAAAGTCGTCTTACAAGGTTATTGCTTGAGATTAAAGAGTACCCGCTACGTGCTCTCCCGCAGCAAAAAGCACCCTTCTGTCATTGTTCGTCGTTTTACGAGCGTGTTAATCTCACTCCGTCGCCGCTGGTAGTGGAGCCGTCGGCTTTACTACTCTCATTCGCCGTTACGTGCGTAACGTGCGCCTCTTGATTGTTATTCACGGAAGGCCACGCAGTCTGAAACCAAATTTATCTATTACGCCCTCGTTGTCACCGCCGTAACAGATTTCGTACACACGATGAATCTTACGCTTGCATACTAAAAGTCGCGCCGCGTTTTCGCGCGCGTCTATTTCCCGGATTTATTTTCGATGCAGCCCGAACTACGTGCCGAACGGGATTCCACTGAATGATAGCGTATGAATGTAATGAAATTATGTCGTCGCGTTGCCAGCGTTTTGAACGAAGAGAAATCAGCATTGTTCGTAGGTACATTTTCTCCCGTTCGCCTCGCCCCTGAGCATATACTGCCTCTACCACTTGCTACCCGTAGACCCTTTTGCATCGTAAGGTCCCCAAGGAACGATCGCAGGTGCGTGCCAATTCGAAAGTTTCAGCCCAGTATTGCGTATTCGGCCGTATTTCTTTTCAACCACCAAATCACGTACACAAAACGATAAGCGAAAGTTACGCGGCCCGCGCCGCCGGTGCTGTTTCTTTTTTCGCTTGATCGACTTTTTTGCCCGCCGATAACGTATTGGTAGAGAAGGCTAGGAAATGACAGGGCGCCATTACGTCAATGTTAAGCCCGACGACGTTTGAAGGCGCCATATAAAGAGAAAACAAAACGTAGGAGTATACGTGATTTACAAATGGACAAGGTACGCGACAAATGCAAATTTGAAAGCAGGGGGCACGAAGACGAAACTAGCGACGCAATTTGGCAGTGTGCAATCGCTATGATTCAGTTGCCACGATCGTAACTGGTGCCGGCGATGTTCCAACGATTTGTCGTTCTCCTCGCAGCACGACTCATTCTATGAATCATTCCCGCGTCGTGTTCCTCAGCTTTATGTAACTGTTTGTTGTTTTAATGCGAGGGACCGAAATTTATCACGTGTGATTTAAAGCTATAAGTTTCATTGTGCCGCTGAATACGATTTTTTTCACTGAACGCAGCATATAACCGTGAATGTTTAATTTTGCAGAAAGGCGGAAATCATAAAATGAGACAATGAACATAAACAAATGAAACTGCTGGCCAGTTATACAAATTGGTCATAGTGCGGTAGAATTAGATTGTCAAAGCTCCTTAATTATTATTTTGTTAATATTTCTCTTCGAATATACTCGTATTACGCTAAATTTATAGAGCCGGTCTTTATTTTGGGGTACATTCGGCATAGACAATTGGGACAGAGTATAATTGCCTCAGACAGTGCTTTCAAAAGGTGATACATATTTTAGATTTTGCGTACAGACATTTGTAACAATTAAAAATAATGTATTCAGTTTTCGAAAGCAACTCATCTTCGCCTTTTTTTCATGAAAAAAATGTACTCCCAACGAGTATGAAATGGTTGTGCATAAGAATAGAGTGATATTAAATCGTCGCAAATCGTTATAATAAAAACACCCACAATTACGGTTAAGCGGCTTAGCACAACGAGATGCGTATTAAGTGCCTATTTACTGAATTGCTAAGTATATAAAACAGTAAGGTAATTAAATACTCTATCGTTTAGGGGCGGATATTTGGGAATCGTCAATATACTGGAATTATACCGATTGCAGGGAGTAGAAGTTTTACGGGTAATTGACTCGTAGAAAGTGATCCAAGATACTAAGTAGCGATTTAAGGTACTCAGCGCCAGTGGCGATTAAATCCTCCTGCCGACGAACCGCCAGTGGCTTCTGAGCGACGTAGGTATACCGAAAGCTTATTGATCGCACGAGAACGAACGTTTACGATAGATTCTTTGAAACTCGAAGGATAAAGTCACGATACATGACGCCATGATCGATCTTTCCCGACACTGTTCCCACTGAAGATATACATAACTTCCGGTTAATACGCGTCAAATTCGCATATCTACGTTTCATGCCGAATTCCGCAACAAAGGGACGAATTGGCGAAATGTGCGGGACGAGAAAGTGATGTTGAAGGTAACGCGAAATAGGCATTTTCACGGTACAATACTGTTATTTCCCCGTTGTTAGCCATCGGGCCATGCACCTCATTTTGTTTTCGTAATCGCTCGGACGAAGTACACAATATTGCGTCTGATGGCGCGTTCCACTTGTACGAAGCGAGTTTACATACACGTTACACCGCCCTCTTTATGGGCAGGTATAAAACGCAGGTACAGTTTATTGACGGCGATAAAATAACGCTGGTGAGCCACACAATTCATGTCGCTATCAATCGTGACACGCGTCACAACGAACTTCGGGGATTCAACCGTGGAAAGTGATCGTGAAAATGTTAAAATGCAAAAGCAGTATCGCGTGCGGTATGCAGAGTTTGTAAGCAGATACCGTACGTGGTCAATATATTTTGGTTTCGTAATTCTTCAGTGCCCACGATTGATTAGCAATACGTTGGAATGGTTAATCGAACACAAACAGAAAGCGGGACATGGATTGATCTTCGTTATACGGATGTATTTCAAAGAATCTTTTTACGCTAATTTCGCGTCTTTTGTACGGTTCCAAGCATTTTATTATTGTTGTACAGCATTGTTCATTGTTGGGACTGATCACAACTTTATCGGAGAGGGTATTTATTAATTAAACGGTAGTCATAGAATAGCGACAAACAATCAATAACTGCGTTGATCGATCACATCTATTATTCCCCAGGATCACATTGTGGCCACAGAATATAAATTAATTTATTACTCGTGCATCGTGGTAGGTATGGAACTAAAATGCCAATAACAATAAATTTTGTTGCATTTAAAGTGTACACAAGGTAAGATATGTGTCTTAACAAGCAGTGACACTTCCTTTATGCTCCCGAGATAAATTGCCTGGGAAATAAGTTGTACGTGATCAAAAAAAGAGAGTTGTACATCCTTTTAATGCTTATAGTCAATTATTTCTACTCGGGTTTCAGTTGCATTCCATTGTTTAGACAATTTACATCTCTTGAATAATGAAATGATTGTAGATTCGACTCACTGATATCCCCCGCGAAAGTAAACTTCAGTCGCTACCTTTTTTTAAGGAATATCAATTCAATCATGATTGTTTTCATTTTAGAATGTGCAAGATTAAATTGGTTGCGGCATCGCGTCCGTTCGGTTTCACGTGTAGAAAATGAAACACTTCAGTGATTGGCAGTACTTAGAAAATATAATTGGAGGCACGAATATCGAAGAGCACACATATCGAAATCAGTGCTCAATATATAGTGGTAAATAATTCACGGTATATTTTCTATTCTGTATGTACTTAATGCAGTGTATGTTTAATATGAATGCATGATTGTTTTGTTTCTGTGATAGTTCTTACTTATTAAATTGATTGGGAATTCTTCAGATCATTTTTCAGCAAATGTTCTGTTCATTGTAAGAATACTGAGATTGTGACAATGTTTTCAAATTTTTGATTCTCTTGCATAAACAAGGAATGCAGTGTGAAGTATATTGTAGCCGCCATATTTCAAGATAAGGCGTCTACTTTATAAGATAATACCGATGATAGACATTTCGGCTAAAGTTGTATTTGAATTATGAGTAACTATGTGTATGATACGACATTTTCGGCATCCCGAGGTATAGAATTTCGATTACATTTTATCACTGAATATACTGTATTGTTTTTATGGCTCCCGGTATCATCACTTATTTAAGCTTTTATCAAAGTTTCTGGCGTTAACAGGCGCGTGAACAACACTCTGAAACTTCATATGGTGCGAATTATCGAAGGATTAATTGAAAGCCCAGTGATAAACAATATACATCGTGTTTATACAGACAATTAAAGTCAATCGTATGGCGAGCATATCGCACTTTTCGACAAATATTAACAAGAATCTTAACAACACGGTAGGCGTGAATAGAGTATACGTTGAATGCTAAATTAATTAATCGACAGTAGAACGCATAACAACCATCGGCAAAACTTCAATTAGACGTACACACAATGCTGTATTATAGGGAAAGCTTTTAACGCAATTCAATAACGCCGAGTGGAAGCTTATGCGTTTCTCTCGACGACAGCAGCGTCGACTTTTCGCGGAGAGGGGAAGCTTATTTTTACGATCGTTCCCGCGAGTTCATAAAGCGCATAACCTATGCGAGCACGGGCGGTACAACGTCGACGCCACCCCTCACTGCCCCTGTTCAGTATCAACGCCGACCCCTCGCAACCCTCTCGATGCGAGTACTGCTTTCCATGCTAGGATCGTAGTCGAGTGGCCGTGTTCGCGCGTGTTCGTGCCTTTACATCGACGTGCCATAATAATATTACCATGAGAGGAGGCGAGTAGGAGTGAAGGGAAAAGAAAAAGACGCGCGCGGATAGCCTTGTGTAGGTGCACGAATGAGACGTATGTGACTGGGGTAGGAGAGAGAGAAAGAGAGGGAAGGCGAAAAAGAGAGACACAGGGGGAACCGGTCACGAGGTGCCTGTATACCGTTCGTGGAACGAGCTCACCCAAATGCGCATATTTTTCCACGTAACCCGAGACGTACCTGGAACTTAACCACCGGGTAGATAGTACGCGTGGACACGAGATCCGTCGTGATCGTTCTGGGAATTTGCGAATTTCCGTACCTATGTATGTATGTATGTATGTATGTATGTATGCGGGTACCCGTTGTGAGTGCCCTCTAACTGACGAGTGTCTCCGACTGTATCTATCTCCAGACTCATTTCTACCACGATGTGTGCGTTTCGGCGCAGTCCAATTACGTATCCCAGTTAGTTCCATCGATGCGATCGATTTCTGTACATAGGTATAGATATCACGTGTACGTACTCTTGCATTAACGATATTTACTTGTGGACCGCCGGGAGCTGTTTCCTTAAGAGACGTGGTTATAATGCGCTATTTACCTATTATTTACAATAACGCTCGAGCGTTTACCCTGCCGACATTTACTCGCAGATCCCTCGAACAACTCCTGCGGGCCCAAGAAATTCGCCCTAGCGGAAGGAGATCTCTCTCTCTCTCTCTCTCTCTCTCTCTCTCTCTCTCCCTCCCTCTCACACTATCTATCTCTCCCTCGCCTCTCGCTTGAAACGCACCGTCGAGTCTCTCGACGAAATAATCGAGTTAACTCACGCTATTATCCGAGTACAATGCTAAATAGTATAATTGACTTAAATATGCTATTGCGCTATATGCCGCGACTGGATGGTGGCAAAAGGATGGCGAGGGGGAAGAACCGCGGGGAAAGAGACCAGACGTGAGGGGTGGGGGAAGGGGCGTTACTTTTTCACTTTACTTTCATAACTGAAACCGTTGAATATTAATGCCCGCGGGCGAGCTACTCCGGAGCTTCTTAGCGCGAAGAAGCGCGGCGACCGTCCCCGTGAAATGGAAATGAGAAAATTATAAGAGTAACTGGTTAAATTGCGAATAAAGGCTATTATTGATACGCGCCAGAGGCTTGTAAACGCGATGGTAATAAAGAGGCAATTTATCATTCGGATCGGCAAATAGTGACGTTATAGGCGGAAAATATAAGCGGCGTCATTTTGTCACGGGGATGCGTCGACGTACAGTCTTCATCCCGTCTTCTAAATATCTTTGTCACTTTACGCCGGCATTGCGACGGATATTGTGTGGCGAAACACGGTGCAATATTGTCCGCAATACCGCTCTGTCATTTCTCGCGAGAGATAAAGCGATGACAGTTATAAGAACGAGACATTCATCCGCGGCAAAGAGAGGCGAGGAAATGAATTAACGCTAAGCTCGTTTAACAACCGTCCCAATGTATCTCGTTGAAATTAACCCTGTTAAATGTTAAATCATTCGCCGGGGCGCAAAAGCGAGTATTTCTGTTTAATTGCAAAGAGGGTCGTCGTTGAAGCCACGTCTGCGTCATCTCGTGGGTAGCATCAGCGAAATTCATGTCTCTTCGCGCACACATTTCAGCGACTTTTGTTCCTGGAGATATCCCAATGTGAAAAGAGAAATTTTTCGTGCCGCGTCTTCGTTCGCAGTCGTCAGCGTTGATGCGAAGAGACGAGGGAACTAGATAGACGGAGATAAGGGAAGAAACTGGTGGCCGATGTGTGGTGGAAGCGGGATACAGGGAGGGCGGGTGGAGGAAAGGAGACAGGGATGGAAATACCGACAGCCGAGGACGAGCAGAAAGAGAGAGAGAAGGAGAGGGAGCAGAAAGAAAGAGAAGAGTGCTGCCAGAGTCGTCGCAGCATCGTCGTTCGCGCGGCAAGTTTTCAGCTTCAGATAGATGTGCGGGGAAGTTTGAAAAAGCGACTGCCACCGTTCTACCCACCCTGTCCAGGAACCCGTCGTTTTATTACTCGACTAAAGTCCGCCACCAACGTCGAAGTCGCAGAGCACCGCCGCTGCCACCGCCACCACCACCACCACCACCAGCACCACCACCATCATCACCGCTGCTATTGCCACCGATGCCGATGTTTGCGTCAGGGTCGTCGTCGTCGTACCCACCTTAATGTGCGGTCTGGATTTATCTGCTTGTAATCAATCGTCTCGCGGGAAACGAGCGGATTACAAGGGCTCCAATATTTATCACGTCAAACGGTTCATTTGCATGATTCATGCTTCGCCGAATGCTGGATTATTTATGCGGAATTCACGCCCATGTCTGTTCCAAGAAGAGATAGCGCGGTTACGGCGTCGTTGGATTTCGAATTGTAACAGTTTCGAGCTGACGCGCGTCTAACGATCGTTCTGCGAATAGAAGAGGAAGTTTGCGGCTAACGCAATTTTCATGCCGATTGAATGGCGCCGTCGCGCGTCGTTGCCATAATCAACGAAATTCATATCGAAGTTGATGGGAAAAGAAATTTGATCGAGCAATTATCGTTAGTGAATCAAGTAGCGCGCAGTCGGCTTTGACACGTAACTGACGCTCTTTCCAATTACTGCAATTGGAACAAATTTCTTTTGCCCATATCCAACGCTTTCTCAGATCAAATTTGGATTATTCTGCAATCAGTTTTCCTATATCCGCGTTCCCATAGCAAACGGAGGAATCACTAATGAATCCATCTACACGTCACGCAGAAGTGTTCACTCGTATGATTTATGTTTCCACTAATTCCGCCTTATTTGTCTACTAACTCGAATACAACCTTCAAGAGCTCAAACAATATCTCGGAAATTTCACTCGACGGGTGTCTCGATTAAGCCCACGCTTCGCAACGAACACCACCAACTCTCAATTTCATGCTACAAATTACCGTCACCGCTTTCTTCGCCTTCTCATTCGGTCGCAACAAAAGCCGAACATTTAGAAGCATGTGAACATTGTGAACTCGCTTGCTCACGGCACTCTGCGCGAACAATTGAATGCGGACAACGAATCGTGGAAATGACTGCTGATGAATGACGGAATTGTTGAGGCGGGAGGCCACTCACGATATTCGGTCTACTAACTAGTGCCGTATATTAGTATACCGATACCCTTGCCACGAGCACATTTCGATGATCATGCACTTCAGAAGGCGAGCTACGGCTACGTGAGCGTGCAATTGGCCAAGATTTACTGGAAACCACGGCGGGCAAACCCTTAAGAAGGTCCTTTCGGAGATCGGATTCCCTCCGAACCCCCAAATGGCACCGCCACCTCCGTGAATCGTGGGTCCAGTAATGAGGATATATTGCGCTCTGTCTCACTCCCTTCCGCCATGTCAGAACTCCCCCTCTCCTTCTGCCTCGGTTCGTTCGTACGCCCCCTTACTCACATAGATACGTAGGGAAGAGTTTACGAGTACTTCCCTCGGGCTCGACTGCATCTCGATAGCTCGCTCGCTGCTTCGTTCTTTAGGAAATTTCTCATAAACGACTAAAGAGTGAAGTTTCACGAAAAGCTATTCAACTTCGCTTTTGAAATCGGCAATGCAAGATACTTTGCGCTCTGCTTAACGCTATAATTATGGCAATTGTAACGGAATAAGTTCAAGTGGATTGAAAATGTCGTATTAGCAGCGCTTGGCAGACGGATATTTCTATAAGCGTGGCCGACATCAGTAGTAAAGCCGGCGTATGGTCAGACCGGGCAAAGAATATATAACAAACTGTATTATTATTCTTATGTTTTGCAGTAGTATCGTACGCTTTTACTCTATTCAATTATTATGAACTTGTGTGGTAATTTATTGCTCAGTATTTGGAGCACGACAAATAAGAAATTACTTAGTCTTCAAATATATTTTTGGGTAAATCATTTTATGCGGTCAGTATGGTCGGTTCTTTTATAGAAGGTAACATGGCATGTAAGTCGTTAAGAAAGTCATTGGCTTATTTGACGCAAACTGTTATAGGAATTCGTTATTGAGAAATTTGCGTCAGGTTTGACTATATCCAGAATACCGCACATTGTGGAGCAGATTCATTCAATTACTGTACTCGTTTTTTCTACGTTATATTTGAATTGTCATATCTGCGACACTCCGCAGTCCCTGTGCCGTTTAGATATTCCTACCTTCATAGTTTATTCGCTAAATAGAACTAATGAAATGTTATGCTATTCAGCTTTTCCGGATACGACGTGTATTATGCAAAACTCGGAGGATCTACGTGTGGGATCATCGAGGTAATATTATAGTGGACATGCCTATGTACCCCCTCCCCCCTTTGCCTACGGTGTGGATACCTTAAATTTCATTGGAAAATAATAACGATGTTTGTGACCGTATAAAATTAAACTATTATCGTATAATCCGTACTCGTATCGCGCAAAATCGTCAGAATCTCATAAAGAACGGAAAAATCTCCGGCTTAACCCGCGAGCGAGTTCAACTTTAATCAGGTAGGTGATTACTCATTTGCATTACCGCAATAGAGGCAGGACTGAAACGTCATAAATAAGTTATTAATATCGAATGAAGCGCGGAGCATTATTCCCTCGCATTTTACCTCATTGTTAACTGCTTGTCGCGCGGTAAAATTCGTGGGGCATGGCGCGTAGCATATTTAATAATTACTGTATTCGATACCGCTAACCTAAATCACAAACACAGCTTTTACGCTACGCCGGAATACAATCCGGCGGGGCGAGTTGCAACCCGAACCCAGCTGCAACCACAGTGCACGCTGGTGCGTGTTGCATGTAACGCCGCACAGGAATTAATAATGTAACCACCGTGGTACCATGTTTCAAGCATGACGCGTAAAATTAGTCCGCGCGCCGCCGGAAGCTTTAGAGGATTTTTCATTCTCACCTTATACAAGTATACAAGCCTTGGCACTGGTCGAAAGCGGATATCGTAAATGTGTCAAACGCGCAACTCGATGTCAGTTGCCACGTTTCCCAGAGCCATCGCAGCAGCGTTATCCATCCGGAGGCGATCGCGCGATACAACTTGTAAATACAATGAAATTCTACGACATCGTGCGTGAAACGTCCCGCGGGCCCTTCCGTCATTTACTTATGTTTGCCGCAGAAAAAAAACGAAAAAACATTAAGGCACCACACGTTCCTGCGACGAGCTCGTTGAGACCGTTTCATTATATAAAGCGTGCGACTTAAGGCTGATGACTTTCGACGGGTCAGAGTGGAAAGTGACTGGGCCATGGCGATCGGGAGCGATCATCTATCAGGTGGACCCTCATTAACCGCCTCCACTCCGACGATAAAATACTCCGACGAGATAGCTTATCGCGAGCGTCGTTCGTCCTTACCCACCTCCTCCACAGTCTGACCCATCCGGCTCCTCCATTGGGGGCTCTTTTCCACCATATACCCCTCCTCGAACCATCCCTTTCGTCCAGCTTCCCTCGGTTCCTTTTCTCCTTGATCACGTTCCTTTTTACCTTTTCTCTCTCTCTCTTTTGGACGTTGGTTTTCTTCGAAGGACGCATAGTCGTCGAGAGGAAGAGAATGTGAAGGCAGGACGAGGTGCGGGACGCGACGACTGGTACGAAGGACCGGCCTGGTGCTCACCGATGGGGCGAGAGACAGAGATAACAAGGACCTGAGTGGACCAAAACATTCTTCGTGGGTTTCTCCTGGGGTCGTTATAACCATAACGACACCTTTTGGTCCAGGACGAGAAGTCGAGGATCAGCTCGTAGTCGCCTTCTTTTTCAACCTTCCACAGTCTCTTGTTCTCTTTGTGACCTTTCTCGCCTATCCAGCACTGCTCCTTCTATTTGCTTTCATTCCTCTCCTCCTTGCGTATTTTTCGTCCTTATTTGGCTTCTCCCTCGCTTACCTTATATTTCTCGTTGTCCTTTTATGTGTGCCCCTGCCCCGCCGCGGCCGGCGAGTAATCTCAAGGGGTGATCGATAATAATAATCGCTATGACCGGGTTATCGTTCGACGCCGATAAGATGTGCTCGCAATGTGGAATTGGCTTGGAGCGAAGCTGCTATCCCCGTCGATCTATCGCTCTGCTTCACTCCCTTGCTCGATATAAAGCCAGTCGAGTCAGCTACACGCATTTCCAGGCGTCCCACGTGCCGCCGTGGGGCGGTAATCCCCATAGATTGCGTTAATGGTGTACAGGTATGTGTCATTGCTTGCGCTCACTCACGACGGCGGACGCTGAGTTACACATCTGGTTCGAGAAAGAGAAATAACTGTGTGAAGCGAGAGACACACACCGAGCGTTTCAGTTGTGTGCGACGAGAGGGCGCGCGCATTCGCACACACATAATGCGGTTCATGCACTCCGGAATACGGACAGTTCGTTAGAGAACGAACGTGACTTCGTTGTAGGACGTTTTACGAGCAAAAAAGCGAAGCGGCGGAGCATCGGCAAGGTAAGGGGAGACACGGAGGACAGGTGCCGCAAAAATGCCCAAAGCGTGTAAAATATTATATATCTTTTCCGCTGCTGATTGGACAGTGCCTGCAGGCGCCTAGAAGCCGCAGGGGCGCGAGCGTGTGCGTGCATATGCACGCGCAAACTGCTACAAAGGAAGGTACATGTGAGGATCAAAGGACAGACAGGCTCTCCTGCTTCTGTTTAAACTCAACTGCGCGCATGCTTTATAAATATGTATTATCTGTCGCTGTCCGGACAATGCAGCCTGCGAATTGTGGTACACGCGCGAGCGCGCCTACGACAGTGAGGAGGGAGTGAATCGTGAATACAGGGTGTCTCAGTCAGCTTAAGGAAGCCACTTATATATCTCCTCTACTCTGACTGACAGGAAACATGTTCTTGACTCAATTGCAGTGGTTTCAATAAAAGAATGCCGTGAAATGTATTCCTACATCAGCTACAAGACGCAATAGCAAGGAATTCATTATTCCCGGATAAATGTACCGATGACCTTGAAAAAAGTAACAAAAAAAGAAACAAGATCTGCAACAAATTTTATTCTTTCATGGAATTCCGGTTTTGAAACCGTGCCAACTGTAAAATAAAAATTAGAAACAAAGGCGGTATTCAAGCGGCTTCAGCTGAGACACCCTGTACATCAACGTTCGCTTATAATCCACTCTCATGACATAGGATACGGTTCCTCCGACGAGTAGCTCTCATCGAAAGGACTGTGTGTGTACGGTACGACGGGGCCGTATGTGTACGTGAATGAATAATATGTATTACATCATCGGTGCGGTAACACGTACATCTTTGGTACCCTGTCTCTAGAATGGTGCTCGAGATGTGACAATATTTGGCGCCGCCACACCGATCTCCGCCAGCTAGTCTGTTTTGTTGGAATAACAAATTGTCTTACAAGGGAAAGGTTTTGGTAATCGGTTTACTGAAAATGATCACTGGCGAAATAGCAAGTTAACGTATGATGATGATATTTTTCCGTAATCTAACTGGCTACGGCCAAATTTGTATATGTGCGACAAATTTCTTTCATTTCCGCTAATATTCCTCTCATTATGTTAGTACTTTCTGATTGATCAACGCTAGTAAAGCAACCACTTGTTCGATACCCATCACGTGCATTCACGCAAGATAACCATGGCTATTATTAAAGCAGTCCATCGTGTTTGTCAACTTAATACCTCTACCCTGTAGAGTGCACTGATCGATGAGCCTGCCGTGGCAAGCAAAATTGCATCACATTTTATAATAATAATCGTGAGTGGTCAGATGCATCGTATTCAGTCTGGTAATATTGAATACTGTATTCACGTTATAAAGTGTCGAATAAATTTATAAAGTTATGCAAAACACTTGCGATAGAAGTGACTTTAGACGATAGGTGCCACTTTTCTTTGCTCACAGCAACATTTCTCAGAATCTTAACGTCTGAAGCTTCGGTTCAGTGCAAGAGACAGCTGGTGCGACCGCGGCGCAATATTGGGACTCGTCTGGTTTGCGGTACAAAAGAAACTGTGCTCGCTTATATCGTCTATTGGCAAATCCGGGCCCCGTTTACACGGGGTACGCTCCATGTTTGCGCAGTGATTCAAAGAGATGTATGGAAACCATCATATACGTTCATGCTGGGTAGTGGGGTTGTTGAAAGCGGCCTTCACGCCGCACGACTGAGAGGCACATTGAAAAATAGAGGGAAAAATGGAGGGAAAAAGAATGAGACAGAAGGGATGGATTGAGAGAGAGAGAGAGAGAGAGAGAGAGAGAGAGAGAGAGAGAGAGAGAGAGAGAGAGAGAGAGAGAGAGAGAGAGAGAGAGAGAGAGAGAGAGAGAGAGAGAGAGAGTGTGTGCCTGAAAGGAGAAAGGGAAAGAGAGAGGGAGTGAGATTCTGAATATACGTGTAAAATACACGGTTTGTTCGCGGTGCGAAGAATCGTGCGAAATATAACGGCTGATTCGAAGTTCTGCGATAGAGGTGGCATCGGAGGGGTAGATACCACAGGGCGTCAGAAGGGGCGAGGGAGAAGGGAAGGGGCTGGACGATGATATCCGCGATATTTTTCAAAGAGTGCAAATGTACTCCACCCTGACCGTACGTGCGAAAGCCATCGAATTGACCAGCGACGCGCTCGAATGGGCATCGCGATAATAAAGTCCATTTAAGTCGGCTGCTAGTTGAAAAGAGTCCGCCTCTATTGAATGAATATGGACGAATTTTATTTTCAGCCCGGCGCGGCAGTGTCGGCGCTATACACGGCGCACGGCTTGACGCCTGCGACAGAATTTTGGAGCCAGGCCTGGCAAAGGCAAAAAAGGATATAGAAAAAATAAAAAAAATAAAAAAAAAAAGAGAAATTGCCTGGAGAGGCGCAAGCCTCGCAATCGGAGCGGCACTAACGTACACCGTCGAGTCCTCGTAAATCGAGAGCGACGCGATAAACGTCATAATGTTTAAACAACTGGAAGCAAAAAGTACCGAGGAGTTTGGCAACGGAGGCTGTCGAGAGGATTGGGGGAGCACCGGCGGGAGTGCTGGAGGAAAGAGAATAAATAAAAATTCGACGGTAGCCATTCGGTGAGGTCGGCGCCGCACATTACTCAATTTTCACTGAACTGTGCTCAGTTTGCCGCAAATTTGATTTAAATGGGAACCGGTGCGCAATTTCAGTAAAAGTCCATGCACGTTCAGACTTGGAATGAAATGCGAAAAAGCGCGAGGCCGGGGGTAATGTAACATTACCCAACAGAATAATATAAAACGTATATACGCTGAGTGCACTATACGAATAAATACAGCTGGGATTTTAATGTTCGCCGCCGTTCTTCGCCGTTCCGTCTACCCGCCATTTTCAATTCTGTAAAAAAAAACCGTTCCGGCGTCGGTCATACCGAAACGTATACAAGTTTGACATCGCAGAAATTGCGCGCAGCCTTTCGTTTTGTACGGACAAATGTCATTATTTTGTCGAATAATCTGTTCGTTCTAACCGTGTCGCGACCACACACGGAAGATTGGCTCGATTAAAACAAGATGTTAAGTTGGATTAGAAGGCGATTGTAATCGACTTTTATTCAATTCAATTACTAAATCCGTTACGAGCGCGGCATAACGATTATTGCACCACGCTAATTAATTTAAGATCATAACGATATCGATTTTAAAATCATAATAGTATTCCATAAGCTGGATTTGGAGCCCGTTTAACTGTCCCATTAGAATTGGCGTATTAGCGGAGTTTATATGTGAAAAAGGGAAGAGACGGATGTGCGGGGAATTGTTGATAATCTTCACGGAAATATTACTCTTGGGAACATGCTGCTGTCTTCCGATATATTCGTCGTGGCCCGACTGTGTGGCAGTGCGTCGACGTAAAGACCGGCTTGAGTTTACGCGATGACGGTTCGTCGCGCCGACTCAGACGTTTATCATTTCATCGGGGACGCGATAATTCTCTGCCACTTTTACTGCTGTGGTCAAATCCGACCTGTCCCAGCCAATAGCGTCGTTTAGCAGTGTTTACAGTAAATCTGCAGTAAGATAAAGTGCTCCTCCTCCGCTTTATCTGCATCCTTCTATTTCTCAATTCGCCGTCTACGTCCTTCTCTCACGCCTCTACTCTGTCTCCCGCACGAACACAGAGTCCCTTTCACACATAAACTCACACACTTATCACCCATCTCACTCTTTCCCGAGCAGAGAGCTGCGGATTACCAGCTGTGTGTATGCGGGCCCGGACCAATCTCGGTGGAAATTCAAGGCGAGAGGTCTCAGTTCGAGTGTCGGGGTGAGTTGGAAATTGCAGTGGCCGTAATCAGCCCTACCTAACCTGTGGCCCTCTCTCGCTCTTTTCACTCTCGCACATACACGCAGTCAAACACATATACCTCTCACTCCTTCAGCACCCACATTTATCTCGCCTTTCACTCTCCCTCTCTCTCTCTCTCTCTCTCTCTCTCTCTCTCTCTCTCTCTACCTTACTCCTTCCTGTTGCGTTCATCGTCGTTCAGTAAAGCGTTATAAGTGCACGAATGCTCATACGAAGGGATGGGTGCGTGGGTGAACGGTGGTGGGAGTGCCCTGCTGTGATGCAAATGCGAAATACCTCGTGGAGGGTGGCTCAAAGCGGTACGGTGACGTGAATCGCGTGACTCTGCCAACGAACCGCTGTACACCCTCACCCACATGACACACCGCCCGCGAACCATCGGGCAACCTGCGCGAGGCTACCCTCGAAGGAGAAAACCAAGTCGCCGACAACGTCAACCGGGAACCGACCGTCTTCTTCTTTTTCCTTCGCGTCCTTCTTGTGCCTTCCTTCCTTCTTCTTCTAAAAACTATCTCTCGTGTTTCATTCACCCACGTCGTCAGCCGGCCACCATTTATCTTACAATATTTATGTTCGCAGCGCGTCCACTGCGCACTGTAACTGCGCCAACGCACGCAATTTCCTCGAGTCTCGCTGAGGAAAACTTCGTATTTCAATGACTATCCAATGAATTCGACTGCGAGGAACTTCTTGATCCTGCTAACTCCGCTGTGATCGTCGACCACTATGTCTTGGTCATAATTCCTTAGACTTGTCTTAAATATTTAAAGTAACCCCTGAACAATTGTTGCTCAAACTGTTTTGAGCGGTACAATATTTCTCGGCTTGTCGGGGCAATTTGTGCTCACGAACGAAAGCTTTAGCGTCAAGTTTTCTTTCGGTTGCGTGGTATGGAAAGGCTGACGGAGGAGAAGGCGTGGTGCTGTTTCGTTTCGTTTTTTTGATCGCAATTATGTTCACCCCTTGTTTCCATGTTGCTGTCAAGACCTATTAAGGCGTGGCGCGACTTAACCAGGTACTTATATTTGACTCTAGTCTGTTTCTTCGTTCCATTAGAAGGAAACATCGATCTGCATTTATTAAGATGCGATTTGCTTGGACGGCATATCTTCTAGGTACACTTACATTCGGCGATCTTTCCTCGACTTGTTGGATCGTTTAACACCGATAGAATGAATCGGGAGCATTGAGACGAAGCGTCTGCCTTGCATTGCTTAGCGTTTCCTCGATTCGCGTGACTAATCGTTGCCTTTTTGAATAATGGGAATGCCTTTCCAATCTTACGTTTCACGCTTGGCATTAGTCGAATTTAGGGTACCCCCAATTCTAACAAAAACGAAACACTAGTATTTTGTCTCTCAAAGTCACTGAATTAGTTATGAAATGTTTGTTTTTAGTCTGTAAAGAGAAGAATCTTTTACGTTCTAATCTTGAATATCGATTATCTCAGCTATATCACCTATCTATTCTAATAATATGTATTATTGGAATTATATGTATTATGTATATAGTGTGTATTGCTAGCATAAGATAATGTGAAATAGCTGAGATAATCTAACTTCTAGCTATTCTACTTTCAGAACAGAAACATTAACATTCCATAAATAATTCAGCGACTTTGAGAATCCAATTACTAGAGTTTTACTTTCGTTACAATTACGAGTACAGATCGCAAAGACAGAATCAATGTCAGAGATGAATGTTCGCTTAAGAAATCAAACCGGCTAAGTACTAAAATCTGACCAATATATATGCCCAACACAGTTGTAAGCATCTTTTCAATATTTTACAGACCGATTGGGTACCGATCGGCTTTTCAACGGGGTCTTGTAATATTCAGGATAAGGCCATTTGACGTCGTAGGTGACTTAACGTTTCTCTCCACCAAATTCGGCGGTGTAAGCTTACGATTGATAGTTATCCCTGAAAATCGAGAGAAACGATGACCGGAGCACAATTCCTTTCGATTGTATCTCACGGACAGTGTCCTCTGGTACAGTATGCGTCGAAATGATGCAGAAAACTGGGTCGCGCGGGGTTTTATTCGCGCCAGAAGAAAAATAATACCGCTTAGCTGGCAGCGAAATGCGCCGAAAATATTGTTGATATCGAAACATGTTGTAGATGAAAGGTGAAGCGAGTCATAGCGTGTAGTGTGTGCGCTTTTTGATCGGCGGAGACATATTTTTCAATGGAATCAGGCATTTTCTTTTGCGTCACATTCTAGCCTGAAGCGAAGCAGAAAAAGCAATTTTCCATCGAAGTCAAAATTATTTCGCAATATTTTTCCACACGAACTTTTGACTGACACCTTCAACGTTTGCGTCCGATTAATCAAGAATTTAATGGTATCAAAAATATTCGCGCGTCCTACTCGTGATTTCGTTCTTTTTTGTCAGCAAATATGGTGATAAAAGCGTCGTGAAATATGAGCAATTTTGATATTAAAACATGTGTAACAGAACCTAAAATAATGCAAGCGTTTGATAAAAATGAAAATGTTTCCACCGTGTGAGTATTCAACGACTTTCATCAGTATTCGCACGTTGATCAGTATTCCCGGCAAGTAGCAAGTTACGACCTACTAGTGAAGTATTACTACGACTGCGTCAGTACGCTCGGCCGGCTATCAGCCAGGTCAGTTCCACCCTCTGTCCTCATGGGTAGCAGCTACGCTGCCCTTAACAGAGGGTAGCTTTCTTCTCGCGCACGTGGTCGGCGAAAGCAGCAACGAGGGGAGGCACAAGAAGATCCAACAGATCGATTCCTAGACCGCAGGCTGTTAGAACTTTAACTAGGGTGTATATAAACTCAGCTCACGCAGTCGTCAAGCTACACAGCTAGCCGCTGCGATGAATAAAAGATGCCACTGTTAAACCCAATCCTTGGACTTTCCTCGAAACCGCGCTCGCCTATCCCGTCCTTTTTGCCCCGCGGGGCGTTTCTTCATACTTTCAAGAGAAATGCCGCTTTCGTAGGAGCTCGATTTTTCGATTTTTTCCCGATCTACCGAGATCTCGCTGAATTCTAGCGCGAAGCGGTCTTAACAATTCCAAAGTTCACGGGGAAGCGGGCAAAAGCTTTCCGACGTCGTTAGTCACTGTTCGTAACTTCGGACCCGTGATACTTCGTGGATTGACTTTAGGAATAGCGGAGTATATACGCCCGAAACTGCGACCAATTTGCCGTCGGTTGATCTACGTTTTACTTGGTCCCCGGTGCCTTATTACGCTCGGTGTGTAGTCAGATGTTTCTCTTCGCATGCAACTATGTCCCTCTTCTTATTGCCTGTAAGGTTACACGGAATTTTCTTCTCTCCCGACCACTTTCCCGCGTATTCGCCTGGGAAATGCAAAGATACGGCTCGCTCGTAAGTGACGCCTGCTCCGCGCGTCAAACTTTCTTCTTCTCGATCACTATTTTGACAAGTTTTCACTGCCGTACTGTCATCTTTATTACGAACATCTTCAGACCGCCCTCCCACCCACCTTTCCTCGTTCACGTCTGCTGCCCGCTAGAAGCACATGTTGCCGGAGATAAGGCCCCGGGGTAACGTACAGTGGATATTAATAACAGCCCGGTCCTTTCTATAAAAAAAATTGTCCTCGTGAAAGTTGAACGGTACGCTGGTGTGAGCGATGAGGGACATTTATTTTTATGATAGTCGTGATGTAGTGTAAACTACTGCAACGAGACCGCCGGACTGTCACTGTTGGGCAGAAGTTCAATCATCCATTTATGTCACCGGTTTGTTACTACGCCGCGGTACTCGTAGATGTTCCACACACACACTGGCGCGTTACACACCGCGGCGCGCCGTTACGACGCGCGTAAGGACGGGCATAACTAAGAATTGCCGAGCCGATTGGGCAATTACGTTTCCGTTTTATGGAGATACTCCATTGCCTCCTCGTAAAGCTTAAGCACGGGGCTGTGGAGTTGACGTTCAGAGGAAATGGTATATAGAGGGTCGTTTGAATAGTGGAACAGAGAGAGAGAGAGAGTGTGAGAGAAGAGAACGGAATGGGGTGTAGGGTAGTGGAGGGGAAAGGAATGGCAAAGAAGCAGAGAGGTGGGCTAGGAAACAGCCGAGAATAAAAAGTTGCTGCTGATATCCATTCTCGATGAAAGTTCTACACGCCGTGTCACTTCTACGGCAACGTTGCTGGAACATAGTTACAGACACGAAGAATCAAAGAAGCGATAAAGTTACCATGGATGGCGGCATGGGAAACGTCGGCGACTCGTATAACCGGTGATATTTAAAATAATGGATGACGTCAGATAGAACGATGCAATCGTGTAATACGATTCATCCGAAAGCGGCAAAAGACGAATGAGGCCACCTAAAAAAGATATATGTGGTTGAATACTAACACAAACTTTACAATTAACAGATTAGTTTGATAATATTTTCCGTATTGCGATTTTATCTTTTCAGAACATAATGTGATATTTGTCAAAAAGAATAAGTGGTTATAGAAGTGAAAATATTAACGAAGAATACTATTAGGGACCCTTACGAGCATTCGTTATTTTCTGCCAAATGTTGGAAAATGAACCTTCGGCGTAGGGCGATGTACTCGAGGAAAGGTAACAGAGGATGATAGCGGTGGAGGGTAGACGCGTTACTGTGATTTGGGGCGAAAGAAAGATAGGTGCCGGCTGTGATTTCGTAAATTGCGTTAACGGTCGGCCGGTGATGCGCATCATCGAGAAGAAGAGAAAAGAGAGGAACAGAGGATGATAGGGGATGAGGCGAGACAGGAAGAGAGATGGCGAGATAGAGGGAGAGAGAGAGAGAAAGAGCGCGAGCAACAGCACATAGAGTTGGAATCTCGTTCGACTGAAAACCTTTGTAATCCGTTTATGCCGCGCTTTAAAGACTTGTGTCCACAGAACCCGCACGCTCGTTTCGTCGTCCGCGATGATTTAACGTCTCTGCGCGCATCAGTGACAAATGTATCGCGTCGCTCTTTAATTGCGAGAAATACGCTCCGTCTGCATGCGAACGAACGGCCGAGGATATTACAGAGTCAGGCCTAAAATTGTTAATCTATAGACCGAGAGTCCGGCATAATATTATTCCGCATACATTTGGAGAGGAAACGATGGGGCTTATCTGATTTCAATTGAGTTCACGTTATCCATCCAATTAGCCTGTCCAACGAAAAGGAAACCATTGAATTTGTGAGCGGTGTGCGCGTGCGAAATTTTCATTTCGTAGGTACACAGATTCATCGAGTGGGTATTGACTGGTAGAGAAGGAGAAGCGGACCGGGGTAAGAGTGAGGGCGAGAATTGGTGAGCTCGAACGAGAGACTGCGGGAGGTACAGGATGTCGAGATAGAAAATGGCAATGGGCGGTGGGCCAGGGTGGCGGAGGGCCGAGCCAATAAAATCAAACGCAGCTAATTCGTTTAATGGCCGTGACCCAAACCTCGCTATTTATTTAGAGGGGTATCGACCGAACGACGGGACTTTGGCCGGAGGAAGGTTAACTGATGATCCGCAGTCACGTTCACGCAAACACGATTGGCGCGTCGATTTAATCTGCTCCGATCTTCCGAGAAATCTTCTATACTCCTGCCGCCGTGTGCCGTCGCACAATGGCTGAATTACCGTTTGCGGAACTTCGACTTTCTTTCAATAGGAGTAAAAAAGAAACGAGAGCGTACAGTTCGAGATGCCTGACTATGTCGTCTGCAAGTATTCCATGAGTTATGACTTTAACCGGGGCGCTGAGGCAAAAATCGACAGTTAATCGGCCTGCTATCAGTGTGGTGGAAAAATGTACGTAGACAACCTGCCGAAGTACAAGAAGTGCCGGACGAGTATAATGAATAATAATTTATGGCATATTCCTTCTTACAGTGTAGATTGTAGGTACTTGCATACTAACATAGTTATCCGTGGTGGAAGTGTTTTGATCTTTTAGAACATTATAAAATATAGCAAGACTCACGTACATTCAGTTTTTATGCCGCACTGAATTCATTACTGTATGACATGCCGCTAAGCGTACGCTGTATAGTAGCGGTGCAAGATTACATTTTCTTACGTAACCAGATAAAATGTTAGAATCGCCGTCACATAAAGTAGTGCAATTTCAGATGAGAACTTTAGCAATTGGCTTTGGTAACTAAGCACGACTTCGAAAATGCGCGGCATAAGATACATACAAAAGTGAACGTCGCGATCATTATGTACAAGAACTCACTTGTAGAGTACATCAAACTTTGTAAGATCAAAGGCGCCGACGCTGAAATGTCAGAGCAGGATCGTTCATCATCCGGACACTTTCATGAGCAATATTTTTAATGCTAGCGCATATTGTCGGCGCACTTTCCGTTGCGGATTTACCAATGCGTGTTATTCCGAAATACTGGCGATATTTCATTAAACGAACATTCGATCAATCTGGAAAGATTCGGCCCGTTTTTGCACAGTTAGCAGATACTTCACACTCTCATCCTGGAACACCTCGAGTTCTTCACATTATCGATCTGATCCCCGTGTGCATTGTGGGAAAAAAGCTCGTAGTCGGCTTCGTCCAGTGTCCGTTCGTGCACCCTCGAAGCTAACACCCGTGGAAGCGCATTATCGTCAAGGGTTCACCTAGTGTAAACTCCTGGGGTTGCGCGTGCAAATTGAGCACGAGTTGTTTAACATGGTCGTAGGACCACGTCGGAAGGTTGTAGTAGGTCGTGACCGTTGCTGTAGCCACGCGAATACCAGATACATACATGCCGGTGCACCGACATATATCTGTCTTCATAGATGTATACTTATATATGTGTGTGTATACATATATATGTATACACAAACACACTTGGCCGAATATATCTGTACACCACACGGATAACACAGCGGTACGAGCAAGACTCCAACAAGAGTCACGTTCGCGGAAATACAATCATTGAGCTGATTTAATCTGGTGGATTCTCGTAACAATCTCATGTATCTACACTGCTAAAGATCGAATCGCGTCCTCTTCAGATTCTTTTATACCCCTCTCGGCTCCCTCACGAACTCTCGACAATGCTGAAGGCAAACAGCGCACGGGTTTGTCGTAATACTGTCACAAAGCCATTCGGCCGTGACTTTTGTGCGCGAGTGTACCTTTCGTAGATGCGGCGCATACTTGCGCATGGGAAAGTCGCAAGCCACATTTAAAATTACGCCCGGTAATAGTTGCGCCCGTTCGCCTGCATTTTCCTCTCTTCAAACGGTCAATCCCAAACAAAGGGCGAGCCTTTCGACTGTGCAATCACACGAGCTGCGCAATCAACCAACAATACGGTTTTCAAGCGCTCGCCGCTTTTTGCGCCCAGATTTATACTCTTTAAAGAGCCAACGAGCTTTCTTTCTCCGCGGAGATTTGCCACCGCTCATGCATCTTACATTTTGTAACGGCGATCTTCTTTCCCCGCGAGCGAGTTACGGAAACGGCACAATGCGCTATTGTTCACTTGGAAGGCCACCGCACAGCGTAGGCGTGTGATCGTCGGGAGTTCAGTCGGTGTGAAGCGACTTGGGGTCTCACTCAAAGCAAATTGAGCGAGTTTGAATTACCTAACGCGTACGTAGGGTTGGACTGGTGAGGTTCTTGCTGTAGCTCGCTGTTCGGTGCATCTATAAGCGACCCGGAAGGGGGTGATAGCGCGTTTGGGGTAAGTCAGTGGAATCGAGTTGCTTAAGCCAAAACTTTATTTAGTTTGCGCCGCTGCCTGTGCCGTTTCATTGATTTTTAATTACGTCTGTTGCCTGTACAATTGCTCCGGAACATTAACCGCGCTACTCTAAACAATTTCACATTTCAAAGCAATTTATCAAATTATTCATGACGGCTCTCGAAATTTCATTATGCGCTGTATTATATTATCCTCGTTATGGCTTGTTCAGAATGTACATGACCGTCAATGACTGACAGTACCGGCTGTTTGCCAATTTCTAGGTAATATGTGAACTTTTACAACGTCAGTCGAACGTTTGCCATAGGTCACATTTTCAGTGCAACGAATCGACAAAGTTTCATCACGTTTTCACAACCAACAATATTGTAGTTTATTATTGCACTCTCCCCATTTTTAATAAGTATTTTTATCGGGACGATTGTGCTACTGCAAATTATCATTTAATTTGGAAAGTTTTAAGCGTTGCCGGATACTGCGGAACGTTTGCATTATAATTCCGTTGAAACGACGGCTTGGATAAGTTGAGAGTTAAGAGATTGCCGGTGACTGAGACTACTATTAAGTCTTTAATGCTGCTAATCTCTTGCTGATAAATGTTAGCTGAGAATTAATACCGGGCGGAATAGGTGAAGCGGATCGGCCAGTGGCCTGTTCGCTCAAACTTGCCCCGACAGTTTTATCAGCAGCTGCCATCTATATATAGTCCGATTTAATTGGAGAAAATAATGGGTTTCTTAAATATCATCGAGACCCGGCCTTGAGAAAGAGGGCAAAACGTTCGAGTCGAGTTGTCTACTTGTACTATGTGTCGTGCGACTTCCACCGCGTCGCAGAATCGTGCGGTCGTCAAGTTCTCAGTCGGCATAACTCGCCTACGCTCCCCAGAGGCAAATAGCGCAAATTTTGTATTGTTCGCAGGTGGTCCGACTCTCTACACGTACCCCTTTGTACATGCATATTATATATACGGCCGCGCATAAACTCGGTTGGAAGTGCTCGAGGTAAGGCGGTCGGATGTGAGTCACCTGGCCGAGAGAACTCCATTAAGACTCCTGCCGAATCGTCGACTCCACCGGAATCTAATGTATTTTAATGGAATTCTTCCTCGTCTGGTCGTTCCTCTTGCCGCTGCGGATTCTTCTTTTCCGGGGATGAGCATTAGCGGAATAGTTACCGGAAGTGCCCCCGCGATCCTTGCAACCTGTCCGCAGCTGCGGGCGGTTCGCACGCGGTTTTTCCTCCGCAGAAGCGGGGTTAACGCTCTTACTTAGCTTAACGTTCGTTAAGGGAGCAGCTGCTCCCGTTCGGCGACCGCCGGAAAATGTCGCCGACTTTTTTCTTTCGCGGTTCCAGGTGCCACGGCGTGCTTTACTCGTCTCACCGGCCAACAGCTGGTAGTACCCTTTTGCCAAAAGTCATTGCATGTTCGTCTAAGTTCGAACGCTTCGAGAACAGTGCTCGTTGGTCATATGTCTAACCGTCAGTTCGCGACCGGATTCCAAAGTAGTGGAAGCATTCGATTATAAGACCACGCCTGTTTTCACGGATTTCATCAGAACATACCCAGTAGATCAAAGAAAAGCAGCTGCAAGTAAACTAGCCCGTTCGAATTTCGTAATTCACCCTCTACCTCAAAATACTAATTACTAAATATATCCCAAATTATGTTAAAGAAACTGATACTCTCCATTATCCGTTTCGAAGAACACGTTTTGTAGTTTCCACCGTCTGCGTTGTACTCGTACGTACCAGCTTCGTAGAGGATTCGGCGCTTGAAACTGTTACGTATTTTCGTCGGTACTGGCAACCCCGGGCGCGGCCTCATTTTGCATCAGCCTGGATTTAACCATCCGCCGCACTAGTCTGCATTATTTAATCGACTCCTCACTAATTAACGAGCCGTGCCCGTTTAATTTCACCGGCGCGTCATAAAAGTGCGTCTCGCTTAGCGGGAGTGAATGGCTGCTGTTCACTAAATTTTCGGGCCCATTAACTCGTTCTGACCAAGCATCCGTTCAACAAAATTGATTCGGACCTCTGGCCGGAAATTCTCGTTGTCTTCGATAATGATGACAGACTACCGACTGTGCAATAACTTACCATTTTGTAACCGTACCAACGCCCGATTCAGATCAGATTACATAATGTTAACAAGGCTTGTCATAATAATAAACAATGTAAAAATTTTACTGACAAGCAGCTCTGATTTACCAAAGAGTCCTGCTAGTTATGTGATTGGAAAGCGAGGCGCTGGAAGCTAAGCTACGCAATCGATTTTTGAAGCTGTGATTTCTATAGAGGTTGATCTACAGTTGCAGCGATGCGTAATACCGGAGTGGAAATTTGGGTGTAAAAAAAGTATCTGCTTTCTGGCGTTAATGAGAAAGCTCGAGCGGCGCTGAATTTTAGTGGAGGATTAACCTGCGCGTAACGAAGTATCGCGCTTCGCAAAATTGGTTTGAATTTCCAGGTCGAAAATATTCATCACTTCATAACAACGTCGACATATTGCTGATTATACGATGTTGTAATAGTCGACTGTGTTGATACGCTTAGTCGCGACGTTTCCCTCCGGCAGAGATTCACATGCTGCTTGTGCTTTGTGCGCCGCAGTTATTTCGGGTCGTTGAATTTCAGGAACTCTTGAACTGTGTGTCGTTACAGTTTAGCGTCATGCAAGAATGAGAAGTGGTTAAGGACAAAGACTGATACGGAACAGCACGACAGACAAGAGCAAATCGAAAAGGGAAAGAGAAGCAAAGAAAAGTGTTTTTTTTTTCAATCAGTTTAGGTTTAAAGTAGTAAGGGAACTAACAAGGAGCTCTATTCATCAAAATTACACAGGAACACTTATGGTGCCGTCTTTTGAAACCACCCATTCGATGCACTAACTTTCTTGAGATATTAACGAATTTTTCCACCCCTGAGTTGTTCCAATAAAAAACCACTCGATGGAAATGCAGTATCATTTAGAATATATACCATAAACAGTATCATTATAAGTTTAATAGGTTGCACGATTTATAACAAATCCGTGCCACTTAGTTTAAACTTAACTATCTTTAATACGTACGACGTGTTTAAGAAAAACAAATAATCGCGCTAATAAATTCATTCTTCATGAAGCACAGTTGCCTATATAAAATTGATTTTATGCGTCAACTGTCTAGACCTCTATTTTGATATAAATCGAGTACAACGGATGGCATCGTTCAGCGACCATGCGGTTTATGTAAACCAGCACCGATTCGTTTCGTCGTTAGGAAATACAGTGTACAGGCTGGCGTGCAAAATCGAATTCAACAGGTAACCCATTGGACGAGCAAAGTCGACGATAGCAACGTGCACCCCCTCTGCCCCCGTACCTAACGATACTTGGATTAAAACATTTCTTTTTACTCCAGCTCGCTTTAACGCATGACAGCAGATGACTCCCTGACGATTTTTCCTCTCTGAGAGTTAACGAGCCACACTCTATTGCATCGTTTAAATTGGCTTTTATAGCACGTAGAAGATGCGTTATAACTTGTGTTTCCTGAAGTATTATATCTAGGGCTAATGGGATAGAATCCAATAGAGATAACGATCATAGCTTTCGCAGTACCCTGAGAAACAGGTAATTGGAAGAAACACCAGGGGCTTTAAAAGACAATGGATTCAATCGTGGCCGTGACAATGGGGTGAATTTACTAACGCACAATGTCAGCATTATTTCTGTTTGCCATTTTAATTACTCAACGAAAGTTGCTCGAAAAGATAATCGTGAGCACGACATGAGAAGAAAGAAGTAAGATCTGCTCTTTTTGCAGATCAGCAGTATTCTCATTGACACGCTTAATTCCACGCATGTGGAATTCTACGTAGATACGAAACGACGTGGGAAGCTATAATTCGCCATTCCGAATTAGTGCAGATATAATTTAATCATTTTTCCCCCTAATGCTCGCGGACTGTTAAAGAATTCATTTTCGCTCCATCCCGTTTATCCGTGCGGACAGGTACACCTCGCTGGGATCGAAAATCTCGAGTAAGGTAGTCCATGCATTATAGATACCTATTTAGGGCAGTGGCTGGCAGTTCGTAACTACGCGGGTCGATGGTGCGCTTTGCCAGAGTGCTGCTTCTGTCGGAAAGTTCGGCGTGTAACAACGGTAAAAGGAAAAAGGGAGAGGTGCTGAAGAAAGGAGCGGCCGCGAGGAGGATATTCGAGCAGCGAAGGAGGTGGAGAAGCACATTGAAGAAATATGAAGAAAAAGAAGGCGAGCGGAGAATTTGCGGGACTAATGGTATGAATGCAGGGAAATATATAGAAGTAAATAGATTGAGAAAGAGAAAGGTGCGAGCGTGACGGCGGCGGCGGGCGGAGGGGTGGTCGGAGAAGAAGAACGAGCGGAGAAAAAAGAGTGAAATGTATTCGTGGGTAACGCAGACAGACTGGTCGGCGTGGATCGTGGCCGGGGGTGGACGAAGTTGGCGTGGGATCAGTCCGTGTACGTGCGTAGGTGTGTCCATCTACATGTGTGCGAGGCGGTTCAAATGATTTAGCCCCGCCGTGGGGTTAGATCCGCAATTTCGTTTGAAACATTCATGAGAAATATCCTCCGCCCAGTACCGCAGCTGCAGCGTTTAAAGAATTGCGCCACGCGGTCGCGACCGTTTACTTATCTCGATGGCTTCTTCCTCGGGGCTTCGAGGCCCGCTAGAAAACTAGGATGTTTCGCCCGCATAACCGGATCGTTCTTCGGGATCTCGTGAGGAGGGAAAAAACGAGCACGGAGACGGGGGCCGGGCGATAGAATGGGAAGGACGAGAAAGGGAGCGGACGTGGGCCGCGGCAGAAGAAAAACAAAACAAGCTCGGGGTTGCGAGGATTTCACGGTATTCTCCGTTGTCGAAAAAAATTCCAACCACGGCCTTTCCAACTTCCATCCCTTGTAACTATCTTGCCCAGTAACCAGACCGACTAGTTAGTTCCCAGACGAGTCTTAACGAGGTTACGGGTCGACGTCAATTTCTTAACCGGACGCGGGTATACCTTTTCTAATAGACTGACTTTCTCTCTCTCCGTCCCTCTCCTTCGTGTCCTCTCCTGCTATACGTATTTATCTATTTATCTCAAATCTGCTTGCCTCGGTCCGTTTATCTCAGTCCACGGCAGTTCTTTCAGGATTTTCCTTTCCATCCCTCGTTTTCTTTTTTTGCCCTCTTTGTCAACTAACATTCTCCGTGACACGTCTAAAGAATTATCCGTGCGATAAGAATACGATTTCCTATTAAATCGTGAATTTCATACAACGTTTTAGTGAGCTATTGTCCGCTAAACTTTATTCTCTAGAATTATAAATACGTGTAAATAGTGCCTGACATCTACTTCTCCCTCGAATACAGGGAAACAGGGATAGTTTTACAGTTAACCTGGAAATCCATTGTTAGCAAGACATTTTGAACCATAGATATAAATGAATTCTTATTATCGGTATCATCCTGTCGAGACGCGTAATTTTGAACGTCCAATGCACTCGTAAAACACTTTCTTCATCGTCGATCCATTATATCTTATCTTCGTGTTCCGCCATTTGTACTATCGAGGTGACTAAGCCAAAGCTCGTCGAGGTACAGACAATTTGCAAAACACGCATAATTTATCCGATTTGGATAATCGCCGAATCATTCCCTCGACGTTCTCCGGGCGACGATTCGGAGCACCGTGGTTGAATATTCAACTGGATGTGCGATTTGAATAATACTGATATCCGACGATGTATACATACATCTAACGCGTAATTGCTGCCAAATATTTGTTCGTACGCTTGGCGAATGAGCGCATGACGGACCGATGTCGGATCATGAGTATTACTCATGTTTTCCGAATCGGCTAACACGAAAACATCGATAATGTAATGTATTTGTAAAGCTATTACACGTCTTACGGGGTGCAATTTTCGCTGTCAAGTTAAACCCCTTTCTTTAGGACGCTTAGAGATCGCAATTAAGCGTCCATTCAAATTAGGAACTTTTCTAATAGATTGATTGTTAGCAGAATGTAATGAAATATCGAATAAAAAGTCGAAGACCTGCAATTACTTTATCCACTTCGCTTAATCACATCATTAGTATGAAGCAGATTCTAAGAACCCTTCGCTAGCTGCTTGAAATAGAGTTCGTCTTGAGAAGTTTGATTCAGAGAAATTTGGCAGGATTCGATGATTACGAGGATTTCCATCGTTGCGACGTATTCGGTCAATGAAGGAAACGAACGAAATGATAGAATACAATTTACTCGCTACGTTAACATTGTCTTTCCTTGGTAGGGATAGCTTCCGATTGAATTCGCCGCACACCACTGAATAACGACAGTGCGAACACGATGCCGGGGTGACATTAGAAGACCTCAACGCGAGCTGAGTCGTTAGGGTGCCAACTTCGTCCACACGGTTTCTCATTCAATTATCGGACGTTCAGCACTTTCCGATCGTGCGCTTTTCTCATTCAGCGTTATACAATTCAACGTTTCTTCATGGTGTTTCGGGAGTAATTGAACGCTTTTCATTATTCGTTGAAATTTTACAGCGCACGGAAAATAACAAAGTTTATAATTTTTTATAATGATCTTTCTTAACGAAGAAAAGACAAGTTCAGTATAGATGTGCACGAAATTTTCTCTGGCAAATGGAACACATTCAAGGACCCAAAAAGACTTTAAAAACAAAACATTGCGTACAATCGACGATTTCTTAATGCAATGCAGTATAGTACTAATTGTCGCTGATGTATTTGGTGCAGGCAACTGCAAGATAACATCAGATTAGATCGTTGCATGATAGTTTTCCGCCGTCTCCCTTGATTGATACGACCGAGTATGGGTACAATCGCATAGCCTGCACCTGCAGCCAAAACACATAACCGCAACGTAGATCCCGATTCATCATTACAAATCCCTACAACGTGCAGCCGTGCATTCGTAATGGACCCACGGAATTACTACTCAGATCGATCGAATTTTCCATAGGGTGTCTTTGGGAAAAATGTTTCGCTGGTGCTGAGGAATTGCTGCAATCATTTTCAATCGCACGTATGAAACGAAGAAATGTGAGGACGACGATTTATTTGAGTGTTTGCGTTTACATGCAGCGTATGCCAACCTACTCCGATATGTAGCTGGAAAGAATATCCAGTGCAAAATGAACTTCCGGACGGTGGCAAGTTTCCATGCCGCAACGACAGTGCCTAGTGCTGTCGCCGTTGCACCATACAGTGCCGGAACTTCCCATTTGGAGTGTATCGAGACCACGGGACAGAGTGCATTTCGAATCTCAGCACACGCTTTATCCTGGAGAATAGTCTATTTACAAGCTCCTTGTCACCGTGATATATCAGCCCTTGCGCATGTCCACCATTAGCAGCGACAAAAGGAGACCATTTTCTATCCCTGTATCCGTGAAACAGGCGCACGTATAGTCGAGCGCAATAAAATGAGAGCGCGACGTTAAACTTTACTACGAACGAGGGCGGTTGTTGGTCCGGACTGTTGCAGCGCCGCTGTCGAAAGGGGTTGTTATAACTTTATCACTGTGCCGACGTCCACAGTGGGGGATCAAGTCTATCTCCGTTTTCGGTCCGCGAATGTTTCGCGCTTAATTCGCGCGGCCGGGGTTCCGGTTTAATTAGGTGGAGAGTCGCGCTGACAAATCGACGAGGGACGGTGCGCTGACCATTCGGCGTTTCTTGTACCGCGTGGAATTTCGCAAAATAATAACCCGATTCTGTGCAAGTGGCTGCGTGTATATAGTCGAACATGTATTGGAGGTTTTCGGGTGTATGTTCGGTACATAAGCGTATATACGTGCGCGTACACGCTCGAAACTATATACGTTGCAGAGCTTGGTAGCTTGGAAGTTTATCGGAGAAATTCGGGGACACTCAATTGCTCACGTGATATCTTTCACGAAGCCGCCGCGCCGCGCGCCGCTTCGCCTTTACACCTTTCGTTTGAATGCCATTTTATATTGATTTTGTGGTTATTGAATATTCGTCGGATATCTTTTGTGCTAAATAAAGAAATATATTTTCTCTTACCCGATTTTACGGCGAGCTCCCGTTTATACGCCGGATCTAGGGAGAGCGTAGTGCCTTTCGCGCGTAAAAGTAAATGCGTTTTAAATCCGATTACGGGATTATGACGACGACGAGTTCGTGCCGTATAAATTATGAAAGTTGTATCGTCGTGGTGCTTTATCGAGTCCTTATGTTCGACGTCACGCTTAATTCCCCCCCTGTGGCGGTCCCGATGTTGCCTGGGAACATGCAATTGGTATACGCGGTCTCGATTTAATTCTTTGCTGCAATGTTCTGCAGGACAGGTTTATAATGACATCGAGAAAGGACGAGCGCCTATTAAAAATGAGCGTTCTTCCAATCAACCAATAATTTTGTTGTGACTTACAGCTGTGCGCGCGATACAATCGCGCCGCTTCTCTCGCTCCAGAAGCATGACACTGCATAAGGTGTAGGTATGCTTTTCCGGCTTTTAAATGATTTTCAAGAGTTCTATGCGTTCTCCGTTCGAGCAATTGAAATTTCTATTCAGCCGCGCCAAACTACCCACGCCGGAGTTGTCCTGCTCGTCGAGTCGTTCCACTTTTTCAATAACTCTCCTGACTCTGCTTTAAATTCCCCAACAATAACTCGCGCGGAATGAGCTCATTTTCTATATTTCCGAACATCAAATCGCCTCGTTCCGCGGGATATTTTACGCCATTAACACGAACACGTCCCATGCAAACTTAAATTGGGTACGCCACTCGAAGGTGGCACGCAACGCGCGAAGCTCCTTTTTGCCGTTTTTGTTGGAATCGTCGACGCCCTTTTTATATACAAAGCTCCGCGGCGCCGGAATTAGCTTCCGTGACAAATGAACGCTTTTTAATTTTCCGCTACGAGCGATACGGACATTAATAACACTGGACAACAAAATTGAACTTTTTTTTTGCCTTTTGAACGAAAATAGCCAATTTCGATTAATCTTGACCTGCTGAAAACGAATCTGAAACCCGTTTTTCAAAATTGGCTCGAGATTTTGAGTAATTGAATTTTGAAAAAAACAGCCTTTTTTCCACTTTGAACAACAATCAGATCGTAAGTATACAAGTCAGACAATTTTTATTGGTTGCAAAAAATTCTCCAGACTTTTACGAATAAAACGGTATCAAACACTTTTACAATTTAAACTTGCAAACATGTTTAAACATTAGTTAAAGTGAATAAGACACGTTTTGCGCACCTATTTTTCGAGATGTTTTCCAATTTTTAGAAAAAACTGTGAGTCCGACGAGGATTCCAATACCTCTACGCGATAGAGCAGACATTTGTCTTTGGAAAACCACTTTAACACTATATAAATTATATTTCTGCTTCGCACAGGAAAACGAAAACCTCGTGCGTGTTACGCAGTGTGAGCAGTGGTTCTCTGACTCAATGCCGTGCAAGCGCTAGGCGAAAACAAGCCACAGCGGAGCGCGTGTTACTACGTGACGCGCACGAAGTCTTAGTTAGTTTTCCTGTAGGAAACCGAAACTTGTTTTACATATTATCACGATGGTTTTCCGATGAAAAATGTCTGCTCTGTCGTGTAGTTTCATTGGAATTCACGTCGGAGTCACAGTTTTTTCCAAAAATTGAAAAACATCTCGAAAATCGGTGCGCGAAACATGTCTTATCCACTTTAACTAATGTTTAAACATGTTTGCAAGTTGAATTTGTAAAAGTGTTTGATATCGTTTTATTCGGAAAAGTCTGGAGAATTTTTTGCAATAAATGGAAATTGTCTAACTTGTAAACCTACGGCCTGATTGCTGTTCAAAGTCAAAAAAAGCTGTTTTCTTCAAAATTCTATTACTCAAAATCTGGAGCCAATTTTCAAAAACGGGTTTCAGATTCGTTTTCAGCGGGTCAAGATTAGTCGAAATTGGCTATTTTCGCTTAAAAGGCAAAAAAAAGTCTAATTCTGTTGCCGAAAGAAATTGAAAAAACCTCCCTAATGATGCGCGCGGAGCATGTTGTACAACTGTAACAAATTTCTCTGGACAATACACGAATTGCCTTCTAAACGAAAATAACCAATTTCGACTAATCTTGACTTGCTGAAAACGAATTTGAAACCCGTTTTTGAAAATTAGCTCTAGATTTTGAGTAATTGAATTTTGAAAAAAACAGCGTTTTTTCGACTTTGAACAGTAATCAGACCGTAGGTTTACAAGTTAGACTATTTTCATTTATAGCAAAAAATTCCCCAGACTTTTCCGAATAAAACGATATCAAACACTTTTACAATTTGAACTTGCAAACATGTTTAAACATTAACTAAAATTGATCAGTCACGTTTCCCACATCTCTTTTTCGAGATTTTCTTCTATTTCACAGGGCAACACTACAATTGCCTTCTAATCGAAAATAGCCAATTTCGACTAATCTTGACCCGCCAAAAACGAATCTGAAGCCCGTTTTTGAAAATTGGCTCGAGATTTTGAGTAATTCAATTTTGAAAATAAATAGCCCCTTTTCGACTTTGAACAGCAATCAGGCCGTAGGTTTACAAGTTAAACAATTTTCATTTGTTGCAAAAAATTCTCCGGACTTTTCCGAATACAACGATATCAAACACATTTACAATTTAAACTTGCAAACGTGGTTAAACATTAGTTAAAATGGATAAGACACGTTTCGCGCACCTACTTTTCGAAATGTTTTTCAATTTTTTGAAAAATCTGTGACTCCGACGTGAATTCCAATGACACTACACGATAAAGCAGACATTTTCCATCGGAAAAGCATAATGATAATATGTAAAACAAATTTCGGCTTCCTACAGGAAAACTAACTAAGACTTCGTGCGCGTCACGTAGTAATACGCGTTCCGCTGTGGCTTGTTGTCGCCTAGCGTTTGCACGGCATTGAGTCGGAGAACCGCTGCTCACACTGCGTAACACGCACGAGGTTTTCGTTTTCCTGAGCGAAGCAGAAATATAATTTACATAGTGTTAAAGTGGTTTTCCAAAGACAAATGTCTGCTCTATCGCGTAGAGGTATTGGAATCCTCGTCAGACTCCCATTTTTTTGTAAAAATTGGAAAACATCTCGAAAAATAGGTGCGCAAAACGTGTCTTATCCACTTTAACTAATGTTTAAACATGTTTGCAAGTTTAAATTGTAAAAGTGTTTGATACCGTTTTATTCGGAAAAGTCTGGACAATTTTTTGCGACCAATAAAAATTGTCTAACTTGTATACTTACGGCCTGATTGTTGTTCAAAGTCGAAAAAAGGCTGATTTTTTTTAAATTAAATTACTCAAAATCTCGAGCCAATTTTCAAAAACGGGTTTCAGATTCGTTTTCAGCGGGTCAAGATTAATCGAAATTGGCTATTTTCGTTCAAAAGGCAAATTTAGTGTTGTGCAGTGTAATCAGACATTTCCAGATACGTATCGTTTAACTCTGAGCGGCACTTTTCTCTTGTGAATGAAAAACCAAAATTAACCGCACATTTTCCCTCGCTCTTTCTTTGCGCTTATTTTCGTTTTATACGGGAACGAGCATAAATTCAGATTTAGCCAAGCAGTGATTTTTTCCTTCGTAAAACCTTCCGACTAAAATCCGTTCTGCATGTGTAGGACGCCGTCTATAATCTTAAAGGCGTAATACGGTCATTGTTTCCAATTTCGTACGTACTTACGCGGTGTGGGGAGAAAACGGAGATACGAAGGCAGAAGGATTACAGAGTCTAAAGCTGTCGTTTTCCCTCATGACCATTAACTAATTGCATTCTACTAATTACTCGCAAATCCTTCCGTTGCCGCCTCTGTGGCCCTGTATACGCCAAGTACACGATTGCAAATACTACTACTTCCAAAGAGCCCTCGGCTGCCTCTTCTTCGCTCCTCACTCCCTTGCCTCTTTCTCGCCCACTCTCTTTCCGGCTTTCCAGAAACACAAATAAAGACTTTGAAACGGTTAACCGTCTGAGGCGAGCTGGAGGAGTCGCGTACGTAAGAAGGAGTGTTCCGCTGCTGTGCTTTTCCCTCCTTTCCCTCTGTTCCGCGCAAACCTTAAATATCCACAACTTTCACTCTTTCTTTGTTAAGAAATTTCTGAATACTTTACCGACTTCGAGGGAAGCGGGACGTTGTACGGCTGAAAGGAGAAAGTTTCTTTTTTCACTCGCAAACGAGACGCTCGTAGAGCTGATTCGAAACACACACCTTCCATTTCGTCTGCATCGTCACGGCGAACAATATGACATCACTACCTAACTCGGAGATTACTCTTACAAGCAAAATCTAATCATTCGACGCCTTCCCGAATTCATTATTCCCGTCACTCTCCGTTTCTCGCCCTCTGTTTCACCGCTCTCCCTGTCACTCAATTCCCCTATTCTTCAGCCGCAAATCTGGCTTCCAGTTGGCCCTTCGGAGCTTTCGGGCACGAACGTGACCTTTCACTGCTACACACTGTGGAGCATTGGGATAAAATGCATTGGGAATTACGTATATCTCTGAGTGTTCGTCGAAGTGAAATATTTCCTATCGAGAAGCATTCCACCGTCGGAGGAGAGAGGTGTAGCGGTATTCGGTCAGGCGCGCGAACTTGCGAGTGAGTGAGTCAGCAAGAGAAAGAGTGAGTGAAAAGGGAGAGGGTGTGGAGGGTAAGGGAGCAAGAGAAAGCGAGAGAGAGAGAGAGAGAGAGCAAGGTTTTACTCAGGGGAGCGAAAGTTTCGCTAAAACGTTTCCGCTGATAAATCTTGTTTACAGATGGGCAGGCTCAGGTGATGCGTGCACTCGCTCTCGTCAAAACTTAAAGTACGACGAACTTTCCAAATTCACACGGGACCTAACCGCCGTCCCTTAAACACCCACAACTCCTTTTACCCGCGCTGCCGGCGTTTACTATTGGCTAACACCAATGATTGTCAAGAACTATTCCGTTCAAACTGCTCTCAGGTCTTGCTTCGGGTCATTTTGGACAGTGAACGGCATTAGCGTTAATGTACTACCGGCATTCGCCGCTAATTCGTTACTAATGTCGTATGCAGTAAATCTTCCGAAACGTCGCATTGCGAGAAGCCTTGTCAAATATTAAGCATTATCGGCCTTTTTCTTTCAGACAGATCTGAACCGTCAACGTACATTTCTCTATTAATGCTAGTGAGCTGCAAGCTGCTGACTAAATTTATTTAAAATGCTTCAAATAAAATATGGAGATTTGAAGTCTGGATACATCAAACAATTCTCAAGCATCGATGGACTTTATAAAAAGACTCCCAGTTTTAAATGGAAAATTAGAATATCATTGCTTATTCATAAAGGCCATCTGTGTGTGACGCGGATTCTTATTCTGCGGATTGATATAAGACAGAGCAAACATCGCCTTTTACTCGCATCGGGCAACTTCTGCCTTTTGTGTTAAACTTTGTGAGGAATCGTGTCATTATAACGTAATAACATATCAATATTTCCGACTTCTACAGACCTTTTCATAGCCCGCTACAAAACTCCGCAAAAAACGGTCAATATTTAATCTCTCGATACGAACGTAGAAATTCTAACAGAAAAGACTGGGGGTTATCAAATTTTCAATTCAGGCAAAATAATTGCCCACATTGATGATGCACGGCGATGTAGTGAAACGATCTTTGTTCGTCGTAATGCATAATAATATAAAACGAATTCACATTGATCCTGAGTACGCGCAGCAATAATTCACGGCAAACGGAACAGCAGTTGCCGGCGAGAAACACTGGCTGGCTCCGAATATAACAGCTTCGAAAAGGGCTGTGGCGTGATTTTAATGGTCGCTACAATATTGAACGGTCGCTCGTTGGCCACCGAGGCAGAAGAACGAACGAGTGGCCACTCATAAGTTGAATGTAAACGATCTCACTGTTGAAGTATCGATCGCAATATCAACGAGCAGTACCTTGTTGTCCACGATGAGAGGGGATTGAGTGTTACTGAAGATGCTCAAGGGGGAGACAAAAGTAGCGGCCTACCATGTGTGTGTACACGGAATTGTCAACTTGAAAATTACCATAGCTTCCTACCCGACAAATCAACGCGGTTGAGAGCTTCCACTTAACCCGTTCTTTCAGTTTATGATTGAGGCTAATTAAAAAGACTCGTTTATTGAGTTTATTATAGCGTGCCAGCACATTATTAGGCCTTCAATAGGTTTGTCCTGAGAAGTATTATTTGTAGAGCGTGCTGCGCCGCTTGGTAAAGCGTCCGTGAAGATGGTGAAAAAAGTCCGTCGCCTATTGCAGGTCGGAGACGACAGTTGATCATACGCAAGAAAGAAAACTGAAGAACAGTGTTCCCTGTAAAAGTGTCGCATCAGCGTAGCTGCGTGTGATTGCGAGTAGCCGGGGCGGACACGATGAGGCACCTCATCCCACGACGACCTCGCCGTCGCACTTTAAGAAAAATATAATGATAGAGAGGATAGGAAGAAGTGAGGATGGGAGTGGAGGAGGGAAAAAGGGAGAAGAATGAGGGTGTGGGTGGGGGTGTGTAAGAGGGTACGCTTTCCCTGAACGCCCATCTCTCAATTTGCATTTTCAGCATTTCGTTCGCAGACAAATAACGACTTCATTACGGCGCTCATCAGATATAAATGACATATTTGATTTGAGTCTCTCGTCGCCGTGCTTGTCCTTGTCTCCGCTCGCCGTCATGGTCCATGAAGGCACAGATGGCGCAGGCGTCTATGGCTGTCTGATATCCACGTACCTCGGCGTTCTATTCTCTTAATGAGAGACAGAGGCGAGCCTTTCATAATCGCTGCTCCATTCGCAAATCGGTAGACGCTGGTCGTATTAACTGACTCCCACGGTCGATTAATCAGTCACCTGGGAGTAACTTTGTCGATATGCGACATGTTCCGTCGACGCTTCCAATCCCAGACAATGAATTATTTTAGTGGCGAATAAGGAGAGTAAGAGAAAAAGTGGAGTAAGAAAAGAATGTATTCCGAGGAGTATAAAGACAGTGAGGATGAAACAGGGGAGGTAATCATTAAATTGTCCTGCGAAAATATCAGTGCACCAGGCGTTGAGAAAATATACTCCTTTAAAAATTCAGTTTTTAATCATATCTGACCTATCGCGAGAGCGGAGAACTGATTAACGTAACGTTAAGGCAAGACCGAATTAGGGACGCAAAATCGTTGCTCATCCAATCTGTTTCAGCGCTGAAGGTTGAAATCAGAGGTGCAACTGTGCGCTTCTCGGTGTTTGTTTAAGAGTCGATAATCGATCCGTGGAAGGGACACGTGACGTCCAATTACCATTTGGATTCGTTACCATGCTTCCATCCGAGCTCCGCTTCACGCTTTTTGCGTCAGTCGCCTAATCCCAAGCCAGTTTTTAAATCGATGACTTCCAACAAACCCTGCCAGCTGTTCTGACACTGGTCTTAATCTGGGGATAGAAAGCATCTGTCACACTGAATTCCGTGAGATAGAATTCAATCTCTTTCACGTCCACTCATTGATATACTTGTACCGGGGATATCTTAGGGGAGTTTGGTTCATTCACCGCTTCGATCACGGATTCTTACGCGAAAAGGAAAGATTGATATACGTCGTTACCTTAACAATTCAATTTGTGAAAACGTGTTTATTACGCATTCCTCAAAGAACAAATTAATATTGCGATCGAATTTTCGTTTGTCCCATTCCATATTGGAATTATTGGATGGTAAATACTACGCAATAAATTAAATGCAGTTAGCTGGTTGCTCGGTCATCGTGTGCCTTCAGAATTGTTTACAAATGTATCGTATTTAATGTAATTCAATTTCCTGAAATCGTTTCTCTGTTGACGGTTAGGTTTGAGTTATTCGGTTCTTACTGTCTCGATATCTTCCTCTGTCCTTCATGCTATTCTTCATCACTTGTACGCGTCCAGTTTCTTACTGTCTTTTCACGTTTATCACTCTACTGCCCCGAGTCCCCTAGTCCTCCTGTACGTCTGAACGACACAGTACATTGAAACCATGTGAGCCACCATTCTATCGTCTTTTCATCATTTCCGTCGAGCTCGATAGAAGCAATTTTTCACTTTGATTGATAGGATTTTCCGCACTTCCCCATGTTCGTTTTTGGATTGACATTATCGCTAATGACGCGGCTTACAACGTTGGGTATTGATTTTGTGACGTCGAATCCTCTAGTCATTGTTTTTCACGAAAGGATTTATGTAGCCAGTCAATAGCAGGCATGTATGTTCATTCAACAGAATTATAATGAAACTATTTATTTCGTGACACGAAAGTAATTTTAATTGGACCCCGACCCTTAAGTTCATGTCAATCTGTTCCTCGTACTCTTCGAACATCGGGACCACTGTTAACAGAAGTAGCGTAACGTCAACATCGGAGTCATCAATCTCAGAATGACGAGAAAGGGCGCGTTACGACGCATTACGGCATACAATGGGAAAGCACTGTTTAACCGGAAGCCACTGCGGATGACAGGAATCCGTTATTCTTTTTTTTTTTCTTTTTTTTCATCCGCCCTACCCCCTGCGCCGAACGAGCGACCCAACCCTTGATCCGTCACATCGGCTCTACGAAATGGAATACGTGATGAGCGTTCGCTCGCTTGCCTCCCGCGATTCATTCGCTGCCTGGCCAACGCCGATTATCGGAAATCGATGGCATTGCGAAAATGACAGGCAAAGTGCGGCGAGTGTAACAATGTGGAAGCTCGTTGGCTGAATTCGGCGCGACAACGTCGGCGTCGTGGGGATATTTTAGGGACGAGCTCGGGTGCCGCTGCCTGGTGGGGGGCTGAGCGATGGCGTCGGGGATGGATGACTTGTGGAGAGAACGAGAAGCGACGGAAGAAAATGCTGGGAGCGGTAGGAAGTGGCATTGAGAAAGCAACAAGGCAGCGATAGTGACGGAACTAGAGGCAAGGCGCGCGAGGAGGGGGAGGCCACGAGCTGCGAGTAATATCGCATCGGCGAGAGTGAGGAAGACGAGCAAATGGAAAGAGCGGGGTAAAGAGAAAAAGACGGCAGGGGGGGGGGGGGGGGCGATCGTAAGTTGCAAAGGGCAACATCGAAGGGAGAGAATGGAGGGCGAGCGACGGAATAGCAGCGGAAGGTAGAAGCTCGATCGAGAAAGGACGAGCGGATGTGAAGAGGGGAGTGGGCGGTAGATGGGCAGGGTGGCTCAGGGGAGAGGTTGAGCTCGGGACAAGCGGGCTCGATGCCGGGCGATATACATCTTCAGGATCCGATAAGACAGGATAGATATGTTTCACGGCATCTTACCTCTTTACTCGCATTAAATCGAATGCCAGGCTATTCTCATGCATGCCAATTCTCCACCCTCTGCCCGCCGGAACGTCGGCATCGGCTCCGCCACTGCTGCTTTGCAACCTCCGCAACCTGCCTTCCTCCTCTCGGTCCCTATGGTCTCTCACGGACAGGATCGTGATTTATGCGTTAACGTAAATATTGTTGCCGAGCGAGGTAGGAACACTGCACCACGGACGCCACGAGCACCACCTAGCGCCTCTACAACCCCGACACCTTTCCTAGTTCACCCTATCACCCCTTTCCCCCGCTAATACTTTCAACCTTTAGCTACGCGTGCACCTGTTCGTTGCTTTGAAAGCGCTCAAGAATTCCCCGCGTCATACCATTCTGTCATCGATGGTAGGAGAGAAAAAAGATGACACTCACGTACGAAGCCACCTGACCGAGCGTCGGGCGTCATAAATAATATAGAGCGTCCCGCAAATAACGTCGGCCCTGCCAGAATGCCAACGTTGTCGCATTCAGGGATTTCACTTCGGCGTAGGCGAGTTGACATTTTTGCCCGTAACACAATTTACGGTCTCATCTTCCGTACCCCCGCGCAGCCGCTTTGTATAAAGGAAAGTATTAACGGTAATGCGAGCTCGTTTCAGTTGACCGATTTATCGCCGCGAAATTGTTATGCGCACGAACGTCGTCGGAAGTCCGTCGGTTTTAATAACACTCGCATTCAGTGCATAGTATTATCGTCGCTCTTACTGAAAATCTTATCGTTGCCGCTGTCGCAGTTAACGCTTATGTTTCCATTATCATTTCTAGCGATAATAATTTGCCTCACGCGCGGCGTTGGCCGAAAGAGTTCGCGAGTGTGTGGGTATTATTTCAGCAAGTTGACGCGCATATTATTCTGGGCTACGGTATTGATCGTACTTTAGCTCCGGGACGCATAATGTTTATCTATGAGGCACGATTATTACGAGAAACTTTGTTCCTTGTTGCTTTTCTCGTAGAAGAGGGTATGAGAAAACAACGCTCACGACAAACTTGCCGCGAAGTTGTCGACGAGGACTTGACTCGCTCACGAGCCGATTTACAATATGTCGCTTAGTTACTTATCGGTACAACGGCTTGTTCAGCTTATATTAGCCTTTATCCGTAATCGTCCTGTCGAATTTGATCGAGCTCGTATTTGTTTCTGATTCCCTATATATTCTTTACGATATTTGTACATTGCGTACAATTGCACTTGAACATTTATAATGAAATCCCGAAGATACAGTGCATGCAGTTACAATTGTACATTTTATTGTTCGCTCGAGCGACGTAACTTAAGCAACGAAACTTTTCGTTATCTTACAAACTTGCGGTTTCATATCGCCCGTTAATGTAACAGTAGGACAGATTATTCGTGAAATGTAGCCGTTCCCTTCTAATTACGAAGCGAGCACTTGATCATGTACTAATTTCATACTCCTCCCAAGGCGAAATTATGTTTGAAATTATCGTCGTTATTGTCTCGTACGTTGAGGGGCAAGTTATAGGATTAAGCTGCGATATGAAAATTAAGGGAAAATTAATGCACCGAGGTATAAACCGAAACACGACAATCGCGACGTTGAAGGAGTTTGAAGGCGCTATACGTATACCGACAGTTCAGGCGTGATCAAAGAATTTGATACCAGCTTCTAAAGTACATGCGGCTAGGGCACGTTTTTGGCGGATATTCATCGGCGAAAAGACTGCATAGGAATTTCAGGTAGTTGGACGCACCTGGCCAGACAAGCCACTAAATGTGCGCCAACGTTTTGTCGCCGCGTCGCAGAGCGGAATCAATTGGTACGGGCAAGCGAACCGCTCAGGCGCCCAGGCCAGGGGTGACGGTCGGTGGCGTAGAGAGAGGAGCAGTACGGTAATGGTTTTCTCATTCGAGGAATTTAAGTCACGTAGAAAAACTATTTGAACGGCGCGAATTAGCATTCCGCGCGGTTCGGCTGCCAGCAGCCGAGACAATAGAAGAATCAGTCGGTGCAAATCAATTGGCAAATAATGTCCGCCGTCGGTGTTACGCTTCGAATTAACTTCGCGGACTAGAGGGTGTCCTTTGAACGGCGAGTGTCGTCGCTCCGCGTCATTCGCCAAGCAGATTTTCGAATGCAACCACCCCCGCTCGACGGTCGCCCCTTTGTTTCTTCTCCGATAAGTCACCCAGACTGCTTTCCACTCGTCGAATCGGCCTGCGTCGTTCGCCCCGTACTCTCGTTGAGACTCGAACGGCGATAAACTCGAAGAAATTAACCGGGAGCCATCAAATTGTACTTTGTAGAGAACTTCTCATTGGCCTCGGGACTTTAAACGTCACGTCCGCGCACGAGTTACGATCCGTACGAGTCTTTAACTTCCAAGTAATTTGCAAATTTCTATTGGCTCCTTTTTCCATTGCGCTACCATGGTGTAGCGTTCTTTAGTCGATCTTCGTCATTACCGAGCCGGATGCAGTTTTATGTTCGATTGACTGCCGCGTGAGGATCGGATAATATTTAGTATCGACGAAACGTTCTTATCGGACCATTTGCATTTACTTAACGCTGGTAGTCGAAGCCGGGTGTCACAGTTGAAGAATCGAATAGAAGAATATAGCTAACAGTCTGATACGTCTAATGATTCATGAGCTGTTGTCAACAAAATTGGCACTTTTATTGACGCGGTTCTAATCTGGCTCATGCGTACTGATGAACAGGAAATGAGAAATCGGAGGAAGAAAAATGACAGTTGACGAAGTCATCACATGATAAGTTGAAAGAATGAAAAGCGATATAAACAAATAATTAGAAATATGCCAATTGAAATATCTTAGCCAACTGCGGTGAATGCAGCTAGCTGCGTTGTAATTGTACTGTTATTCACGAGGTGTATCGTTAATGAAGCATTATCGTAACGCTGATTATTCCTTCTGTATATACGTACCTTTTTCCGCTTCGAAGCCCCACCGCGCGTTGCCAGCTATCGGAATGCTCGTGCAACATTTAACACGTGAACGCGTCGTAATCCAGATACAGCGGCATGTCCTACAACCTGAAAAATTAATCGGAGGTAATTCGCATTCATTTAACATGCAATCGGTCGAAATCGGCATTCGCACATGGCGTCCCATGCTCGCGTTAGCGAATGTTTTAATGTGCTTTAATGTCGAGTGTTTGATAATATTTTGCTGCGTACGCACGCGGTTGTCAATATCAAGCGGTTATTTGCTCCACTGGAGGAAATCCGATACTTCTTTTTTCCGTCCGCCCTACATCGGTATAACTTCTGACATTAAATAATTTCATACAACACAGCAGCGCCTCTTCTTACTTGTCTGCATCCTTGCCGCTGTTCGCTGTATTAAATTCTATGACGTCGTTGTGACGTAAATATTAATTGCAAGCGTACACAGTTACTTATAATACTTACTTCTGATTCATCAATTTGGACATTCTACGAACGAGCATAATATTCAGCTTCCACTAGTAGGCTAACAAAGTTTGAAAGTCCATCAGTATAAATAGTCCAAAAGCATGGATTCAACGTTGCGCGCTATTCCGCCTTCCTTCATTGTGGCCGGCGAAAATGATAATTCACCGCGATTCGTATCGGATCAGGCATAATTGCGTGAAAATTCAAGCGGTAAAAACCACACCGCCGCTTTCTGGCCCCGAGCTCATTCCCGCGCAGATAATCGGAATTGCTACGGGCGCAGTGTGTGGTGACTTCTCTGAAAATGTGATTCAATTAACCGTGCCCGCGCCGATGTTTAGAGTGGGATATCTTCCGGCAATCTGTACGCAGGCAATAAACGGGCGCAGTGAAAATAAAAAGTGGATGCTCATATCAGATTGGACCGATCGTAAGGATGTGAAAATTCGTCGGCCGATTTCCGTCTGCCTCACTACCGATACCAGTCACGCTCCTTCACCATCTCCGCGGAGATTATCGCAATTGCTGCGGAGGCTTCGCTGCTCGCGGTGATTACGGAGAATGGATATGGGAAGGAACGAGTCCAATCTAAGCATCACGCTTCGATGGGCAATATCAGTGGCTTATCATACCTACTGGCCGTGAAAAGCGTGAAATCGCGTGCGCGTAGGATGTCGAAATCGCACTGCTCGTGACGTAAATTCACACGCTCCCCTCAAAATAAACTTGTAAATAGCCAACAAATTGGAAAATGCGGGGATTGAAAACAAATCGAACGACACAATCCGTCGAATTCGCCGGCTATTCGTTTCTTATATTAGCTTCCGGCGGCAGCGTAAGCGCATCATTATTTCTATTAAGTCGTTTAGTATTCTCTCTTGACGCGTAGGTCGCGGAGAGTCGACGTAATCAGCGTGGTCGAAACGAAAACTTTTCAGCTCGGACATTCTGGCTACGTTCCGTTTCAATGAAGAAGCAGGATGCTCTTCAGGTTCGAGTGACAGAGGTCAAAAGGTGAATGAATGTGATCGCGAGAAAGCGATGGTGAAAGAAGCAGTGGGAGGTGGAACGGCAAAGAAAGCGAGGCCGAGTGGAGGTGGCGTCGATGTTTGGGTCTGCTGACAAAGTCGTTGTCATCTCCGTTCACCTCGTCGACATCGATACTCTCGGGCAAACAGAGAGCAGTGAGTCGAAGAGAACGTAACGGAAAGTTTCTTCGCCATTCTCTCTCCACTCTCCACCCGAACTCCGAACGGTGGCAGTTGTCGAGTCCTCTGTCCCGAAAAATCCCTACCGAGACGGGAGGAGCACAGACGGATTCCGCAGGATCTGAAAGTTGCGTTATTATGATTGCCTTCAAGATCGTTGCCTTGGCAATCGGAAATCCTTGCGTGTCGCTTATCCGCGTTATCGTTTGATACGGGAGATATGGCGCGAAGATGCGCCAAGTAACGTTGCGTCGTCGGGGAAACAAAGAAGCGACGGACAAAGATCCGATCGGAATTTGTGGCGACGCCGACGTCGGCGTTGAGAAATCGGAAATTTGGTGAAAGCAGCAAAGTCATCGCTCCGATAACTTTGTGACCTTGCGAAAATCTTCCGAGATCAGGGTGAGCCGGGATTGCGCGAGGCCTAACGAAATTTCCACGTCGTCACTCTACGTCAACGGACAATCACTTGGAAATCTGTTAGGTCAATATTCGGTTTCTGGAGCTATTACCATTTTTCGAAACTTTTCAACGGCTTTATCGTCGAACCGGCGAACTTTAAAGGACTCGAAATAGGATTACGTTCATCGATCATACCGTGGGCAGGCCCGTATTTACCTTAAGCGGGCAATATTCGAAGCGGGTTTTAACGTCGGTTTTAACCCTCGTATCACGTAATATTATCCCAGTATTAATAATACCGATAAATCAACGACCACCGGAATAACGTTCGACTCCGAAGCCTCCCTTCCCGCACGCTTCTCCACCGATATTCCATGGTAGTTTGGCAACGGTTGGACGTGTATTGTGGCACTCCAGGGAACCGATATATGCTACGGCTTTCTCGAGCACACGCCGAAGCACGAAATACGCTCCAGGGTGTCGGAGGGAAAGACAAAATTACGGCTGTAGCGCGCATAATGATGTACCTGCGAGCACTCCGATGCGCGAGTGAAGGGATTTACAACTGCGGTAACACTCGTACAATGTTGTTGCATCCTGAGACGTAGCTCCCGTCTCTTCAGACACACACACACACACACACGGCGGCCCCCCTGCAAGAGGACTCACTCATAGTCGACGTTTTCTCATGAACGTAAAGAGACCTGGGGCGCGTGATCTTGTTACAGAGCGCAATACGATTATCGTTCTTGCGGAAATTTCAAATCGTTAATTCCGCGACACCCTTGCTCCTTTCGAGTCGATCCTTGAGCCGTTCAAACTGTCAAACGTTCCCTTATCGTTACGCGTCCGTCCTCATCTGGTTCGCCGGTTGGTTCGGGCAAATGCGCGAATCGTTTAACTACTTACGCTGAGGGGGGAGGAAAGGTCGCATCTGCTTTTCCGCGAGTTCGAGCGTGTCGCGGCATTTTCTTTTTTTTCCCCCTTCCGGAATTTACATACCCGCCCTTTGACTGCGTCTTCGTTTTCCGACGGTATTTTTTGTAATGCAAATTCGCTGGCAAATCTACGTCGGTAACGGGCACCTCCCGTCGTCGCTCTACCTTAACGTACTACCGTCTCGATATCAACTCTTCCATCGTACTCCGTCCTAGAGGATTTCATTTACGAGCTGCCGCCGTCGCTTCCGCCGTTCAACCTCTGCACACCACCACCATCACCACCACTGTCGCGATCACTGCCGTCGCCACTACCGTCTTCGGCTTCCCGGATTTCACGCAGATCCATTCCCAGACAATCCTGGAGTCGAGTCCTAGTGTTTCCGTCGTCTGTTTAGAACGAACTAACCCCTACCATCGGTCTAGTACGGACGATTTACATATCCTCAGCTGTTCTTAAGGCGCGTTAGCACCTTTGAAGCCGTTTCATCTTATCAGCGAGGCTCCACCTCTCGACGATCCCTGTCTTTCCAGTTGAGCAAGTTCATCTCTTTCGTATTGTCGAACGACCTGGCTGAATCTGGCACCAGAAAACCTCGATAATGTTCCTTTTATCGGGTTCACCTTTGGGATAAAACTATGCTCTACTGTTTCCTGTCCGCCAGTTCCAGTGATGTTTAAATAGGTGTCCTTTGTTCGTCGCCGATATCTCCTTGTGTCGTTCTCTTTGAGACTAACTTGACTTTTGTAAAATCGTCATGTGTTATAGCTGTTCACGAAATCGATGTTCCTGTTTGTAAATCCCATATATACATGTGGCTACGCCCGACGCCAAGAATCTGCGTACAAAAATCTAACAGCAATGCTCTACGAGTATACGACGTGAGCATAGAATGTAATCCAATGCTTCCCAACGTCTAGAATTTCTGTAATCGTTTTAACATAAGTTTAAAAATACCCGACGTTCCTACGGCATGAATGTTTCCGCACAAACTATACTGAACCCGACGTGACTTAACGTATCTACAATTGATTAGCTGCAATATGGGACATGAGTTCTAGCAGGTCTGCGGGTTATTTCAAGCCATCCATCTGTCGACATCGATCTGACGTCGGCCATTCTCGCACGTTTGAAGAGCCTTTCTTAAGACCAGTTAGCGCTGTCGAAGTTGTCCCTCTCTATCAACGACCGTGCGCACCCGATCGTACGCGGCGTAATGTCGATAACGTTCGTTGCGGCGCACTATAAGTTCGAAACCAAAATGGCCGCGCACATGCCCGAAGCACGATCGAAACAATGGCTAATTCTAGCTGGTGCTTTCGGCACTGCCTTCCGAATCTATCGGTGTACTTAGCCGCATTGCGGATCTCCTATTCGGAGGCTGGTTAGGTAGGAACTCCTACGCGCCTCTACGTATCTCTCTTTCTTGCCAGGCAGGGGGTGGGGGGACCCCACTCCTCTTTCCCGTGTGCTCTCTTTGTCGTACATGTATCTTTCTCGTGCAAATCCCTGATTTAGGTTCTCTATGCCAACACACGCATTGTACGCGAGTCACCCACACGTACCACACACGTACGGGGTGCTTATCTCTCGCCAACTGTGCGATGTCTGCCTCTCCATCCACTGTTACTGCCGCCATTACTGTTCGCTTTCACATTGCTCTGTTAAATGAGTAGGTGCTAATCAGTTCATTAGTGCACCACATATGGATCGTAGCTTAAGACGTTTAAATTCCCTCACGTGACGCGCCACAACCATCCAAGATAAGCTTCGACGAGTACTTTGGTTCACGTTCAATCTTCGCTTACGAATATGAATTTTCAGAGTTACGATTCGCTAGCAGAATATGCTTGCCGTGCATGTGATCTTCTCGTGCTCTACGTGGAAATGAGAGTGTGATTCGTTTTTCAGGTATACTAATCTGGCACTGCAGCGAGAAGCAGTCGAGCTCCTCTTTGCAGTGCGCTGATAATGCTAATAGAACTACATTATCTAGTAGCAGTTGTTGAGGTTCTTGATCATTTAGCTTTCGAAATAGTTTATCAATTATATGACAAAGATAGATTATATTCCCTGCAGTCGATCAGTTATGATACGATTAACTTCGGCTCGAACTTAAACCAATTCTCTTGTAACTCGTTCCCTCTTTGAGTTTTATCACCCTTGATAGCAATATCGAAGTGAATTATTGGGACTGACATATTTATTTCTGAAACACACTCGATAGTTTCATCAATTGATTTCGGACCTCGGTCGAATCGATTTTGCGCATTGATTCTGGGCGTTCGACGACGTGTTATAAATAGTCGCTAATAAATCTATCACGGCGTTCCGATGACAGACACGTCCAACGTACTGGCGTCGCGCATTTAAGCCTGCTGTCACTCACGGATCAGGAACATTTCAAAGGACTACCCGCAAAGAGTGCGGCAGCTGTGTCTCGCTCAATGCCACCGCTAATTACGAGAATCCCTGCTCATTAAACTGCACTACGCTGCGAGTCGAGGAAATCTCGAAGTCACGCGCGCTGCTAATTTGGCGCGCAATCGAGGAGCGCAATTATCCTTAATTTTAATAACTCGACAAATTATCGCGGCAAGCATTTATAACCCGATGCTCGAAAAAAGCTCGGCAAATGACGACAGAGAACGACGGGAGGAAGATAACGACATCGGGAGCGGGAAGTGGAGAATGGTCGCCTCGACGGCGGAAGGGAAGGGAAGGGTGGGCGCATGAGAGGGGCGCGACGAGAAGTGGCAACAAGGGAGGAGCGGGGCGGATGGTGTGGGAGAACTCTTTATGCGGACTCGACAATGCAAACGCGCGGAATGTAATTTACTTTAGTACCACCGCGTAAATTTCAGTATGATGAGAACGTACGGGCGCCGCTTAACCCGTTTTCTGTGCGGGTAGAAGTTTTTCGCTAATGCGGTCAGTCAAACGGCCCGCCCGGAATCCGACGTAATACCGGCATGGAATTGAGCAGGGGTGAAAAAAGAGCGACGACAGGAGGGCGGAGGAATGGGCGAAAGGCACGGATGAGGGAAGGAGAGAGAGTGCGCGCGCGTTTCAACCGGAGCTTTCGCTGGTCGGAGTCAATCCTCTTTCCTCGACGTTGCTCGCTCCATCGAGGAACGGCTCGTCGTAGGAGGTGTTACGCCACTCGCTCGTCCCGACTCTCGCGCCCACCGCGCACCGACTGCTGACTCCATTAGTACGATGTAAAACAATTTGAGAACGCGAGCTAGGGCAAATGCAATTTTCCGGATGTATATGCACCGGTGCAGCATAGAATACAATGCGTTTAACTTGCTCGTTTCTCCTTTTGCTCTGTTTCCGTGCGTTTCACTTTTCCTCCCTCGCGCTTTTTTTCCCCCCCTCCACCCAGCCAGCGCCGAGCTTTCCTCTCTCGGCCTCACGCGCATTCCTACGTCGCGCTTTTAATTCAAAGTTACGGCGAAGTATGAAATTAAGTCGGAATTTATTGCGGATTTGTTTGCTCGCGCGGCTTTCTTTAACTGCTCGTTCTGAAAACGCCCGAACAACGGGTATACCGTGAATCCTAGTTGAGCATTGAGGTACAGTTATGTTCGCGAGAAACGTTTAAAGTATTCGTCTTGCATCGTTTCCGCGCAGCGAGCGTCATCGTCTCTGATGAAATTCACGGACAATGCGTCGCAGGAATTTAGATCCCGCTGTTGGCATGTTCTTCTCGTAAACCGTCTCCCACAACCATCTATCCCATCCCTAATATCCGAGAATACCAAACGCACTGGACCGTATGAATAAGATTCGGAAAATTCGCTCGCAGCATCAGTGACAGCACCGAGTCACAAGAATTATCCGGATTAAATTCGTCAGCGTTAGACACCCGCGTGCCGTTGATATGAAAACAATCCTTTGCGCGCCATAAACAAGCACTGGAAAAGTCACGTTTCATTCCGCAGTGAATGCCGAGGCTGTCGCAAGAGGTTGGGAGTGGCGCAAGTAGAAATACTGGAAAGAGTAGAGGCTGAGAGGAGTAGACGCGAGGAATTTCGCAGGCAAACCATTTCATTGCTGTGTGCGGAACAGCGGAACGTGTGTACCCGCACTTACACCCAGCCGACACCAGCGAGACGCGTGTACTGGCTGCGGGCGCACCGTGAACTGCATTTTGTCGCCCGGCCGCGAAATCGTCTCGCTTTAAAAGTTCCTCGAAATTTGAGGTCGACGTGGCGGCTCGCGCCTCTCAAAATACAAGCCGCCGAGCGGTTCAGTCCCGGGAAATATAATACGCACCGGTGCGGTGGCGCGGCACATGAAATCCAACACTTTCTCCACTTTTACCGGCGTCACACCACGGATACGGGCCCGTCAACTTTTAATGATTATCACGCAGCTTTCGTCTTTTTCGGATATCTTTGTCGTTCTCACCTCGTTATGATTATTTACGCCCGTTACGTTGCTTTTTCGCTCGCTGCGGTTCCATACTTTGGTCAACATCTGTGCGCTCTATTCTGCTCTCCACATTACTGTTTGACGCCACCGCACGAAGTATGTGTGCGAATTTAACGAATGTAATATACTGGCGTCTACAACGTCATACTCTTATTATTGTCTACGACGGAGGCAAAAAAATACGATCAAAATGTGCACTAGGTCGACAGACATTCATCGTCAATGATGATTGAACGTTCCTTCGCGTCAAAGCATGCCAGAAAGTGCTGGCCGACAGTTACAAATCAACAGATGAGCACACGTGTTGAACACAAAAGAGGCAAAGTCCAAGAACTCGAGATAAATGTGGGTAAAAGAACGCAATGAAAGAATAAGAGCGAGAAGAGAGAAGACTGAGGATAAGAGAAGAAAGAAGGAAGAGTGCGGAAAGAAAGAGGAAGGGATGACACTGTTAGCTTGGAGAGACGCGGTTAATTGAGAAAAATCATGTGTGCGTCCTGGGCGTGCCGGGTGCCGACGACGTCGCGGCATTACTCGAGAACTAATTGCCCTCGTATTATCTCGGCCATCCGAGCCTTCACCCCTTCGGGTGTGGAACTCGCCTCACCCCCTCCTCTCGGCGGAGCCGCTCCGTAATCAGGTGGCCGCGAGACCTGTCTATCACAGTCCTCCGGGTGGCCGTGTTGTAATTTGCAAGCCGATATCGCAACAACACCATGTTCACCCGTTACATCTGTCAGGGTAATGGACTCGGATTAGGGCTTAACTCGTTATCGTGGCTCAGGATCGTCTCTCTGTCTTTCGATCGGTGGGGCCACCGCAGCGGAACGCCGTGTTCGCGAAATCCTGAGTGACTTGCTAATCCATGGCCTGAGAACTATGCGCGTTATGGCCGATAACACTGTCATACTTGACAGTCGGCGCTCGTATACGATCGTGAGCGCGGCATTCTCTCCTGTTAGTCGATCGAGTGAGTGTGGTTCTTGGCTTAAGCGGGCGCTAAGCTCGTAATCCACTCTTGCAACTTGTCCATTGAGAATTATGCGGTATTTAGTTATTCGCCCGATATAAGTGCTCGGTTGCATCTTTGTTGCATCGCGTCTCGCCGACGTCGACCGGTGGCGCATTGTAATGCTTGAAGAATTTCAAAGTCAGGGTGGTATTTGTGAGTTCTTATGCTCGCGTATTGTTCGACGTCTTAATGAAGCACTATAGGAGCCGTGGACTCCTCAGAGTCAGAGAGTGCTCGGATGTCGGAAAGATTGGAAGAACTCATTGTTAGTAGAGAGACTGGATACTTTTTCTACTAATTGCAAAGTAGGATTTGCAGAAGTCCCTCAACAGTGCATCGGATATTGTTTTATTCGCTAGTAACGTGAAAATCTATGCACATTCGTCTGCAGCTGTATGCGTACGTATTTTGTTTCATTTGTTTTCGTCTGAAACACCGGTGACTCGAATAAACCTGCAAACGAGAGTGGAACGAACCGAGGACCAATAAAGTTTATACGTCTACGTATAATCTGCCGTAACGAGCGGCGCCATACACGAAAACGTTTCATTCCCGACATAAACTATGTATTGATGATGGCGAAATCCGAGCTTATTGCCGGGGCATCGAGTTTCTCAGAAGGTGGGATAGATGCTTATGGACGCCATAAACGCGATATTACCCTCAGGCTTATTACGATTTCATATCGCCTACCCCCACCTCTTACGTGTCACTCTTCGAAAGCTTCACGTGGCAGTGCGTTCGATTTCTCTCTCAAGTGCAATCGCTGGTCCGTCTTGGCCGTCGATCACGTTCACTCCAAACTTTCTTTATGGTAGTATTTATGAAAACCCGTATCAAGTGGTTGTCGCTTATGCGCGCATACTAGCAATATATATTCTACACGAGTGTTCCCTTGGAACAAATCAACTCTGTTTGAACTTTGCAGTCACAATATGCGAGTGAATATGAGAGCGGACATATCATGATTGTATTGGTGACTTGCAAAATAAGAGAGCAAGGCGTTACTGGGTTACATACGGTTAATAATAAAATCGTACAAATCTGTCACACGTTATTGCAGAACTGTCGCTTACCAAAAGTTGTCGTAACTCGGAAAGTAAGCATTTATGAGCCTGTATAACCTCAGGATATTTTTCTATCCTCAAGATGAATAGAGTAAGCTGTCAAAGGTTGCTGACCTAGTTTTGAGACACCTACATAGTTTTGATAACTTAAAAAAACAACGACCCTCACGTACTCTGACGTTCTGGCGTTAGAGCCTCTTCCATCTCCCGCTTTACTAGACTGACGCATCCAAACGCGCTCATTAACTTTGCCACACGTGTTGACACATTCTATTGCATGCGCATCTTTCTCGGATCGCCCTTTAGAGTTTGCCGAAGTGTACAAGAAAATTAATCAGCGCGGAAGTTCGCGGAACGCCATCTGTCCTCGACTCAATACTACACAATTCGATGCTACACACGCTACACTTTTGACTCACTTCCCTGCACACTGTAAACGGCACACGTACATACCTATTTTTGATCCCTCTACAACTCAGTTCAATGTCGCATGTCTCATTGTCACTTAATCTTCCGCATTTCATGAAACTATTTGAAGAATATATGTTTCAGAGCAGAAGCTTTCGCGAAAAGCATGAACGTATAAGAATATGTTGATTTTTGTTACTTAACACACTAACCTGACCACTTAAACACTCGGCTGATTTCTTCTCTTTATTTGAAAGTGTATTTTGTACAACGAAGTTCGTTATAGAATGCTATTTATAGAACAAAATCGTGCTTTATATGCCCCATAAATTTCAGTTATATGATGCGGATGCACAACATACGCATTACCCATTTTGTGTGAAAACGTATGTCCGTATAATGCGTGGTCACTGTTTTATAGGTAACATTATGTCAATCATCAGATATCGGTCAACTTCATAAAGAACTGTTATCTGGATCATGGATTAATGATAGACATTCTGGTCAATTATGGACATGCTGAGGGTCTCTAATATAGTTTTTTTAAATGGGCCGTAAATATAATCGTTGGACATGTAGTATGATCAGGATGGAGGTAATCCGTGGGGAAAGCACGTGAGGGAGGTAGATCCTTCTTTTTCACAATTAGCATATATATTTCACACAGATCCGTATACATAAGGGCACCGGGCGCCTCAGCGGCCCGCAAATGACTGTCTAAAAACCGGCTCGTTAGCACGAAAGACGGAAGGAAGAAGTGGGAATCAGGGAAGAGGTGGGAATATGTGAATGAAGAAAAGGGGGCGAGGGGGGGTCAGCGCTGCGTATCCCGTCCCGGCCAGCTCTGCGCCCCGGAACGGATCGCAAGGGCCCGCTATTACTATGCGAAAAACATGCGGCCTCTCCGCAATAAGGAACGCCGACCACTATAGACAAAAACACATGATAAACATAATTTTCTGTACAACCTGTAAGATGGTACTTCTATACGAAAAAAAAACAAGATAATTAAAACAGTATCTTGTAAAAACATCCTCTGGCGTAACATACATATATGTCCAACTCCTCATAACTGATCGCACGCGTTTGAAGACACCTAGAATTTAACGTATTCTTTTTACAACTACTCTCGAGGCGTCGACGCAGTTCTTCTAGATTACATTAACGAGTCTCAGATATACGAAACTTTAAAGAATCTCAAGGGAAAACGTCTGAAGTATTGGAACCAAAAGATCGAGGAGGGTGTGCTATGGGTCCATCCCGTCCAATCCATCTTGCAGCAAGACCTTCTGTAAGTGTTGTTTAACACATACACGAAAATGGACCGATGCTTCATCATGCATGAACCACACATCTAGGATTTGTTGTAGGAGTCCCTCCTTCAATTGTTCTGGTAACTCGTTCTTCAAGAAATCGTTGTATATGGTATAGTTCAATCTGTGATAATTATTATGCGACGTAATGGTTGATGTGTGAACATATTTGCACATACGTCGCGTCGATTCCAATTCATTATAAAAATTGATATTCAACAATGGCACTAAATATGACGATTATGACAGTTGCAATAGTGGCCTTGTAGATAAGTCCAGCTCTATCAGTAAATAGCATTTAAGTCAAAGATCATAGATTTGGAAGGTATTGTTAAATCATGAAAAATTATTAAAGCTAATATAATATAAACTACTTGAGGTGAAGTTAGTGAAACTAAAAAACCGGTGATACTGAATTTCTATGAAGTATGTATCCATCTACCTGGTTATGAAAAAATATGTTACGTTAAGATATTACATTATTATGAATCTATATTTGGCTTTATAAGAATAGTTCTCATTCATATTGTTAGTCGATGCAAAATCATCCTATTAGCTACCTTTTATAATATGTAGAGTAAGAAGAGAAAAAAAAACACTCATAAATTGTAATTTTTTATTGTAATAATATTGCAAGTTAGGCTGTGAACTCAATCTAAGTTGCGAATTATAACCTCCCTGGATTTCACGATATAATTCGTAAATTGTGTGACTTCCCGGTTCGTGACACAGAATTATTAAGCTGACACCGTTCCGAGAATTTATTTGCAGAAGACAATTATTGCACGCGAACGGCAGTTGAAACGTTGAAGCATTCGGAAGGACAGCTTAGTATAGAGAATCTTGGACAGAAAGGAGCGAAGCCATTATCCATTACACACGACGGTTTGCGTGAATTTTCGTCGGCAGTGTTTCGCGGAAAGCGATTCATCAGAGCTGTAACATTTTAGTCGTATCTAGTAGGTACGGAATGTTGCTTGGGGTAGAGTTTACAAAAAAGTTGGCTGCTTTTTACAAGCCATTTCGCGGGTGAGGCCCTTCACTGCTCCGTTTTTCCCTACCTCCCATCTCCTTCCTCTTCTGTCTCAGTTTTTCCCACTTTTTCCGCTTTGCAACCCTTCACTGTCCACGAAACTCGCACGATCCTATTCCTGCGCGAGATTTTTACAGCTGGCGCGCCGGTAAATATTTAATGGGCGAAATGGTGGGAAAGCTTGGGATCAGGAGCCAGTCGCAAATTCGCCCAATAGCTGGCAGTTCCTTTTCCACGTGATTCCTATCGCCGGGACCGGCAGTTATTCTGCGTTTAGAGACATCGTATCGTTGTGCGAACAGGATCGATACCGGGGAACCGAACCGAATCGAACCGACTCGACTCGTCTCCGTTCAGGGCTCAGAGTCACGTGTATACCTGTGTGCTCACGTACGCGCAGTCCGTATCGCCGACGTGAATTATGGCCCGTGGGTGTTCGGCAAATTGTCTTATCGCGTGTCGCGCTTTCCGACAATGAGACGATTCTTATGAAAGATATATTATATTTAGATTCGCCGACTTCCCGTTCTACGGAGGCGTCTAATGGCAACTTCGGTGCGCCATCCGGATATTAATCTTGCAATGCGCTCCGCACAATTACACCGGCTGTACCCTTGAACCATTATTCATTATAATTATTCGAAGAAAAGAGGTATTATTTCGTTGAATGCTTCCGGGTATACCGAATTGCGGGCGCGGCAAATTAATCGATAGCGTTTAAATATATGTGTGTGTATGAGTGCGGCTTACTTCCCACGCTCTTACCTATTGTTACGCTTTGCATTAATTTTGTTTACACAACTTTTCGACGTGTAAACAACCGATACAGGGTTTAGCGTTCCTTCAGCAAACATGGAATGATAAAAACCATAATCCAGTCAATATCTCAGTTCAAAGTCAAGTTACCGTTATCTGTTTATATCGGATAGTTATTTACGATAACGCAGCTTAATATCCCGCAGGCGCAATCTGTCAACTCAAACAACCACGGTCGCGTTTAACCAAAGCGAAGCAAAGACATACAGAACCACGGCTTGCGCTTGCAGTTAAGTAGAACTTAAATTCTGCCAAGCAGTTCGCAGAGTATCACTCTATGTTATCCATGATGCGAGAGATGCCGATTTAGTCTCTGGAACCCGACAGCCCTAAACCCTGACACTTAAATACCAATCATGTGGGAATCGTCGTGGAATGAGTGAGTGGCGTCGCAGACGTGTAGAGAAATTGTTTACTGAAGAGGAACGGTGGAATGTAGGATAAATTACACTGTGAAACGGATGTAATAATATAAGAATATTAACTGTGTTTTTCAATATGTGAGAAAGAGAAAAAAAATATGTAGTGAAACAGTGCTGTATTATAATGTGATAGCATACGTCTTTCACTGATGGTCGGGAGACCCTGAACAGTATTCTGTGCAGTATTCTGCATCCCCGAGCAAAAATTATAAGCTGACGAGACAACGAAGTTTATGACACGTGGAAAGTATGACGAATCCACCTCATTCGGAAATTCGCATTTCATTCGCAGGCCAGCTTCCTCGATTCGAAAAGAGCGATGAACTTTTGCAAGATATATGCATTATACTGCCAGAAGAGCATAATGGGTTCATGAAAAAATAACTTACGGAATGGGAAAGTACCCGAACATTGAGCATTTTATATAACGCGGCACGAGTATTATTAGCACTTTGCAAATGAAGGGAGAGAAATATGTAGTTAGAAACTGCTAAGCGACAGTATCGAAAATTGAAATTGGTAGACGTTTATTCGCGCTCTGCCACGGAAATGCTACCAATGTCACAGTCTATTGGTAGAAATGACCCATTCGCACGGAGCAGGTGTACATTATCAATAAGGCACCATCGCGCGAGTGATAAATAAATGGGGCTTTCAATTAACGCATATCCATTAACGCACAACATTGAACGAATACTCGATTAAATCGGGATGTGGGAAACACGAAATTAGTGCTAAACGCGGTAGTGGCTGTAATTGACATGGGAACCAAAATGCACGGTTTATCAGAGTGTATACTATAAGCATTAATGAAGTCTGCGAATTATTGCTCTCCGTCGTCACGTGCCGTTTCACTCACTCGCTACAGTACAACTGTGTCGCGAAATAAACACGAATGCCGACAGTTTGATTGTTATTGCTTCATTGACCGCAGAGGTCCCGATTCAGTGACGAACGAATATACATAGGTGGCGCACATTATTCGCTCGCTATATCAAGAAGTAATACCCTTTTGCCAGGTCTGAACCTTGGGAATACATTGATGTATCATTGTGCGGCACCTATACATATTCACTGGACATTTACAACGAAACAATTTCTCTGTAAGCTACCCAGACCCTTTAATTATAATAAACGCACTTATTGACTCTGAACACGTATGGAATAACCTGGCAGCTTACACAATTCAACATTGTTCGCGGTCCGATCCACGCGTGATTCGAGTAAATAAAGCGCGACGCAACAGGAGCCGTCATAAATTGTTACGCGTAGGCATTAATTACCGGAGCGACTCGGCCGAAATTTTATACCTCGCTCCATTGTCTGTTTACTACTTTCGCGAACGAAAAGTAGTAGCGTCAACAAGCTCGCGGAACGGTGCACAAGGCACAGGTATCCTCGTTATTCGAGCACTCGCGTCACAATGGCTGCAAGGCGATTATAAACTAGAGCAATTAATTATAAGTGGTCTCGCGGTATAACGACTTCATACTGGAAATTCCGGTGTGCAACGCTGGTGCATACCGCGAATATTTGGTTTCCCATGAAACGCTTCAAGACCGGCCGTGCCTCCGTCTTCCGGTATGCGGTGAAACTGCAGCCTCCTCTCCCCCTCTTGTCCCCCCCCCCCCCCACCTTTCTATTTATCTACGCTTCTCGCTCACTCCACTCCTCACTCTCCTTCTTTCTTCGCCTATCCTTCTCCCTTTATCATCCTCCAGCGTTTTCCGCAGCTCCATTTATCAATTACAGGCTGCGAGTGTTGGAGAATAAGCCATTGAAAAATTTCATTATTAATGCAGGAGTCGACGTCCTACCATTTATTTTGCTCCTCTTTAAGTTCGCCCGTAATTCTCAATTGAAGGGGGAGAAGAAGTGCTGACACGTGAAAGTTCGGTTGAAAGAAATCGAATTATATTCGGCGACATTGTCTATGGAGCTTCGATAGTCTTGTAATTGAGCGCAGAATTGTATTGCGGAGCAGGCAATTTTCTCCCCTCCGTTATATTCTGTACTGCTTCGCGGATAATCCGATTTCCCATTTGGCCAATGATGTATTACGTGACAATGACGCGGGGAGATTGATGTATCAGTTCGCAGTGCATAATTAATTGTAGTTTGGACAACGCTCTTATTGATCATCGATACCGGCGGCGCAGGACTGACGTTTCGTACAATAGAGAAATGCGGCTTGATAATTGCAAAGAGACTGCCAGATGCGGTATGCCGATTGGACGGCTATCCTTATGCGTCGTTCGCGAGGGAAATGAGAAAGTGGTGTGACCGATGCTGCGAGAAAAGTAATTCTAAGACGGCTTCGGGGCGCGATCGTCGACAGGCGCCTGGTATAATTCTCTCTTATAGCGACCACAGTTTTGCGCGGTTGTTCTACAAAAGAAAACAGTCTTTATTTCATCCGGTATATCCGCCATTCGTTTTTCTCCAACATGTACGTAGCGCAGCGACGGGAATTTTATTGTCGTTAGTTTTGCTTTATTGAATAGTGGGATTCCGAGATTTATAAAGAACGTAGGAGGAAATTCGTTTATAAAAGGATCGACGAGCGCGCGGCCCCGGATCGTAAACGTAATAACGATAAAATGTCATTTTGGCGCAGGCTAGCCCGGCAAGAGCGCATTGGGCTTCGTAGGAAATAACGTATGTTCGGGTTTTCCTAATCGGATGTTCGACTGGCTTTTCCGGGATAATAGCTCGAGCCAGGCGGGATTAGGGAGGGACAGAAGCACGGATAGCTTCCCTATCGGTTCGATAACTCTGCTCGATGGTCCGGACGAACTGCCACCCTGGAAACCGGGATTTTATATATTCCTTCGTATATAAGAATTCACATGAACGACTGCGTCATCGAGTGGCTCTTCATTCGCATCTACTAATGCGACTATAAACGGTAACCAGTGAAACATGTCGATACCATGGTTTCCAAAATATTACATTTTTTCTTTTCATCTCTCGTCTGCATTCGCCGGTAATATCATTCCGGCAGAGAGAATATTCCGTCATCGGGCATCATCCGCCATTCCTCAGCAACCATTTTTGCTCTTACTATGGTCTTCAAAAATTGAAAAAGTGGTATCGCGAAAGCCGCAATCTAAAATTCACCTCTGAAAGCAACCGTTAGTTGTATATTTATCGTGGTACGGCGTGCCCAATACCTACATACTTCCACTTTACTTAATGTTTTCGTATCGACGGTCCTTCCATTCGACTACGAGCTATAGAATGTTATTGCTACGCGGTACTCTAGCAGGCACGAAGATTCGATAAAATAACGGCGTCGGGTCTACCACTAAACGGGAACTCCTCACGACTATAATCCACTTTCGCATTACAAGGGATCAATGGTAAGCCGCACATGTCGGCCTTTGCCGAGGATGCAAAGGTCAATCCGTTTTAGACGCGCAAGCTTCTCTTTTGTATCCCTCCGAGCATGAAAACAAGATCGTCCCCCCGTCTGCAACTCACAAGCGATGTGCTTTTGTCACCTCATTAAAATTGAACGTCAACCGACTCGGGGATTGGAGTGCAAGGACAATGGGTCGTTTAGAGGGTTGGGGGGGGGGGGGGGGGGGCGGATCTGGTATGGAAACGCTCGGGTCGGCGTTCACGGCGGTAAGGGATGGTGGGCCACGGTTAACTTTGTACTTCATCGACGATGAAATCATGCACCGACGCAGAGTATTCAAAGAGGCAGGAGGAACACTTGCTAGCTTACCTTCCTGCTTGTTACGGAGTTCGAGGCAAGGCGAGCGCTGACGTACTTAGGTGACCTTTAGCACAGGACAGCCTTGACCACGAGACGACGATTATGATTATTTCAAGTTTGCGCCCTGCCTCTACTAAATTAGCGTTACGCAACACGCCGACACACGGTAAGCGTATGCGGTCCCCTCGTGGTCACTTTGTTGTGATAACTTCCGAACGGGACCGCTTTGAGCGGTGCGCCCGACGCTTTAGGCGAGTCGCTGCTCCGATCGGTGTCTTTCACAAACGACCGTCTGAATTTCAAAGGACAACACGCGTACACGAGTACCTACACCTCAAAGATGCCTTCGGGCATTCGTCGAACTGACGCCGGTGTCGCGTGATTAATGCGACAATGGCAATCTTCATGCCAGCGCCGAAATCGAACGGAAGCAAAGGGTGTGTTGGGGAGAAGAAGAGGGATGAGTTTTAGGGGCGCGAAAGAATGAACGAACACACGCCCCTCGTATCCGAATTACCTGAAATATTTGGCGCGGATAATGTGCCGGATAAAGCGTCGATTCTCGCTCTTCTAATATCGGTGAATTACTCCGACATCCTGGGGGCGGTTGTAGTGGTATGACGTCAACGGCAAGCGGGGCCCTCGTTTCCAGTGGTATTGTTTCGGGCTGTTTCACACCCAGCTACGTCCCCTCGCGCTGGAGATCTCCGAGCCACCGACGGGGAACTAAATAAAAGGAAAATGAACCGAGCCACACCCACCTCGCATTCCAAGGCGTTCGTTCGCGCCCCGGGAAATCACGATAATCTCCAGTTCCTACTTTTTTTCCCCCTCTCCTTCGTCCTTTCTGTTATGTTTTTTTTACTGTATTCTTTTGTTTTTTTTTTTGTTCTTTTTGTACTGTCGAAGGGATTTCATACTCTCGTTGAAATAACCTTTAAGAACCATCGCCGCCTTATCTCGCGAAGCCCGTCGGACTCTCCCGGCACTAATAGTTCGCGTTTATCGTAATTGGACATCCGCGGAGGAAGCGATTTGCATTATCGCGCAGCTCATCCCCTCCCACGTTCCCCCTCGCACCAGTTGCAATGTCAATATTTATATCGTCGACATGGACGTATGGCGTATATGCAATTAAAGCAACGCGAGAGTCCACAAACGTGACGGTAATATATTCGCAGTGTTTACCGTGCGACCGCAATTGGGTAGAAGCGGTGACCACGTACGCCGACGTATCCGGTTATGGAGAATTCTCCGCAGTTGTACGGGTTTGAGTGCGCGATATGTGTATGAATGTCTACTCTGAGCGATCATGACGGGACGTAGATTGGGCACTTGAACGATTCGCCGACGTACAATGTCTGTTGGTGTTGCATTATGTTACTAGCATGTGTCGAAAAAGTCCGCTTTCAGAATTAACTCATTAGCAAGATTCATTTTTTTCTCATATCACTGTGCCGATAATAATTTCAAGCCCGCTGCTTGTGAGGGTGTGCCGTTCGACAATTGAATTCGACGCTCGAAAAGAGAGATATTCGCAAAATCATCTCACCCGGCGCCGGCGGTTCACGAATGAATGGACACCGATGCTCGCGCGTGATTGGTTACGCTAAGCCCTTAGCGGCGATAGTATTGAGGGCTTGCGACTTACGTTTGCGGAACTCTCGCATCTGGCCGGAAAGGGGGAGTGGCTAAAGCCGAGTATAAAAATTCGAGAATCCGGCACGATTGTGCGCGCTCCCCGTTCTCGAATGCGGCGGGTACGATATCGGCGAGTTGCGGCTGTGCGATGCAACCAGTGGAGAGAAAAAGTTGGCGCATCAGCGCGTGAGTAGCGGACTCACGGCATGTTGCGGAAGCGACGGGGTGGAAAAGCAATTATTTCCGTTTAAGCTCCGTCGGCGTCGATGGCGCGTCTCCCCGAATTCGCACTTTTGTCGCCTGCTGACGTACCGCGATCCCCGGCATGATTTGTTCCGGGGCGCATGGGTGCCGTGTTGCGGCAAGGATCTCGCTCGTTGTTTACCCAATGCTCATAGCGAAAGCCAATTTATCTCGAGGCTCGGACAGACGTCAAAGCGTTGTGCCAGAATAATGGTACGTCGGTTTGAGGCTGCGGTTAGACAATGATGTTCCAAACGCTTCCCGAGGTACGGTCCCTTCACTTCGCCTCGGTGGAACAACTCGAACGGACGTAGCACGTACACAGCCAGCGACGCGCACGACGCACGATGCACGGATATGCGGCGCGTACGCCTATGTGCGTACGCGCACGCGTGTCTTCGTACCAAGTAGCACTAACACGAAAACGACGCGACACGGGCGGCCGAGTATATGCGAGCAACAAGCTTCACGCTGAATTCGCCTAATTACTCGTCTTTATGTGACTCGTTTGTCAAAGGTGTACATGCACGCGCGAGCTTGCCCATCCGCACTGACTACACCAAGCTAGCCTTACCGTCAGTTTCGTTACCACCCACTGAGAATTAATTGAAGGGCTCAACGCAGAGCGGCCGGCATCGTGTCGATTCAAGCAGAACGAACTTTTGCGCAGTACCTTCCCGTACCAGGGTGGACCTTCTATTTAACGAAGAGGGAGCGGACTGATCATCGGATTCAGAAAGCGCGATTAATGAGAACAAGAGGAGACGATATCTTTACATTCGCTTGTTTTCGGTCATCGGTCGAACCCAACTGAATAGATATAGTAGACATGAAATTACGGAGGTTCGTTACGTTTTCATATTAACTTATACGTACGTGACTTTTCACACTTACTCTACTTGTCGAACGAATCATTTGAAAAACCACACCTATGAATCAACGAAACGTCAGTAGAGCAATACGATTCTTATCACCGAAACCTTTCGCTGGCGATTCTGCCGTACCGTAAAACCGGTCGACGTAATTTTCCCCAAGTTTCATCTCCCTTGTCCTCATAACGCGGCGACCAGCAGGGTGCGCACTATATGCGTGCATGTGAACGCACCGATCGCTCCGTGCCATCTTCAGTTTCCGCTATTTCAATGGAAACAGAGTTACATTCGGTCAGAGGCGTACGACGCGTAACCGATTCATGATCGATATCCTCTTACGAGGCAGGTTTTACGATGCACTCGGGACCATCAGCTGCGTGTTGCGTCGCGGACCGGCGATACCGTCGGTACATAAACGTGGCCGCCCCGTGGCGAACATTATACGGCAACATAATATTACCCGTTGTAACGCGCTCGTGACGGCCGTTAAGACCTGGTTGGCGGGCTGCTTCGCTGGAGGAGCGCTTCAGCACGAGCGCGTGTGGGTTTGCGTGCGGGCTGGCGTGTGGGTGCGCGAGGCGTCGAACGGGGTGGTTAAACAACAGTACGGTTATTAACGAAGTTCCTAAGTTTTCTCGTTTGTGCTCCGCGTGGCTCTTCGCGCTCGTGCCACGTTGGAGAGCCGCGCGATGCTTTGGCACGCGCGTGTGTGCCGCGCTCCTCCAAGGCTGTGTGCGCGAGCGTATAAGCGTGTACCGGCGAGGAGCGCCGCGAGGGCTTTCAAGCGGCTAGAGAGGCATGAATAAAACGGCTCGATTCTTTGTCGAGTTCAACTTATTCTCGACCGACGCGACGGCTCCATGTACCTGTATGTATAAGAAGACGAGACACAGAGGGAGAGGAAGCGGGGAGGTCGGCAGACTGCTTGAGCTTTCGGCCACCTCTTAGCGCTTTCGGGTAAAATCGAATTACTCGCCTCGCGCTTGCACCTTCGCGACAGCAGGAAATGAACTTCCCCAGAGCCTCCGCGGTGAGGAAATTTTCCTCCTCGGCCGACTCTCTTTCTGCAGCTTTTTCCGCTGCGCGAAAGTATGCAAGCCGCGCCCTCGGTGTCTTTTATTCCCGATGCAAATTTCTCCGGCAAACGGCCGAAACTCTTTGCCCTTCGCTCGCGTCCGCGTCCACGCCCTCCCCTCTTCGTTTTCACGCCACCGGCGCGCGCCGAAGTCGGTCGCTTTGCTTTGATCGAATTTCCGCTAGGGCGATCCAATTGTTTTCAATGCGCTTCGCACGAGTTTTATTTGCGATCAACATTTTCACGGCCAATGTCTAAGGAATTGCGCTATAATTTCGAGAAGGGCCATCGGATTTTCGAGTTTTCTGTCGGATTAACTCTGCGGCACTGTAAACGATCGTCAACACAAATGTAAAAGTCCTCAGGTTAAATAATTCAATTTAATACTCTGAGTGCGATATTTAGATATGCAGATAATAACGGGTAATATGACGCAAATTGCCTCCCTGGAGTATCCATGGCGATAATGACTACGTACGACACATGTAATTCTATTGGCATTTCACGCAATCGTGCAGATGGAATGATTCCTTAATATTCGCGCTATATCTTCATACCCTGAAGTAATCGTGCGAAGTGTACGATGTATGTTGCCGTTTGATCGATACATTAGCAACGAGCTCCTACGCACTGACGTGTGAGGAAACACGTTCGCATGGTCAGAAGTCAAACCGTCGAAGCTAATACGGGAGAGTGAATTGCGAACGACTATTACGATGGAAAGGTAGATTGTCTCGAAAATGAGGATCATCGGAGCCTAATATCAGATAACCACATCCGAATTCACGAAACGCTTGTTCATACGGGATCATTAAAGCGCGGAGAGCAATTTGTGCGCGTCACTTTAATACGTGGAATAATTTCAACAAGTTTGTTTGACATTTCGGTCGAGAGATGTACACGAGCATTTAGGCAGACGAAGATTATGGAAATTCCGGGAGGGATGCAGGTGCAAGGAAAATTTCGCCGTGTTTGTCTTACCTAGTCCAAACAGAGAAAGAAAGAGAGTGCGAGGAAGAGCGAGATAGGAGTAGGGGCGAGATAACGAGGAGGCAGAAACGAGGGAAAAGGAGATGGAGAGAGGAGTTAGAAACACGTTTCGCTTCCTGCCGTCACCTTGAAACCATCTCTTACCGGTTTACGACGACGCCCACGAAAGTTTCGGTACACTCGCACTTAAAGTCATCCTTCGAAATAGTGCGATGTAGGTACTGTAATGCCTGCTACGAATACTAGTTCACGGCATGGGGAGGGTGGTTTTATGACCTATACCACTCGTTCGCATGCTGCGACCCCAAAAGACGTGAAACGCTTAAACTGTTCTTCCAACCCTCTCGGGATGACTTCTGACTGGCATTCTCGCTATTGCTCATACGCGAAAGTCGACGAATCTATCGATCGGTCGTTGGGTGTGCACTCGATGATAAGGTTATTGGAATGCGACTGATATGGCAATGCTGGACGTTTTTGGTTCAATAATCCCGTTATTTTCGTCGTGGCTCTTATCGAAATTAACGCTGCGCGGTGAACGCATAGCGGTAATTTCAGAAGGAAAGTTTACTGATTGAAGGTATCCGTAACTGCCTCGGTTACAAAGCGATCTTTCAGCGAGGGTCTAAGCTTGATGATTAAAGATATCGACTGATTGATCGGCGACCCGTTAAAGCATTCGCCGCACGTATACCCTCTCCTTCGATTCAGCCAGTCACGAATCACGAACCTAATCTGACTGCCTGACACGGAAAACTCAATACTCTTTCCCGCCAAACCGGCCAAATCGATTTTCCGCGAAACGACTTTCGTCTGGCCACGTTCCTTTTCTGCACATTAAACAAGAAAAAGCCAATGTATTAGGTGTCGCAAGAGACAGTTTCGCAAAGAATTCGATTTAAAATACGCAGTCGGAGGACGGATAAAAGAAAAAAGTCAACGCCCTAAAGCCAGTTGGTTGGTCCATTCACGTTCTGAAACGCGGCGAGATAATTCTGGGCGGAAGAGCAGTTGAATACGATTGTTAGCGAAAATCAATAAGTCCTGTCATCTGTCTCCTGCTACATACCATTTGTCATGCGTCCGCGAAAGTCGATGGTATCGTGACGGGTGATAATTGTCCCGCCTGAAACAGCTTCATAGCGTTGATGCCGCCTACAGCCTACATCCTACGTCCTATACGCGCATAACGCTCCCATTTGACGGACGCATGCACATCGCACACCATTGCGTCCGGCGCGCACTGTAATATCGTCACTCGTAATAAGTGGGCAGCGCACGTTCCTATCATCGGCGATAAGTTCTTTCTCCTTCGCCGGCTGTCTACAATTTGCCAAGTCCCTCTCGCGGCCGTCCATTACGCGCGCTCCCGCCAGACCGGCCGCGCCAGTACGTACGTTCGATCATTCATCCACCCTGGGGAAAGTTGGCGCGGTTGGATTCCTGGAGAGGAAGCCGCCCGCTTTAACCGATGTCTACTTGTGTTTCTCGCTATCCTGAAAACGTGTCTTTCGTATGAGGAAGGCGGGTCCTATGATTCGCGATGGCGGAGGGCACGTGAACCCGGACAGGCGCATGCGAACCGACCCTAATGCTCACGGCAGTCCAGAAAGGATCCCGTCGTTCTCGCGCGCACTCTCTCCCCCGCCGCTGCTCCCTCTATCTCACCCCTCACTCGTTCACCCACCTTCTCTCACTCTCTATTTCTCCCTGTCTGCCTCTCGCTACCACCGAGCCGGGTAACCCCCTCGTGTGCCAGTCTGCACCGAGATTCCGGCGCGAATCGTCATTCTCCGTCGCGGCGTCACGCCAAGTTTTAGATGGATGTCGCTGATCCGCATACTCGTGTCAGCGATTTACGTCGTTGTGGTGCAGGTGCTCCTCGGCGTTCGTCCGATCCTCGTGGAAGGTCAGTGATTCAAGTTCCGTCGTATGCGTTTCCAACGGTAACGATGCTCCCGAATCATCGTCACCCTTTTCCGCCCGAAGGGGGTAGTTTTCTTCGTATGTGACCTCGCCAACGAATCACGCGCTCCACGTAAGGGTGCAAGCCGATCGGCCGAGCACAGGCAATCATTGGACAGCATCCAAACAATCCTTGTGCGACAGCGACACGACTCCTCGTGCAGAACTTATTTGAATCCACGTTTCTTTGAACTTCACCGTGCCGTCATGTATTTCCACCGACCAATCGATATGTGCTCGTCGATTCGTACCGGCAACGTTAGTTTTCAAAATGCTGCCGGAAGGAGTATCGTGTAACGATGAAGCAATGCTTTTCAGCGAATCAGTTCATCAACTCGAGGATTTCACGCGTTCTCATTTTACCAGTGCTTGGGCAAAATTGTTCGCGGCGTACAGCGCGTTTTGAACCGCGAGTGGTCGCACGCTTACGCATATTCCCTGCGAACATTTATCTCGTGAAACTTTTTCTACAGACCCTTCCTGTCTACATATACATTTGGCAACACGACGTGACGTAACCTACGATGACATAGGCGCGTAGTAGCTGTGTCCATTGAATGATAGTGAATCGTCGGACCCTCCTGGCTTACGAGTACGTTTGTGCGCCTCTCGTGGTGAAATGAAACCGAATGGTGCTTAACGCGTCTGTCGTAATGCGATACGCGGTAATATTGTGCGTTGAAAAGTTAAAGTGACACTTTTGACACCTGAATAGCGCGCGCACGATCCTTACTTCGCTCACGTTTTACCCTTTTTTCGTCATTAACGGAGAGACAACCTTAACCGAAACGAATTTTTCCTCTGTGCAGTGCCAAACTTCTACCAAAGTTCATATCCAATGTTCATATCAAACTTTCCTCGAACAAGTGCGCTAGAGCACTTAATATCCCTCTGTGTCAGTATTTCGACCTTATATCCTGTTATCCCGACCTTACAGAATTTCCACTTTCTGTTCTTCACATTTTAATATAATTTTAAACCAACCCAATTCATTTTTCATGTCGCGATCATTTGCACACGAAATCGCGACTTTCAGGATGACGAAGCAAGTTCCGACATTGTACGTTATTCGCCGCGTCTAAGTGAAATTTGAACCTGCGACATTTGCACCCATCACACATGTGAGTGACAGAAGGACCAGCATAATAGTGGTGGAGAGAATGGACGGACGGATGACGGGAGGGAGTGCGATGGTCTGCTCCGAGCCGACTGGCGCGAACCCTCGATTTCTCTCGTCGACGTGCGATTATCCCTCAATATCCTGATACATTATTTATCCTCGCCCATAAAACCTTCGGGGTTTCCGAATAGGTGAGAAGCCGTCCGTAGAACGGAACTCTCAACTCCCCGTATTCAAGCCCTCACCGAGTCCCTTCCCGCACCAGCAATAAGGGAAGGGCGACGATACGAATTTCGCGCAGCAACCCCTACCTTCCTCTGCGCCGTTCTCTCTCTCTCTCTCTTTCTCTCTTTATCTCCCCTTCTCCATCCCTGCCATTTTCGTTTATCTTTCGCACTTTCCCATACATTCATCCGGAAAATTCTTCTTGCGTGCCAAAAGTATGTCCCTATGGGCCTCTCAAAACGGTTCGACGAATATCTTCCAAACGATTTTAATAGAGTTCGTTACTGAATAGACTACATCAGAAGTGGCAGGTTTCTTAATTAGCGTGTGATTTGTCCATTCGGTTCTACAATACATCATTCCAAATATACGTCATATATTACAATACGGAGGATGATGCGTGTCGGGCATGAGTTCGATCCTGAAGCGAGAACCGTGATTGACCCGTTTGAGTCGGTCTACGCTATTGTTCATTGTATTCGAAATAACCGAATCCCTCAGCTTAATTATTAATATACAAGCCGTAGGGCAATATTCGGTGCCTGAAAGTTGGATATGTGACAATATATTCCTGAGAGTATCGTTTGCGTGAATAAGTTTAGGCAGATACGTTACGGGGCAATACGAAACATCTTTATCGATCGAAGGTATGAGATTTAATGTAGTTTTTCTTCCCTCAACGGGGTCATATAATGCCACGGTTATTTTCGTTTGTCGACCCTGTGCACAGTCTACCACCGTTGCTTGAACAAAATTATTAATCATACTCCAAAAGCTGCTGCCGTCACTCTCTCTCCGTAAAGATAAGTTAGATTTTGTAAAGTTTGGAACGAAAAGAGAAGCTGTCAACATGACGATTAAGAAACGAGCAAAAAATTTATACTCACTGAAACTACGTAAAACGATCCATAGTACTTCGATCTTACACGTTCCACGAGCTATATTCTAATTCCCCGAAATACACGTCTTAATTCTATCTAAAGGAGAACTGTTCATTTATAATCACTTGAGAGAAGGATCATTGTATCGAGTTTCTATATTACGGATTGGTTAGCATGGTTAGCATGACGATATTTTCGCTTATTCAGACATCCACGTTTGATGCCTGATACGGGATTGATCTTCACTACTTAAATGGAAGTTCGTTCGTTCGTTTGCGTCTGGAAGAAAATCTAAACCGGAGCATCATAGTGTGTGCTCATAGCGCAACAGCGCGCGCATGCCTATGTGTATGCTGTGCGTATGGGAGAGAGTTTTGACCACGTGTGTCCGTGTGACTGAACGCTAGCGTGCACTCAGGAGCGCGAGACTTCGCGGCCACTCCTCTTTATTCCGGTGTACCGTGGACAAATACGACTAACGTATCGAACTTCCGTCTCGACTAATTTATGGCGTTGGGATTAGGGGAGTAAAATAGAGAGGGAGAGACCGGAAAATGGCAATTCTGCACTGCGGGTAACTACCCCCTTTCCCACCCAGCCATCCACCCCCTTTCTACCTTTTCCTCGACGACCTGGCTTGCCCAATGGGTTCAGACGCTTAAGAGGCGAATGTCTCTCCCGGCCATCGTGAAATATCACTGCTAAGAGAAAGAAACGGTCACCCCTCCGGGGGTTGACAAAAACACGGGTAATAAAACTCGGGAAACGTCCCTGGCGTGGGTACGGAGGAGTCGGGAGGATACGTTCGAACGATTACCTTTCTGGTGAACGTACCGGTACGTGCGCCAATGTCTCTCCGGACCGCCGCGCCGCGCTGTTTTAAGTGAGACAAAGGACAGCTGGAGAATACGCGTACGTATCCGCGCAAATGTGCTCGGACAGGATGTAAAGTTCATGCGAAGCAATATCGACACTTAAATGCCGACGTACTTCTCGCTGGCCCGCGTGTCGCTTTCGAACAATTTGGCCAGCATCGAGATACAAGCGTGTCACCGCAATCTGCGAGTGATAGTATTTAAGCAAAACATCCTTAGCGATGGACCGAGAATTTCGGTCGCGCCCGGTCAAAGTAGAAAATGTCGTCTCTCTGGGACACTTAAATCGCATTATCGGTCGCGCGCGCGCCAGCGCCTCCGCACAGTCCTTTGTGACTCGCGAGTTAGTTTCGAACAATCGAGCGTGCACTAGTACGTCGTTCGGGAAGTTTCGTCGTGTGACGAAATTTCAATCGATGTCGACGAGACCCCTTCGAGTGTACGGAACGGACGGAGAGGTTTGGTGGCCAGGAGAAATAGAACGCGAGGCAGAGGAGCGGCGAGGAAAATCGAGGAAGAGGGAACCACGTACGATCGTTGACCCAGAGAGATCGTTAGCCGAAGGAACGGTAGGAGAGAACCGCTACTTGATACCGATTAGAGGACAACGACGACATTGAGTCGAGGAGACATCGTCGACGTCGACGACGAGGTCGAAGAAGAAGAAGACGCCGACGATAATTGGAGATTGGCTCGCGAAGTAGCTTTGTACCCCGTTTGATGTGGCAGCTTTGCTACCGCGTGTGGCCGTCCGTCCGTACGTCTCTCCGCTCGCCAGAAGAGACCAGAAGATTTGGCTTGGCCAAACTCGAACTCTATGTCCCGTCGTTCCCTCATCCGTTGCGTGATCGACATTTAAGTCGCGCCACTTTCCCTCGCTGCGAGACCAACGAGAGAACACCGAGTATGAACAAAGGAGCGGAGACTGTGAGAGTGGAAGGATCCATTTTCGAAAGTTTTCGATTACCAATACCTGATGCCGGGAGGGCGAGAAAGAGAACGCCGCGCCGTCGCTGTCTCCTTCCTTTGGAATAGATAGGAAGACGAGAGAATCTAATGAACCCTCTTACCTCCCTTCGCAGGAGAGAGCCCATTGTCTTTTCACGGATGCTATGTGCTCTGTGAACCGAAGCGGGGCATTCAGTGAACCGCGTCGAGGCCGAAGCAAGTGGCGTAAAGATGGTAGAAGTATGTGCCGAGGGTGAGAGGAAGAGAGAAAGAAGAAAGTGGGGAAGAGGGTTGAATCTGGGGAGCTAAGAGGAGAGGCCATGGTTAACGGCCAGGAATTCGGCCTCTCATAATGCCGGGATCCTTTATCGGATTTATGCTAATGTCCCGCAGACTCGACTAGCACCTTGCCAATTTGGTATTCTCCGTCGTCTGAAGGGATTGAAAGGGAGAGGGGGTCGCGGGTGTTAAGACAGGGGGAGGCGAAAGAGACTTAAAGAGACGGTACTTTACAAACCGCCTCCCAATATCCCACGGACGGCCTCTGAAAAGTACTTTGCGCGGTTAGACTCCAGTTCGGTCTCCTCCGCCGTCGAAAATCTCTGAAACAGTACCGCAAACTGCCGTCTAAGACATTTCATACAGATTTAATGACAAATCTGCTCCTCATAGTTATCCGATTATATCTTCCGTTTCATACCCTAATTTATCATCGACGGTCTCCGTATGATTGCCTTCACTTTATTCAAGATGTAGATGTAAAAGCTCGGAGATAGCATTGGCACGCATTTTTGCCTGAAAAAATAAGGCTTTGCTGTCTTTTGTAACGGGGACTGCATTATTTTGTCCTCGGACAAATTACGAATTAGTCCATTACATTCGACTATTGATTGTAATTAAGTCATGTTTTCTCTTAAATTAAAGTTAACTATCCGTCAAATTTACATTAGAAATTGACAGTATACATATTCTGCGAAATCTTTCGCACGTGTATCAGTCGAAAATAAAGGAGACTCTTCTAACATAACGCGCCAAAGGGCAACAATAAAGTGCGACTTAAGACTTAAGGCGATTTATAGCTCTCACATTTTACAACAACAACAATAATCCGGATATTCCGTTTAAGCACCTAGTAACGCTACCTCGATTTCACTCTCGACTCCGTTGATCCATCTAATTATTTAGAGTGCCGCATTAAATATTTCATGCCGCCTGCATATCAACTCCACATGTCTCATATGCGGGCGCGGCAAAGCAGAAAAGCGTGCAAATGAAAGACGTGAAGAAAGCGAGGGAGGAGGGTAGCGTTAAGACGAGAAACTGCGAAAGGCGACGAGAGACGGTTTGAGAGATTTAAGGAGGCCGTACCTTACCCCAGGGGTTGCGGTCAGATGCTCCTCCGGCGAGCCCTGAAAACTGTCGCACGGCGACGGTGGCGAGAGCGACTCGACCGCTGTCGTCGTTCCGCGCCCCTAAAACATAGCGACCGCATACCGACGCGTGCTCGTCGCGGTGCACACACGCGAGCCACGTACGATGAGGAGGAGGAGGAGGAGGAGGAGCAGCAACACAGGCGCGGTCCTGGAATGGGACAAAACGGGTGCCAGATTGCGCTAATTAATGCTAATTGCCCGAACTAATAAATAACTGCATGAATAAACATATTCGTTGGCCATGCGGGAATGAGGCGGATTGTCGGAAAAAGGGGGTCGCGGTGTGTGGGATAGAAGGAGGGGGGGGGGGGGGGGGGGAGCGAGGGGAGACGCAGGATGACCGGGAGGGATGGCGTACATGTACCGGTGCCGTCAGGTGTTGAGGCGCAAGTACGAGTCGCAGCATTCGTGATGTCCCGAGCACAACGCTCCGCACGCTGAAATATTCATCGATTTCGGTCGGAGCAATTACGCCTCGCAAAACGAAGCCGTTCTGGTACGTACGAGCACGTCACCGTCCTGCCGGCTGACTCTCCTGTTCCCCAAAAATTCGAGCGCTCCGGGAAATGTTTCGCGGGACGAAATCAGCAAGGGGCTGCACTGCATTTTGTCTCGCATAGCTAAAGCGCTTGAATGAGGATATATGTCCCCGTGTGCTCGCACGCGCACGTGCGCGCATGCACACGGAGGGCTCTCGCATACCGATGCACGGCCACAGTTAAAACACCGTTTCGCGGAAATTTTCAGCACAGCAATAATACGGGTGCGTTTGTTTGAAATGAGTGTGTAGGTGTGCACGTATTTCCGCGGGTGTAATTGTAATATTAAACCGTATCTCGGCGTCTGGCTCGCGCGTAGAGAATCATCGCAGACAAAGTAATTGAGTGTGAATGAAATTGTTCCGGTAATAATGTGTACCGCTCGGTAGATACAATCGATTGTATATTCTGACCTTCCAACCTTTGCTGGGCAGGAAATGAATCGATCCCTAAGCGAATATACTTGCCAGAAGCTCGAATATATATATCACCGGCTGCATTATAGAACCGAGTTTGTCATTTGACATAACGGACAATTTGATCAGAAAGTACGGCGAGTGGCTAATGTCATAACTTGCAATAGAAAGCGGCCGCTCGAAATAGAATTTTATTGCGAAAATCGATAGAGACTGCCTCCCTGTGCAAACTTCACCTAGATGCGTACGGGAGCATGTCGGACGCAAATTATTGCAAGTACGCTACACCGGTGTAATTTACATCGGGCAAAGGCATTTTAATTTGTGAAAACGACGTGTGCGATGCATCGGCTGCCTAGCGCTGCCGTGTGCCCTGGTAAAAACCACGTTTTTTGTGCATCGCGGGCTAAAATTGTCGCGAAATCATACGCCGATATTCGCGCTTTTTCCTGGCGTTTCACATTGTTACGGAATATCAGCGCACAAGAATCCAGCATTATAAATACGCCTACGCCGCGTAATGGTACGTCCGTAAATTACGGCGCGCATAAAAGACGAACTAAAGTGATCGATCAGTTATGCAGATAATAGCAGTGGGAGACGAGCAGCCGTTTAGTAGGCAGAAACAAAATTGCCGTGACCCATTTTCGTTATAGATTATAACGGTCGTCGGCTAAGGCGTTGGAAAAAGTGATTAATAGGCCGGGCTTTCGCCTTTATATCCACCGAACAATCGCGTGCTATAGAGAAATTAAGCGCTCGCTTCTTGCTCATTACACTTTTCATTTAACGTTTTCCATAAAGCGCCGAGCAATTAACGAACGAATGATTGAGCCACCATGACTGCTAACGAATATAACAATGTGAAAAGAATATTCTACGCTGAGTTCGAATACTCTTACGTCAGGATGAAGTTCGGAGAGGTTACACAGAAATTTTATCGGAAATAACTTATACATAGCTGCACAGGAATCGATAAGCGGTGCTCAGAATTATCGATGGATTTAGAAGAAGGCAAAAGAAATATGTAGGAAACGACTAGTTAGGAAGTTTGATAGTGCTATCACTTTTCTATCTTTCAGTCTGCACCTTGCAACCTGTGCATAATTTTTTACCTGAAATTGCATATAAAACAACTTGTTTTGCATTCTACACAAAAGTTTCGCACGATTAACATATAATTGGACACATCATTTTGTTCACTATTATAGCAATTTGGTAACATTCTCGATTCTCATCATTTAATACTCGCCGACGAATGTAGATCAATATTCGCTGCGCTGTGTGATAAACCCTTAAATATCTGGCATTCCGAACTTCAAACCATCCATTCTTTCATGTCCGCTGCAATCACTAATTCAGCAAATCCTATCATTACATTCGTTGCGGCGTAGGATCTGAATAGGACTTGTTAACGCATTCAGATTGTCCTAATAGATACGTGAAAACAGGTCACCGCTCTCCAGAAAGTTCTCTGTTACGCGCGTGCTTCGAGCGATTTCGTGAAATTTTCCGTGATTCTACGTCTTCTAACGGTCGGTCGTGCGTGGCGAGGTGTTCGTAATAGTAGCGATGAAGGTGGTGGTGGTGGCGGCGGCGGTGGAAGAGGCGGTGGAGGGTTCCTCGTCGGGCGAGTTGCATAACGCTCGCGTCCAGGGGGAATAATTTCCCCTGGCCGCAGCTGTAAGTCCCCTGCCCCATATATGAAAAAAGTTAGAGCCAATTATAGTCGGAATATTTCACGAGCAGGGATTTACGGCACGGTTAAAAGCACGGGGAACTGAAAGTAGTCCGCAATGACTCTGGCGCTGTTCGAAGGTCCGACAAAGGCTCGGTAATTAGAGGGGTTGGGGAAGGACATTGGATTGGGGGAGGGGTAGTGTACACTCGTAATAACGCTGTGGCGTGTAATTTACGCGTCCCGCTAAAGATTGTCATATAGACCCCTACGACTATCGCCTATTAAATCGACGAACGTTTTTATCCTGCCACTCACGACGTCACGATGTCGACACTGCGTACGTTCGGCAAATGTTGAAAAACGGTTTAATTGGTGTTGCCGTGCAAACCCGTCAATTATCCAGCTACGCTCTTACCGCCCGTTGCCCGAGCAGAGGATTCTTTCAGACGTAACTTCTCGCCGCGCCGCCGTCAGTTTTCCCTCACGCTTGGAGAATTAGAATTTCTGATGCGAGGCAGGAGCACATTCCGCGCGTTTGCGTGATCGCGGATGAAATGATTGTCGAAGGTATTTTTGAGCTAACGTTTCTCTTCCGTTGCACGTTGTTTGGAAAAAACTGAAGAAAACGACTGACAATGAGAAATTCCCTGAACAAATTTGCCGATAAATAAATGCTGTAGGCGCCTTATCGTTAGTTTGCTCTGCGTATCACCGTGTTGCGCTGCAGGAAACTTTAGCCCTTTACAACTTCTGTCGACAAAAGAAAAACCTTATTCGAGGCTTTGAATAATGTGGGAACTATGCAGACTCGTAGCGGATCGTTCGAAGTGGCGGCAGCGTTCGTTACCATTACTCTGCAGAGACGTTTACGTCTACACGTGCTTCCGCTTCACTCTGCACGTGTGAAAAGTGTGCGAAATCAACAGAATAAAGCGCTTGTCGCCACGCGCACGCGAATGCACTCGTGACTCTAAAAAAGCTTTCCCGGTATAAACGTTTTACTGCCTTGCGTCCCCTTAGGATTTGCCCGCAAAACTGCGCTCTGAAATGGATAACGTGTGTCGCAATTCACGGACAGAAATTTTTGTTCTCGCCGCTCTCGTCGACCCGATGCATTTTTCTCATCGAATTCACTGACGCGGTCGTTTATCTTTTTCACCAGATTTGCATTGACAATAAATAATTATTTACAATGATTCAGTACGTTGGAACGCCGTATATTCGAACCGCTATCTTAACTACCTCCCATTGGGGGCCAGAGTGATGCTTCGTTTTGCCAACGAAGCAACTGCGGTTAGGCACTAACTATGAGATCCAGTGACTAGATTTCATGAAGATGTCGATGGAAAACTAATACCGTTCTGTCCGCTCCTGAATCTGTAATGTATTCTCTAAAGTCACGCTTAAAGAAGTTTCATCAAGATCATTAAAGAATCATCTATGTCTATCCGGCACTTCTCTTTATTGTGCATCTTCGCAGGGGAATAATTATTATTTATCATCCCCCGATCCACCATTTTCGTCTGGATCAACAGTGTGCAAGCGGCTCGATAGCTGACACAGGGACGGAAATTATTTTCCAAAAGTTTACGCTGTATCCGTCGACGTCCTGACAACGGCGGTAAAGAAAGCCTCGTTAAATCTTCCGTCTCCTGTGTAGATAGCGGCATTATCGATTGCCTCGCTTCTGATCGAAATTGCGATCCATCGTATCATCGTCGACGTTAAACTACTCCAACGCGACGAGGCGTCCTTCCCCACGGCCTGTTTGTTATCTTTATGATGCTTAAGCGCTCGACGCGCAACGTCTTGCTCCGGTCACCTCGTAAAATTCGATATCAAGGGAAAACCTAAACCAATTAAGGCGACCACGGTCAAACCCAGCGAGCAAACCGAGACGCTCCAAAGTTAGCGCGGACCCAAGATTAATATATCATCTTAAATCATTTTCGACGTAACATAAAGTGGAAAGACGTCAAAGGTATGGCGGGATAAGAGTGCCATTTCCTTAGGGAGTTCACAAACTCATGAGATTTCATGTCACCAGGAATCGAGATATCGTTGATCGACAATGAAAACCCTGGGTGAAATTGTTCTTAATTCAATGTTCGACAGCAGGCTGAATGAATATAAATGTGTCATATTTTCGCACGTTACCGCTATATAAAATATTATTTAGTAACATACACATTGTCACTCGAATGTTTATTTCGAAATGATTAATGAGAGTTGAACGATTTGAGAGATCCTTTTCTGCTCGTTTTTCATTCCGTTCCGTCACTGATTAGATATGTCGGTGTAACAAAAAGTCGTATATGATATATACAAATATATGAATATGGTGATATTATTTATGATTTATTTCATACTCATAGAATACAGTCAGTGGGATTTATAAAAACAAAATGTCGAGGGAATAGGTTTGAGGTTTTTGTCGTACCAACGGCACATGCGAATTTTTCTTCCGATGAATGCATTCCGTCGCGTTATGACGCCTTGTCGGGGGATGCTTCCAGGACGACGAACTCCGAACTGAGGATTCGACTTAGAAAGGTTAACCGAGCGTGACGAGTATACACGAGGTCGGCACCGCCAGCGACGCTTCACTTCGTAATTCTTCGGTTACGACCGTGAGCTTTGCATCTATACCGCTCCGACGAGCCGTCCTGAACCGGAAAACAGGGGTCGGAAAAGGGAAAGGGACAGAAAGCGAGGGGTGGCGAAGCACAGGGTGTGCTGTTCGTTCGAAAAGCGGTGTGCGAAAGACGGGAAGAGATATAAACGGAGAAGGAGAAAAAAGGAAGAGCCAGAGAGAGAAAGAGAGAGACAGAGATCGGGAGTGGTGACTCAGGGTAGCAAGACCACTGGCATTAATCCAGAATAGGTAAGAGCTGAAGTGCAGTGGTTGTCGTGAGAAGGAGGAAGAGAGACGGATGAAGAAAAAGGAGAGGGGAGAACGCGTGATACGGGGGAAGAGAGTGGGCAGATGAAATGAAGGGGAGGGAAAGGAGGGATAATGCGCCCGCGATAAAACTAAGCCGGCTAACGCCAGGGATAAAAAGACACCAGTGGACGCTTGGCAGTGTCACCAAATTGCTCGAATATTTTGCGCTTCTAAAGCGCACGGATCCACGGAGTGAAGGGTAAAGGGACGCATGGGAACGGAAGCGGGAAAGAGCCCGCTTGACCACACTCGGGCTTCCCTGATAAACTTTCAGTTTAAGGAATATCCTCTTTCTCTGCTCCCTTCTCTTTTGCACGGTACGTTATTTCTTTCCGGCTACCGGAGAAATATATTTGAGGGATTAGGTGAAAATACATTTCACGTAATTGCAGGCCCCGTCGATTTTGTTCGTTAACTAAATTAGGTTATTGAGCACGGAAGAAGAATGGAAATTAGCGAGATGAGCTTAGGAAATCACGGCGATCCCTACTTTATCATTAGTCGCGAAATATTTGTTACTTGTTCGAGTGTATCTTATGACTTTTTTTTTTGTTTTATATAATCTGAAACTCAAAGGCTACCGGTCGACGAGGGGCTTGGTGGGGGGCGTTAAAACTCACAACTTTTATCCGGCTAACGTACCTTAACTTTCCCCGTAACTCTGCGTTTTCATGAACCGTGCGAAGTCACGGTGCCGACGAGTTTTCTCACCAACCCCTCTCGTTTCTGCCGCTTCATCATCCTTCTTTCCGTGCATTGCCCCTACTACGTTCTTCCACTTGATTAAAAATTCACACACCGTCGAATGAAGTTTCTCTCTCGCTCTTTACCGATTGGTGATGCATGTTAATTTCCATCATCATCGCTATGATCAAGTGGAACGGTACGCATTCCTCGGCGTTATAAAGGGAACAGTATCGAGCGCTCAATTTCGAAAGCCTCGATCACTTCGAAGAGATGCGAGATATGTTGATTCAGATTGTACAGAATAATGTTAATACTCGTGCAGTGTTAGTTGCAAATACTCGATTAAAAATTGTGTTCAGCTTGAGTCTGCATGCACAATTGACGAGAGCAAAATGCAGAAATGACATGCACGCGATGTTCACGATGCACGTTCATTTACCGGACAAGTATAATCGCAATTGTTATACATGCATTAAAGTTGGAAATATAATACCCAAGTAATATGCAGTATTTTATGCAAAATGTATCGCGACATCCTCCACCCTACATATTTTCGTACAACGCGTGCCCGTCACATTACGCTGACAACGTACAAACTCGCGGTGCTTTGATGCTGCATATTACACGGTAAATTTAATACCGCAACGGCAAGTCTCCAGCCGGGCCTGCTATTTTTATGGTGCCGGTGAAATTATTTTCAATAAATAACCCCGGCGTCGCGGTGCCTCCTGTATAAATTAGGAAATTAAATAATTCATCAGAGTGAAAAATCGATCGTCGCTATCTGGTGCGTGTACGTGCATAACAATATGCCGGGCGTGTCCTCTACTCTCCCCTGCCGCCGCCACCGGTAATTGCCGTGGCTTGACACTAAAATTACTTTAACGGTCACACTATCTTGTAAATTCTACAAAAGTTGAGCACGCGATCTCCCTGTAAATCCGTCCGATGCACGGGCGCAGCACTTTAATCAATCAACTCCTAAACAGAAAACTTTTTAATTTAGCAGATGCCAATCTTGGCAAACGATTCATGACGTGAACTTCCACGAAGTGCGCGCCATTCGCCGGTAAAGTATGCGAAATTAAACCGAGAACAAGCGGCTCCGTCAGCCGTCAATATCGCTTGGCCGGAGTAGAGAGGAGAGCGATCCGATCGGCTAGAATGACCGTAGAATGAGACGATTCGGCGCGTGGAAATGGCCCGTTCAAGAATCAGCGCGATCACCTTGAAATTGCCTTCGAAACGTCCAGTCCGGTCGTCAACGATACAGAATATCGGACAATTGTTCGGAATTGGCTTAGCCGATTCGGATCCGCGCGCGAGAATGACCGTAGGTGGCCGCATCGCGTTATCTGTATTTCGATCGTCCTTTGAGGCTGATCCACGTGGTCCAGCTAGATTGGCACAAGAAGCCGACTGCTTGCCCGCCGGTATTCCCTCTTCGGCGGCTCGTAATTAGTACACCTCTGTGGTCGGATCAGCTTTCGGCCGTGCGCGAGGCTAGAAGGATGAAGTGAGAAGATCGACGAACGTAGAGAGCGGGAGAGGGAGTGAGAAGAGGAAAGCAGAGGGAACGAGTAACGCGGCCTGGTGCCGCACCGGATGTACACTCAGGACGTTATAAAGTCGTTGTCGGCGTACGGGCTAAGGGTTAATTACACGCTACCGCGTGTAACGCGCCTTGGGCCACGTTAAACTTTGGACACCATTGATTTGTGGCGTTACTAACCCACCCCGTGAGAGAAATATACACGTATACAGAGCGGGCCGATGTTAGTGCCTGCATGTACACGTGCACCGTCGAAGATCAGACAGGGGAGCTGCACGTGCACGCCGTGCGGGACCCTCGCTTGAGATCGTATTGGTGATCAAGGAAATTCCTTGTTCGCTGGTAACCCAACGAAACTCGAAAACGGATTTGTCCTTACGACCTGCGGGTGGCAGTCTCGATGGAAACTTCGCCGGGCCGTTGCACACGGAGTACCAAACACTTGCTAGGCAAGTACCAAACGCCGTAGGTATACTCCCTGCCTTGGGGCTACTCGCTGCTAGGATAGTCATGCGGAATGGTCGTGTACGCAAAAACGCACCACGTAACGAACGTAACATTTTTTAAGTAGCCGAGCAATTGAAAACAGTACAGCGGACGATCGTGTGCCACTGTCTAGTATTATGCGGCCGAAAGACTTCAGAAAATCTTTCGCAACGTTTAATGAGCGAGTGGAAAGGTAACGGTAGTTGTCGGGAGTTTCGACTAATTGCTTCATTGGAGCGGCGATTATCTTCAAAACGTCAAGTTCGTTGTCTCATACAATATTATTCTAACCTCAGAACATCTGATTCGACGATACAGGCATAATTCGACAGATGGGATTTGAAAGTCTGTTGCCGCTTACGTTAAGGGATACATCATTTTTATTGCTAAGAAACGCCCAGAAACGTGTAGTCAATAATGAATTTGACTGATCTACTTATGAACTCTTGTAAACGACTCGATATTATATTAACAGATAAATGACGAAAATATTTTAATAACAGAAAATAAATAATCTGAATAAAATTTCGAGGAATATAATTGAGGGATTATCAAATCTGAACGCATATCGCGTAAGCTGTACAACTTCAGCATTTCGCACAGCGCGGGCAGAGTCTGTCAGATAAAAAGTGAATCAGAGGCGATGCCAGTCGAAATGTTCATAAGCGGAGGATATATGGAACAGCCATTAAGAATTTATGATAATGTCCGAAACCGGGGCGCTGCGTTGCGAGATCGTGACGGAAATAAATGAATTAAATTTTCTGCGTCCTCGAAAATGAATATCATAATCGACGGACGAGCTTTTCGCGCTCATGTTTCGTGCGCATTCCGCTGCAGCGTACAAAACGGCGTAATTACGTTGTACAGTCAGTGACGTGCGCAAATGTTCTGACGAAAAGGAGAGAAACGTTATCCCCGGAAACTCCCGCGTCATACACGAGGAAAAGCCTTTATCCAGCGTACATATCGAGCCTGAGAGCGTATTTGTCCTCCCTCTCAGCTCGCGTTTGGCAATCTCGACTCTGGCAAACTTCGTTTCGACCCGCCCGGTACACTCGCTCATACTTATCGAACTATATCTTTTCTCGACTTGCGTCTCATTCTTTCACTCTACCTTTCCTTCTCTCATTTCCTCCACTCCTCTCCCCCATGTTTTCCTTTATTTTTGTTTTGGTCCCTTTGTCTCTCTTCTCTCTCTCTCTCTCTCTCTCTCTCTCTCTCTCTCTCTCTCTCTCTCTCTCTCTCTCTCTCTCCACATCTATCTGCCATACACGCATATATAAACCTGTTCTCTCCTTGTCTATATTTCTTTTCCCGTCGTTCGAGGAAAAACGTTGCCTCGTCTAGGATGCTAGTGGCGGAGTCCCTATTACCACTACCGTCGTGGCTCTCTCGAAAAGGGAATTCCAATGCATAAGTACATTCGCGTGAAACGCGCTCAGCGCGCAGTTCTCTTCTTTCCAACTGCACCCCAGGTCCTACCTTTCTTCCCTACCCATACCGCTATGACCGTTCGTACTTTTTCCAATTTCCGGAATAAGGAGACCTCCCCCCACCCCGTCACTCTCTCCCCCTCTTTTCTCAGTTTCTCAAATACCCTGCTTACACTCTTTCTATAGAACCCCTGTTCTCTGCTTCTGTCACTTTTGCGCTTTCCCGCCTTTTCCTGCGCGAAAGCGAAGTCACAGAGGCAAAGAGTTTTAATCAACGAAACCGACGGCAGCACGCGGCCCTCGTAAACCGAACTTCATATATCGAAGTACGATCTTAGTGCTCGAGGAGAGGTCGTAGGTTAAAGTGCCGCTCGCCACCGGTTGACATCCTCTCGCTTCGTAATTCTCGTACTCCGTGCAGAGAGCCATGGTTTTCAATGGGAGTCTACGCTGGTTTGATCGTGGCAAATGAAATTGTTCGAACCAGACTAATTGTAGACGAAAAAAAGCGTTCTTCAGATATGCATGTACAAGGGAGGAGAATTTGTATTGCCCACATCGACTCGCCTCAGCTTCGTATGTACTTATGATGTTCAGATTCTTTTACAGAATTTAAGAAAGATATGACACAAATATACGATTGAATTGAATCAAACATTAATAAATACATAAGTACACTTTCTGAAGCACATTAAATTTGTGAACAATCACGATCAGGTAACTAAACTTTAACTAAAGGAATAAAAGCAGTCCAAAGTGCACTGATCGTTATGTACAACAAATCGTTAACCAAAAAGTGTCTTGTATACCGTAAAGAATTTCATGCTAGAGTAGTTTTGTTTCACGAGAAAAGTAACTACGCTGTTGAAACGTCTCGCACAGACGCCGTGGTTCATCGGCGAAATATGGAAGCGGCAGAAAAAGTAAAATAAAATGATCTATATACAAGAGGAAACTATACAATGGACAGTACAACAGAGATCGAACTATGAAATTTATGTTTCCTATCGGAGAATCCTCAGGATCCTGGTTTCCAACACGCCGAACGCGTCTCTGAAGTTTATCAACAGACAGACCTACATCATGTGGGATTGGAACTGTTGTAACAACGTCACAATCGACATAAAATATACTCTGTAACTGCTAGCGATTTTGCTCAATGTACCGTGTCCGCCTAACGGAAATAACATTTTCCCGTTGGATGGAGGTTGTTAAGGAATTCCGCCACATTTATTCTATGTCCGATCGGACGACATTGTAACCGGACGGAGCTGGATTGGCAGAGGCCGTGAAGAGAAAACGATAGGGCCATTCAGGCGATCGAAACGCAGAAAAAGCTGTGCAGCTACGAGAATCGTGAGGCGCATAAGTGTTACAAGACCATACTGCTGTATCTCGAAGTTAACACGTTAGTCCGAAGATTACGTTCATATGCAGCGGCGGGATAAGAAGCGAGAAAGAGCCAGAACTCCAAATAGAAAAGAAATCATGAAATCGATCGGCGGAAACTGGCACGGCGCAGAAGTTATCGCATGTAACTGACGGAAATTTACTCCGAGGACGGTGGCTGCTGTGCGGGAAAGCTTTAGGGGTTTTCGTCCGACGAAGCTTCGGGATGCGTTCATCCAAGTATTGAGAGGGTGGTACACGGGGACATGACCGCGAACGGACGTGGGTGGTAGAAGCGAACATTGCCCTGAATGAAACAAAAGGATACAGATTTATATATATATATGCTATTTGGAGACTTGTGTAGTGAGAGTGATGCAGGTGGAAATTTTATAGATGGGAGTGGGGGCAAGTGGGAGGGGGGAAGAGGAAGAGAGAGAGGGACTGAGGTTGAATGAAGAATGTAGGATGGGAGAGGAGGCGGAGAAAGAGCACGACAAGGGATAGAAAACAAGTGGGTGCGCGATAGTGCAATCTTCCAGTGGTGTCGCGTTTTCCGGCTGGACGATTCCGCGCTGAGCTCGGCTCTCCGCTTCCACCGATGCCCAATTCCCTCACTCCCACTTTCTACCCTTCTGTAGTCTGCCTGTGCGTTTCACTGCCTCTCTTTAACTCTCTCTCTCTCTCTCTCTCTCCTGCCTATTTATCTACCTCTCTTGCTCATTCCCACTATCGCTGTGCCCCCTCGCTCTCTCTCTTCGTTTCCCTCAGTATTCTGGGGAGAAGCTCGATTCTCCTGCTCCCACTCTGCCCAGAGCCTCGGTCCAGTGCCGCGCAGCACACCCCGGGAAAGCCTCGTCAGCGAGTGTGTGCTGCCTTTAACGGGTTTCGACCGCAAATCTATAGAACCACGACAGGTTTCGCCCGAATTCCCTCCCCCATCTCTTCGCCAGAACTACCCTCTCTCTTCCCTTTTGTACCGCTCTCTATATCTATCCTTATCTCTTTTCCCTCTTTATTGTTTCTCGTCCTTCTTCACTTACACAAAAGCGTACAACACGGGCAGCGTGTCAGTGAATGTATCGGCCTTTCCGCTTTCGGATTACCTCCGTGCTTTCAGTCACCTGCAGAATCTCTTTGCGGTCCGCTTCATCCTAAACGACCAAGCATGCGACGGTCATTTTCAGAGCAGCATGATTCAAGGACAAAACACTTTCTGACGATCTATTGTCGACCTTGCCGGCTCGTACAATGCTTTAACGTGGTTGTACTAGAAATATTTCGGAAGTATGCAGAATGAAAGAGTACGAAAACAGTGAGAATGCCGCAGCAAAAAAGTCGAATCTTCCCTCAAGTGCTGTCGAAACTGATTGAAACGAACCCCGGAATGTCCAGTCACCAGTTTACTTTTACTTACTTTAATTATAGCGTAATTACCGACGTACAACACGGTTCCCTGAAAACTTTCAAAGCTACTTAAATTGTGCTCGCCAACGAGATCGTTGACTTTTTAATCAGCCTGATGTATATTGGTAAACTTACTTCGTGCGGAATGAAATGTCGACAGGACGGCGGAGCGTTCATAAGCTCTGGCGAAACTTAAAACGACGATCGATATTGTAATATTTTAATTATAGCACTAGATAGTTTCTTAATTACAACGCTAACGAGATGCAGATGAATTCTCGCACGCGTGCAGGATTAACTTTTCCGGATTGTTAATCTACCATTTCAAAGATGGCCCACCAGAAGGCACGCTTCCATCGTCGCCGACGTACAAACAAGTATTTTGTTATTCAAATTCAAAGGCTGGGTGCGCGGGCACTGTCGAGCACAGTTAAAAATTGTAAATAACTAGCCTTATTTCAGCACTGTGGCGAGAAAGTGGCCGAACACCAGCGACGCTGTGTAATCTGGTTGAACAACGACGATCAAGCCCGCGCGATACGAAATACGAAAGAAGAAGGTAAATTGGCAAGGGTCGTCGCTACACGGGTCCGGACGAGTTATCGGCAATAGCGGCTTCTACGACGTAAACACTACCTTTAACCTTTGCATACCGCGGCGTGCTCGCCATCGCTCACGTTTATCTTGCAACTTTAAGTCCCGCTAGAGAGGAAATGTTCGCGGAAGAGGGAAGCGGCGCAAGTGGAAGAGAGAGAGGCATGAGGTAATACGTCGTTACACCGCGGGGGTGGGCTTTCCGCTTGTTCGCGGAGCTTTGCCGCTTGTGACGCAAGAAATGTACTGGGCGAGGTACAAAAATAGGAGAAAAGAGCGTCGGCTGTTTTTTGCACGTGGCGCACCCATGCGCGACCCTCTGTGTGCGCGCTTATATCCACTCCTGGGCAACGCGACGTCGGCGTCGACGTCGCGACGCGCTTCCTATGGGCAGGCCGACGACGGAGATTCCATAAGACGTGCGTGAAAATCGAGCGACACAAATGGCCGAAAGTGGGCGTCCGTGCCGTTAGGAAAATCCTAGCCCGCTCCTTTACGTCTCGCGGCCCTGGTACATTGCCAGTGCAGGTTACGTCTGCCGCGTAATAATTCGCCGCGGCGCGGGCGTTTCTGTAGCCACCGTAAAAAGCACATTAACGTTACACTATGTCACAGTGAGTAAGAGTCGGTGCTTTGCGGAAGCGACGGATTGAGTACGGCTATCTCGGCGGAGTTGCAATCGCGCGCGCGCGCGCGCGCGCACGGATCATGCGTACAGTGGTGCGCTGTCGTGACATTGCATGATTACAGCAACATTCGTGCGTCGTTCGAAAAGATTTACGAATGGTCGGCGTTCTATCGGGCGCATATTCGATTTGCACGGCTTCGTGGCTAAACGTCGTTAGCGAACGACCTACTTCGCGGCTTGTGCGAATAAATCGCGCGCTTTCGGAGGAATCCTGTTCGTCTACCCACATGTGGCACAATTATGCGCGAAAACCGAGCAGCGCGGATAATCGAAACTCGGTGTTTTGAAGCCCACCGTTGCGAGAAGCCTGTCTCCTGTCGCACAAGCTCGCTCTCATATTCTCGTTACGTGGAGTTGCTTGCGTCGGGTGACGGCGAGCGGGCACGGGCGTCGTTACACCGAGAGCGCGTATTATCCGCAGAGTAATTCGCGCCGTGTTGCCGCGGCCGTCGTAAAAGCCGGGGGCGGCTTTGCTAACGCTTACAGCGCGCAGCGGCACGGTCGACGGAACACGCAGAATCGTGATTATCAATTCCGTTAAATTATGGCAAATTGAAATCAAAGTTTCGCCGTAACCGATTCAGCTCGGTGATCGTATCCCGGCTCCCAGCTTCCTGTGCCTGTATGCTCGAATACATACGTGGGTCCACTCATTTCGTAGGGGCGCGCGCTTGTTTGTGCGTCTGTATGCCGCGCAATGAGATCAATATCCTCTTGATATCAGGCTCTCGTCATATGTGGAATGAAATTGCGAACAAGCGAACATTGACGCATTCGGATTTTGCGTTACAACGGATTGATAATGAAACCATCCTGCATATTGCCTGTCGCCGATGCCGGCGCTGCAACTGCTGTTGCTGCGCAAACGCGATTACGCTTGTATTGACGGCAGACAGAGGGATAAAAGGGGAGAGGCGAGTCGCGAATCAGCAAAAACTTCCGAGTGAACCGGCGGATTTATCGCCATATTTGAACGAGCACGCGACAATTATAGAATGTGATATTTTCCGTGCGAGTGTCCTCGCTCGCTCTGCGGGCAGAAAGGGTGTAGCTGGAAATGCGACGAATTAATTGCTCAGCGGTTCGAAAAAAGTTTCAATCCCACGGTCCGATCAGATTGTCTGCTTCAGCTCTTTGCGCGAGATTCGGCCCTAGTTCGGCTACTCCCCGAAAGAATTTAGCGGCTCTCTACGAGCAGCCAATTTCCCTGATTTTTCCAGCATACCGACGAATAACTCGTCTAGCGTCGAGTCGGCGCGGCGGTCTGACGCTTTCAAAACTGAACGACATTTTTCCAACAAATCTTCCGAGTCTGAAAGTGACGAAACTGGCATACTTTGATGCGACGCTGCTGCCTGCTCCCTGCGCCACGCCTGAGACAGCGAAGAATGCTGAGAGTGCGCGTGAACTTTTCGAATTCCCGACGTACCAGCCGCGTACGCGAAAACATCGCTCGTCCGGGAACGGGAAGTCCCGTGTCTTTCTCTCCCATATTCCACCCTTACTGGCTGGTCCGCGGCGTCCTTCCATACCAGCTTCATTATTATTCCGCGCAGATAGTCACATGAAGGCACGTGCAGTCATTTCGCCCGTCGTCTTATTCCCTTTATTTACCCACTAAAATGACACCTAACCATCGCTAATCCGGACGCAGTTCCTGGAACTGTCCTTCTACGCGAATATTTCTGCGCCGGACTCCGTCGCCGGTACCTACCTTTCCTCTTACGAGCAATGATTTTGATTAAGCATCTTCCTCCCCTGCCGTCGCTCGCGCCGCGCCGGTATTAAATCACAGCCGGGAAGAAGAAAGAGCAGGGTGGAGAGGAGAGGAGAGGACAGGATAGCATGTGAGAGAAGTGTGGGAAGGAGGTCGTAGGATTTTCGCCTGTCTGCCGCCGCGCGCCGGAGAAAGTTCCCTCGCTGCGGGAGAATGATGATTGACGCGAAAAAAGTCGCGAGAGGGCGAGAGTCGTAGGAAGGGAACGACAGCGGTCTCGAGCCTAGAGGTGAAGAGTGCCGCTGGAAGTTCGAAGTAGCTTGTCAGCGAAGGGAATAGTCGATTCCTTCGATCGGCGAAAGTCCTTCAATTCGGGCATCCGCACGTCATATAATCCTTTATATGTACGTCGCTGAAAGAGGCGAGGTCGAGCGAACGCCCTGGGATATACGTCGAGTGCACTCCCGGCTCCCGGCTCCCGGCCTCTCACTACCACCATCCTTGTCACCAGGCTAGTATTTACGTGTATTTCGCCACCCGAGCCACCCTGCCGCCCTCGCCCACGGAATAATGAAATCCGTTTGATGCCATCGTCTTCTTACTGGGCACAAAACCGTCGAAACCGGCGCACAGAAAGACGTCCTTTGTGAGCTAACGGCTGACCTGGACGACCGTGTGTGCGCTCGGCGACGACGCCAGGAAAACGGAGCCAGCACCGTTCTTTCTCCGCTCTTTCCGCTTTCTCTCTTCCTCTGTTTCCCTGTCTGGCCGTTCTCCCTCCCTTCCCCTCTTTGCATCTTTCCCCTATCTTCCGTCGGCTCTCCGTCTGTCACTAGCCGCCCTCCTCGTTCCGTCCACACTTTCCCATCTCTCGTTTGTAAGAGAGAAACAAGAAAGGCAAGCAGACGGAAATATTTCGGCGAATCCCCGGGCGCATACAAGACGTCCTACCCGCGAGAATTCCCGCGCACTTCGCGACGCGTACTTTGTGGAAACTGGCGGGTGGAGGGTTGTGGGAGGGTAAGGCGACAGGAGGAGGGGGAATGTGCGGGAAAATGCTTGTACGTAGTTCTGGGACGAGCGGCCACGGCATAATACGACGTGTAGTACGACTACGGGTCTCTCGACAGCCGCTGGAGAAGGAAGGACGTATGTTTGTCGGCGCATAAGGGCTAGGTCTATGTACATCCGATACAAAATGTTTCTTCCGAGTTCCGAGCGCGAGGTAAATGTTGCTCGGTGGCGGCCAGAAGGGGTGAAGGGAAGAGTGGGAGACAAGACGCTCGGCGTAATTCGAGCATCGTGATACAGCAAGAAAAGGGGCGTGTGAGATGGTAGCGGGTGCCTTGTTTGACGCTGCGTTTGAATATGCAGGTTAGATATTCAGAACGTGTTGCGGCGAAGACCGATATGTACCGCCTTCTCTACCGATCCGAACTACGTGCTCACTAAGTACGGGCTTACTCTCGAAGCTGGTTACTTGGGCGAGAGAGAGAGAGAGACAGAGAGAGAGATATGCAGAACTTAAGACAGAGACAGAGCGAATGAGAGATGAGAAGGGGCGCAGATCGTAAAGCTTGGGAGCTTCTTCGCCGCTTGGCTTAGCACGCCATTGATTCGGGTACACGCCTTGTAACTCAAAGGTCGTCGTCTCTTAATGTGTACAGGATGCCGTGATATTCTTGCTCGATAGATGATCGAGCACAGAGATGCACTGGAATGTACAACCGAGCGCCACTTACTCGCTAAGGGTGTATTGAGAAGAGGGATCTGTGCATTGGTGCACGCGCACAACACTGCTTCCAACTCTGATATTCATCAACCGCGCAGCCCCTTGTGTGCTTAGCTTGAACAGGCAAGGAGAAACTTAATTAGAAGACATTTTGATAATCACGCAAAAGTGTTGACGAAAGTCACGTGTTCGCGTGATATGCGTGCCAAGTTATAAAGCGTGGCTTACACAAGAGGTGACTAATGCACGGCGACAATGAATAATTTTGATCAAGTTCACGTTGTGACGGGAGACCCCATTACGAGAGGCCAAATTACTTCGGTGTCAGGGAGCGCATCATGACAAGCATACGCGATCGCGCATTCAATGAAGGAACATTTAGAAAGTTGAGAACTCATTAGGTCCTAGTCTATCACCGAGCCGCCCGCGCCGGGCCGACGAGACGAGGGGCGGAGACTTATCGTGTTGGAAAAAAGTTGCTTAAGAATCGGGAGAGGACGACCGAATCCCATCTTAATAGGACGTCATTCCAGATAAATTGCAGAACGTCGTGGCCTCCGGGGTAGTAGCGCTTAAAGCACCAAGGAAATACGTGAGCCGAATTTGGTTATGCCACATGCACAGACGAGTGCCGTGGCGTCGTGTGTATCGGCATCGTAACGAGCCACCTACGACGCAATCTTTCCCTTCCCCGCACTCTGTCGATCGCGAGAATCCAATCCTCCTAAAGAGCAGCCGTAGGCTGCTATCGAACGACGTACCTTATCTAGATTAAAAGGTCGAAGAAAAATTCACGTCGGGCGCTATCGCTAGGTCTATCCTATGAGAATCGATTGACTCCTACGGCCGAGTTATACCTCGAACTTTCGGCGACAGGCGACGTGACGTATAGACCCTTGACATGTTTCGGCCTATGCTAGCCGCCGGCAAAAGCTGCGCAATGCACGTAACAGTTCACGCGACCCACGCGTTACCGTCGGACATTAGACAAATTTTCGCTCGTCGTTGCGTCACAATTCAAATGGATTTTCATGACCAACGTGCGCGCACTCTCTCTGCACGCCGTACGCATCGGATGAAACATACGTGCGCGACTAATTGCAAGCGACAGTGACGGGCGCGAACGTTCATTTTACGTCGACTAATAAAATGGCGAGTTAACGCGTTCACCGCGAATATTCTGTGGGATAGTGTGCGGAGGTAATCATATCGAGCGGGCGAAGAAGAAATTTACGTCGAACACGGAACAGCTATCGCTCAGTCTAACTCGAATCGATTGACTCCTCCGTCGAACGTGATACCTCGAGGTAGCACGATGCATGGTCCATCGACATGTTACATCTTACGTTAGTGGGTCGCAGACACCTAGCGTGCTGCGCATAAAGCCGATAACTCACATTTTCGAAAGCAAGATAAGTGTTTCCATGCCCCCCTTTCTAACACGTGAGCCTCTGACACGTATGATATCCGCGAGCGAATACGGCAGCCCGCACGAAACGTGCTATTTTTGATTTATTTAACCCGATAAGGCATTCACTTACAATAACCGTAGCGCCGAGTTATTCGGGGAATAATGCTCCGAAGGAATAAATACCAAGTACCGCGATTGGATTTCTCTTCATCGAGCGGGGCTCGAGGCAGCATCAGGAATACGATACGAATCGTCATTTAGGAAATGGAATTTCGTACGTTTCAGGATGTGGAAATTCTCGGGAGCCGAGTCGCGCACGGGTGTGCGCGGAAGTCGCAACACCTCGATAGGAGACGAAACAGCGGATCGTACGAGTATGACGACAGCGGCGCACATCTCCCATGGACGAGGCAAAAATTTGGAATTGGTCGTTAAGCTCGTGCCCGCAAATGCATTTAAGCGTCTGCTCGTTGTTCAAGATCCCATTTGAGCGCCGTGTCAATATAAATGTAAATGTCATTGGGAGCAGCGCGGGCGCATACATTGACGGTCCCTGGAGGACGATTGCTCGCGGAGAATATTGCAGATGGCCGTATGGGACGTCCGCCCGCAATTGAATTGCCCTTCGGATTGGAACGTATAGAAATGTGTACGGCCCGGCACTTTGTTTCGAGTATCGATCGTTCACGACCAATGGGAGCTCCGGGTGCACAGTGACGGTAGCCAACGTCAAAGAGTATCACACCCGAGCCCTCTCCCCTGCCGCCTACCACCCCCACCGCCCTCATGCTTTATCCACGTGCGTACACGGGCATTTTGCAGTCAACCAGATTTGCAGATTAGAAATTATCGTACGGTGACGACATTGTTGTGTCGCGACCTTTCGACGTGCGAGGGGCAAATCGATGCTCATGCCAGCGGTCGCACTGGCGATAACTCGATATCCTCGATCACGTCAGCGCGTCCCGCGCGCGCTACCTTGCACTCGCGTTATAACGAGCAAGCGGCCCGAATTTATGTCTTCGCGCGTTTACCGTCGCGTCGTTCGCATCAAGCACATATCATCTGTTCGACCCGTCACGCTGCGCTGGCGCGCTCGCGGAGGCGCCAAATCTTTGATTCATTTATTAATTACACTGTCCGTCAAAGTCGACGGATAAATGGATTTGTCGGAACGTGTATAAATCGAGGCGCGCGAGATGTTATTTACCGAAAGGTTTGCCTTCTATAATTTTTGACCCCCGTTCAAACGTGCAGCCGTTTCAATATTTGGTCGACGACAACAAGCAGCGGTGCATCTTCCTGTTAGGACCGATGATATAGCTGGTCGGCGCCGCCACTGTCCACTTTTCGTGCCGAACGGCACGAAACAACTGCCGCGCCAGCTATCCTGGCACGAATTGTAAATTTTTCAAACTCGTTTATCAATTCCTCTTTCGATCTTGGGGCTTCCCGCCGACGCGGCCCGTCCGCACACGGCGCGCTTCCCTTTCAGCCGAGATATCTGTAATTAAATGGCTGAGAATAGAGCGGAATGGAAAATACGGCGCAAGTCCCAGCGCCGTGAAATATGAAAGCTGCTTGAGCCGTACTTTTTTCCCAGACCGGCAGCGGTTATCTGCAGCTTTATGCGCGTTATTCGATTTTCGCGTGTCCATTGTTCCCCGCGAAGCACCCCGGAAACAAAGCGTTATCTTTAAGCCGAAACAATGTTCCCCTCTCAATCTGCGTATGAAACAACCGGCTGCAGCCGTCCACCCGAATCGCTATCATCGATCACGCGTGTGATATATGCGCCGCTATCGACAGCGAATCCCTTTTTAACACAGACGAATGGCCGCCATCAGAACCAGAGATTTTTTTGCAGATTTTTATACAGAGATATTTGTCGGCGGCCGGCTGCGTATGAGCGACATCGAGTCCAATATAGACAGAGTCGACGATTTGCAACGTGTATTGATTCGTCCAAGGATTTCGATATAACTGCAAGCTCGGAAGACACATACACGGAGAGAAAGTGGAGGAGAAAGGTGAGAAGGAGTGTGCGAAATGTTCCGACGATCTAGTGTTCCGAATCTGCATTACGAATACTTTACAAGTATCGGCATGTCTTTCACTCGCCTGAAGTTAAGCTCCCCGTACGCCGTACGCAGATAGAATACGGATCGTCTTACAACTACCTATACCGCCGTCAGAACGGCGATAGTTCTCCGTTTGAATGCAAGAGTTATAATTGTGCGAACAAACATGCTCGCCGTGGTGCACCTTTAGTCTCACTCGCTAATAAAGACGTGTATAGCGAAGAAAGCGAACGTTGACCGTTGACGACTCAAGCAATACTGGCATTAAAAAAGCGACAAGACTGCACTTGGCCGCATAGAATTGATATTTTGTCGTCGCACGGTGCCTCGCTATCTTCCGGTAAATTAATTAAGGAACTCTGAAGCGCGACGTGTCTCGAATTCTCGTTAACATACTAGGCATATCGGTGGCTTAGAGAAGATATTAATTCATAAATCACTCCTCGGGCAGGGCTCGAATTATACTCTTAAGCAGGCTGCGGTTGGGGCTGATTTACGGGTTTCCATGAATCACCGGCGAACGGGCTTCTCGTTAGCGAAAAATAAAGAATGAAGTGGCCGCTGTTAACGCCCCCGAAGGAGGATACGGCGTAGCGCTCCGACTGGTAGAAAAAGGATTTTTCGGCCAAGACACACAGCGCGAGAGACTGCGGGAATTCTCTCGCGGGCGAAAAAGTATTTCGGGGCAGGGCGCATTAATCTTGGTAATTCGTGAGACTCGAATCTAGGTGGATGAAAGAAGCGGGCTCGCGGCCGGGCGCATATAAACGGGGAACGTCTCGCAATAATTGCATTAAAGTTTCCGGTCGTGTGGGATGCGCAGATCGTGTGCGTGGGAGGACACTTTGTCAATGTGTGCGCGCATGTCAGGCCGATCGTATGTGCGGTAGGCGGGTGGGAGATAGATGGTACACTGTGTCACACCGTTCGCCTCGTGCCTCCTTCTGACCTTTGTTCTTCCAGCGCTCCTCTCTTCGCTGGAGGCTTGCATGTGAGAACTCCGTACTCGCGATCCTCGGATACGGAACTTCCCGCAAGGGGATCCCCTCACCGCGAACTTGGAAACTTATTCACCACTGGTGCGCATTCCCTACCGGCCCTGTTTAGCGTTTGAAGGGGGGTGGGTGGGAGAACGGGCCTTGCATGCTCGTGCAGAACGAAGAAAGAGCCCTCCTACTTCGATCCATATTTTATTTAGTCCGTCGAAAAAGAGAGGAGGTGAAGCATGTTGTAAGACAGAGACTGGAGAAACGGGGAAAAAAAAAGAAAAACAGACGGGCGCGAGGTGTAACGATGTGGGAGGAAGGGAGAGTGAATGAGAGAGAGAGAGAGAGAGAGAGCGGGAGGGGAGGGGGCGGAACAGTAGTGAGGAGAAAGAAAAAAGAACTCTCGGGGCAGTAGGAAAGGTGAGCGGAAGGTGGAGATGGCCCGGCGGGCTGGTATAACCGTTTTCGCGCTTTTATGAGGGCCGGTTAATTTGCTGTGCAATTGCCACTTCCGCGCTCCCGCGGATGAGCATAGTGCCGCGAGGATCCAATTTTACTCAGTTTTTCAACTTGTCCGTATCTACCGAAGTTAGTCCTTTTATTCCGCGGATCCCATGCTCTTCCTCCCCACCGTGGTCCCCCGTCTCGGCCGCCTCTGCCTCTTCTCATTTTCCCTCTCACTTCACCGATTTGCCTTCTCCGTTTCCTTCGTTGCCTTCCCTCCCCGCCTTCGGACGCCTAGTGAGTCAGTATATAAAGAGAGAAGGATTAACACGGTTGAGCGTAAAATTAAATTTATGCCCCTGCAAGTTTCTGTAATATCCTTAGCCTCTCGAGACTCGTGTATCTTTATAGTCACTGCACGCCTCTTCTGACAACTTTGACTTATTTCCGGCAACGTGACTAAAGAAGATATTAATTAAATTTAGTTGCCGGCCGAGTACATACGCTATTAGAGGCAACCGAATGCTCACGAGTTTATCAGACGTATAATAGTTTCGGAACTGCGACGCATTGAAGTAGATCTGTTCCGTAGGATGCATGTACGACGGGAATGTACGATTCAATTTACCAAACAAACAACCGCCGGGTTGACGAAACATTTAATCTCTCGAATCGTGTGTTTGCGTTATACTACAAACCGATACAGTGTGGAACGAATGAAAAACATTTTCAACATTAGGTTCGCGTCGATAAAGCGAGTTTTCTCTGCCAGGCAACGACCCATATTTCATTCCGATGAAAAGTTCTATAATTAACCGTGGTTTTACAAAAAAACATCTACTTTGAAACCCAATACTGATGTTCGGCCACGTATTCCCAAATTACATTGAGCTGTATTCGCTTTCCACTATAATTTCGTCCAGACAGGATTTCGAAACGTTTTAACAGTTTCGACTATGATCATCTTTCCCAAAATCGTATGAGGCATTATTGCTGCGCATACGTATCATGCGAATGTACAAATCCTTCTGCATACTGATTTATACAGGCAAATATTGATCGAAGAAGGTCAGGAATATTGCATTACACTGCCCACACTTCGCAGTCTTCTTTTTTAATGATCGTTGAATTTTATCTCAGCAATAACGACATCGACGGCGCCACTTGAATTAGTTAAAGAGCCTATCGGAAAAGTGGCGACAGACCGGAACGAACCAACTTGGGTAAAACACTCCTTTGGGTGTATAAAGCTGTATTAGGCGTCGCCGTTCGCCGTACAACTTCGTAGTGGCGCCTAGAGACTCCCGTCTCCAGCGGGAATTTACATGCGGTCTCGAGCCATTGAGCGAGACAAAGTGAATAATTAATGTGCCACGGAATTATGTTAAGTAAGCCGCTATGATTTTTATCGGCACTACCTCGACAGTGACCTCAAAAAAAGGGCAGTGAGTATATGTGAGGCAGCTCTTATGTACTCTTACATGTTCACTCGAAGTGGTTCTCTTGTTCTTATTAGACTTTTCTCATTTCGTAACTGGAATTCGAATGTTATTGTCGATACTCGAGATAGTATTGAATCCTGATGGATGTACTTCAATGAAAGTTTCAAGCTTTCTCGAACAGTTAAATAAATTTGATCGGGGTTGTTAGGCAATTCGATTCCAGGACTATCAGGCGTCCATGAATCATGAGTTTATTTTGAAAGCCCCTCTGATCGCATTGAAACTTTAAGCAGAACTGAATCGTTCGCTTAATTTATTGTCTCCCGTTTAAGTCCGCTGCAGTGGATCCTTTTGTATATCTGTATCGGTACATAAAACAGTTCGATTCAAGCCCCCCCCCCCCCCCCCCCCCCCCCGTACGTTTACTACCGAATACCGAGCACCTATGTATTTGTGCTTAATTTAGTTTTCCTGCTGCTAAAAATGATGCCTGCATTTTTTCGCTTGGCTCACCGCTTTTCCAATGGTACTTTGTTTCTTGTTATAGAATACCCTTCTCGTAACACTGTGAACTTGATAAATTGATCTGGCGCGCAATTCGGCCTCTCGATACCAAATTCGCGAGGAAAGACAAATCGATTTAGGTCCCAGGCGTCCCTCGATGTCGTACCGAGTATTACGTGCCGCGATGGACACGAACGACATTGTCGCATTTTTCTTTTTTATATTTATCATCACATCAGCACCTACCCTTCCTGTTTTATACGCGGTGCTCTGGAAATAGATGTGCTCCAGTCTTTCTTAATTTCACCCGCATTTCGAAGATTGTTCATCCTTTTGTCAGTAGAAAATCTATGATCACATATTTTAAAAGGTTAGCGCGATATATCGTGATTTGAAAGTTCATGGCGTTAAATGCATTTCATATATTTATATACAGGGTGTCTCACGCAACTGAGCCGAGCTATATCTTTGAAAGGATTGGAGACAGAGATAAGTGTCATACGACAAAATTAAATGGTATGAAACGCTACATATTCCTAAGAAATTTTTATGCATTTTTATGCATCGGTGCAGGTGCAATTAATTTTTTCAATGTGGCGTGTGTTCTCGTCATCGTGGCGTTACAGTTGAGGTCACGAACAATCCAACGACCTATGACAATGTGACCTTCATGTAACGTTATAGGTGGGACACCCTGTATATACATATAGGTATGACCCGAGTAAACTGGGCGCGGCTAAAGGATTGCAGCTCAAAGCTCGAAGAGCGGGGTGAAGGATGGAGGAAGGGGGGGGGGGGGTGCTACAGTCACCGTGAAAAGCCAAAGCTCTAAAAAGCTGTCTTCTGATTGCGCGTAACATCGGCTCAGAGCCGAGATTGCTCCATTAATCGTGGCGACACGCGCGCACGGTGGCGGCTGATATTATCGTTTCGTGATGAGGCCATGTCCTAAATAAATATCAGCGGAGAGTGGAGTGGCGGACGAGAAAGAAAACGGAGTTGCGCAGTTGTGGACGGTGGGGTGAGGGCTGACGTTGACGCGAGTGCAACAACACGAAATGACGGTGGGCGGCGTGAGAGCGAACGGAATACGGTCCGTAGCAGAATTTCAACAATAAAACCTTTCTTAAGAATATGCCGACGGATACGGACCTGAATGCGGCGACGGAGGCCCGCGGGCGACCAATGGAATTCAGTTACCGCCAAGTTCAAGCGTACCTACGAAATTTGAAAGCACGGCAACGGAATACAAAGAGGCGCGCGGACCGCGCCGTGCCGCTTCAATAATACGGATCGCATTCTGAAACAAGAGACCGTGCGCCACTGTATTGGCGGAGGACTTTGCCGTCAATCCCTTTTTTGCCATCGTTCGAAATTTTCCAAATTTTTCCGAATGTCCCAGAGACTTCTATATTCCTGCCAGTACTATTTTTCCCCCGACACGTAGAAAACAATGCGGACGGTTCGCGCGTAATTTCGGATGTTTTTCATTCTGAAATCAAACACTCCACCGACCTGCAGTCTCTTGTTCTATCGGCTGCTGCCGCTGCTCCCTTCATGTCATGCTGTGTATTTCTTCGTCCGCATGAATGACTGGGACGTAATTCAGCTTTTTTGATAAGCTGATTAAACATGCACTTTGATATACTCACTACTGGCATGAGCCGCGAAATGCATTTTATTGTGGTGCCACGCCCACGCCTGCGCCAGCCGTCGTGCAGAGAAGTCGGAAATAAATGAATCGGCGGAGGTGCCGTTTTCGACGTCTAAAAGAAGGAATTCTTGGCTATGTACGTTCGTCATGTATTTACATTCCAAATACTTTCTCTCTCGTTTGCCATTCGAAGGGCGCAAACCGTTTTACCCCGTTTCACAGTCTTGGCGGATGTAATTATTCTCGACAGTTTGTGTACCGCAATTATCGGGGAACTGCTTCTGTCCGGAAGATCGCTAAACTCACTCCAAACAGTTGTCATAGTCTCTAACTTCAGATAATTCCAGTGCCTCGTACGCTTCAAAAAAGATCTATCTACGACGTAGTTGCAACTGGCAGAGCAATTCAACATTGCAAACTACGGGGGGAACACTTGTAACTTCCGAACATATTAGAGCTGCAGGCAAAAATTGCATGTAGTACATATTCCGTTCGTGAATGAAATATTGAAAGGCGCCGGGAGATTACGTATTGCGTTTGTGTTAATTAATTGTGCATGCCGTGCGCAGCTTCTTCTAATTAGGTAAAAGGTATACGCGAATCACAAAATATGACATAATTAATAGATGAAAGTGTATTCCATATGCTGGAGTAAACATATGTTTTTCGTCGAAAATTCTCGAAAATGTTATTACCTGAAGCATGCAATATAAATGTCGGATCAGTGATTGAAGTCAGGTAGACTGAAGTAAGCACATTTGTACTGCTCTGTCTGCTGTATTACTTTGCCGTTCCAGTAACTACCGAAATAAATGTCGGGATTAGTCGTAGGAATACCGTGATTTTATATTTACACGATATCGGAGAACACCGACTGCTGCAGCCAGCGTTTTGAACAATCCAATGAAATTTCATCTTCGTTAGAATTGGACGTGAGTGCTGCGAAATCGCACATGTTTCGTTTTCCATGTAGTTAGAGAAACGTACGTCGATACCGGGAGAAACATAGAGTCGAAAAACAGACTCGTCGAGACGATATGAGGGACGGTCACTTCGGTCCCGATGAAGAATATCGCTCGGCTTCATTAGTTACTTTTTATCTAGAAAACGATTCTTTAAACTACCCGCGGCGGACGAAAAGAGCCTTCATGCCGCGTTTCGCCCAAGGGAGTTGAAGAGGTGAAGGGTGAATCGAGGGGTGGAAATCGTCGAAGCGTCTCTTATCGTTAACCCAGCCCACACCCCGTGACACGCCTACTGCAAACGACGTCGAATTTATCGTTATGATTTCAGCGACATCGATATTAAATAGTGCTGTGGGCGGAAGTACGCTAACCTTCTTCCGATGCCGGCGAACCGCCGCTGGGTCATAGGAGAACAGGCCTGTCAAATTCATGAAAAGCGCCGCATTTTTCATGCGCGTCAAAGAATATCGGCTTTCGTTTTTGTTCATTTCCTTTTTCGAAAGTACGCGCTGTCGATTCAGTTCCAGCCTGTGCCCAACGTGTCGACTAAGGGGAGAATTCGACGAACGGTTGCAGATGTAACATTCATTATGATTTTCATGACCACGTATGCATTGATGCTGTTGGTTTTTTTGTTCCCATAAAAATATATCACTTATTGTGTATGGTCTGACACAGTTAACAAATTGAAAGATATACGAATGGAAAAAGTCGTTGTGAAAACCTGCGAACGACTGAAAACGATGCACCATTCGAAAGTGTGACAATTTCGCGTCGTATCTTTCTATTATTGTTTCGGACTCGTATGCTCTAATAAAAAAAAAATAAAAAAATACTAGACACGACTCCATTTGAAAACATTGTGTATTTATTTTTATATCTATCGCGGCACTACGCACAGCAATGATTTTCAAATATTCTCGTAGCAGAAATGTCATTAACCAAATTCTCCTTTCTCTTTTCCAGGACGACAGACGAGGAACTTGGAAATTCTTGGTCAGACTTCAAATCATCACCACGGCATGCAGGATGTATCGATAGCGGAGGGATATAATAACAGTAAGTGATGTTTGCATGCATCGGCATGATGCTCACTAGGAAAAATCAGCAGTGAAAGCAGCCACTGCGAAAATATAAAACACGCCCCGTGGGGAATGTCGTTGGGGAAAAGCTCTCGATGTCGAAAATCAGACTCGCGTGGCTGCGCGAGTTGTGTATGGAAGCCTAGGTCACGGTTGTTGTTGTTGTTCTCGTTGCCTCGTTGTTGCCCATTGCTAAAAGCCGAAATAAACTGCGGAACGGCCACGTTTTCGTCGTTGTGTTAACGACTATGTATATACGGCAGAGGTAAAGTCGTGAAATGGTCCATTTCACGTTGCGGTGCCGTTGTACAGAATCATCCGCTGTAAAATAACTTTACCCTCACTCCGATTCTTGTCAGTGGTCCCTTTTTCTCTCCTGCCCTCTCTTAGTCTACCCACGTTCATTTTTAACGTTCCCCTGAAATGATAAACTTCTCGAAAGCCTCAACTGTTTTATTATGTCCCGAATGATGTGAAGCAAACTTGTGTAGTATTGCACGCGTACGTTGGGCGAGGTGCGTATACATTTCTGTTTGGAACAATGCAGTCTTTATACAGGCATTGACTTATTGTTAGACGCTTTGTGGACTTATTGGATCAAAGTCTCCTACATGAAAGTGCGAAGAACATTTATGCAAAATTAAAAGCATAAATATGCCTATATACAGTCATACTGTGTGCTGTGTGGTTTCATTTTTAAAAGTTATACTTCACGATTTATGATGGACAGTGCTGGCTGACGAGTTCTTTGTAACCCGTTCGTTGTCCGCCGTAATGTCAGCACTGTTGGACAACATTTTTCGGGAATTGCTCGCGAGGTGCTTGCGAACGCCAGTGTGAATACTGCATCGACATCTTGCCACAAACGAACTGTTCCCGGTGATAAACAAAAGATGAGTTCGGTGCGTACATAAACGCGTTCATTTCATGCACTAATTGCATGCACAGCGCAATACAAATGTGCCGATACCAAGCGACTGCGTAATATCGAATATCACGCCAAACACGTTATTTAATTGCATCTGTACATTTAATTTAATGACGGCACAGTAATGGGCACCGCATCGATCGGGTTGCAATGTGCGCAAACGAATAGGTTACTAGAAATTTGATGAAGCGCTTCATATGACGGGAAAGGGCATCCGAATTCGATTTATGCATCGCAGAGGAGCACCTTTTCCATTTCGTTTAATAATGATTTGCATAGATCTTATCAGAACGGCGTCTGACGAAAATCGGGCTGAGACTGCTCCAGGTCGCGCTGTACGAATCGGTGCTTCCGTCGTCGTATAAAAATGTATCAGCCGCATCATAAAAAGCTAACCACGGTCCTCGAACCACCTCCCTAATCTCCCAGCTCTTCTGCCATGGCACAGCCCTGCGTGCTTTTTCTCTCTCTCTCTCTCTCTCTCTCTCTCTCTGTCTCTCTCTCTCCCTTCCGACGAAATCTCATTTTTCCCGTCAGGATTTTACCTCAATCACAGTCGTTGTAGCCCCCTTTGTTTCACGAAATTTTTAAAAGTGAGCTCTACGTACCCGCGCACATCAGGGTTTGGTATACAATGATTCTTTAAGTACCCACCTCCGTCAGACCCCCTCCTCGCTTTCTTCCGTTATTTGCCCCATTCCGTTCCGATCAATAGTCCCGACTCTTTTCGTGATTTCGAAGTCGAGCCCTCGGCGGTTTCGGTAAAGAGGATGAAAGAGAAAGAGAGGCAGAGGGAGAGAAATGTGATGTAGAGAAACGACACATACATACATGCGTCTACACAAATAACAGGAGACTAGGGAGACAAAGTAAGCTACGCAGGAGGCAAGAGCTGCATCCATGGTGTTCGATATACGAATGCTCATCGACAATGGAAAACGACTCGCCTTTCGTCTCCACTCATATATTCCTATCTCTGTTTGCGACAAATCGACTGACAAGAATAACTTCAGCTTTTTTCCCCAGCGTCCTCCCTCGCACGCTAAAATTTTCCCGACTGAAGGAAGAAACGGCGCCGATATCCTTTTTCCCGTTATATCGTCCACGCTGTTTTCCTTTTCTTCCGCTCGTCTTTCACTCCTCGCGCCAGGCAAAACGGTCGGACTAATCAGTGGCGGTGGTTCCGGGAAAATCCTACGGTATGACCAATTCCGCCGAAAAAGGAAGGAAGGGTGCCGTACATTTAGCGCAAAGCCGACATTTCCTTCTTTACCCCTCCGACTCCGGCCAATAACGTCGCGGATTTTTGCCGCGCGAAAATTCCGTCGCGGAGAATTACTTTTTTTCGACATCGTCACCCTCCAAACGTTCCGACCGATAATGCGATCGGATATTCGTATTTGTACAGGGCGCATAATTTAATCCGTCCTGTCTCGATTTCAGTGCCTAATGCGGGTGAATATTAGGCGGTGTTTACTTTACGGAATCGCGAGCGACGCACAACAGCCGCGGGCTCATCGTAAATTCAACGCGGGCAATAGTGAGATCACTTTTAATCGGATCTCATTACTGGCCCGAATTAATCGCATATTTGTTCGTCAGCGATGGTTAATACTACGCTCACGGTTCATTTGCACACTAATCAACCGTATCGCTTGCGTTAACACGTTGATGAGGTAATCCGAGTTGTTCAGACGAAGCAAGGAAACGGTGTTGCTGTGAAGGGTTCCTTGTCCTCGCTGCAACTACAGTTGCCGCCATGGAGCAATCAAAAACGTAACCACGCGCTTGTGCGCATTGAATAACATCGGGCGTCGTAATTCACTGGAATAAACCGATTGTCATCCTTTATCCGCGCAGGCGTGCACATTGCGTTTTCGGGAGGGTATACGTGTGCCTACTCTACGCGACGTGTGGACCGAGTGCATGTGTGCGCTGAGGTTGCGGCACAGAAATCGACAATGAGAATAAATAAAAGCTTTTTCGATTCCCGAAATTTAGTGCGGATTGGCGACGAATGGCTCAAACTCCGAGCCAGTCGTAATTCATTACGGTTCAGAAAGTTGGACAATAAAGTAATGCTTTCTTCCCATTCTTCACTTGTTATCCCGTGGCCGCGTATTACGTATATAGCGGAAGATTGGAACTCCTGGCGTTTGGAGAAAGAGGATTTTACATCGTCCACGCCGGTACTCCGCGCTCTTTAGATATGTCTTGCTGGCGCCTAGAGATCTCAGTTATTACAATTCTTTGTGCGCGCGGGTGTGAAAATCACGTTTCGGAGAAAAACTTGGGAATCCCGTATTCTCGACGCGCGGAAAGGCCATTGAAATTAGCTCAGGTATTCAACAGGTTAATTCTCAGCCAGAGACCATCATTAACCCTCGCTCGTTACGACCTGCACGCCAAATCCTGCGGACTCTCACGTACGCACCGCTCGAACTGCCTATTTTGAGGTTACGAATATTCCTGGGATACGGCGCTGGAATGTTTAGGACATTCTCTGGAGAATCGTACGAATCTGTTAGAATGAAGCGGGCTTTACGAGTCGCGCCGGGGGCAATAATTTTTCGCTGATCACATTAAGAGACGGAATAAAGGGCGCGGACTAAGACGCGGAAGAATATATAAAGGTCTAGGAAGACGGGATAGGCTGAGTGGAAGGAAGCCGTGCTCGAATCTCAAAGTAACCGGGCAAGACCGCGGCAGGGAGCATTCCGGAGACGAAGTGCTCGGGCACTGGCATGAATATGAATGAGGCTTCGGGGTGATATTCTGAAGTGTGAAATAAAATAATTTCCTCCGTTTCGCGTTGCCGTTTTCTGTTCCAGGACGTTCGTATTGTACGTACCTTTGAACGTGCGCGTGCATACGACTATGTAGTTGTCAGCGTTTCGCTGCTATAACGAAAAACCACGAAGATAGGAAAGAACCCAGTACAAAATCAGATCTGCCGAGACGTAATGAAATGAATACGGTTGGGTAGCAATTGGGAAAAATTCAAATTCCTATTATAGGTATATACGACGACCCTGTAAATTGCTATTCGAATTTCGATAGTAGACTGTCTGCAACGATTTTCGAGCTAAAGTTCCACGAGTACAGTGCACGACCGGGAAATTCGTGGGAATGGCGAACGGTAGTAGTGCGGGCGGTGAATAGTTAGTAAACGTTAAGTAGCGAGTTCTGTCCCGGCGTGCCCAGTGTACGTATACACGTACACGTCTACGCGTATCGATTTAGGGGAGGATCTTTGGTGTCCTCAGTAAATCTTCGTCTCGTCTTCGGCTTACGGGTATCGATATCAAATTTAAATCGTACTTATTTACACGGTGGCTAAAGTGACAAGTCTTGTTACTCCCGCGCTGAGAAATACACCAGGCTGCCACGTTTCCTTTTACGATTTCGCCATATCACCGGACAGGGGTTCTCCACTTCCTTTCGCTATTATCCGTCACGTTTCCGTTCTTCATTCCCCGTTTTCCTCGTTACTGGCCTCGTTTTCTGGAGCCATATACCCACTTGCAAATCGTTAGCAGGTGGGGAAAATTGAATTAGTCACGACCACACTTATAATTACAATCCCGTCCTTCCCACCTCCCCATCCTTCAATCATCTCAGTTAGCCGCTATCCTGGTTTTCTGCTTTCATCTGGACCTTCTTCCCACTCCGTCCCTCTCTCTCTCTCTCTCTCTCTCTCTCTCTTCATTCCTCTTTAACTCTTGCAATTTCTCGCTACCTCTCATAGTCTGTTTTCCTCTTTGCTTTCATCCGACATTCTGACAAACTCAGACATCGCTGTAAGAAATATCACTCGTTCCTTCATTCATTTCACGCGAAACTTTCTGGTCATATCAATTGTTGTCAATGCCGATTAATAAGAAAGTTGTAACTTTTTACTGTCGCAGAATATTCCGTAAATATGAATCGATTTATTGGAAAAGTTCATCGTCTCTTTTGCGAACTTATAATCTGTTATTGTGAAGGCATGGTACTGTTATACAGTAATATTTAAAACATATATATCACAATTCAAGTTATTTTTTCTTACCATATTTTTCAACATGTTCAGAATATTTGCCAGAACATTGAAAATAATTACAACTTTGTACAACGAAAACAGCAAATCAATATAATGTGTCATAATTAGTTGTTGCTTTTGTCATAAAGTTTGACTGTACAATCTCTCTATTATTCTTCCCTGCTGTTACATCCTTCATAATTCCGTGCCAACGCATTTACCGCACCTATACAAGCAATAACATTTTCTGACCGTAATCGTCGGGTCTCTTATCTCAGCAAGAAAATTTTTCAAGAACACTTCGTAACTATTCCGGAACTTCATCAACGATTCATTTGCTTAACCGCAACGCGCTAAGCACTGTTCGAATGTTGCAGCGTTTCTGGCGATTCGACGAATGCTAAGCGTCGCTAACCAAGGTGAAACTCTTACAAAAACGTGCATTCTGATTGCAGCAAGCTTTCGGAGAACAAACTTCCGATAAAAGAAGGACGATAAAGCGGATCTGAGGGAAAAGTCATGACTTTCATAAGTCTTTGTACGTTTCCGAGCGAGTCAGAGGAGCGCGAGCTGTAACTTGTTAAAATTCCATCGTGATTTCCAAGCGGAGCCACGGCGGTAAGAGCACGTCGAAAGAAACGCTGCCAGGTCCCGGATAATCTCATGGCACGGATTATTGAGCACGTTTCTCACAAGTTCCTTTCCGTTTACTCGGGTAAACCAATAAACTCTAACTTCATTTGGGATAAACCCTCACGCGGGTTCCATGCTCGTACCATTCGACTTCATGAACGTTTCGTTGTTTGGAAAACTCCTTGTAGTTGGCGGACGATTAAAACTTTCGTTCATATGCCCGGCTATGATCGCGATACTTGGCCCGCTGAAAATTTCGTATAAATTAGTATGCGCACTGGCACGACTTTCTAAGATTGCGATTATACTTCCCGTATGGAGCGCTTAAATGGATCGTTTAGTTCCGTAATGTGTCATTGGTCACGAAGCTGCGATGCGTCTGAAAAGCAAATATCGCTGTGTATTTTCGTTTGAGTTCGTTGTATTTTCAGTTGGATCATTTCGCAGCTGACCATTCGAAGGAAGATCAAACACGCTTTTTCGCAGTGGCATTGAGGAAAAACTTGATAATTTCGAAGCTACGGATGTTTCCCGCATTACCGCACAGGAACGCTGCACAGCCTTAACCGTTTCTTGAATGTGCGGCAGTTTCCGCAAACGATGGAAAACTTCTTCCTCGCTCGGTCGCAATGGTGCATAGAACAATTGCCTGATGTTATTCAACCATAAAGATCTTCCGCTCGACCCAAAGGTCTCAACGAAAACAGCTGGTCAAACTATTGATTAATTTCTTCTCACTCAATTCAGTGAAACTAATATGTTAGTAAGGAACTTAATTATTAGTAAAGTTAATACTAAAATACATACATAAGTACAAAAACAATTAGATAAAGACTGGTCATTCGAGACAATGCTATTTTGGCTTGTTTGGGCTCTGTCGGGGTGGTACTTCTCTGCACAGTTTTCTACATCCATCCATCTGGCAGAGATTTTATTCTCTCTCCAAAAACCAAAATCAGTACGTATCGACATCACGACTCTGCAACGAGAGAACAACATTAGTCAGACCGACGGTAGCTTCGATAGAAACTGATTAGTTGATCGAAATTAATGAACCCCTCGATAAACGATAGTTTGCTCTTCGACGAAAGTCGAGTGACGCGCGATCCTCGCTTTCTTTCCCGACGTCACTCTGGCGTTGGGAAATAACGACCGTTCAGCAAATAGTGTCAATACCGACAGCAAAAAGAACGTAGCGCGAACAAAGAAAGAAGCTACTTTAACGAGAAACCATTGAATCACCCTTTCAACCGAGACCTTCGTCTGGCTGCGGCACCGTAGCACTTTCTAACGCTCGGTTAGGGGTGATGAGGTGTGCTAAGAAAACATCGAAGAGCGCCGCTTGGTAAAGTGGATAGATAGACACGGAGGCGGCTGCCTGCCTCCGAGGCAAGAAGCACGACCCTTAATTTCGTTTCTCGTTAAATCGTTCTTTAACGAGAAAATAAGGCCGCCTTTGAGTTCGGACCCTCGACGTACCAAGAGACGCGATTTCCTTGCTCCGGGTTGTACGGTAATACTCGGGCGAGATGAGACGTACGTATTAGATCAAAAGTGCGCCATTGCTGTAGATCAAAAGCCTCCTTTTTATTTAAGAATAATGAACGAACGATCGTTTCGCGCTCCGGCGTGCCTATCTACGTGCATGTCGTTTTAAGACCTGTTGTGGCTGGCTTCTATAAAACTGTTAGCATGTTGTTTGCATTCAAACCGGTATTCATATGGGTGCGCGCGTGAATTCGTGGCAATTTGGATTGGCAATATAGCTATGTAGTTATTAGGAAATAATTCAATTAATTCTCAAATATTTGTAATGTTGTAACCCGGAAAACAGGTAATTTAGAAGCAATTCAGGTTTTCGATTGCAATCTCATTTCATATTGTAGAATATTTTTGATTGATAGGTAACAAACGTGTTCCGTGTCGAGATCACTCCGTATATGAAGGATAATACTTTTTGCTACAAACGCTCTACAAGATTAACGTCTGTACTATATTCGCTCTCTGACGCAACGCCATGTTCTGCTGTCCTTCTGCTTTTCAGGCTTTTCCTATTCGACGCACTCCATGCGTTCCATTCTGTTGTACACGCATTCCTCGTGGAAACTTACAGGAAGAAATAAATGCACGTCCCGCGATACCACACGCGCTACTTCAAACATAATTCATTCTCACCCATAATCGAGTCTGTCGCACATACCATCACCAATCCCAGAATATAATGTATGTTCTATGCGTAATCTAATTACGGATACTACGTGGCAGTGTATTAACAGAGGAGCTGTCACCGAAATTCATATTCATTAGCATACCTACGTGCGTAACTACGTTCGTAAGTAGTAGTCCATACTCCATACAGTGAGTGACGTGTCGCACCTTTGATTCGTTAGCGAATGCAGGAAGTACCGTTCCGGAGTCACATTACCCGCCGGCGTCGCAGGTGCTCCGCGTGTATGTGGCTTCGCTTTAATCAAAGCTTGTTAATCAGTTTGATAACAACTTTCTGAGCGAATCGTGCATTCGAATTCCAGCGGTTTCTGTTTGAGCGTACCATTCGTTTCCATTAGCAATAATGCATTGTGCGTGGAGGAGAGATGCGATGTGTCGAACATGGATTTTACCCGCCGTTCTCTGAACCTCTGTCCACAGAGACGAGCTGAGGACGAACATAGAATCTTGTTTCAACTCCCTGCCCAGCGTTGACCAGATTTGTTGATATGGTATTATTATATGGGCTTGTTAAAAGATATTTCAACGTACATGACCTAGTATCGGAAATTACTTTCTGTATTATTCAGATGCTCATGATGCAGTCGTTGACACAATTCTGTGAAATGTTTCGAAACTAATTGCTTGTATTCATTGACTTTTTTACAATATGACAAGAGTTTCTGAATATAGTATATTTCATTTTAAGAGAACACCTTGATTGCCTTGCCACAATGTAAAGAATCGCATAGAAATTTAATCGGGTATTTTAGAAATGTTTGCGTTGCGTTTACAATGGAATGCATTTCTTATATAGTAAAAGCAGGGAAATCCATAAGATAAGTACGTATACAGTGACAAAGTACATACTTTTCAATGTGCAATATATTTCGGAGTTCGATGAATATTAGAATAGAAAGCAGATACGCAATATTTCTTTACGCTACCGAGTCATACTGAAACGTCTGGCCAGATAAATATTTGTTCTCACTGATGGATTGGAATATTTGAGTGAATTATTTTCTTCCGTCGAAATTTCACTTTGTGCTGGTACTCATTTCAGATGAAATTGTTCATAAATGTGCCTCAGTGTCACAATGGTTTGCCGATACATGATTTTGCCATATTATTCTCGCACGAGAAATGGCGAAGTTGATGTATTTCACTCACCCTCTCTCCATTTCTCTCTCTCTCTCTCTCTCTCTCTCTCTCTCTCTCTCTCTCTCGTTGTAGAACATTTTTCTGCAGAATATATTCGTAGGAAATGTACATACGGTAGGTGCATGCGGACCGCTTCATTTCTAGAATTGCAAGAGCCAATATATTGGACAGATTCACGTACAAGTGTATTCACATGCTACTGAGCGTAGAAAATAGTACGGTAGTCAGTACGGACGGTGCCGGAATATCCTTCCGTGATGGATTGAAATATCGATTCCGAATTTGAAAAGAGCGCGCTTTGTGCGCGACAGAATGGAAAACCTGTTGATTTCGTGTAAAACGGGTTACCGGAAGTGGAGGATTCGTCCGGTAGTCCATCGCTATTCGATGCTCGTCGTCGATCGAGCCGAATCGCGAACTTTGAGCTGGGAGTTCGTCTCACGGCCAATGCGGCAGTCGATAAGAAGCTTCCGCCCCTTGAACGCCGTGCGTCCGCAATATATCAAAGCACTGTCTTCGTAATTTCCTCCTTGCCTCGCGTAATAATTTATGCCGTGATTCATTATTAATTCCAGCAGTCTCGGCAAGGATAACATTGAAATGGAAAACCTGTTGATCCCGCGCATAAGTTATTATAAAGTTCGCCCGATTCTTTGGCCAGCATTATGTCAACGTAATCTCGCGTTCGCTTGAGACTAATTTTATGACAGGAAGGTGTGGGGGTCTTCTACTAAAGGCATTGCCATTTAGATTTGTAATCTATAATTTTGATGCCCAACGCAATCCATTGCTCGGACTTTTTCGATTACGCGAGAATTACCGAGCGCCAAGGTGCCTGCCTTTCATCCGGCTATGTTTGCCATTAAGAGCGTGACGATTAGCGTACTGAGGTGTTTTACAATAAAGCAGGCCGAACGTAATTAACGCTACTTCGCAATTTCGAACTGCCACTCTTAAAAGAGCTGAAAGTCGAAGTTATCCAGAAGCATGTCTTTTTCTTCCTCTCTCTCACCCTCCCCTTTCCTCAGCTCTCTTGGCCTCCCCCTGGTTGCGCCCTCCTTCACAACTGAGTCTTGGTCTCTCATTCCCTTTCTCGATCTCTTTCTTCGCGGGTTCTTTGTGACCATAAATAATTCAGGTGCTCGGGACGTCGTAAAGACATTAACGAAGGTAAAAGCTTTTAAGGGCGGAGCAGACTGAATCCTCAACGCCTAGTTATTCGGCTTTTACGATAATAACCTGCAATTCTAGTGGGTACTATATTCTACAACGATACGGATACTTACATTCAAATCAAGGCTACGTTTTTAAGATACGCGAGTCAATATATGCGGCCAATGGTACTGTTCCATCTTCCATCGTCGTATTGCCAGCATTTTTCATGATCGATATTTTTTGTTTCAGATTCCGAGCTACCAAGATTCGCCGAGGAGATACAGAATGTGACGGTGAGCGTGGGACGCGATGCTTTGCTGGCGTGCGTCGTTGACAATCTTCGAAATTACAAGGTAAATTCAATGACCGATTTTTATTAACTCTTAAATCTATCCAATTGTCCTGCACTTTCTTTCCCCGTATACACAAACGCTTGCGTATAAAACTTTATTACCATTTTATGGATATGTGTGCCGCGAGACACACTGGTGTGCATACGTCAGGTATACTTCCGTTGGAGAATATCGTATCGGGGACTCTGCATCGTTTTATCAGCCATTGCACAAAAGCATCCTGTAATTAACAATTTACGCACTCTCGCACGGCAACGTTCGACATTCTCGCTTTCGTTTATCGTTAGCGTGTCGTACTTATCGCTGGACACTGCTGTAAACGTTGAATAAGCGCCCATTAGCCGACGTGATCACGCGAGGACGCATGAAAATAGAGCAGAATTTTGCCAGCGGTACACGCAGACGCTTACCGTTACCGGACCAATTTTTCAGACCAAATTAACAGAGTATCATGCGCGCGCACGGGAAAAATACCCTCTCGCCGGACGGGTCTGAAAAGAAGATTTTTGGTGCGCGACAACGTTGCCAGCTGAAAGCGGAGGAAATCTCCGCGCCTCAATCCGATGTTTTTGTGCAAATGAAAATTATGGGAGAACGTTGGTCTCAAATCCCTATGGCGTACACGGTTGGAAGAACGCGAATTGGACTTCTCTTGCTTTGCGTGACTTTATCAAAGAGCACAGCATAATTGCCTCGTTTTCCTCCAGTTAATTGAGATGGCATAACAATGGGACGATACCGTTCATTCAGACTGCTTACGAAGAGACACACCTATCAGAGATAATAACCCCCTGGCGAAAAGTGATTTCTCTTTGCTCACCCAAAACAACAACGGTTTAAAGTCGGGCGTCACAAACGATGCCGCGCACCATGTCCCGTTAAATAATTTGATACCTTGCAGCTGTTTATTAAAGTGCTGTTAAACGTCCCGAAATTGCTCTCATGCACGCTTGCATTCTCGTTTTAATTTACCGTTCACCCCGATAATATATATGTATTATAACACACACTTTTTGGAATGATTTATTGCAATAATATGAAACGTTTGTGAATTTATGTGGAAATGAAGATTCTTCTAAAGCAGACTTGCATTTTTGTTCATGCAAACTGACCGTCGAAATGACTAATACACAAAGTAACAATGATTCTTTTAAACGATGTACATGACGGTATAAATCTCTAAGCTCATCAACTTAATCAAAAGTACACATCCGTATGATACGCAATTCCCCGAGTATAAGAATTCTTTGATTTTCACTCAACGAAAAAATACGTTGGACGTTGGATATATTGAACATTTACCAGCGAAAGATATGTGACCCATGACCACTGTGAACGTGCTAATACGACGGTATTACAATACACATATTTAAGAAACGTAAGTCGTACTGTAGCTCATGATCAAAAGATATGAATTTGTTAAACATTTCCTTCTTACAACGTCTACCTATCTGCAACGTGTAACATCTCCCTGCAAACGAACGATGCCTATTATATTTTTTAAACGTACCTGATCGAACCACTGACTAGGAAATGTACAATCAAATCCTGTTGTATTAGATTATACTACTACCTAGATATATGGAATAGACAGGGAATACAGTAGTAGTCGGGAACAGGGGAGGCTTGCTTTGAATCGATCTGGAATGATTATCCGTTCCCGGATTATGCCAGTGAGTAATCCTGATGATGTTTCCCGGCATAATCTGCCGTGACAAATTTCCCTGACTGGAAAGTTCACTTCGCGATAAGCATTTCCTTGATCTCATAGCTTGCTTGAATTTATGCGCCAAATGAAAGTCGGCGCGTATGCATGTATTTATTACAGTAAAGGCATAAAATACAGAAAATATGCACATTTACTGGATTCGTGCTTTCACTGCCATATACTTGTATATGGACATTCATTTCTCCAGCCGAGTGACAAATTTCCTTTCTTTGTCTAATATTGTCTACTTCAGAATTTTAGTATCACGCACTATTGTGTGGGCTTATCTGTTGCAGGTGGCATGGGTGCGTGTCGATACGCAAACTATACTATCAATTCATCATAATGTGATTACTCAAAACCCACGCATCTCACTTTCATACAACGATCATCGTTCGTGGTACCTTCACATCAAGAAAGTTCAAGAAGTCGATCGAGGATGGTACATGTGTCAAGTGAATACGGACCCAATGAGAAGTCGGCAAGGTTACGTTCAAGTAGTTGGTAAGTGATTGAGTCATACAATATTTATCAAGGCACTTCCACGAATAATTGGAACAAACAGAATGGTTCTGTCCTATCCATACCTCGCATGAAAGGCAACATTGTAGAAATACGTGTAGTTTCCGTGCTACGTTAATCGACGGCTTCCCAATCACGATACAAATGAGTCGATAACGTCAAATAAATTGATTGAAGGGTTGAACGGTTTCAATTTTATGGGATCAAAGTTTTGAAAAATGCACGCTTTAGTCGTCGCATATCGAACGGATAAAAGGGTAAACAGATTTAAGCTGATTGATGTTCTTTCGTTATAGTACCGCCATCGATCATTACCAAGGAGACCAGCACGGACATGGTAGTCCGAGAAGCATCCAATGTGACGTTGACGTGCAAAGCGACTGGATATCCGGAGCCTTATGTCATGTGGCGCCGGGAGGATGGAAAAAACATAAACTACAATGGCGAAAGCGGTAAGCGGCCAATCAATTTTTCCATTTTTTTTCATTTCCGCCAGATCGACTTCCCCAAGAGACTTCACGTCGATTTTCATGTCCACAGCAGAAATTACTTCGTTTATAGCGCATCTCCGCGTCGTTACGTATTTGTGTCGTTCGTTGTCAATAAAATGACACCCCTCCCGATAATGCATTTGGTGATCTTTCAAATCCTGAATGACATTTCGCGGTTGGATGAGTTTCATCGTTTAAATATACACAATGCGCTGCACGTGCAACAATAAATTTCTTTCGGCGGAAAGATCACTAAGTGAAGTATATCACGCTTGTATTAATATACGAAAATGATCGATGATGATTACGTTTGTTCAAAAAGTAGCGATAGATCGTTTATAGTCAGATTAAGTGGCCATGATTCGTGGTCGCAGTAACGATGCGTTGTTTGAAAAGTGCGGAAAGCAAATAAACAATTTTGTATGATTGTTGGGAATTTTTAAGCAGTTCAATGTCGTGAACTAATCGTAAGTAATTGGTCGATATTTTTGGGGTGTCGATGATTTTCGAAGCTTTTAACTTTGACGGCTGTGGCAGAAGTGAATCTGGCTTTGCTCTCCCTCAATAACACGGACTCTGGCTAATGCAAATGTCTGCCTCTCGTGAATGACGTTCCGCGGTCCGGCGGACGTGTTTGTTTAAATAGCCGTTACACTGTGCGAATGAAAATGAGTCACATTCATGAACACGATCGGTGCCGTGCCATTGCCGTTGTCGTTATATGGGGTGCTATGATTGTGCTGCAATGCAGAAATGACAGACTTCTATTTTTCTTGCAACGTCATAGTGCTGCGGTAATGGACAATTTTAACGGTCGATAAATTCGATGCGATTAATTACTGATTGGGAATTCACAGATTAAATCGGACTTCAGGGTCAATTTATTCAAGCGTTTCGCGCGCGGATTCGGTTGCTCTGAAATATATGTCGAGTATCTATTGTTATTGCGATTTTAATATCTACGGAATTTAATAATGGGAATATGGGCAGCGTCTCGTAATGATGTATGCAATATTCTGTATATTATGCTGCCTGGCAAGGTCTATTGAATATGCCCAGAATCGCTTTAATTTCATTTTAGTAATCCGACCTGTCCGCTCATAATCTGATTTTTCCTGTAAATTGTTGGAGGCGATCACTGCATTTAGACACCGTTCATACGAATGTATTTTTATCCGCATACATATCGTATTTTAATTTCAACGATTTTCAGAAAATTTTGCCCGTAATACACGACATTCGTATCCCATCATATCCAATATCGTTGAAGACCAAATTTTGGGAACAAGATATTATTATGAGTTGTCGGGTTCTCTTATTTATCCGCGTATTGTTAGACAAAAATTATCTTCGAGTTTTCGAGGCAGATCCAGCTTGAATGAAGGTATTGTTGTTATAAAATGCTTACCGTAAAAGCGTGTAACTTTTATGGTGTAGATTTTCCAGATGTTGCAAGGGTTGATTAAGTAATTGAAGTAGGGATATAACTCGCCGTTCTATACAGATTTGCTTTCTTTATTAATTTCCCGGATGTACAATGTGCGTATATCGTAAGTGCAGACCGAATACGTTCAGAATTAGATAACACGTCCAAACCGGCTTTATGTACGCTCAACATTGTTCTGACCGGGCCGCTACTTTTAACGATCAATTATTACACTGGCTGTCCGACACCAAAATTCGGTCGGACGACTAACTCGCGGTCAAAATGCAATTACTCAGAAACGCGATACACCGTGGCATACCGTGAAACTGGGCCGTAATATGTTGGCAAGGGTAACGTTTCGGTATTTGGCTAGTTTAGGGGTTCGCGTTGTTCCCCCTACGCACTCTGTAAGGTGAAAGGAGGTGAGTGAGAAGAACGGAAAGTGTACGTACGTACATCATTGAATTGCTCGAGCGATATCGTCCGCTCGACTTTCATGTTCTCGAAAAGGGTAAGAAGTTCGCGAAAGAGGAAGTTTAATGCCGCCCAGAGAGGATTCTATAAATAAGGAGGAAAGGAAAGAGGGATGATCATTTGATGAAGATTATCGGAAACTTGTCTCGCGGTGCTGCAATGATGTGCTAGAGAGCAGGAATTTTTCACGGCTACGTAGATGCAGCTGCGTCAGAAGGAACGTTTTCTAAATTTAATGGTTCGGGCGCTCTGGGCGGCGGAAGTTTCGTACTCGTGTGCGGTGCCGTACCGAGTCGTCGACGGTGTTCGATCCACCGACCAACCTTTTGATATATAATCAGCCCCAGTGGAACCAATCAATATTCTCGAGCATCGCGTGAGAACAAAATACGTAGCCGCGCAGCTTGTGCCGGTGATTCCTATACGTACACACGGACAGAATCGCGAGAACGGACAGTGGATGAAGAGACGAAGATATTAATCGATCGATCGATTTATTGCTTGCATTTTAATCTGGCTTTAACAATGATGGTCACGTTCGTAAATAAATGATCGGCCAGTCGTCGGGTATTAGAGGCCACCGAAGCCTGTGCTGTTATAAGAATGGCAGGCGTGACAGTGGACGAAGTAGCGGCACGGCGTAAGTAGAGCGTCCGTCTCACTTGAATCGTCTCGATCGATGCTAATTACCCTTTCTTAATTACTAATTATAGAGGGAGTACAGAGACGTGGCTCTGCTTCCCTCCTTCCTTCCACTCTCCCTACTTTCTCTCTCTCTCTCTATCTCTATTCCCCATTCTTCCACTCCCATAGCTTCTTTTCCTCTCGCCTTTACTGTCTCTTTTCTTTGTGGGGTGTCGGTAAAATGTACACGCTGAATCCAGACGTCGAGCGCTTGCAGATCCCGGAGAATTCTTCCGACGCGTTGGATAAAGGCCGGATTTAATTTCTGCTCTAATTTAAATTTGCATTGTCTCTCGAACGTAGATACCTAGAGATGCACTCTTTCACAGACTCATCCATTCATTTACCGCTTCGTGGGTTCGCAATTGGTATTGCATGGTAGTGTACGTGTTCTTGTACGTGTATCGATCATCATTCGATGACTATCGACGATATGACGCATGATTGTGATTGTATTCCCGTATCCTTATTATGTTAAGTGTGCGACGTAAAATTGGTCTCTAGTAATAGTTACAGTTTTATGAGACACCTTTCGCAGAAGAGGGTTCATTTCTCACCCCGTCGTCAGCAGATTTAGCGGAAATATTCAATGATCTGTCTTACTAAAATATACGAACAATTTGTCAGAATTACCAATCTCCTAATGGCTTCTACATTAACCAGATAAACGAATTCTTTTTTAAACAGTCCCGCACGAAGCTACTTCAATGCTCTCACCGGTGTGAAATAAGCTCACACGTTCCGTTAATTTCGGAACGTCCGTTTCATCCATCGTCAAGCCGAACGTAATTCGTCTTGCCACGGAAAATAATTCCATCGCGAACGAGAGGAAACATTATCCGTAGCGCGATTAATCTGCCCTCTTTGACTTTTCCGGCCGACAAGTTCGCACGAACGCACACGCCGACCCGACGTCAGATATATCGGCATAATTGGGGGAAATATCGCGGTGTCGGTTATGGCTCTCGCACACCGAAACCATACCGAGAAGGCTAACTGATGGGTTAGCCTGTGGAGCCCAAGGGACCTGGACTAATACCATTACTTGCCGCCTGATAGCCTCCAGACATACCCCGGAACCCACGCCGCGTGATACAGTCGGGTGTCGACGAACTCGGGGTGTAATCTTGCGCCTTTTCGCCTCTTCCTTTCCTGCGCACTTCTTTCTCGTTCCCCGCCACCAATTCGCCTGACTAAGAGCCCAGAAAACCTAAAAAGAATGGCCGAGAGAAATGAGAAAGCAAATCGAATTTAGCAAAACTCTCACACCGACGAGTCCGTTGGCCGGAAGGTGGCCGTGAGGTGGCCGATCGGCAGGGACCGGGCGGGCGAGCGAGCGGTCGGGGCTGGATAATAGGAGAAAGGGCTGACGGAAGGATGGCCGGTACGTGCGCACCTGTAAGTGAGAGATTTAGTTCCTCCGGACAGGCTCGGAGTCGATCGCACGGAAGGATCGCACGTTGCACTCGCGAAGCGCGGGACGCAGGACGTGAGACTCGAGAGAGTGTGTCGGGAAAGGAATAGAGAATAGAGGAACGGGAGGAAACGATTCGATGCAGCTCGTTCATAATGCGGCTGTTGAGAAAACAGAAGCGTAACGCTCGGCGCGGTTTCCTCTTGGCGGAATTGTCGCGAGGCCGAAACAGAGCAGGACGTGGAAGGGTGCTGCGCTCTGTGTAAGACACGAGAGCGCGTGGCTTTCTTCTTCGTAAGACCGTTCACTTCGCTACAGAATAAAGTTTTCTTGGCCGTGTGTTGGTGCACGGTCCGCAGCCCAATCCTCCCTCCATGCAGACCCTCTCTCCTCTGCCCGCAACCGTTTATAGAGACGTGTACACGTCGACACTCGTCCACGCCGTTTCGCGCGCTTCGTGCCCAGAAAATGCGATTGCTTTTCTCCACCTTTTTATATACAACGCCTTCTGAACACCCCACCGCCGCCCTTTTTCCATCCCCTTACCACCCAGTCGAATCTCTCCTCCCTCCCCATCAATGCCAACCGGCCGAATGGGTTTCCACGATAGACGAACGATTCGAAATGTGTGTACACACCTGTATGCCCGCATACGCGTATAACGTACCGTGTACACGTATGTCCACAGTCCCACTGTCGCTCGACTGCGTACTGCTCCTTGTACATATATGTTGTCCGTCGTATACATCTGTGCGATTATCGTCGATCGATGTACGTGTGTGCTTTGCACCTGATCATAGATATAAGTACACACTCTCTCTTCTGCGTGTACACACCGATCCATGGTTATGTCGTACAGGTGTACGGTCAGATGGGATGTGTAGGCGTCTACATGTATAACCGTGTTTATACATATGTACACTTGGCGCCAGGTGGAACGAGTGTGTCGTACCATGTGCGCATGCACGTAGCTCTGCTATCTGCGATCTCTCGATTCGCCACGCGCTTGTGTGCTCTATTAAGGCTGCGAGACATAATGCGACGCGACTAGAAAATCGAAATCAACGATAACAATGTTGGGCGGGATTTCCTGATGCCAGCGAGCATCAGAAATCTGAGGTACGTCTATGGGAGAAAAGGTTGTTTACGCTTGCCAGAGACATAAGCGCGGTTTGAAAGTAAGAGAAAATTATATAAACTATGATGTCCCCTTTGGCAACGTGCGCAACTAAGAAGAAATGCAACAGTTTGTAATTATACTGCTGGCGGTACGGTTTGCGGGGTAATTGTTAGATGCGAATACAGAATTTCCAGTTTGTGACGAGATGTAAAGGAATTTTTACTGCAAGGAACAAAGCATTTATTTGCTTTATGCAGTGCGTAGTTTAAATGCCGCCAGATACGCAAGATAATAAGGTCTCGCATTTTCTAACCTCTAAAGAAACCATTGCTTGTAAATTTCATATTTGATATCGCAATATAGACACAAATCTATGTTACAATGACAACGCAAATATAATCATTAAAGCTGTATTGTACAGGAAGTGATGAAATTCTGGATAAATCTGAATTGAAAACCTGCGTAAAAAGTGACTTGTGTGTTGGCAGCCATGCGTGACGCGCACACTGGCACCTTTAATACCAATCTGTTTGATGCAGTCTTACAATTAGTTTTGTTAGCTGTGTTTTGCGCTGGACGCGAAAATATCGGCGCAAAATTGTTAAGCGGCTTAAAGAACGGCGGGAAAATATTATATGGAAATGCAGCCGTTCGCTACTGGGACTGGGCAATGGATCAAATTCAAGAACTGTGTCGTTATTCAATGGAAACTTATACCATCTCAGTATCGAGTGGCGCGTATTGCTGCGATTCCAGTTTATAGGTCTTCCGCACTCTTTCAGGTAATTTAAATAAACGATTCCGTTCGGCCACAATTGCTCCTGGAATTTCTCCGCTCATCGACCCACCATTAATGTAAATATATCGGCCGCCTTGCAGACAATTGGAGAGACATTAGCCACAATAGTCGCTGCGCGAGGACATCATCCCCTGAAATTGATGTTGCCGGTTATCTCCTGGTAATAACGCGAAAAAGGGCACTTAAAGCTGCGAGAAAAGAGGCACGGGATGAAATATCGACGACCCATCCACCGTTTACGGGGTAGAATACATCACGTACTAATTCCCAAATAGCTAGTCCGGCCCTACCACCGCGCCTTCGAGTAATCTGTCCCGCTTATTCTTACGATACCGAATGGAGGAGGACGAAGGAAAGGAGAGCAACGAAGGGCAGAGCGACGATGGGAGGAGAAAAATAGATAGGGACCGACAGATCGTGAGAAAGAGTGTGGGTGAAGCGAGAGAAGAGATGTTATGCAAAGTACGCCGCGCATCGACGTGAATGGGCGTTAATTTATTCCGCAGTTCCTTTATATGCGTCCTTACTATGCGGACGTTAACCCTTAAACGGGCAGATGAGCTCTAAAGGATCCCAACGTCATCGCCACAAACGTGATATTTTATGGAAATTCGGGCCCGTTTCCTCGGCTATCCGTAAAGCTGGAATTTAGGCAAGCTAAACGGCTCGAAGCGACAGTTTTATCTGGGCCGCGCATGCGCCGAAAGTAACGGGCCATCGGTATCCCAATAAGCGTGTCGAGCCGGTCGAGCGTATCGGCTATCGGCACTGATTCGGCGTGCCGATAGTTTGGTCGCGCACACGGCGGCGCACAAATTTCGTCTCTCGTAGTTACGGCCGACGAGAAATGGCCGACAGGCGTGAGTGCTATTATATTTTCGTACGGTCGCGCTCAACAGATACCATTGCACGCGCGAATGACACTCAATTGCATCGCGTAATCCCTACGTCACAATTTTATGCCTCGAATCACGGGTAAAAACGATCGAATAGCGCAATTGATGTTATCTTTCGCGCGCAGACCGGGGTCGGCGGGGTTCGATTTTAATAGGTAAACAGAGGATCGGCGGCATTACGCGGGAACACACGAAAACGTACGTAATGATTAACTCGTCCCGATAATACCTTGCGAATCGGGGGTGGAGGAACTTTATTGCTCGTGTATTTCGCCGATACAATGGCGTCGCAAGGAAAACACGATAAAGATAGAAGCGCACGATTCGAGAGAACGCGCAGATGAGAAAGATGAGGAAGGTAGACTGACGAGGGAAGCGAGGGAGTGCGAGAAAAAAGATATAATAATTGCTCGCATATCCCTTTGTTCGCGCCGCTTGAAGCGTGTCGGACGTGAAATTCCATTCGCTCGAGCCATATTGCGGTTTCCCATTAAGCCGGAAGTTTTAAAGGTGCCCGCTAAACCGGTAAGCGCGTAGTTCCAACACAGGACCCGCGGGACTACTTGATTAAAACCCCTGAAAGTCCGACCCGCCCGCGCCGGCAGAATCTCTCGGCATCCGGCATTGTTTATGAAACAATGGATAGGTTTGCCCCCGCAGCTTGTTGTTTGGGGCCGGGCTATCAAGGACTCGCACCCTTTCGCCACCCACGCTTCCACCTCAGTAACGCTAACCAAATGGTTGGCCTCTGATTACATTCCTTTCGCGACCTTCGTCGCGACTTTCTACGTTACCTCGCTCCCGAATGGTCAGCGAATTTGTCGGCGCGCCACAGACCGTTCGTCAAAACGTTAAAATTCCTTGCGCCAAATTGCACGACAATGGTACGCACACGCGCCGCTAATACTTGCGCGTACTTAAAGAGCGAGTGCCACGCGCAGTGGATGGCGAACGTGAATTCTGGCGCAGTAGTTTCGAGTGTACATTGTCAGACGTCGACGGCAGGCACGGCGCGTCATCAGTGGTTATATACTGTGCATTATCTGGCAGCGTATCAGCGCCCGCTATGCGACCGCAGCACGACATCCGCTTTAATACGTTGTGACGAGCTTGGTGAGATTTGAAAAATGTCATTACGATTCGGACGCGCGTTGAACTTTACGAGCGGCGGCATGTAAATACGGAATGAAGGACGTAAATGTTGTCGGCTCGAAGGGACAGCCTCCTCCCCCGGCGCGGCGCATGAATTGACGAATAATAATGTTCTTATCGATGCAGCGGCGAGTTCTCATGATTGCGAAAGCGAATTTCAACGAAACTTGAATAACCCGTGTATTAATGGTGCTCATGAGAATGCGCAGAATGGTGTCTGGGACGATTAATGCTCCGTGATCATATTAAACGATAAAATGGCACGCACAATGTATTGAAGTGTAACTTGTATTCATGTACTTACAACGATCCTATTGTTCGTTCAATGGTCGATCGAACATCTGCAAGACTCCCTCCGAATTGACGATGCGCTTTTACTTCTATTGCGAGAAATATTAAATCGCTTTCCTACCGCTGTACATTAAACTCCAACGTTTTGCGTTTTCACTAAATCCCGCGTACCTTATCAAAGATGCCGCATTCCATTAAAGAACTATCTTTATCGCGATCGCTTCGTGAATTGAATTGTAAAAGTCATACGCACGATCTGTATGCGAATGTAGTATGAAATCTAATTATACTGTGATGCAATACGGTGTAATATTAGCACATTAAATCTTTCTAAGATAATGCGGAAAACGAAAGGAAGTTTAACGACCTATTGACAACGGTATCCTAACAATCTGTTATAGAACACGAGTATACTCCAAAGTGTGCACGGATACGCGTGCATGAATCGAATATTCACTTTGTCGTTGAATTAATGCATGAAACGCAGCTTAATATGAAGTGATTAATCTTCGTATTGCTGGTTCGCTATCTGTAGCTGCGTCGGAGTACAAACGAGGAAAGACTAGCAATGCAGTTTTAACAACTGCAGAACCCAGCGGATGCGTAATATGTTATGCTGTTAAACCTGTCCCACGCAATGGCTATACATTTCGAAACGTAGCACGGGTTACACTGAAATACAGCGTATGCAGAATAACTTCACCGGCATACGGAGAATGATGAATCGCTTTATGTAATTCAATTACACGTTTCACTACGGAATGAAGAACGAAGCAGCAATTACTATATCAAGGGTTAAATAATTACCCAGCGTGACGGGTACTAATGGTCTGGAAGATATCAGGGTAACCAGAGAGTAAAATTCTATCTTGCCACGTCGACTACGTATGAAAATCAATTAGTTACCACGGTTGACGCATGTTTCATATCCATGCGTTTACGTAAAGTGCTGCTTGCAAATCTATGCTGCGAATTATTTGATCGCTCTAGTTTCAGAAAGAATTGAAACTATCTGCAGACGGAGTTGATGAACCTGTATTTTTCAACACAAACACTTAGGCATTTAGCGGAGCGTACGTTTAACTAATACATGCAATACTCGAGATATCCGCGAAATGAGCACAGATGAAAAATAGAGACGGTCTGGAATGTCAAATGCTCGTTGCCTTGTGACATCCAAGAAGCGTTTCAGCACGCGTATCGATAAAGGTCTGAGTTCTCAGGGCTTCTCGGAACCACCACGCTTTCATCTTCGAATTACCAAAGACGGTTTACTTTGAAATTACAGACGGGATCTATCCGATACAGCTAAGAATGAATTGTACTAATTAGAAGCGAAACCTCAAAACAGATCGCCTCACTCCGTGCGCCTTGAAAGTGCTATTATATGAATATAAATATATAGTAGGAGATCTACAAAACTTGTTCACGTTTAACTCTAATATTTTCAATCGAATTAATTCTTGTTTCAGTGAATGTTGTTGATGGCGAGGTGTTGCACATTGTCAAAATAAGTCGGCTGCACATGGGAGCATACTTGTGTATTGCGTCAAATGGAGTTCCACCGTCAGTCAGCAAGCGTGTCTCGCTCCGGGTACAATGTAAGTTCATACTACGATTTTTGCCTCCCTATGTCAGTTGTCAAATTGCCATCGAAACATACAAGTGCATCGCACGTTGACGTCTAAATAACGTTGTTCGGGCACACATCGCAGAATTTGAGATTAAAGTTGCCTTCCGCTGTGAGTTGAGATCATTGGAGTATACTTTAGATCGTCCATCTACGTGCAAATAATTACAATGTTTTAGCGGAGATTGAGAAACAACTTTCAAATGTTTTAATGGATGCTTCGCGACCAGTTTTCGTTAACTCCCTCGCTTCTAACAAAATCAATAACCCTGAATGTCCCCGACGTCAGCGTGTTGATATCACTGATTGAAAAAGTTTTCCATCAAATAATTTTGCTCGGTGTTCCGCCTTGAAATAAAATAAAGTGAAACTTTAGATGAGCCTGCCTGATAAGTTCTCGCCGCCAGGTGTTTGATGCGTACACGTTCGAGCAGGTGGTTTGTCCGTGTGCCACTCAGTTACGCAGCAAACTATTAATAACTGCGAGAGCGGTACGGGAATGTTCGTCCGGGCAGGTTGGAAAGTGCAGAATTTTCGGCGCGCCGTAGAAAATTCATGGGATATCCGCAACGAATCCGCGCGGCTAGTTCTGTTTGCGGGCGAGTTTCGACGTGAAGAGAATCCGGCGGGAAAGAGCGTGCTAAACACCCACATTGCATTGTTACCGGTGCATACCGCATGCAGTCTCAATGAGAAGTGGCTGCTGTTCGCTGGCCGAGCCGCCCTTGTAAGCCCACGATGCATTAGGTCGGTTTTCAACGTCTCATTTAATCGTCGATTTACGAGCGGCCACTTGACCCAGATATGCTCGATGTACGTCCGTTCATCCCCCACGTTACCGTGTCCGACCCACCCCCCACTCCCTTCCTCCTGCCCATTCCGTAGCCGTCTCTCCTTATTCTCGCCTGCCCCTCAAACCTCTTCATGGCCAACCCGCCCCACAGCTTTAGGGTGCGAAACGCGTTTCCGCCCCGTCTTTTCCACCACATTAATCTCTCTCTCACTCGCCTTCTCTTGTTCTTTCTTTGATTTTCTCCTTACCGCAGCTTTTTCACTCCCTCCCTGCTGCTATTTCTACTAATCGGCATCCCTTAAGTTAAGGTAAATGTTAATATCCCTTCTTATTGGTTAGGGAAATTGATTCGTTTACCGCGGAGAACGCTTTACTGTGCGCTTACGATTTGTGCGTCATGGAAAGAATTCTTCTTGTTCGTTTGTTTTTAACGGAAGTAATGATAAATACGTGTATGCGGCGATCAACTGTTAATGAAGAATGTATTGAGGATATTGTTGGTAGTGTATTCTTTCTAGTAGACAGTGGTTACATTTCTGGATTCCGATATACGTAAATGAAATTTCTCATTCGGCATCATTATGCATTTATTACAATTTAATGGTTCCGCGTCGCAATATCGAAGTAAAAGTGCGGATCACTTTAATCCTACAAATGCTTAATATGAAGCACGCATCAATGTGGCGTAACAGATAAAAACTTCTCTTGCTGTAAGATTGGATCCTGCATAGTGGCGTCTTACGTTCACTACTCATTGTTCCTAAGTAGGTACGCTCTCACCGTGAAACCGGTATAAATTGATTGAAATTGCTTTGGAGGAACATCGAGGAGATTGCGTCATCGGCTGGCTGTAGGTTTTCGATTTATCGATGACTCGGCCGTGCCGGCTGAATAAGGGAAAGAGAAATCGTGGGTGGAGGATGGGAGCGGGAATGTAAGAAGCTCCGTCTATGGATCCGTACGAACTGCTCCCGTTGGCAGTAAATCGTGATTTACGCTGGTCCGTAGAGAGCCGTAAGGCTATGACATGATATTGTAGGTCTCGAAGTGTCCATATCGATTGTGAGGCGGTGCTACTGGAATAGAGTGCAGGCAAATGTGATTGCACGAAAATAACGATTACTTGATTTTAGCTTGACCTTCTTCGTTCAGTAGCATACGACTAATTACAGAACGAGAACGTACAGATATAAACAGTATTTGCCGATAAATCAAATGATGTGCCCGCGTTTCATGGCACATCAATGTCAGTTTCCGTGTACTGCCTAATATTGTATTATTTTACTCAAGAAAGTGTGTTAATTCGGAGGCTACTGAAATCGAACCGTGTTTTCATATATTTCCAAGAGACCTCTTTGCTGGGATTTGCATCTGCAGCCTGCCGCGTGCGTCGATATGCCGAAATGCGCGACCAATTTAATGTACCAATGACGCTGAGGAAACCGTAAATATGATCGCAGTTTGCAGCGCTCGGTTTCAATCGATCGATGAAGCCGGCACGGCGACTATGTACGAGCTGGATCAGAAATCTAAGAACGGTGTCAGCTCTTTAAGCTGGTTTTACCTTTCACAAGAGGCAGAGGCGCAGCTTTATTCGTCGAATCGAAAGGAATCTGTGCAAGCTCGTGAAAGTACGTGAATAACAAAGGGCAGGTTCGAGAATCCGGCGAGTGTCGTCACGCTGGCAGTCTAATTTATGAAAGAGCAAAAGAAAACGGACCTTCGTGGTGAGCGGCAAAGTGGACTTGCTTTTCCTGCAGCTGGTGATATAATTGCTAGGTGCGGTTAACTGATTCTGCAAGCAAGGTTGATCGTATTACGCCGCGGGCAGCGGAGGTTGATTTGTGTGATTGCGTCAATCAACCATACCGCGGCGTTCAATGAACAGATTTTTATGTTAAATTCGCGAAATAACGGCGCTTAACGGCGTTCTTTCATGAACAGTTTCTATGTCAGATTTACCCGTACACTGAATGTAATTATTCTTCTTCTCTCTCGTTTTTCTGCCAGTTCCACCAATGTTATCTATACCGAATCAACTGGAAGGCGCTTATATCGGACAAGACGTCACGTTGGAATGCCACACCGAAGCTTATCCTACCTCTATCAATTATTGGACTACAGAGCACGGTGACATGATAGTCTCTGGTAATTTCAAGCTTCGTCACACGTTCTAACACTTTGCCGTAATTCGTAATTACCTAATACTCCGAATGCCGAACGAACGGCAGAAAGTGTTTGTTCCGCTCTTGTGTCCATCAAAGTGTCACGCGTTTTACGTATTTAATTGTTGTGCTCCGTCGCGACGACAAATCAATTATTTAATTCACTCTTTCATTCCCCCTATACAATGAACTATGTCTTACTGGCCCAGGCAATTACCATTCGATTGCAGGTGATAAGTACGAAGCAGTGTACACGGACAGCGGCTACAATAAGTACATGATGTTGAAGATAAGGAACGTCGGCCCGAAGGACTTCGGCTCGTACAAGTGCGTCGCACAAAATTCGCTTGGGGGAACAGACGGTGACATCAAGTTAGACGGTAAGGAAATATATCGAGATACACCTTACGCGAGCGAGCGAAGCAAACGACGAAATTTACGCGGCCTCCGTCTTCTTCAATTTCGTCCACTAGTCAGTGAATAAATTTCCTCCTTCTCCACGGTGAATTATGTAGCCCGCTACGGTATTTTAAGGATCAGCGAAACCGTTTGACGTTACCCGACAATTGTACTCAATTATTCGGAGACATTACGGGCACTACGTCCTAATGGCAAAGTAATCGATTTCCGATAATCTTCCATGTAAAAACTGTCGGGTCTCCGCGGATATCGATCGCCCAATGAGGTCAAGCATCTTTTCCGTTTTAGCTGTCGAACAGGTAATTGCCGACAAAATTTGCCGGGAATATATTTACCTGAACGGAGCATGCTCTTATACGTCCTCGGAGGAATAAATTGGGCCGTGTTAAAACTTGAAGGAGCCATGTTTCCTAGTCGTACGGCTGGCAAAGAGAAAATAGCGCGAAACGTACAGAGTGGGACTTTGACTTTAACATTTCGACGCATCGAATCTCCTGCCGTTGGATAAGTTGGGCCGAGAGTGGCATGAAATTGATTTGCTGAAGACAGATTTGGGTGGCCCGTGAAGTCGTGAGTCTCCGCTCGATCACAATATAATTGTTGAATACGCACAGATACGTTAATTTCTACTGCCGCCGGAAATCCTTGAAATTCTCCGTACAATTCCATTGCGTAACTTTATGAGCGCAACAATAGGCGCGATAATATATCCTTGGCGATATAACATCGTATTAATGCCTGATACCATAATATCGTTTACGTGATATTCCTGGGCTTAAGTTCTGATACGATTTATTGATAAAAACGTGCAGTCACAATGCATCCAATGCGAGTAAATTTTAATTCTGTTTCTGCTGATTCCGAACTATTTAACCGAGTATACGCAATCGATAGAAATTATACGGTCCCATGAAAGAGTCACTGAACGAATGCGCGACGTTGGCATTATGAAAATGAGACTGTTAAGAGCACTGAAATAAAAGGTAGTTTAAAGTGGTTCGAAAATAAGAAAGGAACACCGAACTAGGTTAAGATATATTCTCGGTTCGTCCCGATGTATAACGAGAGCATATTGCAAACTGAGACGAAGACGACGTTACGTTAAACGTTAAAGTGTGTCAACAATTGATTCTGCTACAGAGATTCCTGCTCCGTCGACGACATCCACGACCCAGGTCCCATATTATGTAACGTCATCAATGAAGAAAAATGGTAATTAAATCACCATCTCCACCCAAGCGAATTCTGCCTCGTTACGCATCCACTTCTTTGACCGTCATTCTTACCATAAATAATTGCCATCTGCCAAAGAGGCGTTGTTGAACATAGGCAACCATGAATCAAAGAAATTCGACGGAATTAGCGTTCTCTTGTAAATCGGGGGAAAATTTGCTTAACTGGATGCGGAATTAGGTAGGATACCGTCGATATTTAACCACTCACCGTTTCCCCTTGCCTCCCCCGTGCGCCCCGTCTTCGCAAGGACCTTTAGGAATTCCGCACTTATTTATACCTTTTTTCAACCTCTTCCCTTGCTCATCAAGCTCGCCCCTCCCCCGCCAACGAGAACATCGATTACCGCATTTTACTACCCACTCCATCCCCCGTCTGTAGAGCAGAGTTCCGAGCGCGAACCGTTGGCCCTGTGTGTAAAGGCGCTCCTTTTATGTGATGCATTTTAGGTAGGAACGGTAACAAGAAATTACGACAACGACCTATCGACTACGAGGTTGAGGAATGGCGAGATCCAGGTCAGTAAATATCTATTTTAACATGCTCGCGCGTAACCGAGGCGTTCCTCGCGACAATGCGCGATCATCCTTCGCCGACTCCCGTGTCGTTCTGAGTAATTAGCGTAATTAAAACCTCGTCAACGTTGTTGCAAGCGCGAGCGACGGATAGGCTCCGGCGAGAAGGGGCGCCGCCGCCGGGGGCATGAGAGTGGGAAGGGGACGAAAGAGGGAGAGGAGGGCAGACTCGGTCGAATCCACTAAATTGGCAATGCTCGGTGATCCACTTTATCCACGAACGAATTACTTCGCGTTACTCCTTCCCTTTTATCGGCCGGAAGGGGGATTTTACTGTTATCCCTTCGAGGTCGAGAGATCCTACCGGAGGTGTATGTATGTGTGAACGTCGGTACTTTTACAGTCGCCGCCGTGCTACCTTTCCCTGTCGTGCCGGCGCGGGCGTCTTGGAAGTCGCCTACCAGAGAGGCGAATGAACGAATATGCGCTTTCTCAAGAAACTTGGAATAGAACGTAGCCATGTCTCACCCCGACTCGCGGGGTATCTAAAATTCAATTGCCGGAAACCGCCGGATCGATCGGATTATTTTATTCAACATCGTGTTCGGATCAACTTCACTGAGCTTTATCGAGCTGCTGGCTTACTTCGTTTCATTTGCGTTTCTGCGCGGATGAATTAGTGCGACGGTAGGCGCGGCTGTGCGGAAATATTCGCTAAGTCGAGTTATACTGCGAACGTGTTCGTTGCTCCGGTGTATTTTCTGTAGCATTCGTTATTTGATTTTACTCTGCCGCACGATCGATCTTGTGTTCGTGATAAAGATATCGGGGTACAATTTCCGCTTACAATTTGACGAGCCCACTGCAGTAGATTTTGTCTCGGCCACTACCATTGGCACGGAACTTGAGAAATGGCTTTGGTCGAAGATTTTCCCGAGCTCTCCCACCTTTCAATTAGTGAAAAACGAGTTTCGTTGACCTGCGGCCATCGGCCGGCTTCGAGGCCGAAGCAGGAGTCGGATAAGCGAAGGAATCTTCCTTATTTTCTTTACCGGTCTGTCTGTGTCTCCAGTTCGTTGACTCACCCTGCTTCAGTTTCTGTCCCCTGCCGCTTCCTTCGCCTTCTTCTCCGTCGTCGCTTTGCTTCTGCGCCGGCAATCGATTGACATTAGGTGCACGTCAGAACGCGTACGATAAATTGATGGTCGCAATTTCACGCTGAGAAACGAATGGAATACATATGTCTGTCCGTGTGCAGTGTATACGTATGCGCACACGTGGTGTGTACGGGACGCGGACGAGTCGATAGATACGTGTCCGATAGAAAGACGATGGGAATAGAGGCACATTCGTGAGGTCTCCTTTTGTCAATTAAACGTCGTTCGGGCTAACGTTGTTCGGTCGTGTAAAGTCCGAAGGACGTGCGACGGTAAAGAAGCTGCAAAACGCCAGGCGAAATTTTCGCCTGTCACCGGCCATGCGGAAAGTCACGTACTGCGGATTTTACCCGTAGGTGGGAATAACTTTTTCCGAACGGACGTGCGCGGTCGAGACCGCTCTTTTTTCGTCGCCGATGCCAAGGCGAGGAAAGACCTATTGCCGCGGAATGTCTCGCCTCCCGGACCCGTTTCATGATCGTTCGATAGAGAAATAGGAAATAAACCGTGTACGCTTCGTGTACCATTCATGTTCGTTTCACGCACGAGCTACGTTCATATTATCTCCGCAAAATGTTAATTACCCCTGATTTACCGCCGGCTTTGTATTTTGTTCGTGAAAGAAAAACGGATATTTATCGCCGTTTATGTTTAACGATTCTCCCCCGCATTTACCCATAAATTCGTGTAATAAAGTTTACTTTGAGAGGTGTGTAAAAAGAATATGATGTGAAGTCAATAAATTGTGGATTTATCGCCGTACATACGCCATACAAAGCGTGTTGCATTATACCACAATTCGTGACAAGACAAAACACGTTTCATTTTGATGGACATAGTAAATAGTCATCCTACACCTTCGTCAATGGTATTCGCGTCGAGGAACGTTATCGAACTCACATTAATGCCACAGGTGGTAAGTGTTGATTTAACGTTGTGCCATTTTATAAGCCTTCGACGCTTGAAATGCCTCATCGAGCCGCGCAATGAAATTAAACAAGTACAAATCGGTGTTAATATGCGCAATAAATTTGACGGGTCGAACAGGTCGAGGCAAGCGAGTGCCATTAAAAATTTTCCCGCCGTGCAGTGCATAAATTAAAATTTCCGTCGCCGTATAATGGGCAAAGCCAACGCACATTATTCAATTCCCCGGGATAACGAGCAATTTAATGACTTCGGGCATTTCTTAGCCTACGTCCGCTGACCAGGCGCGATTTAACAGACGTCGGATTGTATTTAATCGCGAATGAATTTACTTCCCACCCTCTGCCTGCCATCCCTTCCACTTTGAGTGTCTCTCTCTGTCCCTCGCCCGCTCCCTCCCACCACCACTTTTTCCCTCGCTCCCCTTTCGCCGTCGCTGAGCGCTTTATCTCGTTAAAAAGGGATTTCAGCGAGCTGAACATCGTAGAAATTCCGTAGACCGAGAGTTCGCTCGAATTTAATTCCCAAGCGCGGACGAGCGAAAGAGCGCGCGCGCGCGCCAGCCCTCTCACTCACTCCCACTCCCTCTGCTTCTCTGCTTCTCCCTTCCACTCTGCTCCTCCACCCCTTTCGCTCGCGCCATTCTCCCCTTCCGTCGTCTCGTTTCACATTATCCGCGCAACTCGTCGTATTTATCTTCCGTATCCGTACTCTCTCACGTCCACACCACGTATGGCCGCGCCGGCGAACGAGGCCAACGGAAACGAGAAGCAGACACGGGCCATCCGCATCGGGTATATCCTTAAGCATTGCTGCTCATCCGTTTCGACGACCGCACCGTAGTAGAGTCGCGCTAGGTGAAAATACGAGCGTCGCGCTTCGTGCAAAAGATGGCGGTATCAGCGATGACGTGCGTGGCTGACCTGTACAAAGTGGCCGCCGTCGATCTTCCGTACTGTCCTCAGCTTCAAGCAGTCGCAATTACCGGCGGCGAAGACACATTCGTTTTCTACCCCGGCTGTCATTAATATATTCGGAGCCAGAGTCGTGTTAGCCGGACGGTTTTTATTGAGAAATGCGTGTCGGTGTGCAGACGGCAACGGTGCTCATTGATGCGAAAACTGCCAAAACAGTCCCGACTCGATAACCGAGTAGAATGAATTTGGCCGATACTAGGGGATGCGAACATGCAGTCGGACACATTTCGCAGCGGCTGACGATACTAAATGTTTCAAACTCCAACGCAAAATGTTAAAATGCTCGATTTGTTTCACTCAATTTTATCCGGCCGTTCGACGCTGCGGATATATAATGCGCAGTGAAAATGGTCGGCGTGTGGTCGGACGCATCAACGAAAGCAGTGCTAATCCATTCCTGTAATCTGTTTGACGGTCGTCTATATTTAAAGATTTAATGTGGAAAATAAGTTGTTTCAGAGTCATTTTAACGTGATTAAAGGAAAAGATATTTAAATAGTTAATAATTAACGATTATCGATGTTATCTTCGATTTGTCGAAAGGTGCATTGATTCTCTTAAAATTATATGTATATGCATTATTAGATTACTCTTTTGAACCGTATCATGCAAAAGTGACTAAATGAATCATGATATTTGAAACACTGAAAATACTTTATCCGCCATCTGAAAATATAATCGAAACTACAGCCTAACGATACCGTTCCTCACTATAACTCTTCGTTCCACACATACCCATGCTCAACTTTACGGATCCAATCCAATAATTTCAAAAAAAGAACAATTAAACGGCCCATATGAATGCGTGAAACATTATATAGGACTCATTTCCACCATTCGGTCGAACAAGTACGATTAAAGGTATATCGCTCAAGAATGCCTCTTGGACTTTAAAATGATTTCAGTACCGTCCTATGTCGTTTCCTCTGTATTTTCATATGGGACAGGCGAAGACGAATTCCAATTACGTTCGTGTGTTTCGTACATGTTCCAATTTCGTGCTCCTCCTCGTTGTTTTTGTGTCGGAGGAAGCGTAGCGTAGCTATATTTTGCTTACAGATTACGACAGGGATTACGGTCCAGCGTCGATGAGGCCTCCGGGCGACCTGCCGGCAGTCGCACTGAGTCTGTGCTCCGTTCATCGGCCTCAGCTCGTTCTCCATCTTTTCCTGAGTCTTCTGTCGCTCCTACTACCCGCTATTAGGAGGTGATTCTCACGTCGCGGGAACGGGGCTTCCAGTTCTAGTGTTTATTGGACGGTGACCGCGCCGGGAAAGGTTGCCGGGTCGAGTCGACTTTCGGCATGCCGTCTCCGGATAAATGGCGGACGAGTGCGACAACAGGGGGCGCGCTTCAAATTATTTTCGTACTAAAAACTAGACTTATACAGAGATTGTGGGAAGTGCTCTGTGAGGAGTTAGATAGAGAGAGAGGGGGGAGAGAGAGAGAGAATGAGAGAGGGAGGGATAGCGAGAGAACGGAGAGGAGAGAGTAAAGAAATGAAGATTATATATATATATATATACATTAATGTAATTACGACGATATCAATCTATATATACATATAGATTGTGTAAGGACACCTGCAGCGAGTATCGATAACTCTTAGGCTTACGACTGATTGCGGAGTTTACACAGTAACTCGCTTTACGTAACAAGCGTCCTTCCTCTGGTGCCCGAAGGACGATCTCCCTCGCGAGTGTGAAGGCGAACGAAGTCGCGCTAGCGCGAACTGGGAATCCGAACAGTTTTCTAGAGACACGAAGACGTGCGTAGGTTGCGCGAATTTTCGCTCAACATCAAGCGAGACAATACGGCGATCGTTGGATCGCTCACGGTAATCCGCTTTACGAATTCGTGAGTTAAGGACACTCTCACTCACAATCAGACCGAAACGCGGATCCGAACGAGTAAACTATTTTTCATAATCCGCAATCAATTCATTTATTCTAAATTAATGTTTTTCGCACCGAAGAATTCGGTGCGACGCGGTACGTCCCTTTCAGTGTCGAGAGGATCGATCGGAAAGATGGGTTTTTCATTTTATTGCTCGCGAAGGAAATTGGACGATCCGCGATAACTCGCGCGGGCTTCGTCACTGCGTTTTAATAAGTTCAATCTTTGCATCGTCGATCGGCGCTCTAGGCGAAGTACGAAAAGGGCCATTAGCGTCGCTAGACTTCGTATTCGATAAACGTCATACGCTTTCTACTGAACGCCACTCCGGCGGGCAGAGTGAAAACACATTCGTACAATCGGTATTTTCGCCCATGACTTTCATACTGGCATGTCAAAGATCGTGCTTCGCGACACTTCGTTTCTCCTTTTGCGGCGGTACGACTTTTGTAAAAACGATGCGAAGCGAAACACACGCGGACACTATACCCAGGAGAATATACACATACGTACACATAACGAACAAACAGACAAAAAAAAGGAGGAAAAAGTGATGGAAAATATAAATGCATATATTAAATATAGACATGTACGTAAGTACGAAAAAAAAAAAAAGAAACCGTAGTTGTGTCGAGACGAATCGCAACCGGGGGAAATCTTGTCATTAGATCCGTTTGATTGGCAAGATGGCAAGGCGTGTACGTATTTGCTCGAGCGCACGGGGCATCTCGGTGAAGAGCGAGATTCATCTGTGCCGTATTTCGCGGAAAATACGTAAAGCAGCGTGCATGCTTAGAGAGGGGAAGGGTAGTAGTAAGAGAAATCGTTAGGTAGCCTCGAATCATCGACGATGATAACGCAGACAGTGCTTCGTCGCTTGATTTTGCGCGATTATACGCGAACGTCGCTCGGCGAACAGTGGACGTTGGCATTCTTCATCGTGGCCGCAGTATGTATGTATAGGCAAACGATGGCTTCGTCGGAAGATTCTTCATCGGGACATTTCGTCAAACAACCGGCCAACCTCTCATTCTTATCTTACGTTGTACCTGACCGTATGAATTGCTGTCGATGTTAAATTCGAGCGAGATACACGAAATAAATGAATGAAAAAGAAAATAAATCATTATGCGCCTTTGCCGATTGATTCTGTAAATATTGTAGATATGTTGTGCTGTGATCATTCTGGCTTGTCGTTTATGCGAGGATGACTCGAGGCTGCGCTTGTTGATCTGTGCATGGACATAAAAAGAGCGGAAGAATGTGAGAGATTAAATAGAGAAAGAGAAAGAGAGAGAGAGAGTGTGTGTGCGCGTGTGTGATGAGTGATACTGTGAAAATGTTGTGCATAATATATACGCATTGTTTGAAATGGTATGACAATGTTCGTGCGACGATGTGGTTTAGTAGAGCAAAAAAAAACGTTGAGACTACAGCGATAATAGATATCTCGGATTAAATTATTATACCGTTATTAATGTATCATGACCGATGCTTTCACTATATCGAACAGTTTTTATCCATTCGCTGATTACTTTAAGTGATGCATCAATCGAGAGTTGGCAGGGAAATACCTAATAGTGAAACTGACGGTCTGAATATCTTAATAAATCGAATACATGACTGCCATTACATTTGCATACTTTATTCCTTAGTACTATAACAGACTTTTTACAACCTGCCTACGTTTTAATTATGAGACATACCTGTCCCGAAATAATGTTCGTTAATACTTCGCTTATTCATACACGTCTAACAGTAAAATATATGTCGCAGCAAATTAATTCTGTGAGAAATGTAAGTACATATTTAATTAATACTTGAGGTTTAGTACCTATTATATCGCTTGCAGTCATTGCCGTGCATGATCATTATTGTTCAATTATAAGCATGTGACTTTATCGCGGTATCCGTTGTTCTGTTTCGTGAAATTGACGTACATATGCCGCAAATGGAATTTTGATAATGATTCTGCATATTACGAGACTCATTCAGAGTATTTTTTAATTTTATCTATTATAGAAAACATCGGCATCGTAATAATTACTCACTACTTTGAGGTGTACCGTACGAATGAAGACACCTACGTTTCGGGAATAGTTGGTTTCTTTACATGCGTATGCGATCATATGGGAAAATGTGACTCGGAACCATTTTCCCCAGAAATGTATAATTTTCGCGACAGCCTTGATCACCTTTCAATTAATCGACATAATGTGCACCTTTGAGCGGTTATTGATGCACGTAATTATTCACGATGTAAAAAGATTTATCCATGCATTCATCATGGCTGCCAAAGGGATTCATTCATTCGAGTAATCCTGAATTACAGCCGGTGTATATTGTGCGCGAGGATTATGTGCACAGGAAATCATTGACGGGCGGCTCTGTCGACACATGCGGAATCAGAGGGAGAGGAGGGAGATAGAGAGAGAGAAAGAGACGGGCTGAAAGGATAATGCATTCATTTCTACATAATTTTATCGATTTGTTCAAGCTGGGCATGGTACTATGTAGTGTCCAATTGCGACGCCCGTGAATATCACTTACATGCATATTCAATGTCCAAAACGACACTTGATAACGCTTAACAACTCTGCATCCGTATGATATAGTATATCATTGTCGAGTAAAGAGATATTTTGCAGGTCATAGTTATTTCTCCAACGCTCGATCAAAATTGGGATCTAATTACAATATCGCCTTTGTGTCTTCAACGTCGACGAATACGCATGCATAATGAAAATAGAAATAATTCAACAGGCAATGTTTGGCGACTACTATCCGAAGGCTTGTTGACGAACCTTACTGGCAAAGTGAGTAGGAAGTCCGCGAACTTGTACATCCGTCTTTCTCCACAGCCTTTGTCCTTCGACAATGAACTTAGATCGATGTCTCTTACTAAACGCAGGAGACGAATGCTGCACGGTTTCTTGTGGCTGAACTTTTTCCGCGTTAACGTGGAAAAGGTTACAGCAACATCGACGCCTCCCTCTCTGTCAATACGTATTTCGACGCTGTTCTTTTCGTTCCTTCCGCTCTTTTAGTTTCTCGCATTCTGTCTCTCCGGCACTCCCCTTTCCTTTCTTTGTCCGTCTTTATGTACGTGCCCCTTTTTAGCCTCTTTCTTTCTATTTGTTCCACTCCTTTGTCAGGCCGTATTCCTTGTCTCTTATTGAGGACGTTCTTTCGCGCTTTTTCGCGGATTGCCACGGATGAACAATACAGCGTCTAAAAAGTCTCTTGTCGATTTTCCAAGGCACATCATTCTGCATGTGGCCTTTAATTATCTTCGATGCGTCGTTAGTTCAGTTGATTAATTAGTCTTTTAGTCGATCGAGGCTTTCAATCGCAATGTGCTTAATAACATCTTACTAGTTGCGTGTAATTATGTATAAATACAATGACTGGCATAAAGTTACTTTCTTACAAAATGGATCACGTTTCACTGTCAACCGGTATTACAATTCATTATTCACACAAAGTTGCTTCATAGTTCGAATTAAACATTTTATGAACAATGAAGGTGTCGACGGCTACTTCTTTAGTCGTTCCTGATGTTTTTATCGTCTTTTTTTAATCTGGACAAGTAATTTCTCATTGCGACGAAGAATGAAATACTAATTGTAAGTAGTTCCTTCGAACGGCCGTTGGCTTCTTGAAAGCTCACAGACACAAGAACTGGTTGCGAAAGTCATAGATCAACGTCGGCAAAGGTGTGAAGTCTGATAGAAGCCGTAGGCAGATGTTTTATCGAAACAGAATTTCAAACGAACAATAAATCGGCGCACCACCTGCACCTAATTCACGGAAGAAAAGTGGTGATACATTTAATTACACCTTGGCGAGATACCAGCGGACCGAACGAGAGAGGCATTATTCTTCCGGATCATTTGATAAGACAGCAGGACTATCGCTGTCTTACACTGCCAGTGCTCCCGTTGTGCGGTGAATAAACATGATAGACAACTGTTCTTTTGAACAAACGCACAGTAGTCACGATTATGTTGCGACGATATTGCTGACACGAGTGACAGGAGAATAAACGAGCTCATCGCTCACACCACGGAGTCGCCCCAATTGCAAAATACAATGGAAATATTCACAATTAAGGAACTCTGTCTAACAATAAGGGGATTACCGAGCGTTTTTCGTTGATTAACCCCGACAATCCGGTTAAAATATTCACCCGTCCCCGGCAGATAACTCGTATTGGACTTTTGAAACGCGTGCAGCTGCGCAAATGAGACAATGGGTTGATTACACAATAAGCGCTTCTGCAATAATGAATTGTAACTCTCTCAATAATTGATCGTCGCATTGACGAAGCCAGCGATATCGTTAGAATTATGTTGATACGAACAATTTGTATGTAGGTAGGCGCCATTGTTTCTTGACATAATAGATCGCGACGTACAATAGCACGTCCGCATTGCCGAGGCTCGTCCATCGTCGACCAGGCTCCGACGTTGTCGGCGAGAGTGGGTGTCGGGGTCGCTCGGAGAGCGTTCCTTTTTTTTTTCTCCTTTTTTTTTTGTCGCAATCCCACTCCCGCTAACCGACCCCTACCCCGCGCCAGCCGCGAATCGCGACGCTGCGCTTGACAAGCCGCATAAAGCGGAACACATCGACCGCAACGGAGGATTTCGGCCAACAGGAGTTTTCTGCGTTTCATTTCCGCGGTTATTTACGCCATCGCGATTTTGCAAATTCTGCATTTGTGCCGCGGCGATGGAGGCCGCAATAGGCAGGGTCGTGCTGTGTTAGGGTTTGTTGATCGCCGTGACGTGAGGCCGACGCGAAATACGAGCCTCCAGCGTGTGGTGTGTGTGGCCGTGTGTGTGTGCGTTCGACGAGAAAATGACCAAATTGTGAAAAAGAGGGGACGTCGAAAGGTCGAGGTCAGTGACACGGGGAGGATGAGAAGAAGGCGAGTTAGGGAAGGAACAATCAATCAGAGCCTGTGTCGTTTATTTCCCTCTCCCTCTCCTTTTCATCCCCCCTGTTCTTCATTCTTTCTCCTTCTTTGCCCCCAGGGACGTGGAGAGTTCCGCGAAGGCGGTGCAAAGCTACCCTCAAGAAGCGACCCTGGGGCTGATTGTTGCCAGTTGGCAGTCGGCGAACTGCGACAAGCGATTGTAATTAAAGAATAGCTGCGACGAAGGTGATGAATTTACATCGGGGATCGAGCGGAGAACTTTTCTGGTTAAACTTAACGACACCGCCTCGTAATTCCGATCGGCTCCGTGCATTCTTCAATACCAGCGACGCCTCTAATTTTATTAATCCTCCGTACTTTCAACGGCGTCGCTTTACTTAAATCCGCATTATTCCCCGTATGCGGCGTAATACCGTTACGTTAGAACGGAGAATGAATGATTAATCTGTTAGTTGAAGTCAATCAGTAGTCGTAAACGATATTAAATGCTACCTTGGAAGATTCTATTCTCAAGAGACGGTTCGCCGAATAGAAAACAGACGTGTGAGCGGGCGAGAAAAAGGCCGACGAAAATATATTTCAGCGGGCCAGGCTCGCGTAGAGTAGAGGATTAATTGTTTCGCTTGCTAAGGGTAGCCAGAAACAACGTAGAGCTTGAGCGGTTCACGGATTATCTCGGCGATCACTCTCTCGCTTCGCCGGATACTGGAGACGTCGGCGATAAATAATTCGGCCACGAGGACTATGGCGGGCGACGATTCGCACGAATGTACATCCACGATCTCTCGCCCGGCGAGCACCTCTCCTTGCACGAGAGCATGCAGTAATATTATACGCTCTCTCACCTCGCATCGACACTTCTGAAGTTACTAATTACAGGACATTATCGACTTTCTGAAGTTAGCGCAGTTTCCTATTCTCCTGTTACCCTGGCCATTACTGGTCGGCACGGTCGTATTCTCGAGATGCCTCTCGGTGATCGGAAAAGCAAACTTCACGGGCAGCCGGGGTTCATAATTCGCATTAATTGAGTTGTGCCTCAGTCCCTTGAATGTTTCCAGAATCTCGATAGTTCGCTCGAGCGGCACTCGCGTTTCACTCTTCCTCCTTTCTTTCACCCTCGTTTTGCGCCGCTATACATGCGATAATACGTGGGAGGCTATTACGTTTACACGCTCGCAGGGCGAAATTGACGACGGTATAATGGCGCGCGCCACTGGGCATGTCGGGATAGTTTAGAGCACCCTGTCTCCCGCGAGCGCACGGAAAGGAATTACCCGCGCCGGGAATCGCGCGTCCCTCTACGTTCGTGCAAAAATAAAAAGGGAGCAGAAATCTGTCCACTCGTTTTGCAATCGCGGAAGCGCGAGCAGCCGGGCACTCTCTCATTCGACCTCGTTCCGTTTCGTTATTCCGAGAAAATAACGTACCGGACAGGGAATGCCTTATGGTTTTCGGATCAATTCGCGTCGTCGAGGATCGAACGTAATCTCGAAAGTGTCTCTGCCGGTCCTATGGGACAAGCTCCCGGTTCGCACTGGTACGTAGGTGTACGCGACTGTACAAGCACCTCGTTCTCTCTCTTTCTCTCTCTCGTCACCCTTTTTCTTCCTCTGCAAGCAACCCTCTTCGTTACTCACTCGCTCTGTCTCCCTCTCTCGTTTCTTTCCCTTCCCTTCCTCTTCCCTCCACCGGTCATCTCGTCTGCTCGAACGCACGTACACATTCCCAGCGAAACCTCAGTCTGTCTGGGCTACCACGGATTTGTTCCGGACATCGAAACCCATACGGTTCGCTGCAGGCGTCGAAGTCAACCCCATTAGAGCTCTTCTGGGACTGGGAACGTATAAGAAGGAGTGCTCGATGACTTGAGTGGGTTGAACCTTCCCGCCCCTATCTCGATTGCTTTTTCATTTTCGGAAATTCACCCGTGAATCTCTATTGTGACAGGAAAGTGTTATCCGCGATTTTCGAAATTCGCAACGCTTGCGCTTTGGTAATCGAATTTTGCGAGTTGCATCGCTATGGACTCTGTAGAAATCTCCTTTGCACTACGCATACCTTGTTTCGCGCGAGTAAACTATTACGCGCAGCAGTAATAAATGGCGTTAATGATATGCTTTCCGCTGAAAAACAGAAGAATATCTCTAGTTCGGAGTTGATGTATCCGAGTTTCACAAAATGCGACTTTTTCGAAGGAAACAGTGGAAAATGAACGTCGAAAAAGCTGGAGTGTGACAGGGGGAAGAGGGGGTGAATGAGAAAGAGAGGGGAGTGAAGAGAGAAAGAGTACCGCTCTGAAATATGAAGCGAAGCGGAGCGGCTGACGTTACCAGAGACCATGTCACATTATTTTTGGAACCAGCGATGCGCAAGTGGTTCCTGCACAGTCAGCAATAAGCACGATTTTTTTCCTAGGTCCGCTCGGTAGAACGGTAGAGGCTATCGTACGTCAAAAAATCCTATTATCCGACCCTGATCCTCTCACGACGAGATGGAAGAGATCGGAGGACGGCGGGAACGCCTAGTTTTGTTCGCTCCTCTCTTCGATGCCTCTCATCGTCTGGAATTGAATCTCTTCGGCAAAGTTGCTTCACGAGAAAACCCGCGCAACCATTGTAGCGTCTCAGTTTTCCTCGAAAATCCTACATTTTTACCTAATCATAGTTGATAAATTTTGTTAAAAATGCCTGGTGCTTGTGTGCAAGTGAACATATACGCGCAATGCGTGTACAGGTCGCGGAAAGCACCGTGGTACAATTGGAAACGAGATAACTCTATTTCCAGCAACAGATGAAATGGACAGAATAGTTTTGGTTTGAAATAATAAGCTTCGAAGATTAGTTATGGGTATTCCTTAGAATAGATCAATTTCTGCAGGTAAGTGTGAGAAGTGACGCTCTGTATAGCAAGACTATTCTACAGCACTGATTACATATGTCGCTGTTTTCTGATAGATAAGTCTTTTGCTCGTAGCGAACGAAAATAATTGTCGGACATTTTTAATCTCTACTTTTCCTCAAAGAATTTTCGGTATGCCGCTCGCTCACGGCACGATTATTTACTCCTCGCTGAACGAAACATTAACGTGCCGGAAAAACTAGACGAAGGGTCCGTTACCGTGCACATTCCAACCGATTGACGTTGCCAGTCTCGCTAAGGAATGTTCTTATCTAGAACGCCGAAACGTTTGCATCGATGTCGACGTAGCTATCGGGGTTGATAGTGCCGAAGTAAAGAATATACGGGTCGGAGGAAATATCGGGACATTCCGTGGCAACCGAAGGGCGACGTCACTCCTCCTGGCGCCAAACGGTAATACATTATGCAGGCCACTCAAACGACAGTCGAGTATCCGTCGTAATAAAGAACAATATTCAGCTCAATTTCTGCCTTGTTCCGTAAGACTTTTATCACCCCCGTCCGCCGGCATAAATAAATAATATCCCCTGCAGTGTCTGCGTTCCTCTCTGCGTTCCTTCGTCTTCATCGCGCGGTTATTTCGTTGGCCATGTTTATCGCCAGGAATTTTACTGCCTGCGTACAGCAGGCAGTCGCGTCATATCTTCGGCGGTTAATTTGCATAACGTTCGTCATTGTCCGCGACATGTTACCCGGAACAAAAAGAAAGATCTATATTTACGAAATTTTTCCTCAAGTACGACGTTATAGATAATGTTTCATCAAAGAACTGTGCAACGCAGTGTGCACCGCACCCAGAGTTTATCCGAAAGACAAGTTGTGCCGTAAATTGTATATGAAGTTTGCCACATCCTGCGGTAGCGCGGCGATGTATCACATCAGCAAACTAGTCGCGCGACATATGTATGTGTATGTAACAAATCGTCGACAGAATCTTCGCCGACCAGTTTGAGCTGGAAGCGCTGTTAGTTGGCTGACTAGACGGTGTCTCGATCTACTTAGCGATTGGTAATCTCGATCTCTCAAACGGGATTTAATAGCTCGTCTTGAGTTGTGCAATTAGACCCGATTAATCGGCCTCGTTTAATCCAAATCGCTGCCCAGTTGCCGGGATTTAGCAAGGGGGCGGCGGCGAGGGCCGAAGTAACAGAGAGAGAGAGAGAAAGAGACAGAAACAGGCCGAGAGGTGTATCATCTTGCCGTGCATTTAGATATCGGCCCGGAGACTCGGAGGCTCGGAAACTCTTTCCGCCTCGTATAATTCGGTGCTCGAATCATGAGGAGCAGCACTGTTCACTCCGCTTCTAAAGCTCCGTCTCACCAATATCAAGAGAGAGAGAGAGAGACTCTCGCCGACTCCATTGTCTTCGGGATCGCAACGAGTGACGATTTTATTGCATCGCGCTTGCCTCTCCCTCGGCAGTCGGTAGTCGGCAGTCGAGTGAGGAAAGAGAATAGAACGTTCCTTCTATCGGACTGCTATTGTGCGTCGCGGCGACTTGACGTAGTAATATTCAGCGACTGCTGCCTCGAATCGCGCGGGCGACATTGCCTGGACATCTTGTTAGTCTCGCCACCTCTTATCAATTTCGAACGACGAGCCGTTGGTACGGAGCATTTATTAAATCCCTCGTCCTCATTGTCGCGGACTTCATCACGATCTTCAAGAATCCCCCGGCACTATTTACCCCGTTCAAAGATAATGCCGCGTTAACGGAACGAACGTTCCTCCGTGCGCATTATGAAATCCTGGTAAGCGGGCGGATAAAATTGACGAGGATATTCGAGGAGAGCGGAAGATTTGCCAGTTTACATCGGCCAGCGCGCGGTAAATACACTGGCCTCGGCGAAAGTCGCGGAAGTATCGTTTTAAGCACGTTTCCTCCTCGCTGCTCGTCTAGATGCGGTCCCGCGACGCCGATGGTCTGTGCGCGGCGGAAGCTTTATCGCCGGGTCGTCTCGCTACCGACGCCGACGCCGACGCCGACGCCGGGAGCAGATGTTGCCATTGGACACGCGCGACTTAAAGGTGCCGCACGCACGTGCCCGTACCGAATCTTTTCGAGAGTCCTCTTCCAATAGCTCGCGACGCGCGACGCTCGGCAATTGCATATTAAATGCGCTCGCATTATCTCACTTCAGCCGTTCAGCCGCATGCCACTTCTCGCTCGCACCATCCGCAGGATGGGGATATGAAATATGACGGTGCCATAAGAGAACCGCCGGCGCGAGAATACTATCGCTTTCCAATAGAAGGTACGTTAGCCGAGGGGTGGGGAACGGGTCGGAGAGTGGGCAGCGAGGAAGAAAGCGGCGAGAGGAGCAGGACGGGATGTAGGAAGTAGCAGGAGAAAGAATGCGCGAAGCGAAACGGCGCGGCGGTGACTCTGGAAAAGCGCCTAGACCGAAGAAACTGAAAATATCATTCGTTTCGCGCCACTCTCCGTACCATATGGTGTCCAGGCGTATATATCACATTAGAAGCCAATTTTTAACCCGGCGGACGTGCGATTCGCGCGACGATGCCGCGGTTATAACCACTCGCCGCTAAAAATCCAATGAATTGATGGGCCATGGGGAAAGAGTGACAAGATGGGAGAGTGGACGGCGAGGAAGGGGGAGAAGGAGAGGAGTGGAGAGAAAAGAAAGGGCTGGGCGGTCGTTTGAGGAGCAAAAAGGAGCGCGAACGGGAACGTGTATGGGAGGTCGTAGGTAAGAGAAGAGGGAGAGAAGGAGAAGCAGGGTCTGCCGACTTCTTTGGCTTCCTTGACCAAAGGGAAACGACCGCAATATCTTAGGGTCGAAAGTACACACGGAGAGTCCACCGGCAAAGACCCCGTCGGCTCTCATAAATCTCATGGAGGCCGAGCCCTCCACGATTTTCCTTGCCCTCCCAATTCACCCCACCCACCCACCCCCTTCACCTTCTCTTCTGTCCTCCCTGTTACCGTTCTATTCTTCCCTATTCTACGGCGCTCTAAATATTTGTTGGTCAATGCGCCGTAATCCTACGGCATGGCCTTCAATCCGGCCGGGTGCAACAAGCGCGAGAAAATGCGACTGAGCTAAATTGATAGGATTATCTGCTGAGACAAGCGGGTGCACCTAAATGTTTTCGGGATTGCTTTCGATTGCTGCGACAATTTCATAGTCCGCCGTCTGTGCGGTGGATACTGATTCGAATTGGAAGTTACAACGTTCGTGGAAGTTGGTTAGCCTATTAACTGGGCATTGTTACGGCGCAGCTGACTCGGGCCTGGAACATCGATATTCGCCACTGCAAGGCTGCGCGCGAAGTAATTGTGGAGGAGGCTTAATAACGAAAACCGAGTCGTATGCACTGAATCGATCAAGGCCTGCCCTAATTTGCGAATTAATCTGCCTTGTCCTCGCGGATGACACTTTCCAGATCCTGCTCTTCGTGACACTTTCTTTATTATGAGCGACGTTCGGGATACCGTGGTGTTTCTTTAGTCAGGCATCGTCTAATCTAATTTGCCGGGAATCTGTGGGATTCGGAAGGCATATACACGAGTCGATATAAAAGCCATGTGGGTCCAAACAAGATTCCGAGTGGGAACGACGACTTGATCAGCCAATCCTCCAAGCCAATATTGGCATTGGGCCGGTAACCCTGTATCTCGATAGAGAAATTCGTCCAATCATAGAATTCGACATCGATATACACTATATTACGTGTCCACGATTCTATTTACAAGCCACACAATTGTACGGGACCACGTACCGTTTCATTGCGTGCAACTTCAATAACCCTTGGAATTAATTCGACTGACCCGAAAGAATGAAAATGTTACGATGAAATATCAGCAAAATCGAATCGGAGCGGTGAAATAGGGGACGATGTAGCAGAAAAAAAATAGAGAAAGGAATCGTAGAGTTCGAGGGCGGTAGTGCGATAATCATCGTTCCGACGGAAGCGGTTGAAAAACATCGAGAAGAGATAAGATACAGTAGCCACGCACGGCACGAAGTTACACAATGTTTCCCCACTTTTACCATAAACGCAATCGGCGCACCCTACCATCGACGCGCAGCCATGTTATTTCGCACTCTGAAACTCCGCTTACCTACTTACCTGCCGGTGAGCAAAAGGCAATGGAACGACGGTGGATCGATACCGCAACGACCACTAACCCCTACGTTCTTCTTTGTCTCCTCGTAGTTTGGCAGACATTGTTCCCGCACTCTTTCCCGCGATAAAAGTCGCAGCTAGAAATGTCGTGTGCGCGGCTGTATTTATGTTAATCGGTTACTTCTCATTACTGTACTACGCACTAAAGTATTGTGCAACGCGACGGGCGGCGTGCGACGCGCGGAACGTTTCGTAATGTTTCGGTGGAATGCTTAGAAAAACGTCACGAGCACGGCACAGCTGTGCACCCGAAATAAATATAAATAAATATTATTCGGCATGACGCATAGTATCGCGCGGCGTGGAGCTCGTTAATCTTCACTAGATGCGTCCCTCTAATGACGGGAATCCCTCTGTTATCTTGTTGGCCTCCCTCCCATGAGCGCACTCAGTCTCAAATTAACCATAATGAAATAACGATCTCACGTTCCCGACGTCGAGAGGATGCTGACAAAACGTCCTCCGTCCCTGTCTGAGTCGCAGAGGGGTAGACTGTGATTTCTTCAAGAACCTTTATGAGAAGTAGAGGGAACCTAAAGCACCTCTATTAAGAATTTCTCGCTGTGTGGATTTTTCACCATCGTTACACCGCTTTGTGGAAACATTCCGTACCCGTTCCCGCCGGCTAATAGCACTATATTAATCTTGACGTTAATATTACACATTAGCCAAACGAAGTCCACACGTTGTCGCTCGCCATTTTATCATTAGTATTATATGAAAGGAAAACATCTGAGAACTCATTACCATCTATGCTGGGGTTTCGTGAAAACATTAATATTTTTCGTCGGGCGGAGAAATTAGCAAGCGTCGGACATGCATAAATTTGGTGTTCTTGAAGGGAATATCCTGGATGCAACCGAAATCGGAGATCTATCGATAACTATGCATTACAAAGACTGATGCATGAGGTGCGATGCGGGAAAAAGCGTTGCAAGAGCACATCCACCTGTATAACCGTGCTAGAGAAGAGAACGCCTGCACATAAATTTCGTGCGAGCCCAGGGCCCGTTGAATCCTCCGTAAACTCAGATTTACTACCGAAATCTGGCTGAAGTCTAACGTGTGTATCTACTTGCATCGCGAGGCAAGCTGCACTCTCGATAAACATGCAAGCACCTCTAGCGTACGTTGTTATGCGCTGCGATTAGCCAACAATTCAGGTTTCTTCTTAGATACGAAATGATCCAATGTACACCGCCATAAATCCGTTATAAATATAGGCAGCAAACTCGGGCAGCAACCCGTGGGAATGGAAGGCGAGTAAATTTATATTTTCTATTACGCGAAGCGCGGTACGTTTTTACGATGTGTGTGCTCGCAGACGACGAACGATCGTACGTACGTAGAAACGAATCCCGCTTTACATTTTTCGTGCCTCTCGAGCGAAATATTACATCGTGTAATTATGTCAGGAATCACTTCGCTCCCGCATTCTTGTTTGCATTTCGAGCATAAGTAAGTGATGCGACTGGTACCTACGCCGCGGGATGGAAGGTTCGTTTCTTTCCGCACAGATAGAAAGAGAGAGTACGGGGCGAGCGGTTTTTCTGCTTTGCAGAGCAGGAATCGACGGATCACGGTTCGTTGATTTCTTCCACGTCACGTGTATACTCGTTTGGATACGGTGCATCGCACGATGTGCACATCCTTTTAAGCGCATAGCCGTGCAGTGTAAAGGCTAGGCACGAATGCACCGGTGTTAAGCACTGCCGGAGAATATTTTCATGATGCGCAGGCGAAGTCATTTGTCGACGCTTGTCGAATACTGATGACGCATATCTTATGGCGCGGCCCGCTCACGATATACATACTTTACTCTGGTCGTCGAGAGTGAACGGGAAGCGGCAAGTGAAAACTACATTCTTTCTCATCCCTCGCCAGGAACCTCCTGAATCATGTTGCCGAAAGTACGGAGTATGTGCCCTCGACCGACGCGGCGCGGCGCGTGAAGCGAAGTCGTGAAGCTGAAAGTTTTATCGAAGTTACAGATGTGCTTGCCCGCTGACGCACCCGGTCATCGGTTCTCCCCTCTTTCGCGCTAAACTGCCTCCGCCCTCTCACCGGGGTAAACAACGTTTTTTTCACGGATTATGCATCTCTTGTTTTTTTACGTCGCTTCGCAATTACGTGTCGTGTGAATGGACGAACGGTCGCTTTCACACATTATCTGCGCGGCGTCCGCATCGCTGGTGGTCGGCACCGGTCCGCCGTGAAAATCATTGTTTTCGTTGAAGTTTACCGCGACGGAAGCGACGCTCTTTGAGCGAGGATTTCTGTGGACCCGGGCCAGTTGCACGACTCAATACAGCGATGCATGAAGGGTTTCCTCATTGCGCACGACGACGTAATACGTGCCTCGTATGAAGCACGGTCCGGTGCGGTGCGGTGCGGTGCGTTGCGTTGCGCGATTACATAACGCGTTGGATAATGGCACAAAAAGGTCTGCATAGAGAGTGACGAGGCCGTAATGGGAGGAAGAGAAAGAGCAAACGTCGTTTGGATTTCGCACAATCTCATCGTCAGTCTGAAAATGGCTCGGAGAGAAGCGCGGTCCAGCTGGAGGGAGAATAAACTCCGGCAAACACGATTTCCCTGTGCCTTCGCCGTTACACCGCTGTTCCTTTCACGATCTCCGCCACTTTCGCGGTAATGCAATGGACGTATTCCATCTGATTTCTCAATTTGGATTATACTTAACGTTGAGAGGAGGAGCGGCGATATTCGTTCGAATATGCAATTAAAGGAGACAGAGAGAGAGAGACGGAGAACATTATTCTTCAATTAATTTGCAATTATTTCCGTTTGTCCTTCTTTTCCCATTTTTATTCCTGTTGCTAACGCAGATTTTCATGGAGATGGCTGTGTTGTGTGTAACTAGCTGTAGAGCACTGTCCCCCCCAACGGGAAGTGAAAGCTTGCACTCTTTCATCTTTCGTGTTTGGTACGTTTCAGTGTAGAAAGAAACTCGTTTCTCCAAGATATTCATTATCGAGAGGACCGCGAGAATTTTAGAGTCTTCGTAACCGTTACAGATAGCTCGTCGGATCGGTGTGCAATTAACTAGATAGGTAGGCAATGAAACGGGCGTCATCCACGGAACGGAACGTTTCTAACAGTCTGCAAAGCGCACTTCTGGTATCTTTGATCGTCCGACGTTACCGGACAAGGGTCACTCCGCCTTTCATTCCCGCCGGGTGGTTACAAACCAACCGTTCGTCCACTCTTGTCTAGACCTAGGTCAATTCCGACTAATACCCCGATTTAATACCGATCAACCCTGATTGAAGCGACGCGCACACTGGCTCAGTGTTCAACATGTGACAGTGGGCACTAGTCAGATTAATCGGACAAAGGACGGAAGCGATAGAAGTTCGCTCGAGGCGAGAGGAAAGATAGCATCATGACATTTAATAAGCCATTCTTTGATGGTGAAGGACTAATAAAAATGAATATCGACGCAAGTGGATTGATGATCGCAGTCGTTATCAATCGTTCCATATGTTGAAATTTGAACAAATTGGCAATTTAAAGGACCACGCGTCATGCGTTCCCCCGGGCGAAAAAATCCAATGTTACGGCTCGATGCGCCGAGAGATGTCTATAACCTGCTGATACGTACTTGTCCGGCGCGCTTTTGCAGGATATGATTTTACGGGCCTGTGCAATTTGCGTCTATCCGCGGCGTACCGTGTTTCAAATCACGACACCGATGCTCAATCGTGCGCTGCGCGGATCATATACTTGCGTAATTCATCAGGCAAACAGCGTAATACGGGATTATAAACGGAAGAACTTTATTGGCGGGATAACGTGCGGATGGACGGCGGGGATGGTAAAGCGGGCGAGAAACACGTTTTGCCACTCGATCGTCTGTCTAGCCTGAATTCCTGCGAATGATAGCTTTACAGGCAGCCAACGGCATCGGTAGCTCAAATACGTGTGCATATGTTCGGCGCCCGAGTTATCGAAGAACTGCATTTTTCCTCGCACTACCCTCCCTACATCGTTTGCTCGTAAACGCAGGCTTCTGTTTAATGTCGAGGCGCGCGCGCCGATCGACCGACCGTTTTATCAGTTTTCAATACGCACGATTCAACAGAATTGAAGGGTGTTTCGTGAGGCGGCAGGGAGCGATTGAAAGTGTACGACGATTTTCTCTCCGGCCCCGAGCCCTCCTTCGTCGCCGCGTCCGAGATCTCGCGTAGAAGAAAAAGTGGCGAGGTGAGAAAGAGAGAGACGGGAGAGCTCAGGGACGACGTGAGAGATCGAGCCCCGAGAAGGATGCAGCTAGAGTGGCGACGGACGATCAAGGGAGAAAATGGTGGCTGTGGGACTAGAGTAGGGGAGGCAGGAATAGTTGGGCGGGTGGGGGGTAGGAGGTTGGGAAAAGTATTCGGGATTTAAAGGAACTCTCAGCATCCGGTAACTTCTTTGTCGGATGCAATGCGAAAAGAATGACCAACCACCCCCGTCCATCCCACTATGTAGCACCCGCACCCTCTGTCCGCCTTCCTGTCGAAGGAGGTGAGAGAAGGGAGTGAGACGAATCGGGAAGGGGTTGCTGAAGCGGTTTGGTCCGAGGCACGATTCGAAAGCCACCTGCTCCCGGAGTTTCCAACTATCCGTTAAGGTCCAAGCGGCCAGGGTCAGGAAACCACTAGCCAATTTCTTTGAGTGCCTGCCGAGTCTGGGTTGGTCCTCCTTGTGTCCCCAGTGTTCATTGTGCTCCTATTGTGATCGGATATCAGCTCTATTTTTGCCTGAATTGCAGAACGCTCTCGAGCCTCTCTCTCTCTTCTCTTCATTCTCTCCTTCCTCTCATTCTTTCTCTGTCCTTCGCTGTCACCCTTCTCATTTTCTCCGCCCCTCTGTGTCGCTGTCACTTCCTCCTTTCTCGCCCTACTGTCACCCTTTTACCCTTTCCTTTATTGACCCTTACCCTTCCTCTCACGTGCTAAATCTCACGTCGCGCGTCGGAAGGGTGAAGAGATCGACCGATTTCACCGTTAATGGTGGACAAAGTGGACGTGCATGCTATCTCATATCCTCCCTCCATCCTCCCCCTACCTTCCCTCGCGCACAGTTATTAGAAGTCTATTTTTGCTTCGTAATACCGTGCCCGTGAATAATGAGACGCAGGTGAATGGGGATTTAAAAGATTCTCCCAACGTTAAATGAATTAAGAAATTGTACGCGGTAACAAGCGCGGATCTTGATAAACTTTATAAGATCGCAGAAGCGTGCTAAGTCAAGAAAGGACGGACAGCGCGAATGCTCAAAACGGTTGCCGGTAGAAGTTTAAGAAGAGCAAGAAGATTTTCTAAAGCGTTAAGAAACTCCTGAAGCAAGCTAGGTGTACGAACGAACAGCGGCCAGTACGAAAGATTGAAGATTGTGAAGCAAGATAGAAAAAAGGTGTCAAACGGTATCAAAGGAAACGCTTTGCAGTGTAGCGCGGGAAGAGGGCGAAATTGTGTATAAAATGCAAATGCCATATTGTCTGCAAACTTTAGAAATGATACGAAGGAACAGTTTGACATAACAAAAGAGTGTGTGTAACTTACGACGTTACACAACATCTCGACTTTCTAACTAATTACACGAAATATTCTGCATATTTTAATTACTACCGTATGTTTAACAGCTGAGTGACGAATAGAGGATAGAAAACATTACGATATTGTACACCACTAGCAGGGTATTATGAATAAATCGTTATATTTGAGGAAGGCGCGTTCCGTTGCATCTTGGCCATGTCGTTTTCCTTTACAAAAAAGTAATTAATCGCGTAATTGGCTTTTAATTACTGACGCTTATTTACTCTTTCTCTCCCCTTCTCACACTCATATCTCATCATACGCCATCTTCGAATATTTCTTATTTTTCACTCGCTATTAGCAACTTCCAATCGGCTGAATCTGTTGCGGGCTTCCAAGCGCACCATTCATCCTGTTCTCAATTCTCTATTGAAGTAATAATTCAGCTCGCGATCTAACTGCATCGATTGCGTTCCGCCTATCAGACTCCCAGCTAATTTCTACTACCAAAAGATCCCACATAATTAAAGATTTAACGACCGGATGAGTCGACCTGGATAGACTGATTTTTTCACTTCCATCTTGCACTCCAGCCGTCCCTTTGTTCCCTGCTCTTAGTAGTCATCTCAACGGCGAAATCCGCAAATTGCAATGTAAGCGGGGCTCCCAATGATGAAGATTGCCTCTCACGAATAGTCGACCTTCGCTCCAATCAGGAACAATCAGAGCGATTACATGAACTAAATAATTTGGCAGAATAACATTTTTCCTATTGCTAACCGAGCAATCGATGGGGCGAGAAACAAGAGAGGCAGGAAACATCTCCGTTCCAATATTACCCTCCTCTCGGTACGTCTTTCCATTTCGTAGGCCATTGCGCCGAAAGCCAGGGCTTATCAACTCGAACGAATAAAGAACCAGCAATCGTCGGCGGGGCAGTCTGGTTGACGTTATCCAATCAATCTGCCTGTCCGCGGGAACGGGTAGTCGGCATTATTATTTCACCGCTGACACGGTTCTTGCGTTTGAGGGTGCACAACGTTTGAAGAAGTGTCCATCAATCCACACATTGTCGAGAGTGCGTCTTTTTTTTTTTTTGCCCGCAAACTCTTCGCACTGCGAGCGTGAATAGCGATCCGGCTTGAATCGAAACTTCCAGTGAAAGAGGAATGGAAAAGACCGAAACGTCCGCGTAGGGGTAGTTCTGTACGAATTACCAATCGATCTACCCCGACACTGCCCCCTCGCCCCTCAGCACCGACAACTCCCGCAAGGTAGGTAGCTACCCCGGAGAGCGGGATGCTTTTCTTCCTTTTTTTCCCCGCAGCCGGGCGGTGGGTAGCATTAGCGTTAAGAGCAATAGAACAACGTGGCTACCGAGCGTGGCGTAAAGCAGAGTCACCCCTCTCCACGATCTAACTAAGCGTCTCTCTCACTCTGTCGCTCCCTCTCTTCTTTAGCCATTCCGTGCCAGGGTAACAGTAACGCAGGAGCGACAATAGCGGGGAGGGTTGATTAATGGAAGGAGTAAAGTCGTCACCGAACAATCCTGGCAGGCAGGCGATCTTTCTCTCCAACCCCTTTCGGCCTCGACGCCCCCTCCACGATCTTTGTTCTTGTCTCTTTTCATTTAGCTCGTTTTCGCTCTTTCTCAATACTCTTCCAGCGCCAATAACTTTTCGCTCCCGCCTGAGTGGCACGACCACCGGCATAACCGCCGCTATCTCTGTGCTCGGAATCGACGTGGACGGCGATCTGACTTTTATCGTTGACGATAATCTTTCCATCGGAAGAAGCGACATCGCGGCGTGGTCCCGCTCTCGGATGAATTCGTTGTTACCTACTTTTAGCGAGGTGGGATTCGAGGACGGCGAGAGTCAGGACGACGACGGCGGAAGATCCAAGAAAGAGGATGTCGGGAGGAGACCACTGCCGCTTCTTACTTCTGAGCGGTAAAAGCTCCCTCGCGTCGTGGAGCGAGAAAGAATCGGTGCGAACCAACGACACCGCGTAAAAGTTTGTTTCTTATCTGAGAGGGGATATCGAAAGGACGGGGAAGCAAGAAATAGGAGGAGGAGTAGGAGGCGGAGAGAGAGAGAGAAGAAAGACGGACGCAGAAGGTTTGTACCACCTTCTTCGAATCCCGAAGAACTTACAGGAACCTCCAGGTCGTTTCTCGTATAACGTCAAATTCTTCCCTCGCCTCCTCCCTCCTCCGCTCTTGTTTTCCATCGTACATATGGCGGATTTCGGAAAAACTTTTCAATGCGTTTTCAACGGCACTTCGTTTCACTTTTCGGCTCTCGGTGAGGGTGGGAGGTATAACGGGCACGAGAAGGAGAAGGGCTGATTCGGTTGCGTGACCAAAGTATACTATCGCCATCGTCACCGTCACCGCCGCTATCGTCCTCACCACTACAACCCTCCCTCTGTCGTCGACGCCATAGCCTTCAACGCGACGCAGCCAGCACAGTATCACCCCTAGCAGAAGCCGACACGCGCGGCCCAATCAATTCAACGTCAAACTTACCCCCGGCAGGAAACTGCTATGCCACGCGTACCGCCACCGGCGGCAAGTCACGCCATGACACGCCGATTTCCCGGTAAATTTATTTTCAATACCGCCGCTATGCGGGAATAAATGCGCCCGGATACGTTCGCGTAACCACACACGGATACACGCGACAACGGAGAATAACAGATTATTCTCTATGCGAGTGCTACGAGTCCTTTTGTTTTCCATGCAATTTTCATTGTATTGCGGTTTCCGCTTTCTCATAACGGAGCTGTACAAATGGCCTTTGCGCACATACCGCCATTTCCATTTTGACTTCGTCAAGTAAATGCAACTTTCCAACCAAATATCCCTTTCTCCCTCCCTCTGGCTACTTGACCTGTGAACGTTTGAAGGCATTACTGAGGACTATTTCTTTTACCCTTATCTAATACGTGCCAAGTGACACCATAGACAATTTCGATTAATAAAGAAAGTGTTTGAAAGAGTTTCGTTTATAATTCGCCGTCACAAAATGGAATCGCTTAGACATTACAATGTATGTGCATTGATCTGGTTCATCGGACGTCGATGCTCTCATGACTCGCAAACATTCTGCGTTATTCATCTATCGTCGAGGTCACCCTGCGAAGGCGATTGTGTTTCCATCTTTCGCTGACTCTTCTAGCTTAGACATCCTGTGGGACTGATTTTTTAAAGCACCTTTTCTCAACGCCACTTCATCGACGAGAGGTTACTCGAGAGAGTCGTCTCATTAATCCAGCACGTACTTATGTGCGGGGACTGAAGGGATGGAAAAAGACGAGAGAGAGAGAGAGGAGGATGACGTGGAAGGAGAGTGTTAAAAAAGGGATGGAAAGGAGAAATGCAAAGAGGGTAAGTAATCGAGTGATTCACGATGCTTTTAATGAGGTCCTCGATGACACGGGGATAAGTACAACGACTTCGACAATGACGAAGTCGATGATATTGGCGTGGAAAGCGTCGAAGACGACAGCGACGATGGCGTCGCCTGCGACGGCTCGCTTTGACTTAAAAGTGTCGACCGGGCATCGAACGGAAAAACCCCCGGGATAATACTTTCGCAGAAGTTCCACGTCCCGACGCCCCCCCGTACGCCGCCTCGCTCCTGTCGTGCCTTTACCCCCTCAGTACCGACCAGCCCCCTAACTCTACGATTTTTCCGTCCGGTCATGAATAGCAACGAGTGGAAAAACAGGAAAGTTCCGGCCGCGCGGCGACCAAGTTTCCACCACCTACCGTTTCTCGTCGACGTTCCGTCCAACCCGCACCCCTTTCTGCACTCATCCCTCGCAACTTTCTTCTCGGCTTCGGTTGGAACTGCCTGCAGGTCTGGCTCGCCACCGCCGCACCGTTTTCGTGCTTGAGTGCGATGCAAGTCGGAGCAAAAACTTGCGACTTATAATTAGTCGCCGTCGATAATGAACGAGTATCGATGGAACGAGGCGAAGATACCAGAAGAGGTGATGAGGATAAACGACACGACCGGCGAGCGGCCGACATTACGCTGAAAAGTGGAACGCAGCCAGCAGTTGCAAGAACGTTCGCGGCTTCTGTGAGAACTGTCTTGGTTCCTGCTTCACATTTCCCGATTTTTGATCATGAGTTATTCTCGTAATAAAGAGAGTTTGTGGCGGAGAGTGTCAGTTGAAAATTGAGAAATAAACAAAACCGTCGGTCCACGGAGAACGGTTTTATAGCTGATATCATCTGTAAATAGCGCGTTTATGATGACATGTTGCATATTAAAGTTTGGGTTCTGACGTTCAATTTGCAGGGATATAAAAATAAACGCATCTGCTTTTACGGAAATACGTATCACAAAGTATCGAATGCTCTATATTTCAGACCGTTGACGTTAGTTAAACACGTATCGTTACAACATTCAGAATGGAATAATGAATTGGCGGAGAACTGAAAGAAACCGTTAGAGCACCGAGAAGCTCAGCTTATACAACCTTAGAAAAATACGCAAACAGGCCGGCTCTCCGACAAGTTTGCGTCGCGAAACGAAACATCTGTCTGTGACACGAAACGCGATAAGAAACAATTAATTACCGAGTCGACGCGACGCTAAATCACGCAAAATTTGCATGCGACGCTGAGCGTATGATTAATATCGCGGCAATTGGCGTGAAATATGTGAAAGGCGAGTGTGCGCGACCTAATATTTTTATCACCCTTTACAGAGCACTCGGCGGGCGGTTCACGTGGTAATCGACACGAGCCCGTTGTCGTCGTCGTCGTATACGAACGTGAAGGGCCACGCTCTTCACTTTGAACCGCGTGACCTGCCAGAACACGGTGCTGCATCCGGCCGCGACGAACGTCGCGCAATCAAACAAATCGGCTCGATGGCGCTTAAAAAAGTACGACAAGCCGAGGACGCTGATCGGTCTCTATGGAATGCGGGGGAGATGCGAAGAGATGTGGGTGGCTGACGGTGAGCCGATTTCAGTCAACATCGACGCTGCAGGCCCGTTCCGCGTAGCTGACAAAACTGTCCCTGTCCCGAGGCACAGCAGGGGAAGTTCGCCCTTGTCGCATAGCGTGTAAAGTTCGGGTGAGCCTGACTTTTTAAAACGTACCCGCACAGGGAATTCCCGGCAGTTTAAATAGTTCCCGGGTACTACCGGGACCGCTACCGGCGATCTACACACACGCACCCCCATGCGCATGGCGAGACAAGTGCGAGCGTGTACAGACGGATGCGAACGCTGTACAGATTTGATGCCACTCTGCTCTTCCCTTCCATTTTCCCTTCCGGACTTTCTATGCGCGCTGCGCAGCTACATTTGCAGATAAAATCTGTATGATTAAGACATGTGATCCACTGTCTCGTTTTATATAATAACGAAAGGTTGGCTAATACGTGTACAGAACGCATATTCGGCAGTCGAAGAATTTGCGCACAGAATGGTGTGCTGGAAAGTTCTTGCGTTACGGGAAAATATGCATTTTACCGTGGCGAACATTAGTAGCGAGAATTAGCAGCTTTAAAGTAGATAACGTTCCATTACTGACCATTATGCACACGTAAAGATATAACGTGCGAGGACGTGCATGTACGAAAAACGCACATTTAATTGGGGCCAATGCGCGTCTACGCGGAACGTGCACGAAGCAACGACACGAATATACGTGTGCACAAAAACGAGAGAAAGAAAGAAGTGGACAGATAAGGTTGGAACGGACGGATACACACAACGTCGCGAGCGTGGACGCGCACCAACGCATAGCGAGCATGTTCATTCTGTTCGAGCACAGCGATTTAAATCAAGTTGATTTAAGCTTCTCCCGACCACGTGATTCCAGTTGGTTGTGTTTCCTCATTCACAAGTTCGCTACTTCCCGGTCTTCTTACGCTGCACTTTTACTACTGCCGATACGTCGCTATTATCTTGAACAAAGTTTCCCTCATTGTAACTCAAAGAGTAAAAACAGAAATGTATTGGATCGAATGCAAATATAATTGTAATTCGCCCTTATTATACACGAAATGGGTTTCTTTCGTATCATTTGTTGAGTCAATTGGCAAGAGTGCGGCTACTGAACGAGTCAATAGAGCGAGCTGTTATTTTCTTTCGAATTGGAAGGATACGTGTATGCACATAAATTTACACTGGAACAATTTTCCATTTGCACCGAATACAGAACTTGCCATAACGACGCATCGACAATACGTTTGATATAAAACAAAGGAAGAACCAATTACGTTCTAAGTGCTATGGCAGACTAACCGAAGCTGTCCATCACTTTAATGATCGTGGCAGTTGGTCACCCTTCGCGTAACTTGATACCAGCGGTATCGTTAGAAACAGGAGTACTGTAATAACTCTCGCAGAACGAATACCGCTTCACGTTCACCACAAAGTCATTACGTCAAGCTCTTTCTCAGGTAAGGTGTCGTAACTTTTATCAAACCATTCCTTTGTTCGAGCGGCCGAAGCTCTCGCCGTGTAAGTTGATCATCTGCAAATCCTACGACGAAAGAGCACGTATCGATTGTACCGCATACGCGATATCGTGGCTGTTGTTGCACGGCAATGTTCTACGGAATCCTCTAATATGGAAATGATCGATTTGCCTAATGGCACTTTATTAGCTGCTTCCTTGAACCAGCACTTTGCATTTCCAACAGACTTACGCTTTCTTGGAACGGCAATTTCGAATTGTGCACGGGTATACCTTCCGATATTCACGATGCCGCGGAGCGTACCTCTTGCGAAAATATCAGGTTGTCTGGTGTTAGGTTCATGGGAAATTAAGCGATGGATGAAATTTTAACGCTAAGCGGACTGTAATCACTCAAACGTGATGAAGGGGAGAGAGGTAGAGTATTGTCAGCCGGACGAAGAATCAATGAAAATGAGAGACAGACAGTCAGCACACCCTCTCTCGCTTTAATACGGTCCACTAGCGGTGGCCATATTACGTGGTTCGCACAACCATGGATGACCTGTCACCGGCTCGACACCGATTTTCGTAAAATCAGCGTCAAAATCGATCTCTGATTCCCGTCGATCACGAGGGTCGGTAACAACGGCGCTGCATGCAGACTCGCATACCGTGCCAACCTACCTATCGGCCGTTCAAAACAGGCCTAATTCAGGATACCGCAGACACCGTGTACGGGTCGGGGTATAGCGTGTCGGCTAATTGATGCCGGTTTATTAGCTGCCTCTTTCGGCCACGGAGGCGTGAACTGCCGGGCATTACTCGACGCCTGCCTACCAACGGGTAGCTCGATGCATAATTAATTTGAAATTGCATTGCGCGGGAAAGAGAGTGTATGAGTGCGCGCGCGGGTGTTTATGTACGTGTGCGTGTGTGTATATGTGAGGCACAAAGTGGGAATAAAGCACAGAGAACAACAGAGAGAAAGAGAGAGGGAGAGGGACAAAGGATTAGTTTTAGTCGAAAGAGAGAGAGAGAGAGAGAGAGACCGGTAACGAGTGTGAAGAAGACACATAGAATGTAGGTGCAATAACATGGTTGTACCGTTTCCCAGTCTGACATGCGGTATTGTTCTGTGAACGGTTTTAAGGTCGCCTCCGCGCCTCATTCCTCCCCCCGTCATCCGCGCGAGCGTTGTCTTTCCCTCCTCACCGCCAGTAGCCTCATCTTTCCCCCTTTTCCGCTTACTCCACCAACCTGATACATTTCGCTCGAGCTCCGAACGTCATTTATATGCACCACGCACGTAAGTCAGGTACAAAGTTAAATTGCCGCTATACCATCGCGCTTCAAGACGTTGGACCAGGTGATACCAACGAGCACCGTGTGAAATCTTGCCGCACCTGGTGCATACGCCCCCGCGAGACGATTCAACTCTCGGACTACTCTCCTTATTTTTTTTTCTTCTTTTTTCTTTTTTTTTTTCGTTTATCCTTCAACTCTTCTTATGGAGACTTCGTGTCATCCGTTGCATTTTGCGTCCCCTCAAATTCACAGTTGACGCGTAACGACTTCCGACGGTCGGGAATGCGTGCAAATACTTTTCCATGCTGGCGCTCGTGCAAAGCGGTAATTAGGTTTAACCAGCGAGCGCGATCGATATTAACCCTCGGACTCCCGACTAAAAATGAGACACGCACTCCCGCGATGGGCTAAATTTGCCCGGCCTGCACATAGGCAACCCAACATGCAGCCGGTAATGCCACACGTGACAAAACTACTTTTTACTCGACGTTACCATTGAAGCGAAAAGTGATGACTGAAAGGGCATGAAAATAAATGTATAAAGCAATGGTTACATTTATATTATTTATTGCATGAAAATCTTATTTTCTGGGTACGTACATATTTACATTCTTCGTGGTGTTTTCAATTTGTTTATAAATTGTTTACAAAATGTTTCGAACAAATTTTAAATTTTCGCCCACGAACATTTCCACGGCGTTGCAAAGTATTTTACACATTGTCAACAATTTGTTTATAAATTGTTTATAACATTTTTTGAACAAAATTGAAATTTTCGCCTATGAACATTCCTACGACGTTGCAACGTATTTTACACATTATTAACGATTTGTGTCAAAAAATCTTATAAACAATTTATAAACAAATCGTTAATAATGTGTAAAATACTTTGCAACGTCGTAGGAATGTTCATAGGCGAAAATTTTAATTGTGTTCAAAAAATGTTATAAACAATTTATAAACAAATTCTTGACAATGTGTAAAATACTTTGCAACGTCGTGGAAATGTTCGTGGGCGAAAATTTAAAATTTGTTCGAAACATTTTGTAAACAATTTATAAACAAATTCAAAATACCACGAAGAATGTAAATATGTATGTAGCCAGAAATTAAGCAAAAATTTTTATTTTGTTCAATATGTTGTAAACTATTTATAAACAAATTGTCAACGTCTAACATACATTCTAATATCGCTAAAATGCACGTAGGCAAACATTTTAACTTTACTCAAAAAATGGGTTGACAATTTTCAGGCTTCGGGTTCAATTGACCCATCTTGATTACCGTGTCGCATTTCTGATATCGGCTATGCAAGATTTTACAGAAATAATATAAGCAAAAAATTCATCATTTCATATACGTCGAGAAGTGTATCAGTGGTGACGCCGAGTCGGTAACCGTCGCTTTACAGTTTCGGAACTGTGTCGTCACATTGACTCCTGTGGCGTGCAACATTATAGAATGCTGTGTATGAAGGGTTGCCGCTCTTTAGGCGCCGAAAAAGTGACCCATCGTGGGAGTCCGAGGGTTAAAGAGTTACGTTCAAAGTGCGTCAGACAAACTGCAACGATTTCTTCAATTCACGCGCGGTTGCGGAAGACTTATGGAGCGCGCTGTAGCTGATTAACAACGGCGTGCTCCCGTTAAATTCGCCATTCATGTACAACGATCGGCCGTTTTAAGAGTCCTTATACAGGCATAAAACACTGGCTGAAAAATCGAATGCGAGAGCGCACGTTTCTCCGCATTTACGGGAATGAGAGGGGCGCAAATGGGCTGCAGGCTTTCAGCCAGAAACTGCAGCGTTCGCGCGAATTCGGCGTCTCATTGACACGCATGCACGTTATATGTAGACGGAGCGGGTGATAATTTTTAAACCGATTACATTAATGGATATTTCATAAAACGGAGCAGCGGTTTAGTAAAATTCAGTAAAATTTGCAGCGTTCCAATTTTCAACGGGAGTCGTATAAAATTTCGTTAAAACTTTGGTCGCGCCGATTTAACGGCGCCGCGGCGCGACATTGACACTTTCGTTACAAGCAGCGCAATAACAGTTATTGAATTTACCCTAAATTCTCGTTTACCGTTGATGCATATTTCGGAATATTTCGCTGCCAAAACGTATTGATAAATTTTCGCAATTTAACGTCTGGCGGAGAGTAATTATTTTTGTTCCGTAGCGTGGCGAACGATTGGAGCGAAACTCGTGCGCCTTTTGTAGAAGCGTAACGACCGTTTCTTCAAAGACTGTGTGTCGACACGTTCGTCACACCTTTTATCGTCGATTGCGTAGCCAGCACGTGTTTCAAGAAAAGACGAAGACTCATTCTAGTGGGAAACGCCATAACTAATAGGCGACGCCTCGTACGTGCTCTGACGCCTGCAATTTATCAAAACTTGTTCGGAGTTATCTTACGAGTTAGGTGGCATGAAATGTTCCTTCCGCAGGTGCACATAGTCGCAAAAATGATTCTGTACTGCGATCTCCTGATTCTCTTTTAAAAGGACGATTTGTTCTGGCCGAACAAATGTGGAGCATCAATATTTTACCCTAAGTTTCGCACGTAATATTCTCTTACGAAACTGCTCGCACTGCTGCAAAGTACCTCACAGTATGGCGGAAAAGCATTTGCAAACATACCGACCGTCTATTTCGAATTCTCTTGAACTTGCGTTTAAGACGTTGAAGTCATTATTTTCTGTTCCCAAGCAATGGATCGGATAAAGAATTTTACTTACCCTGTTGCACTTTGTACAGAATCCGTGACGTCCGAAATAACGCTAACCCCCATTTATCTTTGTCCTCGCGCATTTTTCATAGGTTGGACTCGTTGCTGGGATACGCGTTTTCGAAAAAGCGCAGTGTCATGCTGCACACTTACAGGTACCTACGTGTTGCTATTACAGGCGCAACGGGACGTGAAGACGTGAAGTTCCTTCGGGTACTGTCTCCACAGGGCAGTAGCTTTGGTTAGTGTGTCCTCTTCTTCGCTTTACCTTCCTCCCACTCTCTCATTCTCTCTGTCTTCCGCCATTTCCCTTTCCCTTCCTCTCGTCGTGAGTTGCAACTGAAACTCTGCATTCGATGCACATGCGTACTAGAGATTCTGAAGGTAGACGTCATAGATATGAGTATTGTGCGCCCTTATTCTACAAAGATAGGGCTCCTTTGTTGAATTCTCGTCCAGACTGCCCGTATCGTTTTATCTATTTTGAGATCCCACATGGTATCTCGATTTTCATTACCCTTAGAGGGCGGATCCGCAATCCGCAGAGGAAATATATGATGTACTTCGCACTAATCCTTCACGCGAACTAGCGTGGGGAGAGATCGTTTGTCTATGAATGCGCACGTCTACCGTCATACCAGCGCTTGTAGAAAGAAAAATAGAATAACCAGTGATACGCCCAAAGCAAACTTTCGAACGGTACGTCAAAATCCAAGCAGCACGATAATCCAGGGAGAATTGATTCGTTCCTCTCGTTCGAAGTGCAAACCCATTCTTACCACGAGAAAAATTCATCGGACGGTCGCAAAGCAGTTTCCAATAAAACTTCCTCCGATACTCAGCTCCAACACGATGAAACGGGCCGACAAAGCTGCCGTCATGGAAACTGCTCCGAACTCAACATTTATCTAACGGGAACTTTGACGGACGTTCATCGTATGAAACACTCGCCATTCGTGACCGGACACGAGTGCGTCCGGAAGTGAATGCACAAGCCCACTCATCCGAGTGGGACTTTGAAACGAAAACGTCGAAATGGTGAATGGTAAGCAATCGCGCGCGCGCGGCGTTTCGAGCTTGACGTCGAGGTCGTCGGTTTATGCCGCCATAAACCGTCGTCATTGCCGGCGTCAACGTCGCTGGCACCGGCGCTGGCACCGGCGCCTCCGTCGTCGCTCAACTCGGTCCTCATGGTACCAGCACGATGATAGTGATGGTGCAGGTCGATGCATCCTACGGGCAGCACGGTGCACCGCGCCGTGGGACTGGTACTATGTGATCCCGTCGGCACAGAGAGGATTAACGCTACGTACCCTGTGTGGGCGGAGGATAGGGTACAGAGGGAGGGAAAGCTGCGAGTGTAGCGAGCGTCGGACACAGGGTACCTACTGTACGTACGTGAGTTGATGGTGCTACTGCTCCTGTGGCTGATGGGGATAAGGGAGAATGGGAAAGAGTGAGTAAGAGAGGCGGACGGACGACAAAGAGAGTAGAGAGGAGTATGGTTCGGAAGGAGGAGAACGGAAGTGCAGTTGTAGCGGAGAACTGAGCCGCGTGGGACAAGAGTGCTGTTCGCTGTTGTCCCCGTGTCCACACGCGTGCATCGAAACTCTGTCCTTCATAGAACCGGTGTCGTGTCCTCTCTCTTTGCATACATCGTCTATCGCGCAACGCTCTCCTCCTCGGTCCCTTCGTTCAATCTCGCTTGCCCTTTCCTCGTCTCCCTCTTCGCCAACGTCGTCCTACCATTTTCTGTTTCACTCTCGTTCGCCTGCTCTCTCGATTTCTTCCTCCACCTCTCTCTACCTCTCTCTCCGTCTTTCTCCCATGCACTTCCGCAGCTCTCCTCTTCTCTTTGTCGGCCTCACGGATTCATTCACCCGAACACTTCAATTTGCATTACGCCCGACCGCGTATAGCCGAAGGATCAATTAAATTTCTATTAAGCGGAGCAGCCTTTTCCGCTGAACGGTCGACCATGAGCGGACGCACGCGCCAATCGTCCAAGGGATTATTTGCTGTACCTCCTTGCACCGCCATGGTGGCTAGTTCGACCTCAGGCTTTATGTCCGCCTTTATTTAGTTACATCCGTTAACGTTTAAAGGCAAAGCGAGACGATCACAAGATTTTTCCATCTTTCACTGCAACGTAATGAAGAATTCTTTGCGAAGAAAAAAACATTTGCAAATGAATCGACATCGCATTTATGACGAGTCCTCTCGCTCTCTGTCCCTCTGTCCTCGTCGTCTGACCCTTCCGTTACGAATTGATTTTATTGTCCCGATCTCAGATGTTCCTACGCCAACAGCGCGTTTTTCTCACTTAGCCAGGAAATGGGTTTTTTTCCTTGATAGGGTCGGTTTTACTTACGGATGCTCGTCTCTCCCTTTCTGGCGAGAAGGTATATTGGTTTTTATCGACGTCGGCATATGGTCCAAATCCTCGCGCTATTGGAAATACATTGCAGACGGAATATCGTTATCCATCTTCTTGTCACTATACTAATTAACTATACATGCCTCCACCAGGGTACATCCTCGCGCGCATATTACTTTTACATCGAGCTGCAGGGGTCGGAGGGATTCTTTAAAATGCCGGAGCCAACTTTTTCACCAATCGCAAGTGCTCAGACGGAGAATTCTTTTTACCGTTCCAAACTGGCAAATCGCTTTTTCTACTCTCCACGGAGTTTTCTTTGATTCCTTAGCTTCGCGTTTGGCGTCAAGGGTATATCAGTTTTTATCGGTGACACCGTATGGTCGCGTCACTCTCTCAGCTTCCCTCTCTTTTACTTCGACGTACTCGTAACATGCACACACGCGTACGGCCGTACACATGTACACGGCCGAAGCCCTCTCTTACCATCCCTGCTTTTCGTACGCCGCCGCCGCCGCCAGTTGGATCAGGCACTGAGACAGGCAAGACCGGTCACCAGAGAGGATCGCAAAAAGGTTATTCCGCGCTCTGATCCGTCATGGGGGTGGACGGGTGTCGGGGTTTTTACGTTTCCATGTCTATGGGGTTGAAACCATGCTCGCACCCCCCTGCTACTCGCCCCAGGAGGTAATCCCTGATTATCGTGATCGAATTGCCATGGCGTCGGTAAAGGCTAGCAGCGCAGATACGCAACGGTTGGTAGCCCGATCGTTTTGACCTCCACTCATTCCTCTCCCGAATGGCGTACATACTGAAGCTGATCTTCTTCGCCCCTCGGGTCGCTATACATCAATACTCCAACTATTACTGCTACCGTCGCACGGGTATATGAGAAATATTTTCCGTTTCAACGTAGAAATGAGCGAGAAATATGAAACGATCGTTAACGATATGAGGAACTGTGCACTCTAGTGTTCTGATACGGTCTGTGTAATTTTGCTTGAGGGTAAACAGTACTAAAAGTTGTGAATTAGCGGCCAATTTGCTGTTCTCATGGTTACAAGGTTCCGTACGACCGATAAATCACTCTACTTTGCCCAATATATAGAAGTACGAAAGCATGACACGTCAACAGCGTCATTTTCGTTCGGAATGGAGTAGCGGAGTTGTAGAACGGACCGGTTGTCTCATATACGATCATATTATACGGATATATACGGCAGGGCTACATGGAACCGCGTGTATGGTTTGGACTAACAAGAGCAACGTATATTGAGTGAATCGCTACGTACACTGGTATCTAATTGGCCCTCCTACTGATAAACAAGCGACCAGCGTGTTGCTTCGCACGCAGCGATTGGCAGCGCACAAGCGTGCTCGCAGTCATTAATAGGAATATTCACTTTCGCAATTCGGAAGTTGCGTTTAACAGACGCGCCGCGCCGCGCTGCGCACTTTATCACAGCGAGTACTTCACGTCAAAACGAAAAAGAATGTGTTCCGATAGACATTCGTCAGACTGATAACATTTCCGAATGCAAACGCTCCGTGCGCCTGCAATAGAAAGTTTTTTAATAAGCTTCCAACGTTTCGCTACCACCCCCCTCAGGACCTACTTTACTTTACGTTTAATTTTAGCGCGCGCACTACTTGGAAACGTACTTTGGCTTTTGGGGACAATACATGTGCAATATACATAGGTAATACAGTTTCTATCAGGAAAGTTTGTTTCCCTGACGGCATACCACATCGGATGCAATTCGTTTCACGCTCCTGGATTCGGTGCACCATATTTACAGGACCCCTGATTCTGATTGGTTGACGCGTGTGATTTATCGACAGCAAGAACAACGAATATCTATCTCCACGTCCAAACTCCCTTTCCGGATATGTGCCATATACCCGGTGTACGGAAGATTGGCTGACAACAAGAAATATAAGAGAAGCAGAATCTCAAAAATAGAACACTAAAAATATCAATATAACTAGATAGTGAACAGAATTATGAAGACCCACTATTGCAAAGGCAATTTTTTATTCTCTGTCAGATGCATCAACTTCTTGTGTGCATTATCGTTCTCATTGGAGAGATTTATATGTGTTTAGCATAATCTCGCGTAAATGCGCTAATGGAATTCTTGGAGCGGTTTTGTTTTTACCGTAACTGGAGAAACATCAAGTAACGAAAAGCCAAGACGCGATTACATTACGTGTATTTGAGAGGCTACTGGCACTCTGACCTGCTACGCTGAACAAAACTATTTGCCTGATTTTGATCGTGTTCTTCCGGCGAACGACAGCAAGGCGTGTACTGTAACCTAACCCCATAGCGTGGCGCATGCACCGCGTGTTGATGTTGAATGATAAATGGCAAAGGGGGGAAGCATTACGTTTTCATAACGAGTACATCATTTCATCAGAGGGGGTACAGCCATCGTGCGCAGGTCGATGTTAAACATAAATGACGAGATCGTATCCACGATCGTAGAACTTAAGAGTAATCGATCTTTGATTCGAAATCTTTCCCCGTCCATTATCGTGCATGGTCATAACGACAGATTCTCCTTCCGAAGCTCTCTCTCTCTCTCTTCCACACAGACACACACATTCACTCACCCACTCACTTACTCTTTCATTCACCGTCTCGGATTCTCATCCGTCATTCCGCAACTTCCGTTGTTCTCGTTTACCATTCGATTCCTCTCATTCTCGTCCACTCTCTCCTTCTCTCTCAGACGCTTCGACGAGTCCGACAGATAAAACTTCATCCCTCGCTCTGTTTCTCACACCGTCGCCCATGCCGCGCCATTTATATACGATTTTTCTCGTAATCGCGAACATCCATTTACGACGGGCTCCTTCAATTTCTCGTTACCCCTCCTCGGAGTCTCATGCCACCCTTCTTGCCCCGCCGTGCTGGCCCCTCTTCATACCGCTCCCTACCCCATTCTGGAAACAACCCCCTCCACCAACGCTCCGACGCCCTTTACTATTGATTTACGACGGCTATTTGCAAGATCACGCCGCTTGCGTTAAAACTTTCTACAACTGCCGCCACGCCTTGTGTCACATAGCTCTCTTTCTGTACCTCTCTTTCCTTCTCCCGCCCTCTTCGTCACCCAACTCACTTCTCTGATTCTTTCTTTCCGTATCTCCATCCTCTGTCTCACTCTCCCTTTCTGTCCGCATTCGCCTCTACATCACCGCAGGTCATCGCGAACTGAACGCTGCTGGTTATTCGAGACAGGTAGATGTAAATCATGTACAGCGAGTCACGAGGCTCGACTCGCTTGTTTTGACGTTGCGCAATCATTGCTGAATACATAGCTGCGAAGTCGCTGTTACCTCGTGGAGCATTAATACTTGAGAACTTCATTTTTCCACGCGTTGACTCGAATTCGCTCCGTGCTCCATTCGAGCGCGGATTGGATAGGAAGCGAATGACCTCCGGTACAAATAGTATTAGCCGCACTGCACGTCGCCGTCGATCGTATAAATAAATTGCTTCGACCAAGATGATACATCCCCGTTGTCTCGAAGTTTCGACGCGAAACAATTCGGTGGAAAATTTGCGGTAGCGTAACCGGACCAATGGTATACGCCATACGCGGTGGGCACGAGGCTCGCCGACCAATCGTGGGCCTCTCAGTCCCGCTTTAAAATAATCGGTAATTCCATTACCGAATGCAAATGAAAGTGCAGAATTTACATCCATTAACGGTCGCGTCGTGCCGCGACACGTTCGTCCATCGGCGATGTAAAATCGGCACACTGGTGTGTGCGAGTGCGTGGAACAGTGGCTGGCCAGACTGCTGTGGGGGGGAGAGAGAGAGAGAGAGACAGAGAGGGAGGGACGCGTACAGCAGAGCCCGAGGAACGAAATCATGGGAGAGTGGTGCGGAGCGACGGTGCAGACTGGCTCCGACAGACCTGGATTTCGAACGTGTCGAGCTACCACGGCCATTTACGTCCCCGGTGTACCAAAAGCTAGCCTCCCGCTACGGCTCGAGCGCACTTCATTCAGCTCTGCCGGCTCTTGAATGGATTCCCACTTGACTGCCAGTTAAAACGCCTGTTGCTTAAAGGAACGCACATGAAGCCGGTTCGGCAGCTGGCAATTTTCTACGTGCACGTCAGCGTCCCGTGCCTTCCGCTTGACATCCGCGAAAGAAGATTGAAGGGCGTGTATAAACGGAAGCATCGCGAGCCATTCGAGATATCGCGCGATACGGGGCACGGGGCGGGAAGATGATTGACATTTTTCGCACTTTCCAAGATTTTCGGCCGAATGTTTGTGTGACGGTCTCACGTGAGAAAATGGTATGCGTCGAATACGTGCCGTGGATAGGAAGGCAAAACTGCAGTGAAGAACGTTAAATCCTCGCGCTTAAGCAGTTAATGCCCCCTTACTGAATTATAACGCGTGCATATGCATACACCGCCACGCATGCTAGAACGTGACAGTTTAAATACCTCCTGAAACAAGATTGCTGCACAGAGTAGCGTCACATTAACTTAACGCTATTGTATTTTCCATAATACTCGCGAGTTATCGCCGTGTAATTTACTTTTTGTACGTCACTTTAAGGTGCCTGTTGCTCGAAGAACGCGTTTTCATCTATAATTTTCACATGTCGGCGTGTCAAAACGACAAAATCCCACGCCATGCCGATATTGTTCCGATCCAAAATTCCGTCCACGTTCCCGGCACGACGTTTCCACTACCTTCTTTCGCGATCTTCGACAGCTGGCAACAGCTGCCGCAAAAGGGGCAGCCCAAACAGAAAAACAAAGTTATACAGGGTGCGAGTGCGCGCCATATCGTCTTGGACACTTTATTTTTATTCTCTGACGCATTTCCCCGCCCAGCCACCTCTCGGCACACGGAGAATACATATTATATTAATTTCGCGTTGCCTTCCGTTCGTTCAACGTTCAGCCAACACCTGAAAATCATGTCGAGAGCGTGGCCCAACTGATACAGAATTGTCTACGCTACATCGTACATTTTCCTCGCGAGAAAGCATCGATTAGTACCATTCCATTCTCCTCGCTTACGCCAAAGACGATTCGGTAAAAATCACACTGAAGAAATAACGCTGGGACGCAGAAAAGAGGCTCGTCGAATCAAACACGTCGTCGTCGTCGTTGAATCCTCGAGACTCCGCAAGGTACCCGGAAATATTAGGTCCCATAAACTGAGGAACACTGTGTATGCAGGCTTATATGGATGCGTCGGGGAGACGGGTAGGCAAGCAAGGGAGAGATTTAGTGAGATCTTAGGGTAAAGTGTGGATATTGGGGGTATATCACTCACGGGCTGCGGTTGCGACCCCTATCCTCCTTCCACCCCCGACCCCTCCAGCACCCTTCTTCCTCTGGCTGCGCTCCCTCTTCCACTCCACTCCACTCTGAGAGTCGAGGCCGCCGATCCTCCCAAGGAACCCCCGTCCAGGTATGTACCTGGCCGAATGGCGCTAGAACTCTAACCAAGCCCAACGTGCTCAACTACATCAGCGCAGTTCGGTAGACAGGGCCTGGCCATCTACGTGTGTCCGTGCCATTAGTAACCCCGGGGCGCAGCAACATCTTCGACGGTAATGCAAATCGGAAATCCGCCCACTCAATTACACCGATGCAGTCCTAGTCATGCGTGCGCCCGGAGAGCACATGGCCGCAATCAATGTCCCTACGACGTCTAATTCAGACGAATGACGAGCCAATGTGAATCTCGTGCGTTTGTCCCGCTGAAACCTCCGGATTATTTTCTTTCAGCGCCAGTGTCGCCGCATACGGCAGCGTTACTTTGAAAACGGTACACCAGTTCTGCACGTCATGATGATGATGATGATGATGTTGATGCACACGTTGAGATTTCTTCTAAATGTGGGTAGGAGTAATAATAATTATACGTATTAACGATATGCTTAAATTTCGCACAATTTATTCATTCAATGTCTCTTTTACAGTTTTATGACTCATGATAAGTTTACTGTACAAGCGCCCGTACGGAAAACAATCTGTAGTGGTATGAAGCATGCCGGGCCTTGGTGCTCGGCGATTTGGCGTGGCGCGCTAGATCGATGCACAAATTAATGAGAATAAAGAAACCTTTGCGATATACACCAGAAAGGAAGGGAGTTGGTACCTCGAATAAAAAGACACTCATTGAGTACGTCTCAAGAAAATAACACGTAAACACGAAGATCCTTTCACGTCCCGCCGTTTAGAATAAGACATATTTTTAATCTCAACAACACTCTTCATGAAAATAAAAAATGTATTAAATCTTCAGCCCCTCAGAGACGCTCATTTAATATTCTACAAAAAGAGAAAAAATGAATTACTTTAAATCTCATTCTGTCCGATCGTAAAATTGGTGGAATTTTGTACCGTGACTGATTCCGAACTAGGGCTTGGTCAAGCAATCGCACCGCAAGGAGACTCGCGACACACATAGATCAAAGAAGCAGCAGCTAAACCGTGGCTCTAGGGACCTATCTTGTTTATAGTAAGGCGAGCTCGACGGTAACGAATGTATGGACAAGCGTCGGCGACCCGGCGACGGTGTATAGCTGCAGTTGGCCCATGCTACCGGACTGGGCAGGGTGCATACGAGGTGCATCCGCTAATGGGAATTAGCACCAGTCGCACAATACTGTCCCCATCCCGGCGTACATCGGGATCAATCAGATCTCCAATACCGCGGCCGAGCTTCTCGATGACTACGTTTACACCATGGACCGCGAGCTCATCAATCCGCAGCTGCTTTGGGTCGAGTCGATATTGGTTTCCTCGCTTGCATTGTTATCGCGTATCCGTCCCATCGATCTGCAGCAACGAGGTCTACGACGATTCTGTATTAAGGATCGTGATGCCGGGTATTGTCAGACATCGTCGGGAAGCCTGCAAAGATCATCGTTCGGACGAAATGTGGAGTGACTGCCCTGCGATCGGTTCACGGACATCGGCACTTAAGTGTGTTTCGATGTTCGCATATAGGTAGGTTGCATTGTGTGCCATAGACATCAAGTTTTTTGTTACGCATTTATTCAGGAAACAATCGACACGAGCTCATGATGTTTCATGTTGTCGAGATTTTTCTTAAAAGTCTATCATGAAATAACAAATCCTGCGAAACGAATGCTTATTTACATGGTTCTAATTGTTTCACCCCTTACAATGGTATAGAGAACATGTTTAGAAGTTAGACCTTCATTTGAATACAAGGTAATAGTTAGTCTTGCAGCTCATTACCGAATCTATTTGCATAACGATGCATACGCAGAATCTGACCGTAGAACAGGAACAAAATGGAATATCCACAATCCTCCGCGGCTACTTGGCGGCGGTAGTGATTTATTTCCACGCAGAGAAACTAGGATACTGCACAAAAGTTTTACGTTTAAGTTGAGTTGAGACAAATAGGACGAGTTTGCATTCCGGTTTTCTTGCCTGAACCCAGGTCATGGGTTACCTCTTAAATGGCTCTCTCGTAATGTAGAGCTCGCGTTTGTCTCAAACGTAATATAAAGAATAGCGTAGCGAGCGCGGAAGTGGCTGATATTTCTGACAATTCGGAAATTTCTTTAACAGCCGTTGAATATAGCGACCCGTTCTCGACTGAAGGATCGTTAAAAAATGATTTCTGTTCTGCACGCTAGCACGGCCCATTAGCCAGTATGAATTACAGATCGTTCATTTTGAAAAACCACTCCATCAACGTCAGTTTCGTACTTATCGATATCCGCCGCCGTCAATAAATAAAGGCAGGTAACGTAATAAACGTTCGCCTTGCATGCGCTGTAGTAGCAAATTAGTCCGTTTAATTTACCGAAACACCTTCCCCGATGGGTAATCAATGGTGAAATTTATTGAAAGAATCCATATACTGCAATCGTTAAAGTAACGGGTAAAACCATGACAGGTACGCAAGAATATGTATTAATAACAGGACAATAGCATTAGCATGCATCGAGAATAATGAAACAACCGTGGAGCGAGCGTTGATGGATTTTACGGATTTGTAAACGAGCGGACAAAGAACGCAATAACGGCATTAAGTTCGTGGCGCCCCAAGCGGATAAACAAGGAAAATTCGCGAACGATAATGTCCCTGAGGGAGCGATAAACGTAAAACGAGCCCTGATAGCGACCAATTGAAAACTGATTTTGTCGGAGTTCTGCCTGAGCGTGTGTCTCACACCTGCACGCAGGACGTCTCTAACGAGATAAATATGAGGGAATCGGGGATCTGGAAGTAAGGGAATATCGGCTGGCTCGAATGCAGCCCACGTACGAGTGGGACGAAAAGAAATAAGGAGCGCGAGGAGTTTCGAGTTTCGCCGGAGCTTTCACGATATCCACGTTGGATCTCCTTGTATTCCCCCCCATACACTAAGCCCCTACCTGCTAGCTCCCCATGCCCTCCCCTTCCCTCCCCTCCCCTCCCAACGAGTCGAACCTTTCCTCCTCTGTCTCTCCAACCCCGCCACTCCCCGCTCTCACGTAGCCACCTCTCAAGATTCAGGTAGAGGTTAAGAACAGCCACCCACTGCGAGCGTTTCTCAGCCTCCTCTCGGCATGCACAACGCCTATGTATGCATGTAGTGTGTCTATGTACGTTACACATTTCGGTTAAAAGAAAATCAGAAGGAAAGTAGTTGACGACCAGAATTTGTCGACGCGACGCGTGCCCGCGCCCTTTGCTTTCCTCTTGGCTGTACGTACTAGTCGCTCGCGAGACAACGAAAATGGGGATTTCGTGAATAAATCTAAGACGCCGATAGTTTCGTTACCGAACGGCAAAGGGTAGCGATTTAATCACGCAAAGTGCACCGTCGGAGATTCTCGCTATATCGGATTGGGATGCATCTTTGAGCGAGATTCAGTCTGGCGAAGTGATCGCATCTTTGGCGATAAGTCGCGTTTGCTTTGGTGACTCCCGCAGTCTGTTTCTCGCATTTCTTTGCCTCGGGACGGGGCTAAATACTTTGACCGTCATCGGAAATAGGAAGAATTTACCGTCAACTGGGATTCGCATCGACACAAGGGCTTCTTTCTACTACCTTGTCTCCATCGACGAAAGAACGTGCTTCGAGGGACGGAGTTTATCAGGCCAATTCTCTCAAGTGTCGTCGGTACACTTTACGTTTTCATGTCTCGAAAGCCATTAAAAGTTTGATTACCTCTATTGAGTGCTTTTCTATTCACGAAGCAGAAGCTTGTTAATATTACGTGTATCCGCGTCGTCACTTACCTTTACGATTAAGACGGCTGTAATGGACACACATTGAGGACATGATTGTCGGCGGTATTTTCGGAATAGCACTTACCATAATGATTATTACCGAACGTCTACCTAAAACGATCGTAACTCATGCAATCTCGCGGTGAAGTGCCTTCAGACTTTAGTTAACATATTAGAATGCAAATTCTGTTTACGAGGGGATCGTTCGAGGTCTCCCAACGAGACCCATTCATCACGGGGTGAGATGAGGATAGGTGTAACGAGCGGGGAAGGTCTCAAAGAACGTCTCACTACGGCTACGGAACTTTAGATGCATGGCGTTTTCCTAAGTCCAAAACGAATGGGTCCATGTGTCTCGAGCCTGTGAGTTTCGAGAGTTTCGGAAATCTCGGAAGTCTACCTGGCTAATTTGTCCTCGGCGGGCTTTCAGCGAGTACGTTTTCCAAGATAAACGCAGTCAGCACTCCTACCCCGAGCGAAATCGCATTCCAAGTCGACTCTCGCGTTTGAGCTCAATGAGCTGGCTTATGTACATTACAATCGTTCCATTCATTGTGCCGGACAGTGCTTCCGTGCGCGATACGTATCCGCGCATATTTTAACCCGCGCTATGCGAACGTAAGCTGCGGCTTGCTGGAGCGAAGTGCAAGAAATATTATTTTACACATTCGTTGCCTTCAACGCGGAAAACATAATGGCGCTGTATTTCGAAACGAGAAATATTATATCAATTTCGCTTAATGACGCGCTTTAACGATGAATTATTTGTACGTTAAATTTTCGTAAAATAACGATGAAAAAAGAAACAACGTGTTTATTAAATGTGCATATTTGAATGTCCGAAGTTGTTTATGCATATTAGGTTTCATTCCGTACCGAACATGTTCTCGGGCAGAAAATGCATCCTCTTTGCGCGGCAGAATACGAAACTCTTCTACACGATATCTAAAGCGACAAATTGTTATGCCAAATATTGATGTGTAGTTGTGTACGATAAAAGGTAACTTATTATTTTAAACGGAATGTGACGGCGCTACAGTTTTGATAAAACTAATAGCACACGTGTATAGTTAAATATTAGTCACGGCCAAGCCAGAAGCGAATCGAAATGCACAGCCATTGTAACACTAGCAGGCAATTTTTTCGCGTTCACTAGCTGGCTGCGCAAGCTAATTTGTCCTACCGCGTCACACAAAATAATAGGGGCCTGCGAAATTCGACGGGACTTTTATTCACCGCACCGGCAGAGACCCGATTATTTCCGTGCATGATAAATTTCCGGGTGATTACACCCGAAGCTTCTTATTAGATTCAGCCACTCATTAATTACACGTTAATTATTCAAGCAGCTTCAGTTACCCGGCTTTTCTAATGCAACGGAGGTCATTCATCTACAGGTTCCTGGGAATTCTGGGATTTTCTGGAAAAAAAACAGCACGCCTTACGTTCGCCTCCATCCACACTTCTACAATCGCGACGAATTTATTAATGAACCGTCTTGCTCTGTCATTAGTGCATTACGAATTACACGGGCAGCGAGTCGGCGTCGTATCGCTTCATTCAGAAAGCCATATGACACTGTCTATTTCTTTCTCCATTCACCATTTCCTCCTTTCGTCAGTCATCTCGTTCGCGCAACTTTCCCCTTCGAGAGCGTAGTTCCAGCTCTTATCTGCGCCATTCGTCCTTGGCGGCCGTAAAAAAGGACGCATCTACTCGGGAGCCCAGAAACGACCTTTTATCGAGTGGCTTTCCTGACACCCCTCATACCGAGACGCCTTCGCGCCCTCCTTCCTTCGCACCGTTTTCGTTGCCATTGTACGCTGAAGGGCCCCTAGGCCCAAAGATGTGCAGATTACGACGTTGCGTGAAGTAGGAAACCCCTTTCTGGATTTTACCGCCTGCACGTCTCATCCGCATTCGACCGATGCGCGACACAATGTCGAGGTTTAGGCATCCACTTCGATGGGAAGCCCCTCTTGCAGCGTCGACTTTTTACGGTCAACAATAAATCCGTCCACCACACCGCGCCGCTTCGATAATATGGCTGATTAAAGGAATATTCACCGATCGATTAGTCTATCCGCGACGACAAAAGTGTCGGTCGAATGTTTGTGTATCTCTATACGTCTATACCTTTCATTGTTCAACGACAGATTGCATCTATTCGCCTGCAATGACGTTTTAATGTCAAATCCAGAAGTTCCTGTGCCCGCGACGCACGGATCGTCATGACTACTTTACGTCGGTATAAATAAGGAAAGAAACGGGGCAAGTGGAAACTTTTGGAAGGCACGTGTGCCTGTTCCTCAAACTCAATAAATTGCCTCGACAGATGCTAATGAATGCAGACGTCGACCTCCAAAGTTTCGCCCCACTGTGCCCGCGCCGGTAACGGGGAACAGTAATGACGATGACGATAATAATAATAATAATAATTCACGACCAGCACGATTCTGTCGGTTACGACCGTCACTTCAGAATCCAACGGTGCTGGCAGGAAAGGGAGGGACAAAAAGGGATGGGAAAAAAAGTTGCGCGGTTGATTCGGCGAGAAGGCACCGTAATGGCGTCTCGTTTTGCCTTTCCCAGTCAGAATTCAAAGTTACAATTACAGTCCTTGGGTGGACGGAAAAGGTTCAAAGAATCACGGACAAACCTAAGGATACAATGTGCATTACGGGAAAAAGTGAATGAGATCGAGAGAACGGAAAACGGAAGGTATGAAAATAAGACAAAAGGAAATCATGTGCAGGGAGCCTCGTAATTGGTGATACGGTCAGGAAGAGGCGGGGGAGGCGTTCTATGGTAAATTAAATAAGAAATGTCCAATAAGCTATTTGCAACAACGTTGTGTATTCGAATGAAAAATATAAATATGTAACGGCAGTTAGCGTGTAGCATCAATTAATTTTTAATGCCCATTCATTTATGAACAATGCTCAATGTGAAAAATATATACTGCATATGTTCGCTCTATTTTTAATGATAAAGCTTGCATTTCAATGACTTTTGCGGGTGTAACATGTGACATTTTACAATGTACCATGGAAAATGGATCAAGTTATGGTGCGGTTTTTTCTGGTCAACAATAACATCATGTAAAAAGTATCTTATTTTAGACGTTCCATTTTTTATGTACAGAGGTTTTTATGTCAGGTCCGGTAAACTCGTCGATATTTGTTTTCTCATATGCCATTATGCCAAATATTTTAAGTTGATGTATTCAAAAACGTATATTGTAGGAAACGTACTTGTAAATATAATTTCGCACGTCTACCTTGTGAATTCCACATAATTTTGATAGGGAAATAAGAAAGTATCGTTCTGAGAGTTGTTAGGTTCTGAAGAGTTCTTCGAAGTAACCCGAGATGATTACACTTAGAGTGAATGTTCATTACTTGTTTCTTTACTTACTCTTATTATGAGCTTAGCAACTACCGGATTTGTTAGCCGAAGCTTTTAATAAAGTTGTGAGTAATTAATGCCGACATCAGGCCTGTCCGTGCAAGCCCAACTACGCGAAAGCCTGGCTTGAAGAGAAGTTGAGAAGTAGTGCAATTTTTGTTACCACTTCGCATTATGAGCCATCACCGGCCTCATTACTTTACTCTTACATCGCCATTGACTACGCTCGTACGAAGGACAAATCCATTGGACTTTTTCTATTCGCTCGCTACCTCCCACAGAATCATTCACATTTCGCTCCGGCCTCTCACTGTTTTTCATTTTTTGCCCCGACCGCGACGGTGCTCATTAGGCGTCGTTCGACGGTTCCGTTTCGTTCATCGAGAATACCGACTCGAACGAGACAAGAGTAGATTGGCCGAGCGACGATGGCGACGAATGACGGGAACGACGGGGATTTTTGGAAAATTGAAATATTTCACGTACGACGCGGTCTGCTCACCGAGACCTTTCCGAGAGAAATAGAGAGTGCTAGAGAGAAGAGAGACGCCTCGACAGAGTGAGCGAGAGAGAATCGTGCTACGGGGTATGGGACACGCCGGAGTATTTGGCTCGCGTATATACGCTTTCTCGTCGAAGGGTGGAGGCAGAGGAAGGCGACACAATAGATTTACGTATTCGGGCAAAAGAGGTAGAACACTGGTACTACGATAGCCGCGGGGAATCAGCAATCTTGGCAGCGAGCCAACTGTCGCAAATAGGTATGCACCACTGTGCTAACAGTAGGGAGGGGCATGCGATTCTTCTTCCTCCAGCCTCTTTTTTTTTGCGACTCACCGTTTTCAAGTACATACTCATACGCTGTGCGGGACTAGTACATACGTGGTATGTGCATGAATGTATATTGGCGCGCATATATGTGTGTGTGTAGGGGGGGGGGGCGCAAATACATGTACATTTTAATGAACAGCATCTCGCGGTATGCATGCACGTACTCTCTATAATATGTTGGATGGAAATTTAGACGTTACATGTTTCCAAACTGCTGACACGAATGTGGCCACAAAATACTCTTGCTCGGCCTCGAGAAAAGATGCCTGACCGACGGTGAAAGATGTCGCTAAAGATTCCTATCTCAGAGACGGACGCACACCAGGAGCATATTGAATGGTAGAAAAATGTTATTTTCAGATATTTCCAATCGTGTTCTTGGAATGGTAATTAAGACGCAAACTACGTTCGCTTCGGCAGCGTTAAAATTTAGTTACCTGAACGAGCCGAATGAAATTATACGATGCAGTAAAACTGGAAGAATCCGCAGGAAGGATGGTCCGATTTTACCGGCAAGCATCGTACAAGCTAATTCGAACCAATCTGGTTTAAGCGTTGTAAGAAATATCGGTACACTTTTATAGAGTCGAATCGTATGCTGTTACGATTTTTAGTAACGATATCGAACTTCAGGGTGTCTAATATTAAAAAAGAGCCCCAATTTGAAGTCTATTCGGAGATGGACACCGACCCCATGACCGACATTTAATCGTCACCAAATCGACGTCTGCGCGGGGTCAAACCAGTGACGTATCAAATTGAACTCGAGAATTGGAGGTTCCTGCTTGGCACGGAAGGAAAAAGGGGTTTCCCGCTTGCCGCGCCGGTAAAAAGTTTACACACTCCGCTTTCCGGCAAGTGGGTACACGAAAATCCTCTTACACGCCAAACGGACCCGGACGTTGTACGTCGTGCAGGGCCATACAGGCGCGCCCTCGCAAACAGGCGCACACGGACTTCAGACAAAGGAGAATTCTTGCGCCCAGCCCGCCGGACGTGTCTTTAAAAACTACCGACAGATTATTTCATGTATCCGTATAATACTCGCATCCGGTGCAAAAAGAACGCGCCTGCGCAAAAACTTTACGTCCACTCACCATTAATCCTATTTCCGCGAAATCCCGGCAACGGCGCATGCGCGGTAAATAAATCTCGCGTGTTCACCTGACGATGTAGATGTGTGTGACCTTCTGGTCGATAATCGCGATTTATGGAAGTAAGCAGCGCATTACGACTACGCACGCTTTTTGTTGAAAGAGAAGACCGGACTTGATGCAAACGTCACTTTCTAACTTAGCGAAATTTCTTGATCTATCTGTTGTGCCTTATATTTATAAGTTCTGGAATGTTAAATGTGTAAATGAGAAAAAATCTAAATGTACCTAATTACCAATAAATATCTAATAAGTTCTATCATTATGTAACGTTCTTGCATTGCACGGTAGGTAAGCGAACGCTTGTGAATGTCAATTACAGGGTAATTTACGGCGTAAAAACCGACGAAACGATCCGACGAAGATGGAAGTGCAAGAGTATAAGGAATATTTCAATAATCGTCTGAAATAGAATGAAACGAAATTTCCGTCCGAAGTAGGTTCAGCGAAATAGAATTTTTCTGACGAATCCAAATGGGCCGCCCGTCGGGATTGAGCTCATTTGACACGAAGGGCTAACTTAACGAGCCGTACCTCGAGGACCGAGGCAGAAAAGTTAGTCACTTCCAGAAACACGAATTACTGCCATAAACTTCATTGCGACTGCCTCGTTAATTTCATCGTGTCACTGTCACTCGAACCCTTAATTACGCAGGAGCGAAGCGAACGGTCGGAATTTATATACAACCTGTTCTCTGTGCATGGAACCTATGTTTCCTTTTATATAACCGCCGCCCGTCGACTAATTGATCGATGCACCCACGTTTCGTGTCTAATCGACAGTATCGACTGTAAAACGATCCACGATACTGAAGCCGGGTAATGTATCAAACATCGAAGGAGTATAACGTGGACGCAGATTGCCGGTTAACCGGCCCATCCACGAAATGGTTTATTAATGGATAAAATCGACGTCGCCCAACGTAGATATAGATATATAGATACGTGTGACATACGCGTACCACCGGCTCTGTTTATACACGTATGCTATACATATTCGGCACACGTGACGTGACTTACGCAGATGCCCGTGACATTTCAGTTTGATGGGAGCTAATTGCTGCCTGTTCCGAACGAGCCGTCAATTCCGCTTCTCGGAATCTTCACGGTTTTTTTTTGCGCACATCGCAATTCGCGAGCCTTCCCTATCCATATCACGATGCTCGGGCCCGCGCCGATTGGTCGATACTGACTGCTGAAATCTTAAAATAACATCCAATCGAACGCGATAGGAGAATTGTCGACGGACGGTGCGAAGATAATTTTCAGAACTCTCTCAGGTGATTTCTAGATGACCTCGCGCTTCATATTATAATTTTACTCGACCCCTTGAATCAAGTTCTTTATTTTGCCCTAGATATACGTCAGCGCCTTTCGATCGATCGAATTTAATGTAAGACGATCCACGACTAACTATGCATCCGAATGACGCGCATCGATCATAACGCGATAGGCCCACGCTCTTCGTCACGCGTATTGCGGGACCGTAAAACACGTTACAAGAATCATTAGCGTAAAATGCGAAGCGACCACGCGCGAAACATAAAACAATAATCCAATAATCGCAGAAACCGGAGGAGGACGGTAGCGACGGAAGAACGAGCGTGCGCGTGCGCGCTCGCTCTCCCGCCAGCATTAAATTTTAATCCCACAATCGGTGCTTAAAAAAACTAATCACATCCGCGCTCTCGCTTACTAAACGGCGGGTGAGCCATTAAAGCCACGCTGTACCGTCCTGTTGAAGGACTCTGCCGCGCGCGCACCTCTCCGGAGAATTACATTGAATTACGACGAACGACTCTGTTCAAGGTATTATTATCGTGCGACCGCGCGCACCCCTCACGATCGTTCGTAAACGCACTTAACAACACGTGTGCAAACCACCGGAACCAATTTCCATATTCGGTCGCGGAAGCTTTCCCTCTCTCTTGCAAAACACTTTGTCGCTCGCCCGCCCCGTCTCTTCCTCTCTACTCCCTTCCCTCTCTCTAACACTCTGTCGCACACACACACACACAGACACACTCTATCTCTACCCATCTGCGTCTCGATTTCTGGCTTGCCACACACGCGATTAACCCGCGCGTGCCATTTGTGTGTGCATTCTGCATTCTGTAGCGCACGACATCGACTGCCAGAACGACTAGTGTTCCTCGCAAAGAAGAAGAAGAAGAAGGGCGCGCACGTTGTGGCAGTTTCGTTCCCGCGAACCGTGGGGGAGACACGAAAATTCCTCGCTGGAAATCCGTCGTACATACGTAGCACGTAACGCTGCGGGAAAGTTACACCGGCACGCGGCCTTCCCACGTCGCTGCCTAACCTCCCCCTCCCCCACCCACCCTTCGTCTCATACAACCCCTTCTCGGCCAGTCGAGCGTAACTATTCGAGCAGAATTTCCAAGGAGTTCGCGGCCTCCGATGCATCGAAGTGGGCGAAGGAAGGAGCGAGATGCGATTGTGAGGCGTAAAAAAGGGACAAAGCGAAGATGAAAAGAGGTGGAATAGGATGAGAAGGGGACCTGTATTTGTGAAGTATCGCAAGAACGACGGCAATGTGCGCACCTGAGTGACTGAGCGTTCCAACTCATGATAATGATCTTTCGAAAGAGAATGTATGTGAACAGAGAGGGGGTGGGAGAAGAGGTAAAGAGAGAAAATGTCTGTGGCCTGGGAGAGAGTTACATGAATGTATAATGAATATATAATATGCCAGGATGTAGAATGTAAAATGTGCGCCATAAGGTGCGTATGCAACAGCCCATGTGCTTGAATATGAATGAATGAACGATGTTTGTATTCAGAAATTGGCTATTCCATGATATAGAAGCTATTGCAAACGTTACCGGCTGGGATTAGTTCAGGCTTTAAATATGTTTAGTTGTGTTTATTATTGTTACACTTGCCATAAATTCACTAATGCGGACATAGCTTCTGGGGGTTTTGTTAGTATATTATTTTACGTAAGGCAAATGTATAATGCGACTCCACATAATCCTTCGGTAAAAGATAACTCAAAGGCATCTCTCTCCAAGTCCTGCTTCATATTTTTTCTACGGCGGGAGAAACAAAGCAGGTTCGAGCATTGAATAATTCCGTGGCGCGCGGCGCATCCTTCAATTACAGGCGATTTTCCGCACAAAGCCATAAGCGTCTCCAGCCACTCCGTTTTCTCGTCCCATTCGCGAAAACGAGCTGTTTGTGCTCCTTTTACATTACGCGGAGCAACACGCACTAGTATGGCAAAGATAAATTACAATTCATAGATCGTTGGAATGAACAACAAACATTCTTCTGACGAGGAAACTGAAAATATACGCTGCCCGCAATATTTGCAACCTGCTTGTTGCTCTTGCCGAGGCGCTTCTCAACTTGTCTCAGGGTAGCCCATCTCCTTACTAAAACCGACCAGACTGTCGTTATTCGTTACTGGCACTTCCGTGGGCAAGGCTGCGACGACAATTTACTGCGACGTCGCACACGACAAATTAATTCCTGGGACGCTAACCGCCTAACACCTTGTAAACTTCGAGATGATTAACTACCTTAACTACCAGGACAATAGGCAGCGTAGATAAGGCCGATATCAGCGGCCTCTCGGTGGCTCCAATCGCGAGCTGTTGATGGGCTACACAGCTGCAGCGGATCCACAACGCTGCATTGTATTTTGCGATACAACAATCAACGTGATTTGTGGATTTATATGTCGGCACGTAACGGCTTCTTGTACGTGGCGCGCAACAGCCATGGGACATGTAGCCGTAATGGCAGTCATTCAGTTATGAATTTTGCCGTGAAAATTGAATATCGTTTTTCTCGTTGGTAAGCATTTTGTTCGCACTCTATATGCTAATACCATTGCCTAAGTCCTGATGAAAATTCCCTCGTTGTAGGCGGAAGTGGATATAGCAATTTATAGGGTCTTCCAGCGGGCTCTTTTTGAGAGTTTATCGTGGGTAACGTTCGGTATTGAACAAGATGCGCAGCGGTGGCTTCTTCAGCCTGATAACAAGCGATTGTTGTCGAGGGTGTCTGAGATGTCCTCGGAAATATTCTAACGGCAACCACGACAATGCGTTGCACCGAAACGGACTGTGGCGCGTGCGTACTTTTCCGACGGCACAGTTACCCGATGCGAGAAATGAAATTGCAATCCCAACACTGCCGTCTGGGAGTGATGTAAAATTGATGAGCGAAACAATTCTCTCGGATATCGGATGCGGAGCGCTTTGCGGAAAGCACACTATACGAGAATTATTATGTAAATGAAAATGTTTCGAGAGATGCTACAAAGATGAGAATGTTGAGGTCACAGGCACGCTCATCATAGTACCAAGCACTGGCATGAACTCACTCACTCACTCCCTCGCGTCGGATGGATAAAGATTCTTGCCGGTACTTCACCGCCCTCGTTCCTCGACGATGAAAGCTGGTTTTAAACCCCACGCTACTTGTCCGTCGAGTCAGCTGTAGTTGCTGGAAAATGCGTGTGCAAAATGAAAGGATACTCGTGCGTGAGGTTGCCGGGAGTAATTACGAAATACCGAAAGTACATACGGGGGTGCTAAACAGTTAGTATGATACTGTACTCTTTGGAAGGAAGGAAAATTTAATTCGTCGTAACGGACTACCGCAAGACGCTGTTAGTTATAGTTTCCGAAGTTTCGATTGCCGACTAATATTGGCGTTCCCCGTGAAATCAAATTTTATAATAGAATCAAACACGCGTCACGATGGAAGGAAGTTCCGCCGAATGCACGGTAAATTACGTGGCGGTGTTTGTGCAGATAAGGCGGATCCGATAATTTCGAATCGATGACGTTGCTGATCGGCAGTGCGCAACCCTTGCACGCATCACGTAAGAGGGAATTTATTTTTGGGGACGCGCAAACATTTCATCTGGACTAGTGACAAGGGGCGAAGTTATCGATTTGTAATAAATCCCTCCGTTATACCTACACGAGTGGAGCTTTTATCCGTATAATGCCGTACAATGGCCGACCGAACCAGCCGGTCACAAAATAATGCGGCCCTCTGCAGATTCCATCCGAAAATCCGTCGCTCCCTTTTCGCAGAACTAGTTTGTTCTCATTCAACAAATCGCTTTAAACTCCATCAAATCGAATCCGAGTTCGGGCAGAAAGCTCTTCGGGAGTTCAATGAATCTATCAAGATGCCATTACCACTCCGAGATGATACTACGATAGAAAAATCATTATCTATTTCACGAAATCATGTACTGAAACATCACGTGCCATTGGGCGAGTTTACAATAAATTCGGAAGAAGTCGGTGGAAAGTTGAAAAAGTTGTGTAAAACGGAATTCAGTTAATAATGTATGTGTAGAGAAAAGAGCGTAGGGTCATCAATAACGTCAAAGAAGAAGTGCACTTCACGCGAACCTTCGCAGCCGTTCTTCAAACGAACTTGACAGAGTATACGCACCCTCCCATCAGCAGGATTTTACGGCGATTGCTCGTCATAACTAAGTTCCATTATGGAAGGCGTACGGGGGAGGGGCTTATGTTGAACGATCTTGGTTAGAAGCTCGATCATAAAATCATTGCCTAGGGAATGCAGGGAAAATCTATTATCCGTACATTCCTGCTCCGTTATACTTGAAGCGATAATAGAAGCGATAATGTTCACTACTGCAGTTACGGTCCAAGCTCAGAGTAATTCAGTTTGTTACAATAAATATAAATTCCGTTTTGTATTTGAATAGACGAATGATAATCACGGTCGACGTAGAGAAGATGCCTCATTCGTTCCCAACTTTCTGATCGCGAAAAGCAGTATTGAAATAAACGGTTCATGTGAAAGTACGTGAACATTGATAAGGCTATGTATGCCATGCTTCCATAGATGTGCCTTTGTTGTTATGTAGACGGTAAACGTGATGCATCATCGAGGAATTACCATGTAAAGGAAGAGATGTCGTAAGCACCTTTCCTTTGCAGAATTTTCCACATTCCGCCGACTCTCTCGTCCTAAGAAACGTGTTCAAGAGTCAAGATGCATCGCTTGAATATAAGGTGAATATCGATACCGAATGCGTTTTATGTTCTCGGAGCAATTCAAATATACGCTCTGCCCCGGTACATACACGCACGCTATGCTTGTCCTGTGTACATAAATAACCTTACGCGCGCATTATTTCGCCCCAACCATGCCGCGTGTTTGGACTTACGGTCGTATTACGAACAGTGAATTTCGAAATATCTAGTGAACGTCGGGAGTTACGAGCGCCGGATATGGAATGTAAAATTACCGAAGAAATTGCAGCCACGAAAAATTCAATCACAGTGTATGCACTCGTTCTGCGGTGAAAGTCAGCTTAAAGCGAGTTTATGGTTCACTTCGACTATAAGCACGTTCTATTGTGTATTTTTTGTTGAACACTTTATCGTAGTCGCTGTAGCAATTTCTCACGAAGAATGCGTGCGCATGCGAGTTTATGCCAAACGATCTCATCGACCGTACTACATAATCTTGTATTTCACTGGATTTTACATCCTTCACCGTGGATACTTTCAAGGGTCGTTTTTGTCCTATTAAGGGACGGACGAGTTTTGCCACATTCCACTCGAGCATCCCTGATTTACTGTAAACTATGCTATTAAACGTTCACGGTACACGTTTGGTAAGCTATCCCTGCGGCAGACACCCTTTTTAAGATGCTATAAGCTTAGCACGAACGTTAATGTTCCTTGTTTAACGTTTCCCATTACAGTCTTAATGAACACTCTCCTTTTCCCATCTTTGCTACTCTTTGAGATTTGCCTCACTTTCTTTCCCTTTAGTTCTTCCCCTGCTCCTCATTCTTAAACTCTAGACGATATCGATGTTGCCTGCGCAGGTACCCTTGAAATCCTCCATTAGCATTTTGTTTCCCGAGTAATAGATACTCATGATTTCACGTCACCTCATGTAATGAGATAAAGTATAAAATTATTCTTCAGGAACAATGTTATCAATTATCCACATGAAAGACTGCGGGGCTGTATAGAAGCACGTTGGTCGTTGATACACCGTCCGGAATACTTCGCGAGATTCATTGCAGTTCATTTTCCTTCCGTATAAAATGCGGGGTACATAGTAAGTAATTTCGTATTTATAATAATTTTGCTAGTATCCATACATAACGAAAAGAAGCCATTAAAGAATTAATCTCCTTTCCCGTAAATTTTCCCTCGCTAGCGGAAGGCATGCAATTTTCCTTTTTAATTACCATTCGACTCATTCGGAAAGCATACATCTTCCAGTTTTACGCATTTTTACTGAAGGCACTTTAATTTGAGCATAACAACAGATGCAAATGATATGTGAAATAATTACCAAATTTCTATACAAAGATGAGTCTTCAATCAAAAATATTTCTAATGAAGTGAATTTAATAAGATGAAGATATGGGTGAAAAAGAGAAATGTAGGTATGCCCGAGTCTATTCTGCCCGAATAATGAAGAAAACTGATTCATGTTTCTAGACGATCAAAGCGTCATTAAAATCGCATTATAGGAAGTATTCGTGGATTCGTTCAATGTCCTTCTAGATTCGCAATATACTTGACTCCAAGAGGGGTTCAAAAGTGATTATACACACCCACGCCAAAGAGGAGTTATATCGTATTCTCGGACTCTGATTTAATTAACACTTCAGTCATACCTGTGTTCGAAGCGCCGCGCGCCGGCACGCAAACAATAATTGGCCAGTTTTTATTCGGATAAAAATCTTGAAAAGACAATTTTCCAGTTTCAGCTACAGGAACTGCCTGAATGGAGCAAACTGAATCGGTCTCCGATCAGATGCGATTACAAGTCGTTCCCGTCGGACTTTATTTAATTGCGTGAAACATAAGTTACCGACTTTGCAACTAACGTCGTTCCTCGTCACGAGTTTGCCGGAAGTGGCGCACGTGGAATTAACTCTTCCTCGCGTGTTTACGGTCTCCGTGCGAATACGACAACAAAATGTCACTTAGGTTAAACTTTCGCGGCGACTGCTAAAAAAAGAAGGCGAATCTGAGGAATACAGAGGATGCGGAGTAATGTGCAGAATTTCATGTCGCTCGACGTCAAACATTTGCCTGGGGTGGTTCGTTCGATGCTCATACATTTTCCCTCCCCAAATTGCCATAATAAATTCATAGGCAATTCTTGCGAGGTGCCCGGAACGGAATTACATTGCTGTGATTTTTTATTCCACGCATTAAGAATTCGCAAGATACTGCAGAGAGATTCTTTGAATTGCTGGGAGAGGAAGCTCTCGTGCAAAATTAACCGGAATTTGTACTACGATTACGCGGGATTCTAATATTAATAATCGACTGGTTCCTTCACCCGACCAGGCACAGTAAATTCATTCTCAGCACTGTTCCTACGTTAATCCAGCAACGAACGCTGTGAGACTTCAGCGAACCAGACTGCAGCAAACTGATTTACGGTTTCATACGATATATTTACACTTGACGTACCACGAGCCTGACACGTTATTTTCATGTTTGGCCCAATTGACGTACCATGGCTTTCACACGATATTGTAGGCAAAGGGGTTAAACAGAAACAACTGATCGTTCCCAAGCGGTATCATAATTAACGAGCATCAATTCCGTTGGATTCTGTTCTCGACATTCAAATAACATTCTGCATAAGGCGCTCCAATTCTCTTCATAAAAAAGGTTCCCTGCTTATCTAAAACTCCTGAAATCGGCCCGCGACTGATTTGGGCGCGAATTAATCACTCTGCCGCTCTAACAGCATTCCCGCGAAAGCATTTATCACGCCTCTCTTTCGGGGCAGCCCCTCCTCCAAATGTTTTAAACTCTCATCCAGCGCGATCGTTGATTTCAGCAGCGACTTCGCGTCAAAGCCGCTCACTGACACGAGCAGAAGAAAGGCTCACGCGTCGACCGTATGTGTTTCCACCAACGCGCACACGTGTTCGGCGTAGCAACACATGTGGCAATGGAAAAAAAAAATCCGCTTTTTCAGGTCACAAAGGCGGAATTGACGCACTCGCGCGGTTACCATAAGTCAAGAGGTTTTCGAGTGGACGGTGTACCTTTCCTTTGGGAGCAGCGATACAATCTGAGCTCTGCTGACAGTTACCCCATCCGCCCTTTCACCCTCCCGTTCCTTCTGTTTCGACCCCCCGACAAGGCCGCCCTACGGTGTCTTACGCCTTCTGCAAGCATCTTACCATCCCAGCTATGCCCTCCCCACTCCCCGGCATTCTCTTCCTCCCCTTCCACCCTTTCCTACCTTCGACCTCTTCGGCTTTCTTCGCCCGCTGTCCTTTTCTTTTTCTTCGGCCTCAGCGACTCCGCGGCGGTACCTCTTGCCGCACGGGAATCCTTCCTGACACGCAGAATGGATGACTCGAGAATTTCATCTCGTACCCTTTCGTTCGTGCTTTCTCTCGCCTCCTCTTCCCGCGTCTTTTACCCCCTTCTGCCTCACTTGCGCTGCCTCAGTCTATCTCTGTCCGACCTTTGTTTTCTTTCTATCTTCCACCCTATATCCCTCTTCTCGCTCCCTTCGCCGTGCTTCTCTTCTCTTTCTGTTTAGAAATCTTCGAATTTTCTTTTTCCCACCTCGGAGTCTCTCTTCCGCTTGCCTCTGTCTCACTTTCGTCAGAGATTTAAATAGGTGACATTAATGCAGGCAGGGAGATATTATGAATGTCGGTGCAGAGAGAAGGATATGCTGGTTCAGGATAATTGTTTATCATTTCAGGCATTCCGACGGACGTGCTTTCCACACGTTCCTGGCGGATTTCAACACATTCATTGCGATTTACGCGCCGTCAAAATGCTTGGCATCTTGATGCCCTCTTCGAAATTACATTTGCCCGCCGCTGCTGTTCATAAAACAAACTTTATTCAGCACAGTGTTTACTGTAATCAAACTGTTGTATGTAACTTATACTGTTAAAATTATATCTCACGCTAGCTATAGTCAACTCCTATCTATTTTAAGGTCGCACCATAACAATTTTTCTAGATCGCACGCGGCACGCAGTAACCCAGTAAATATGTATGCAGCCAACACTGAACGTTGAGAGAGAGAGAGAGACAGAGAAATTGGGCGGAAAGAGACACAAACTCACACACACAAGGAAAAAATAAATGCGGAAAAGAAAGGTGAATCTTGGCACGGATATACGCGAGAATTTATGAGAGATCAGGAAAAGTGGCCTGAGTTCTGAACCGTGAAATGAAAGTCTGTTGACTTTCGATAACAATTTCGTTCGCCGTGACGACATGCTAGCAGCGCCGAGAAAAAATGAAACACACAGCCCGCGCCGGTACGCGCGCGTGAACGAAACGAGGCCAGATAGATATGAGCCAGCGACATTGGGCAACGTGCTTTCCATCTCGAGTGGATGAGATCCAGCGTTAATTTTGCGGTTCAGCCCGAAACAATTGGTATTTTCGATGTCGGGTTCGACGTGCATCGCGTCGGAAGCAGTTTTGAAGTATCGCCAATTCTCGTCGACGTGGAACGGCGCATATCCAGCCACGCGCCGATATGCGAAACATTCGAGCACGCCATCGTGGATTTTGTAAACGTACCGGGTATCCCGGCGAATGCGGAGATATGTCGACAGTCGCGTCGTTTTACGGTGGAAAGTCTACGTACGTTGAATAAATATGTATGCCCACGTAATGCAATATAAGAAGGGGGAGGTAGGAGAAAGAAGGAGCTTTCTCATTCCTCCAATCCTGAAAAAGAGGTGGCGCTGTCGTTTACGGTACAGCTAAGGTCTCCAAGCTGGCGTCAAAGTCAAATGGCGACGTTTGCGGATAATCAAAGTACCAGGTGCTACTGCGTGACGTACGGTGCGCTGTCTTCGTGTGATAATGTGTCGAACTAAGCAGGGTGTTATTATCTGTAATAGAGTCCGAAGGACTTATGCTGCGTTCTATTAGCAGACAACACTGACACATGTCGTTTTCACCCTATTTCTATGATAAGTTAATTATTCGACTTACGTCAGCACGCAAACGTCGGGAGGTTGGTGTAAAAATAGTAATTTCTTGCGCTTGCGCTCGCTTCTGTCGCAAATCATTACTGCACAGAAGTGTGGTTTACTTTCATGACAGAGATAGAATATCTACGTATGTGTGTTAACGATCTCGTGCTTGCTCATGTTAGCCAGAACTCAGTCAGGCTTTAAGTCGAGCTTCGTGTGGCTTGATAATTGTTAAGGGACTTGTAGAACTTTGTAAATTACAGTATTTTACCGCTGCCCTCATTACATACTTCCAAGCCAGTGCATACCCTGTATTTTATTGACTGCATCCACATATACATTTCGTAGCACTCGCATCTAATGGGCACTGACCCGAGGAAAAGCGTCAATTTTCATCAATAACAATACGTCTGACCGAATTGTACCCTACTTAAGCATAAGATAAAACTTTGAGAAATATTACAGCCAGACATTCCTTTATCAGCATTATTTGATTGGTTCGTACAGATTTACAGCGAGAGAGGTTCACACATGGCGACAGCCACAAACTAATGTTTAATTCAACCGTCGATCTTTACTTTATGAGTCTGAACCGGGCTTAACTTCGGCTTCGCAGCACGATCCTCGAAAAACTTTCAAGCAAAGTTGAACCGCCTTTTTCCGACGTGGTTATCCACGAGGTATTAACACGGATCCTAAAGCCGTACGTGTTCGACAGCAATATAACCACGAAACGTTCTTTGCAAGTGTTGGATACTTTCGTTAAGACAAGGACAGGTAAAATTGGCGTGAGGAAGAAGGGGGAGCGCGGATGAAAAAAAAGAAAATGGCACAGCAACAATACTTATCAGTGTTCGATTTTGCCGCTGAAAGGGTTGGCATATTGATTTATTGAGATACCTGCGACTGGCGTGAGGGAGGGCAGAATTAGTCCTATCGGGAGACGACTGGCAAAGTGCTGTGACAGGAAGTTCGTCCAATGACACTTTTAGAAACGTTCACATCGTATCGATTCCTAATGCCGTATTCCACGATCGACTCATGGTTCTTACATAATAGAATATGATCCTGGCCATGTAGTATAAATAGCCTACATCGGGCATGCCTTAAGCAATCAATACGTTAATATGCTATGAAACGAAAGATATATCACTTTGAACGTTCTAAGGCGGTCCAGCCTGCTGTTCTGCGTCGAACCAAGCTCTGAAATATTCGGATTACACACGAGTACTGCGAAAGTGGCTGGCGCGCTGCGAAGATCATTGCATTTGTCGCGCGGTGCGCGCACATCCTCGGCATCCTTGCGAGGCACCCCCGTGCCAGAGATTAGCGTGTAAAGTGCTCGAAACTCGTATAACATTACTGCCGCATAGGGCAAGGTACGAGGCACGTTGGCCCACACTGTGTTGGAGGCTGGGAACGGAGGGGCTGAATGGTGGCGTCGTAAGGGACGACGTTGCGTCGAAGAGTGAGACACAACTTGAGGTCATGGAACGATGCTGAGCGCGAGGTCTAAACAAACTTTCCGCTGTCTGCTACAAGAATGATAATGCGGATGGCGTTCGGCACGTTTCGGATTAGGTTTCGAGTACGATGTCGGTGCGTACAGGAGGAAGACATAGGCAGTGGTAGGTGGCGGGCGGCGGGGAGAAGGCAAGACACTTGAATGTGGGGGTGAATAGATGGAGAGTCTAAAGCCTTCGAATCTCTTAGTAAGTACGGAGAACGGTTGCACGTGGATGGGGCGGAAAAATGTTGTTAGTGGGAGGCGAAGAAAAGAACGTTGACGGCAGGATGGCCGAGGAATATGAAGAGGGACGTCGTGAACGAGGAAGCGATGTCGCGGCTGCGAAAAGAAGACGGATAGCGAGGACTGGAATAGGAGAGGGGATTGACACAGGTGTGAGGTGAACACGAGTTGATATTAGGTATTTAATAGACAGCTCCAGGGAGTTGCTCGGGTGAGCAAGAACTGAACCGTAATGTTAGCACGCGGCAGGAGGGATTTCTCATAAGCTGACCTCGGCGAGTCGGGAATATAGTTGAGCGGACGGGCCGGTTTGGTAGGTAGATGGAGTAAGGTTCCTTCTGACGGGAACTGACGTCGATTCTACTGACGGCGTCGGCGATGTAGATGGTAGTAGCGGCGACGATATTGGTGGTGATGATGATAGTGTATGTAATCGCAGTAGCGCTCCACAGAAGGGTTGATGGTCTGCGGTGGAGGAGGAAAAGAAAGGGGGACAACTTGAATCTGAGTTTTCTCACGGTAAACCCGCGGATTACTGGGCGCTTTAACTTAGCGACACTGCTCGTTTCTCAGGTGTCGTTCTCAGAGTGTTATCATATTGGATACTTCCAGGACGTCAGAGCGTCCTGGAGCATGGGACGCAGGGCACTGTTATTAGAAAGAAATTTGATATATCGCTGTTGCCCCCTATACTCGAGGCCAAGCGGAGTACACAAGACGCGGAACTCAGTCCACATTATCTACCTGCTCGATGGAAGGGAGAATCAACGACAGAGAAGGCATCATGCACGCGGCGAAGATGGCAGTAGTGGCGAACTTATACAGTATGCACCAGATACGTTATTGCAATTGGTTAGACGTCATGAATATTTTCTGTCGAAGACCTTTGATATCTTCTCTAGTCCGTAGTAGTTTTTAGAAACATTTCAGTGTCGCCATTAGAGAAGCAACTTATTTGGCGCGTTCGATTCTAAACGGTACGTTTTGTCGAACGTACCGCTTTCACCGACATACCGCTCGCGGTCTGTCTCCGCGGAATATGGGACGGATTTAATAGGATTTGTCGAGAGGAACGGCCGACGAGCAGATATATCCGGACATTTTTGTAGCCCTGGATGGAAGAAGGGTCCTGGATATAACGTGCGCCCGGGAACACGTACCGGTGGTCGCTCGACTATCAAACCAACCGAGACGCGTTCTACCCCAGGCCATCTCTGACACTCTCCTTCCTGTCCGGAGCTGAGCCATTTCGTTCTCGTGTGGCGCTCGACAGGAGCAAAAGGAAACGCATCAAGGAACCAGCCGACACTCCGTGGTTGCACGCTTCCCTGAAAATGACAGAGAACGCTTTGAGTGAAACAGTAAACGTTGTAGGTTTACAACGTCGAATTCACGCAGCAATACCTGGTTAGCGCGTCAAAGTCCTTCCGTCTCCGATTGACGTTCATTTCAAAACATTAAAGCGCTGCATCTGCCACGTACATGAGCGTGTGCTACTTCGCTTACACACGTGCATTCGCATTACAGGATATCGTTCGGCAATCATGCGATACGACGAATTATTACTTCGCTTTGTGCCCTTGGATTGTAACTCTGTTACAAACAGTTACCTGCGAACCTATCGATGATATTAAAATTGCTTTGTTTGTTTAACTTTATCATACAAAGGGACCTTTCGTACTGTATTGTACAATATATTCAAATTCCGGTCTGAAAGGGGCCATGGGGGTACGACTTTACGGTATTAAATGCAATGGAAGAGGAATTTATCGAAAGTTTCAAAATGTCTCATTAAAAGGTACGACTTTTATTCAAAATTGTTTAAAAAAAAAAAAAAAAAAGAATTTGCTTAATCATTTGTATATTAAAGTACCACGGGAGGAAACAGCAAACGACCCTGGAACGAGATTTCTATTTACATACGGACAAGGAACGGTACTTATCCTTAATGAAATTATCCTAAACACTTAAACAATCCGTCTTGCGCGCAACAACCGTCAGAAGGTCCTTCCGCGAGACTTGAATTTTCTCTATCGACCCGCAATGATGTCGAACGCTGCTGCATCGAAGTTCCGATCATTCATAAAACATGAGTCTCCATCAGGTAGTACTCCATAAATTTTCAAGTAGGAACTACTGCGTCTCCATTTTCTTCTTCGGCACTCTGAAACATTCGACGCTGGATGGGGATGCTTGGTGAAGGACAAGGAGTAGCGAGAAAGGGGTGCGGTGATCGATAAAAAATAATTATGCCTCCGTCCCATCCCGTGCTCGATTTCCAACAGGCAAATAAGGGAGCAGTTTCATCGACCGACAACCTCGAGGATCATTCATCGTCTCGTTGTCAAAGAAAGCACGGATGAAGAGCATGGTAAACGAAATCCTTCCCTTCCTGTGCGTGCTGTATACCGAGGGATCATGAAACGCGCACAGCAACGGCATTGAGCATGGCCTCAACTTGTTTCTCCACTAATTTGGCTTATTGCGAGAATGATAGAGGAGATGAATACGGGGAGGGGCGTGCGCTCTTCCTGGAAGCAGGCAACTCTTTTTATATTAACGTAAGAACGCTCGCCCACCAACCCACCGTCTTTGTTTCATAATTTCATAAAATCAATCTCAAGACCAATACACCAGCCATATTAGACCTGGCAGAGATGTATCGCGGCAGCAATTTGTCAGGTCAGTCTAGCGCATTTGGCGAGTTGATTATATTGAAATAGACTACTATTCGATATATTTCATATTCATCACTGCGTCTGTTCGTGGACTGAATCGGAACGTTCTTCTTACACGTGCCATTATCCTTGTCGCCTATCTGTGGTTACGGAGAAAATACCTTTGCCACGCCCGAAGCGACATGGTTTAGATTAGACCGTGCGTGGAAAGGTACACATAGTCGTGGGTGCCAGAGCACGAGTACACGGTTAAGCGCATTAGCAAAATCTTACTTCGTGTGCTCGGGATGTATACGAGAGGGATGGGAGATCCTTTGTGTCTAGTGTCTGCCACTGATACCCTCCGGGTAATAATAAAACTTTGCGAGCTCGAGGACCGTTGTTCGAGGCACTTGAAGAGCACTGACGAGGGAGAGGGGGAGGGAGGGAGGGAAGGGGGGGGGGGAAGACATGCGGAGCGAATGGGTGGATAGGTGATAGAGAACAGGGAGAAAGAGACACAAGGACAAACAGTAGAAGGGAAGAAGAGAGATAGACACTCCTACAGATACAGGATGAAAACGGATTTCTAGGATCCACTGAGTTTGTGACGCAGCGAAGGTAGAAGGGTTTTCGAATATATAATGGACATTTGTTTCGCGACTTGTAGAACGAGAGTTTGACTGTAGAAAAGCGCTGTCGAGATCGGACGACTTCTGAGCGGTTTGCTCCTGAGTAGATATTGCGCAAAGTCTCGATGTTTTCGTATAAATCTGGTTACTTCGGCCTTCAGCGATAGCATTCGTATCGTGCAACTCAAAAGAAACGTCGGTTTTGGCGCAGCAATGTTCCTGACTCGCGATTGCGCGGACGCGTACTGCATTAGGGAGAGCGCGATGAAATCCGTAATGACATTTGAATATTCACGTGATGGAGCGTAAGTAACGTCGGGCTGTACTCGTACCTTATCACGAAGCCGCGCAAGCCACGGCAGGGTGCAGGCGAGGGCCGTGGCATTTTACAGTGCACACAGAAAGGCAGAAAATTGGCTCGATATCCAACCTTACCTTTAACCTTCTACTCATGAGCAGCGGTACACAGGGCGGCAGGTGAGAGCCGGAAAAGATGGGGAAGCGGAGATAAATAAGCCGCGGGAGACATAAAGCCGAGGCCGCTGCAATCCGGCCCCGAAAGCTAGGGGTGCCTAGCTGTGCCCGGTGTAATAAGGTGCATCGTGCAGGCAGAATAAAAAGAACATCAATTACCACGTAGGGTCCTGAAGGCGTCTATTTTATACGACCTCGCGAGCTAGGTTGCGGAATATTATTCAGAGCATTAGGCGTGCTCTCGACCGCGAAGAATTTCCATAAAACCGCTATCTGCCATCTAAGATGCTGTAGCTCGCCCTCTCCGCCATCCTTGCGACTTTCCTCCTTCTCCCCGAGTCTCATCGGCCATTGTCTCCCGTCTTTCTCTCTTCGCTCGCGGCGGCTGCGAGAGCAGCGCCGGTGCATCCTCGTCGACGCTGTTACGCGCCGTTTACGATCGTCTTAAAAACGTGAGCGCCACCTACCGTTACCGCCTTTATACTACCCTTCACGGATACGTACTTGGACGTGTTTACACGCAAAGCGGCATGCACGCCGCCGCCGCCGGCGTAAACGCAACATGTGCGTTACGCCTCTCGCGTGCACCCTTAATCTTTCATGGCACCTTAAACGCGCCCTCTTGCGGGGACATCGGCCCTACGTGGAGCGTGGATTCAGGGAAATTTGATCGATCGACCGAGGAGTCGTTTCGCCGGGGATAAGTTTTAAGAGCTCTTCGCACACCTTCCAGTCGCTCCCGGATTCTCTTTCCGGCCGTCAAGAGCCGGACGCCGCGTAACCGCGTGCGTTTGGAGGAATAATTAAAATCGTCAGCGACCTAGATTCCCGGTAAACGTATCCGTGTTAGTTTCTTTGTTTCACAATATGCTCCGTCGCGCCCTCTTCAAAAGAAAAGCGACTTTGAGAAGCCTCCTCCCTTTTCCGACCCTTCGCGTATCCAACGAAAAGGTCTTGAAAGCTGGAGTTTACATAAAGTACAGGAGGCTAATTAACACGCCCGTTACAGGACCGTTCGCCCGAATGAAGAGGATTGCAAAAATAATGTACTCGATGCTTCTGCCCATCCTTTCTGCCACTCCCGGTTCTCCCATAACGTGCTTCTTGCAATTTGACAAGTACTTCCAACAGTCGGCGCCGGCGTTTTACTACTGCGGAGGCCGTACTGCGAACCGTAAATTAGGAAGCGTAGCTGGAACGACTTGTAATTGCGTCTAGGATGTTAAGACAACGGAACGGCGAGAATTAATTTCAAACATCGTGCGTTATATCCGGTACTGTGTTACAGCTTAGTCAAGCTTGGCAACCTTGCCAGTGGGGACTGTCCATGATCGTCCAATCTACGAAATCCGTTTGCACACCCTTACGCGTGGCCGTACTTCTGTGCCGACAACGCGTCGCCAGATTTGCCCGAGAGCGGCTCGCCGATTGATAAATTGCCACGTCATCACTCGCAAATTAGACAAATAGCACGCTGACTTTGTCAATACCGTTTCTCTAGCATAGCCGCAGTACGAGGTTTTTCGTGCTCTTTTTATGTTTCCTGTTACAGCTTTGCCGTGCGCCGTTATTTATAAAAGCAGATATGAATGCAGAGAGGATTTGTTGGACTCATCCATTAGCGAACTTCGAGAAGATTCCATTCCTATTAAAATATATGGCAACAATTCGTGACGAAGAATTTCCAGTGTGTAATCTGCACTTGACTTGTTCATAGTTGTTTTTATTCGGTACATGCGCTGGTCTCAGAAGTTAGTACTCAATTTAAATAGTATATCTGAAACAGTAACTAAACCTTTTGAGTGACGAATACTCCCGTCTGAATTAAGTAATAATTGTAATTCCTGTACGCCAAATTAAATAGTACGAGATAACACTGACAGGGGTAACACATTATCTGTTACAATTAGGTATAAATAAATGTAGGTAAAAAAAAACTGTTAGGAAATCGAGACATTGACTTGAATTGAATTAAATCAAATTAAATTTTGATAGTAGATGACGTCTGAGGAGGAGGAACCAGTAAGGGCATTACGTCACACCGAGCAGAAGAAAATGTAAATTGAGTCGATAGAACACGTGACCGATTCACACTTGGCAAGATGCTCGAGTGCCCAAGGGGGAAAAACTGGTCAGAACAATTTATTTGACGGCTGGCGGAAGAACCATTGCCATTTGTACGGGTATTCCTGAAATCTCGGAAACGAGTGGGGTTCTTGCCTTTGCAAACGAACCCCGGGCAGAATAAATAGCTACGTAATGCGTAGAAATAAAACGCACTTCATATTGATTTTATTACTACCTGCGCATAAATCATGATCAAAAATGTCTTTACCGATGTCTGTGCTTTCCGCAACCTATTACGAACTTTGACAGTATGTCTGAAAAAGAATTTCGCGACTATAGAATCGTCGGGAGTATAACCAATTACGTTAACCAACGAAGAATAAATTTATTCGCCCAGCTGCGGGCTTGAGATAATTTCACCGGTGGGTAAGCGTACTGATTCTGGAAAGGATATGTTCCTCAAATTATTTCGGATCATGCCAACTCGATGTTACGTGGAAACTGAATAGACGAAGCCGAGAGAGAAAGAGGATATGGATGGGAAAGAAAGAGCAGGAGAGAGAGAGAGAGAGAGAGAGAGACGTTGGGTACGTTAATTACTAAGGCACGGTATAAATATCAATTTTCCCCAAGGCGCAGTATATGCAACGCGCTGAAGAGCAGCTCGTACGAAGCAGCTAACTGGAGCAGCAAGATAGAGAACGTGGGTGTAAGATGAAATTAGTAAGCCTTCGGCAAAATGTGAAAACAGTGGATGGACGTAAGAATAACAGCCCCGAGGAAGGTTTCTTTCCCTTCGCGCACTTTGCGCCCCGCGGCGAAGGCGATCACGTGTGCCAATACAGTGACAGGCATATCCATTTGCCTGAACTCCGAGATAATGCGATTGAACGGTGTCGCGCCGCGGAATACGTATTTGTTCTCGAATTAAATTTTACCCCGATCCGTCGTTCGAAAAGATTAGTTTTCAAGAGTGCAGACTTTCCACGCGAATGACGTTGGCGAACGACTAATACGAAGTGCCGCGGTTTATTATGCAAAGATGCCAAATTGACATTGCACACTGTCAGCGTGGTCGGCTGTATTAATCGTCATTTGCCGCGGTCATGGACACGTCGATTGTTTACAAGCCCCTTCGCGTATCGTGCTAAGAAGATGCCTTTGTTATCATCGCCTTTCGTTCCATAACCGTCCGAAGGGATTCGTGCCGATGATGTACGAGCCGGCTTATGGAGAAAAGCCCTCTTTTCCCCTCGTTACAGGAAAGTGCGCTGCCAAGTTCTATAATAATTCTTTCCCGAATATCATTATTGTACCGTCGGGTCTTCGTTACCGTCGATTCTGCGACTACCATATGAGAGATGGAAAACCCGGCGTAGACAGGCAGAAAGAGAGAAATAATTATATCGAGAAAGCTTTCCACTCTCAGCTTCCATTATCCAGGTTGATCGCGAGGTCCATCTTCTGCTTATTTTTACGTCGAAGCAATTGTGAAACCAGTCGACTGCTGCTATGGTTCATATTTGAAAGAAAGTCATATAAATGTTTTCGATTCATTATCGTTATCCTGCCTCGAAAATAATGGAGCTATTGGGTACCTCGGAGACAAAGAATAATTGTATCAAGTTCAAAGATATATTTAGTTCGATAATGAATTTTATATAATAGCCAGGTTCGACTAATTGACGCTAGATACTCTATGTGTATAAGCTGCATACGAAGTGTCTTAAATATATAGGACAAGGATATTACAAAAAAATCAATCGAGAGAGTTGTGAAGTTATAGCTCAAGCTGCCATCTGGCATCGAGTTTTCCAAACTAAGACCCAATCTGCTCCGTGTAGGGCACATGTAATAACGGGTTAATACTACTTTACCATCTTTCGATGAAAGCCTATCCTCAGTTGATAAAACGAATAGATAAATTTTACCTTTCAATCGACAAATGATAGTTTCCAAAACTAGCAGTTAAATTGACATGGCAAGGTGCCTACCATTTACAAATGCATTTTTCAACTGTTTTTACGATCATATGGTCATACAGATACAACATTCATTTGTATTACCATTGTTCATTGATAATACTTTGAGTCACATTAGTTTGCGCAAAATCGACCGGTTAGCTGCATTTTGTACTAAAACACTATTTTATTAACACTCAATATTATATGGCCCAAAGTTGAAAAAATGTCTTTATCGTCATACCTACACGCTTGATTGATCTGTAAACGCTCTTAAAGAACAAAATGCTTGTCAGTGACAGGGTTTACGATTGTCTAACATTTATTGCCCAAGTACACGATAAATTACATTGTATTTACAGGGGGTACGGGAGAATTATCGTGGTTACAAATGCAAAAACTAATACAACATCATCTTACAGCTTAACGTATTTACACGTCCCTGAGGCTTAGTCTACAATATCGTACACACACTATTATTGTACAATACCAATCCTTCTATATTTCCAAAGCAACAATCGGCGCGTCATAGCTTACTTGGGTATCACACATTTGCGTGTATGTACATAGCACATTGGGAGTCAATATCACAAACGTACGCAAGCTGAGGAGTGTACTAAACTTTACTCGACGAAGCAAAAACAGATCTTAACAATATTCGACGGTATAGCATTCGCTATATGAACAATGTTTTCGGTTTGTATCCTTCGTTCAGTCTCTGTTCACAGATCGCGCATGAAGTCAATTAGTACAGAGAGTTCTTCGTTAGAAACTGAACCCTTAAATATTTTAGTCGCTCTCGTTACACGTAAAGTTTTCAATCAAACAAATAGTTGTATCAACAATACAAGGTTAAAGATACAAATTTAAGTAATTTAGGTGCAATATTGTACTTTTCATTGTATCTTGTTATCAGATTTCGAAGTTTTCAATCTTCCTCGAACGGAACCATATTTTCCTTCACACGATATCGCCGATAACTGAGTAGACGAATAGGTCTTCCGGTGTCACTTTTGATTCACGTTAGCTATAAACAATTTATTTTGACTAGGATACTATAGAACCGGAGAAACAATTTTGATGAAATAGTACGAAATTCAAATTTCTATTTGCAGCATAGTGGTGAGATGTAGCATACTCGGCTGTCGCTAGTTGCTTGCATGTAGTAACACGTACATGTTTTATAAAGAAAAACTGGGTCACGTAAACAGCGAAAATGAAGTCGCTTAATAACGACCCATCCAGAGTATGTATTAGTGATATAATAGAATAATTTCCTAGGCAAAAAAAAACATTGGCAATTTATCTTGATGATATAGTCAATCTGGACAGAAATTGCATTAATAGTAAGTAATATTAACAAAAAATATTGAAGACAACTCATTGATCATAATTGTTTCACGACGTCGTTGTGATATTCGATTAAAATCATTCAAAAACCACGTTCTCACAATGTACTGAATCCTTCTTACCAACTATAATATCGCGTTTGTGAAAATATATTGTTATATTTAACGAAAAATTCTACTATACTTGGAATCCGTTGGAATGTTTATATGAAAACCAAACGTTTTGCTTATCACAACATTTGCACCTTCGAAACAATTTCGATGATACATTCTTGTAATACCAACGTGACCATGATATTGAACTCTTGCATTCGCCACAATCTATACGCAAATTTTTTTGTACCGAATATTCACGCATGATTTACGTTGAATGACACACTGAAATTGCCTAATACATAAGTTAGGTCTTTGAGCAGGATCAATTTTTGAGGTAAGCTAAAGTAATCCGTAAATCTACAGTATAACAATTACTTTTACACGTCATTCCATAAGTTAATTAGAAGTCGTCAACCTTAATTAAGACTGCAATTGAACATTGATCGACTTCTGGTATAAATAAATTCGACATCGATACGGATGATGATTGCCTGATACAATAAACAGCGCATAATATTTGTTGCATTGCTACAGAATGTAGGGCTACGGTCAGACTGTGAGCGTACGTCGGTGTAAATGCATGGACTATATGTGAGGAGCGTCCTGTTTTCAACAGGAATATGCACCAAATTATTATCAAGTTACTGTAACAGAATTGCATGCCAACTACCTCATGGCTTATTGTTAGCTGTTTTCATAGAAGAATTAAGTAAGAGCGTATAACGAGTGCGTTGTCTCGTAACAGCGTCCCGGGCTGAGTTAAAAATAGAACTTTTTGTTCCACGGCATATTATGAGCGTTAATACCCCAAATGGAAAAAAAAATGAATTCAACGGAGAGCTGATTTATTATCGACCGATGGGACGAGCATGCGCCATACTTTGCACAATTATTTAACGAAAATTCTTCTGGGAAATATCAATATGTCATAAGGATGCTAAGAGTAAGTTCTATTCACAAATTCAATTACCTTTCGAACGATATCGATAGTCTGAATATATAATATTCACAATTTCTGTGGCCCTCTTACCGGCTTCGATACATTAAATATCTTGAATCGTAGTAAGAGCACAGAAAATCATTCGGAATATGACATCTATGGTCTTATTGAACGTCCATTAACTACAGCGTTACCAAAACGCGCCCTCACCGTGGAAAACGTCAAAGTGAAACTGTTACTTTTTCCCCTTGCACATTTGATTACGTATATAAGCGATCCATGAATTACTTGGGACGTACCATCGGTAATAAATTCGCTGTATCATCAGTACTTCAATACGACGAGGCATTTGAATACGTGGCAAGTATATACAACGTTCTCGCGAGAACGAAATGTGAGGCAGATGCTAACACACTGTCGAGAACTCTAGGTTGTAGCTAACTGTTCGGAGACTTCGGAGCATGTTTAACGTATTCATGTGACATGCACACCGATCACGTTGCAGGGGTATATGAATTACGCTCTATGCTCGACTCTTGCATACGATACGGAAGAAAATTTTCCCACGGCGCAATATAACTTTCGCATCGAAATCGCATGACTTTAAAACGTCGTTAAAAAATATACGTGTTTCCTAAGCTAGATCGCAATTAAAGTAATTGCTAGACAATGAGTTTCCTCTGGCACCACTCTTCGCGACAAAATGGAACTTCGTAGAACTGACGTGTCTATTATCGTGTCGCGTGTACTTCGACGTCCGCACGTGTATACCGTTCCGGAAGAGGTTCAACTTCTCAGCTCGTATTTTCCTTAAACATTTGCGATTCCCTTAATGGGTACCGGCGCAGTCACATTTGATGGCTCGAAGGGAGTCTGGGCAAACGTATCGATCAACGAACGCCGCAAACTTTACAATTATGACCGTCGTGCATACTGAATTCGTTGCAAAGTTTTCCGCGTGACAATGTTAGGCAGCGAGCAGCGAGAAGAACTTGGATCTCTTGCAGATAGTTCTGAAGAGTTCTACCGCGTCGATACTCTCGGCTCGTCGCACAGTGGACCGTCGACGGAGGCTGTACAAAGAAAATGAGAGAGCAAGAGGAGGAAATAGAGGGACAGAGACGTATCGCCGAGTCAACTCGCCTCTAGTTTAATCGCCAAACACGCAATACTCGAGCTTTGCCTACGTCGACAATCCGCCGACAAGGAGGGCCGTGACGGCAGTTATACCGAGATTCGCGAGCAAGTGCCGATGGAATGCCGACGAGGCGGTGGCCGATTGGAACTCGATTTGCTCGTCGCCGTTTTCCGAGCCCTTCATCATCGGCTCGTCCTTCATACCGGCAGCCTTCTTCTCATGACTGTGATCGATCTTCCAAGTCTTCTTTGAGTCCCGTCTTGTGTTTGGCCGCCGCGTCGTCGGTGGCCTGTCAATTCCTGCAAGAACGAAAACATGCTTTGTTGAAACGCTGTCGGACGGCATATATACGAGTTTAGAACTCTCACGCGATGGCACGTCATTTTAGCTGCGACAATATTCATTCGTCGCACCGTCGGATGGCAAGGACGGAATTATAATTCAATATTATCGTTGGACTTTATAATTTGTGACTAAGCGTACGCCGCATGCACCCCTGTTTGCCTACTCATACTGTAAAGTGCGTATCGCTTGGAATTGCGTGGCCGCGATGGTACCTTCCATCATCTGATGGATTCGTATAGGGAGAGAAGCCATAACTTCGCTGTGCCCAGCAGCAGATTTAGATTAGGTAATTTTATTTGAACAAGTGCTCCCGTCGACCGTAAAGCAGTCCAAGTAAGCTCGGCTAACCTATGGGAGCAATCCCGGATTTGGTCTAGCAGTTCGTATTCAATCGCACTCATTGCCGGTACGCAACTAGTAATGCTAGTAAAACGGTTTGACTAATGGGTCTGCGAAATCGCAACTCGTGGATTTCGGATTGTCAGGACGCGCGTTACTCATCGTGATTCCGAATCCGAAGATGCAGGAATTATTTACGTTACTGCTTTATCCTAATCGATGCTGAATCGGTGAGCCGAAAAGAGCCTTACAAAGGCTCGATCGGCACTCGACAGAAGAGATTGCACTTGACGATCGTGATAGATCAGACGAATCGCATCAACATTGCCATCGTGTCCACGAACGAGTGAACACGAATTACCGTGGCTGGAAAACCGGCCATATATCTTCCTGAAGGTTCATTAGTATACGCGAATGCGTGAGCCCTCGTCGATCATGGGGACGGAGATAACTTTTAACGACCGTCGAATCGTATACCACCGGAAAGCCGCTTTACGTCAGATCGCGTACGAGCGAGCAGAGCGAAAATGGCGAATCGAGATATCGGGCAAAGCCTGTCGGCCAATAATAACCGGAAAAATAATCGGCCAAGTGACTGGACTTTCCGCACGATGCTCCACGGTTTGACGTATTGGTGTGTCGTCCGGGCAGCCGGCTTTCCCACAAAACCGAGTGAAGTAGAAGGGGACGTGAAGAGAGCGAAAGAGCAGGGTGGGAGAGAGGGGGAGCACTTGTCACTTGCACGCTTCGTCGAAATGTCGAGAGTTCAGCGACGATATTAATTCCCCCGTGCGCGGATTCAGCTTTCCGTCATGGGAATACCCGAAAATACGCCTTTTTCTAATTAACGGCTCGCAAGGACCACATGCCGCCCAACGGCCAGCTTTGTGCCCCAGACATTTTTGTGGCCGCCAGAGGAAATAAAGTTCAGTCAAACTGATTCGATGCTTTTTATTTCTTTCCAGCTACCCGGCAGTCCCAGCCAAATACTTTAATATATATTTTTTAATTCGCCCTTTTCCACGCGCCATTTGGCGCGCGTTTATTCTCCTTTTATTTCCGCTTAATCTCGCTCTCCTAGTTTCCGCGTCGTTCGCTTTGCTAGCCGGCCATCGATTTTGTCCAACAGTGCTCAAATGTTCCGCATAATACGTAGCTACCATAAGAACCTGTTTTCTTTTTGTTCTCAGTCCTCATAGATAACATGGACGGACTGAATCCAACCACATAACCGGAGATTACTGACGCGGAACGTTCCACACACGATACAACAATTTGGCACATTCCTGTGCCAAATATTTCGCTTGTCGTGTAGTCGTCAGACGATTTTGTTCACATGATATTGGATTTTTTAATACGTTAATTGCATCTACTCTGAAACCGTATAAATTCCAGTACAATTACCCTCTGAATGCTCATTCTGGTTTAACTCAGACTTAATTACATTATCCATTACATTCGTGTCGGAAAGGAGATTTTATTACTGAAAGCATATACCGATAAGTACGTACTATATATTCTACGTACTATTTAAAGAAGCCTGCATTATCCACGTTGCAAATCCACATACACATATATGTATGGCAGCCTTATTATCCGCGTTACTTCCTTTACTAATGCCATGGCTAACCGTCATTATATCGATTTTCGCTAAATGGTCAACTGCGCTGGTTATATCACGGGTGTGGAAAGAGCAAAGTCCTGATTTCCATTATCAGGAGGCATAAAAAGCCTGTCTCATGAGTAAAATTCCCGCAAATACCATATTTGTCTGTCGCCACTATCTTGCGCTTCCCCATCCGCCCTTCGCCCCGTGCTCCCTTATTGCACCTACTAATGAATATTTCAACGTGGGTATTAAGACGCTCGGCGCACTTCTGCCTTCAATCAATGGGTAATGCATTTCATGGCAAGACCTCTCAGTTATATGCCCTGTGCCCGCCAATGGTATTCGGTATTTCATCGCCATGCCGCCACCTTATCTCTAATAGCATGTACAGGTTAAACGCCGCAGCAATTCAATTACTCTTCCCTAGGTGACTCTAGTTCACGGCGAGTGGGTCGTTGCCGGGGAAAAGTGGCTCGCTCGATTCGACGCTGTTCGTCGCTTCAACTCTGCCGCCGGATAAACCTTGAAACAGATACTAGCACTGATCATTCGAACGGCACCGGCGATCCATTCTTGAAACGCACGGTGGCCGTATGCCTATTCTCCGCAACGTTAGCACTTCCTCGCTCGCGTTTCTACGTAAGCGGATGATCAATTTGAGCACATCGGTCATGGGTATCACGTGGAAAGGGACAACCTTATGGTCAGAAACCTTGATGGCTCTCGAGCATATTTACGGGAGCGCGCGAGCGCCAACGTCTTATCTAGCAGCTTTAACACGATCCAAATGTAGGCCATCACGCATAGTGTTGCATGTCTTGCGTGCATATTGTTGCGACAAAGTGCTCGGAGAGGGACGAAGTCTCGACTCCAGCGTACAGTTCCGTACGGTATTAAACTACTCTTAAAGTGCCATTATTGCGAGTAGTTTTTTTTATCGTCCGTTCTCCGATACCCGTCGTCCTCTCTCCGTTCGTTTCATTCATCTTTCTAGTTATCGACTACGCTCCCGCTCCCGCTCCCGGTCCCGGCCACCCGCTGCTAAGCGCGCACCACGCCGTCACTCTTTTTTTTCTACACCCCGCCGGCGCCGTCTCAGTTCCAGCCAACTTGATCTTCTATATCGTCCGATAATTTGCCTTAATCCGCGCTGGATTCAGATTCCTATCGTAGTTAAGCGACTTTACTGAAGCGCATAATCCATCACGCCAGTCCGGCGGCAACTCGGGCGCCGCGATAATATAATTATTGTTAATATCATTATACGCGACAGCTGGTATCGGCATAGCGGAGAGAAGTAACTAACAATGGACGGAATACGGTCGACGTGGGAATCTGGGAATAGGTGGAAAGAAATGCTGAAGGGCAAGAATGAGGGAGGTGGGTAGCTGGCAGGGCATTTGAATAGCCCGTCGAACGTTCAATTAGACGGTAGGGCCAATTACTCGAGGAGTGATTCGCGAGAATGGAAATAGCGTGGCAGTGTGGGCGTGGGTGGAGGTAGTACACCACTTCGTAGTCCCCCGGCTGCTTCGATTTTCCCCACAATCTCACTCCCCCCGGACGCGTCCACCCAACCCTTGCCACGCTTTATTTGCAATTATCGATAATTAAGTGCCACACGAAGCGTACCCCCCCAACTTATCCCGCGCTTCAAAATGCCGACTTTTCTTCGCTTCCGTCGCTTCCGTTCTCGCTTTGAACAGTCGGTTCCCAACTCTTCCGTCTTCCCAACCCCTTCTATCTCTTTTCCCCGTCCGACGTCAGTGCCGTCGCAACCATCGTCTCTCTTCTTCCCCCGTGAGCTCTCACCCGAGCCCCTTTAATTAGAAGGGCGGTCAATTAACGCGCGGAATCGAACAGGAGAGACTGCGAATGGATGAGCTACGATTTACGTGGCGTGCAACCTGCCGCCCAATGGTGTTCCGTGGAAAAGGAGGAGAGGCAAGGAAAGAGGAAAGACGACGGGGAAGAACGCGTTTAGGGGTCAGAATGAAATCTACGATAACGTGATGTGGAGCGATAAACTCCGTGGGAGGCAGGGTCAACATTTCTTCTTCGCACTTCCGCTAGAATTCCGCCTCCGCTCCTTTGCCGTGTCCCGGGTTGCGCGGAAGGTGGCATCATTAGTTAACGGGACGCGATACGTCGAGTTGCGCTGTAGGTACTGTAACTCTTTTGACGCCCGACGAGAGAAGGCAAGAGAGGAAAAAGTGGAACGCGAATGAGGGGTGGGGGTGGAAAGGGAAGTGGTATAGAAGGGCGAGGGCGGAAAGAGGGGATGGGTGGGTTAATCGAAAGTGAGGGTAAGGAAGCGGGCAGACAGTGGAAGAAGGCGAAAGAGAGAGGGAGAGAGAGTGGGCAAGGCGGAACGAAGAAGTGGGTGGGATGGAATGGGATGGGGAAGATTAGAGGCTGTTTGGTTCCCGAGGTTCGTGTATGTAAGACGCCGATGGAGTCGGGCACAGCATCGGCGGCTAACCGGGTACAACGGTATACCGAGATTGGGGTAATTACGCCGGGGTTGTTATATCGATCAACGATAAGCCGATAAGTTATCCGTTTAAGGATCAAGCTCGGTGGCGCAGTTTCAACGACGGAACGTGATTTTCTCTTGTGCCAGAAATAATCACGGGATCGCGATCTAGGCGCAATAATGTTGCCCGATTTGTGCAGACTTTCGTGCAGTGGATTCGAGTTGTAACCGGCAAAGTGAAGTAAATTCATAAAATGTACGCCGCCGTTCGAATTGAACTGGAGAGAACGAAATCATTGCTTAAGCGACGCCGAATCTAACGCGCAATTTGCTTCAACGATCTCCCTTGAGAAGAGAAACAAGAATGAGTTAAGACTCGAACTGCCAGGGGGAGGTACTGGGGTCGGAAAATGCGCTGTAAATATGTAACAGGCACTTCACTACAAGTGTTTACGATACGGGTGTATCGAAAGTTACTTACTATATAGCTTTATCTTCCCGTCGGTTTCGCCGAGCGAGTTCGTTGCAACGCACCTGAACGATCCAAAGTCCTGAGGTCGTACCGATTTTATGGTTAGTCTCATCGTGATCTCATAACCTTTCGGGATTGCTTCCACTTTATAGTTGTTATCTGAAAGGACAAGCAATTATCGAAACGGTTAAATGGTTACCGTCGAATTCAACCTACGACTTCCGCCGCGTTATCAAATCGTCAAGACATGAAATCTTTTGCGACTCGGATGTAAGGGGCAAGTCAAGAGGCCGCGATTATGCAGGGCTGAATTCGGAATCATTGAATGGCCACATGAATTGTTCCGCTCGCGCAACGTTCATTTTCTTCGTTGCAATGTGAACCCTCCGCTTTTCCAGCCCCTGCAACCTAAGAAGTAGGGAACGGGGTGCAAAAAAGAAAGGAGGAGTCCGTATATTTTATTCGCTGAGAAAACTGAAAAGCGTTCTGCGCTAAACGCGAGCGCTGGCTTTCGTCTGAGTGCTTCAATCCACCTCGTCAGAATGGCATGCCGGTGAATGTGTATTTATGGACGGCGCTTTTTTAAAAATTGAAGAGCTTGCGCTCTCCCGTTTACCCGCTACCCTTTCTCACTTGCGCGCACATACGATCCGTTCCTCCCGGTTACTCGGTCCGTGGGTCATGGTGCGCGCGCGAGATTGGAGTCCACGACCGAATAGTTCCGTTCGATGGAACTCCTCTCGGATGCACGGTTAAATCGCCCGCTCGGCACTGCCATGAGACAAAATTACACTTGGCCTTCGTTAAAAAAGTTAATTTATTTCATTGCTGCCCGCTTGCACTGAAAACGAATAGGAGAAGCATTTGTGTATGACGAGGTTCCCTTTGTGTCACCACGTATGTACTTCTACACGGCATACATCCACTAAAAACGTATGTGGCTGATGCATCGCAAAGATTAACTGTTAAATCCGCGAACTACATATTCCATTTTGATACTAAATTAACTTAGGTACTAACGGTAATGTTCGTAAATCTAATATTTGTCGCTTTTTGCTGAGTAAAATTCTGTCAAGTTTTATCATTGTGTTAAAGGCATGTATCGTCATTATTTTTTAAATGCATGTGTAAGTAATACAGTTTTGAGGAAAGCATAAATATAGTTAATAAAAGTTGAAGATTACGAGTAAAAACTCCGCAATTCCTCAGAAACATAGATTTTTATTTTACAGCTTCGTTCCATACTTATCCATTGTTAATGCGCTTCCTAGTTTGCTCGCAGTTGGTACAAAAAGCTCGACTGAGCGCGAGGGTTTTGGCACGAGCAAAACTTTATTTTATGTCACGACTCGCGAACAATTATCTGAGGTAACATTATTTATGTAGATGATAACGAAATGATTAGTTTATCTGATTTTCATTCGCAATACATTAGCAACGCGATACCTTGTTCCATTTAAAGTACTTTAACGACGGGGTTTTAGTATAATTGCCTAACATTTGTGCATATTTCTACGTCTTTCAGAATACGTTGTGAATATGCATCAACGGCGATTCTTAGACTGTTTGGAACAATTATGCTTCATACCTACTATATCTATGGCCGAAGAGACTCTTAAGCAGTTGCATTACTACGAGTTAAAATGTTGCCACAAATGGCCGTCTTAAATTTAAATGCCGCCATATCTGTCTATCATCTCTCGCTGATGGTCTCCGAGGTAGCTTAGCTAATTGCAATCAGAGTAAAATTGGACGTCTCAATTTCACGTAACCAAGCTGGATCTCTTACTTTTCGAAGTTTTCATTTCCAACATTTGATCAAGTACATAACGAAGAATAACGGATTAGATTAACGGTAATAGAAGCATTCATAACTAAAATGTAGACAGTGCTTTGGACACCATTTTTTTCACGTTTAATGCGAATGGCTGTGAAATAAATTACACTAGAAGTGTAAATGCAATTAATTCCAATGTAATTAAAGCTATGGCGCGTTTAGATAATTCACAAATATACCGTTACTTATATGGCAGAACATGCGCTTCAGTGAATTTGCAAAGCATTACGCTGGGAACAAAACCCTGGCAGGAAAAGAGCTATTTCTGCTACAAGCGGCTTTGGTGTCATGCATGAAACAAACTTTACAGCGAAAAAGCATAGTTCTGTAAAAAAAATTTTCGCAATAGAGTAGAATCTCCGGAACTGCTGAAAAATCGTTTCATACTTCTTGAATCGTTAAATAAACGGACTGGATTGTTCGACTGCGGTTTCGTCCCTTTGGACCGAGACTGTTTCACGGTTCGACTGCGCCCAATGTATCAACAGGGGTTTTGAAGTTGTGCAGTGATTTAATTTTGGAAAAAATTACTCGCTCTATGTTTGCTGGCAAACTTTTTCGCGAACGTTATTTGTTGTAGCAATTTGTGCCAGTAAAGAATTCAGAATCCAAATAAATTTCTACTGAAAACACAAAGCGGTGTTAGATTGACTTTTTCAAAGGTACGTGCCGTAATGTACTGTTTGACAGTTGCAATAAAAATTAATTTGAACAACATAATCCGTCATGAGGAGGGAGCTAGAAATTTTCAGCGAAGTGATTCACTTACCATTTGCAATTGTTTCGTTCGATGGCCTGGTCCAGTACGTGATAGGTCTTGGATGGGCTTCACTGTGGCACTCGAGAGTGAGGGTTTGACCCTCGTAAGCACCGACCAGCTGATTCTCAATCCACACCATTGGCTGAACTATTCGGAAACAGGAGAAAGCATATGAATATGTGATGAAGGTTCCATCCAATACACAAACTGATGCACATTGGAAGTAAGACCGACGTTAACTGATGCACCAATTACACGTCCAAGCAAGTTTGAAACGTGTCCGTCGCAACTAATTCATAAATCGCAACATCGATCTTCCACAATTATGTTTGGAACACGTGCACACATGTACAGTCCATGTACACTCCATTTGCAGGAAGCAAGTGCAGTCAAAACACGTGGCTCGCGGTCTGGCAGGATGACGCGGCAGACAGAAAAAGTGAAACGAAGCCTGGGTACCCTCCGACGCCCTCACCATTCTAATCAGTTCGCGTGAGTGAGATGCACGCCGCGTTGCGCGCCTCATCGTGACAGAGACGTGCGTGGTGTAGCGACGTCACCGACAGGCCCGGTTGCGGAGTCTTGCGCGCGGTGGGCAGGAAGGATTTAAGACGCTCCTTCAGTTCTGGAGAACAATGCGGTCCTCGGGATCAGCCATTCAGGCGTACAACGTCTGCCCCAAGTGCCGTCATTACGGTGAGCTCGTGAGATTCAGAAGCACGCGGCTGGACCGCCTTCTTCATAATGCTACTTAGTCGTTGACGCGGGATGAATTGAGAGGGATGGAGACATGGAAGGGGTGGATAAAATATATGGCTGCGGGGGTGTGTGCGATGAAAGGAAGAATGAAGACGAGGAGAAGAAAAATTGGGAATAGATAGAAGAGGAGCGAGGGGTTAGGCTCCGAAAATGGATACAAATACATACAGTGAACGATGAGGACGATTCGCTTGCTAACTGTTGGCGGCACGCCGTTGGACGCTATACAGAGATACGGTCCCATGTGGAGGCGGGTGACACGCGTTATTTCCAGCTCCGAACCTTCGATGCTCGCCACTGCAACAGATTAACGTGTGTTACGTATACCTCCTACCTGTATGTTACGCGGACGGGTTACATCGTGTAACTAACGCCCTTGTTCGACGCAACGGTTCATGCTCGTTTTACACTCGTATAGTCATTGACTGCCGAACGCCGCGCGCTGCGCGTCGCGCCGCTTCGATATATTACCGCGAAGGCAATTTTGAAAAATGCAATTACGTTTGAACGACTTGTTATCGCGCGTCTCACTCAATTGCGTTTGATCGTGTTGCGTCGAAACCGTGAAACAGTGGCCTCTTGCTTTCGACCCTATTAGTATGTTCACATTTGCGCGTGAACGAACTCGATATGCGTCCCGTGTGCCGATTACATTTGTTAACGTCACTTGTCAGACGACGCTCGCGGAAGAGTGAAATGTTATAGGGCGAAAGGGCGGCAGGACGAAGGTGATAGGAAATGAGAGGCGACGGAAGAAGAGGAAAAAGGGCGAGAAAGTGGGAAGCAGTGGAGAGGAAAAAGAGATGTAACTTAATGGTGGAGAAATAAAGGCTCTAATGTCTCTAAAAAGGACTCGACTCTTTCACATTTCGGTTTACTGCCATTTCTAAAGGCAAAGATGATTGCAGGATATCAATCATCGTACAATAAATCTGTCTTCGTCGACCGGTTTGCACAACGAATTTGAACAGTCCTTTTAATCACGATAAACTTATTTCAAAAGTGCAATTTCTAGTTCCGTGTAATAACGGAATTTTATTCTAGTAGAATTATGTTAGAACGATTAAAGGTGTGCACCGTATTTGTTTCCAGTCACTCGAATGTTATTGCACAAAGTCGTGTGTGCAATATGGCAAAGACGACAGTACATGTAACGTACAGAGTTTTTTGTCGTTACTTGCGAGTAACGACCGCTACGCTCATTACGCAAATGTCTGCAAGCCTGATGTTCTTTTTTTAATTAACCCATGCCCCACGAGTAATTACGCGCTTCGACGCTTCAGGAGTTAGTTATTAAATGCGTGTATACTGTGACGTTTGCAAATCGTTATTAAACGTCCAGACCTTAGAAGGCCAAAATCGTGCAAGATACTGGTAACGCGATGAAGAACAATTGTTTAGCTCCCACGTATTTTCTACAAAAAGAAGCATTGGATCTTAATGGAAGCTGTCTAAAAATGAAAAATTCATTTTATCGTGCTCGTGGCGATTGAAAAATCCGTAGGAATACCTACAACAACATTGGAAATCCACTAATCGCTTGGGCAAATAACAATGTAATCAATCGGCCAAATTGAATTCTATATCGTCGTTACAGATGTTTCCTCATCCAACTATGCGAGAAAGTTAAATTGATAATTACTAAGTTTCATCTCGAACTCATCCCCGCGAACCTGGAATAATTACTTCTGCATCGAACACTTCAGATGCACGAGATACTTGCGAGTTAACAAAACGCCGTCCACTGCGCCCGATGCGCAGTTCATCTGATTAAGTGTAACTGATGGAGGAGAACTTTGTTCGAGAGTGCGAGGGTATCGAAGAGAATTTGTCGGCTAAATCGGTAGTATCGGGTTTACTTTTTTTCACTCGGAAGACCATTCGTGATGCGATTCAGGGAGTAAATATCAGATCGAAGAATCAGCAGCAGTGGCCAGCGACTATCCCGTTGCAGCGAGGCTAGAAGAAAACAACATCGGAGAGGATTGCATCAGGTGGCCCGGCCTCTTCCTCCCGCACTCTTTTCCCACACTCTCCGTCCCACTCCCTGCTTCGTACTCCCCAGAAACCGTCGCAGCAACGGGCGATAAATTAAAAAAGCGTTTCTCTGTGCTGAACACCTGTTGAGAGGAAGCGTTTAATCCGCAGAAATTCATCCACGGAGCGTCGCGTCGCACGTTTCTTGCTACGCGTCGCAAGAAGAGCATCATCTTGTCGGCCTCGGCCTCGGCCTCGACGTCGGCGTCGGCGTCGGACGTCGTCTCCATTATCGAAGAATCAAGGAGTATGAGTTAGCCCGCCTCATCCCTTATTTTGCAGCCGCCAGTATGGCGGAGTAAAGAAGGACGCAAATAGAGGGATAAAACGGTGGGACGGAAAAGGTGGCGGGGGCAACGTCGGAGGCGGAGGTGTACACGAGCGCCGGAATGTTTTATTTCGCCCGTACTTATCGCTTAATGGAATCGCAACCGAACTACGGGCCCCGAGACGGCTGCAAGGAGGGAGAGAGAGAGAGAGAGAGAGAGAGAAAAAGAGCCAACGACCAGGTAGATGGAAAGATTCAAGCGACGTGAAAAGCGAGAAAGGCCGCAGAACAGAGCTAGACAGGGGAGTGGCGACAAATGCTTAAAGCGATTCCTTAAAACCGAGTGCGAAAGATAAAAGATTCATCCGGTGAATAAATCACTCGAACTCGTTCCCGCGCAGCTAAAACACCGCGTCTTTCCACGAGATGCCGCCCTCCCCGCGGCCCCGATTTCGGCCTATCCAGTCCGCGTTGCACCACTTGGCACCGCATCGCATGAGAAGACGAAAATATTTTACTGGCACGCAGCACACGACGTCCGACACTCGCGGTGCTTCCAAGCACGAAAGCTGCGATAGGGGGCAGGGGGTTGTAAGCGAGTAAGGGTGTCTACAGTCCGGGAAAGAGGACAAAGGAAGAGCGGGCCAGAAATTCGCCTTCCATCTTTTCGTACCTGTACAACATCACAATACCAACGTCTCCAGCACTTCCGCACGCAATTAGTCAGCGAACGGGTCGAACAGTTACAATGGACGACCTGGCAGAACGTGGAAAGAGAAAAGAGGTAAAAGGGAGGAAGTACGGAAAGACCAACGAGAGACAGAGAGTAAGAAAGAAAGAGAGAGAGAGGAGAAAAAAGTAAATGGAAAAGTGAGAAAGTGAATGGTGAACGAGTAACTCGAGTAAGGATTGCAAAGGTAATTAAGAGATAAAAGGATCAGCGAAACGGGTGCTTTGTGGAATCAAAAGACTGCACGAAGGTACATAGAGCCCAAGAGGACTGACATGCGTAAGTTATCTCTCAGTTTCGGTTTGGTGTATATTTAACATTTTACTTCCATTTGACCCGCTCGCTAACGGTGAGTGTTAATTGTTGATGCGTTTCGAGCGCATACATTGTGGAACGAAATGCACTTAATCGCACGACCGACTTGGGCGAATATGAATATTCTTCTTTTGAATTATGCTCCGTTTACCATGACTATGGAGGAGAATGGCATCAAAGCTTCTATATGGCAAGTGCATATATCAAATAAAGGATCAAGTTAAAACAATACCGGAGAAAATGGGCCACGGCGTTGGAATCGACTATTCCATTTAGTAGAAAATACTATCCTATAATAGCTCACATAATCCATTCCGGCGATATCGGTGCAAAAGTTTGAAGCAGGCATAACTTCCCGTACGATACTTATTATTCTGTGTCCGCCTATTGTTCATCACATATGTGATATATACTCGACCGCATACGCAGCAGGAATATTGTTACTGAAGTCATCCGGTATGCATAGATAAAGCCGGAGTGGATAAATACGGGTGCATACCGTTGCAACTACTGCTATATATATATAACTGCAGTTACACAAGCCTACGGTTATCAGGAAACGTCAATTGATACAGTATTTCTGTAACTGGACTATCTCACATTGCGCACGTCGATTCTTCTACAGCGCAAGCGGAAACACTCCTTGTGTCTAACAATAGAATGTGTCGGACCACTTTCGCACATACACCTACAGTATTCACTTGACGCAACGACGCATACGTGAAATCTCAATCAGCATACCGAATGCTATTTTCCCCGAATGAAACGCGACTTCATAAATAATAGACTGACAAGTGCCCTATAAACATATAAATGGATCCCAATCAAACGATCGCCCGATAAATCTCTCATGCGTCCTGCCGACAGAATGAATGACTGTTATAAATGTATAGATGCCAATGGGTGCTATTTGAGAACTTTCTTCCGTTATTGAAGACGACAGAAATTGAAGTAGCAAATGTAAGCGCCGGCGATCGTGACAAAGTGTTTATGGAACGCGCTCGTTCCTATCAGAAGCTACCGATTTACCGCAAGACCAACACAACCTCTAGCAACTTTGACACAAACGCAACACATTTTCCCTTATTCCGTATGCAACAACAGCGCGAAGTTAAAATGGCATCAAGCGCTACCGGCGGCAAATAAGAAGATCCACTCGGTCACCTAGTACACATCTATGGAATCACCGAACAAGGTAACATCAGTATATCTCGCCGAATGCAGTCGCGACATTTGGCCCAAAAGAAAGAAAGAAAAGTGGAACGCCGTGGTTCGCTGGACGTAACTGGCAATATACGAGCTCAACCAGCGCAACGTCGGGAGAAATAAAGACTGCGACGGAGCAGTGCATTAACAGTGCGAAAGGGCGCGAGAAGAAGAATGCACAAGCTTGGTAGCGGTAGTAGCAGCGTTAGTCGCGACTTTTGCAAGAACAGTGACAGTTGCAGTGGCAATGCTGACAAACACCGTCAATGCCGCCAGCGCTACCGGCATCGTCGTGGAAGCTGTGAACGTCCATGTATGCAGGTACTTTTTCGAAAATACGTACCCTCATGCCAGTTAGACAGGGTGATTGTGCCGCCAGCTTCACGACGCCACGTGACCGTTGGCTCTGGCGTTCCTGTTGCCGCGCACCGTAATGTCACGTTGCTACCCTCCCGCACCACCATGTCGGTGCTGGTAGGATAGTCCAGGATATCCGGCGGCACTGAAACAATGACCACATTCCAACTGTGACCAGTTTCTCTTCCTATCCTCTCTCTCCCTCCCTCTCTCTCTCTCTCTCTCTCTCTCTCTCTCTCTCTCTCTCTCTCTCTCTCTCTCTCTCTCTCTCTATGCCTATCCCTGCCTCGCTAACACCCACTCACTGCTTCTTTTTTTCATCCCACATTCCCTCCTTCGCCATCTCTTGATGCACACACACTATCCAGTTTTCGGTATGGCGGCGCTACCGTTCTCTGGCCACACACGTACGTTACATACGTATATGTCTACGATCGCAAACCCACCACCATGACATGTAGGTGACTCGTCGGCGAGAGCCAGCACGTTCGATCGCGCAGATGGTTATCTCAGTGGCCGATCACACTGTCCCGCTCTCACAAATATTCTACGTGCAACCCCCGCCACCCCCCACCACCCCTCGGCATCGCAACCCTCCCCCGCATGCTGTCCCAGCAGCCGAGCAGCGCGTTTCTCTCGTCGGAGTCGACCCTCCAACCCCCCAGGGGAGAGCGCATGCAGCGGCATCGACGAATGGGAGCCTCGCCCGTCGCTTGTCCTCTGCACGACGATCCCGATCGTAAAATTTCGAATCGCCCGGCTGATCTCGAATCCCCTCGAATTTTCGCAGCACATTCTGCACGGGCGTACTTATGTAGGTGTAAAACGGCGGGAGTGTGCGCGGCTATCGGTGTGTCTTTCCGATGCGCACACAAATCGCTGTCCCCCCCCCCCCCCAGCCCCTCGCCCCTTTCTATTTTCCCGCCACCCTCGCCTCCTACCTGTTCCTCCGACTAGACCTCGAACTATATGAATAACGACTTTTCGTCCCGTCTCTTTGTATTGCATCGCCGCGCCGCGCCGCGCCGCGCCGTTCCGCCAGTACTTCCTCGCGTTTATGCGGTTTTAACGAACCGTGCGCGGCGTCGCATTTCTTTGTTCCGTATGTAATGAAATTTTCGGCTGCCGCGCCGGACGACGCCGACGCCGACGCCGACGCCGACGCCGGGAAAGATGGTCTGCAGCTAAATCGGGACGGCCGGCCCGCGCCGCTTAAATTCCATGATATCATTTTTAAAAAAGGCTCGCCGAGCGTGCACGATCGTTTCCGCGCGTGCTCCGCTGGCGTGACGGCTACACGCTGATTACGCTCCGCGCATTTTCGAACTAACATTTTGCGGCGGCCGTTATCAATAATCTATTATCGTTGCATTTTGCATCGCATTTAATGCAGCGGCGAGACCCGCGGATTATTTTTCGTATCGGGGTTACAGCGAAACCTCGGCATCGATCGCGGCATTATTCCGCTGATCATCAGAAGAGTATGCGGCGCGTGGAGGAAACTCTTTTGAAGAGGTTCCCGGATGTCACCACTCGCTTTCATATGCTGAAACAACCTAAATATTCGCTCCAGAGGCATCGCCCCCGGCGGAGATATGATTTGTGTTACGGCGGGGCTCGATCGGTTTGTCGAACCTCCAGTCTCCAGACTCTCCAATCACAAGGGGCTCGCGGAAATTTTGGGCTGGCACGGATTTCGATGCTCCGTAAATCGCTGCATTAGAAAAATTGCCCTTTACCCTGCTTTTATTGCGCGTTCCCTTTTTACGCTTGTTTACTCACGACTCGCTCATCGCCAATGACTTTTATAATCGGCTATACGTACAGCGCAAGCTTATTATTAAAGCGATTTACATAATCTTCCAGTCCATTAGCCTGATACTGCAGGGTACAGGAATGTATTTCAAAGTAATAATGCGCCATGTACCAATGGAATTATTTTCGTAACCGGGGCATTCGCGTGATTTATAGCCAAAATTGTATTAAATATGTAGAGTAACGGTTGAGCTTGCGGAGCTTTATTGCAAAAGACACATGAAACGTGTTGAAGTCAATCGATGAAGTGATCCGGACTGAAAATGCCACGGCAATGGCTACCGACAAACGCACGTGCTGCGGTCACGTTTTCTGACACATTACACATATTATACTGCGCTGCAAATGAGTCGAACTTCTCTCGTTGTTTCACGTGTTTAACGCCACGTCCGAGCGTCCAACCACGTGGTATAGGTATGGCGTCGATGGATTGCGAGGGTGGAGAAAAGAATCGGGCGTGTAGCATTGAATAACATGCATCGAAACTCGAGCGTGCATTGTACGAGTTGCCTGCGCTCTACTTTTTCATCCTCCCTCACTCGAAGCTCCACGCGACCGATTGATCCTCGAGGAAAAAAAAAACCGCAGCATTACTTGAGGTTCAAGTTGACCGACGAATGAAAACATGAACGAACTTAACGAATCCGCGCGCTCCGGAGCATTCATTGCCGTAGTAAATTGGATGAACATTCCCGTGCGCTACGGGCATACAATCGTACGTAATCCGCTACAATAACACGCGGGAGGCTGGACCTGGAAGTAATGGCTTTCGGGAATAACTTTTATCGAGGAGAAACGGAAGAAGCGGCTAGGATTCATTCACCGCCGCCGGGGCAACAATGTAAGGAATTTCGTTATCGGGTTGCTCTCAGCACAGAATGGACCGCCGTATGGTCAGTACACGTGCAGTTTCCACGGGACGGAAAATGGATGAGAGGGGCAACTGTAATGTGCGTGACGACAGGGGACGAGAAAAGGACGCGTGGAGACGGAAAAAGAACGAGAGATAACGAGCGTGTAAGCGATTCAAACGAAGAGTCCGTGTGGAAAGAGAGTGGCAAGCAACGACAGGGAGCCGTGAAAGAGAGAGAGAGAGAGAGAGAGACAACGAAAGAGGACGTACCTCGTACCTATAGCAATGCTTTTCTACCGTATTCGTGGCCCAAGTTTTTCCTCGTCACGAATGAGGCTACCTCTCGTGAAAAAGCTGACCCTCTCTCGGTCCCTACTCTCGCGGGTATGCTTCTTTCTTCTTCATCCTTCGAGGCCAGTGAGTTACGAAAGACGTGTTTGGAAGGCAAAGAGGTGCGCGAAGAGGAAGTTCTCTCCTTGCGACGGATGAAGAAAAGCTCGGAGAATGGCGCCGGCCGGACAGTAACGAGGGGGCCCAACGCAGACTCGGCGCATAGCAGCTCGCGACAGAAACCGGTGTCGCTGAATTTCTTCCGAGGAATTAAGCGGGCATCGGGCCATCGCGTAAAAAGCAATTCTCCCCGCGCCGCTTCTCCCGGCCGCACCATCACGCGAGTCACAGAGATATCACCCGGCGCGGCGCTGCAATTCATTCTCACCCTCCATACACTCCCCCTGTGCTCGCGCCGCTCACGGACTACGTCGTGCCGGGCAAACGGGCCGAAAAAAAGCGTCATATCCGCAGATAGTATATTTATTGATACGGGAAAACAATTGCGTCGGATTTATTATTTCGCGCGCGACCGTGCGCGCTCGCTTGTCTCAGTTGTTGTTGCTTTGCGTCGCGCCTTTTTTCTCCTCCTCCTTCTCCTCCTCCTTTTTCCCACCCGTTCTTTACGGATCTTTTTTTTGGCTAGTTTATGTTTCTCCGCTCCTACAGTACATTTCCTCTCGGTCACTGAGGAAGACGTTAACTTTGCACGGGAATCATTGAATATTATTGGATTTGCCTGGCACCGTAAGTTTGTGTGCCGGTGATTGTGGAAGTGATTCAAATCGAATTTCTGAAAAGGTTTGTCGTTTCGGTTATGCTGACATCTGAATCAATAGCACGCGAAGTAGGTTTCAAATTAATTTTTTGTTTCAAGTTTTTATTTAGACCACATATATAAATGCCGACACGTATGTGTAGTTGAAGGAGAATAGCAGATATTGAGGCTATCGATTGGTACACAATTGGGCTGTGACACAGAGATAGAATTACGCTGGAAACTTTCAGTAGACATACTGCAATAGGGCGTAAAAATCAATATTATACAAATATTGGCTCTTCATGGTTAAAATAAGAGATAGTAATTCGAATTTTTTTGTAAATTACGTGACATCTTATTGGAGGCATTATAAATACTAAGAATAACTGGACTGATATGAGATAACCACTGAACGAAATTTATGGCTTTGTCTACCGTCCCGCGAGACTGTCTGAGCTGTTTATAATTTCATCATTCAATTTTGCGTACCTACTAGTTCCGCGTAATGTGCAAACGGTACTAAGCAAGATAACCAATGTTGAACCTGATACAAGCTTAGATCACTACGCGTGGTCCAAGATAGGCTAGCTTTCCCATCGACATTAATTTTCACCTCACTGCATATCATTGCATAGATCGATAGAATAATTACTTGTACAAACACGATGCTTGTCAACCGAACCTTCTGTAAGCACATTAAACGACACTTAAGTATTTTGCATTTTATACTCCAGTGACAATCCAATCGCGAAAATAATCGACAATTGTTCGACGTTGATCTGAGAGCAGGCGCAGGTAATTTCACACCATAACAACGTGGTCAATGCAGGTAGCGGCGACACGATAAAGGAGAAAATTTAACGAGGGTTATTTGCGATAAGGTTAAGCTTTACGTTTATCGACACGGCCGTACGTGTTATGATATGCCTCTTCCACATGGCACCGTCGCAAAGGAATATTCGACGGAAAATAATGTTCATTAGAAACTGTACTTCCTCCGCCTTCCATGCCAATCGTATTACATCTGCTGATAGTCGCACAGTCCTCTTTCACGGATTCGACGGACCTTGTTACTTCCATACCCTCCATTTTACTTGTACGCGAAGTACAATCCGTCTGCAACGGTTGCTCCTTCACCGAACCCCGCAATTTCCTGTCCAAGACGTGTATTATAATCCTTCATCTATCAATGCTTTCGATCATACAGCCCCAACATTCCCAACGGAGGTTGCGCGAGTCCCGCCGAGGATATTCATCGATAAAATAGTAGCAGGAAGGCAGACGAGGGCGTTCATTTCAGTCGGTTTCTTCTTATTCTCGCGTCTCCCAAGACATGTTGTGTAGCGAGGGTAGCGAGTGGCGACAGCCGCGTGCCGATAAATTTAACGAGGAATTGGTGGCGCGGTTAAGCCATACGCTTATAGCATGCGGCCTACCGTGCTCAGCGAGCGGTGGATGGGCCTCTTGGTGCCGAAGCGTTCCTCCGGCACCGGTTATTAGGGCGGCGAGTCCGCCAGGAAGGTGTTTAATAGCCCGCCAAGAGTACAATCCCAGGCCCGACGCTTTTCGACCCGCTTTACATACATTTGCATCCAACCGCCACAAATCCGACCAGTCCAGGAAGAACTGGGCGGCTTCGTCGAGACGTGTGTGTCTCTATCTCGGCGAGCCACTCGAGGGTGCCAGCACGAAGGACGAGACGGCAGGTTCCTTGCCCGGGAACGTCGGCTGACCTCCTCGAGCAGGCGACCCTGCCCTCGTCATTCGTTGCCTTTAGGAGTCGGTCAATGAAGTTGGGAGTGAAGGAAACTTCGCTCCCGGGGATTGTTCGTGTGGAATCTACGCCCGCTCTCGACTCAAAGGCTAAAATGTAGAACTCTCAAAACGACTACGTCTGCTTTTCTAACGTATGAGATACGCTGGATTTCGGGAATTTATATCCGTTATTCGCTTATCGCCGGATTTACCCGGAATTGCGTCCTCCGGTGCTCGGCCTGGTACAGAATTTTGCGGCACTTATTGCAAAGAAGGGTATTAACTATGGGACAGTTTTACCTATCGTAGAAACCTGTCACGATACCTCAGGACCATCGGATTAAAGGGATTTATAGCTAAACGCAGTGCGTGTACAGTGTACACATCCGTTCAGTACACATTCTACCCAAAAAGCTACACCCGATAAATAATTTCAACATAACGTACCCATAGATTGATCGAAAATTGACATGTTTCATATTTATAATATTAATGAACAAGTACGCTTAATCCGTATTACGTGTCAAACATTTACTTGATAAACATATCTCATTTCAATGGATAAAGCATTATTTGAACACAGCTTTGACAATATTAACGTATGAATGTATTTGTAATGCCCGGTCGAATGAAAGGTTTGCTATTACAAACAAAAATGATCAGAATTACAACTAATAAGCAAAACTGTAGCCGGTATTGGAAACCCAATGATTCAATCCCACATCGCAACAGTTCAATCCACAAGTGGCACAAAATCGTCGCAACTATCGTCCGAAGATCTCGATTCGTATCCATATACACGATATTACATTTCTTTGGCTACCCGAAGATTCGTTACATACAGAAGCAGTGGGAGCAAGCCGTAATTTAAGGCAAACAATGCCTAAGAAGAAACCGTCCCGACGCCGGCGCCGGCGCCGGGATGATCAAGGATTAGATATTGCAACCGTGTCTCGTGTAATGGTAGCAATCACGGGCGTCCTCGGAGTCACTAAGGGTGGCCGCTAAGGCGGCCGTAGTTGGGTGAAGTTTGACAAGTTGGCCGTAACAGGGACGTCGGGGTACCAAGAGCCAAGAAAGTTCGCAGGAAGGATCAGTTGATGCATGGTCGCGGAAGAAGGATGCGCTCCGGCACCAAAGGACGTGTTCCGCGGGACAATCGCGCACGTCGTACGTACACATGGAAAACGCTGAATCCGCTGGTGCTTAGTCGAGTTTCGCGAAGACTAGTCGGGAGTTTCAGTACGTCAGGTTTGAGAAGGAAGGCAGACGGGGCCAAGAAGAGAGGGAGAGAGAGAGAGAGGGGAGGGTGGGAGAGAAGAGGGTTACAAATTCACAAGCAATTTCGAACGGGCGATTTGGCCGCAAATATTTGTCGAGAGCAGTCGTTGACTCGTCCTCCAAGTTCTACCCCACCTCTTAACTCTCCTCTCGTCGCCTTTCGTCTCCCTTCCTCGTTTTACGCGTCCATGCGCCACTCCACCGAAACGTACGCTCGTGTCTGTTGCGTTTATGAAAGTTCGAGGAGAGGCAGGACACGTTGCTGTTGCACGAGGAAATTCGTGTCAAGTGAAACGCCTACCGATTCATGTCCTTCGCGACTCTTTACACGTTCAATCGCTCGTATAAGTGTCACGGCGAAAAGTTGTCGGCCGCGTGACGGCCGGTAAACAAGAACTCGGAAGTAACTCGTAAGGCGCAAGGATGAGATGGGAATTATCGCTGAATGACGTAGTTGCGTGGATGGAAAATGTTAACGAGCTCTGGATCGAAGTACGTCGGTTGCTCCCCTGAGATTGCTCGTCCCACCCGCTCGCACCGTGTCAGCCCTGTTTACTGCCTCCGGAAACTTGTTGCTGCGTCTCGTGACACGTAACACTGTTGCGATACGAAGAATAATGGATCTCATACAAGGCAGGTACATCGCGCGGCGCTATGAAAATTGGACCAGTTCGCAAACGAGAACATTAACGAATGCTGGCTGCTTTCAATGCGCGCGGGGACATAAACTCGGCCTTGCATGAGCTGACACGCGTCGAGCGACATGCAGTTATTTCAGACGCAACGGAAGATGAACGGACGAATTATTAGCACGGTAGATCATTACCGACTACGTCGAGGAATCCTCTGATACTGGACATCGGGTCGGTATTGACCTGACACATGTACCATCCCCTGTCGGTCTCACGTGTGTCCCTGATGTGAAGGGACCATGTACGATGGCCACTGTGGGTGACGGCAATTCGATGATTCTTCGTGATAACGTGACTGGCTATTGTCAGGATCGTCTGTGTGTCGACCCGAAGCCACGCCACCTGCAAAACAGAATCAGCGCGTTGGTTTTACAGACGTCGTTCGAACGCCAAAACGGGAAAAAACAACGACAGCTAACGCGTCAACACCTCTATTCGTCGATAAATACGCGAGCGCAGATTGCGCATTGCACCCTTCGTACGAGATGAAATAAAAGTTTCGATTCCAGATCTACTGTTCGATTTTCCGACCATATTATCGTACTTGAACTCATAACGAACACGGCGCTCCAACTACTCGAAACTGTACACGCATATATATATATATATATATATATATATATATGTATATATATGTATGTATATATATGTATGTATATATACGTAGAGTGTAGTTTCGAACGGCAGGCGGAAAAGTTATTACTTTAACGTGCTGCATTGTAAAAAGGATTTGCATCGCAAGCGGTGTTTAATGAGAAATATAGTGAGTGAAGAGAGAAAGAGAGATTGAGAGTAAGAGAGACGAAGAGGAGAAGGGGAGGGAATGCTTCCGGAGGAATAACTCCGAAGTTTCGCGGTTGAATAAAGTACGTGGTAAGCGACGCATAATATATTCCAGAGAAACTGACAAATATCGTTTGTATATAATCGGTGGACCGTTCAGCGAGATAGTTCCGTCGCTACCAAGAAGCTCCGACGACGGTTAGCGTCACTATTGCGAATGCATAATGGACGGGTTGGGTGTCTCTGACATTTACCAAAGACGCGTTGTTCACTTACAGCGATGACGACAAAGTATCGCCGACCGAACGTCCGCGGTAATGGCAGAGAAATATGTATCCTTTCATGCCGTTTTACGGACGCGCGTTCAACAAAACGGGATTAAGGACATCCACCACGGATGAATTTCCAAAGCCGCTATGGAAAGGTACATATTTTCCGAACGCCCACTAGCTATGGCATGTGTCACTTCGAGCGCCACACCGACCCGCTTCGAATACGCAATTCATCAGCGAGCTAGAAACGAACCTCGAATGTTTCAGAAATGACAATATCCGCCACCCAGATGTCGACCGTTTATTCCCCAGCAAGGTTTCCAAGGCTCTTTTCAGACGAGCCTCAAAGAATCTGTGCGCATTGTAAGAATCACAGCATTCGCGGTTTCCTCTTTAATCTTATGGCGATCCTCGCCACTTTCCTCGATTGTTGTGCTCCGTGCCATTAGTCGAAATAACTTTGCTACCGGTACACACCCATTCTGCACTCCCCGATCTAGAGCGACGTACGTAAGAAACATTCATAAAAGTGTATCGTTCCTCGAAGAAAGAGATCTCGTGACAATTCAACGCGTGGTTTTATTTGCAAATGTGTCTGTCGGCAGTTTTTCTCTTCCCGTGTCTCTTCTTCTCCGCGTTACGCTTGCCGTCCGGCATTCTGCTCTGTCCTTCCGTTTCTCTCTTTCTCTCGCTGAAAGTATGTCCGCATCATATTGTCCGTGCGAGACAACGATGCGCTCAACGCTGGCGGGCCGCGCTCATTATCTAAAAAGGAAAAAACTTTTCCCGCCAAAGTCGCAATATACTCGTCGCCGCTTTAAAACGGACACTTGTTTCCATCCACCTCTCCCCGCCGACTCGCGCTCGTTGTCGCCGCGCCGTTGTAGCGTTTACCACCCCTTCACATTTATTCGCCCCGTCCAGGATGTGTGTCGCGTACACACGCGCTTTACGTATGCTCCTACGCGTTAAGAGCGTGGCATGGCAAGAACGAGAAGGCGGAGAGAATAAAGAAAAGAGACACGTGAATAGGAGGAAGGAAAGAAAGAAGACGTTTTAGAGAATTTTCCAGAAGAGCAGGGAAGCACAAAAAGGCGGAAGGGTGATACGTATGTTGGAAAAGAAAGTCTGAATGTGGGCAGAGAAGGAAGCAGAGTAAGAGACAGGGAGAGGGTTAGAGAACGAATGTAGAAAGTGATGCAGGAAACGGGGAGGGAGAAGGGTAAATGAAAGAAGAACGACAAGACGTAGGTAGGAGCGAAGAAAAAAAGAGACGGCGATGGGAACAGGCTGAAGGGAAATTGTAGTGTGAGTTGTAAATTGTGTGCGCAAGACGGGGGTGCAAGCGCTCCCGGAGGTGATAGAAGAGACGTGTGCAGTGCAAGAAGGTGTATATGCACATTGAATACCGTGTACATACGTGCGCGTCACATATGCACGCGCATACGTGCGCAGACGTGGGTGTATAGGTGACGCACGTGTACTGACTTATACATATAGTTGAGCGGAATAGAAACGTGGCGAGCTCCTCCTTTGTGGGCATACGACCGTTGTGAATTGCCGTCGGAGTAATTATTCAGGTCCCTACATGCCGAAACACACCCAGCTAAACCGGCTTTCTACGACACCCCTCCACTTGCAGCCTACCCGTCCATCCGGAGACGGGTGCATATTTCGGTTTACAAATGATTCGCTCCGCGATAACAACGTAATTGCGCGTTCCCGTACTTTCGTCACCCGTTGTGCGTCGGAGAAAGCGCCCTTTAATAAATGCGCCCAGAAATCCACTCCTTTCTTCTTATGTCTTCCCGCGTCGCCGTGCAAGCGGGCCGGGCTGTTCTCGATTTCCTTTTTTTCTTCCTCTCTTCTCCGCCGAGGCGCCGACTCCATTCCCTCCCTCCGAGTTCCTCCGGTTCCTCCTGCTCGGGACGGGCCTTGTCCGACGGCGTCGTCGCGATGAAAGCAGCGGGAAGAAAATCAGAAACTCTCAGCCGGAGATTCTTTATTTTCGTTTACGTCAGTCGCAACTGGGTTGCAGGCATTGCAGCAGCCCCGGTCCCCGGTACCTGTGCACACCTGACTACCCCCTTCTCGACACCTCCGGCGCGCCCGCAATCTCCACTGTCTGTCCACCGAGCCCGCTCCACGAAAGGATGTTCGCTGTCTCCTTCTTCTCCGCCTCAGTGTCCGTATCCTCCTACGCCTCTCTCGTACTTCTTTAATTCCGCGGGATACCTTCGCCAGACTAGAGCTTTCTTCCGACTCGGACGCGGTGAAAAATGACTGGAGAAACTTGGAACTCCCTCGTTCTATAACGCCGTCCTGATCTCGGCGATGCCTCGATGCCTCTGCCGGCCTTTTGCTCTCTTTCGATCTCGCCCGCTCCCGATTCCATTCTCCTCGGCTCCCGCCGCTACTCCGCTTCGGACCCGCGCGCTTGCCTCGCTCCGCGCAATTTTTTTTTCGCGTGCGCCAGCATCATCACCGCAGCTAATCAGCGGAGAGAACGCGAAGGTGCCTCCGGTCGACCCGAACGAGAATCGTGAGTAATCGCGAGTGGCGGAGAGCACCGTGCCACTGTAATCGACGATATCGCTCCTCGGTGCCATGCACGAGCGACGCAATTTTTATTTTCCGCTAACATGTGATACGTGCTAAGTACATCGAAATGCATAGGGTCAATGGGGGATTGTGGATTGGTAGTTGAACTTTTCCGAACGCTTCCGTTCTGTAGAAATGTATTGGTTTTTTTTTTATTAAATTATCGTTTAAATTGGCCGAGTGAATTACGTCAATGGTATGTTATTATGGGATGAAAAGTACATGAAAACATGAGCGTCAGCTTGATATTTCATCAATTTTCATCGCGTATCCGAAAATCGTTCAGAGAATCGTTAGATTTCCGCGTAGGGCTGATGTGCAGCGGAGAACAGCAAAACAGGGGTATTGGGTTATTCAAATTTTTTGCGGCATGCCACGCCACACCACCAATAGAAAATATTGAATATTCTGGCGTGTAAATATTGGAAAACTCTAAGCGCGGGAGGGGGGTTTACTGTTGGACAGCCCCTAGTATGGTAATAATCAAGCTTGTAAAGCGCTGGCCGGTAAAACGTCCAACGCACGTCGTTCATATTTTCGGCGTGAACGCACACATTCACCGCTGAAAGTCGAAAGATATCACACGAGCAGAATCAAAGTTGGCCGTGAGAGAAGTGTTCAACAGAATCGCGCGCCTGTATCGACACATTTCGCTCTCGTATTGACATAGGCACGGGGAATCTTTTTCACGACCATTTCAACTGAAAAATGGCGCCGTGTTCTATGCATACGATTCACGCGTAATTCAACTACCAAAAGTTTCGACAAAGCGGTAGCGGTTATCAAGGCGATAGGTAAATTTACCGCTTCCCAGCCACAAACGTACTCGCTTGTGAAATGAATGACGGAGTTGACTGAGGACAAATTATCGGGATAGTTACCGTCAAGACAGTTGGCAGAAGGAAAGCAGATAGGGACGGATCTCGACGTGGGTCTGAGGATGGCTCTGAGCATGGGCTCGGGCATGGGTTTGAGCATGGATTTGGGTATGGTCATGAATGAGGATGGCGGGAAGCTGAGCTGTAAGCCTGACTGCAGGTCGGGGTCAGGTTACGGGTTAATTCAGTGCGTTATCAGAGGACGCGAAGATAAGCATCTGTCTGCAACGTCAAACTTTGCCACGGACAGAGGACGAAATAGAGGGGTGAATTCGATGCAAGTGGTACAGAGGGGTAATTAGCCCCAGTGGTGCAATCCGCATAATTATTGTCCGCGGTAGCTCTGCCTCACTCTCCCGCCACCGACCTCGTCCTCTACCACCTCTCCTCTCGCCTCTCTCCGTCCGTCTGTCGTTCGCTTTTACCGTCACCCTCTCTCTTTGGTTTAACGTTTTACAACCACCGTCAAACGTTCCGGCTACGGAGCAAAATACATGATCGCATTGACGGTTCGAACAACAGCCGATTGAACAGGCTTCGCCTAAACAAGGATCGCACCCTGTTAATTGTAATCGCTCGTGAACCACGGTCGAACTAATTACAAAGGCAATCATCGTAACGAATGTCATGCATTACCTTTACGCGCTAATTTGTCTTTCGGTGGGCGGATACGGATACAATTTCAGGGTCCCCATGCGTATCTTCCACCCGTCTGCCTCTCAGCGTCACTTTTTGATCATGATCAATATCGCCTGTACTCATTGTGCGCGCATCAGAATCGCGTTTAGATCTCCCCGGAGATTGCGCCATCACGGTTTAACCGTCACGTCGAAAATAAGTAGCTAACGAGGTACGCCGGCCAATTCGATTAAGGGCAAACTGATTAAAAATGATAAGTCACTAGTATCCGATAACATTGAATCGTGATGAGCGTTGCCGGTGCCACCACTGACTGGGAGGTGGGAGAGGAGGCGCAAAAAAAAAGATGGAAAGAGATAGAGAGGAAAAATGGGATTGAACGAGAGCGGAACCGGATCAATTCCAGCACGTCCAGCTGTCTCGATGGATGACATCGAGCTAATACCGCGGTGCTTACACGTGCTTTACACGGACTCGTGGCTCGTCGCGAAAGCCTGCGGGGGTGGCGGTAAGATATCTGTCAAGCATGGGTCCCCGACAGTAAAAAGCATTCTCCCAGGGTGTACCTCGCCGCTATATGTCGCTACTCCCGTCGCCGTCAGACGTCATTTTTCATATCTCGACCCCGGAATATCCGCCGCCAACGGCTGACGTTTCTACCCCGCTTCCACCTCTTACAGACACACCCTCTCACCGGCGTCGACAATGTGCCGCGTTGATTGAATCGTCGAACGTCAAGACGCTCTCTGTCTCTCGCATCCCCTCTTCGTTCCAACAGTTTCCGTCTCCACCTTCATTCTTCCCTCTCATTTCCCGTCGGTCTGTCTCTGCTCACACAAACAATCGCATTTTCTTTCTCTACTCTTTTTCCACCCGCAATTTTTTCCTATTTCTGTTCTGATGTACAGGGATCATCCTCTTCCTCGCACTCACTTTGACTTGCTACTGATGCTTATCTCTCTTACTCCACCGCTTGATTCCCCTCGTACGATCTGCCTCCCTCGGTCTCACCCTCCCTGGCCACCCACTTTCCCACTCTCTTTCTCTCTTTCCCAGTATCCCGCTTTGGGCCATTGCCTATCCCCGTTAAGCTTCAGCCCTGTGGTCTGATCCTTAACGAAATTCCTGTTGGTAATTCGCACACTGCGAGCTTTACGGCAAGAGCGATTGCCTCGGTTCATGGAAGATCGCAAGGACCCCTTCTCAACGTTCGGCAATGCCAGCGTGCCAGCATCGGACCGTATTCATCAGAGCGAAGCGTCCTCGGATTCCCAGATTCGACGACCGTGAAGCGAGCAGCGCACAGCGGAAGGATCTCTCGAGGTTTCCAACGAGCACCGATTAACGCCTCGTTTCATACTTGATTTATCGATCAACGTATTCGACAAGCGGCCAGCGGTGCGCGAAGCTCATCTCGTAAAATTCCATTTTGTACGCGCAGAAAGTGCACAAATAAATATGTTACCGCGCATCCTGTTCTGCCTGTCGCGCGACAAACTCATGATAACTACAAGCAAGCAGTTTGCTGAGAGGAATTCAAAGGACAGACTCGTGAGCGTCGAGAAGCGGCGTTAATGGAATTTCGTTGTAACTGACACTCTTTCTCGCGGTCTCATGCTGCCGGGATTAAACTGGATATTACAAGCCAAACTAGATTTTAAGTAGCGGGCCACTATAGAGAATTTCCCGAATTTGCATTCGAGAGTAGGGTGCACTTTTAACGAATGTCAGGGGAGGAACAGGAATTGTTGGCTAAACATGTGATCTGCATTTCCTGATGGTTACACGTAGGCACTCCGCTCGAATGGTAATATTTAACATTATTCAAACAATTTCAGACACTCGCGCAAAGTCTTGTAACGCGTCAAGAAAGAGCCAGCAACGAAGTAATTGCGCCGTGTCCTTAAAACAGGCACGTCGTATTTACAACTCTGAAGAATTCCGGCACTACTCGCAACTAATGAAGCACGACTCGAAAAAAGTGTCTCTCCCCGAGCGTTTTACCTCCCTCTTAATTTGTCTCTCATGGAGTTCAGCCACGATGGGCGGAGAGAGAAAAGGGGCACAAAGGGGCGAGAAAAAATGCGTAGGTTTGTAGTTGCCACAGAGAGCGACTCTTTATCGAACGCTCGCTTAAGAGTCGTTTTGCAATCGATTAGGCCTGAGGAACGTAAGGCGGCGCGGGGCGGGGCAGGGTTGCGCGACACAGATCGACCCGTTCGATTCACTTTATTCAGCGCAATCTGCGCTATTACTGCGTGCGCGCGCGCGCGCGCGAAAGTAACGTCGCTGAAGTCATTAACGGGGCGCATACGTCGATCAAATAATTTGGCTTTACTCCGTCGAGCGAAGGTCGGAAAATTCCTCCATTGAAGTGTCGGGACCATCAAGCGCTCCTAGGGCGTCGGTCTGCCACGCCAGTAGTAATTGTCAATAATTAACTCGCCGTAGCTCGCGCAATTATCGAGACCGGCTGAATGTTTAACGCCCCCGCCCTTCCCTCCGGCTACGAACTTTCGCGTCGCTACTTCACTGTCGCCAGTCGTCCCTTGCCTCCATTGCTTGCCTCCGCGCCTTGCCTTGCCTTGCCTTGCCTTCCCTTGCCTTCGTTCGACGCCTCTCACCTCCCGCCGAAGTATCCCTCGATGAGCGGACGACAAGTCCCGACAATGACATTTTACTTTACACGCGTCGTCTCGTTGTCTTGCCATTTCGCCCGCAAAATGTCATCCGCGGGGCTGTCGCGACGCAAGGAGAAGCTTACGAAAATGTCATACCTTCCTCTCGGAGTCGCCCCCGCGCGCACTACCATTGTCAGGCAGCGGTGTCGTTTCACATTTTTCAAGCTCGTCTGCGTTCTTCCGCTCGAGGGTTTATTTTTAGGCGTGCCCACATACACACGCGCACACATTGCTTCGTCCGACAAGACTCCGCGTCTGTGTGCGAGGATGTAGCTGTGGCGTAAGATCGAATCAGGAGAAGCAGCGGCTTGGAATGCTGCAAGGACTAAGGATCGCTCGGGGAGCGTGGGTGTATACGTACACAGCCGTGACGCAGACGTAATTCAAAAGACCCCGCGCACGATCCTGTAGTACTATTTTCGAATCTTTATGAATATCTTCGTTGGGTGTCGATGTGATGCGATTTCTTCGAGCCATGCACCTTTCAGATTACCCTGCATTTCATTTCCGTTTCTTGCGTGGTCAGCGAGAAAAGTCGACCGGTTCTAACAACTCGCCGAGACAATAGTGTAGTTTCAAATTTGCTGCGGAAAGTCACCCTATATTGCCGGTTCTTTCCGCGAACCATATGCCTTAATATATGCATAAGTTTGCAGAATATTCTTTTATGCCGCAAAGTTGCTCGCTGCCATCTCATACCGTTCTTCCGTTATTTTCACGCTCTCCACGCTCATTCAACAGACTTTATTTTTGAGCGAGGTAGCGCACGATATGTACTTCGTGTGTGCCTGCAGGTTGTTCCGTGTGACAAGGACAGAGCAAAAAAAAAAGCGTGCATGTGCAGCCGTGGAAAAGGACGAAAGTATGTGACCAGGAAGACATGGACCAGTAAAACTACAAGAGGCTCGTATGCTACTTAACAGAACTAATTGGACGCACCTTTATTTTTCCGTGTCCCCATTTTTGAAACAGAAATTCCGTACTCCCGCCACGATTTCGTTGCCGTGTCAGCATAGTGACGGCAGCATTAAGCGATATTTTGAAAGCTCGCCACGCTTTCCGCCGGATGTCATTCCGGCGATGCTATTGCAAGTGGTCCTTCGCCAATGACTTTGCGCGCCACGCTCGCCGAGTGGCAAAAGAAAAATAGGTAGCGTCGTCGTAAGGAAAACGTTGAAATTCGGAGAGCGCGAAGGCTTGTGGGCGTGAGAAAAGTTTCGGCGCGTCAATTCGCGTTGGCAAAGGTGCTCGGCGTGCGTGCGCCAGCGTTAATAAGGATAATTGCGGAAATTAATAAATTTTTAACGAGCCGCGCAACAAGATCGTTGACCCGACTTTCCCCTGTTTGCCGTTCATCGACGTTATACGAAGTCGTAGAAGGTATAGAGGGACCCCGCAATAATTCGCAGTCATTTTACGCTGTATCGATCGTTTCTAACAAGTCGGCGCCCTCCGGCGCAGGAGTAAATTATTGCGCGCTGCAATCCCGAATGGTACCGTTAATCCTCCTTAGAACGAAATTGGGGAATGCATTCGTTTGGAAACGTCAGGAAAATTGCAAAGTTTTATGATGCGAAAGCTCGTCGGCAGTGCGCCGCAGACAATGGACGCTTGTTGCGGGGCTGCTTTATTTTTTACCTTAAACTTTTATACGTTTACTCGAAGAACCGTCGGTTGCATGGGAACGATATTACACGTTCGTGATATTTCAGTTAACGGGACCGAATTAATGACGGCACAACCTTCGGTAGCCGCTGGGTATACTGCTCACAATGAGCCCTGTCGGCCAATGCAGCCAAGTAAAAGTTATGCCTTTTTTTTTTTTTTTTTTCGAAAAAATCTCCCCACACATTATGTCTGTGCGAGAGAGGAATTATGAAACACCGTTATTATTGGTAATATTAAATGAGTTTCGTGCATTCACATTGTTGAATTCTTAAGGAACTCATATGGCCGCGAAATCGTTGACCTGCTCCACTCGCTCTGGCATCGGTGGTCACAGTGCGATACATTCGCTGCAAGCCTCAACACCTTGATTAACCGTATCCTCACTAACGAATGATTCAATCCTAACGACAAGACGCGTGTTGCGTGTCACGCGAACCGCTTCCTCTTTCCTTACTCCACGTAACTGTCCGACTCAGTAGGAAGTAACAGCGATCGGACGATCATTTCTTATCCCGCCGCTCGTACACATCCATTGCTCCACGTTCTTCATTCTCATCGATCCCTTCAGACGGCTGGCAACTCTGCGCGAGGCTGAGAAAAATCACGCGCGTACACATCTCTGACACGATCTGCCTCTCCACACGCGAATCTCCTTCACTTTTCTTGATATCGATGCTTTTTCGTATTACAGGAGAGAGAAAGAAGGATCACGAGAGTTTTCCGTTCCCATTATTCGTTTTTGCCTTCACTCGTTCCTTTCGAGCTTGCTTCGTCCATCATCAATGCAATTCGCGCCCGATTGTGTCATACACCGCGCGATTTCTGTGCTTTCCATTTCTATTACTGTTTCCACGTTTGTTTATCGTTTTCCTATTTCTTTCTCTCTCTCTCTCTCTCTCTCGCCCTCTCTGTCTCTCTCCAACTTCCGTTTGTTTTCGATGCTAAAAATGTACATTTCTTTCGGGACCTGTCGTTGCCAATAAATGCTGATATCTGACGTTTTCATGAAAGTCATTTAACATTTCGAAAGGCAACATGACACCTTCGCTACCGTCACTCGGTCAATATAGATTTGTAGATTTTTAGCAACTGGCGGATATTGGTGAATATTTTATATTAGCATTGAGACAACGGAATTATGCATCAGGTACTATATCCGTATTACGGAAAAAGATTTCGTGCTTCAATCATTACAGCGCAATCATCATCGCATGGCCTGTAATACGTCGTCGATTCATATATAAAGCTTTCGTTTGCTCGCTTCCTGCGTATCCAACCCCAGTTTAATATACTTTTCATCGCACACACCTACGTTCCGCGTATTAAGAAGTTATTGTTTCGTAGTAGAAGTTACAAATTTCCCGTACAGTGCGTTTATATTGGAACATGAATTTTCGTTGAAACGGATAATTGAGTTTTATGCTATCCAAATAATTTTCAACGAGCACAGACTCAGGCGAGCGCACGCGTACACTCGCGGCCATTAGCAAAGTCACTTAGATACCCTTACATATTCATTCTTCCTGTCTATATTTAGAGGGTAACAGTATTTCAGACAAAATTCAGATAATGTAAGTAGATCAGATATTTTTGTAGCATCTGGATAGTCATTCGAGGATTATCCTCGTACAAACACGAAAAGACATTTTCGCAGTTCCATATTCGAGCTGGCGCGGCGCGCAACCAATGTCCCTGTGTGAAACAAATAGGATTTTTGAAGCAACGACAACCGTCTATGGCCCTCCACCTCCACGCTCTCGCAACTCAGCGGCGGCGGTGGCGGCGGCGGTAGTAAAATTCATCGCTCCGAAGTGATGTGCGGCGTGCGATTGATTACCCCCGCGCCTTTATTTATCCTCCATACTTTTTTCCCCGGCACCCCGATATTTTTCGAGCGCGTCTACAGGTCAGCGCGGCGGGGGCGTCGGCGGTGAGGTCAGCTGATAAAAACAGTGGAAAATTGAGGCTGCGTTTTTATTCGGCGATACGGCTCGACCGAAAGGGCTCGCTCTTTTTATAGACTTCCGGGCGCAACCGTGGGCGCAACTAGTAAAAAAGGGGGGAAGGTGCATTCGTTGCGCGAGTGCGGAGCCATCGCCGTCGCCATCGATAGCGCTGCGCGGCCGTTTCAGTCCCGACGGCCATTCACGCGATCCGAAACTAAACAACCGTGAAGTAATTTGGCCGAGCCGAATCGTTTGACGTGATAAAGTCCAATTAACCTCTTGCAATTGCCGCGGGCGGGCGCGCGCGTGTGCGTGAGGGTGAGGGTGAGCGTGGGCGCGCAGCCACGTTCTCGGCCCGCCTGGCCGACGAGCTCGCAGTGGAGCTAGCGACACAGTATTCGCCGTTACTTCGAATCAAAGCGCGCTGAAGAGTCGGGACAACGAGATCCCGCGCGAATCCAGCTAAAGCGAGCGAAACGACGGCGACGCGCGACGACTGACGGAGCGTTAAGGGGTGAGAGGCGAAAGGATGCGGAAAGCGAGGAAAAGAGTGGGAATAAAAGACGGAATATGAATACAGCATGAATTCGGAATACTTGAAGGAGCGCGGCGGGGGAGAGACGCGGAGCGGGCGAAGGTGGAAAAGAGACGTTGGAAAACAAAGAACAGATGATACGGCGGAAACTCGCAGCATCCTTCCGGGACCAGCTGCTTTGCCGTTCTCGGCGCTTGCATACCGGCGTTAGGTGTGTGTATGCGGCTGAGCATGTGTGGGTGTGTATAGGCGAGCCTGCCCGCTCGTGCGCGTCCACGCGCCTGCATGCACGATACATAGATATGCATCGAGTAAACGTTACCCCACTTTCTTGGCTACTTTTGAGCTTCATCTTCACCTTTCGATTCTCACGGTTCTCGGCTCCTAGATTACAAGCTGCCGTTGCCGTGCGCCGCTGTTGCAATAGCTGCTGCTGCTGCATCGTAATACACGTGAGAGACCCGAGCGATGCCGAATGAAATTGAAGTGAAAATACTCATCACTATACCACTGTCGAGGCGCCTTCGAGAAACGGGAACGAACTTTATGAAAGTATTTCATTCGTCGATGCTCATCAGTATAAGTAACATTACTCGTAAACGCGACAGATACGATTCATTGAAGTTGCCCGTAGCGCGCCCCTGATATCCACTTTCAAATTATACAGATTGAATCACGAAGTAGCGTTTTTAAATGTTTACGGTTACTTAAAGTCGACGGATGTAAACAAATAGATTCCCAAGAAGGTAGAACATAGAACAACATTCGACCGTTTTCCAATTTAACATTATTCTAGTTGGAAATATAGTGCTTGCTCTTGACAAATGTATGTTTGATTGTTCGGTAAATAAACGTTCCTGTTAACGACCGTTAATTACGATTAGTACTCTAACACTGTTTCAGTGCTAGCGTTAAAATGACTATCAACGCATCCTTGTACAAATATAGAATTTAATTTCTTGCGTAATTAATTGGATCTGAGTAAATTCTATCTTCGCGCAGCTTCATCAGCCCGTAATAATCTAGTAAATACTCAGCAACTGAGTTAGAAGCCGTTGCATATTTCACTGCTCGCGCCACGCGGGTGCGGGTGAAAAAAGTTCACATCGACAATGGCGCAATTTTATTAAGCCCGCAAACATAATCATCGCGATGTGGGCCACGGCCGCGGCCGCGGCCGCGGCGGCGGAGCAAAACGCAAGATAAACGAGCGGCTTGTAACGTTAACTCAGTTGGAAATTCAAATGGTACGTTGCACCAAATAGAAGCGGCCCATGCCTGAGGCAACACCTATCCTTGAGATACTGCATTTCCATACTTCCTATTTACGGCACAGTCAGTCCAGTAATAGTTTCCCTTGTCTGAGGGCGTGAAGTCCGACGTGAACAGCGGGAGCAAAGCGTTTCAAAATCTCATTTCATGCCTCTCCGAAGGTTCTACGCGGAGGGGTGGGGAGAAGAGGGGAGAAGAGAAGGAGTGGTTTACGCGATAGGGGGCTTGCCATTGAATTGCACCTCAGCTTTCAAGCAATTATCGTAAACACGATATTAATATGAGCGATCTGACTGCGCGGAAGGGAGTCGCAGAATGGCAAACAGAGAGGAGATCGGAGAGAGTCAGGTGGAGAGATTCCTCGACAGCCATTTCGAATTCTCCCTATATAGCTTCCTCCTAGCCCATATCTCCCTCTTCGTTGTTCGCGTTGCCTGTGTTCAATACGAAGACTACGCTCTGCGTCTACGGTGAACATGATCTAACCAAGAAACCCGCCCGGAAATTAGTGGATGAATTTTTCGCCTCTTCGATCGTTCGTGGATGATGAAAAAGCGTAGACAGACGAAGTGGCGAGATAGGCCGGGGGGCACGGCGATAGAATCAAAGTAGCAACCTCGGCAAAGGAAAGGCATCGGTGGTATGCAAATTACAAGGTCTGTGATATTACGTAAGCATGGCGTTCTAATGGGTAGCGCTTTAAGGCGGTCGCCAGAAAAGAAGCCGCAGCTTCGGTTATCTCCTTCACCGACCACGTGGCACGATAGATCCCATCGAATTTTCGCCTGACCTGTATAAAGACGCCAACCCGCTACTTCATTCGTTCCGTGCCCCGACCAGATAGCGAATGCCTCCGAACGAATTCCGAATGACGTGCGCTCGCGTAAACGTGCCTCGTGTCGAATCTCACACTTTTCGCCGTTCATCCGAATAGAAGCTCTGAGTCCTGATACCGTGATACGGTACGAACGAAACAGAGTCATTCAGGGAGTAATCGAAAAGGTACTCTATCATCCGCGCTTTCAGCGTTTACAATTGACGATTAATCGAGTATGCTCAAGTAAAAAGACGATGAAGAAAATGAAACAACTAAACGACATCGCGACCCTCTCCCTTATCCACGCATCATTGCGTTCGTTGAACGACGAACGATCGTCGTGAGTGCGAAGCGTGCTCCGGCACGAAGTGGCTTTCTTATCGATACGACCACGTGCCGTGATCGTCGAGCAGCACGAAGTGCTCCATCGGTTCCTTTGGAGGCAGCAACAAGACAGTTCGGCCTCTGACCGCTGCCACTACGAATAATTAATACAGCCAGCGGTTTGTTTGGACGAGCAATCACAGAGTACGTCAGCACACATAGCCATCGGGCGCCTCTGAAACCGTCTCTGCCTCTATCTCTCTTCCTCGCTAACGGTCCCTCGTGCTGCTCCACTTAGCGTATTGACTTCGAATCACGCGGGTATATGTTGCATTCTCCGAGGTTATGGCTCCTTGTTCCCAGGCTGCCGCTCGCATTACGTCTCGACGTGAGATATGTGCATGGAAACGTACCTCGGGTTGAGAAGGACCTTGGAGTAATTAGGGATCTCCTGAGAGGCCACTAGTCCGTAGAGAGATGAAGATTTCCCAGATGCACATTCGTCGAAGCGGACGATGGCGTCGGTCGATTCGACGGAGCAGCCAGCGTCAAAGGACTTTAATAACGGAGAATAATCTTCCGATTCTATACAAATTCCTGTAGCCACCACCACTGCTGCTTCTATGGCGACGGCCAATTTTTCCTATTCGAATTTCGGATAATGCGCTCTGCAGCCTGTATCTTCTTGCTCTCGGTATGCGTGAAAGTTTCGAACGTCGACAAATTGCAGCAAATAGCGAGAGCCACGCAAGCACTTCCGATATCGTGACGATCCCCATGATGACCCTCCGCTACGATCTCTGAAAAGTTCCCGCTACACTTGGCACTTGATTTCAGGTCGATAAACTTTCGTTCGCGAAAACAAGATTACACTCGACTATATGTGTCCGTTGCCGCGGCGGCGTCGGCGGCGGCAGAGGATAGCGCGCCGCGGTGTGCAGCCATTTGGCAGACTCGGCTGGCTCTTGCGAGATCAAACTGGTAATCTGATGGGGCAGTTGCAAACAGTCGCGATATTTCCTGCGGACGTTTTGCCAATAGAAATATACATCGTGCGTAACGCAAAAGTTATAAGCGGGGGATGGTGCCGCATGGAATAGAAGCGATTACACGGAACGATATTCTGCTCACTTGAGCGGCCTGAATGCAAATGAATCCCACTGATTGTGAGACGTGGCGCTCATATTATTCTCGCGTTTTCGCTAATGCGCCGTGACGACGAAGGGGTCTCGCAAGTTTTGCGATTAGAAGAACTGATTTATACCGTGCGATCAATGTTATCTGATTTTTCGGCAGGTAGCGTCTCGATGCTCGATATTTGGGATTACGTTGTACGGAGTCGCAAAGTGTATATTTCATGACATTAGGCCAACTCCGACCGGTTCTGTTAGTAGAAATATCCGGTAATGAAGAGCAAAAGCCGGCGAACAGTTAAAGGGCGCGATTATTTTAAACGGAATGGAAAAAAAAGTCGCGCTCGGCACTAATCTCACGAATCCCGACGAATTTCAGGGTCTCCCCTTCTGCAGCTTCAATTAGGTTTAGAGCCGTAAAAATACTTGGCGGTGACGACGCCAGAACCTCGACGACCCTTCGTCGACTGCTTCCGGGGGAAGTAATTTCGACTGTTTAATGAAATTTTAAAATTTCTCGCCGACTCGGGATAACGCATAAACTGCTTCGCTCTCGAGAAGGACTTTTCCGAGAGCAACGACGCTCCGCTTAAACACGCTGACATCTGAATGCTTCTGAAAACGAAGTGTCATCCTCGTTGAAACCAATCTCGCCTGTAGTACGGTGCCGACAAAAATGAAACTCCATTCGGGGATACTTAAACGACACGCAGTGCCGAAATTTCTCCAAATCAGCCAGTAATATTATTTCCGTTCTACAGAAATAGCATCCTACCTTTGTGATTGAATCTCGCCCGCTTCCCTCGTTTACAGTTGTTATAGGCAGTGAGGAGAAGGAAATAGGTATAAATAGCGTCAGAACGAGTATAGTCGCTTCTAATTCAACTAACGCGAGTCTGGTACGTAACGATAAATTGCATTGCATTATAGAGCGCGCTCAGCCATTAAGACGAGACGCAAATGAGCTTATCGGGAATAACGTGTCAGGCCGCAAATAAGTCGAGAAGTTTAGATCGCTTTTGAACAAGATCACCGCAAACAGGCTAAGAAGAAGCTTAATCCTGTGAATAACAATTGAATTAACGGTGTGATAACGAGACACGCGCCTTTACAGGCTCTCGCTAGGTATATTCATGAAAACATGATTATGCTTAACGAGCAATTATGGTGCGGCCAGAACATTTGCCACGTCGAAATTGTATCGTGAATCGAGCGTGCCGATTAAACGAGGCGCTTCCGAAAATTGAAAACGCCAGTAAGTTCCGGTGAAATTCTTCGCAAAGCGCCTTTAAATGAAAAGCATTAATTTCAGTACGGTCCCATCGGCGCCATCGATTATCGAAAATGCACCTCTTTGTACACGGCCAAAGGGGCAGACTTGTTTCAGCGGCACCTCCTCTTTATTTTTCCTATTTTAACGGGTATCACGAGGTCCCAGCGCCTCGGCATTTTCATTTCCGGCGGGGTGTCGTTGACCAGGCGCGTAAAGATAATGCATCGATTCTGTGCTTCGGGTTATGTGTGTATATGCGCACTTTTGCACATACACCCCCAGGTCGGTATATATAGATTCATACGTACACGTGCACGCATAGACGTACATGACCGTGCACCTACATACGCGGCGACCCCGTAAAACAATTCGTGCGCATGTTTATCGACGAAACATCCCCTCGGCCACAGGCCTGGCAGTGAGTCGCATAGAGCAGAAAGAGAGAAAGCGAGAAAGAGAGAGAGAGAGAGAGAGAAAAGAGACGCAGACTCTATCTAGGAAACTATAATTCCGCCGTCCGCGGTTCGAGCGCGAAAAAGGACTCTGAGTAAGAGGAGCGCGTTGGTCGTAGAGGAGAACCGTCGAAAAGGGGTCTTTCCGAGAGGACTGGATCGACCTCGTATTGCCGAAGGTGGAACGAGGATAGTGGAGAGAAAATACGAGAGGTGGGGCACGAACAGAGAGAGAAAGGAGAAGCAGTCGGATGGCGCAAGGGGGTAGTGTAAAAGCAAAACCAAGAAGAGGGGGAGAGAGAGAGAGAGAGAGGGGCAGAGGGAGAATGAGAGGGTGGCGGACAGAAACTGTGGGCGGATAGCGAAGAAAAGAGAGAGGCCGAGAGCCGCTTAACAAACTGCTGAACTCACACCCCACGGGATTTTATTTCTACTTAAATGGAGTTGCCGAGATACGCACTGCCGTTGCGATCCATGCCCGAAACCCTGGCTCTGAATTTATTTGTACCGTTCGTTAACTTCTCTCTCGGTAACTTGCCAAGAAGAAGAGGTCCTTTTTCCGCACCGGTTATGATCGCAATTTCGAGAAACTCAAGTTTAAGATTCGCGACTATGCTGGAAATAGCTGGCCGTGCTCTTCGCTAACTAATTATCTAAAATACGAAGCGCAATGATGACCAGTTCAAAACTTTGCACCCTATTTACACTTCTTTTTTTCGGGAAAATTCTGGCGCTGTAACTAGTTTTCGTTCGTAATAATTCACGGCGCGAAACTATGCGAAGCGAGCCGTCCTGTTGGAGAAATATTCGGGAACAGAGGGGACATTGAATTGGCGCTGCTTATTACGCTCACCTTGTATGGTCCGAGATTTTCGACGATGCACGTGAAAATGGCTTCTCGTCCAACCGAAATCGTGAGGTTGTTCAAGGGTTTGCCAAACCTGGGTAAATCTGTAACAGCAGAGGTCCTTAACGTAAGTGCCCCACTCACTGACAACATTTTGCATAACCGCGAATATACTTACATACAAGTACGTATGATGCACACACGCACAGGCTCGCACAGACAGACACATACACGCGGGTGTACGCTAACGGTACGCATATACTTATACACTTCCATACTTACTTACTTACTTACTTACTTACTTACTTACTTACTTATACTTATAGCCGCCACCTATGAGCGCGCCAAAGTTTGTAAAGTACTCGAGGCGTTCGCCGGGTGAATAGGGCGAGTTAACGTAAGCGGGTCAAGCGGAGACTAAGCCGGAGCTCTTTATATTTTCCGACAAAGTCCGTGCTATCCCGATTTCGGGAAAATCTCGCTCGATCATCGTCGCCAGTTGAGAATGCCGTTATCTGTCAACGACACATTCAGCTTGTGCGACGGTCAGTGGTGTGGGAAGAAGATCCGCGTATAATCCATATTCTGACGGCGTTCCGTTTCAAATCAGGATCAAATGTTATTTTAGAGGTGCAGCTGCTTTCGAAATCGATTTAGCGATAATCCACAGATACACCTTAGTGTTCGATAAAATCAGAATAAAGTAACTTCTGGGTAATCGCATGAAAAGTGAGATGATTGATGTCGCAGCGTAATCACGGATCTGAATAGTTGCGGTAAGAGAGAAAAGCCGCTTAGCGTGACGGTGGAAGTGTCCGTATTGCTCTATCGTTCCTTACGACGATTCTCTCTTATTTGCACGTTTCCTCATTTATTCACGTTCTTTGTAATATCCGTTATACGTTTATTTATATTTTCTTATTCTGAAATCGACTATTTTACTCGATTTTACGACAAATTTTCTCTAGGCAGCATGCACTGATATTATTTTCCTGAGCGAAGGTACTGCAAAATTATACTCATATTTTGATATTATTTAAACGAATATTTGTCAAACGCTTTGCACATGTCCGTACCGTCAAATGTGGGCTGTCGTGCGGGTCAATACACAATTATTATTATCAATCCTTCAAATGAATATAGGTACTCGGTGCATTACTTTCATCAAATTAATCTTGAAACTTCATTTGTAACATGACAGGATCGCATTATAGAATTAAGGTATTCATCCAAAGAGTGGGGAGGTTAAGTCCGTATTATTTAAAAAAATTAATCTTACATTATATGCAGCTTAATTTTGTTACGGATGAGCATAATTACGAAAGGTAAGTGACGTATTCAAATGTTTTCGGACAAGTTACTAACGTGCAATATAAAATGATAACGGTATTACATCTCAAACAAATTAGTTATAAAAAGCATGTTTGCGTATTAAAATACTTCGTATTACAGTTCATTTACATTTTAATGAGTCTTCCTTCGCGGAACTTCATTTCGCAGCGAGATTCGCTGCTAAAATAAATTACGTAAAACGAATCGATTCGACGAGCGCACTCGTTGCCACACTCTTTCTAGCAGGTGATTTATAAAGTGTGACAATTTGCTTGGCGAAATAACAAATAAATATCGATCAGTGGATATCGTTGTGGAGTGGATAAATCAACGACATCGAAACGACCCATTCGACATGAGTGAAGTTTATTGTCTGTTGAAATATTAGAGTTTAGCAAATTTATCTGTTCCCAGTCAACGACCTGTGCAGGCTTCACGTGAAGCGTTTTCGAACCGTCATCGTGGCTGCATTTATATGCTGTTGCACATTTATGAGTCCACACGTGATTCGGCTGCTCGGGAAATAAAAATATTTGCGAGCAGTTAGTCGTTATGCGCTCGACATAAATAAAACTTTCCATTCTCGTACTGGAAGAATCGACTGCGCTATAGATACCCGCGAAGCTCAATATCAATTTCAGCCATGCCGGGGCAAAAAGTACACGCACGCAAGTGTGTGCGACAAAAATGTTCGCGGACATCAGCCGCAATTGACAGTGGCACACGGAAGCTACGCCTCGCCCGCAGAAAAAACAGGGAATCTCGAAAAATTCTAACGGTCAACACGCGATTAGATAGACATAGTAGGCAACGAAATCGCATCTCTCAGGCGAAGTACACACGTCGCGATCCGTTCGATTCGCTCGTAATGCACGCCGCGCGGCGGTATTGCGAGTAAAAAGTCTCCATATTACGCGTTCGCGTGCACCACGATCGCGTCGCCGCGGAATGCGGAACTTTATAATCAGGACTGTACGCGCGCCACGAAGATATCCTGAAAATGCTGCGAAATAATGGAAAAGTCCTTCTTAATTATTCGACATTCCGCGGCGCGTCGGAATGTATAAAATCGAATGCGAAAGACAATCGCTGCGGAACGTGGACACGAATGGAGCCACCGCGGCTGGAAACATCTGCCGCCGGGAGCCGAGACTTAACCGACTGCACGCCGTACGGTGGCATACCCGTACTGATAATTGCAATGCCACTTCCGTATCCTTTTTCACCTGACGCAGTGTGCGGCGCGGTAATGGTACTCAGACTCATCTGTACGCCCACCGAGCAGTCGCGTTACTGCTTGGAAACGAGACTTAGCTAAGTGAGAGCGCGATTAGAATCAGCCAATTATTACGAATTTGTGGATCCGCCGTGTACGTGCAATCCAATGCTCGTTCCATGCACAATCCCGACGCGCAAATCGTTTCCCGTATCGCTACTTTTCCGCAAACGAATTGCGCATATGAACGGGACAGATTAATATCTCCGCTTGTGTAATCGTTTTTCCGACGCGCGTTACAATTACCGGAATGAAGATCGTCGCGAGAGAGGTCGATGTTGAATGTCGTCACCGCATCAAAAGAAAGGATTTGCTCAGTCACTTGGAAAACTCGTACTGCCCAACGACACGAATCTGCACTAGACGCATATTCACTATCCTCAAATTGAAGGTGCATGGGCTGTTTGAAGTTTTCTGACCACTCAATTTCTTCGGTTATCGACGCGTTTGCACAAAATAAGGCGAACGGCAGAAAGAAGGAAAGCACGTATATGCCACATTGGAGGAATGCGCATTTGTTTCTTGTATTCTCGCCGTATTCTCGCGAAAGCTGCATGATTTATCCTATCGAGAAAGCTTGGCGCGGACGCTTGAAATAAAGATTTCAAGACCGTCAAACGCAACGCGGAACCGTTCTTTTTCCCCTCTATTACCTTCCCCACCATCCTCTCTATTACCAGTCCCTCTGAACATCGAAATGGGGCCACATAAATGCGGCATTGAGCGTTTAACGCTGCGGAGCGTACCGCTTAATTACAGCCAATCCGATTTCCTCCATCTCACATTCACCTATCAAATGTATTTTAAATCTGATTTGGGTTCCATTTATTAAATATATCGTTACTTGCGCTCATTCACCTTGTTAAGTGTCGAACAGCACCTGCATGGCACACAGTTCAAACCTAATCTAATAATGAAACAACCAAACCATTCAGATGCTATTGCTGTAGGATGATGCTTCTCCAGTTTTAAATGTTTTCCTTCGCACTTACTCGGCGGATTAACTTGCTGCTCGCTTTTTCACTTTCCCTCGCGAGCGCCGGTAATGATATCGTATTATCGACAACAATGATCTACGTCTTCCTCAAGTGATCGCATTACGAATTCATTCCGCCAGACTCCTTCAGATCTCCTCCCAGGCGCGTGATCGGATTACTGGCGCGCATGAAGCTTTCGTCTCGTAACGAGATATCCCTGCCTTTTTAATTCCCCGTTCGTGTGAATAGAGAAATGTACTGGAAGATGTTCCGCCGTGAATTAGAATAACGATATAGCTCGGTTAGCGAAAAGAAACCGGGCAAAAGTGAGAGATGGGATGTAGGAAAGAGTGAGAGAGAGAGAACAGGGTTGTCGTCACGTTCTCTCCGGTGCAGGATGAGAATGAATCTAAAATTTCACGCGCGGACGCAACGTGCTGCGACTCATGATGATCGCAGACCATTTGGTAAGACACAAGTCACTAGGTGACAACGCCTGCTTCGAGTTTATTCGTAATACTCGCTTGATGGTGAGAATTGCCATAGATCGTAGAAGACTGCCTGACACGTTGTAAGCATACTTTGCTCAAAAGCAGCACTCTTTATAAACAAAAATTCCCCTCGTGGTTGACTACAAAATGTATATACAGTACAATTTGTATGGCTTAGTGATGAACATAATATGTTATTTAATATTTTTCGACGTCAAGATTCATTAGGTAGATGCAGGTATAGCGGCCAATATCGTCTGTTCATGAATTCCGCGTATCGGTGTTCATTTGGAACGTTCGATACCCCAATTACAGTTCGATGTCCTAAAACGACATATTGAAACTTCCGAGCGAGGGTGTTTATACCGCGGAACTCATAAAGGTTCATTTGCGTCTATGGTTTTGCAGACAATTGAGATTTATGTACGAAGCGACTGGTGCATAACAACGTTCGACGCGAGTTAACTGTATCACGTTTGATCGTCGTCAGGTTATTAGAGTACTCGGCGCGGCGTCGTGCGACAAAAAGTATCTGTTAATCCGGGCTGCAGGAAAAAATGTAGAGTATATCGGTATTTCGAAAAAACTTTTAGCCAGGGTACCGTATAATTAGCCCCATTAAGACGACGTACTCGGTCAGATTATCGTTTCCTGGCCGCTTTCTCGCGCTTCGCGAGTGAAATCCGCCGGGAGATAAAGCGAGGCAAATTGAAATTCTATCGGGCGAGAGGACGGCTGATACGAAAAATTACGAGCGGATTCGGTTCGTGCCGTTAAGTAGGTATCTAATCTGATTTCTTGTAAGCCAAGTAAAATGGAAAACAAAGATCGGCACGCAAAGATGTGGCCGATCGATAGTATCGCAGCCCGGATCGAGGAGACTCCTCGAGAGTTAAACACACACGGTACACTTTTAATTGAACTTAAATCTCTCCCTTACGCCGGCCGTATCCTGCCCCTCGCTTGAATACATACACGCACACTCGGGCGTATTTGCTTTTTACGATGTTCCACAGTCTTTGTAGAGTCGGTACATTCCACCAAATCTTTTCCTTATATTGCTAGAACTAGCCAAACTTCGCAGTATGCACTTCTCATCGCAGGAAATTGTATTTGTAGTACGATGTTGAACAGCCTTTAGAAGGTACAATCTCCTTTTAGCGAGTACAACGGAATCACATTTATTCGAGAATGTTCAGGCGCTTCCGGTGAAGTGATATTAAATTAGAAGTACCGTACGAGAGGATGGCGAATGAGATAATATTTAGGCAAAAAGTGTACGCGATCGCGTAATAAAGCAGAGAATTCTGTTTAACAGCCGTGCATTCGCGAACGGACGGAAACGTTGTAGGTGCTGGGCGAAAATGGCGGTTCCCCGTAGGTAGCGCCCCAATTTCTGCAAATCTATGTTTTCGTTGTACATCTTACTTGCGCGAACCGTTACGTACGTCTATTTATATGCAAATATTTGCAGCGATATGCGTCTTACGCCATTGTCGTTACTAGGGTGCAGTGTTCATCTCTCGACTGCATTATCGTTGCGCTGATTATCCCCGAACGGAATGTAATCGTCGGGATCGCGAACCGCCGCGCCACCAAGCAGTTTTTTGTCAAGGTATCCGCGCGAAGCGACGCGTATCGTTTACCCTTAATTGCGCCCGATGGCGATGACCATCATCTCGCCGCGTACCTTCCAGTTGGCGATATTGAGGATCTGAATATTTAGTTTATCATCGATCCTAGAATAGAAGGGCCGTACCAGGGCAGCCGGGTCTGTAATCTCCAGCTTGACCCCGGATCTATGTAAATCCAAACGGAGAGAATGAGAGGGAGGGAGAGAGGGCGCGTGCGTGTGCAGGTAGAAGGTACGAGACAGGGATGGAAGGCTGGAGAGTGAGATAGCGGGGTGAGAGGAAACAGGTATAGGAAGGAATGGCTAGAGGATGAAACGAGTTTCGAATCCCCGCACGTTCGCGTATTACCATTGATGGAGGCATCGGGTTCCTCCTGAAAATAAACGTAACGATCGTATCTAAGATCGAGGGATCAATACCGGGCCTCGATGACCCGTAAAACGGCGGTACTCTCGGGCGCAACCGTGCCGTTCGCAGAATTATGCTCATGAAGAATGCAAAACCCATGCCACCGGGACCGTCTTAAGACAGACCAAATTTCGATTGGAACGGAGAACGGTGAAGAGGAACGACGCGAGGACGGGATAAGGTAAGAGGTTAAGAGTGTGAGAGAGACGGAAGGTGTGGGAGGGGACGAGAACGACAGATCCGTCTCGGGAAGTGACAGCTTCCGATGTCTCCTTATTTCGTGGCACCGGCTGCCAGCACAATATCCAACCGCGGAGCCATCAATCCTCCGCGTGTCTGGTCCTTGTACGCGGAAAAGCCACCTACCTGGCAGACCTGGCTACGGGCAGACAAACTCGCAGACCGGTAATACCGACCCTCGCGATACTATCTATCATTCTTTCATTCCTTTCCCGCGATGGAGGAAAAAAGTACGCACGTCAGCCGAGATCCAGTTTATGTTGAGGAATCTAATCTAGCCCTTCGTATCCTGCATCAGGATTAACGGTCCCGTCTCAATTCCGTCTGCTCGTGTCTCCTTACGAGACGCATGGATAACTTATGACGTGTGTCCTGATAGATAAGAAAAGCCGGTCATAATGCCTCGTGAGATTAGCGTGGCTTTCGTACTCCACCGAATTACGAGTCGAGTCTGTACGAGGGTACTTCCACCGCTACGGTATATTTGTTTTCTAACAATCATCAAACGAAACGACTGAAACTTGCAATTACATTCGTGTGTATCGCAAAATGCAGCTCTGGCCGCTACTCATTGGCGGATATGTTCGTCATTATCGCCCTCACTACAGACTTCACAACTCCACCGCCATTTCATGCCTTCCTGGTCACAATCGGTTTCGCATAATTCATTGTCCTGCGGCCGAACATTTCCGATAACGCAGGAGAGAGGAGGTGGCCTATTACCGATAAAGAGGAGGCAAAATTATCACCTTCGAACGTTTTAAACGACCCGACGACGCGACGTTTCAATCTTAAAATTCACACTACTCTACACTCGATTATCGTGGGTGCCTGAGAATAGCTGCACGGCAGATGATAATGTATCAGCAATGTGATCGAAGACAATAAACGGGTGCCGATATAAGCGATCCCAGTGAAGACAGTATTGATGAAAATTTAAGTGTCGACTACCTCGCGCGCGATTTCATCTTTGTGTCACGTTGGTAAGGGTATAAAGATTGAACATCACCACTTGCACGACCGCGACCCTGACATATTTTCAGCTGCAATAAACTCGACACCGCATCTTGACAAATCTTAAAATCGATGAGTGAAGTGAGTGAGGGAGTATCGTGATTACCGACAATGAGTGCGCTCTTCTTGAAAGTGCAAAGTACTTATCCTCGTCTCTCGCTGACTATTCATGAGATGGTCGTGTCGGATAACGATACCGTATGTCACCAAAGTTACGCCTGTATTCACAGAAGCGATCAAGGACGACAGATACATGCAGCGGTATCGATTGAAAGTGAAACCATTTGTTCGCGATAGACGAGGTATGTGTTATATAATGTACTAAAATTTACGTACTCTTTAATATTCACGACTTCGCGAGAATGTAAAAGTTTCATGATAGACGAGATAGAATTGGAAGCAGATTGCGGCGATATAACACTCCTCTATCTCCGCACGTCCTGTGCATTTATGTTAACTCCGGCGATAAATCAAACGGCCCGATCGTACGTGGTACGGAAAGTGATACAGCGATCATTTCGAAGCGACGAGTGCCTATATGTGCCCTCTCGAACATGAACTTTGTTTAGTATCGATAGCATCGTTATGGTTTTGACATGCGCCGCGGTAGAAAGGCAATGCAGCCTCAACATTTCACTGCTCGTCGAGCAACGCGGAGAGCCATTGGAATTCCACAGAGGTTTACACTCGATATCGCCGGCAAAGTATCCCGATCTCGGCGAAGGCAGTTATATAAATTGTATCTGGCTAAATTGGAAAACAATCTCGGCTTGCCGGCGTGATTTCTTCACCGCGCGCGTGCGCTTTAGAGGCGCGCGCGCGTCCACTCTACCCCTATCTAACTACCCCCCTCACGCCGCTTCTTTCTCTCTCTCTCTCTCAGCACACAGGAAGATGAAGTGGTCGCACCAGGTTTACGTGCAGCGCATTGCAGCGACAGCATCGGGGGAAATATCTCAGGAATGCGGTATCAACGAAAGCGACGAGTGTAGAATTTTAAAGTAACGTTAATTACGTTCCCCTTCTTTCCTGGAGACACCCCATGCCCCATCCTCGCATAGGTTTATGGACGGAAGGCCTCGTGTGGGTAGAACGGTGTGAAAAAGTTTATATAAAGTGCGCTGAACACCCTTCCGTCGACTTTGCCTATGATAACGAGCCACGTCCTTTCGCTGCTCGAGTACACTTTATTCCACTACACTCGAGCACTACTTTCTTTCTGTGTGCCGTGTCATTTCATCTTTTCAAGCTGCTATTCGTCCCTAGCTTTCACTTTGACCCGTCACACTCGCACGGAAGGTGTCGGAATAAATAACTCTGCCCAGTGGTAATTCAATTACGAACGGCGTGCGATACGTTATTTCCGCGCAACGAACAATGATCGGGCAACTTTTCCATATGGCACTTCTTTCATCATTTCATTAGTGCACCGCCGGCGGGGATTCCTCTGTTTAATTTCTCGCGTTACCGTTTAATTCCCCGATAACGGAGGAAGCACCGAAGACCTTCGCAGAATAACAATGGGCACGTCTTCCGTTCGCGGGGAGGCACGTTCGACGGTCCAATTATTTCCGTGTGCGATCTCGGCGACGTGTGAGACAAAAAAAAGGTTCCAGACGAAAATGTCCCTTTCAGGGTGGCTGGCGGAGGAAAGCCATGAGATTTTTCGGAAATATTACAACGATGAGTCAGGGACTGTCATGCGCAGTAGCTGCGTTTGGTATACGAGACGCGTGAGCGATATGAATAAATAGAAGCAAAAGGTGAGCGAGGTGTTTAGTAGTCTTGGAAGTTATTAACTGAAGGCAGCAACCGGCAGGGGTTTCAGGGTGCCGGAGAATTTCTTTGTCTAAGGAATTTTTAATTTGCTGCCAGCGTGGAGTATTGGCAACACGGCACCTCGGTAGGATATTTTGCACTCTCTCTCTCTCTCTCTCTGTCGGGGAAAAAAATTCTCTTCTCGCATATGCGTCCGTTGTCAAACGGTAAACAAAAGTTGGTTACAAACAGAGGGCGTAGTAGCGTCGTAGGCATCAGCGACGTCCGACCGATGATGGACAAAGAGAAGGGGAGATTTTTCGATTTCACCTCGGGCCAGATATGGCGAGAAGTCACGAAGCCGTTTCCCGAGCAGCGGCAACGACCACGACAACGACGAATGGTGCGAGAAGGAAAATTGATTGCGTATTACGACGTGACGACGTGTGCTCGGAAACGCGTGGCGTCCCGCGACCGGCACGAATATCGGCTACGCAAATCAGATTAATTAACGAATACCTAGGCATAAAGCGCGGCAGGGTGAGGTCTAACGAATCAAGGCACGAATCCGCGCTTTGATAAGGTCTCCGGTCCGAGAGGTCGAGAGTCGCTCCTCAAGCGATCAAGATATGCTCGGGAGTGTGCGAGGGGCGGAGAGGGGGCGGAAGGGAGGGAGAAGATGAGCTAGGAGAGGGGAGTAAAAGGACTGACAGGGGGAGAGGCAGCAATTGGAAAGGGCAGAGACGGAGACGGAGCCAGCGAGTGGGTGTGAGTGGCTCGCGAACCTCAAGGTATTAAACGAGACATCTCATGTTCCATAAACCTCTGGCTTTGATTATAATCCGAACTAGATCCCGAGCCGTCGTCTGCCTAATCGAGTTCCCGGTTCAGATGCAATGTATAATCGACACTCGTACCTCATACGCGAGTACGGGGTACGCATAAATACATCAGTCGACATTCGCAAACTTTGTCGTTAGCGCGCAAAATCTTTAACGTTCCGCGATTACGGGCCACTACTCATCCATCGTCGACACTTGACGGAACCGCAGCGATGCCGATAACCGCACATAGGCGGCGGCGTATCGCGCGCGTACAATAAGAATTTTGAACAATAAGAACGTCACTCCACGCTTTACGCCATGGAAAGCGGCGCGCGCTCGCCCAACCATTCACTCGTCTCGCGTACATCGAAATGTTATTTTAATCAATATCTCGTTTAATTCCGCACTACCCGTCGCATGCGACATTAAACGCGCACCGAAATACCAGCGACGCTGGGACGGAGCATAATTTTCGTGTGGTTCGGACGAACATTTATCCCGACAATTGTGCAACCTCTGTGAATTGAATGTGCCGTATCGGTTAGCTGATGCGATTCGAGCCGATTACGCACTAGTCAGGAGAGCACATAAGTACGTGCATTCGCTGCATATATCGTCGACGCTGTACCAAAGATTACTCCGTTTCGATGTTCTCGGTTGGATACCGAGATGAAGGGGTGGGTGGGCGGAACGAATAGACACGATGAAAAGCTATTGTCCTCCGTAAGAGGTGACGATTCCCAGCTCCGAATCGCGGCGTGGCGAAAGGGACAGGGTGGCGCGAGGCTAAAAGGACGCGGGCACACTGTTCGAAGGTGAGGGGATAAAAAACGTGGAAGGGATCGTATCGCGTGACAGGGTCGTCCGGCGTGAAAAGTATGTCAACGTCGTCACTTCGTTCGAGCATTGTTCTTCGCTCAGCGCTGATAGACGTCGTAACCATAATCTATAACGTCCTAAGAATACGCCCCGACGGCGAGGGCCGCCCCGACTAATTAACATCGGAATGGGCAGGGAAGAGCGGCCGGCCGGGTGCGTTTTCATTGCGCCGGCAATAAATCCAGGAAGCAGATAAGCGTTATCGCGGTCTTTCGCCAGCACCTATCTGTAGGAGGCGAGCTTTCCCTATTCTCGTGCGGACACACGTACGCGCACACGGACGACGCCGACGCGACGCCGACGGCACGTTGCCGTTCGTGATACATGACTCATCGATCGTTAAGCGACGATGGATCGAACGATCTCCCTACCAGCCTTTTTTTTTTCTTTACACCCCCGCGAAAATCATTCTGTAGAGCGGCACCGTCTGACCAGAGCCACGGCTGCGTATCTTCTCGGGATATACGGCTAGCTGCGCGGAGTAATAACGTACGATAAGCTGACGCACGAGGTCTTTGATCAGTTTTTAATGACCGTGAGATTACGTTAGGCTTTAATGCCTGGCTTAATGCGTCACGCATTTTCGAACGAGCTTGCGATTCTGCTGTCGCGGTTCTTGGCGTTTTGTTCTCATTTCGTCGCATCGACGCTCCTCAATCGCCATGCAGATTGGCCGGCCCGACGTGCAAAATGTTCTCCATCCCGCCGTATGTGTTGGCCGACGGTGCGCGGTGCGCGGTGGCATGACAGCGTTATTCGACACAGCTGAAACGTTTAATGCCTTTCGTTTTAACGAGATTCCTTGCATGCATGAAGGAGATCAATATTGTCATGCGTGCAATACGTTAAGTTATTGTAAGCGAAGGGTGCGAAGCGGACGAGGGACTTTTTCGCGTTTATCTTGTTTTCTTTTTTTTTTATGAAAAGTGCGCTATTTTTCCTTGTCTCTATTGATAAATCCCGTGCTATACTGGCGCACGCTATTTTGTTCGTTGTTACACGACATGCCGCTTTCAACAATCTATTGTCATCCATATATGGCGAATGATCGATCGACGTAGACTAGCGCGGGCAGGAAACGATGGCAAGACACATGTCTGCTGCGTCAATTTTGCGCGGGAGAATCTACGGCCAGAATTTACATAGACGGCCTTTACGTTCGTTTGATTGCACAATGTTTATGACAATTGGAATGGTATAATTCGCGGAATAACGAGCAAAACTTTGCCGAAAGTGTCTGGTCGCGCCACAATTGAGAAATATTAGATGGTGACGTCACCGTAAATTCTTGAAGTTGCCGATCGAATTTCGGGTATCAAACTGTCTCCGGCGGGTGTCATTCATCTCCGAACTATTCTCGAAGTTAGGAGCATGTGTACGTACTAGTAACTACCTGTTGTTTCTTGGAAAACGTCGATGCCAATGTGGTTACTCGAGTGGATCGTACGTCGTTCTGGCGCGTGCGATCTATGAATTATCGTTTCGGATATCCTTTCTGTATGAAATCGGAATTTGAGCGAATTTATCTTCCCAAACTCACCGTCTTTGCAGCGGCTGGTGTCGTAATGCATGGACTGCAAAGCACGTTTCATATCGCAATAAGTTACAGACTTTCGTCGCTCCGCTTTATTTTATTCTGGAAATTGACTTTCAGTCTTCATTGCAAAACGATGTCGGTAAGAAACACGTTTTTCTCTCTGGTTCCGATAGAAACTAGTAACTTGTAGTACTGGGAAGTTGATCGAAATATATCGGGGACATATACTGGCAACGGGTGACGCATCAAAAATGAAGATACTACGATCCTGGTAGTCGAATTTCGTTCGGTTGATTCAAGCGTATTCGTTCGTTTCGTTATTTACAAGCGTATACCTGAGTCTATCAATGTTTCAATATTGCACTGTAAAAGATTATTCAGTTATTACAAAAAGGACTGAACAACGATGTTTACAATAAGAATTGTAGAAGAAGGTAACAATCCATGTTATATTTACACAAACGGTGAATATAAAATGAAAACTATTTTCATACCAAGACTGTATAATCATTTCTTCGAATTCACTTTACTCATACTAGCAACTGCTTGGGTAGCCGTAACAGCAGCGGGCACGGGCAACAGACTTGAACGTCTCGCGGTAAACTACTCGACACGACACGTTGCAGGCTGCAACCTTAGTCTTTCGTGGCGGCAACACCTGAGGCGATCAAAGAACGGCTGATTTATTGGTTAATTACGAGACCGCGCAGCTAAATTCATGTCACTCGGAAGCGAATTCGCGAACGACATAGGAAATCTCACGGAAAAATCGAGTGTTCGCTAAATGACTTTAAGGATTACACCGGGCATGGATCTCCACGCCGATCCTCATCGCCTGGAACACACGATCGCGAGATAAGTCCGGCGCAGCGCCTGGATTGACCCATCACGATTCCACTCGTAATTGTTCGTGAAATAAATTAACGGGGCGCATGCGATGCACTTTAACTTATTCACCGTCAAGCGCTGAACCTATCTCGTGGCGGCAACGGTGAGCCCGAGTGTAAAATATGTTGCCACGGCATGAACGATACAACTTGCCATCAGGCCGAGCGCGAGCTCGCGGCCACCCACTCGCCGCCCGCGCCGCGCAATTTACTAATGAATATCGAGGCCCGTTGCTCATTGGCGAATCCGGCTTGGCGCGTACACGCGCTGGCACTTCGACAACTTTCACAGAAACGACAGCGCCAGAGCCCTAATTCACGTGTATTATCGTACATACGCGGGGCCGCATAAACAGCCGCGCATACACCCCGACACGGCGGATCTTTAATAATGGCCGCAGAGAAAAGTTCCATCGTTACAGGGAATTTTGTACCGCTGCAAATTATATTGTTCGTCTGGAATAAAACCGTAAAACGAGAGACCGGTGCGGGAGCGTCGATAATCGTTTTATTATTAATGAGTTCGTAATATCCTCCGGGCATAATTATTTCGTTATTCCGTAGCGAACGTGTGCGCGTATAAACTGGATGCGGCAATAGAGGATAGGAGAGAAAGGGACAGAGAAGAAGTAGGAAGAGTGTGGGCGCGAAGTGTAAGGAAGAAGGAGAGAGAGGGGGAATGAAAAATGCTGCATTAACTAGTTACGTTACGGTACACTTTTTAAAACGCGAGGACAAGGATAGTAAGAGAAGAAGCGTATCTAGGCTCCTGAACTCTAAATGCTTTAATCTCGCGGAACTCGCGCAAGAGAGACAACTAACGAGGCTACAAAAATAATTCAACAGCGGCTTTGCATCCCTATAACGGAAACAATGACCTATAAATGCAAACCGCTTTCTTTGAGGAACGATGAGTAGCGATATACGAGATCCTATAAACCTTAATGATCAATTGTATCCTATCCAGCCTTTCTTTCCCTGTGTCGCTATTATGGGCAATGAAGGGCGCATAACCGATTCAAAACGAGAGTTGTTACGACAGAAAAGATGCTTCGAGGAGAGCGCGCTGAAGGCGGGAGCTACGAGAAAAAATGTATATTCTCATACTATATGAATGACGCAACCGGGGTGCAATGAGACCGACGGACGTCAACAACAATAACGACGTATTCAAATTTAAGTGATGCACCTGCGGAGACGAAATTGTCACGAGATTAAATCCCCGACGACTGTCGTAATCAGATCCAGGTAATAAACTCTCTATCTATAAATCTCCTTCCGTGCCCAGCACTACTGTCCATGGTTCTCACTCTGTCCAGACTCAACCCCACAGTTCCCGTTTCCCGCCACATTCTCCCACTCTTCCTCTCACTCTCTCGCGCACCAGCGAGCCCGCGACCATTTGTACGCTACATACAATTTCGTTGTTCATGCCTTTGCACTCCCTGCCGTATACTTTTCCTTCCCCAGAACAATTACGGTGCATTTTAATTAAAAATTCTATTAATTCGCCGCGGACTCATGCCGACGGTCCCCACGGAACAAACGACGTCATTCCAAAGTATTAAGAGATAGTTTTAAGGCCGCAAACCCGTTACCCACATAATTCCCGTAAGGGCGTATCTTTGCGTACTTGCAGTCAGTGGCCTCCGGCGCCAACTGGCCTCATCTTCTTTTTAATCCCTCGGACTCCTTCGTCGAGTGTTAATCCCGTGAGACGCAGGAAGGCGCACCGAAAGTTGCCCAGGAGTTAGTCCATCTGTTTGAACATCGAAACTACCGGCTGAAAAGTTTCGTCTCCTCATTTATATCAGTCAAGATCTAATTTTTTAACACGTTTGCCCGACCTATCGTTGCACCGAGGTGTATCACCTGCGGCGGAAGAAACCGACATCGAACGAGAGTTAGAGCCGTGAGTTAAGCTCAGGAGGATTTAAAGAATGTCGAACGCGAAACGCCGCCTTGTAGGTGGCTGTACGTGAAATATTGTATATGCAAGCATAAATAGCGCACGCAACGATGCATGAGTCCGTCCGCACGAACAGCGTGGAAAGAGAAGTATTTTGCCAAAAATTTCGCCGTACGTCTGTCACCTGCCAGGTTCGCGTATTATCGGAGACTCGGCTTTCCGCATGACGGACTTCTGCCAGGAGCCGAAAAATTTCACCTGCGCCGATCGGCGAGCACTGAATCGCGTGAAATCAAAACCGAACTTTCAAGTAGCCGCAAAAAATAATTGGGGATGCTGTCGTCAGTCGATGTAAACCACTGATCGATATGTACATTGGATGCAACATAGCGTACGGAAAGACGGAAACATGTGCCGATTTGAACCTGTGGCCGCCATGATGGTAGAGACCAGCTTAAAAATGGCGATTATTGTGAGTCATTGAATGAAGAGGGTATATCCAGATATATCTGAAGTGAGTATTTAGAAATGATGGAATTGGCACAGAAACTTTGCATTGGACCCTGTATTCAGTGTTTATATATGTAGATCACTGATGTAAACCGTGAAAGATCGCGAGGGAATCTTCGCGCAGGGAACTTTTATTCGCGATTACTCGATGAATAACGTTCCGCGGCACAATGTGACCCACATCTAAATACCTAATTCGCTTACCTACCTATCGAAATACGAAGCCGTCATGGCTTCGGCGTACTCTAGATATGAATAATAATTAATCGGTATGAGCGAGAACTACACTGAAACTTAATGCATCTCATTAGCGACTGAGACCGGGGTGCAGGTCTTTCCAAAGAAATAGCTTGTGTGCCGTATTGCCTCCACATCGGTTGCGCGAGTGTCGGTGGGTTTTTACGTGCACACGTGTGTGTTTGCGCCCGCGTTCGAGCGCACCTTAACAGAATATAGACGCATACACACCCCGCTACACCGGGTTCGGGATTTGTAAAGCGGAACATCCTGGCGGGACACTTAGCAAGGATAACGGCACCGTGAGATCCTGGTCGAAGAACGGCGTAAAGTTTAAGCTTAAAACGCAATTTAGCAGCGGCGGGTCTTCTACATCCGGCGACGGAATAGGTGAGATAGTTCTTGGAAACAGGTGGGACGGGTAACTCGGTCGCAGGGAAAAATAGTTACCGCGCCAGATTTTTCCTTGAGAAGCTGCTCGCCTTTCCCGCTCTTCGTTTGCCAACGACCGCTCTTATATGGAGACGATGAATTAGTACGTTGCCAGTCGCGTGTAGTAATCGAAAATTAAAATTGCATTTTGGCCACGTTTGCATAATCCCCCTCCGAGACTGAATGCAAATAATTATTATTTCTTTATTCAAAACGGATTGAAAATCTAACTGGCATTTTGACATTTTAAGGTATAAATAAACTGTCTGCAGCCTGGCATATGCCTTGGCTGCGCAGTTCGCTGCTGCAGATTGTAAGGAATTCTTTGCGCAATTTATGAGATCTTGTCTTACTGCCGTATCTCCGGGTGATTCGATTAAAGTCAACTAAATAATTTAATTTACCCAGTACTCATCCGGAGATCCGGGGTTAGTCAGCGCTTAGAAAGGCTGTATTATTTTCTAACGAGGAACTTGTTTCCAGCGACGAAGCGATCGAAAAGGCAAAGCGTCGTCTCTGCTCGAGACCTGTCGTGAAATGAAACTTTACTAGAGTGAGAGCGATAGATAATTCGAATCACTGAGAGCGTAGGGTTCGTGATGAAAACTTTACTGACAGCCGGTGTCTGAGCCGCGAGGGATAATCGGTTGGCAGCAATGAGATTCTCCATATACCAGTAAAACTACAATTGCAACGGTCGGCAGCAATTTCCCCTATCGTCCTTGTCCTTTTGTTACAGCACTGTTCGGTAACACGTACGGCAACTTCTGCCCTGCTCGCCGAACGACAACTTCTGTCTCGGCCGTCGGACGACATCGTCTTAATTGCGAGTAGCGGACGCAGTGGTAAACGTTTCTTTCCAACAATACGTCTGACAAGCAAGAAACACTTGGTTTGCTCTAAACATTTACTTTGTTTGGAACGGCAACGCGTGTCGCTGCGATTGACCACTGGTCGCTCACCTTGGAGCCTCTCGGACAAACTTCTTGCAACTTCTCACCGTCGAACTTCCGCCGAGAGCGCGGTGTACTTCGTGCGACCGTTGTTTGACTTACAATTACAGCGGCATCTATAGCAGACAACACGCTCACGTGTGCAACCCTCTCTCTTCCGCTTTGCATGCGTGTGTCTCGCCCTGCGCGAGCGCGAATGGCGATGGATGACGATTACATATCTGGCGGAGGAGGGAAATCGGAACGTCGAACGAAAATCGATTTGGCGAGCCGAAAGGGGAAGCCCGGATACCGGTAATTTGTGACACGCGATCTCGCACCAAATGAAAACTTGATGCCGTCACGTGGATCGACTTGGCGCCACGCAGACGTTCCGGTTATTTCATCGAGTCGACCGGAGCGTGGCCACGATTCTCCTTTCCTTCGTCCGAAATCCGCTTTCTCCGACACGTCAGCCGACGAATTCGTCAGTCGCATCGACCTGCTCTTATTTCGTCCGCCGCGGAGTCACTTCAAACAATCCGCTCTTCCCGTCCCCAGCACTAAACTAACTGAATAAACGATCCGGAATCGACTTCCCGTCAAAATCTTGATGCATTTGACTACTCGCGCATTTTTTCTCTTCACAAATAGAACTCATTATTCGCCGTCAATTTCGCGCCCGAATCCGCGGCCCGACAGCGACAAAACCTGTTAACCCGCGCGCGCGTCTGTGTCGGCACTAAAGTGTATAAATCCGATTGGCTGCTCGTGTCCCGACGCAAAGCGGACCGCCGACAAAGTTTCGATGCGTCGCATATACGTGTCGCTTGTCCCGCGCGCGGTTGTCCGCGCATTGCGAAAAATGCTCTTCGAATGAGTCTCGTGACAACGAGTACATATGTGCCCCGCGCGCGCCAATGTATGCACCCGCGTGTGTGTACTTATCTCACACGGCTATACACGCACCTTGCGGCTGACAGTCTCGCAATATCGCACAAAGGATCCCATTACGCGAGCACGAGTACGCGAATCCTAGCCTTTGAACGCACGCAAATCAGTGACGAGTCCGCGTACCGCAGCCGGAGTACCGGACGACCGGACTTCTGAGGCACATCAAGCTGCACGAGCAACGCTGACCGATATGCTCCCAGGTCGTTGTTCACTTGGAAAACGCGCGCGCTCCTAACCCCATGCGGTAGAGAAAGGGACTGGATGCGGCGCGGCCGGCTTTTAGATCGCGTCGTAAAGACGAACGACCTCTGCGCGCTACGTTGATGGATAACGCTTAGTTTATACTAGTTTAATTGGACAACGGCGACACGGGTCAGTGGATCTGCCGGGCGAGGTAATTCCGCTCGCATCATAAAATCGAAGGGAAAATCGGCACTGCGAGACAATTATTACTGCGGGAAGTTGTAGCTTCCAGTTATATGGACGAAACGAGCGCGTAGGCGCAGAAGCGCTTTCGAGCTCTATTTTCACTCCAAGTTCCATGTCCGTATGACATCTCATTATTACTGTTCATTATTCCGTAGTGCCGGTGACGCAATTTACGCTGCTTTTTACTCTTTGTACTGCTACTTAATATGAGCGGGCGGCCACGTTTCCAGCTCCGTACTTTCAGTCCTTTTCCGATCGACTGACTTCGCACCGTAATAGTCTTCTGTACACGAGAAAACTTGCACGGCCGGGGATTCAGTGTAATTAGTCGGTGTCCAAGAGGTGTGAGATTTGCGCAGTTGGCCAATCATTTGGTCGTAATGCCGCTGTAATTACTTAGAAAATGAGGAACGTTCGGTTGGGCACGATCGCGCGGGAATGAGTTTTCGATCGGGTCGTAAAGACAAACGACCGGTGACCGTGCCAATAGATAATGTCTAGTTTACGACAGTTTAATTGGGCGATAATGATACGGGGCGAGTGAGATTTCCGTAAATGAGTTCGCTCGTCGGACCTACAGGAAAGGATTCAGCGGGACACGTCTCGACCCGTTGTCTTCTACGAAAGCGTTCGCTTTGCCGTTTCGCAACGGAAGCGGGACGTAGGGTGACACGGCGAGAATGGGTTTTCGATCGCGAGGTAATACGTACAAGGGACACCGCCACATATCGTAAAGACAAACGACCAGCGCGGTCGCGTCTCGTGTCCTCTCTCAAGGATAATATCTCTGATCATTGAATACAGGCGAGCGAAGGCAAATGTAATTCTTTACATAACCCGAGACGCATACTTTTCATAGCACCGTTAATACGTAACGAGTGATGACGGTGTAAATGTGTAGAATTATAATTTAGACTTTTTAATAACTTGTTCAACAATGAAAAGTGAGACTACGCGGATTCCAGTGGTCGAGTTCTTCTCGAAATCTATCCTTGTTTAGCGGCAAATAATATCTCGTTTGTTGAAACCCGTGCAGATCTATCTGCCGTACCATCAAATCCACATGCGTTTGTTACGGTTTTGTGCAACGTGCCACGATGATGAAAAATGCTTTTTCATTTTGAAAGAAATCGCAGCGGCCGCGGCGAGGCGTTTCTAAGCTGAAAGTGCACTCATTCTCGCGCCGTTTCTCACTCGTGCAGCACACATAACGGTCGGTGGCAATAACACCGCAGTAACAGCGATACATGGCGCCTTGACCCTTCGGACGCAGGGCAAAATTAGACTTCTGAGGACGATCAGGAGCAGTGCGGTGGTACTACTACTGACCAATGCTCGATCACGGAAAAGCTCGCCTCGGGTTAGGAAAAAAAGGGACGGTCCGTGACAGTGGAAAATGGGATTTCGATCGTTCGCGGGACACCGAGCTGCCTTGTCCGTGAAGAACGAGCGGCCACCGAGAGGAAGGCCAGCTGCGGTGGATCGTATAGTAGAGCGAGCAGGCCAATCAGAACGCACGAAAGAGGAACAAAGACATACCCCTCTGTAATATTAAACCAGGATATTAAACGTCCACGACAGTGGAAACGGATGGCCCGGGCCAGGAGACCTTGATCACTCGTTCTTCCCTTATTTTTTTACCTTCACTTCTCGCCCAGCCGCCGCGAGTCGCAGAGACAATATTTAACCGAGCCCCGTGTTTATCGCTAAACGAGAGTCCAACCCGCGAGGTTGCTTTACATAAGAAAGGACAGGAATGCAAATCTTTTTCCCAATTGACTCCGCTCGACGGCCGACGCGGTACAGCATCGGAGATAAGGTGCTTTTCCTCAGCAGCCTACTCTGGCTTGAACAAATTTTCCGTCGCCACGTTTTTCCTCACCGCAGGGCCCTTCGCGCAATCTCGTCTCTTTGGTAATACCGCTGCAGTTACATTCACAACGACCGCGCGCGCGCGCGCACACTAAACTCGCGCGATGCTGTGACCGCCGTTCGTCCTATAAAAAGTAACGGCCGCCTAAATCCTCGTCGGCTCCCGCGTCTTCAAAGTACGAATTACTTGACGAAATGACGGCGAAGCACGAGCCGGCGACAAGGGTAGCGAACTCGGCGTAAACTCGCAACGACGTCCGCTAACGACCGCCACCTTCGAGACGATTTTAGACGGAACACACGTCCAGATTTTTAAGCGCAGCGCCGGCGCGCGCCTCCGCCTCCGCCTCGCCCGGTCATGAGGGCCTCCTATATGAGGGCAGGATCATGGAAGATTAAATAGGGAAAATGTACCCAGCACGGATGCCGCCTGAATTATTCGCGGGGAGGAGGACTTTGCCGTTACGATCCCGAAAACGATCTAGGTTTTTCGCGATCGCTCGCTCGTACGAATGCGGCTAGGTCAAGAAAATGGAATGAACCTCTTAATGCCGGTGAATTTCGTGGGAGCGAAAAGAGTCGGCGGCGGAGCCTCGAGAATGTGACGGATAATTCTGTACCAGTTGCGATCCTTTTAAATCTCGTATCTCGAGGAGATATTCGACCGCGGCGAGGATGACGAAATGAAGCCAGCTGCGACAATTTCCACGAGCAAAAGGTGGAACGGAGGAGAGATGTACCTCGAACTCAAAGTTGTGTACATTCGTGGGAAACAAGGCGCCTCCGTGTACGAGAGAGAGAGAGAGAGGGAGAGAGTGTGTGAATATACTGGATATTCGTTGAAATGGTAAGCCAGTGGAGCGTGCGTATCATCCGCAAGTACCTATGCGCGTGATAATTGCAAACGGGAATACCTGGCACTGAAACGGCATTATCACAAAGTGGAGTGCTAATTCAATTAAATTAAACCGTCAACGTCATACTTCACGCTCCGCGTGTACGCAAAAACGTAACAGGTGCGTATAAAACGTTGAAATTGAGATGAAATCGGGGCTACGTCGGGAGATCGACACCACTGACACTAGGCGCATTTGCAAAAAGTCAAAAGTACCTCGGCTCCCAGCCGCCGCGATGCCGGTAATGTGCAAAGCGAGGAAGGAAAATCGCGAGGGCCTGGTGGCGTCAGAAAGATAATCGCGGAGGTACTTGGGGGCCATAATGAAGTAGCGTGATGGAGGTCGACTATGTATACGTACGACGACTGGAGCAAGAGGCGGCACGGGGATGGGGAGGCAGACCAGAAGGGTGGTCTGTGGTGGCAGCGAGTAGGGGTTGGACTAATTAATTGGGGTTAAATAACTGACTATAAAATAGTTGGCGTGTCGAGCGTTCGCGCGCGCGCTATGCTCTTCCCCTCTGCACCCCTGCCTACTACCCAAGAGAATCGGGAACGAACGAGTCGGGGGTAGTCTCGATGGTAGCTGAGAGTTTAGCTGAGTCGAGAAGGGGAGGGGTTAGGAGCGGTTGGTTGGAGGCTTGGAGAAGAGGTGGCGCGGTGAGGTAGGTACCTTTAATGAGGTTGATAATGGGGTGGTTATATAGCCCTCCGTCCCGATCCTATACCACCTAACGCTAACCCCTACGCGAGCTTTCGACTCTTTCTTTCTTTCTCTTTGTCTCTCTTCCCCTCCCCCCCTCTCTCTCTCTCTCTCTCTCTCTCCCCCCACCTATCCCTATCTCTGCTTCTCTGTCTCGTTTCTTTCTCTTTTCCTGCCACCCACGCTACTCATTGATTTCGCGGCGAGGTTAATCGGACTGCGAGAATTTCGTATTTCAGCGAGCTTTCAGCTTTTACTTAAGTTTAAACACTTGCCCCAGAAAAGCCGTTAATTGGGTCTCGATTCTAAGCGCACGCCCCTAGCGCTCGCTCTATCTCGCTCTCTCCCAGTCCGACAGGCCAGCCACTCTCTCATCATTGTACAGGCGATTTAATGATACGACGCCTAACTTGAACGAATTATGTCTCGGTGAAAAACGAAGGGGTATACTGTGTATCCGTCTTTCTTTCGCTCCCTTTCTGTCCAGCCACATCTTTCTTCCTTTACACCTCTTTTTCTACGAGGATTTCTGCCTTGGTGCGCGGTTTCCCACGTTTATGCACTCAACGATTATAGAATGTTCCGATTTCACAGGGATGACGGCGCTTCGATATTCTGAAAGACGGCCAATGACCAGGGACGACAATTTGTCAAAACGTCGCAATACGTAGCTGCATCGAGTCGTCTTCGCACGACGGCGATGAGAAATTATGGATTATCCTCCGTCTCACGGTTTAAATAGCACATCGCGTCATTACGGCTGTCAGTTTCGGATCACCCGCTGACGGGCTGCCTGAGAAAATATTTTGCTTGCCACCGGGCCGCAGCCGAAGACGTCCTGCGGTTAATTTGACGACCGCTCGCAGTATCGGCGCACAATAGAAGCCTGCATATGGGTTTTCAAAAAAATCGAAATAGAGCGAGTATTGATCACTGTCATTGTTCCAAACGTACGTGGGAAGCAATGGAAAAGTTCCGTAACCCAGTTACGCAAACGCACGAATCAAGCGCAATCAAAAAAACTTTATGGAAATGTAATTGGAAAACTACCGATAAGTGCTACACCGTTCGAGCGAGACCGTTGAAAATTGGAAATTCGGCCGAGTGCGAAACCATCGCCGTTAATTAAGAGGAAAAACATCATTATTACAAAACGCCATCACTGCAGCGTTTATCTTTCTTCAGATCGATCGATCGCATCCAATAAATTTGTCTCTTTGAGCGATTCGTCAGGAAGTGCAATATTGAAAGAGAATAACAGTTTAACCGTAGACGATGAGGATACCGATACCGGAAGTAACAATAAATCGGTCACCAAGCAAGTGCAAGCGCGAGCGGGCGCGCCGGGAAGGAGCAATTTATCCCCCCGACACAAAGGATAAAGCCAAAGCCTCGCTCAAGGAGTAATATCTGCCGCGTTGTGGGCTTGGAAAGTTGTTTACATCTCATTCATTTTCTGGAGCGTCGTGTATTCGCGAAAAACTCTCCTTGTTAACTCGTGCGTCAGGGTAAAGACTATCACGGCGCTCGTTCCAGGCAGGCGCGCTAACGTTGATAGTAAAAGAGCAATAAAGCCCGCCCGGAGACAGCCAAAGCCTTCTCTATTGCGCGTGTAAACGCTCGATCTCGCGGCGTTACCAAGATTCGCATTTCCTTTCTTCGGATTCATCGTGTATCAGCAAATACTACCGAAGTCGCATGTTTTAAATCGCCCGTCATTGTAGCATATATTCTGGCACATATGATACACGATGTATATGAATTGTCGTGAAAAAATCAATGCAAAATATCAAATAAGTCGTTTACTTTTATATATATATAAACTCCAATGCGGCATTGGCATCTAGAATATCTAGATGATAGTTAGAGACAGACAATTTGTAGCTATCGTTGCTTAAACTGAATCAAAGGGCGATTTGTGTGTTAAAATTATACTGAAAAGTTTCTCGTTTTACATGTCAGCAGATTTTTCGTATTGAAGACGCTGACCACAGCGTTTTTGTAACAGTTGTGTGTGATGATTCCCAATTTATTTGGTTTCACGGACTTCAATTCCTTATTTCACTTTGTTTTATCCAAGTGCTTAATTATAACCTAGTTGAAGCCCTGCTATGGTATCGATATTGTTCCTGTCGGTGGAATATTCAGTGCTCCTTTAACTACCTTATCAGCAGATCGGTTGTTCAGGATTTCTTGATGTAATACTACCTTTGCTATCGTAATCGATACTTCCTTATTATGAATTCCGTATAAAGTTCAATGTTCATAGTTCTTATTAAACAGTTGTTGGCTGGTAGTCTTTATATGACGTCTTCTTAATCACTGTGTATAACAGTTTATTTGTGTTAATTATTTGTAGTAAGTTTGCAACACAGAGACGACGACATAACAGTTCCCTACGAATAGGTGTGTACTGGATTACATTGAATGATGGTATTTATAGCAACCATTACGAAATTAATATTTGTATCAATGTTGATCCGCCTCTGTTCTGTATATAGCTGCGCCACTTCTGGGATATTATAATTTACATCGTGAAAGATAGTATTGCATTCGTGGGGGTTAGTGATTTTTTGTTTTCAGAAAGTTTTTTTATTAATATTTCAAAGTCGTACGGTCCAAGATCTTCAGGAATTATTGTTCTGCAATTATGGGAACTTGAATAGAGTGAAAGGTCACGGTATTTACGAACTGTATGCTAAATTGGTGTCGGACATTTATGTTTCTTGATGTATGTCTCTGCCAATTGGATATCGAACGTATTATTGCAAGGAAAAGTAATCAATCTTCGCCTGGGCTTCTATCCTAAACCACCGTATTTATATCTAATAATGGGTCTGTCTTGTAATGTTTTCCTATGCGTTTACTGATGTACGCAGTTACATATAAAATCGCACCTGATTGGTAGTCATTTCATTAGACATAAGAAAACAACGAGCCTGAATATCAAAGACAAATAAGATTATCCAAACTGGGACTCGGTCCAAAATTGGTTACCTTTCCTTACACTAGATTGGCAGCTGTAGATGCAACTGCGACAGGAAATCGATGGTTGAGTAGTATTCTTCTGATGTCTAAAGATACTTACAATTAGTTGCTGCGGAAGCGCCACAACTTATTGTCAGTCTTCAAGCTTTAAGCCATGTTGTGTATCGCATCCAGAATTTGTAGTGTTCATTTCTTTGGTGAAGGGAGTACTGTACAGCAATGGATCATATAAATATTATAGATACGTCGTACGACCTGACAAATAATAAAACGTATTCGTAGATTCCCAACTTTCATGAACTAAGATCTTACATATATTGAATCATTCCCTGTATTCGTCGTCAATACGTCTCTCGATTACCAATGCATGTATTGTGTGTTGCTTATCGTTCGCTTTTTCACGAAAATGGAATACATTAGATCTTCGGTTGTGATATTTTAAGACAAGGTCGATCAGACAAGAACTGCACAGGGTAGTTTGTGCAAGGCTCCAGATTATGTCTATATTCGTGCCTTTGCTTATAATTACTTGGTCGTTTCCAACCAGGAATAACCTAGCAGAATTGATATTTTTGAGAATGTCACTAACTTTGGACAGGAATACTGAAAAACCTGAGAAATATTACTTTCTGTTCCCGTCAGTTCGGACAATACATTGTCGACTCTGATTTCTATTTTCCTACCTTTTAGCAAACTGTGAATGACATGTAACATGTTACTGGTTATTCTAACTTTTTTTCATGTTCAATTCACTCTGATACGCCAAACGGTGTCGTATGCGTTTTCGAGTAGATTTATATGTATATCGACTACTTTCTGCTACCAAACTGGATCGGAAATTTATCCGGGAATATCTGTTCCTCTTGTGGATTAATATAAAACCACGTATGAAAACTTGCTATCTGAGCAGAACTAAGATTGGATATGTCAGCTTGTATAAATGAGATTTTACGATGAGGGATTTACTTTTAGTTTTTTAAGGTGTTGGATCATGCCACAACGGATTATTGAGTCAAGGTTGAACAATAAAACTTTCTCTCTCTCTCTCTCTCTCTCTCTCTCTCTGTCATTCACTCACTCATGTCACTATCTCACTTATACCATTGAGTTTATGGACACGAGCACTATATATAAACAGGTTTGTTCTTGTTGACAATCCATGACAAATAATGAAGTTCATCGATTTTTCAGATTACGTACGAGGCGTTGGAACAATTGTCAAAAGAAGAAGTAAAGGATTAGTTCAGATGAAAATTCAATAATTAATCGTTAAATGGACAACAGTACTGTGTCATAGGTAATTTTGTATTAAAAACTTGGTTATATTCGTGCACCATGTTAGGGAATCAACCGAATTTAGTTCCTTCGGAAGAGAGGCACGGTATGAAACCAATTTAGTCAGCAGTATCGATTTATCTCTTGACGTAGAATCATGCTGTATTTTATATTAATCCGTTGGCTTTGCCGTACCTTTGGACATAGCGTAGAAAATCGATGAATTTTTGATGCCGCTATTTCAAAAACTAGACTTCCCATATAAAAATACTTCCTGCCGCATTTCCAATTTACCTTCTCCACATAAAATCATGCTCTATTTTGTTATTCAACGCTCATGCCGAAATCTTTGTACGTTGCGTGAAAAATCGATGACTTCTTCGTGCATTCATTTTCAAGTGAGATCGTACACGAAGCATATTTACTTTCTCGCGTAGAATTACCCCTTTCGCGTACGCAGCCTTAATTGTGCTCCAGCCTCTCGTCTTCTTCTTCTTCTTATTTGAAATACAGTTTGCATCAAGATACGCGAACCGCATTAACAAAAAAAAAAAAGCATTCGTCTACCCGACCAGCGTGTCAATCACGCGAGAAGGTGAGAGGGAAGAATTCCGATTTTAGAGTCCTGTGCGAAACGAGCCATTTCCCGGAATATTTTCGCTCATTTTATGTTTCCTCTCACGGCGAGTCTTTCCGCGCGTATGAACGTGCGAGGCACAGATTGAAGGGTCTCCTATTTCGAACAGCGATCGTCGCGGTCACGCATCACGTCTCGATATGTAGGCGACGCCGGTGACCGCGACCCGCGCGGATATTTCATAACTTTGCACCGTGATTTATTGCGTGCCCGGTGATTTTTCATCGCGGAGGTTACGAAATAAAGTGATTGATTGCGCTGGAAAAGAAGCGCCGCCGAAAGAGAGCCGCCGGCGGTGCTATTTTTATTTATTATTATTTTTCCGGAAGAACAGACATCGCTAATTGGATGCCAAAGTTACGCGCAGCCGGCCACGGATTTGTAGGATGGATTAATTCATTTGATATTTCAAAGAGCTGCTGGGAATGGAGAGCGATTGTGATGTTAATGAAGTCGGGTGTGCTCGGTAATAAAACTAATAGCGTTCCGCTAATAATTTAGGGTAAATCGCGTAGGAAAGAATATAGGGTGGATCGAGTGTGCGTCGGAAGAACAAACAAGTGGCAGGAGACTCGATTACTCAAAGGTGGTGTTAAGTCATGCTAGATGGCTAAGTCATCGCGCGACGACCAACGGAAGTAAGGGTGTAAGATTCGGTAACGCGACAGTTAGACACCGGAACGATGAGAAGTGATATTACCTGCAAAGGTGAGTTACTTTTGCAATTTTGGAAAATGGCGCATCACGAAGCGTTACACTGAAACGTATCAAATCGTTTACGGAAGTACGAGGGTATACAAAGGCCTTGTCCGTATCATGGCCTGCTATAACCATCATATGTCGGCGATGAAAATGTGCCGATGATAAATACCCCTTTCTCTCCCTTCCTTCCCCTCTTTCCTTCTTTCCGCCCACCTCGAACGAATGTCGTTAGCGTTGACCTGCGATACATCATAGGTAATTAACCGTAAAACTCGCACAAACACGCAAAGGATCTGATTGTACGATGGCCGAGGGAACGACAGGAAGAGTATACGTGTGTCTGTGCGTGCCGTGTAAAAGAGAAAGAATCGAGCAGGCGCGTACGTAGACGAAAGTTGGGCGGCGAAGGAAAGATACATGGCACGAAGGAATCTGGAGCATTAACCTCGGATAAATATGGGCGTGCTGTTGTATTTATGATCAAGAAGATCGATTGAAACGCAATTTTCTGGCGGACCGGTGGAACTCTGTAACTTGACTCGGCACTTTGATTCGATTTCCTAGACGATTGAGAATAAGTAATGAAGCTCATTTTGCAAGCACAAAGGAAATGCACGGAGTATTATGTATTGGCCGCAAGCGCCAAATATGCCTCAACGTAACGACATTCACTATGATTTTCTTACAGACCGTAATCGAGTGAATCGACGCGATCTAAGAATTATATACACGGACAGCCGAGTGCAAACATCATCTATTTATATGAAGCTACGTAAACGATACGGTGAATCATTTTTGTCTATTCGAATCCGACAAAATCATCGGAATTAATAATCACCAACTGCCTCAGGAACTTGATTCGATTTTTCAAAAAATGCAATCACTTCGCAGCATTATACGAAAATATAGAAACATACAAATATAGTTAACCGAATTAAGGGAAATGCTTTGAATCAAGTCGACCGAGTCATTTTAAGAATTAACGCGATCTTTCCGTGGTATCCGGCACGATTGGAAAATAAATACGGCATACGTGGCCGACGCCGACGCCGACGGCGCGCTGAAATCGAAGGCGGCGCCGAACAGCGAACGTGCTAATATCGAGTCCAGACTACGCGCATCACGGAAAGTGCATGTAATTCGTCCGCCGAACGAAGCACGGGGGCGAAAGCAGCAGTTTCGTCTCACGACAGGCACGCACACGCTCGTCCGTAACCTACGACACGGGCGTACAACGCAGAGGGGCCGTGCGAATAACACGGACATGCGCACAATGGCGAGAAGTTAAAAGGTCGTTAGCGGAATTCAGAGTAGCAAAGTCAAAGCATCGCTATAATTTACGTGGCCGCGTGTCCCACTCGACCCCGTCGCGAGATGCTATCAGTTCGCAGGTGTCTCGCTGCACTCTCGCTGCATAGAGACATGCACAGCGTACCCTCTGCCGTGCAGACTCGCACGTGAACGAGCGTGTGCGTTAGGTCCGCACGACTACGCGCGCACGTATGTACGTGCGGGGGTGCGCGATTGCAGCCAGTCGACGCTCGCTTACTGCGCAGGGCACATGCGGCCTTGCCGCGGCAACGCGGTCTAACAATTCCGTTCGTCGAGCGTAAAAACGCTCGGAGCTCGGAGCTCGGAGCTCGGAGCTCGGAGCCCCTCTTTATGGCCTGAATCGGTTCACGCGAAAGAAGAATGCCGACCTCTATCGATAAATTTGTTCCCGGCTAGTAAATTCTTCCAACCGCCTCGCCGCCCCACGGCCAAGTAGGCTCCAAAAATGACACCTGACTCGGCATTTGAAAAGTAACGGAAACGAACTCGGTCTGCGCTAGGCTACTCTGTCCCTTCTTTTATGATTTTCCATTCGGGGCCGCTCGACGAATATGTTTTACGCAATAGTATGTCGCTTTCGATCGTTAAGCTCTTCTCGAAGTTTGTTAGACTTTCGACGGGTACATTATACTTTTATGAGTTTTGTTTACTTCCCGTGCCGCTGACCGTATCGCTCGAACTAATAAATGCAAAGAGCGTAAGCTACTTAGTCCTTCTGTTTCTAACTTTATTACGAGAGAGTTGCGCCCGTGCGCGCCATATACACGTTATAGTCGACTGATGTGCATTCGTTAATTTGAAATTCTATCGGATGAAAGGATCCTTTGAGTAGTGCATGTCATTGCTAACGTCATATAAAATTATATGAGCATTATACACTTTCATGTTATAAGAGATAAGAGACGTACGTAAATTTCTGATTGCATTGCAACGTTCCGTTCTCACCCACTAAGTGAGCAATACTTTGTAATCACTTTTATTAATGTAATTTTCCACCTATTCCCCAAATCCCGTGAAAACCAAGAATACGAAACGGGTCGAAACGTTTAAGCGTGATCGTGTATCTGGAGAGTATCAAATTAAATTTTAAACGGAATCGACATGCAATTTCTCATATCACGATTAACTGTGCGAATAAGCGGTTCAGCGGTACTCGCATTAAAGCTTATTAATCTCCAAAAGGTGAACTTTATTACACGTTTTCGACGATATACGCATCGGTTTTTTTCGAATAACAGACAAATTCAAACGACTCATCGTGAATCATGAACGAGAGAACAATTCTTACGATTCCTGAATGAGTGGAAAAACGAGCCAGATATAATGGCGGATAGAGCTTACATACGGGTGTTTATAAAATGAATATGAGCGGGCTTGAATTTGCTCGGCTCTGTCGTTTCTGAGAATATCACGATGGCACAATCGTGCAGCGTGTCAGACGGCGGGGGCGACCAGCGGACGCTTAACACTGTCCTAGCCAAGCCATCGATCCGTTTTCACTGACCACAAAATCATTCGTTTCCGCCGGACAGTGCGCATTCCGTATGCTACCGTGCGGCGCGGTGCGGGCGTCCGCGCTCAGCACGACGCTGATTTTCGCTGCATCACCCTCGATGCCCACACAGCGAACGGCAGCAGAGATTGATAATGTCGCGCCGAGACAAAGGAGTGAAGGAGGAGGATTTTACCGGCGGCTTGTTTAACTCATTAGCTTTGAGAGTTTAAGTATACCCGTGTCACGTCACGGCAAAAAGGAGGCGTGAGAGAAATTAATTCCGCAACAGGAGTTGACTAATTGTTAATTGCGCTTTAAGATCTGTCGTACGCTGCCGTGATACATCTGAGGAGCGCTCTCGCAGCACACCGTGCACCCTCCCGCCCTCCAACGTGAAAAGTGTATCACCTAGCTTACACTCTCGTTAATTTCTCTTAATGGCAAGGTCCAATTACTGTCACTCGTTAATATCGTCCTTTATTCATGAGGCGGAACGCCGTAGTCTGGGAGTGAGGATATTATTTGTAATTATTTACCCTTACATTACGTAAAGTGTTGTTCAATATCAGTGCGCTATGTAAAAAGCAAACTTCGATGGTCTATCGAGCACTATGCCTGTGCGTTGCAGAATATCAGTGGCGTATTTATTGCCTTCCGCGCCACGTGGGAATTGAGTTTTCAATTAAACGTGCGAAAACGAGAAATGTGGGAAGGGCTGAGAGTCGAGAGAGAAAGAGATATGGGCAGGCAAACGCAACAAGACAACTGGGCACCCGAAGAATCGCCTAATAATCGGACACGTCTGAAATGTACATAGGCAGATTAAATCCTGCACGTGTTTACGAACCTCATGCTCCCCGTATTTCACTCCTACCCAGATTTTGGGGGTGCGAAGCACCGAAATGCTGGTTTAATGCCGATTGCTGCCGCAAGCGGGCGAGGGTGTGTCAGCTGACAGTGCTTTCTTGTTTGCGAATTAGGTACAATCAAACGCGAAATCGTCCCGGTAAATATCAGACTGTTTACCAATCATAGACATAGTTCGGCTAATTAATCGCACACGTGATTACGGAAGATGGCTCAAGCCCAAGGAGATTTTGTCGAAGAGCCCAACGTCGCACGTGTATCAATCAAGACTTCAATCGATCTTCTTCAAATTCCAATATTTCACAGCAACGTTACGGATGGGAATTTCGTTAGAAGACGGAAAATCGAGATATGACAGTGCCGAATTGCTTGTACAGGAAATGCGATCGAAGCAAGAAGCACACAGCGCCCGTACAATTCGCCGTCATCTCATTATCGCGTTTCTTCTGTCGTCGAAGAATTGTTTTCCAAGGCAGTGAAACGTCCCGAGCGCCGCATGCGACCCTTTGAAATAGAAGTCCGTCATATTACCGCCCTCATACAGGAATAGACATCGCCTAATGTAATTTCCGTTACTTTACACTCTCCTTCTACGGCAAGAAGACTGTCTGCCGACTTTGACGCGCTAATAAAAGAACAACAGTATGAACGTGTCCGTCGAATCAACGGAAGAAGCGAAGAAAGTTCTAGGAAGCGAATGAAACCTTATGGCACCCTCCTTCCCCATGATAAAATATGTACCCTCGTGCCAATCACGAACGTCCGTCGTGGCACCTGGTATTTCGGAATTTGAAATATGTGATAATTGAGATACGGTGGCGTGGCGTGTGTGTAGTTAACGGACGGCGGGGGATGCGTAGTTAATGAACTTCTGCAACCGAACACGATCAAACCGACGGTGCAATTAACTTCATCTCTCCATTATCGAAATTGGCCTCTCCAGTTTCATTTGAAAGATCACCAAGAAAGCTATCACCCATTGTGCAACGTCACTTCCGAATGTCAGAGGAAACGTCGTGAAAAGCGCGTCAAAACGTACGCTTGTTCCATCCGAATATGTAATCACGCGGCACGACGAACAAGAGACGTGCACCACCTCAGACGGGGCATGTGTCTCTCACAAACCATCCGGTCCCGGTGCAACATTTGACGAACACTTTGACAGACGGGTCCGAGCGTGGTTGATTAAAAATTTCAGACGAACGTTACTAAAACCTAGAGCGGCGAGCGCGTGACACATAGAAGCGGAACGAACGACGCGACGGCGCCGTAATGAAATGAGATTAAACGCGAAAGCCCAACGCGCCGACGAAGAACGGTCAGCAGAAACATTTTAAAAGCGCACTTCATTCTTACGTCCACGTCAGTGCGGATAATTGAGGAAGGACGAGAAATTCGATAAATCATAAATCGCAGCGGGCAGCAGCACTTTTCCAATACCCGTCTTGTCGAGTTCTCTTCAAACAAGGCGCGCGCTTCGCGGCGTACACATTGAGGCGGAAACGGATGACCGCCGATTAAGAATTCATGCAACGCGCCCCGCGCCCCGCGCGTCGGGATAAAATCCGCAGCTAATTCGGATAATAAGGTTCGCGCAATTAGAGAGAGGGGCCCGGCAGATTTAGTGGCACGTCGGGCTCGGCAACGAGCAGGATAGGCCCGAAGGTAGGGGGGCGCGTGATAATTCGGCGCTATGTCATTAACCCCGACGATTACACCGCAAGGTGCGCATAATAGCACCGCCGTATCTCAATGCGTCCTAATCCGCGAAACCGCCCGCCCACGTGTCGCTGTCCCGATTACCCTCCCTTCCTACCACCCCGCCACTCCGCGTCTTCTTCTCGGCCCTCTTTCTCGACGCAGAAATAATTGTCCAGGTACAAATAAACGAGCCATCTCCAGCACGATCTACGAAGTGTCCCGTCCGACGACTAAAGAACCTATTTCCACCCGACCGCCCGAGAAAGAGAGAGTAATTATTATCACGCGAAAGGATAAGGAGAGTTCGTTGGACTAACTTCCGACCGTGATAATTTATACTTGCCACGGTTCGTGCGGCAAAGAGTGAGGGTGGGTGCCGAGGGAAAGAAAGAGAGAACGGGGTAAGAAGAGCGGGCGAAAAGGAAATGGAGGAAGAAATGAAGAAGGTGGATGGCGCATAGGCGGGGGAAGAAAGAGCGCGAGAAGGGACAATGCCGACTTTGCACGTTTCCATTTGAATCTGTCTCACCCCGTTCTTCCGTCATCGAGATAACCGCCGATATAGGACCGCTGGGGAATCGTCACCTCCTGATTAGGATCGTGATTGATGCCGTTTCTTTATGAGAAACTTTTCATCATACTCTGACAGGGCTATAAACTGTTTTCGTCCTTTGTTAAATATTTCCCAATGGGCGCTGTGAAGTACGGCATAGATAGAGACTAAAGGACGGGAAGCGTCGGGTCCGTTTATTATGTCCAGTCGCAACTAATCGGCACAATTGTCCAAAACTGGCCTCATGCGAACGCAGCAATTTAGTTCAAGAAATATAATCGAGAATCCTCCTCGTTCAAGAGTTCACGTGACGCAATATTTCGTTGGTTCGACAAAAGTTTTTTAATAACAGGAATACCGAGACTACGGGACACATAACATTTTGCAACTCTCGTAACCAGCCCACTGCAAGCGGTTCAAAATTAAATAATGATTACAGCGTTAGCTGGACAATTAGAGACTTCAAAATGAGTAGACAGTTGTCGGATAATCGAACGGTACCACAAAGAGCCCACCACAGCACCGATCGGTACCCGCTACCACTGCGATCGAATCGACCGACCGAAAAATTGAAAGAACCGTCGTTATCACCAACAGAACGAAGTATATCCTCACGGTCGACTTCTCCTCCCTCCTCAGCGCAATTAAAAGTCGGACGGCGACGCCTCTCCCGTTTTCTCTCCATAAGATGAAGATGTTCGTTTGCACCAAAAATGAAAGGAAACGAAGAAGCAGATGAAGAAAAGAAGGGAGGTCAGCTCGCGCCGAGCTCGCGGCGAGTTCCACGTTCATAGAAAACTTCAGATCCCTGATGAGAGTGATCGATTTACCTGGTGACGGATCGTTCAGCGCGGACGTCCATGTCGCGATGTAGAACACCGGGATCGCGAGGACGAGGAGCATATTGCTACGTCGACGACGCGGCTACGTCAACTGAGCGCAACGCCAGTCGTCGAGAGCGTCCCGCTATGAGCACCGTCGCGTCGGTTCGCGGCTTTGCCGCCAACCAAGCCGACCTCGCGCCTGCGCTATTCCGCCGAACCCAGCCGCTCTCTCGCGATTTCCGTGTCACGCGGAACGGAAAACCGTCGGGGTGGAACTATTAGCGAAAAGTGTCTGTTTACCCTTAGGGGCGAGGATTGTGCGACGTCGAGTATCGCCGGACACTGCCGGCGTCGAGCTTTCGTGACGGCAACAAAAATAAAGGAACGAAATGAACGCCTTCTGCTTCTGTCTCGTTTTGCTTGTGCCGCCGCCGCGCCGCCGTGCAGAGGAAAGATTAATTGGACTTTTAGGAGACAACGATAATGAACTGGTCTTATGCTGCTTACGTTATGGTTGGAAATCGTTCGTAAGAATTGGAAATGGTGCAGACTTCTCGCTCGAAGAAAAGTAGTAGCTATTACAGAAAAACTAGGTGGAATGGGAGCGGGCGAGCTTAATGATTTTTAGTCTGGAAATTACAGGATATGGATAAGCTTATAGCAGGGATGTTCATGTACTGCAGAAATAGATATGGAAATAGAACGATTTGGTTGGCTATGTGCGTTGCTCCTCGCTGTGAAATTATCGCAGATATTCGACGAATAATGCGTCGTACAATGCTAAATTATAGTTTTGAAAGAACTCGAACGGGTACAGTAATTTTATCTGTATTAATGTCTAACCTACATACGGCGTCACACGAATAATTCGCTTTCAACCTCTTTTCGACAGCGACCATCCTCGGTAGCATTTCTGTTATTATCGGAACAATTGACATCTCGGCCAATAATAAAGTTTTATCATGCCTGCGATCGTTGAATTAATACTATAGTAGTGCAAAATTAAGCACTTGTTTTAAGACTTGATCATGAATATCCAATGTTATGTCTCGAGCGTGGCCAGTAAAATAAGTGAAATAGTATACTTACAAAGTAGTGCCGAGAATGTAACAGTTTTGGAAAATTGTTATCACACTCAAAGAACAAAATAGCGGTAAATCGTTACAATGGTAATGATAATAATTTAGTACTTAAGGATTTGAAGATTTTTAATTATCCACATTAATGTGAACAATGACCTGATGACGACAGAGACAGACAAGATTTCCAAGGCATACAAAAAAAAAAGACAAAGACACATGTTCAAAATGGATAATTCATACGAATCTTAGGAAAGTGACTGTAAAATATCGGAGAAATTTGATTTATAACAAAATCAATATTATCCGCGGTTGCATGGTGAACGTTATCGATCGCTACAACAAGCTTGCGTCGCCATTTGATTTTCACTATTTATATTATCAAAGGTTCGCTCAAAGGAAACCCTTCATTACTTTGTTACCAAATCGGGTATTCATTAACTACAATGTCCCCAATACTGATTCGAACAGTTCATAGGTGCGGCAAATCGACGGGACGTAGTATATAAATCTACTACAAACATTGACAGAATAAATATAAGCGGTCCACAGACGGGACGCAGCACAGGTTACCGAGCGCACTATTACGGAAAACAATCATGCGCTTTCACCAGTTGGCGTGACTTTCTCTGTTTCGTTGCGTCATCAAATTTTTCATTTTTTTTTTGCCATTCCAGCTTCCAGCCGCTTTTTTTTCATTTCACTTCGCGCCAAACAGGGTTTGGTGTTTGACGAATTTGAAATTGTTCGTGCATGATCGCCGGTCACATTTAGCGAGGGCATGAAATTGCATTTGTAAATCCACAGTGATTCATTTCTGGAGTTATTTTTCATAACTTCGAAATGAAACGTGAAGCATGTACGAACGCGCGCAGGCCTAAGCTCGATCGCCGCGGCTGCGTTCGTTGACATTTTTTCGGACAAACTCGATAAAACGGCACTAACGGCGGAATGCGGAAAAACAATGGTTTTTATTATTAATGATCCGCACGTAGCGGCACACTCAACTCTCAACAGGAGAGTTCGCGTGATAATTCATGCTTACCGTGGAAACAATTTCAAGTCTGCGTGCTACTTGATGGAATCGCGCCTCCGGTTGGATTCTATTATGTACAATTATTGTTTTCGCTTACCGTACACATGCGATTCTAGCGGGTTTGGACGTTTGAGGGACGGACAAGTGGTCTACGTTCTAACGTTTCCCCAATGCATCCGCGCTTTATTCATTATACCTTTATTCATCTGTGGACGCGCAGCTTTCCATTTTCCCATAAAAAATACTGTGACGGGAGCGCACGTCATCCGACAGTCAGCGAAGAAAAAAGGCAGACGGCACGTACCATTTTACGAATAGTATCGATTTCCATCCAATCCCTGGATGAATTTACTCGGTCACCTTTGTACGTAGAGTCACTACTGTAGTCTCACATGTCGATATCAATATCGTTAAAAAGTCCACATGAGTTTCTCGAATCGCAGAATTTCGTTGATCAGTAATCCAATACGCTAGTTATAATGGAGCGACGAAACCCATCAAGTAAAGAAGAAACAGTTCAGTAAAGCTTGTCTGCAGGTATTAAGCACTATCATCAGACATTATTTCGACGGTCATTTCTGCAGACGTATGGGTCAAACAGTTTTTAGAAACGGTTAAACATTTACACATACTTGGATCATTAGTCGTATGCAAACGTAGTGAGAAGTTTCAGGTATCCAAAGCTACCCGTGAGAAATCTGGCAAGCTTTGTCGAGTGCATGAGGAAAGCCGACTTGATGATACCCGCATTCGACAAAATCTCTCGGACGTGTCCATACGATAAAAAGTCCTTTACGAGAGAGCGATGAAACGCAACGAAAAGTAACTGCACGCAACGCGGAAACTCGCCGTCCAATTTGCTTTGACCGGAATCCCGCGAGTTAATCGCGAGCGATCGAACAAAGCGAACGAGCAGGCGATAATCTGGCTACGATCTTAGAAATTACGCGCCGCTGGCGAATCATTAAGCGGAATGAAATTTCGTGGCCGCGCAAATCGATCATACGCAGGCCGAAGTCCGGCCATCGTTCTGCCCCAGTTGTCGGGATGATCCAAAAAGTTCGTATGGAGGCGGGCGCGCATCGTGGAAGATGCTGTAAATTCGGCAGCAATGAAATTAGCCCGATCTCGGGGCGACGCGGTCGGGCGGCCGTGTGATAGACGAACGTGAGACTGAGCCATTTCGCGTGTCAGTGATTTCGTCGGCGGCGAAGGCAACATTACCTTCATGATCTTGGCACCGCGTTCCACGGCTCGCGAAGCACGCCATACTATCGTTAATACGACGTAATACGGTGCATTATTTTATTTGCATGATCGTACGCCGACTCGTCATTTCGAAACAAATAGTCTATAATCCGCGACCCATTCGCGTACGTCTTCCCAGCCCCGACGCGTCTCGCACAAGTATTCTGCAAATGTTTTCACGCGCGAAACTGGAATGCGGAACGGCCGACAGTCACGATACGGCGGCATTTAACGTCGCCGTTTGAGTAACATCTTTCACAATCATCCAAGCCGCGTGGTTCGCGACAGCTGCTCGAATATTCTTGCCCGATCGACTCGAGTAGACGGGTGTTGCGACTATTAAAAGCTACGAGCAGAATTCGACCCTTTTGTGTTTCGCCACCCGGCAGCATCGCCGGCGCGGCGCGAGGATGCAAATTTTTGCCACGCCGATACTTTGTTGTAACGGATTTTAGAGGATGGATGCAGGGAAAAACTTACACGACGCACCGAACGGGGCTTTAAGGGCATAAAGCGAGCATGACGTGGCCGCGGAATGAAATTCCGATATTTCCAGGCGGTAGAACGGTATCGACAAAAAATCTGCAATACCTTCCTCCGGAGCGAGCGATGAAGCTAGGTACTGTTGAACGGCGCGGAATGATAACGTAGCCGTGGCTCGGTGGGAAGCGTTCACTCGTTAGTACGTAAGGAAAGTTTTCGTCCCGAAAGGCGGCGGAGGCACGCGCGCGCGCCAGCTTCTAGAACAATTGTGTCGCGTGCACCGCCGTGCAAGGCACACATCGAGTGGGGTCTCGCAGCGAATGGGAGCGCGTGCACGTATGCAAAGTACGAAATACATCGGGGGCGCGGGCAATCGTCGGCGGGGCCGCGGCGCGGCTGAGATCGAAGCTGAAGGCACGAGGATCGATTTCAATTTAGCGCCCGTTTAAGCGTGCATGTTCGCGGCTAACGAGCTTTCGAAAGTCGTAGATAGCCGACAAGTTGGCCTACGAGCGGTCGCGGGCCCGCAACCACGCTCCCGGAACTTACCGCAGTCAGGCCGAGGGGTGGTGCTCAACGCCCCTTCTCCTCTGAACACACGTGTAACACGACTGCGTTAACTCCCTCGCGTAGACACCTTCACGTGCCCCGTGCATGCGCTCGTGGCTATGTAAATACAGCCACAGAGACAGAGAGCGATCATAAAAGTAGGCGCAGATAACGTGCAAGAATGGATAAGAAGACGGTCGGTGGAGACTTGGAGAGTGCTGGTGAAACACTTTTTCTACCCTTTCAACGGCGTAGCAGACGGTGGCACGGCGTGTACGGTGTACGTTTCAAGATAAGTATGCTCTAGTATCGATCAGTCGATACGTTTCGACGTTTAATGCGGAATCGTTAGAGCATGGATCATCCAATGAGTAAGAAAGACGGATGTAATAAGACGATAAACAGTGATAAGAGCACCAATTATAAAGAGGGTAGAAATATGCACCCTTCTTGAGCTATGCTATCATATGTATTACGACTACATTAAGCCCTTTGCGGTCGAGTCCACGCTCACGCGAGGACGTAAATCTCGACGCATAACCCGGCAATTATCATGTAAATGTACAATGTCAATGGTTCATGAGGAACAAGACTGCTGTGGCCGACGAAAGCAACGACGGCGTATTCTGTCTTACCAAATGCGCGGAAGTCCGTAGCCTAATTTAAGCTAATCGTCGGCAATGCTCAAATGCTTGCCGAATGAAGAGTCTAACTAAAGAAAACAGTAAAGTTATTACTGCACATGAAAGCCCGAAAATGATGTGCGGCTCTTACACAGGCAGTAACGAAGTTGTGTGTTCGTAGCGCAGCCATCCTAGGGCGGCCTGTGGTAGAGACCAATTCCTCTGTGCTCGGGCATCTTCCGGCCACTTTCCAAGTTCTGATTTTACGGTGACGAACTAACGCCGCACGAGGGGTCAGTGTTAGTAGATGGATGAGGGAGGCACGCAATGTAGTCAATAAGACGCTGTGAAATGTTTTTATAAAACAAACTTATTTATTTGCGTAGAATCTCGGTAATACTACGAAACAGTTTAAAAAATATCGTTGTACAGGCACGCGTTTCGAAGGCTGCAGGTGGCAAGCGAGGCCGCAGCTTCTGCATTTGAAGATTCCGCAATAGCTCAGATCAGACTCTTACATGGTGTAAATATATCCTCCTCGTACAAATGCTAACAACCTAGCCTTGCAATGAGAACGATTACTTAGAGATGCACGGTGCGAAAATTATAGTTTGATAATAAGAGACATCGTTGCGCGTTAACTTTGATCATCACGATCGCATGACGTGTCTACGACTAAAAATTGCAGATATCGTGCAGGGTATGTGAATAAAAAAAAAGTGATGCACGCAAAGTGTCAGAAGCGCTCTATGATTCGTATGAAATTTCGAGAAGTGTCGAGGTCAGCGCGCTCGCGCGTCCGAAATTTCGCACTCTCCCGTTGCGCGGTAGCGCGTTAAGAAATGAGTGTCATCCCGGATTGGAGCACTCAACGGGAAATCCAGGAAAATCGACATGTACTCGCTATAGCCGCATTCTTCGTCGGCAGAGACTCGGAAAACATCGAGGCAGACATTTCTGTCGCCGTGGAGAGAGAAAGCGAGCGAGAGAAAGAGGGCCAGACATCCAACCAGAAGCACAGTCCGTCCAACAACCCGTTTCTCCTTTTGATCCATGAGTCGCGTGCATCGAATCGACAATGAAGCTGTTTCGTATGGGACTCGTGCGGGGAAGAAACCTAGTCGCCAGGATATTCCTCAACGGCATCTGGACAGATCCTTTCTTCCCCATTCACTCTCGCATCGCGCTCGTCCGACGATCCATATCCCGTACTACGCCCTTAACCCTTCGCCCTGTCTTGATTCTCCTCGCTAGATACATTGGGGCCAAAGGAAACTGTCAGAGCCGTCTGTTTGCGCAAGGAGCTGAGGATCTTCACCGATGTTAACGTATCACGGAATATCGGCCGACCAAAAACACGTAGCATTCGTCGCATACGCGCACTGGCTTCGCCGAATTTGGCAGGGAGGTCGTGTTGTCGCTGCACGCGTGACAAAAGATCTTCCCGCAGTGACGGCAATGGTGCTGTAAACAGAACAAAGCGAATCGTGCATTTTTATCATTAGTAACGTAACTCTCGCAAAACATATAGGTAATGAGAATGTACTGCAATGGAAACGAAAATGTTTTTGTGATCAATTGTATTTTGCGATGATCGCGATATGTAAATTAGTGGTCGTTAGCAATCCGAATCGTGTATGCCAACGAACAACAGAAGTTTTTACGAGCTACGCAACATCAATGTTTGAGTCGTTCCTAATGAAGTGTCAGCAACATTGTTTACAGTGCACTGCCCATTCTCTGGTTAATATAAAGTTCTACGGGTGCTAATAAACTGCCCAACCGTGATTTAACGTCATACTTCAGTCAAAATATGTGTGACCGAAAAAAATGTCGTGCCTAACTCTTTCTCTCATTCTCCTTAAAACACGCATCCCACAAAAGTCGCAGCGACTGCGGCGAAGTGTATTATAAATCCTCCGTGACAATGGTATACGTCGTTACGCGCGAATAGAAAGATTTAAAGTATTTCTGGGAAATGGGCGTAGAGATCTCATCTTGGAGCGCATTTGTTTGCCCGAGTCACTTGCGAGTTCATTTCGGCGAAAGGAACGGTGGTTAAAGAAATTCGTTCTCCATTGATCGGGCACGGGAACAGAAACACTCGATGATTTGCAAACCGCGACGATAAAGAGGGAACTTTACGACGTCTACACGTTCTGTCTCCGCCCCTACCCCTCGACCTATCTCTCCACCCCGTGAGACCCCCTTCACTGCCCTTCTGCCCGGCTCTCCATTACTCGGTGGCCTTTATTTTCGAGCCATTACCCGCGACGGTCTATTATAATAATGTGGGATTCGTCGTCGTGAAGACGGAAGGAGGGGGGAGGAGAGCGGTGTGCAAGGAGGAACGAGTGGAACAAAGGTGGATGTCGCCTCTACCGTCACGTTAAATTTTACATCTAAATTGAATTCCTTAAGTAAAACGGTGAACCTTCGATCCTTAGTATCACGGGGGGGTGGAAGGGCGAATAGAAAGACAGTGGTGCAAAGGTGAGGTGGATAGAAGATGACGGTGACTGGGGATTGCCGGTTATTACCGGGAAGTAAGAGGCCGAATAATATCGTCCCGATAACCGATTTCCTCGCGCCAAGTTAATTATTGAACCGTCCCATCAGCATGACTTACGAGCCGAAACGTAGTAGATTGGTGCCTGCAACTTCGTACCTGCTCGCCTCAAGCTCGCCTTATCTTAACGGAGATAGATACCTACTTATAGATACTTTCCAGGACGAATAAATCAGTCTGCGAGATCAGATCCGAGAGATACTGTCCCGAGGCAAATGATCGACCGTAGCGATCTATAAACTTCCGCGTTCCGCGGAACGATTCGGCCTCTCTTTCCGTTTCGTCCCCTCACTTTCCCAGTCCATGCGGAGTGGTCTCCTTCCCTGTTACATTGTGAATACCGATCCCTCATGCTACCGTTGCCGATGCATCGCGTTTAGCGTCCTCGCAGCGACGTCGGATGTTAGTTAATTTACATTCAATGCGGACGCTAAGAGGATTGGTCCTCGATAACAGGACCTGGCTATACGACCGCGCGAATGTATACAACAGGATCGTTTAGCTAGCTGCACAATTCCGCGATTTCAATTAGTAACTTTCCTTCGATTTCGATTAGTCAGCTTGAAGTTTCGGCCAGTGCTTACGATACGAATGATAGACGACCAATTAAGAGCATCTTTTGATGTTCGGATCGAACAATTCGTCCAACTCGACGAAAGATGCGGCTGCAAGTTAACGCGACGCGCAACCTATCTTTTTTTTTTCTCGCGGGCAGACAGTTTAAGATCGGGTCAAGACGGTTCTATTTTCAAGCTACTTCACGTCAATGGTTTGGTTCGAGCATTATACCGGGTCGTTGATTATTCATGGAGACAGACCCACCAACGGCGTCTATTTGCAATTTCGAGCTGTCAGTTTTGAATATCAGCATCCGGCAGAACGACCTAAAGCCAATATTCGTTACAGTTGTACAAATCCGCTACTATGCCCCGATCGTAACAAGTGGTTGCGCGTGCTGGGCGCGATGCATTCGACACACTTCGAGATGACTCCCATAACGCCGCGTCGCAGTGCAGCGGCAATTCGAAAGGCGCCGACCGAGATTCGCTTATTACCACCTGCGCAGATTCCAATGTTGTCTACGGTGTGCGAGGCTAGTGATCGCCATTTCAATATTACGAGCGTGTCTTATCGTCTCGTTATTCCGACACGTAATTGGTATCGTTTGCACCTGCCTTCATGGCCATCTGGCACGGAATATTGAAGAGCATACGACTTTGGAACGATGTGGACAGGGATGAGAATCGGAACAAATTTAGACCAATCGCGGTTTCACAAATGGAGACAAAAAGTAGCCCGTGAAACCACAGACGAATGCTATTTTTCCCGATATCTTTATTTTCTTGAACTAACAACAAGAAATATTTCTCCACTAAGGCTAAAAAATGATTTAAAGACACACTTTGATTTGAACGTTTCTTGTTAATGATGTTCAGGTAGGTAGCGAGTTAGTTTTGACACTTGACGCATCTAAAACGCCTCAGACGCCAGGCATTTGTGTCAAGTGCATGTCGCAAGCCCATATTTTCTTACAAAATCGCCGGATTTCCACGCACGACCCCGGCAAATTTACCATCTTAACACGGCCGACCACTGACGGGTTAGTGGCAGGCGCTTGGACGTAAAAGGGGATAGGCGGGCGAGTGCGAAGGTGATCGAGGGACGAAAGAGAGGAGGGTTATTGTTTTGCATGCTTTTGCATGTGCAAGTACGTAAGCTTGCGTCTACTCGGCTTTTTCCAGCGAACTTCCTTCGAGCCTCTTGCGCCGCGCTCATGGCACATCGTCGGCGTCGCCTGCTCTGACCATCGGTGAGAGGCCGAACGTGCGAGGGAGTACGGGAAAGACCTGCCCACCAGAATGATTTCACTAACAAACACGCGCGCACCTTCGCCGGCAACCTACGTATACCTAGGGTGGCCTATTCTATATTAAACAGTATGGTAATACATCCACGGGGCGAAAAATGAGTAACAAGAATACGCGGTACTGCCTTGTTATTATGCAATAACTTACCGCCCCTCACCCCTCACCGGCACCTCGGCCCTTCCTCCGATGTAAGCCGTCATCCTTAACCTCGAGTCTTTTGCAAACCTCAAGCTCCGTGAAAGAAAGAGAGAATACCGTCTAAACGTATTTTATGGGCCGTCGTAGTAACGTCTCTATCACATCGGAGCACACCGGAGCTGAATATGCATGCGCGGCATGCATGCATGACACATAATCATGAATATATATCGGGTGATGGTGCAATAATGTAATTGGACGTCCCTGGAAGAGGGATGAGCGGTTCGACAGTCACGGCCCTGCGGCCGTACACCGATAGGCAAGCCCGATTGAAAGAGGGTCTAGCGGCGAAGAAGGATGTACGTGTATAGTTAGTGACGACGCCGACGCTCAGCTCAACTCTCGACAGCGTTCACCAACACCCGAAAAGACTTTGACACGAGCGTTTCTCCTTCTCTCTCCGTCACTTCTACCATCCCTCTCCTTCACTCTCCGCTCTTCAGCCCCCTCTCACTCTTATTTTCTTTACACCCTTTTTCTTACACTCCAGTCGACCAGCCGTCAAATTGCACGCAACGGAACTCGCTCGACCCATGAGCGGCCCACTGGGAGAGAGAAAGAGAGAGAAAGAGAGAGAAAGAGAGAGAACACTGTAGTAGGCCCTTAAAGGCGAGAAGCGTAGTTGCACGATTAGCGCCAGGCGTCGAGAGGCGTCCAGTAAATCGTGTCTATCGTGCACGTCCACGAAATTTCGATAAGGTACCGTCGCGCATAAATTTCACCACGGAATTTATCCGTATGACGAATGCACGAATACGCTCCCTCTCTCACCGCCTCGCCCGCCTCCCCTTCCACCTTCCACCGTCTCTCGTTTCGCGCCTCGCGCCTCCCTTATCGATGCACGCAAGTGCACTTCGGAACGATCAGATCTGCGGGAATACTTTAAGTGCTTATACCATGCCTCGCTGTGATTCGAGTTAAGAAGAGAGAAAAAAAAATGAAAGGAAAGGAAAGGGAAGAGCAGTGCGGAAAGGCGGGAAGGAAGGGCGCGCAGAAGAAAGAAAAATGGCGGGAAGAACTATGAATCTCGGGGGCTGACAGTAGGTGAGTCAGTTTGCGCGGCATCCCGGCACGTGATCGTATATAACGGCGAAAATAATACGAGTCTTGTCTCTTCGGAATTATGTTTTTAGAACATTTGTTATCCAGAAAATGTTCTTGTTCCTTCCTCGCCGCCGCATCTCCCTTTCTCCCTTTCCCCAAAGTGTGTACGGGCTCATAGACACTTATATATCCGCCCGTCTTCCTCCCTTTGCCAGCAACGGCTTCCGCCACTGTGGGAGACCATAATCCGCGAAGCCGAGATGCAAGCTAGGCCAACGACGCTGTGTAGTTCTGCTAATTGCGAGTTCTTGGCAAAGAGATACCGCGCTATCTCGTTAGGGACGTCCGACCAACGTTGCGCGTCAAAGCAATCACTTCCGCGATATCGATCTCAAATTACACGGATTCGCCATACGAAAATATCATTCGCAGGTAAGGGATGAGGAGATGACGACTCCGGAATTTAACACCCTTTGAAATCACCGGCCTCTATCATTGCCTTTACCCTTTGCCCGTTGGCGTTGCGCCTATCGTCAGCGTCATTTAGCCAGCCAGACCCTTCAATGCACCCTTCCCACGCGCAAACGTAAGAATGGAACTGGTCTCAGCGTGGCGGGACTCGAAGGACTCTGGACCGGGGAACCGGCAATTTCCAGACTGGCAAGGATAATTGAACGATTAAGCACCGGGTTGCGGTGGAGTCGGAGGCTTTCAGGCTTACACCCCCCACGAATAGGTGGAACGACTGAAGGAGGAGTGCCGTAGCCGGTGAAAGGAGGCCGAAGAGACTGCTAACGTAGGGAGCGGAGAAAGAGAGCAAGAGAGAGAGAGAGAGAGAGAGAGAGAGGGGAAAGAGGCAGCGATAGCCCGACAAAACGGAGAGTGGAGAATGAGGACAGTGAATGTGGGGGAGGAAGCGGCGTGGGGGCAATTAAAAAGTTTGATTACCTTGCGACGAGCGATGTTGAACTCCCGGCTGCAGCCCTTACAGTGCGTGGCCAGTCGGTCGTTTGTCCAAGTCGCGGCGGCGCCATCTTGCCCCGATTGTAGCTGTTGAGCATTGTCAGCGGCCTCGCGCAATTCGACGGCCGCCAATTTCGCCACGCTCAATTGTCCGCCAAGTTCCTCCAGAGTCCGTTCCTGCTCCGTGCAAATCTCCTTGAGCGCGTAGTGCTCCTCCTGCAGCGCAAGGTATTTCTGCAACGACAGAAAAGCGTCGGCCGCGGGTTGATTTCTGTTACACGCTGGAGCCGCAGACGTAACGGGAGATATTTAATGCCCGTCAGATTTGCCGACGGATGAGATGCGCTCAACAGACGAGCGTTTATACTATCGCTTCACGTCGAGTACCTCCCGTTTGATAGGACTACCGGACGAATCTCGGAATTCGCTAGGACCAACCGCAATTGCGGTTCCGCCGACCAAAATGTTCTCTGTGCGCCAAGCGCCGACCCCGAACGACACTGGGTAGCCCGAATTATTATATTCCTCTCGCGGCCCGGCAGAAGCCGCCAGAGATGCAGCCGCGAGAGATTCCAGCGAAGGCGGACGAAAATCGATCAACCGTACGTCAAAGCGAACGAAAAGCGACTCTCCGTTAGTCGCTTGCGAAAGACATCGTCCGTTACGCGTGTCTCGCGCAAGATTCGCGCGAGCTGCATTAAATAAAGCTGCGTAGCGTGCGCGCACGGACGTACGTGTGACATCTAGACGCCGACGTCGACGGTGCAACAGGATTGCATTAAATTGGAAAGTTAGATTGATGTTTTCGTAAATCCCGTAGAAGCGCGTTCTATGACCTCCCGACGACTTCGTCGCGCGAAGATTTATTCGTTGGCGAAACTGCAACGGACAGGAGAATTGTACGTATGTGCATGTATACGTAGATAGGTAGATATAGCATACCGCGGACACCTGTTTCAGTTGATCGAGCTCCTGGTGTAATTGAGAGATCTTCTCGGTGGTGGAGATCGATGCTTCTTGCAGCGAGATCCTCCATTCACGCTCGATTCGCAATTCCCTCTCGACCCCATTCGTTCGTGCCTCCCTTTCGGCCGCTTGCGCGCCCAGACTTCTCGCTCTCTCCTCAGCTCCCGATCTGACATCCTCGATCTCCTTGCACCTGATTAAGTCAAATTGCTCGTACTTATATCTCAACGAAAATGTTGCGTACATTGTCCTCCTGCAATTGAAAGCCCTACGGGATCGTTCGATTTCTTTTACGTTCACTTTGTCTTTCCAGATGCAATGGACGTTTTCGTACCGGCATACGATTAGCAATTTGTAAATTCATGCGCGCATGATGGCAGGTATGGAAATGAGTTTGATGTATGGAGTTCAGGGCTTTTATCTAATAAATTTAAGGAACTGCTTCGCAATCGCACTTTCTCATTTCTTAGTATCGCGTTGCCTGGAGTATCGGTCAATACGGGATTCATTCGTTTAATTGTAAGTGCAGAGACCATCGACCGAAGTAGAGAGCGCAGCACGTTGAATGATCTTAGTGCACGTGGAAGATACATACAACGCTGTATTATTCAGTAACGCGACTCCTCGGTGCTGTTTATTTTATGTCTTCGGTAATATTATCATTTTCGGAGGGTTGCGAGAGCAAACTTTCGGACTTTCGTTCCTTCGAAGTTTCCCGCTTAAACTTCGCTAATAATTATTCATGACCGAATATCGCTTTCCTAGCGGCGAAATGCCGCCCGGATGTTTTTTCAATGGCTTTATATCTAAATCTTCGCGCCGGTAGATAAATCCCGAGGATAGGCGATCTTTGCTTTTCTTCCTTCTGTTCACGCTCGGTCCGATTACGAATACTTATAACTTACCTTATTTCTAATATTCGCTATGGGCAAACGAACAGTCGAACTCTCGACGCAGTGAATGTGATGAAAAGAAAAATAATAACTGACAAACAGATGCTGTTCAGCGTCAGTTTCGACGTCAGGGTAATCAAGGTAAGTGTTTATTTTTCTGTCATAGATTTATTTTTTGTATAGCACTGATACAAGCACACGTTGTGTGATTGGTGCATCATTATAACGACCATTGCTCGATGCTTATACATAGGTATACTGATAATATAGGCATGGCATGTTCAATCAATAATTATGAAATGTTTTTATATGTGAAAACGTGTCTTTCGATGCCTGTCGAACCTCACTTCAAAATCACTCAACGCTAATAGTAACAAACCAGAAATGCACAGTCGTTCGTACCAAAGTAAGAATGATGAAAGGAATGGGGCGAGAACGCATGAGTGCGCAAGGAGCAAATAAATGAAATGGCGAGACGACGGCGAAATCAGTTCCTTAAATACAAAACGGGCCTGATGATCTGAAAATCTTTCATATAACATTGCTCTGTCATTCTTAGTGGCAAAGAAAATCGAACGGGTTCTTAAAGTATCACAAGTAAGAGAATAAAATAAAGTACCGTGTAAGCTATTACAGTTTTGCTTTACGCTCGATATTATTAATACGTTTTTAAATATAATTACCATGTCACGTATAAATCTAAAGGTTATTGCGAAAGACGTTATAACACTAATATGCGTGTCGATGACATTACAAGTTAATACACCAATATATTCTTATCGAGTAGCCGTTTAGTGAAGGTTTGCCAATATCTCCATAACGATAAGTTGACCCGTTTCTAATGTCACCGCCCATTAATTGCTATGCTACGCGAATTCAATCTCGTTTATGATTTCTATGTAAAAAATAAACAATCTTAAGCTAAAACTACCTAACAATTTGCAAGCCTGCATTGTCCAATATTTAAATAATACGGTAGGCTACTTCTAACCTTTCATGTTACACGCGAAATTCCGTATAGAGATAGCTAATAGAGAATTCAAGTTTTTACATCTACCTTTGTACATAACCATCTGTTATAATACTTTGGTCAAGAGAATATATAATTAGCAGCTATCCGCGAAACGCGGATATCGCGTTAACGCGGGGAAACAAAGATACGAATAATTGCACTATTCAGTTTACCCGAAAACGCTAAACACGACGGAAGATATAACGTATTTTACTTCGATAACGGACTTAAATAAAAACTTCAAGGATTCCGGCCTTGTGTCGTATGCCGTAAAGTAATCGTCCCCCAATCGAACTTGAATCGGACGCGAAGTAATTAAATAACACGACGGTTCCTCGACATTTCATGAATACGTAACACAGTACAGACCTACAGTCTGAAAAGAAATAGCGTCAATAATCATCAGTCGCGCTTACGAGTTAGCTAACAAGTAATAAAAGACAATAAACTAACGTACTTCTCATCCATTTTTTGGATGCTCTCAGTCATCGACAGTGTCTTAGCCTCCAGCTTTGTGATCAGTTCTGTCTTATGCTTAAGCGAGCCTTCGCACTCCTGAAATAAACGTTTGTTGAATACACATGCGAAGTAGACAAACGAGCCATTCGTAGCCTGTGAGATTCTGTAATCGCACAACTGTCATTTACTCCCACCTGGCCACACGACGAAATATTCTACAACTATGGGAATACAATCACGCTGGCTGCCGTTACATGTCGTATGAAAAAGGATAACAATGTTGTAGGCAAGTTTCAATATTCTGTTAACAACTATAATACAGTAAAGTTGGAAAGCATGCAAAAGTTAATGGGAGGTTATTCTTGGCAGGACGATCCTTGTCACATGCTCTGATATTACGAAACTGTATCTCGAAGAACAGTTAGTCCCATATTAATTTGCATCATTTGCGCAATTTTGTCGCCATTCATATCTCTGAGACACCCTACACGAAAACGCTATTGATTCAACTTAATAGGCATCGGCTAACTGCGTAGATGTCATGTCTTCTTTAAGATTCCAGTCGAAACAGGGTGCAATCTAAGTGTCATTTATTGTCTTTGATAGTACAGTATAATCAAGTCCACAAAGCCTGTGTCAGTCTCAAAACGTCCGCAAATTTGATAGAGTGTCTCAACAAACGCACACCTTCATAAACATGCTTATTAAGAACCCCGTCGACAGCGGAACGTGTCAACGTTTCTTTTCTTCGGGTCAACGAAAGACGAAGAAAACTTCATGAAAACATACACTCGTGCCTAGGCGATGGCATGGGCAAGGTACAATTTCAGGACTACACGCCTAAAAGGTGTAAAGAAACTGAAACGAGAATCTTGATTAAGACTATAAATGAAAGGCCTTAAAGGTAGAAACGGGTCTGCACCAAAAGACTAGCAACACGTAAGACACGAAAGTGTCGAGCCGCTGAGCACTGCACACGCGGCGTAAAAGGTGTCAGCGTCCCATTTATCAACTTAAGCAGAGGCGCTTGGCATGGATCGCCTCAGAGTACACGGTAAAAAAATGTAAATGCGCGGACAAAAGCTGGTGCTCCATTAATTTTTGGCGATCTCTTCGGTCGACGAGATCTCCTCGCTGGATTTGCTCTGCTTCGGCTTGCCGTTGGACTCTCTCGACTGTCGGTAATTAATCGCTGTCCGATGCCGATCGTCGGCGGCGCGATCAGCGGAACTTTCTATAGCCAGACAGCCTCTAGGCGAGGTAGGACTAGACTTATTGAAGATTGATCTGGAGACACCACTCGGTGTGGTCGGACTCCGACCGCCTTCACTGTCCTTCATCAAATGGTTATACTTCTCGAGGTTGTTCAGGATCTTGCCAATCTGATTTGTCTTTGCGTGCAGGCGACTCACCATCTCCCCTTTCTGCGTCAGTTCGAACTCGCACTCCTACAAGGGAAACACATCCAGAGACAAAGAATTCGAATGCCTAACCTCACGATCTCCGTTCGCTCGTGACAAAAAGACGGACACCGAAACACCTAAATACCATCGACATTCATCACGAGTGCGTCGGAACCTGTGAACGACTAAAAGGTGGATTAGGCTAAATTGTTGAAATGCTTTGGCTTCTTCGCTGATTCCTTGAACAGGAGGTGTCAGCGTCGAGTATGATGTTGAGGGATTTCGTGCGAAGGTCCAGCGAAATATAATGACCGTGACATCGTACCTTTGTCAAGGATCGTAAAATCGAAAGTCATGACGCTGATGCGCCATAAGCGCTGTACTAGTTAGCTATACCGAGCAATTGACAGTGACAACAGATTTTGTTGAGAGACCCCTTGATATCAGTTATCTTTTTAGTAAACGCATGCAGTGTTAGTGATGTAGAAGTATTGATTTCACGATTGCCGGCGCATGATGTACCATGTCACGCTCGTGTACCGTTTACACACCGACAATGAGAATAAAATCACGCGACAAATCACCTGCAACTTCTTGTACATTTCCAGATTGATTAACTTGATGTCATCGAGTTGCCGTCTCAACGATATAATTGTATCCTGCTTTTCGTGTATGTCTTTCTCCAGCAGCTTCATAGCCACCTCCATTTCCGACTTCATGCTTATCTGATAGAAAAATGATCGAACGCTTCAGTTTGATTGATTTGAAATAAAACGGTCGAGGTGCATGTTCCAACGAGAACGAACCTGCAACTCCAGCTCCTTTTCCGCCTCTTGGCGCAATTTCTTTTCCGACTCTACTCTACTTCGAAGTTCCTCAATTTCCGCCGTAGTCTCTGTAATTTTTATAGGCGCTTTGCCATTCTGAAAGCAAACGGCACTTTGTCAACAGAGATAATCAAAACACCGCCATACGTTAATAAGTCGATCGTATAAAGCACCTCGTTTGCATCCTTTATCTCGATGCCGAGTTCCTTCTTGAGCTGCCTGTTCTCCTCGTGTAGGGACAGGATATTGTTTTTCGCAATAGAAAGATCTTCCTTCATAAGAGCGTTCGTTGTCGTCAATGATTCCACCTTTGTTTGGAGATTCGTTACAGTTGCACTGAAATCGTCGTCAAATGAGAGTTAACTCAATGTTCCTCAGCAGTCGGAGCGAAATTAACATTGGCACTACTCTCGACTAGGACTGAAATATTTACTTCAAGTGTCGGTTAAGTTCTTCGATGTAGTTCTTCTGATCGAGGACCGTCGTCATATTGTCATTCTCGAGTTCGTCGTCTGGCGACTCGCCTGGCATGTGATTACTGTTACGAAGATATAAGGAGAAGTCGATAACACCCTGCTGGCAATCGAGGTCTTCCTCCTGTCGTAACGATTGCGATCGATTTCACGTTAATCCTTTTAGACGGCTAGTTACGCGGTCTAAGCGGCAACTTTATAATTACTGACTGACCTTAACGCAAAAGTTGCAGTCGATCACATTCAGGCCAACGAGAAGACCCATAACGACGATTGCTTCCTCGCTCATCATCAGAGCATCTGGCTCAAAATACTCGGACAATAAGTCGTCTTTGTGATCAATTAGGACCTTCAGATAATCAGCCAATTTCTTTTGCATCAGCGCCATGCGCAACCACGCTCGCGCCCTTCCCATTGCGGTCCTAAAAATACGCACGACGTTGAACCAAGTGACATTCTAATGGTCTTCACTCACGCACAGTGAATGTGTTCATAAGCTGCGAGCAGTTACGAGTAGCAATTCAAGTGGTAAATAAAATCGATGTCCTGTGCTTGGAACGAAGCGAATGTTCTATAGCCATATTTAGTAACATCTACAATCGTCAAGACAATATTTCCTTCTGTCGACATCGGATATTCCCCCCAAACGTTTTGTTCACGCAAACGCGATGATTGATTCATTTTCCAACAGTCACGATAAATCTAGTTCCATTCAATCGCCACTCGTTGCATAGACAAAGCGACAGTTTAAACTTTCATGTCTCGGTTTTGTAAAGCCGTGGATAGCTAATACCTAACAGTAGGTAAGTCGCGTATGCTCGACGTAATATCCTGCGCTTCGACACAATATTTTTCCACGAGCTGAAGGATGTCCCAAAGCTCCTTCTTCGGACCGAGGAGACCCTGAAATCGAAGGCCGTTAGTGCCGTATTGAAAGGACGACGCACGGATGCTAGTCACTCTTTATGGCGCAGCACTTTACCTTCTTCGGTCGTAGACCATGCCTAAGAACGTGTTCTAAGACGATAAAGAAGTGCTGAAGGGGCATGTGATCTGAATCGAGCATGCGGCCATATTTCAACGATGTTTCTATCAACTCCTTGACGATAAGTTTCGAAATATTGACGAGATTACTCCTCTCTATGATCACCGGGTCCCGTGCTGTAAAAACAATACGGTTTGTTTGGTCCTGGCGTGACAATCTACTAAAGGGCGTTACTAATCGCCTGTCTGTAATTCCATTCATAGTAACAGTTTCAATACCGTCTGAAATGATTGATGAGGAACATTGACAATAGCGCGATACGTGAACTCAAAGGTGTAACACAAAGATAAGAGCAAAAATACGTGTACGAAAAATATTCTAAACATCGAAAAGCTTGCACGACGAAAGATACTTAGGTGTGAAGACATTCAGGCCAGATAATGTTTTGGCAAGATTGAATTTCAACGCAACAGCAACGACATTAATCGGTAAGACGCAAGCGTAAGAAGAACCAAAGTGCAATATACCAATCCATCTTAAAAAAAAAACATTCTTGTTTTACCATAAACATGTCCGCGCAAAATAAGACGAAAACCGACAACCTAATCTTGTCCAACGGTCGCGGGGCGGGAGAAACAAAGAAGGCAGTTGAAAATAAGCTGTCGGAAGAGAAAAAGTAAACCGTCGGCGTCGGTCGGAAAAGAAAGGAAGAGAGTGCAGAGAGCGAGAAAGAGAGAGAGAGAGAGAGAGAGAGAGAGTACAGACACATGCTCGGGACGTGCTGCAATGGCGATGGACTTGGCGGCATATCAGAAAATTCTTTTTGCTGAGCAAGCTGTTGCTGACGATGATGGTGATGATAATGGTGATGATGATGGTGATGGTAATGATGATCGTGTTGATGCTGATGCTGATGCTGATGTTGATGTTTAATACCGCTGATAGCTAATGGCGGTGAGGGCGACCGCTGGGTGATCGACTCCTGCATAGAGAATTCGACATCCTGCAGCTCCTTGAGGCAAAGCCATTCGCCATCAACGGATACCCGAAAGTTGCACAGGTATATCGTATCTTGGGCGCCAGCCATGTCGTCCTCGAGCATGACCCCCCCGTGATGTACGCCACCGTGATCACCAGGAGGCCTCAGTTTCGGGCCGGATTGACACACTTGACGCATAGGAATTCAATCCCTGAGAGCGACACGCTTTTTTCACGCCACTTGATCGTCTTCTTCTAGACGTTCCGTATCTCGGTGACCTTGAACGATCGATTGCTCTATGTGCGAAGTATACGCGACGTCCTGCGTAGCCGCAATGCAGAATTATTTCGAGAAATATTTCTCTCACAGTGCACGTACGTCGATGCCTCTACGTAGAGCAAAACACAGTTTTAGGAGTACTGTCAATGTATCCGTAAACATCGATGCTGATCAGATCGACTGTTCATGCTGGCTATCTTGAACGATCTTTTCTTTTCCGCGAACCATTCGTTTTGCCAGAAATTGGGTCAATTGAGTATGCGCTCGAATTGTGCTTCTGTCTTGACAGATATCAGTCAGCTGATGAACAGGTATGCGTGGACGAAGATGAGTCATCGACAAAGCACTGATGTCGATCCACACGGAAAAGTAAGATTTCGTACGCGCTCGGTGACAAAGTCTCTTCTGCTTTTTCTTGCTTGGGAATAGCAACGTACGAAGACTGACTTAGACTTGATGCAGTTATACTCGTCAGCTCGCGGCGTGGAATAGAAAAAAAGATACACTAGCGGTAGAAGCGACGAAAGAAATGTATTTGCTGAAGCGAACAAAACAGTCTGCGGTTTGAGAACTGACTGAGCTACATCGTATCTTCCTTTGTGACGCGCAAAGCAAGTCGAGACAAAATCGAACAGGGGAATTTCCGAAGTTCCGAGGAGAGCTTGAAGACACACAGCACGGTAGAGGAAAATTTACACGATGTTAATGGCGAACTTGCCGGCGAGAACTGATATTGATTGTCCCGCCGACTTTGCCTCCACCTATGATAATCAATATGTCCACCGAATGAGCTGCGCGCTCAGCGCTCTTACGTTTGCTTTTAGTTTCACCGCGTCGGTAAGGTAGACGCCATTCTTATTACTAAAATCACAGAGCGCGCAGATACGAATAAGTGTATTACTAATGTAATTATTACATTTTTTAATGGATAGCAGAAATAATTGACTTGCAATTAGGCGTAATAGTTTATTTAATAATCAAAACATTAACATAATCTCGTGAACATTCGTACATATTTGCTATTTAATTGATGCCCATAATAGAGACTGATTTATAGCACTGTTATTAACATTTGCCACTGTCACTAATCACTGTAACAAATAATTCACTAGTATATTACATCCAATGCCGTTGCACACTTAATCATACCGACTCATAAAACATAGTACGTTTATTCGCTAATGCTGGACGAATAATCTATTCATCACACAAAATTGATGAAGTCACGCAATATCACATCCAGTTTCGCACGTCATAGACCTTCCACTTTACACCGATGCAAGTATGCCAATGCGTGACTACCTCCAGGCAGATAAATAATCTGGAATGCTCTTTAGCGTACCCTATCACTTGCGAGTAGCGTGTTCGGTAGAACGAATTCTTATCGCTAATTATGAAAACAATCGTTGCGCTCGCACGCTCAAAGAGCGAAGCGTAGAAACGCGATGATCGTCGATTTTGAAAAGCGCGCCAAAATCTGCGCCCAGCAGCATGCTACCTATTCGGCTAGGTACTTACGTCTCGGCGACCACCAGGCGTCCAGCTTTCTTGGTCTCGAAACGACTAAGTCTGGCCATTTATCCTCCCTAATCGAGTAACTGGACGGCGAACGCGAAACACTCTTTTCATTTTCCTCGGACACTAGACTACCGGTCAACGATTTCTCGGACGGAGATATTGGCAAACCTTCGCTACTCTCCGCGGCCATGTTTACGTTTCACTGGCGGCGGCGGCGCGCACGCCTTACTCACTCGCTTATGTGTGTATGTGCTGCTCCATGTAACATGTACGACCTTCTATGTAGCAGGCGCAGATTGACTCGCATTTAGATTACCACATAACGACGACGGCAGAGTTATCAATAAATTGTATGAAATCGCTGAAGTGTCAGCGATATATTGAACTGTTGTCGGCTATATGCGATAATATAATAACGATACTAATCACAAGCGCATAATATGGAAATGTTTCATAATTAACAAATTACTGGATTATATATTTTACAGTTAATGATGAATCCCTTACGTTACAATCGTTACATTATCAATCCAACTTTGTTAATAATCTTGCTAAGAATAGTTTATGTTAACATACCGTCAATTTCAGCATGTAGTTATGTTATTACAATATCAAATAGTGCATCAGGTGCCGAGAATTCTGAATTTGTACCGAATGCGGCGACAGTAGACGCTTCTGACTGCGTGCAGTTTGTTCTGCTATGTGTGGTACACATGCATATATGTGCAAATTGAGGCACACACATGTATGTACGTACGGCTTGTAGTGCTCACTTGTTACATTACATGCGTACAAGATGGGAGAATCTCCCGTTCTTCCCCGCCTCTTCGTGTCTCTCTGCAGCCAATCTTTACCCACGCTCACGCATATGTGCGCCATCCGCTTCAGACCCACAGCGCACTCGATTATCGAACCGGATCGAGAATCGAGTTTCGAGTTCGAGTAATCGAAAATGGTCACGCTTCACGCTTAAACACATCTGTGCGGTGTGCGCCTGTTGGGCTACAGTGTGCGCATAAGCCAGCCGCAACACGCTGGAGTACTGTCGTTGATAATACTATATCTACTCTGACGACTGTTTTCTGATGATTAGGTGTCCGATACGCACAATTGACAGCTTCCCACCACGCTCTCTGGACGAATTCTTTAATGCTAGAATGACATTTAAATTGGTTAAAAAATTTGATATGGGTATTTCAAAAGAGTAAAATCAGGTAGAAACAGCTTCTTTTCTGTGTGAAAAAATGTTTCATTCCAGGCTGTGACGAGGGGTATCGTAACTGTTTTATCCATTGCAACGTTTCCTGCATCCTTTATTTTCCCGTGACGAACGCCTCGAATCCCGACCGCGACAGCACGTTCGCGAATAATAATAGTAGTTATGCTCCAGCATTTGCCAACATTCCCGATATTGCGGATTCGTACAGACCGATGTCGGCTGCAGTTTTCATGTTATACATATACATATGCCACGCGACACAGTCCGCATACAACGATCTCATGAAACATTTCTCGAGAATTCCACTTACGAATATGTGAGAAGATGATATGAAAGTGAAAACGTGCGAAACACGGAGAACCGTTCGATTTCGCCTGATAAGTAAAACGCAAGAAGAGCAAACATCCAAATACTGTTATACCCATCGTCTATCCCTATACACTTCTCAATCAAGTTAATCAACTCCCGCAGAAGGATCTCCTCATCACTTCTGTCTCTGTATATGTGGCTACCCATATCCGTAACGACGACAAAGTCTGCGCACGCAGGTGCGGATGTCACGGTCACCCTTGCCAGACTGAGCGTCAGCCCCGTACAACAGCCGAAACTCAAAGTTGAACGGGCAGTCGAGACGCGTCGACTTTTCTTCTACTCACGCTCGCGAAAAGAAAACAACTACTTATATAAGTATTGAAGATTTGAAAATGAAAAGCGCGACGTTCCAGTTCTCCCACCGCGACAGCGCCAAAGACGAGACCGCCGAGTTGCGCTACTGCATTTATTCACCGATATCGTCGTAAAAGACGTTACCAGATTTATTTACGTCCACGAAAAAGGAGGTAGCGACCAAACTTTTTGGAATTCCGGGCACGGATCTCTTGGTGGTCCTCTTTATGGAAGCGCGCGTCACGAAGTAAAGTAATATAGTGAAAACATCCGGCGCAATGTATGGTATGCTGTTGGAGAGCGTGCAACACTTCGTGCAGGTCTGTGGTATAAAATATAAAAATATAAATCTAAACCGCTTAGCTTCATTGTGATATCACGTTCCATAGTTAGAAGATTATATCAGTATATTAACATGTGTTTATCGTTAAGAGAGTCCGAGCAAAGTGACAGAGAAATTGCTCGAATAGTGCCAACGTTTCTTCTCAACGTTTAGTCTATGCTTTATGGTTATTATGTGAATGATGTTTGCAATTTTGATAAACTGACTTATGTAGCGTCATTAGTGTACTGGCCATGTTAAAATCAGCAATGTTCCATTAACTAATGTGTCATGAACGCAAGGTACGTTCAACGGAATATTTAATATGAATCGAGTGCGTATTTTAATGTCCGTTTCAAATTTGGACACTGATTTCGAGTGCTTATTAATATGGACGTGCGTGTCCATCTGCTATAATATGTCCCAAGACAATTCGTTCGCTGCAAGAAATGTGTTCATGTATTCGTGACATGATCGCGTTATAATGAAGAAACCATTTATTGATGGCTAATGTCAATGATACTACTATTGTGAGATCTCTTATGTTATATTGAAGGATATAAACTATTCCACGACGTTCTAGAGTGCTTCTGACTAATCAATACAGTAAAGAGCTTAATTGGACTTAATGGACACCGCAATCATATAATTTCAGTTAGAATATGGAGAAGGCGTGTGGCAGGAGACTTTGGAGAAAGCTGGCGTTAGACACATGGTTTTTAACACTCGACAGATATATCCTGATAATTTAATGACCGATCTAGCCACGGCATTAGCAATCTACAATGGAGAATCTGTGCAGTGTGTGATGGAATTTTTTGGAAAATGTTTTGTTAGGTTTTTCAGCAATTTGGGGTGAGTCACGTTTCCTGTTCATTATTGGTTTACGTAAAGTGATTAATCGCCCCATAACGCACGGTGATACATCATCAAAGGCAGGTCCACTACCCATTAATCCCTCATGAGACCACTAATGTTCAACTAAGCTATTCGGCTAATTAATATTTCGTTCAGGCGCAATGTAATCGAATTGAAATTTGACGGTAAACTATTATAAACTTTAGATACGATTGTACTGTAAAGGCAACGGGCCGCTACTTTTGCGACTTTCTGCAAAACGTCGATAATATCCATATGCAGATGAGGTTCACGTATCCGAAAATGAAAAGTCCGTCTATGTATACGACACACGTTGATCCACATGGCGTAGTGTTGATTTATAGAAGTACCAGGCCCGGTTTTACGCATTATTTTATGGGTAAACATATTATTTCGTGTAATCCGTTCGATAAAGAATGCAGAAAATTGATTTACCATGCTCAACAGGTCAGCTATTTCAAATCGCGAAAGATCTTTACGATACGACACTGGACATCAGAGTTCTCGAAAGTTCAAACAATGTTCCGGGCTCTCGAAGTGTCATGGTGAAATTTCGAATTGACTTCGACAATCGGGATTATGTAAGCACGTTTTCACCATGCGTCGCATTCTGAACATAAAATTAGAATTATTATAGAGAAGTTACTAGTTATCGAAGGTTCAAAAACATTGCAGTTTGCAAAGACGTCCAGAATGAAAACTCGAATAGGTCGCGAGTTATCTCCCGTACCCTGCACTTTTCTGCTACAACTCTTCCCATTCGGCGTCCTAATGAATAAGGATATGTGCGTCCTCGGAGTAGGCGGGAAGCTTTTACACGCCTGGGGTGGCACGTCGTCCATTCTAAACAAGCACATAATGGAAATCTTCAAGCTGCGCAGGCCGAAGGGTATATCTTTTACCTGGGGAAACGTAAGATATTTTTGCCAACATGATGCAATTGATACTACTCTTGCGATTGCGTGCAACGATTAACTGTTGTCAATAAACTTTCAAAGAATTGAGCCGTACAATTTTCTCAGGTATTATGCTTACGTTCGGTAATGTTCGAGTTGGAGCTTATAAGATCGACGGAAAACATTTTGTCGACTAGTTCTAATGCCGCGCCGGGAACAGTTTCCGGGCTGGACCGACGGGGGAGTCAAGGGTCGAGAAGTATTCTTCTCAAGGGACAGATGCGGTACATTGAGGACATCAAAGCGATCATTTTCCTCTGCAGCCCTTTGTAAGTGGTTCAAGAGTTGACCGTTACACCGCCAAGTCTCCGGCGGCCATTAATTTTTCCTGCTTTCCTGCTCAGGATCAACAGCTTGGATGAATTGTTTGATACGGGACTGTACCTAAACGACCTTAATCCGCACGGTTTGAGTCGAGAGATGGTTCTCGCTGGGTGGCAACATTGTGGCAAGTGAGCGAGAAAAAGTTTTACCACCAATTGACAGAGATAGATATGAAAGAAGTTACGAAGAGGAAGTTCACTCACTTTTTTCTACTAATCATAAGTGGATATTGTCAAATTGTTTTATTAACACTTAATCGCCATTTGTATGCTTCTAGATTGGAAATGATGTTCGAAAAAGCCGAGCAAAGATCGGGCGAATTAGAGAACAGTCTCACCTTGTTAGACAGATGGAAGCGGAAGAGTGATGATCTTTTGTACTCAATGATTCCACAAACCGTCGCTGATCGATTGCAAGCCGGCGCGAGTCCATTGAGTACATGCGAAGTAATTTAAAAGATTGATCCAAAGTTTATTCGTCAATATGTCAATACGATCAACAAATATTAAACGTATCTTCATGTTTACTCGCAATTTGTGTTTGCAGTCATTTGAATCGGTAACAATCCTCTTCTGTGAACTCTGCGATTTTGATTACTCAACTATCGAGGGCGCTATGGATATTGTACTATCGATGAACGCGGTATTTTCATGCTTCGACGGACTTATGGACCAATTCAATGTGTACAAGGTGAGTTGCATAAAGAAGACATTAGTTTTAATTGCATTGCTTTGACTGACTAATCGGGCAGGTTGAAACTGTGGGTCGTGTGTATATGGCCGCCAGCGGGGCACCGGAAAGGACGGAAAAACATGCACAAAACATTGCAGACGTTTCTGTGGAGCTTATTAAGCAGGTTCGAAGTCTTCAATTACCATCCGGTCTCGACATACAAGTTCGAATTGGTAAGATCTTATTTTATTTAGAATCCATTGTAGAGAGATATAACAAGAATTTATCAAGTGCTAACGATGAAGTCAACAACAAGAAAATATGTTTCTCTAGGTATTCATTCAGGGTCGGCAGTTGCAGGGGTTGTTGGAATTAAAGTACCGAGATATTGTTTCTTTGGAGATACAGTAAATACAGCTTCCAGAATGCAGACTACTAGCGTGGTGAGTTTGTCGATAATCAATCCATTTATAAATGTGTGAATGAATATATTTTTGTATGAAAAATCTGTACCCTCTATGAACACTTTTCGCAATGCAGCCTGGCAAGGTGCACATATCACCTAGCACAAAAGCTTTATTACCTGAGAATAATTACTGGACAGAAGCGCGCGGTGTTGTTTGGGTCAAGGTCTGTATGCCAAAAGTTTCACGACTGACTTGTCAATCGTATCTCTCTTACATTCTGCACGTTATATTTCGCACAGGGGAAAGGAAATATGGAGACGTATTGGTTGTGTGATAAGAAGGAGAAGAAATCGTCGGAGGAGGAAGAAACGGGTCACACCAGTGGTATTCGTGTCACAAACATCTGAATCTTCAAAAATCTCGTACCAGCATCTACTTCTGCTTACTTCAATGCATCAATTCGTGTCTTTGTCTTTGCACACTCAGCGTGCATTTGTATGCCAGGAATGACGCCATAGGCAGTCTCTAGTAGGAGAATTTTCACTAAAATTCCAAATCGTCTGCTTTATCTAAATAGAGAAAGTTTTGTGACTTTCTTCTTTTGCGTACAACCGGTGTCGCGAGGCCCGATGTGTTCGTGACAGTATCGGACGTGCTGCAAATTTGTAATTACCACTGGCGTGCGTGCTTAAATCGTTCGCTTTACATGGAGGATCGTCGTACTAAATATAAAGGAATCATTAATTTATTATAACGTTTCCTGTTTATTCCTATGAAAGCTGATGAATAAATTACATGATATTGCATATTGAATGTCTACTGTCACAATAGTAAACAAATAAATAATATATTCCTATCATGAATATTGAGCATCGTGACAACTAACTTTCGTTTCAGTGGGGTGATTATGTCTGAATTTAAGTCTAGATATTAAATTACTTAATTCTAACGAGAATATTACAGTTCCGTTACTATGAAAACGCTTGACCATTTTATGACAGAGGCACCTGAGAAAAATCGATTGGAATCATCGGGAGATTTTTCAGCGATATTTGAAAGGAACTTTCAAGACCTCTGGCACGAGGCATACGTTACTTCTAACAGTAACACGAATCCTGCGTGTTTCGTTGAATCCAGGTGAGAAATCGATTTACACGCGCGTAGACTCCGGGATAGTTTGGTTGCGCACATCCTTCACCCCAAGACACGACGCCTAATAAGAAGGACAACAAAGAAGTTTTACAATTAGTAATTTCAAATGACTGATTTACCGCCTTTGAAACAAATGTTCGAAATGCATTATATCAGCTTGTACTTACCTACTATATGATGAGTACCGTTGTTGTCAATGTGTAGAGGTCCACCGCTGTCTCCCTATTATCATATTAATTTAGTTAAGATCATTTTCGATTGCCGTGAGTCAATTAAAAACCGTCAAAATTTCCTATACCTGGCAAGAATCTTTAGCACCTTCCATATAACCCGCGCAAAGCATATTGTTCGTAATTCTGCGGGATGGATATTTCGACGCGCGACATTCTGCATTTGAGAGAATCGGAACTTTGACTTCCTGTAAAGTGGCTGATATCGGACCGGCTTCCTCAACTGCACCCCATCCCGTCACTATGCCCATCGATCCAGAAAAGGTTTTGCCTAAAATGTGAACAGGATGCGTGTTCTTGACATTCAAAGGTGCGTAGAAAAAATGAACACACTTAATTGCAATTAACAACTGTTAATAGAAAATAAATGTTCCTGGTCAAATACGATTTGATATATCTTATTGTAACGGTACGAAGTGGTTCCTTGCTGTAATTAGCATCATACATATTCAAAATACCTATACTATTGTATACCGCGTATTTAAACATTCTCAGCAGCCATTTATTATAACTGTAATCGGATATTCAGGTACTGACCTCTGTCCGGCAGACAAACCGGTCTCATCTTTCCCTCGAACTTGATATTGCCTTTCACCTTGATAAGTGCAATATCATTGTCGTAATTGAAGGTGGAATAACCGCTATGCCTGATCAGCTTCTCCACCTTGAACTCCTCTATCTCGGACTCGGTGGTGCTGTTTCGGTCGTGCTCCAAAATCCGAACGGCCATGAGCTTCTCGTCGAACCTGTCGAAAGTTCACGGTCACGAGCGAACGACAAAATGGACGTCTGTTAGTGCTCTAAGCGGTCGTCTCACCGATCGATGCAATGCGAAGCCGTCAATATGTATTTCGAACTGATGACTGTTCCGCCGCAATAAAATCGTCCTTTGTATATGAGAAGGGCCATCCATGGATACTGATTCACTTGCGTTTCCACGCCACCGACTATACGATTTTGCTTGTTCGCTATGCCACACTCTGTGCGAATAAAATCGATCGATTAAGCTAAGTACGATTCATTAGATAGAGGTTGATAAGAGACCTAAGCTTTGAAAAACACTTAATTTGTCGGATAAAAACGATCAGGCAACACGACTTCAAATATGAATCAGTTCAATACTGTATTATGTGTTCGAAGAAAATTAATGTACTTACTGCATGACGGACAAGGTTCTGCCGGTTGTTTCGGGGCTTCTGTCGTAGTAGTGGTGGTGGTGGTACTGCTACCTCCTACCAAATCTATAAACCAATCTGCAAATCCTTTGTCAGGTTCCGGTGTAGTTGCTTCCTCCGTTTGATTTAACTCCGGCGTCTTCACCGGTACTGCTTTTGACTGAAAACATGTTTTCCCCTTGACACTACTTCTTCTCAAAGAACCTGACCTGGTATCGCACAAGACAATGTATCTGTCCCTACCTCGTCAATAATGGCACCATTTACGGTAGCAATGGCCAAAGCCGCAAACAGCACAATAAACGCCGACGAATGCATTGTCCTTATTACACTGTTTTTTTGTTGTTGTATTAATCACTACTTCGACACTGTCTCGAGCACTCCCGAGCTGACCGTAAGGAGAATTATTTCACGTCTGATCACTTCTTACCGACTCGGCGGACACTTTCACACAGGGCTTCGATTCCGTGTCACATCTTTATTTATACGCAATAGTGGACGGACGGGTAGAACGAGTGAGAATTTAGGCTAGCCGTATGTTAATTGAGCGCAAACAAACGTTATAAGTGCCTGGATATACCTATATCTACACACTACCGGTTCGTTAAGGATCGACTGGATCGTCCTGCCGCTTCCAGCTAAAAGCCGTTCCCACTCCATCCTGTCGCTTGATTTCTCCGCTAGTGAGACAAAAAATGGAATGCAAACTATAATGACCCAGTTCGAAAGAATGATTTACGGTCGCATCGCCGGCGCTACATTTTTCTACGCCCTTCAAAGTTCGATTCATGCATAGCGATTAATACGTTCTGCATTTTCGATTGATCGAAACGTTCCTTGCGAAAGAAATACGGAACAAGATAGGCTCGCGAATTTTCTAATGATTCCTGATCACGTATGTATGTGAAAGCTGTACTTGACGTTTTGCGTAGAAGATCGGATGTGCTCACAAATGTTTCGATGATCATTGGAAATAGATTACCGATCGTTAATAACCAAGGTTCTCCCGGCGCGCAATGTGTTTTTTAGATTTCTGGAAAAAAACCGCGAAACTACAATTCCTCGAAGACGAACGTTCGAGCACGATGAATCACTTTCACGTCGAACTGGCACAAGTTACAACAGCCTTAGGTCATTGATCCATATCTCCATATCTTTCGTGCCCAGGGTTTGTCAAATCGTGTTATGCTGCTAGTACGAAAAACGAGGTCGAACCGCCGTTCGACTTTGATCGAGATTCGGCTCACTATCATGTCGCGCTTTCACGTTTTTGGACGGTCGTCGGCCGTTGCTATTTGAAGGTCTTCCCTTCGTGTGTCATCAACCTTATCTGTGCTCCAGTCGCTTGAGAGCAAACTAGATAAGATGTAGCAGGATGCCCCACCTGTTACTTATTACAGTGGGTCAAGGTATATAGGTCATGACACCCTCATGCGGGCGAGACGCGTTACTTTATTGTCTCGACGATTGACTAACATTATCAAAAGAGCCTTGCCTTATTTCCAACCATCGTCAGGGTCAGATCGCACCGATGATTTGTGCTTCACGGGCACGAAATCATGGGCACGCGGGATGTCAAAGTTTGTAGTCCACGGACGACTACGCCATTCTTCGATCGTTGGCACTACTTTTGCATGATCATACACAGATCAACGTAACTGTCATATACATTAACATTTTGCACGTAAGATGCGTTTCTCTATAAGATACCTGGGTAGTGTTTTGTATACGCAGAAATTGTTAATAGATTTGCAATTATACGCGAAGTCTATACTCGGTGTGGCACATAGAGAGGCATGAGATTTTTTGTCACATTTTTTATTTACTTTTTTAGAAGGAATCAGCCCCTTTCAGGCTGTATTGTCCATAACAGGATATCCGGTACGATATCTAATTACATTCATAAACCCCATTAGACGTAAGGACTATTGTGTTCATTCAGTGCAAGTCAAATTAATCGGTGCTTTCAAGGATATTGGAATCAATTTCGATGCGAAATGTGTGCTTCCCACAATGGTTACGAATATTGGATGTAATCATTGCTAGATTGCAGACTATAACTGTCGTTTGAGTTGAATGGCATGCTACATTCATGTTAACTGAACTTTTGCACAACGCCTACTACAGAGATAAGTTTGTCATTCTTATAGTTTCACAATCCTAAACGACATATAGCCTCTTGGCATTGATATCTGATAGACATAGTGATATAATCCGAATACGCACAACTTGAGAATTTCCAATGATCTTGTTAAACCATCCTTGAGAATTCGTAGAAATCCCATAGTGCTCCACCGATAGCCCGAAGGCCTGCTAAGACGAGGATTCGAGACAAATTGTATTGACCCGATTACAACCGCAATAGCGCTATACGTAATATCATCTCGCCGCCACAAACTTCTCGGAATATCTTAATGAAAAGATTTATAAGTCACACCCGGGGGAAGGGGTACTGCAATATCAAAACTTTCGAAAATAATTATTAGAAGTTAACGCTGTCGCCTCTAGTCATGGAATAATAAATAAAAAGAAAGAAAAAGCTGCCAAGACATACCGAATATTAACGGATAGTCGAGCATGGAACAGGTATAATAACATTTCGCAAGATGAACATTCCATCTCTATCGTTGCGATGCAAAATGACAGAGTGCAGGTGATAGGTGCGATTGTACAATATTAGGGCAGAATATTGTCCCGCAACTGCCACGCGATTTGCATGAAAGTGAAATCACTCGACAGTGATTGGCTTTTGAACTCTGATAAATCTGACAGTGATCCACTGTCGTTCAGTTCCGACCCGAAAGGAAGAGTCGCCCTGACACGGTGATGGAAAATGGGAAGAGAAGGAGCGTTGAAAGAGAACGACGTGACACGAGGACTGAGGTCACAGAATATCGTCGGAGAAGGGGTTCAAAAAACGAAGGCTCATGGATTGACATTAGTCGTTCGAGGTGGTCGATCGTCAAATTGCGACATCGCATCTTATGCCGCTTATTACCGTGAGTACGCGCGCTCTTTGAGGCACGCGCGCGCTTATATGTGTGTGTGGGTGTGTATGTCTCTCTTTCTCTCACACCCTCTCTGTGCGCGAGCACGGAGTTAGATGTGTGCACGTGTGACAATGGCGCGAGTCGGTGATTTAAAAGCTGTCACATGCAACATCTGCCAATGCAAACGCACCACTCAAGGTTGAAGATCCCCACCGTCACGTCCTGGCAACGTGGGGCCCTGCTTCATTAGTTATAATTTACTATAAAACGGCAAAACGTAGACGTTGCCTTTACACTTTTCACGCCCGGCATTCGCGGCACGCGCAACGACCCCTCAATTCTTGCCGGCTCTCAAGTGGTGAATAAAGAAACAAAAAAACGCGCCACTGTTGGTAATGCGAGATCGCAGAGCCGAGGAAAAAGGACAACATCGAAGGAAGCACGGAAAGTTGTAATAGGGAATAACGATGGCTTGCTACAATAAATTCGGGCACGGGAACACGCGACGCTGCTTTATCGTGACAATGGTGCTGCTCGCAACTTGCTCCAGCCATGCTTTGCCGCGCACGGTAAGTTACGCTGTACCTTACGTTGTAACACGTCCGATTCCCATCGCTCGCGTCACTGATGCCAAAAAGTGCCGTAACTCTGCAACACGAAGCTCTGCACGTCCTAGAAATCTCTGCTAAAATCGGACGCTTTTGGTGCGTGAAAATCGAAAGTGACGCGCGCTCGCCAAATTATCCACCGAGTACAAGACGACACTTTTCAATTCAGCCTCGCGTGCAGTGATCGTTATGCGAATACGTTGGCGGACGAACAGTTTTTCGACGCTATTGGAATCAATTTCCGTTCATCCACCGCGTTCGCTTTCCGTTTTTCTAATTGGGGCGAAGAATAAGTGTGCAACGTAATTGGGGATAAGAGCAGTAGATTTTTGGTCCATCCAGATAGCGCGAAATGACAGAAGAGGTTCGCCTACAACCGACACCCAGGTGCGCTACAGCTCCGCGAATGCCGAGGTCGACGATCCCTCGCGGATAGACGAGGTCTCCTACATCGACTTTAATCCTCCGTCCGCGATCCCCTCCAGCAGGCCAGACGTTTGCAACGATTGCGGTAACTACTAGTACAACAGAGAACAATGCATCTTGACGAAGCACTTATCGATTCCATGTCGTTGTAAGACGTTGGGAGACGCGTGAAATAGAGTGCGCCTGTTAAAGTCTGCCGAACGGCAAGATGCACTGCTTCTGCGGGAATAATACAATACATATTTGTGCAGTGTAGAAAAATGAAGAAGAAACACGTATATTATACCAGGATTTTCGTTTTGTAATAATCAATCTGTGACATAAACTCCTTGTAAACATTGTGTAAATTTGGTTGCCGTTAACAATTGGTCAGTGACAGTAGACTGTTGAAAGTCTTGTGTATGTCATTATGACTACGTGTGCATCATTTGTTGGTTACAGTTTGCGGAGTTGGACGAAAGACACGGATTGTCGGCGGGAACGTGACGAGCGTCAATGAGTATCCGTGGTTGGTTAGCATGAGTAAACAGGGTAACTTCTACTGTGCCGGCAGTTTAATCACTCGCAGGCATGTTCTAACTGCGGCTCATTGCTTAGAAGGGTTCGTATTGTTCAACATCGTCGTCAATACAACATTGATCAATTTCATCAAAGTGACGAAAATTGTGTCAATACTATCAAGTTTGGGTTGTAACATAGCCGTGCAACGAAGAGCGACCAGCGTCTGCATGCTTCACATTTAACACACATTGCCATGATTTTCAGGTTCGAAACAAAATCTATTAAGCTGACGTTGGCGGATTCAAGTCAGTCAGCTCGCAGTTCCAGAGCTATAACACGCCGTGTGAAATCTGTCATCATGCATGAAAACTTCCACTCGTACACTTTCAATAATGACATAGCCATCATTGAAATGGATCGACCGGTACCGGTGGATGGTATCGTAAGAGCTGCGTGCTTGCCGGAAGATAGTGAGTATTGCCTAATTAGTCGGCGAAACTAAATTTACCGTCAACTGCGTCTGTCACGAACATGTTGGCGTAATGAAGATCATAATGGAGGATTACAGTCGATGTCCTTACAGAAGCAATCGATTATACCGGCGCAACGGCTACAGTTGTTGGTTGGGGTCGAACCGGAGAGAGTCAACCGGTCAGCGACGAATTACGAAGAGTCAATTTGCCAATTTTATCCCAGGAAGAGTGTGACCTGGCTGGTTACCAAAAAAATCGCATCACCGAAAACATGTTCTGTGCGGGATTTTTGGAAGGCGAACGTGACGCTTGCTTTGTAAGTACTGAAGGATGTCATGATCTATTGGATTATAATTCGTGGCAACTGATTCCGGGTGTAAGAGTCGTATGAACTGTTGTAATATTCCAGGGCGATAGCGGTGGCCCACTTCATGTCAGAGGCAGCTCGGGTCAGCCTGAAGTTATAGGTAAATCCGTAGTAAAGTGATTGCGTTTAAGTACGATGGCCAAACATTTCTAGTTAACTCATCACGTTATTCTCGCAGGAATTATCTCATGGGGTCGTGGATGCGCAAGACCGAATTTTCCGGGTATTTACACCAAATTGAACAATTATCTCGGATGGCTGAAAGATCATCTTAATGGGGAATGCGTGTGTCCATCGCCGAGTCGGTATTGAACGACGTCCTTCGAGCCAGTACACATTAATGTTGAACGGATTTGTAGTACACACGTTCTCGCCTTGTGACCTATCGTTGCAGCAGTGAGAAATTCGGCCCAACAGAGACAAACGTTGATCTCAATCTACAAAGAGCTTCAGGAAAAGCTGAATATCGTTTCTTATTAATAGTTTCTCTGCAGTCAGCTCACGATGAGTATCTGGTATGTACTTGAACATAGATACCTGAAGTGTAGTATATTTCTTCACACCAGACATCGTAAATCTGTCATTAATGGCATTAATTTATTATACGTATGTATACGAAATAAGGAAGTCGGGTGATTCTAGTCGAATGTAAATAATGTAGCTATGATGTGCTGTGATGCCTCCTTTACTTAACATACTACTGTTAAATAAAGATAACATTTCTTAGTAATAGAAGAATTGTCAGTATTTATATACACTCCACGATGCAAACGCAGATTGTTTCCCATATAAGGTCACGTCCACACTGCAATTAACATTTTCGTTGTGGGATACTTATTACTATAAGTTACATTCAATTGAACGTTGGTTTAAAATAATAACACGTTAAATAATTTAATAAGAAATAGTTATACATTGTGTTATTTGCTATAGGAATTTTATAATGTGAATTAAGACGATTTAATTCTGACATTATATGTAACTTCAAGTACTAATAACTTACAAGTACAAAAATATTGCTATTTATTATCGTATTCATAGATGTTTGGGTCAGGGAAAACATAATTCTGGACAACCCGCAGTAATTTGATGCACTTCATTAATGTTATCACATCCGATAATTTAAATGAGAGGTTTACACATTTTTGTTTATCACTATAGTAAAATAAACTTTACTATATTTTTAAATTTTACTATACGTAACTAAAATTTCCATATTTATTTTATCTGAACAAATGTGCACGCTATTTAAGGAGGAAGCTATTGACCATATAGTATAAATATAAATTTATAATATCCTGAGAATGCAGTGCAAAAATATACAATGTGCTAAATTTATATTTGTATAAACAAAGTACGAATATGCACATATTCAATACAGTTAGATGCATTTTTGGGGGACGTTCTATCATTCACTATTCCCTTTTCATTTATCAACTAAATTTCTGGTAGCAACATGGGATTATCTTAAGTGGCCAAAACTTATTTAGAATAGTATTAACATGCAGTTAATCTGTTTTTTACAATCGAAGATTTGATCATATCATTAGTATTACCAAAGAACTTTTATGATTACATTTATTATTATGATTAAGAAATCTAATAACATGCCTATTAGGAACCGAATGTACAGTGTCATTTGCAAAATAATTCCAAAATCGTCCTAATAATAAAACATTTTTAAGAGTTAAAGTTACTGTACAACAACATAGGTTCACAATAAAATTTGCACCTGAGGAATGTAAATCCGTCGCTAAAAGCGACGGCGCAGTAAAAAATTCCACTGTACTATCGATGTTATTTGCACTAAATGCGATACGGTGAAATGCCCTCAAAGGACATTAAGCAAATGACAGTGTCAAATCGTCAAGATGAGCGAGCAGTAATGGAAACTGGGTCACCGGTTTCAAACGTTTTGCTTTCAACGATGAATGTGGGTTAGTGAAACCATCGACGAACTAAGACCGCGTGATTCCACCCGAAAGCGTAATAAATGGACAGATGAAATCTTTAATTAGAAATGCCGATCTCATTTGCTTCATGTTACATGATTAGCTACGATGCATTTGCTCCGAAAGATAAATAAATGCTATTTTAGTGTTCTAAATTTATTTCACATCAATGGTTCTTTTAACCGATCCAATTATCGTTGTACTATGCGTAGAACGTTATTGCAGCGACACGCTTCGTTAATGCCCAAGCACTAAATATGAATTACACGAATAATTCGATTTCTCTTCGATTTGAAGATAACTGCTCCCTTCCTGCTTCTTAATGAAACCCCTTAAAGTGGCGGCGTGAATAAAATTGATTTACTCATTACAGTTGAAAAAAGTACCGATTGCTGACTCACGACCTCCCCTCCCTTCTATCGCGTCGTTTCCGTCAATCGCCAAAGGAGAAATTCTTTTTGTAAGACTTATGAAAGCGTGTCTCGAATTTCAAAGAGGTGGGGCAGATCAGCGGGAAGCATAAAAGTAGTACGACCGATATTCCGTGGACGGAAGCAAGTCGAGTAGTTTAGTCCTAGGACACGTTTTCGAAAGGTGACACGGCGAATTCGGCAAAATCTTCGAAAAGAGTGCAAAGTTTCGCCGGTACAAGACATCACATCCGACTCATGCTCAGATCGAAGCTCGTCGTAACCTAATGTTAGGTAAGGAATTCGGCTGTTCGAACCAAGTGCACCGAGTGTTAACTACAGTGCGTAGTGCGCGCGACCGATTGGCAATTCCATCGGCGAGCATCGTCGAGGGCACGTGCGGAGTGAAAAAAGGTGCATCGTAAAAGTGAAAGACGCAACGAGATTCTCGTAACCGGTCCGTAGTTTGTCAACCCGTCGCTGGAACCGTCTCTTTTACTCCAAAAGCGGAGTATCACGGTACATATCGCGTTGCATGCCGAATAAAACGGAGCGGGCGACGGCTATTAACCAGTGAAAGAAGAACTTTCTTCGACGGAGTTGCGCTCGACGTCCTTTCGATCGGTCTGTACGAGGTCTTTGCGGGACCCCGGTGAAAGCGTTCGCACTTAGAGTGCTGCTTCGGCTAGTACCGGTGCCAATCTTCGTCCCCGACGGTCCTCTTACCGAATCCTTGCCGAATTCTCGATAACGGAAGATCGCGCTGCTTTGATGTCAACGAGAACGTGACGAAATGCGCGACGGTGGAAGTTCGCATGGCAAAGTTCAAGTGCTGATCAACCGGGTGCGTGCTGTTGAAGTGTACGACGAGTAACGCGCCAAACGTTTGACGGCAGGATGATTTGCTGCGTGCGGCTGACGAAGGTCTTGGTCTTAGCCTTGATCACCTTGTGTCTCGCCGACGCGCGGAACGTTGCTCCTATGTCGGGCGTAGTAAGTAATTCTTCATGTTCTGTTAATGAAACTGTCGAGGCGGCGCTGACGCTTCGACTACGGCATGCATTACTAGTACAGGCGAACGTGTATTTTCTTCTTTATGGTAATTCTTTGTTGGTGTTTTATTCAACGAAACTTAGAAAACTTTTCTGTTGAAATCTATTCGGGGCAGATATCTATAATTTATGCAGAGAAGTATTCTCGAAATGTTCGTAAACGGTTATAGAAGATAGAACCGGAGGCAGTGATGTGTTGAGCACAATTTACAATATACATTTCTGTCAAGAAAATTGACCATTTAGAAGAGTTTCACGACGCCAATGTAATCATCGTTTGCTATTGTGGGCGGTAGGCGCGACTTGTGTTAAACCATTGCTCGGTAATTGTTGTCCACGATTAGGCATCTTGGTTGTAAAGCGTCAATGTACGGAGAATCAATAGAGACGTCGTAATATTTGCAGGTATTATTTTATGGGCACAAATATCTTGGCACTTACGTCGATGCAAGCTGCAAGTGCCGATTTAACGGCGCAGGCCTTGACCCATAATTCGGATCATGATCACTTTCTCCTGCCGCTCTTGTCATTTGTTTGCGCTGGAAAGTGAGCGCGTGTCCTTCGAAGACCACCATACACTACCAATCACTACCGTCTCTTTCAGGAAACGGAGGTCGCAAGAAATCGAACTGGGAGATTCCTTTTCGACGATTTGTTCGGTATCGACGTGACCGGAGGTTTCGATAACGACGATTCGGAGCAATTTAAGAATTGCACTTGTGGTAAGATCTGGCTCACAACTTACAACCGGCTTTAGCCTGGCAGCTCATACAAGTTGTCCCTGCGATTCTTTCAAATCCGTTACAACTATTTAGACATTTCTAAAAGTTGTACGTTTAGATTGTAGAAGATTCGTGCGGGTTTTTCGGGTCGTTGAGTAGGTTAACGTTATATAGCCGATGACAAACGGATGATGTCGGTTTTAGAATGTGGTCTGACAAATCAGGAGAATCGAATCGTCGGTGGTCGGCCAACAGCTCCCAATCGATACCCATGGGTCGCTCGTTTAGTGTACGACGGACGCTTTCATTGCGGAGCGAGCCTCGTCAATAACGACTATGTAATTACCGCTGCTCACTGTGTGCGCAGGTAAGCCTTTCACTTGATTAATCGAGAAAATACGTGTTTCGCAGAATAAGGGAACGATTTTACCGATAGTACAGAAAGCTGCAACTTCTAATACAACGGACACGCGAATATAACTTCGAAAGACGATTTCCGGTCAAATTTCAGGTTAAAGCGATCGAAAATACGCGTAGTCCTGGGTGATTATGATCAGTACGTGAACACCGATGGAGTTGCCGTGATGAGAGCAGTCAGCACAGTGATACGTCATCGGAATTTTGACATGAACTCATATAACCACGATGTCGCTCTCCTGAAGCTTCGTAAATCTGTAAAATTTTCGAAAAACATAAGACCAGTTTGCTTACCGCAACCAGGTAACAATTTACTTGTATCAAAAACATTCAATTTCGTAGTCCTATATGTTATATTTCCACAATATTCCTATTGAATCATGCCATTTCATGATCAGCATTGAATTTATATACATTGAATTATACAAAGTAATTAAATGATACTTACTCTTAAGAACCTCAGTCCAAACTATTTTCGCATACTGTAAAAAATATAAATGTATAAGCTCACTTTCATCGCACTAATAGCAACCGATCCTGCTGGCAAAGAAGGAACTGTTGTTGGTTGGGGACGAACAACAGAAGGCGGCATGCTACCAGCCAAGGTCCACGAAGTACAAGTGCCAATTCTGAGTCTAACGCAATGTCGTAAAATGAAATATCGTGCCAATCGGATCACTAACAACATGCTTTGTGCCGGTCGAGGTACACAGGATTCTTGCCAGGGTGACAGTGGTGGTCCGCTTTTGGTCCAAGAAGGCGACAAACTTGAGATTGCCGGTAAATATCTGCATCTTATCTACTAACGTGACAACGTAAGATATAATCGGAGACCTGCAAATTTCAAAGAAATTTTTGTTGCAGGAATAGTGTCATGGGGCGTCGGTTGCGGAAGACCTGGGTATCCAGGAGTTTATACAAGAGTATCTCGATATTTAAACTGGATAAACACCAACATGAAAGAAGGCTGCCTATGTTCAGGTTGAATGATTTACTAACGATCAAAGGACTCCGGTGCATGTGCAACGTTCTGTCTGTTAAGCGGATTGGCTGACAGTGTGCGAAATGTGAAGATATGAACAATTTTGAAAATGCGATAAGACCAGGTACATTTTCATGCCAAATTCCTTGTAACGCCATAAATCGTTGACATTTATACAGTTCCTTGATTAAAGACATCGATTAATACTGTTAGGAATAGTCAGTATGCGTACGAACGTACGAATGCCATGTGAACGACAGAGTATTATACAGTGATAGTTATTTTGTAATCGAAATACGATTGCACGCAGCGAAAGTACGATTAGTTCACTCTGTATATAGGTTGATACTCACCGTTGCGTCGTTGACAGCGTGCATAACGGTTGAACGTTCATGGAATAATTACGAAACCATAACGGTTTACAGCCGAACCCCAGTAACACTAGTATCCAGGCATGCCATAATATTTTATAACTATTGTATAAACGCCTTTCTATTTTCTAGTGATAAGTAGCATGACGATGAAACATAGTACTAGTAGTAGCGTGAAACGTCCTTCTATTGTTTAACGATAAATAGTATATAACATCAGCAGACGTTTTGACTAATAATTGATAATACACCTGTTAATGCTTTACTAAAGCTCACTCGACTGTGAGTAATAATGGAAAATAATTGTTATCTACACTGTGTCGTGTCGTTAATGAAATATTTATTTATGATCGTTGTTGTTTGATCACTTTTGTGCTTTATAAAAATCGTTATTATTGACTAAATAATTTCGTTAAATATATCTTTAGTTATTGTGACCGGCGTAAAGTTTGACATTAAACGTGTGAAGAAAAATATAAAAGCGCCTTCTTATTTTTCATGTATCTATCCATGCGTAGCGATATTTCTTTTCGAAGACTATTGCTAACGGTTATCACCGAACATTTTCGTGAAAAGCTGCGGCCTCAGAATATACATTCGATATTGTCGGTGAGATCACCTTCATTATTCCGTTCTTGCCCTCGCATACTCTCTCCACAGTTTAAAATCAAACTGGTTGACGAGCTGTCGTTAGTTCGAATCACTGGTAGTTTAAATTCCTGAAGAACGGTACCGGATGACATGCAACGTTCGAGTGTTCATATAATAAGGCGGAGATAAGCAGGTAGAAGCGACCCGCTCGAAGACGGTCCATTGAAATCTGCATAATGCATTCCATCGACTAATTTTTGGGTGTGCCACGCGGTACACTCGTAAAGAGACGAATGTATTGAAATTCGTTTCTCCACGAATTCGATCGTAAAAAATGTGTCATCCGTTGAAGACGTCATATAATGCAACGTCAAATACGCATACATAATGGCACGTTTCCTTTCGCCCAGCCTACAAACGTTGCCGTCGCGTCTCGAAAGGCGTTCATTCGATTTTAATACGCCGTCAAGCCAAGTTTTTCACGGTTAAATTTGAACCGCTCGCTGCACCGAAAAAACAAGTGGTTTCAGGATACCTGCGGGCACGTCGTTGACCTGATAGCCGGTAAATAACAGTGATCCCTGATTCGTCCATGAACGTGAACGTGAACGTGAACGTGAACTGGTCAGATACTGTCCAGTTTACGGCCAGCCAGCTTCTGCCCTCCTTCCCTTCTAGAATAGCAATTACCTCTTCGACCTCAGTCTTCTTCAGTCGCCGTGAGACGCCTGCGATAGTAGCTCCCAAGTCAGGGACATGTCCGTGACTCGTTCCTGATGGTGCCCGTGCGGCGACTTCTCGCTCGAAGAGGTATTACCTGATCACGTCATCCGAAAAATCGTGCGGAATTTACGGTGCAACTTTCGGGGTGGAAACTTCGTCGTCGACCGAACGCTCACGATGAAGGCCCTCTACTATCTTGCGCTTCTGATTCTTCTTGCGCTTCTGCCGCGGCAATGTCAGGTGAGGGCAATCATTATCGCTAACGTGCATGAAATTTCTGTTTAGCACGGCACGAGCTAATCGGTGAAACAATGCGCGATTTATCGCGAATGTCACGCTGAATTAGCACGCTGCAAGTCTAAAAGTGAATGTGAATGGGAGTAAATTTAGTGTCACGTGCACTGAAAGCAACGATACGTGAACCAAATTAATGCGTTCGGATGCTTGAAATGTGACGATTGGCTGATTACAGGCAAGACAGTTTGCTGAGAAAGTGAAGAACTTCTTCGGTCTTTTTGGGAACAAACCACCGTATTCGAACGACTCACCGGCACCATGCTATTGTAGTTAGTATCATAAAGTTACTTTCATACTGTGTACTTATTTAGCACAACTAATTTTCGAACCTTAATTCGCCATTCGTGGTTGTCCATTGTCAGTGTTTACGATGACAGACATATTTGTAAATGTCTGTGATGTGATTTAGCTTGCGGACAGCGAAACGAGGAAGGCCGCATCGTTGGTGGTCAAACGACCCGCATGAACGAATTTCCGTGGATGGCGAGGCTCTCCTATCTGAACAAGTTTTATTGCGGGGGAACTTTAATAAACGATCGTTACGTCCTAACCGCAGCTCATTGCGTTAAAGGGTAAGCAAGAGTGTATCAATGTGATTCGATGCAAAACTAGCAGTGACATCGATACCTACACGACTTTCAAAGTGACAAAGAAAAAAGGCTAATCATAATAATTTTATTTGAAAGTGATGAACTATTTCAATCGAGCCACTTATCTGACATCACAGTTCTATCTGTCCAGCGGTGTCGATCAGTTTCTCTAGTCTTTTTTTCAGATTTATGTGGTTCATGATAAAAGTTACTTTCGGAGAGCACGACAGATGTCTTGAGAAGGCGGCCGAGACACGATACGTGGTCAGAGTGATGACCGGAGAATTTAGCTTCCTGAATTTCGACAATGACATCGCTCTTCTGCGTCTGAACGAACGAGTGCCGATGGGCGACACAATCAGACCTATATGCCTACCATCGACGAAAGGTATGTCCGCAGGAGGAGCGCGCGAACAAATATATTTGCATCGGTTCGTGACGAACCACATTTATCCCGGCAACGGTGTACCGTTCGAAGATCGAGCATTGCATATGATAGCGCGACCCGGTTGATCGTCGCATCTCCTGTTGCGCGTGCCAATTGCATTATTGCGATGCGCAATAAATTAGTCAATATACGGGCTAAGCGTACGTACGGGTGCGGGATAGGACCGCCTTATACAGGACCATATTGCATTAACACCCGCAACATGATTGCGCCGCAAACGACGATTTCTTCATGTACCGCAGAGTCCGATGTATTTCCGACTTCGTCGCGTCGCCTCTTCAAAACAAATTTCATAAATGGATACGATTTATAGGAGGTTTTATAACTTCCTTATATTTTTGTTTGACGCATAAACAATGCAATAATTACAGATAACGAGTACGTCGGAACAAAAGCAATTGCGTCAGGATGGGGCACGCTGCGCGAGGACGGGAAGCCTTCTTGTGTTCTTCAACAAGTCGACGTGCCAGTGATGAGTCTCCGGGAGTGTCGCAACACCAGTTACAGTCCCCGAATGATATCCGACAACATGATGTGTGCCGGATACGCGGACGGGAAGAAGGACTCGTGTCAGGTAGTCGACGATTTCAGCCTCGCTAATGAGAGATAGTTTCAGGCCGGCAAATACGCTCAATCACTATCGTTTAGCGTGAATAATCGAAAAGAGGAGGCGTTGTCGATCGAGGTTATTCGGACGGCGCAAATGTTGCTTGTTTGCGTTGCAGGGGGACAGTGGTGGACCGTTGATTGCCGAACGGGACGATCAGAGATACGAGCTCATTGGCATAGTGTCCTGGGGTAACGGATGCGCACGGCCAGGATATCCCGGCGTTTATACCAGAGTTACGCGCTACATGGATTGGATACTGTCGAACTCCAAAGAGGGATGCTTCTGCGAGAATAATTAAGTCAAAATCATAGCTTTCGATGCACCGAACGAGACGAATTGTGATTGCCAGCTGAAGTGCGGGCAGAAGAAGGCACACGCTCTGTTTGTTACACTCGTCTCATGTAATGTTTTCTTCCGTGCGCGTCTAGGGTACTGTAATTTTGTATGTAACTTATTACAATATTTAGGGTAGGTTAAATGAATTTAATCATTAATACACTTATTGTTATCGTTATAATATTTAAATTTCAAGGCAAATGATTATGAAGTCGATGTTGCGTATGTTCATATGCTAAATGCAAACTTCGCCATTAGGTCCAATTGCGTATGACAATTCTGCGACTTGCTCAAGTATACGTAGCAGAACAACCTAGATATTGACGAGATTACATTGTCACTGTTCGTATAAATGAAATCGATTGAAATACTCTCTCCCTCTCTTTCTCTCAACAGAGTTATTAATAAAGATTAACAGAAATTTATACATCCCCAGCTTCTTATCACAATGACTATATATAACTAATCTGGCAGCGCATATCTTTCTCAAGATACTCAAACTCGTCGTGCAAAATTTCTGTCGACACTTGCAACGCCGCTGATCATATCGGAGAAATTTCACATGCCTGCGGACGACACCTTCTGCGCACGTTGTTTGCCGTGCTTGGTACCGCATAACGGGACTATCTGACCGGTTGCTGACCGCGTTAGAGGCCTGAATGAAATGGACAAAAATAAAACGTCTCCCGGCGTCACGAAACACGAAGTCCGCTCTTGGGCATCCATTCGAAACGTTGTGAACGCTCTCGAGAGATAATCTCGAGAGGACCCGAGATGCGGGCCCCGACGATCCCGCTATGTGGGACTGACGCGATCGTTTAGCTGGGACGCCAGTACGTCTTTGACTACCGACAGAAAAGTCATGAGGTTACAGGACTACGTCAAGTATCTCCTCTGCGCGTTTGTTGTCGTACAAACAGCTGTGAATTGTGATAATTCCGCTACAGTTTTACCGGTAAGCAATTGTACGATTTTGTTTTAATATATTATTTGCGTTCTCGATTCGCTAAGATTCCATTTTTTTTAAGAAGGTAATGAGAATGTGTTTCAAATTTGTACGTGTATCCTTGAGCACTGGCGGTATGATGTCGGATTATTAATGTTAAACAGATTAAAGTCGAATGTCATGTAAGAAGAATGTATATGTTGCCTTAGATTGACAGCCGGAACAACGCGAGACAAGCTCGGGGCATTTTGGACTTGCTGTTCGGAAGATTCAGAACCTGCGGAGGATGCCGTAAGTGACTTCAGCGCTTCTGTATTACGTAGCGTAATATGCAAGATTAACCGTAATTTTTTGTTTCAGTTTGTGGGAGAACCAATCGAGGTGGTGCACGCTTACTTGGTGGCGAGTACACAGAATCACACGAGTTCCCATGGCTGGCAAATATACATGTAAAATCACAGCTACTCGTCAGCGGTGTCCTAATTAATGATCGTTATGTGTTGACCGCAGCAAGCCAACTGATAGGGTAAGGCGACCCTTATCAAGCTGCACAAAACCAATATGCCACTGTAACACATAAAACACTCGTCACATTTCCATTCTCGCAACAGTGCAACGGCACCGGAAATAAAAGTGTCCCTGGGAGAACATGACAGATGCACATTAGACGTCTCATCATTGAACGTCAGCGTTGAATCCGTCTTCCCATATCCCGAATACAGTCCAGAAACTGAAGCTCACGATCTTGCTCTGATTCGCCTGAGTCGGCCGGTGTCGTTCGAGAAGAGAATATCGCCCGTGTGCCTGCCGAATCCTGGTTCGTACTCATGCACCATGTGCATACAAACTTAAACTGAATCGCATTAACATTTCTTCTTTTGCAAGAAATCAATATGAAACGACTTTACCTTAGGCTCGAGTTATCTCGGACAAGTTGGGACAGTGGTGGGCTGGATTGTGAGCAGAACTGCAGACAGCGGGGACAGTCGCACCTGTCGTCCACGAAAACTGGGTCTCCCCATATTAGGACGGAACGAGTGTGTCAAATCTGGTATTGACGCAATGAATTTCCAGGACGATTCTGGCTGCGCCGGCGTTGTCGGCGGCGTCTCGATGGTGTGCGAGGTAAACGAATATCAGTAACCAATTTCCATTCTCCTTTTACACATGTGTATTGCACTTTTCAGAACGACGTCGGAGCATCTGTACAATATCGATCGTACTCTGGGATCTACGACCTCGTTGGTAGGTTACGGCGTCTAACGTTTTGCCACTCATATATGTTTTCTATGAATTACATTATTGCATTGCTGTAATAGGAATCTTGTCGGCCGCAAATAAATGCGACAACACCAATCATGTGGCACTGTTTACAAGAGTGGGTCAACATCTTGATTGGATACTACAGCACACGAAGGACGCTTGCTATTGCACGAAATGATATTCCAAAGATAATAATTCCTATAAGTTAATCGTTCACTGTTACTGCACGGTTATTGCGTATATCTATTATCCTACATTAATTTAAAATAAAATCGTGAAGAAAAATGTGGACATTGTTGCCATCTGTATTTGTTCTTAGGGCTCACTGTGTGAGCCCATTGTGTTTATCAATTTTACTTGTGATTTCTAACTTGTTTTACTGATGCACGAGTACAATGAGCGATCCGGGTCACCGGAAATGTTTAAGTATTCCATGCTGACGATAGCGGGAAAAACGATGAGTCGCGTAATGACCATTAAAAATATCGTTTAACGGAGCGTTGCTGAAAAAAGAATTGTCTAGTGTGTAGTAGGTGGCAGAAACGTTTAGTGCATGGAGGTCTTTGGAAAGTATGCGCTCGCTTTATCTGTAGCAAGAATGCACCATCCTTAGAAGCATCCATGCATTTCTCCGTGGTATATATTGTTTTGTGTCTTCAACTAACTGGACAAGCTTTCATATTCCCATTTGATCTTCGTTTGAAGAGACAGACGGATGTTTCATACGGAAGTCCAGCCTACAAACACTGCGGTAAGAAACTCAGTTTAAAGTGCACTCACAGATACAAGGTACAATTACATTTATTACAATTATTATATTATAAGAGATTGTTGACGTACATTATTTTACGGTAGAATGTGGCAGAAGAAATGCGTTCATGCGTGACAAGTATCGTATAATCGGTGGACAGGAGGTGACAGAGAATGAATTTCCTTGGATGGCAGTCATATTTGGAAATCAGTCACAATTAGTTTGCAGCGGTACAATTATAAATGATCGATATGTATTGACAGCAGCTCATTGTCTTGTTCTGGGGTATGACAGCCCAATAACAATAACATAAGCTTATTGTTAGCAACATGGCTCTGCTAACAAAATGAATTCTTTCATCAAAATGTTAAATCATCCTTATTATACATTTCCGACAGTTTCAGAAAAGAAGAATTGAAAGTGACAGTGGGAGAACACGATTTGTGCACGCTGGACTCTCGTACCGTAATATTCTCCATCGAAAAACTAATTCCCCATCCAAAATATGACGACAGAACAAAGTTTGCCGATATTATGCTGATACGCTTAAATATGAGGATCACTTTTAATGCCTTTATCAGGCCGATATGTTTACCCGAAATCGGTACTACATTGCGTAGGTGGTTTTTTTCACTAAACAAATGACTTATACCCTATTGATCTCTTATCTTATAGGAAGAGGCTGGGATACCGCTGTACAGTTCAATGATCAGAAGGTATCTGTACTAGGATGGGGCTATGCGAATATACCCGGAGAAGTATGCATCTTGCGCATTGCCGATTTGACATTGTACAGCCGTTCAAAATGTCCTGCAAAATCATCGACTTTACTTTGCGCGGGATACAAATTAGCTGAACGCGGTGCTTGTCAGGTATTGTGTCGAGTTGTTCCAAGAGCGTGGGAGATTTCAACTGTAAATAACAATATTTTTATGTTGTGTCAAATGAATGTTGTTGGACGACAAGAACAATGCGTGAAATGTCCCGATTTAATACTTGTAAAAGTGATAACAAAAGGATTTGCCGCTGGGTGCTTTTGCGGGCTTGCCTAATCAAAGACTGTTGGGTCAAAGGAACTGCAGTCACGAAACAAATCGAATAATTCACAACGAAATGTTTCAAAGTTTGCCGTTCCATCTGAGTTAATATCAGCGAAAACAATGTACCCAATCAAAATATTATAATTTTGAATTATTAAGTAACTCTAACTGCCTGGATTTTCACACACTTTTTTGTCGTCCCTAAATTCATTGGGAGACCAACCAGTATATTCGATTTAAAGTTTAATAATGTCCATATAGTGCAAGAGATTTTTTAAATTTAGGGAGATAGCGGAGGTCCACTTCAAATGATGAATTATAAGGGAAAATTTGAAATAATAGGTGAGTAATCTTTTGCTGATTAAGTAGATATTTTATGAAATAAGAGATACGGTATACTCATCAAATGATGTCATAGGAATTGTTTCCAGTGGAATCGGTTGCGGTGACGTTACTTACCCTGGCTTCTACACAAACGTGGCATATATGATGCCATGGATAAAGGAAATTACTACCAAAGATTCAATGTATTGTTGGCGCTAATATGACGTGAGCACATAAAAATACATGTAATGAAAACGAATACTATAATTCAGAAAAATATCGGAATTCATATAACTTCTTCTGCGAAAGAAGTCTGCCTTGTTTTTCTTCAGAAATAATAAATCGTCACTATTTAAAAAAAATTCAACAAGCAATATGATCCTGAAAAATACCTATGCATCATTCGGTTGGGCATAGGAGTTGCCAAGCAACAGCTATTCTTAATTAATCTGTTATCTTAATTATAAAATGTTCCTTACACACTTGCATTTGATTGAGAGGCAAAGTACCTTTAACGATAAAGTAAATCTCCGATCCGCCTTCTTCAATTTCAACGCAGTATACTGGGGTTCTGCCTACGCACGTGGAACTGTAGGAGTAAAGATAAAATGAATGATCGGTGATTTGGATTTATCATGAACGCAAGGTAGTTATAGATTGGCGCATACGTAGAATTTCAGTCAATCTTTGCGTGTGCACGCAGTAGTCGAACAAGGTGCACTTGCAGGAAGAGAACCTGTCCATTATGTGGTATTGTGTTACATGGGCCGCAATCGGAGTACTTCTAACTCTAGATGTTCGTTGAGAGTAATTACGTGAAAATTGGAGTAGAGAATTAATTGAGCCAACTAAGAGATGTTCTAAGACTTAAAACTTTTGACCGTTCTTGAATAATCGCTATGTGATTATTTTCAGGGAGTTTCTCGAGCATCAGGAATTGGCCTTGATTGCGGTAACGAATGTCTGGCATCATGCAAATGAATACAGAACACGACACACACACATACATACACACACAGAGTACTCATCGGTAAAGATTGGAAAAAAGAAACGCTATAACTGCGAAACCCTGTACAAGTAAAACTAAAAAGAAAAAGACAAAGAATACAAAACAACAGCGGTAAATGCGAGTAGTCACATTCTCACAGTCCTTTATCATTCATTACTCTTTTCATACGCAATGAATACCGATGGCATAGACTATTCTATTATTTTCATTTCGTATAACGAACTATTGATTATAGAATGCGGCTTATCCAATGACGGGTTTAATCGTATTGTCGGAGGACAGGTCAGTAGACCCCATAGGTACCCTTGGGTCGTAGAAATGCTCGCCTTCGGAAAGTTCCATTGTGCAGGGTTCATAATTACTGATCAATACATCCTAACTGCAGGTCACTGCTTAAGAGGGTATTTAACATTCGTTGCAATCATGTTTCATCTATGGGTTCCATGTCTTTCTAATTCCCTTATGTTTATTTGCGCAGGTTAAATGCACAGGACATAATCGTCGTACTGGGCGTATACGACATCGCCAAGCCTGGTGAAGGTATTCAAGCAGTGCTTGAGAAACTGATATTACACCAAGAGTTCGAGAGTCACGGAATTGCAGAGAACAATGACATCGCGTTGCTGAAACTGAAATATCGAATAAAATTCGGTCCAAACATTAGGCCTATTTGCCTCCCGCCACCAAGTAAGACAGCGTAGAAGTTGAAAATGAGATAAATATGTATAGAAACTTATTGATTTAAATACTATATATGAAACGTTACTTGTAGCAACGGACTACACGGGCTTTAGAGCTACTGTTGCGGGATGGGGTCGCATTTCAGAACATGGTGCTTTATCGAATGTTCTAAGGGAGACCACAATGACGGTCCTACCCCAAAAAACATGCCTGAACACTGAGCTGGGTAATCAACTGACAGACTCAATGATGTGTGCCAGTGGCGATAACACCGATACGTGCAAGGTAACTCAATAGCTGACATTCTTGTGGTGTAAAATGAATTGTCATTAAATTATAGGGAGACAGTGGAGGACCTCTTATGGGCCGAAGGAGGGATTTGAAGTTCGAAGCCATTGGTAAGATTTCATCGGTAACAGTTTTAACTACAACGATTCATTATACATGCACGTATGTACAGCGTGCGGTTGAATGACATGTACAACCGCGCACGAGGTGATTCCTTATGAAGAAATAAGAACAAAATATGGAATAAGAACTTTCCATCTAACAACCTTTTATTTTATCAATTACAAAATTACTTACTTAATAGCTGTGCCCGTCTAATTATAGATGCATGAACTTTCGGTAACATGATTTTATTTTTCAAGTCTTCAAAAGCGTGATGAATATTTTATAATTGGTCCCGTAACAGCATACGTACGCATCGGATTTTCAAACTCGATTTTCCCGAAAACTGAGCCTTAAATGAAAATACTTTATACCATATTTTGTTCTTATTTCTCCATAAGGAATCGCCTCGTGCCCGGCTATACATGTTATTCAGCCGCACCTTGTATACATGGCTTAATAACATATTGACATGATAGGATGTAATATAAATAGCGATCGAAGATAACTTTAGCAGTGTTATCGTTGAAGTAAATACTTGAATTGTAGAATAAGAAATCTCGTAAACCGGTGCATCATTATATGTTATGTTTTTACGTATGTTTGCAATGCAGGAATCGTATCCTGGGGTATAGGCTGTGACCGGAGGCATCTGCCCGGTGTGTATACGAGAATTCAATTCTTCCTAGACTGGATACATCAGAATACTGCGGACGCAATGTATTGTAACAAATAATAGTGTGATTACACCTTATGAAGTTAAATAAATAGCAAAACCTGGCTTACTCACCAGTAGGCCTTTAATCCAATCATGTAGAAACATTTTGGTTAATAAATAAGAGGCGACAAAACGATCACACGTTAATACACGCAAGTTTATAATATACTGTTCTTGTTATGAAGAAAAACAATACAGAACAAGTATAAAGAATTGCTATTACTTGCAACATCTTAGTAGCATAATAATTTGAATGTATAGTCATAGAGGAACCCGTATGCGAAATATCTAAACGAATGTAACCGTACGAGCGGCGTTCCGTACCAGCTTGTTAATTTGTTCGGATCGTCTGTGGAGATGCGGCGCTCCTACCGTCGTAGTGACGGCGGATACTCAGGTGGTTACAACCCTCTCCTACTGCGAAGTGGAAATGTTTAGGACTGGACACGAGAAAGCAGCTATCGCAAAAACAGTAAGATAGGAGCTATTCGTGTAACTGAATATAAAATTATATTCTGCTGAAGCGTGTACAGTGATTTATACAGTCAGTCTCAGAAAGATTCAGACACTTAATATCTCTTATCTCCGTATATAATATACATGCGGTGATATGCTGCACGATATTGTGCGCAGTTATATACCGAGATACGAGATATTTAAGTGTCCGAATTTATATATGTATTTATCGCCCACGCGTCATTGTCGACTCGTAAAACGCTAATTATAAAGTGAATTTGTCATCTGGACAATGCGGTAGCGACGCAATAGAACCATCTGCTCTGAAACAAAACAAACAAGATCGAATTCTAAAACATTGAAATTGAAGGATTATCATTGTTACATAATACACACTTTTCTAATTCTGAATAAAATTAATATTTTGATGCCATACTGCATACTCTATTCTGATGTTATGCAGAATCTGATATGTGCACAAGTAATAGGCAATTAACGGATATAAATATTTCGTGAATTAAGAAAAATAAACGTGCACTTAGCATTTTATTGGTAAAAATTGACAAATAATTTACATAGATTATCGACGCCTATTTATATATGAATCAGTTAACGTCTTCGGTTTGTGTGTTCGATAACCGATAGTTGCAATTATTAGGTGACATGTTTCAACGTTTGTAGTACCATGCCATAAAGATGCGCTCATAACAAAGCAAGCCTGTTCACCGACTATAGTATTACATATAAAAAGATAAATCACTCAGTATACATTCATTTTTCATGTAACATTTATACTAATACTGAATGTACCAGTTTCTTGCAATATATATTATACACATAATTAATTAACCCGCAGAGGTGAAGCTCATGTGAAAGAACATAAACGCGAGCGTTATGTATAAATTTTGCGTATTCCGCACATAAAAAACTAAATGTACACGCAAAGCCTTATGAATAAGTAAATTTTACGTTAAGAACAATATTCCGAGAGATCGTATGCACATAAATATTTGTTATACATATATGATACAAACAACCCGATAGCGTATTCAATGCTGAAACTTTTGAGACCACTTCTGCATTGTAACCAGTTATAAGTGGACGGCATTATTCCTGGAAAATCACTTCATTGTAATTCGAACTATTACTCGATTAGGATAAAGTATATGAGATCACTGGTTGGTTTCGATGGTTGGGATACTAACAAGTACCAAAATGTGTATGTAACTATATGTAAATTCTTCAGTCAACTATGCAAATATGTATACAGTGTCTATGAGGCGTATGTCTAATTGTTTATGCGTCAGCAAGAACTCAGATATGCTGAACTCACTGCTTAATAATTATTGAATAAAGAAGGAATATTCATTTAATTTGTTAGTGATATCACATTTATGGCAATAATGGAAATATCCTTTCATACGACTATATGATGACATGGTAAGAAATCCAATACGTGTTAATAATTTATTTTAATTAGTTATAAAATTGAAACACATAATAAAACCGTGTTTAAATACAAAATGTGTAATACCTGAAATGCTATCTTACAGACACTGCATTGAAATATTTGACATACTAGTCACATTAATATATGACATGAGTAACATTTGCATTACATTGGGAAGTTACAGCCTCTTCGAGTGTGCAGTCAAGCTTACGATAGCTAGCCGTACTTGGGCGTCGTCTATTGCGACTGCTTCTTGATCTTCGCCCTTCCAGTACAATGGCCAATACCTGCAGCATTATATGTAGTTACAATTGTTGTCCCAAGATGATGTCGTTATGCACCTTACCACTTACCTTCTGCTTATTATGATAGCCAACATATCCGGCGATGCAAACCAGAGAAATTATAGTGAAGTACGTGAAAAAATGGGAATCTTCCTCATTTCTTATGCTGTGATAATGTGGTAAGGGCTCTCTTTGCTCAGAAGGCTCAAGTCTATTTTGACTTTGAATAGCTTTTAAAAAATGAGCATATTAAAGTTACCTCATTGCAGTATAGCTTATACATAAAGTAATTTATTGCAAACTGAATACCACAGCAGATATTTTGAATTTGAAAGTACAGGCAAACGTTTTTTTGAGTGAAACTTTAACATAGAAAATTACAGTAAACTATTGTCAAACAAACTTCTGACTATCAAGTAATCTACTAAACAGCCCCACTTTTGCTTGTTGCATTGTCAACTGATGTAATATTTACATTTACATAAGCATTTTTTATTAATTTTAACTTCAAAATAACTACGCTGGTACTTTGTTATAAATGCATCACTCTCTATTTTTTATTTCACAGTATTTATAGAGTATATTCAATATAAAACTTACCTATATCAGCTGTTGGTTCAGACATATCATCTAAATATAAAAGATACAGTTAGAAAAAAGCATCTTTGCAATAACGCATAAAAAAATAAAAAATAATAATTCTGAGAATCATTACCAGAACCCATTGGATCTTCTGCACTATGATTTTTTTCTTCCAAATTATTATCAACTTCATGTTCTTGAGTGTTTTCAGATATTGTAGTATATGCAATTTCAGGTTTTGAAGGTGGTGGTTTTACTGTTTCATCAGTATTGGTCCCAGAATTATTTATTACTACTTGTGGTACACGGTCTTTATTTGGTATATTAGCAGGTTTAGATTCTGTAACGACATGGTTGCTTAGAGAACCTGCCACAGTAACAGATTTACCAGTAGCTAATTTCTTCTGATTGGAAGAACTTGCAACTTCTTTAGGCTCTTCTGAAGTAATCGTAACTTTATCAGTGGCTTCTTGCACAGGTGGTGGTTGCTGTTGTTTTTCTCGTTGTACTGGTTGCTCAACTGGCAAATCCTTTATATGCGGCGCTTCATTCATTGTACTATGATTGTCACCTGACACCATGTTTGCTTTTATCAACACTGAATCATTTGACTTAGGCAATTTTATATTCTGTTTGATATGTTGCTCAGCATCGGTAAACCATGCCAATAGTCCACATAGTTGATTCAAAGTATGAGTAATATCGAAGCATATAGGAACACAGGCATCAATATTGAAGTCCGTCATAAACAATGATATTGAAGTTTTTGTTTTATTATAAGCTGGAGTAAGACCTTTTAACTTCTCACACAAGGTAATTTCCATGTCACTGCTATATCCGTTAGTTGACACTGGCAATGCGCTAATGTTACTTAGTATGTTTGACATAGGAGTAGACTGAATCACATTGTGATTAGAATAGTTACAAATTTTATAGAACATATCATAAACTTCCAAACATAGAAAGGTGTCTTTAGATGATAGAGATAGTTTTATGCCATTGGTGGTGGGATAAGTGATATTCTCACAGACTTTTGCAAAAGTCCATGGTAAGTTCTCGACTTTGCATGACAAGTTTTCATCCTGTCTCATAGTCTTTAGAATACTCATTTCTTGTTGTTGTGCTGGAGCGCTTGACACTTCGATCAAGCAGAGCAAGAAAATCAAGAAACTAAAAGAGCAGATCGAATGAACGATGCCCCGTTCCATTATTTTGTTCTGTATCAAAACTAAATGTCTTTATCGAACAGAAATGTACATGCGAATGCATGTATGTACAGTATAAATATATTCTTTACGCGCTCATCCTTTTGGGAGTCATTATTTAACAGATTGGTTTGGGTACTGTAACGATCATTTTTGTATTCAGCCGTAGTGCCACTTCTTCGCAGAAATGACAGGTTAATCCGAAAAACGTTTCACGAACACCGGGTTAGATAGTACTATCGACTGTGCAACATGACCTTTGCCGTCACTGGCCGTCACATTTGCTGCTTGTCCAACGAAAACTCAGTCGTACCAACAGTATTGCTTAACAATCACTTGAGATATCTAAAAAACTAGTTCATGTCAATACCAACTGATGGTGTTCCAAGTAACGTGGGTGTATAGTTAGCAGACGACTATCATAGTTTTCGGCTATTTTGGTCTCAATCGTTTAGGACTAGTTTACGCAAGTTTACGCAATCGTTTTCAGAGTTTACGAAATCGTAGTTTGCCCGTAATTAACAATTTTAATATCTAGTAATTATCGTCTGCTACCGCGCAGCGCCACCGTGGCCGAGGAGCGAAGCTGACCAGATGCAGAACGTGAAAAAATAATTTTGACGTATCTCGTGTGTAACGGTCTTAGGGCCGGTTTCACCTAGCAACTGATAAATCTCTAAATAGTTATTCGGCCAATAAAATTTATTTGTCAGTTAACGAGAGTGTCGAGACCAATCATTTTGTCGAATAAGCGCTAACTGAAGTTGGTGAAACAAAAAACATCGATTTTAACCGACAAATAACTTTATTCTACGAATAACCACTTATTCGTCGTTGGTGAAATCGGCCCTCAATCGTTTACGAATAGTTTTCGCAAGCTGCTGTATCGATTTCGGAATTTACGAAATCGTATTTTGGCCGTAATTAACAATTTCGGGAATCGGGTAATGTAGATCTTGCAAGCGCCTCCAGTGGCCGAAAGGAGAAGCTGACCAGATGCAAACTCTGGCGAAATAATTTTGACGTATCTCGTGTGTAACGGTCTCAATCGTTTACGAATAGTTTTCGCAAGCTACTGTATCGAGTTCAGAGTTTGCGAAATCGTAATTTGCCCGTAATTAACAATTTCAGAATCGGTTATCGTGCAGTGTTGATTTGCTCGCAAGCGCCGCCGTTGGCCGAAGGGAGAAGCTGACCAGATGTATACCCTGACCAAGTAGTTTTGACTTTTGACGTATCTCACGTCATCCATCGACAAGTATAAAAGAAAAATATTGTATCGTGGAATTGAGCGATGGGTTGCAAGTGATTCCAAACTGTTGGTTAAATGCCAACAAAAGTGTAAGCAAATGGCCAGGCCATGTCAAGTCGCTGAACAAATTAGAGAAATTAATAATTTCCGAGGCTTTACCTCAAACCTCGTGAGAGGAGTGTGCAGTTATTAGCGTTGCTTTGGGTCGACAGGTATGTATAATAGTGGATATTATTAAGCTCCGTATAATTAGCACCCCATCCTCAACCGATATGAGTTTTAATACTTGCAATCGTTTGAAGGTCGTTTGATAGTGTTTGATAGTCCAAAATAAACGTTTGATAGTTAACCGTTTATTTATAATTAAAGAACCAAATTTCTAGGGGAATTTTTTGTATAGTTAGCACCCCCATGGTCGCAAATTTAATTTTTATCGATACCAATTGATGTAAAATCGTTTGATAGTGATTGATAGTGGGATATAAACGTTTGATAGTCCAGTGCAGACGTTTGATAGTTAATCGTTTATTCATAATTAAAGAAACAAATGTCTAGGGGAATTTTTGTCGAACTTCACACACGCGAGTGGAACACTCTGAGGCCTGCGAATTCAGTCGAGCAACACTGATTTTAAAGACCGGCGAGGATTCGCAAAGTTGCTGCAAGAAACGGCCAGGGTGGCAAAAGAAATAATGTACGCAGTTTTTTTACGGATATTGATTTTTCTTTACTACGAATACTGACGTAATTCTATAAAGTATTGAAAATTATTAAAATCCCGGATAAAAGGTAAGTAATTCTATTTGTAATCGTATAGTTTCAATGAAAATAAGTAAAAATGTTAAATTCTGTAACGATAATCGTTATTAGTTGTTGCTTGCAATTACAAAGAATTGTAGAAATACAGTTTATTTATCGCTACGAGTGCAATTTTGTTTAAAACGCATGTGAAGATGTTTACAAAACAGCGATGTGAAATAGCGTGTCAGTATATTATTCATCAACATTTTTTCACTTGAGCAAAATATAAGAGTTACGCCAGAATATATTAGCAGGTGCTCGCCCGACATTTTCCTGTGAAGAAGCCGCCATTGAAGAGACCGCCCCAGTATGTGGGCGGCTTCTTTTGACGCAGGAGTGGGGAAAGACCGGTCGAGGCAAGGATGAATTTGCGGCCACTGCTGCAAACAGGGCTTTACGACGACAGATACCTGTTGAATTTTAATCGTCCTTACCACACGCCTGTTTTAGGGATAAAGGATAGATGCAAGAAAGCTTATTATCATTATTATGATAATTAAAATCGTATAATACCTTCAATGAATGTGACTAAATCATTTGAACCCCTTGGCCACTACCTATGCAAACTGTACATGTCAAATCGAGGTTCAAAGGTCGCAATATACTCGACAAGTAACCAAAACATTACCCATTCCAGCCAAGTTAAGTCGCTCTTTGTCCTCGGAAATGCCGACACGAGAAAACGAGCGCAAAGAAATAAAACGAATAAACGGGAGCAGACATCCGAAAAAGTCAGTGTAGCTCGTTCGACACACCAAACCACCACCTTATATACATTTACTTCGCACTTTGGCCAAGAGCACATATATGCTCGAGTATGTTCTCCGGCGTGGAGCATGCGCATTCTGTCCTTCCATGTATATAAGATCTATGGACAAACGGACAAACCGAACAATATATCCAGTAACGTATACATTAGGCTTTATATATATTATATCTAAAAGTACTCATAGTTTGCTGACATCAAAGAAAAGCCAATAAGAACTACTAAAGAAAGGATAAAATATGTTAAAGAAAATATATTCTGCAATCAATGAAAGGCAGAGATTTTCTCATCGGGTTACATCGGAGTACTTAACCACAGGGCTAAATGGGCTACAGCCCCGGGGTGCAAGCCTTTCGGGGGCGACAAGCGGCGCTAGCCATCCCGAGTATTTTCTTACGAAAAGGGGCGCATTATTTTTAGTAGCCCACGGGCGCCGAATATCTTAGGACGGCCCTGTCGGGAGAATAGCCGAGCATGCAACATCATGAAATCAAAGACCAATCCCTTGTGTCCATTTGAACCGTCAACCAATGAACGGACTGTCCTGCCGTACTTAAACGCGTCAACGGATTCTGCGCAGTGATCCCAGAAGTGGCATCCTGCCGCACACAGAGAAGTAGTATGAGTGCATGTCCGTGAGAGCTACGAGCCAATCGAGTGGCGCGTAGCTCTCACGGACACGACGTATACTACTTCTCTCTCTTCCCCCACCGCGCATGCCGCATGCGGCAGGATGCCACTTCTGAGATCACTGATTCTACGTTCGTCAGTTCTGGTCAGTTCGGTGTGGTGTGTAGTGAGTGTTGGAGGTACACGAGCAAGTCGAAATCTGTGACCGTCTGCGATGTGACTTTCTGAGGAACCATTAATGAGTGAGTAATATTCGTGTCCCTCTGGTTACCTAATTATACCGCAGGACGATTGGTCCAAAAGGGTACGGGTGACTGCTTGTAATTCCATTGTTTTGAACTGATTCTCGATGAGCATAGTGACCGTAAGTCAAGTCTTCGGCCTTTACTTACGAGTGGCAATTTGTTACACACAACTGTTCGCATATTTATTTAGAGTAGGATAGGTTTCCTTTGCTCATTTCATAACTGCATCAACGTTTGGTGGGTCACGATCGTGATCAAAACGTCAATTCAATGGGTTAACGTAGTTTTCACTCAAGCTACAAAATTCGTAATTTTAATTAATGATGTTGTAAATGAATGTATTATTCTTTTTTTTTTTTCTATAATTATAACCAATTCCGCATTCGTATTCTCATTTAATTTTGAAGAGCAAACAAACGCTTCACGACGAGCTATACCTATTTTCAGAGGTATATATAAATGTTTCATTGATTTTATTGCAGCAATCTCTTGGAAAATAGGTCACTCGAGGGTTACAACAATATCTTAACTAATTTTAGAATAGGATGATTTCAGCAACAAAAGGTTTTACTTCTTTTGGTAACCGTGTTCATTATTTAAGGCTTGAATTCATCTATGTTCTCAGGTGTTGCATGTAAAGCTAGTCAGTCAGTCAGTATGTTTAGTAGTTATAATTTTACATAAAAAATTGAATAATCTCGTTCACAAAAATATCGGTGGAGATGACGTATAGTAGATGGTCGTGAAAAATAAGTTAGTTTTAAATGTTACTAAATCGTAAGGGAAACTACTTACTACTTACTTCATATTTTTGATCAAGAAAACGTGCAGAACAATACGCCCTTAACTAGCAAAAAAACAATTCTTGGAATCCGCTGAAAAAGTCTGAAAAAAGAGCATCAAGCTAATCCTTTTCGCTGCACGTGTTCACGCAACAATGCCAGCCTCTCCCCTTTCCCCCTTTACCCCTAAGAAGAGGTGAGCGAGCTACTGTGTCTTACCCGTTCGAGCATATTCAGCTCTGTAAAAAAAAGCCTAAGGTGACTATAAATAGAAGTCCTAAAAAACGCCGCTCGTAAATCAAGTAGTTATTTTGTGGAACTGCCACCGAACAGTGAGCCGACGCGAAGCTGGCCAATCACGACACACTGGCACGGATTCGTGGGGGTTCGGCCAGCCAATGCCACGCAAGAAATCGCTATTGGAACCTCCTTCTATAGAAGCTGAGCCGAGCGCCGAGCAGTGCTTTGTGCACTGTGCAGTCTGGTGTGGACCTGGAGAAGAGAACGTTGCGTGCTGGTGCTGGAGCCAACTTAAATTATAATGGGACAAATGTACTGCAGTCGACGACATTACACGTAATATATTTGGTATAATTTATCATTAGTTATTTGACACTTTCTTTAATAGTTTTGTTCAATTGAAGTCGTGTTTCAAGTGCAATCGCCGAAATTTATTTTGCTATACATTATATTTCTTACAGGTAGCATATGGTTTTATGATTATTCTTTTAAAATTTCGTGTAAATGTTAACATAAAATCAAGTTTTGCGTAGAGAAGTACAAGAAGTAAACAGTTATATAACTATTCACATATTTTTTCAATTTTTATCAATTTTGATTAAAATTATTGTATTCATACTCTATTATTCTTGGTTCACATCAATGTGATTGCATTTTACACTAAAGCCGTAAAATTGGCCGTTAGCTTCAGTTCGCCAGAGTCAGCCATAATGGTGGAAAGATTTCTTTTAAAAAAACTTTGCATCATCTCGAAATATTTCTGAACATTCCGTACACCTACTCAAACTATGAGTCCGACGAGGATTAAAATGCCTCTACGCGATAGAGCAGACATTTTCCATCGGAAAAGCATCATGATAATATGTAAAACAAATTTCGGTTTCCTACAGGAAAACTAACTAAGACTTCGTGCGCGTCACGTAGTAACACGCGCTCCGCTGTAGCTTGATTTCGCCTAGCGTTTGCACGGCATTCAGTCAAAGAACCACTGCTCACACTGCGTAAAACGCACGAGGTTTTCGTTTTCCTGTGCGAAGCAGAAATATAATTTACATAGTGTTAAAGTGGTTTTCCAAAGACAAATCTCTGCTCTATCGCGTAAAGGCATTGGAATCCTCGTCGGACTCACAGTTTTTTTCTAAAAATTGAAAAACATCTCGAAAAATAGGTGCGCAAACGTGTCTTATTCATTTTAACTAATGTTTAAACATGTTTGCAATTTTAAATTGTGAAAGTGTTTGATACCGTTTTATTCGGAAAAGTTTGGAGAATTTTTTGCAGCCAATAAAAATTGCCTAACTTGTATACTTACGGCCTGATTGTTGTTCAAAGTGGAAAAAGGCTGTTTTTTCAAAATTCAATTATTCAAAATCTCGAGCCAATTTTAAAAAACGGGTTTCAGATTCGTTTTCAGCGGATCAAGATTAATCGAAATTGGCTATTTTCGTTCAGAAGGCAAAAAAAAGTCCGATTTTGTTGTCCAGTGTTATCAAAGCACAATAATCATTCCTTTTTTACAGGATTGGATAAATTTTACATATTATAACTGCAGTAATAACGTACAATAACCAGCCTGAACACGAACGTTCGAAGTGGTGAGTCAGGTTAGTGCCTTGTGACGGCTGCGTTATAATTCGCAAGTTATTACAACTTTGTGGTGTTCATTTTAATCCCAAGTGCTCTGTAAGTATAAAACAAAGTACTATCAAAGTGATTTAACTGCTTATTGTGCTTTGCATGGAATGTTTTGTCAATAATTCGTTCTTCCAGAGTCCCTGATGAGGTGAGGAATGGTTGTGGTTAATCGGATCTTTGCAAATTTCAATATACCATTAGTTTTTCGATGAAATGCTTGGCGTGGTGAGTAAACTCCTGTATTTCTGTGACGTGTCTATATACTTTCATAGTAGCTATCATCTGTACGAATAAAAAGATAAAAATAGAGGACTTATTACAATTTTTTTGCAGGTTGAGTGGGGATGAGTAAAGAGAGAGAGGTTATACATGCCATCCAGTGCCATCATGTAGACACCATTTTGGAAGATGGAAGAAAGGAGGGGGACAGTTCCAATAAGACCATGACATGTGTGGAGGGGGAAGAGCTCATAGGCGTACTTAAGTATAAAAAATACCTACTATTATAGGTGAGTTGACTATGTACTGATTATTTCGGTAACGCAGAAAACAATTACATTTACCACATAGATTAATCCCACCTAGACATATTAATAATTACGACAAACATTTATAGTGAAAATTGGTTGATTTTTCAGTAATTTATTTACTTTTTTACTTCAAGCAAAATTGTTTCATTTTGCAAACAAATTAATTTCCAAGCACATTTGCATACATCAGTGATGCCAGAAAGCGAAAAAGCAGCAGCAGCACGCCGAGTGGTGGGGACCATGCGGTAAGTGTGTGCGTGCCGTGTCTGCGGCGTCTTTCGCGACGTTCATCCAGTGCCGTAACTAGCCATTCCTGTGCCCTGTGCAAGAATTTGCATTTAGGCCCCTTAATTAATTACATTTAGGAAAATAATAAAACAAATACATTACAATAGATTTAATAAGATTTATTTTATTAACACTTTTCTGGCTTTCATTTCGGCAAATTCCTTAATCGCATCATCATAATTTATGTTTTTAACAATGTCAAATTCTATAGAAATAATAGATAGATTGGATAACCGTTCTTGTCCGATAGTTGATCTTAAATAATTTTTTATTAATATTAATTTGCTAAAACTTCTCTCGCACGAAGCAATAGACACAGGAAGGGTTAAAAATAGACGAAGAGTGACGTAAAACTAACTATTATTTAGATTCTGATCTAGAGTCTGAGTAAGGCAACATTTAATTGTCAAACCGCGCAGTTGAAAGGTGGCAAAGTTAAAAATTTGTAAATATCATTTCCTGTAAACAGCATTTTGGGCACCCCTTCCAAGTGGGCCCTGTGCGAGTGCACCTGTTGCACCTGCCAAGTTACGGCACTGTGTTCATCTGTGACAATTGTCACATGCATGGCCCCCACCACTCGGCGTGCTGCTGCTGCTTTTTCGCTTTCTGGCACCACTGGCATACACTTTTAGGTTCCAATATTATACACATTTTAACTTCTTATATAACCATGATTTTTAATAACAATCATATTTTATTAGGGGGATTGATTTTTGTAGTAGGTATGACGAAAAATTGTGCTCACTAGTGTAAATATTTCCTAGATTATCACAATGTCACGATAAATAATAATGACACCTTGGCATATTTCAATTTTAGATACACTCCATTACAAGAAAAAAACTGTTACGTTTCCAAGCGTCGACGTAACAGAGTGACTTACGACACGTTATGTTTTAACGAATATTATTTTGTGGTGAGTACTGTTACAATGAGCATACACAAAACGGTAGCACTGAGCTCCTTACAGCTCATGATTTAAATAAAATTTTAACTCTTGGATAACAGTATAATTGTCCAAATTATATTGTAGCGAAATTGTTGTAAGCAGTAGCACAAAATAAATGCATTACACTCTACAAAAGAATTGATAATATAAAAATGTTGTATGAAAGAACTTAAATTCACGTACAAATAAGTGTACAATAATTTGCAAATAGACAATTGATGATATCGAATACGATATAAAAACTTTTAAATTTCATACAATATTCTGTATCATCAGTTATATTAGAATTACTCTGTACATTAGAATTACTCTCGCCAAGTGGGACAATGTTTACTTAGAACATTTTTTCTTATTATGCACAGTTATAATACCGACAGAGATGCGAAAAATCCACTCTATTGTTTTTGAGTTGTTATACCTGTAAAACTAAACATAATATGGAAAAAATGTTTAGAACAAATATTGCGAAACCTAGTAAGAGCTATCCAGATATGTAAACTTTTGAAATTCTTCCGGTTTCAAGTAACGAGGTTGATCTTGAAATATCCAAAACGCCTCTGCCTATAAAAAAAGTACATGCACTATATTATGTACTCCTCTAACCATACAACTGTTGTATATGACATTTTTTTATATAACGCATAATTTAGAAATTATTTGAGGTGTGCAAGTTGCATGGAGCACTCTCATGAAAACTGAATGTGTGCACTTTCACTATAGTTGGCAGTGGCTGTTAACAATAAAAAGACTTTTCATTTTGTTACAGGTATTGAGTCAGCAACAGGTGTCTATCTGTATCGTGAGTCATCATTATCTATACGATCGATTGGTTAACTCGCCCCATACCTATATATTTTATACAGCTATTTTCATATTATGTTTCCAACAGTTTTGATATACGCTCACAGAACCTACCTATCGCATATTTTATTTTGCGTGCTTACTGGTCCTGGGCACTGTTATGCTTTAATTGGATAGTTTTATCTGACTGAAGGATCACTATCGCTATGACTAAGAGCTGCGACTCGTTTCTTTTCCTCGATAGATATTTACTAATAATATTTTACTTTAATCCAACTATAACGTACAGTCCCTTAACTTTTCCATCGCGTGTAATATGTTTCTTTTTGTCACGTTAGCACTAACTTGTATTAACATATCATGTTAGTATTCGCAGTAACGTAAGATATAATGCTGTTACATGCACCATATCTGTTTATATTGTATGTTTCTTTCAGTAATTTAGCGACACCTCGTCGGTCTTAGAATCGATAACTATTCCTTTTTTAAATCAGCTTGTCTCCACTCGTGTGTGTTGAGATGCGCGAAAATACTTTACTTCCACCCGCGTGTGTTGAAGTCCGGGCGTTGCCGACAGCTTCTATGCGTGCGTGTTGAAGCTCGTGATTTAGAGTCAGTGCATAAGATCGTTCTATAATAGGTGATACGCCACATGTTTCTTAACTTTCGTAGGTTTTCTTTAAAACTTTTCATTAATAAGTAGTGGTTTACCAAAGATTTATTGCAGCTAATCAGTTTTTTATTCTTTTGGTTCTCAGTCGTCATACAATTTTCAAAACTAAAATTACAGAATGTGGTGTGTGCCTATTGTACAGTGATCTTCAAATACTTATTTGATAAGACGCGCAATGTCTTATTGTTAGACTCAATTTGCTTTCGAATCAGTTATTCTCCCTGAGCCATACTGGTTCTTTTCTTAGCTTCATCCCTTTGCAATTAAATAGTAGAATCACGCGTAGTAGACTCTGTGCTTGCTCGTCATTATAAATCCCCTTAATATTAATTTATCATGTTTTCTCATTAGTCCCCTTGTATTGTATTCGTGTCGCATTAGGGTCAGTGTTTGTACGCCGCAACAGAGTGTTTTTTATTATTTTATTATAAAAATATTTCGATCGGTAATTGGTACCTAATTACACCGCGATCGCGAATGGATAGAGTTAGTGTTGTTGGCCGCGTAAGTAGATTCATGTTCGCCGGTAATGTATTCGGTCGCGATATCCGTATAAGACGCCGGGCGTACCGCGTGGTAGAGTCAGTGGAGAATCCAGAATGCAGAATCAGAGCCAGAGGGTCTAGGAACTGAGGGTCAAGGATCCATCGATGCAGCGTGTTCCTGTGGTATGCTGACTACAATCGGTGAGTGAGATTTTTAAATTCCTCCAGACACCCATCATGCTGTAGGATGAAAGGTCCGAAACGGCACGGGTGAAAGGTTGTAATTATTATCTGAAATTGTTATACGTACAATGAGCATAGTGACCGCGAGTAGAGTTTCCACATTTGTGAATACTCTATTCGCGAGTGGTATTTGTTAGGCTGATTTATTATGTTTACATGTGTTAGCTCAAGATAGGTCTCCCTTGCTCAAGTTTATATCTGTATCAATTAATAATATCGGTATGTAATTTAGGTATTTAATTCTTTCACAAATTCTTGCCTGTACAAATCATTTTGACAGGTTTGAGTGAAATTATGGAAAATTAATATACATTTGTCAGTATAAGATTAGTGTCATATTTGAAAATACAAGAAATATGTTCATACAAAAGAACGTTTCATCTTTACACTTTATGATTAGTTAAAATGAGCAAGCTGACATTTCGCGTCGAGTAGATCCAATCATACAGCTAAATTGCAGGAAATAGTTTTGTGAAATACAGAAGTTGCTTCTATGGTAGGATCACTCGAGAGTTTTGATTTGTGCATGATCAATTTATCAAAGAATTTGAACAAACATCGAGTCATTTTGATAATAATAAGTACTGAGAGTCATTTTTGAAACTAAAATGTCGAGTCTCATTGATAATCATAAGTAGAATCATTTTTCTATTGAAACTATACCTAATCGTTTTGAATATCAGAAACGAAATAAAATAAGTTCGGGTTATTAGTCCGTTATTGCATTTTATATTACTAATCTTAGCTCAGGATTTTTTCAGCAAGAACGGTTTGTACAGTTTTTCTTGCCCCGTACTCATGTCTCTGAGGTCTGTGACCATGCATGCACCCAGGCGTAGCATGCATGGTACAGGCCCGTGAGTATGGTATAACTTTAAGACGCTGTTTGACGATTGTGATATTTTAATGACTGCCGACGTATATGCCACTGCACGAGTGTGCAGTGTGGGCATGGCACGGGTAGAGTTTTGATTCTTTTCTCGAAGTTCATCGCGTTGAGTATTTCAATACACCGATATGTTGTCTACAAGAGCGTCATATCGTTCGATTATAACATAACCATAAAATCATAAATATAACATTATATGCAACACTTGGTCATACAGTAAAAATCCTTATTTCAGTAGACTCACGCGTTAATTTATTTGGTCGTTATCTGTTACAATCGATTTCAGCATTGGTACGCGTACTAATTCATAAGTGTATGATTCAGTTATGAGCTCGGGTGTCGGAGACGTCCCGGGACGGTACTCCCTAGGATGTAGGTGTTTTATGCACCCGGGCGGCATGCTTGAGATTCACGAGTGATTCTGTTGGTGTGAACGTTATTTTTTTTTAAATATAGCGTTAGGTAGGTAGGTAGCATACTGTCTGTGTGAGAATGATGAGTTATTTATAAGTAGGTAGGGCCAAGTGTAGGCAATCATTGCGGTTCTTTAGATATTTCGTAAGCAAGAAACTTATGAAATGATATGCCTATGCTTGGGTTTGCTTAACTCGGACGACCGCGAAATTGCATGACATAAATATTTCTTAGACGCAAATCATTAGTGTTTAGTACATAAACATTTTGCGTCGATTAAAGTACTAATCTCAATACTTGTCTCAGTAACTGGTCGTCAAAGTTGAGCTGTTTCAATTTCCGAACAGTGTAGGCTTGCTAATGCACGCAAGAAAAAAGAAGAGGCTATTTGTAATAGCCAAAATGGCTCGGAGAAAAGAAGGCTTTCGTCGTGGGATTAGCTACCACGATAGTCACTATGCTCAGTATGTTATGTTTCATGCAATTATATATCATTCGCAGTACGTTACTTGTGAATGTTAACGTGATATTAATCCCATTAAACACTGCTGTTACTGCACTTGTTTTGGAAATATAGTGACGGCATTTGTGGTGATTACTGAACGGAATCACTTTCCAACATTTTTAGTGTGTCCCCCTTTTTATACAAATTTTTCAGCTTTAATCTTTCATAAATTTTCCTACTTCGTTAATCCAGTCTGCAGTTTCTTTTCGGTGGAGTATTCTTTTGTAAGTTTTCATTCAATTATCCATTGATAATACTAGAACATATACGAGTACATGAAATAGGTACCTGCGGCGATAAATGTTTTATCTGTCTCGTACGGGATGTACCTCCACTATCAATATAATTTCTGGCGTATCAGGTTCATATATACACATATATGTTTTCGGGGATTATCTGTTTTAGGACACTTTTTCTACAATATTATGTTTTTTAGTTGTTCAGTAAGTACTACTTTTGTATTTAACGCATTTGGCTTTCAGCAGGTGTTCCAATTTGCATCGGATGTGGCGACATTTGATACTTAGTACTTAGCTTTCCTACAGGTGGGTCACCACTCGCAGCTACCTCCACGTGGTGTGATCTGGGCCCTGTTATGCTTGAGTCGGATACTTTTATCTGCATCAAGGATCACAGTGTCCTAAAGGCTGCGACTCGCGTCTTTTTTTTATTTTATTTTACGCAACCCCACCAAATTATTCGAATTTTACAATTGCTTTTCGGTATTACGTGTAATATGAACACGTTAGATATTTCAATCACGTAGAAAATAACGCCACTATAAATAATGAGCCTATTTCCATTTCGGATTCCCTTTTCGTCCACCAACATATCGTTGATTATATGCAGCATAAAGCAGTATGTGTTTTTCAATTTGTGTTCCTAGGCAGAATGAGATATCTTTAACGTCGTTTTCATGACGTTCGCATTTCATTGACATTTGGATAATTATTACATAAGATACCTACATTGTCACCGAAAGAGGAAACGACGTTTTCATTATTTTTGCATTTGTGTGGTGTTATTGATTTTTCGTGTGCTCACTCCCATTATTTTCAGCTTCCCATATTTGGATTACCCGTTTGGATTACCCGTTTGGATTACCCGTTTGGATTACCCGTTTGGATTACCTGCTTGGGTTATCAGTGTGGTTTATACAGTGTGGTTATCAGTGTTGTTTATCAGTGTGGTTCATCAGTATGGGGTACCAGTATGGTTTACCAGTATGGTTTACCAGTGTAGTTTATCAGTGTTTTATGCAGGTTGCTTCGTTTACTCGAATCATTTGAGCTCCCGGAGGACGCTCCGTGGCGACCGCGATCTCGCGAAGCATTTAATTAACCGCGCACAATGCGGCAGTAATAATCCGAAACAGTTTTCCCGCAGTAATCGTATACCCGCGGCGCGAGTCAGAGTCAGTGCTCCGTGCTCGCCGGCTACACATGCGGTCGCGATTTTACCATCGTATACGGAAGTAGAGTCAGTGTGCTGCAGTCTTCAGAATTGATTTCTTCTTTTCAATGACAAATGAATTTGTACGTGGCCTGTTCCATATTTTCTACCGTTTATTTAAGGCTGAGCAAGAAAACGTGCAGTGCATCATTGACCATCCTATTTTGCTTGTTTCAGAATTCGTTTCAAATAACCTGAAGAATCGAAGAATTAAGAACTTTACCTGAGCTGACTCCCTACCGCTGACAGATCGTTCCTGAGAGTTTGGTCCGGAGAGTTTGATCCGCAGAGCTTGGTCGGGAGAGTTTGGTTGCGACAGTTTTGTACTTTTAATTAGTAAGTCAGGTTTTAAAGTCCCTCTGGTTACCCAACCATGCCGTAGGACGAATGGTCCAAAGCGGCACGGGTAATTGGTTGTAATTATTTAAAAAATGAAGAGCATAGTGGCCATAGATGCAGTCTGTGGACTGTATCTATGAGTGGTACATTGTTATATTTACTTAGAACAGGACAGGGTACACTTGCTCGTTATATGAATATTCCCTCCGTGTTTCGCGATTGCGATCGAGTATTTTATTCAGTGTATATTCCATAAAAGCTATTTACACGATACAATTAATATATTTTCTCATAAAATTCGTATTCTGATGTTCGAATACGTACCAGTATATACGTACGTGCGACAGGAAAACTTACTGCTTTGAAATAACCAGTAATAATATCGCTTCCGTTTTTGAATGTAGTTTCCACGAGCAAGATACCATATCGCGACGAATGGTACTTGGATTCGAAGAGACATATAAATATATTTAGTTATATTTTAGAGAAGTCCCTTCGATAACAGGTCATTCGAGGTTGTTATAATAATGACTTACTGTTTGAGTTTGTTTTAAAATCAGTACTGATGGATAATTGAAATCATTTTAAAATTAACAGAAAGTAGAGTTTTCCTACGTATCCAAAAATTGCAACTTACAGTAACAAATAATTCCACTACAGTTTACTATATATTGCCATATATTTGCATAGTAAACGTAGTGAATATAAAGTAAAATCGTAAAAAGTCATTAAATCGCTTAAAGATAAAATATTGACTAATCATAGATGAGGATGTTTTCAGCGAAAAGGTTGGTACACTGCCGAATGACCGTGTTCATTTCGGAGGGCCTGAACTATTCATACACCCAGGTGTCGTATGCATGGAGAAGGCCAATGAACATGAATATTTTTATTAAATATGAACTAATCAATATTTTGGCGACTGTCACTGTGTTTAATGACTAGCAACGTGCTTTCCTCCGTGTGTTTTGTGTGGTAGTGTTTATGGACTGCACGTTTGATAAATAGATATACTTTCCAAAACCGGTTTGCTATCTCTGTACTAAGAATTGTTGCTCTACCTTTTTGATGTTACGTAGCAAAGGTTTAAAATCATTGCTCCGTAATGTGTAATTTTTAAAGCATCTTGAGCCCATTAATATATAGCACTTGGTTGCAAGTACATGCAGAGAAATAAATACATATTTAAGTAGAGACTTGGATCGCGTGTAGTTTGCATTGTCATAAGCCCTGGACAGTCGATTTCAGGAATTGGTACGTACCTTACTGAATGATTGATGACGTGCGCTGAGTTCGGGTGTCGGAGACGTCCCGGGACGTACTCTCTAGGAATAGGCTTTTGCACCCGGGCGGTTTGTGTGAGAATTCGTGGAGAGAGTGTGTTGGTGAGCGTGGTTTGCCATTTTTTAATTCTAGGGAAAGTCAGGCAGGTAACATATTTCTGTGTGAATGTTATTCATTAAGTAAGAAGGGCCAGGATGAAGCTGCCACTGTTTCCTTCGCGATATGTATTAGGCGTTCTCAGTGGTACGTTTTCACCTGGGATTTACTTGAGCTTATGCGACTACAAAGTTTTGCTCGCGCACCCGTGTAATCATCTATAAAATAGTGAAAATAATGTCAGTAAATATTATTTGATTATATCTCACCATTGATAGTTGTCAGCGCTTCAGTTATACTCGATGTAGTTCATGGTCGCAAAAGACAAGTTATACTTAATGACTGATCATTATATTGTAAAAAAAAATACATATTTCATTACACAAACGACGTGAGACTACATTGCACCAGGGGCGTTTATATACCTTGTATGACGTAAATAGTATCTTACTGAATATGTAGTGTGTATACGCCATTGCACCACGAAGTGTTAGCTTCATTGCACAAACGAAGTATGTATTTCGAACTGGTCGGAAATTTCGGTTACATGTGCATGTGTAAGAGCGGTCGTCTGTTGACACTTTGAACCGTAAATGTAGATGGTGTTACCTTATGGTAATACTTTTACATCAGGTCTGGAGTGTCAATGGCGGCAATGCCTACTTGCTAACAATTGCTTCGTAACTTATTTCTCCATATTAGAGTACGCGATAATTCTCGAGAAACAGATATTGAGATTTTGTATTGACTTGGTCATTTATCAAGATGAAGGCGAAACTGACATTGCTTCGTGCAGTGCATAACTTGAAAATTGGAAAATCATGTACGTATATAATTGCCAACATGGATAATTATATATTTATAGTGGTTTCCAGTTTCACAAAAAGTATATTAATACATATGTCATCATACGTATTAGTATACGAAGTTAGGACGCGGTTAGGCCGGTATTTAGATACAGTTTCGTTCGACTTACTCTTCGAAGGAGTGCTCAAATCAATGTGAAATTTTAAATCTCTGTTTATTAATTTCCGATTAGTAAGGACTTGCTTTGTGCATGTTCGAAGACTGAAGAGGCTATTTGTAATATAGCTGAAGTCGCCCGGAGAATAGGGCTCACGTCGTGGGATAAAATACCACTTTGTCACTATGCTCATCATTTCCATCCGCCGATGATATAAAAATAGCGCCGCTCTGACTGTCTTTTTATTGAGTTGTTAAAATGCTTTATAAATAATTTCATATGCATTTTCAGATTTTTATTTGCTGTATTTATTACTAGACTTTTTACAGACGGGTCTTCAGTCGCAGCGCCTCCGCGTGGTGAGACCTGGAAATTGTTATTACTCACAGTTAAGGCACAAACGAGACACAGACACGGTTTAAGATAGACCACAGACACGATATTATAAAATAATATTACATCAAAGTATAAAATTTAATAATATCTCGTCGGTTGTCTATCCTATACCTCGTCAGTGGTTCAGACACCACTGTACTGTGGGTAACAACAAGCTAAAGGCTGCGAGCTTCATTCGGTAAGGTAGAGTGTTCGTTCTTGGTTAGAGGCACAGACGCCTCGTCTGTGGTGGGCTCTGTGTGTAAGCTCCGTATAGTTAGCACTCCATCCTTAACCGATTTGAGTTTTAATACTTGCAATCGTTTGATGGTTGTTTGATAGTGTTTGATAGTAAAAAATAAACGTTTGATAGTTAATCGTTTATTTATAATTAAAGAAACAAATTTCTAGGGGAACTTTTGTCGAAATTTTTGTGAAAAATTTAATTATTATCTATACCAATAGATGTAAAATCGTTTGACAGTGATTGATAGTCCAATACAAACGTTTGATAGTTAGTCGTTTGCTTGTAATCAAAGAAATAAGTGTCTAGGGGAAATTTTGTCGTAGGCATACGCTCGCATTTCATTATTAATCTACGAAAATAAATGTAAAATTGTTTGATAGTGATTGATAGTCGGATATAAACGTTTGATAGTCCCGTGCAGAGGTTTGATAGTTATTCGTTTGCTTGCAGTCAAAGAAATAAGTGTCTAGGGGAAATTTTGTCGTAGGCATACGCTCGCATTTCATTATTAATCTACGTAAATAGATGTAAAATCGTTTGATAGTGATTGATAGTCCTATATAAACGTTTGATAGTCCGGTCTCCGGTGCAGACGTTTCATAGCTATTGGTTCGCTTGTAATCAAAGAAATAAATGTCTAGGGGAAATTTTGTCAAAGAATTTTGTCCGAGACCTTCGGGGAATTATAACTTTGACAAAATTTCCCCTAGACATTCGGCCAATGGCGGCGCTTGCGAGCCAATCAACGCTGCACGATAGCCGATTCTGAAATTGTCAACTACGGCCAAACTGCGATTTCGTAAACTCTGAAATCGATACAGTGGCTTGCGTAAACTATTCGTAAGCTATTGAGACCGTTAGAGATGAAATACGTCAAAATTATTTCGTTACTCTATGTCCGAAGAGCGATTCTCGCCTCGGCCAACGGCGGCGCTTGCGAGCTGCACGTTAGCCGATCCTGAAATTGTTAATAACGAGCAAAATACGATTTCGTAAACTCCGAAATCGATACAATAGCTTGCGTAAACTATTCGTAAACGATTGGGACCGTTACACACGAGATACGTCAAAATTATTTCTCCACGTTCTGCATCTGGTCAGCATCGCTCCCCGGCCACAGTGGCGCTGCGCGCTAGCAGATGATAATTACTAGATACTAAAATTGTCAATTACGGGCAAACTACGATTTCGTAAACTCTGAAAACGATTGCGTAAACTATTCGTAAACGATTGAGACCAAAATAGCCGAAATCTATGAGAGTTGTCTGCTAACTATACGGCGGTCCAAGATCGTGGAAGAAAAATATTCATTGTGTTAGATCTAACCTATACTTCGTCTGCGGTTGTATATATAAGTTAAAACTTTCTCCATATGGAAGAGATGTAAACGCAGAAAGTTCCTTAACGAGAAGATTAACAGAGAAATGATAAAACTTTGGTCCGAAGTAAACATATTTTCTTGAGAGATACTGGTGCAGCGGCGATTTTTGGAATGCAGCGTTCGAAATCGAATTGCACTTTTGCGATGTCGCAGCAAACGATTGCGTTGTCCTAGAACGGTGCTGTCATCCGTACACAAAGAAAAGGACGAAATTTATTATTCATAGGCAGTACACATGTTTCATCGATAACATAATTTTACTCACGCAATAAAAACTTTACATAATAATGTCGTATCACGTAATAATAATAGTTCTTTAGGTATATCGATCATGCAACGACACGGTTTTGTTATTATACTTGTTGTTCATGTAACAATGTATATTATATTCGTCGTCATTTATGGTGGTGTACTCTAGATGTTTCCGATCGAACGTGTTATTTTTTTTTTCTCAATTTAAATCGACAATTTCTTCGCCGAATACAAGTTTGCAAGTGCTCTCACAGGCCATACATATTTACTGCAAATTGCATGGCTTACAGTGATTGACGTCGTATTCACTTATACACATATATATACATGCATACATATATGTAAACGTATATATATGGTATAAATATATGCATATTAATATATACATGTATAATTGTATTCTGTATACACGCGCAGGTGGACGGACACACGCGTACGTTATATCCTTATCTCTTGACGCAAGACGTTAAGCGAATTGGCAGACAGACGATCTTTGATCACTCAATGCGATATATATATGTGAATATAGTCGGATAAAACCAGGAAAGCTCTGTGTACTGGGCGAATTAAAAGACGTGTGTAGATTCCGTTAAAGTGCATAACGAAGCGATGCGCCCGTTGAAAATTCAATATTTATACAAATACTTATAGAAACGTTGGAATAACGTGTACACATCCCCCTTGTTTACCATTGGCCAATCGAAGTTCTTGGTCTCGATCTCTATCCGTGGAACGATTTTGTCGAACTCTTTCGTCGATTTTGTTGATCGAACTTCGATCAGTTTCAAGTGTGCGCGTGCGGCCGTCACGTGCGCGCACCACCTTACTTATTTGTACGTAAATTTATTCTTCAATTATACTGATGCGTACCTAAACTTTTGTTCTTTCACGAACGTTATTTAGAATATTATTTCAATGAGCAAGTTACTAGGAGAGTTTTTGTTTTTACTTTTCTGCCTCTTTTTTTTGAATCCGCTTTAATTATGTGACACGGATGCATGCGCGTGTTGCGACACGCTTACGTCCGTTGTACGTCCTTTCCTCGGCAGTTAGCACGAGTGATTTTTAATTATGACGCACTTAAAGTGGTTTAAACACACTCGTCTCTCTTTCTCTCCCTCTCTCCAATTTTCTTTCACTCTCCCTCTCTCGCTCTCTCTCTCTCTCTCTCTCTCTCTCTCGCGCGCGCACTCATTCTTACTTTTCACGTTCACTTTCTCTCTCTCCTTCACTCACGCTCCCTTTTTTCCGAGTTTTTAGTTGTCTGTCTTCATTCTTGCTTAGAATGAGTTGTGTTCAACCCATTCTGGACACCTCGTATTGCGCTTGCTGAATGCCACTTTGACCTGCAGTGATTAAATTGACTAACTCAATAACCAGGATATTAAAGAATAATCGTCAAGAAGTGTCTAAAGGAAAATGTAGCACATTCATAGTGTTTACTTTAGAAATCTTATCACAATACTAAACTGAATACATACTTCCCCGTGATCAACCAAATATCGCCTAAGTCGATTTTATAAGTCAGGTGACGGATTTTGAGCCAAACAAAATCCGGTGCGTCTAATATTGGCTCTGAGCAAGTAGGGAAAACAAGATTCTACGCAAGTAAGCAACGTCAAAGAGAAAACGACATGACAGTTTTATTTGCCCATTCGACCCGTCTAACTGTCCCATGGCGTTGAGCAAGCGCCGATCCGAGGTCGGTACGATAACCTGCATCTACTCGTTATCATTTATTCATTTCCTGCACTCTCTGTATTCGTCACAAGTACACGATACCGCTCGTAAACGCGCTCACCCCGATAGTCGTTCGTGGGAGGATAATTTGAGGGGCGAGGTGCTGATTGCATGATGGGTGTAAGGGGAGGGTAGGAGTGGTTCTTGATGGCGAGTCGTCAGATCACACGATCGCTGTCACACGATCAATGGTTTGGTGAGCCGGTAATTTTGTATACGTCATCATCGACCATGCATTTTATTCGGGTATTACAAAAACGGCTTTAATAGCGCACTGTTTAATCATAAGTGTGATTTTAGGGCACGATCAAATCTGTCGGATATTCCTCGCGCTTCCCCAGAGATGGCAAGAACGCTAATCGAGCGGGTATCGATTTCGTCAGCCTTTCGTTGGCGCGACGCTTCACATTTTTAATTCGCATTGAGACAGCGTTGCGATTTCATTCCTCTTTTTCGTAACGTGACAGCGCGGAGTCGAATAGATGTAGGAGAAGAGAGAGAGATCTCCAAACAGATTATGACGCACCCGTTGATCCGATAGATCTATAAAATCTCTTGATGAGCCTATTTCTTATTCTCTTCGCCGCTTCTTTCATTTTAATCCTCTTTGTCGTATTTTTTTTTTTTTTTCTTTTGTATGTCATCTCGAGGAACAGGAACTTCCGCATAAAGTACAGACCACGGAGATTTACGCACGTACTCGTGTGCTATTGTGTGCGTATGTATATTTACGTATATATACACAAGCACACAACATACGTACATAGCATACATGGACAGGTATGCGTATGTGTGCATGTACGTGTACACGTTTGTACACACACGTGGCACTCTCACAACGATACACACTCTCGTAACAGCAATCACTCGCTTCCCGATCCCTATTATTTCTACGCTACATAATTAAGTATATTTCCGTTGCAGCGCAACTTTCGTGCAAATTTTAATCTCTCGGTCTATTTCTTATTGCACGTTTTTTCCATCGCGCTTTGTCTATCTCTCTCGGTCCTTTCCGCATGTCTTTATAGTCGGCACATTACCGCGTTTTAAGTGCCAGGTAGTATAGGTATACACAGTAGGTATACCTATCTTTACCGAGTGCTGGTATATGTATATATGTATATGTATATATATATATTTATATTTAGTTAATTATATATAATCACTTCGAGATGGTAATCGCCCGACCTACAGTGTTTATGTATCGATGTGTATGCGTGTGAGTGGGTGTGTGTGTGTGTTGGTGTGCGCACCTGTGTGTATGTAGTGTGTATGTGTCCTTTCTTTCGTATTTATATAAGGGCATGTGGATTTTATGTGTATCTACAGTTTTCTTCGTATCGTTTACGATCGTAGAATACGTCTCTACAATATAATGCGGTTTACTGTGTTATTAAATACATTTTAGAATTTGGTACTCTCGTCGAGGCAGATCCGTCGTGCGGTATACGTCGTACTTTCGTTCTTCCTCCTTCGTTCGGCACTTTCCCTGGGTGTTTCACGTTTTAGACTGATTGTTCTTTCATTCGAGAAAGACGGCACAGCCTATCAATTTAAAGTAACGTAAACGGATAGTATTGAACGTTATGCGATATGAAGGTGTAAAAAGTGCCCCATTACATTTCGCAAAATTTACCGGTAACTTTGCCTCGAGATTAAAGTAAACGACATTTAATTGCAGAACAGTGAACTTTTGATGAATCATTTGTTTTTATGAAGTTAGCAGTGAAACGAAATTTCTGGGTAAACATCTTAAACGTGTAAATAATATTGAAACAATCCGCTTTGTAACAGTATACATAATCCAAAAGTGTTACTTTCGTTGAAAGTGTATGCACAGTTGTAATAATTCTTTGAGTTGTTGAAACAATTTTTATAGATACGTTCAAATCTTTTGGCAAGTGTCCTCCTCGATAACTAACTAACCGCGATACTCGTCTATCAAATTTTCAACTTGTTTGGACCGCAACGAAAAAAGTGTTACTACGGAGAATTTGCACATGTGGTATAGTCTGATATAATAGTACAAAAGAACGCCAGTTTTCCTTGTGCGGAAGTAATTTCGACCAGTTCGTGCAATTCATTGTCAGCCTCTTTCTATTTGAGCCATTATTAACGAAATTAACCATATTTGCCCGTGGAAACGCGTTTTGTATCCTCAACTGCGTTTAATTTGAGCGAGTAAAAATTGATGGTCTTACGTAAATCGAATTCACGTAGTCGAATGCACAAAACACGCAAAACATGGATAAATAGATTAACCGTCCGCCTCAAGTGCATAGAAAAGAAATAGTAAAAAAGTGTACGTAGACAATAAACAAATTGTCACTTGATTTCCTCGAGTATTTTCCTCCGCCGATTCTCTTTAGAAAATCGTAACGTGATACTTTAAACGACAGATTTAGAGGCGCTTCACGTTTTCTATTACACCCCATCCACCGTCCGCGATTGACTAAAACGTATATTGCAATATGAAGTTGGCAGTTTTCGTTACAGCGCAATTTGAACTGTCGTGGTCGTTTATGTACATGCACACATCAGCGTCTGCTTTTTCTCCCGTCGCGTAGGACAAATCGAAGTTTCCATCGGTACACGTTCGGTCGTCATGTCGTTCAAATCATGAAGTCTTTCATGGTCATCGTAGGAAATAGAAGAGAATTTCACGAACGCAAGGGCGGCGGGACAGAAAAGTCCTAAAAACGAACAATGTACCCAAATGTTAGGATCTCGTTATGAATATCCGATTTGCAGTTACATGTCATTCGACCGAACATATACAATAGACTCTACGAGCATTCTACGAACATCATTGGGCCCTTCGATACACGGTCGGTTCTTGGAAAAATCCCTATATCCATTAGCGGTCGACTTTGGAAAATACTCTCGGTCCCACGTCTCTACAATTCTGACTGTCCAATGTATGCAATTAATTACATTCGCCACGCGACAGTTGATGAAACCGAACAAACGAGAGGAACGTACGTACTCTCACTTCGGCCCCCGGCGTTCCTCCAGTCTACTTTGGTTTTTTTTTATTCGCCTATACTTTAAAAGTGATTACCTAAATATGTGCGAACAGTCACATTCTCGAGTGCACTACACTTTTTGCATATATATATATAATATGTATATGTGTATGTATATATATATATATATATAATATGTATATATGTATATATTATTTCGCAGTAGGTACTCTCTCTCTTTTCATTAACGAATACAATGCTCTGTATAAAACTCGTATGTACAAGGTGATCGATTTGTATAGTATTAATAGTTTTTTTTTTTAAATCCCGAGATGCCTACGCGTCGATGGTGCTTGTTTGTTCTCTTCATTTATTTATTATTTTTTTTTTTTTGTTCTTTTGTCAACGATATCTTTTACTTGGTAGTGACACGCGGTATGTATACGCATACGTGTATGTTAATCATACACTTATATATATGTATCTATATATATTCGTGTACACATATATGTATATATACGTACCGCGTGCGTCATGTCGCGATACATGTATAATCATACCCGCCAGAGGTAACGTAAATTTTCATCCTGCCAGAGGACAGAGATCGCCGTGAGTTCTCTTGACAACGTTCATATAATAATAATAATGATAATAATAGTAATAATTCACCGTAATAATAATGACATTTGGTCGTACGAAGGAATTGGTATGCCGTGTCGGTTGCATGACACAGGCGTGTTTCTTAATGTGCCTGTATGTCGAAGGATAAGATGTAGAAATCGTGATAGTGATCCTCAATATAGAATGATCGATTCTTCGTATGACAATACTCGTACACTGCCGGCAGAAAGTTTCGAAGTAGTCGGCCACGAAAGCGATAAACCGATGAAATCTTGTGAGATATGATTATATTAGATTCCGTTCTATATATCAGTCGTAATTAAGGATAAAGAAATGAGTCAGTGACTGATTACGTTTAGTGAGATTTAAGAGCCACGAAGTTCTATCGAGTAAATGGCCCATGGCACAAAGTAAAAGGCAGTTATCGAAATATTTCGTAGATGCTTGGGTGATAACGTATGCGTGCTATTTACAAAAATTATTCGATAGGATGCACAGCATCTGTAAAGCAGTAGTTCGTGTGCGAGGAGGATATTGATGAATTGAAACTGTTATATAGTCTTACACAGCTACGAGATCAAACAAAGTGTTAACTTGCAAAAACGTCAGTAACTTGTTTATCACTATTTCCATTTCTCCTACACTACTTGCTTCGAAGTGTACATATTTACACAATTTCCGCAGAAAATGCTACTGCTTTCAAACTTTCTGTCATTAGTGCACGTATGGACGCGATTAGATTTGAACTTCCTATTATGTTCGGAACGAAATCGTGCGGGGTCATCAGCGTGTTCATACGTGATCCAATTCCTCCCTCCCCAAATCTTCTCTATTCACCATTTTGCAGAATCGAAACTGGCGTATGCGTTGGTACACGAATTAACAGCTTTGCGCTCCTACCGAAGCAGCCAGCACTACTCAATGGAAAATCTTTTGAACGTACGAATTTGTCGCGAATACGTCACGGGGGTAAAATTGATAAGATAAAAGTAACTTATTTGAAGAACGTCTCGAATATTTAACGAACATGTAATTTTTCGTTCCAACTGGGACCCCACATGCTTCGTAGCGACGCGAATATTATTTTATCAATTATTAGTCTTACCCCTACCTATCTAACTCGCCTATCTACGGAAGAGCTCCTTTCACATCACTGACCTGCCAATTCCTTGCACACGGCCCGCTCAAAGTCAACATAAACAATATATTACACGCTCCTAGAGGTAAGACCAGCCCACGCACAGAAATACGTGTAAACGATGTACGTGCGTGCGTCCTATGCATTCGCGAATAAATACATATAGATACCATAGAATATATCACAACGATAAAACGCTAATGTCTTTTCATCCCCGCTCGCCTATTATAGAGACTTCAAGTAAATAACGGATATACAATTATTTATAAATTGCGTATAGTGCTTCCAATAGGGCGGACGTGGAAGTATATCAATAGCAATATCATATACAGATACATATGTATACACATACGCACATGTGTACGTCTAGTACGTATGTATATATACACGTATGTATGTACGAAAAAAGGAAAATGAACGAGGGATCGACAGTGTGATAAAATGTAAGCGTACGATGTCAATATCTACTGACGCTTCTCATACTCAGTCGCGAGTAGTGATGGAATCAGCCTCGATATTTACTGTACCTCTCTATTAAGCACTTTTTCTTTTTCAATATTCATTATGAAATTAAAGCCCGTAGCGGTACGTAAATTGACGGAAAGACGCGAGTAATTGTGCACGTGACAACTGAAGCTAAATAAAACGTATCGAAAAAAGACGCGACATACGCTCTTACAGGCAGCATAATCAGTTAAAGTAAAGAGGCTCCAAGTTGCTCATCAGTATCCGATACATCTATAACAGTATGATTCACCCTCGTTCATTACGCTTCCCGTACATTCGGGGGGCGGATGGCGACCCTGATATTAAGTAATTCAACGATAATTATAACTGATTTGCTTTCGAAATAATATCTGCGCGAAGGTGATAATGTGTGTCAAACAGATTGTTTGGCAATTGCAGCCGGTGGGGGACGAGAACTTGCTCAGGCGGGATGGATGGAGGGTGGTTCACTGGGCGTGTCAGCTGGTCGATATCCTGAATGGCAAGCTTCCACGACCCAGCCTGCAGCCAGCCACCACGTTGAGAGATAGAGAGAATGAGAGAGAATGGGTGGGAGGGAAGGGGGGGCGGGGAGAAAGAAGAGAGGAAGAAGGAGAGAGAAAGAGTGAGTGAGAGGTGGGGTAGTAGATGTAGTGCAAGAGAGATGAACAGAGAGGAGAGAGAGAGAGAGAGAAGGGTATATGCCACGTATGTGTATGCGTGTGTTCGAACAGTCGAGAAAATTCCCTCTTTGTATAGACATTCAGTATGGTTGGGTTTGTATGTCGCGTGATTGTGAGGACATAAAAACGCGAGCAGACGAAGCTTATAGTACCCAAAAGAAGGAAGTGGAGCAGCATACAATCATCGTTAATTAACTCAGCAGAACCGCACCGCTGGAATAGTTTCCGCCGAAGGTTTCATTTTGTTACATATGTGTTTGTCGAGGAAGCAATATGTGGATACGTCTAAAGGTAAATATAGTTATAACTGCTTCTTCCTTCTCCTTTTTGCTCCTCTTTCCCTTTTTTACGTATCCTGTGTCTATACAGTATCGTAGATGCGACAAGATCGATCGTGAAGTCGTATTCGATATCGTTCTTGAAGGGATAAAAGGCAAATTAATCTGTCACGTTATTGCGACTAATCGAAAGATAATGCACGGATTGTCCACGAATATTGTTGCGCCCTTAGTATCTTCGCTCCGCACATTTCCATTGATCTGGCATTCTTACGGTAGAACGGTTAACGGGGTAATTAGATCACTGTTTCTTCGATCACTTTTTCGCAGCGAGAAGATGTGACGGCAACTCTCTGACCTCTGACTTAAACATACTTTTCTTTCTCTGGGTCGCCTTACACCCCGCGTTTACTTTATTCAAACTTAAACGTTTATGTCCAGCCTAATCGTACGTCCCGGGAGTATCTCTACGTAAACATTTCGCGACTACGTAATACGGGCTAAGTACTCCCCATTGTTGAGCCACGTACACAGAGACACGTACACGCGTAACAGATACTTACATGTCGGACGAAAGGCACGTGATTTCGATGGAAAGATACGAGATAATACAGAAATGTGTGAAAGACGTCGCTGCTTCGTACGAACTCTATATGCGGTAAAAAATGGTACAAAATGAAATAGATGCTCGAGATTAGTGTATATATATATGCATGCGGACGAGTACGTATCCGTCTACGACAAGTGATAAGAAAGAAACATACGTCAAAGAAGCGCTGATCCCCCGAAATCACGAGACACTTTTTTAATTTTGTCGTTACACACTACCGAGGGTGGCGTAATGTAATGAAACACCGCAATATAATGACATACGTTCGTCGCAGAACGAAGCCTGGCGTCCCAGGAAGCAAACGGAAACATACAAATGTTGCACCAATTTTAACGTTTCGCGCGGCACGAGAAGAAGCATCATTGACTCCACGGACTGACGTGTACGTGCGTTGCGTACGTACGTGTGTACTAACGTGCGCGCGCGCGCATGTAAACGCGCATACACGCGCGCGAGCGTAAGTCTTTTAAACGTCCATAGACGTTCGTTATAATTATTATTACTTAAACGGTATTTCGCACCAGTCTCCAGTAGTACACCGTTTTTGCTTCGTTCGACGTATAAGTCTATCGTTCTTTTCATCGTGCAAAGCACTGACACAGGCACAATCTCACATGCACACACTATTACGCACACATGCACCCACACACGCACGCTTAAAAGTTCAGTCAGGCTCGTTCACGCATTCACGCGTTTCACGCAATTCGCGATTCTCCGTCTACTATCCTCTTTCGAATTTGTTTAAGCGCTGTGACAATCATCCGGCCGACAATCGATCCTCAATATCGTTCACTCTCTCTCTTTACCTTTCTCACCCTCGCTCTCTTTCGTTCTCTCTCTCTCTTTCTCTCTGTTTCTCTCTCTCTCTCTCTCTCTCTCTCTGTCTCTTGCTCTCTCATTTCTCTTTCGCCTCTTTTTGTGTTCCCTTTCCTCTCGCCAAGATGCGCTTCATTTTAACACCTCCGATAGAGACTTCTCGGACTTCCCTTATCTATAATTAATATTACTATAATATAATGGTAGCTAAATTGACAAGTGTTTATATCGAAGGTATTTTTTGTTATCCTTTAAAATCTAGAAATACCTAAAGACTGGCAATGCTTAAGGTATTCGCGCTCCTGGTTTCGTCGATCTTCCGCCGAACGACTTTCTTTTAGCGATCTTCTCTCAACTTTTCTTCTCGTAATATACCGTGTATTAATATTATTCATATAATTTATCGCGATATATGTGTTTATGTATGTATGTGTACGTAGGTGGTTGTGTTTGTCGTGTGCATGCGTGTCGACACATGCGCGTGCGGTTGGCTGTTGGTTCATCTCCCAGCGTAATCGTTTGTGCCAATTCTTATCGGGAGGAAAGTTACGGGGGGAATCACGGTCATTGTCGTGTTATCACGTGACATCACTTTGTCGATCGACGAAAAAGGAGAGTCTTCTTCGAACGATTGCGATCGAGGATAGCCAGAATGTCTCGAAGTAGTCACAGCGCGGCATTAAGTATTTTCGTCTATTCTTCTTCGGGTGGATCTTTCGCGTCGACCCGATACGTCCATTTACAATTATTTTCTCTTGACAGAGCGTCCGGAGGCATCGGCGCGCGCCTTCCGGACCGTTTTCCCGTTCTCTTATATCGTAACTGAGCGTTGCGGTTGCCTCTCTACTTCGCCTCCTCGAGCAGCACGAGATCGTCCGCCACGACGTCGCTGATGTGGAGGTATATGATCCAGTACATCAGATTGAAGCAGACGAAGCACACGGGAAACACGATACGGGAGTACTTGTCGATGTCTGATGGCGTTATACCTGCGAATGTGAACAGAACGACGTAAGGCATCGTGTAAAGCCGGTTAGGGTCTCGTCACTCACGACAGGAGATGCTGTGAAGGGAATTTTATCGCGAGCCTGACTCAGCCGTGCTACAAGATCCCCCGTTAAAAGGAAGGCAAAGTAAACGTGTTAACCCTTTGCGGTCGGATTTATTTATATCGCGGACGTCAGTCGGGTCGTGTATTTTTGCTAGGGCGAGTTACAGGTACTCGCTAGTGTATAAGATCGCTCTATCGCTCTATCTATAAGATACAAGGTAAAATGTGTATTATAAAAATACGCGCGTCGTTCGAGTTGTTTGGTCGTGAGGTATTTGGGCATTGGAACGCTACTGTTTTTTCGGGTAATACGTCTTACTGATCAACGCGGCACGGCAATGGCACTACTGCAGGCGATCTCGTTAATGTGAGGGAGTGACAAACGCGTGAACGGTCCTAGATACAACACATAATACTGAATACATAATTAAATGCAAAATCTTTCAGTCCTTGCCGTAACGACAAACTGCGTGGATGTCTTTAGCAGGCAGCTGCTTCCTTCTGCGCCGGCAACGTACCAGTAGTATAGGATGCACCTAACAAATATCTCATACAGTTCTTCCTGCATAATAATGTCATGAAGAAATCACACAGGTCATGTTTGACTGATAAATCCTTAGTTTAGAGAAGGCGTCCATACCATAGAGTTTGCTAATGTCCTTGCCAGGATGTATAAGGTGCTGAGGTGGGGGCGGTGCCTCCTCATCCGCTCGTCCGTTTATGGTGTTTTCAAGGGTGCCACCTTTGCTGTGTGCCTTGGGATCGTGAACTTTGAACCGCACCTCCTGGACAACACGGCACCACTTAAAAGAGACACGGCAGTTCGTTTTGGGGTGTCCTTTGCCAAGGATTACCCCATACTTTGTCAAATTGGCATGCGACATTGAGCACGGACAATGTGCACCCTACAAAAATTTCCTGCGACTTTCGTACGATTGAAAATGTCAACTTCAATCGTTCCGAATATCTTGTCGCTGTTATACGGCAAAGCGTATATAAATAGAAAGATTTCAATGAAATAAGAGACGTAGCTTGTAATGCTTGCTACGTTAGATGATTGCTAGATGAAAAATATTTGGCGAATCACCTTCCGTGATTGCGAATCCGTACAACCACATTCAACCGATTCGACTCGTTGGGGATGATTATGATGGAAGAAGTCTCTAAACTTCTTCGGGAGTCAAGCTGCACCGATCTATGTACCGTCGTTCCCTATCAACCTTAATAGACAACGTCAAGTATATAATTTGATCAATTGTCACGTGAGTGCACATCGATCAGAGTGTTTTGGAAATGTTCCTAATAATCTGAAGATCCTGTCGTACACCATACGACGTTCTAAACAGAACGACTTGTGCAGCAGGTGTACGTTCGTTCACATTGAACGTTAGAGGAGTGGTGCAAACAAAATTGATGCAAAGAGAAACTTGCTAACGCTTTCGTATGTGCGTGGGATGTTTGAAAGCTGGAATAATGCATTCTTTGGAAATTTAATTAAATCTTCTTATCCGACTGACGTTTTACGGACGTTCTCTATTCTCCTGTTGCCTACACCTTTATACCGTTCTCTCCATCTGCTATCTCCGACTTTACCTTCCCTCCTTCACTCTCCTCTCTCTCTCTCTCTCCGGCGCATACATCGCCCCCTTGCCTGTCTGTCCCTTTAGTATTTTTTGCTTCCATTCTAGAATCCGCGAGATTAAAAGAAAATTTATAGTGCATTGCGTTCCGCTTGCAGAGTAGTACGTGCGGCGTCCAGCGCAGAATGAGAATTCATTTGACGGAGCCCCTTTTAGCTTTCGACCTTTCCTGGCTTGTTTCAGTGGCGGTCGTTGTTGCCGTTGCGATGCACGAACGGCGAAATTTTGGGCAAGGCGTGAGTGAAGTAGTATTTGGGGGAGGACGAGAAGAAGAGGCACGACCGGTGGAAGGGCTCACATGAAAGAGAGCAGAAGCACGAGATGTGCGAAGAGAGCGAATGGAAGTCGCTCGCTGCGAGTCGGGGCGGCTAGCGAGAAAAAGTATCTTTGACATGCAGATGTACGAGTATAGAAAGTCACTTCATGCGTGCGGCATTTGTGTTCGACGTCGATTAGTCGAGGTCCAAAAGTATTTCGGGCACAAGGTGCGCTGGTGAAAACATCCTGTATCGGGATGATTTGTCGAAACGGAGCAGTGCAGCGTTACTTAGCACCCTCCGAGAAGGATTAAAAAAAAGTGATATCGAACGACGGTTGTGGTTGACGTTACTCACGGTCTGTTTAGGCGCATGATCGCCATGATCGCCCGGTACACCGGGCGGTCCTGGATTCTCCCTCGCCGCCTTCATGCTCTCGGCGATTTTCTGAAAGCGGTTCTTCCTCATCTGGATCCTCTTTGCCATGTAACCCACGGTGGCGTATTCTGCGAATACCGAGAAAAAGACCAGGATATAAGAAGACAAGCACGTTTCTCGATTTGGCGCCACCCTGTCCGAGAGAGTCTCGCGGACACCTTTGTCAAAGAAGTCAATGTTAAGAAACTCGTACCCATCAGTCTCCGTCTCCGTTCCGTTCGCAACTTCAGTTCGCGGGATCGAGCGGAAGCGCGCGAAATCGGCCGATCACGAACGACGTCGATGCACGCGAGACGCGCGCGTGATCGTGTCTGGCACGATGATCGCGTGTCGTTGTTCGGACGGGTGTGCGTCTCGAGGGGCGACGTCGTTGGAGAGCGGTCGAGTTTACGCAGGTCGGTTCGGTCCGACGAAAACGACACTCAACATATCACTACGCTGTCTCTCTACATTCTGACGTACATACGTGGAACCGGGGCGAGAAAAAGAGCGAGTCCGTTCGTCGAGAGGAGAACGAGCCGGTTCCTCCGTCCACTCCGAATCCACGTCGAGCATCACGCTCGAGGTCCGTCAAACATATAAAGTACGTCTCACTGTTGGCCGTCGATGGCTCGCCGGCCGTTAGGCAGAACTCCTCTTGTGGAACTATCGTTTAGCGATGAACGGTTCTCAAGTTCACGATCGAGCCATTGTCGATCGGGAACGAAAGTCAGGTGGCGGGGCACGGCCTGCGATCGGAGGATCGTTTATCGTCTCGACAGATAATCCCACAGGAAGCTTAAACCGTTCTAACGACCGGGAGAACGCTTCTTTTACCATCGGCGGTCGCCGGTGTACACGCACTCGCTAAGATACTACGATAAGGTAGAGATGTTCAGAGTGATTCGATGATGGCGGGAATGAAGCTGGCGGCAGCGGCGAGCTTAGAGATTAGGCACGGAAGAGTACACGATCGCACTCACCGAGCAACGAGGCAAAGACCATGACGAAGCAGGTGCCCAGATAGACGTCGATGGACTTGACGTAGGAGATCTTTGGTAGCGCCGCGTTCGTCGAGGACATTAGGGTCGTCATGGTGAGCACAGTGGTTACTCCGAGGGCCACCCGAGCGGGGGTTGCGTTTCGGTTTAGCCAAAAGCTCACCCACGATATTATGACGATCAGCCCCGAGGGTATGTAGATCTGGATCAGGTAGTAGCCCATCGACCGTACGAACTGGATCTCGCAGGCCAACCGCGAGTAATTCCCTGCGATAAAAGCATCGAAAGGTCAGGACAGGGGGACGGAGAGGCGCTATTTAATGTCTCTTCTCTCATTTTCTCTCTCTCTTTCTCTCTCTCTCTCTCTCATATTTTTCTTCTTGCTCTTCTTCGTTCTCTCTCTCTCTCTCTCTCTCTCTTTTATTGTCACTCTCTCCTTCTCTCTCAATCTCTCTGTCCTTCCTTTTCTCCGTCGTTCGTCTCTGTCTCTCTCTCTCTCTTTCTGCTAATCTCCCTTCGTAGTGTCAAATATTTCTCATATGTCATGGCAATGTCATGTCTTTTGTCTCAATCTCTTTTTCACTTTCGATTTCTATTTTTCTCTCTCACTCACTCTGTTTTTACGCACTCTTCTTGAGTCTCCGCTCGCACCGGTTGCTTGTTGGTCTGTGCCAGATAAAACAAATCTCATTGTTCACGAATGCAGTTTACGGGGTGCGTCCGAAGTAAGTCTGTTTCCATATCTCTTTTCTTACACTTTGTCTGTTTCTCTCTCTCTCTCTCTCTCTCTCTCTCTCTCTCTCTGTCTCCTCTCTTTGTTTCTTTCTTTCTTTTATTTATGTGTCCCTTGTCCATTCCTTTTGTGTTCTCGTTTCTTTCATTGTTGGTCCTTCCTCTGTCTTTCTTTTTCAAATTAGACGGACGGGTTTACGAAGACGTACTTATAACGTCACGAACATTCTGATTACTGGGATATCTATCAAAGTCCCATTATTCTTGAAATCTTGGCGTGTAATAGGAGACTTTTCTGTGTCAATGTATAATGACAATTGTTATTTTCGTGATGAGGCTCAAAGCGGTCAACGTAGAAGTGGTGAGAATTTGACGATAATGGAGAATTGCGTCACGAAATTCTGCTTGTAAATAAATTGCTGTAGTTCTGTCCATATAATACAAATGCATGTCTATAAATTGTTGCAACATAAATGGAAAACGTGCCACCGCAGATTCGAACGTGCCCTCGCTTGTCCATGAAAATTTGCGAGGTTAATCAAAATTGGAAATTCTGTTGCCAGGATTTATACGGCTGCACAGTTGCAAAAACGATGTTGATTTAAATGATTTGAATTGACTAAAAGTAGAATGCTATGTACCGATCAATGAATATAATAAAATGAAGCGATGTGCTGCTTTACATGTCAAGTAAGCGGTAACAAAAATGATAACTAAAGTATTCGGCAGTACGGCAGACTGGAAAAGCTAATAATAGCGAGATGAAGTGATGAAGAAGACGTCGTGTACGATCAGTTCTTCTCAGACATAAAGTCAGTTTTAACAGTGAATGGGCACTCATCCGGGATTGCGGAGGATGATTCGACGAGTTCCGTACGGTCCATGTTTTCATTTCTCACTTTGTGAAACTCGATGCCTCGGTTTTATCGAATCAGCCAAGACAAGAAATCACATTATTCTCGTGTTTGTAGTTTCTTCTCATGTATTCAGCGCAGTTTATTCGGAACATGAAGGACGTTGAAGAGCGGTGGATGTTAAGGAAATAGGAGCGCGAGAAGAAGAGAAGGATTTACTTTCCTCTCTAGTTTCTGTCTCTGATTGCTCATCATCCATCCACGCCTTGACATGGCAATCCGATCAGGCGGCGGGCAGGAAGTAGGAGCGCGCGAGAAAACGAAACGACGTAGAACCTGACACATGAGGTTATTCCTTTCGGATTGAAATGATCTCTCTTGTAGCATTCGATCGATGCTCGGCACCGAGCGAGCGTGCTCGTGAAGATGCGGGAGCGCCGAGGGAGTGTCAAAGAAAAAAGCGCGCGGCAAAGGAGAGAAAAAGCAACGGAATAACGTGAAGAATCACACGAGGATCGATCGATCTGTAGGTAGTAATTTGAGAATGCAGCTCTTTTGATCACCAGAGGGCGTTGCTCCTGCGCACGGGAGCACACGATTCGAGATCCGCGAGAAAGAGAGAGATCGATCGGATCGATCGACGGCGATTATCGGATCCAAAGATATATATGTATATAGAAGCCTGCGCGCGCACACATATACATATATACATATATAAACTTTCGTTCATACAGAGAATATAGAACAGAAGATGTTACGGCTATTTCTTACGAGCGACATCACGCCTGCGGACATCGGATAGCGCTCACGTGTCTCTCCACCTTACCCAATGCCGTTAAAAGCGAGGGGTTGTTTGTTTGGGGGGGGGGGGGGGGTTGGTTGGTTGATTTTTGTTTTTGTGTTCATACATTACCGGTGGTAAGACTAATCTCCATGGCGCGCTGCCGGTGCCCGAGGACCTTGAATTGCGGAAGGGAGACTTCGTTGCTGACACCGACGCTGTTAGGGCCCTCGTTCCACTTGTACCGGATGTCCCTCATCGTGTATCCGACTGAAAAAATAGAGAGACCCCCCGCGGTTGGTACGTACCTTCGCGGAAGCCCTCAACGCGTTTTCTAGCGCCAGGCTCCGAGGGGGCCTCCACTTACCTCGCACCCCCGCAAACCCCAATAGTCCGCTCTCTTTCTCCCTTTGTCACTTATTCTTTCTTTCGCTCTCTCTTTCTCTCTCTCTCTCTCTCTCACACACACTCTCTCCCTCTCCCTTTATCGTACACCTCCTTCTATCTATCTATCTGTCCTTTCATGAGTCCTCGTTTGGTTGGATCGGTAATATTACTACTATCGCTCCTCTCGTTTGTCAGTCTCGATCGAGTGACAATGAGCCCGATCGAGCGAGCGAGCGTGTGTAGGAGGTGTGGATGCACATCCACTTCCTTTTTCTTTTTTTTTTGTTTTGTCTCCCCCTTATTAAAGTGTGGTGAACGTGGGCGATCGGGGATCTGGTTTTTTGTCGCCGCGTCACGTAAAAGTCATGGGTTAAGGTGGACACGGCTTGCACGGATGCGGCTGCTCTCAGGGGTGGACTCGAGAGAACTTGTCGGCCGATATTGTACGTTTCTCGCACGCTTGCGCGACACATTGCGTTCATTGCGAACGCTCGATCTCGTCGAATTCTCGAGAACGAAGTGGCCGATGAGGTGGTCGCAGGTCGAGCAAAACGAAACTGTACGGTTCGGTACGATGATCACGCACGTCCACCCTTGAGCGCGAGGAGTCAATCGGATAGGACGACGGACGCTCGTAATGACATCGATTGCGTTCTGTCAGCGTCCGCCTACCGGTGGCCACAGTAATACTACGGTTCGCTAACTTCCCGGTCAAATTCGTCGATCTGTCAAGTCGGTCAAATGGATGTTCGTTGGACGCTTAGGTGTCCGTTCAGGCAGGCTCCTTGTTTAAATTAATAAATACGTGGTTGTGGTGTCGCGATAGTAATGCAAAATGGTGAGGGTGCGATAATCGGTGCGGATTCGTAAATCAAAGGAAGAATAAATGGAAGAAACATTTGTAGTACATAATCAATACTGGGTTCAGGTTTACGGCGTGTATACGCGTGTGAATAATTCGTATATATTTATATATATAAACATATATATATATATAGATCTGCACGAGGCCTTGGATAAGATTCTCAGATGGAAGAAACAAATAAGAGGGGGATATCTACCTGTAGATAGGTGTATGGTTGTCTGTCGTTGCCTGTGACCGAGCACGCGAAACTGCGGTAGTTCCACCTCGTTCGAGATGCCGACCGACTGTAGGCCGGCGTTCCATTTGTACCGAATATCGCGCATTGTGTATCCAACTGCCGGGAGAACAAGAACACAAATATCTTCGCTCTAACATACAATAATTAGACACTGAGGTTTGGTTGATTCGGGGCAGATTTGGGTTGATCGGGTTTTGCGGAGAAGGGAGTCTCAATCAATTAAAAGCAAAATGGTCAAACACCCTGACGCGATTCTCTACTTCGTACCTCACTTGTGAATGGAAAGCCATGCTGTCGACACATTACGGATCACATCAGGGTGTTTCTTGCACTGCAAATTTCTGGCACGATCTGCTAATGACATTTGGAAGTTTTTGCGCGTGTCTGCGGCGTTCTCGCGGGTTCGTAAAACGGAGCATATGGCTCTAGAGTGACTCGTCCGCCGGGACAGGAGCGTAGATCGGTCGCGTCTATGGGATGGAAGAAAAACATCGACTACGACTCTAACACGTACATGCCGTTCCTTTTTGATTCGGAAAAATCGTTGCCGAGCGATCGAGGTCGCGAGCTTCGCGATGGATACTAGATACGGTTTATTTTCAGTGAACTTGGATCGTTCGGGCAGCACTGGCGCGCGGCGCGGCGCGGCGCGGCGCCGTTCTCGACTTCGTCATCAGTCTCGGTGAAAGATGATATCGTTCCATGCGAGCAGATTCGTCGAAACGTAGCGCGATGAATTCCAGGTATACACGTATATATCTTCTTCCCCGCTCTCCTTTATTTCTCTCGGCGAAGATCGCGTGACTGCAGTTTGCCGACCGGAGACTCGCGGCGGGCCCACGATTTGCCGCGATCGATCGAAAACTCGCCGCCTATTTATGCCCCTCTAATTCCTCGGCGCGACCTCCAACGCTCGGACATACCGAACCGAGAAACATTCCGTCCGTAACTGAATCTTAGGTGATTACGATCGTTACACCGCATTCCAGGCACCAAAGTGGCATTCCATCGCGGACGGGCGAGCGAACGAACGGGCGGGCAGGGCGGCAACATTGCGCGAGCATCGGCAAAAGTGGAGCTGGATTAAGCGATCCGCCACCGAGGCCGGAGCGTTCAGATTAATCGCTTCCGTTTTTGTCACGAGCGCCCGCAACATTCGGGGCCAAAAACATTCGTCTAGCTGGTCGCCGCACGAAACCGTTCGCGGACATCTTGCGACGCCGACGGCGTTCCTATCTCAGGAGTCCCGCTTTTCTATCAGCGGACGCGCCGCTGATAAATCTCATTACCGCTCTTCCGCTATTTCATTCGAATGGCGGATAAAAACGAACCGGCCATTCGAGCCCGGTATATTTCTCACGCGGCCCGTTGTCGCGTATCACGCTCCAATGAAATAGGACGGCAGCCGGTCCTGGCAAGAAAATTCCATCGTGCCGTCGTCGATCAAAGTTACGAGGTCAGTCTAGTGTAACGCATCGAAACTTATTTAACCATTCGAGAAGTATACTTTAATATTGTTTTTATCGAAATAATGTAATGTGGAAGATGTTGTCTTGGGCCAAACTAAAATTTGCAACAAAACGAGAGATGTTATTACGATGATTGTTGAGCTGCATTTAGAACAAATATAAGAGAGCTCTGCTCACTGATTTCAATATGTGCTCCACCTGCTTTTGAGTTTCATTAAACCGGTTTGAGACAATGAACTTTTTCTAAAGTAAAAAATAAAATCCCTTTTCTTCTCGTTGCAATAGACTGACCTCTTACTTCATGGATACTCAACTATTATACCGATTATAAAGAAAGTTCGGAATATGCTAGTTACGCACGCGTGTATCTGAAAAGTTTTCTTATCCTTAACGTTTCGTGCGAACGTTGACAAAAATTACTTTAAGGTAACTGTAGCCTCGTAAAAATCCACAAAAACCACGAATGCAACAGTAAGTCTTATGTTCATTTGTAATATCTCCAATGCTATTTTGCCAATGTTCGTCGCACGTACGGGTGCAGCGGAAGTAAACCGATACTCTCGTAATTTATCGATGGAAACGTACTGGACTGGGTTGAGCGTTTAAGCATTACAAGGTGAAAAGAAGGGACATCGAAGGACTTGGGATGCAGGGGCGGTGGGCGGATAGAGGGTTGTGGATTATACAGTAGCGGGTGGCGATTGAATACTGCGGAACAGAATTACTGCGATGACATTACCACGAGTACCAAGGGCTTTGGTAGTGGTGCCGAGTACATACGCTTAAGACGATTAAGTAGAGGGTGTGTAAAGGTGGATATGGAGAAAGCGGAGGATAAAAGAACATACCTTTGTGCTAGCATGCCGCAATCGTCGTGGATAGTTCGACAAGGTACGCGGAGAGCAAACATATCCGACATCACATAAGCGCAAACGTGCAATATGCGTTCGTGCAGCGCATTTCATGCTTCATGCTTCATCCCGTACTTCATGCTTCATATCCTTTATTCGGTCCTTCTCTTTCCTTTGTTACTCGTGTCAGTAGTCTGTGCGCGCAGTTGTTCTCGTACTCGTATATAATCCGTTGCACATACCTTACGAGAGTGAACGGTCAGCAAAAAAAAAAAAAAAAACGGTAAAATCGTCGAGGACGTAATAAATGCACCTTTATCGAATAGTTGCATATATATGTATATGCAGACGCATATAAATATTCAATATGTATATGCATCACAATGCGACCGTGCAGTTAAACAAAATAGCGATGCAGATTATCGCGATCAAATAACAACAGCGTATATTGAGTGTATGAACCGTGATGATTGTTTATCTACAAATGTATTATACGTCGCTCAATTAAACCGCGATAGAAAAATATCGCGCGGTCGTCGTCTCGCGCGTCAAACTTTACTTCGATCATTAAATTAAGATGAAACATTCATGCCGTGTCATGCCGTTTGAGCATATCTAGAACAAGAGCGCGCTACTACTTGTTCATACACACACACCTATTTATATATATATATATATACAACACAGATATGTATGTATATATACCATTGTTACGTACAAGTAACCGGGAGGGCGGATCGGGCAACTGGGAGTTACAGCAAGATCAAAACAAGATCAGAATTTGATCCGAACAGAGGTTGGAATGAAGGTTCATCATCTAGTGGGCATACCGGGCATTGGCCACGACGTTTTTGCGCGCGTCATGGCTCTCAGGCTGCAGTCAGTCGTTTCGTTCTTTCATGCGCTGGGCTAGATGCACAATGCGTTTTAATTCGGTCGGACCGTAAGTCGACACACGTCGTTTTCTGGGTTTCAGCCTCCAGCGGGGTTGGCCGTCGTCGGCCTTACTACGTCCCCGGACACGAGGCTCAGTGCTATATGTCGGAGGCCTTTCGTTAGGGGGGATTGATAGTGAAGGTTGTGAAAGTGGTGGTGAGGTGATGCCTTCGGTGGCTGTGATAGTGGTGGTGATTGTGGTGATATCCAAACAGCACACGTTCATTGGATAGTTCGTTATCAAGATTGAGATCCGGACGAGAGCGGATATTAAAAAGTAGCATTTCTAATTATTATCGCTTTTGCGCATATCGCGCCTCCTATTCGATCTTCACTCATATCTGTTATCAATTTTAATGGACTATCTTTTTACCATTTCGAAATATCACAATTCTCGCCGGGACTGTCCTGATAAACTGAATTGCAACTTCGTACAGTGTAGACCCTTCGGAGGATGCTCGTAAAGGATTCGTCGCTGAGTCTGTTTTTGCGGTTGTATTGGCCGTTTACATTGAAATGAATTGGTCAGTCGAAAGACTGACAAAATATTCATTCCAACGTTGACAGCGTTCAATGTCCACGCAATCTGGCTCAGTGCCGATTATTTAGAATTACTGCAAATTGCACGACGGGACGTATCTGAACTGCAGGGGGAATAATTGAAGAAGCTCACTTGAAGCCAACTAACGAAGTACCCGTCACGATGCAATAAATTTAATCAGATTAATTAGTTTTAAAGAATACATATATTTCATCGAATTATACCGTGTCATGAAGAGTTGTCAAAAATGAATCACATTTCCACCCAACGTCGTTTATGTATGAACACGTTGGAATAAATCAGAGGCTGACATTAATGAAAAACTGTTCCAACTGTCGTATTACAGTTTAATTCCGGTTACAGTCATTACTGGCACGACGCTGTGGGATATATCAAAACGTGGCAACGATAACGCGGCAATAATAAAAGCAGGAACGGTTGTAACGACGGCAATACCGCGTCCTCGACAAGTCTGCGACAATTAAGGGGAGAAGAATGGCTATGATTAGACAGTCCCTCCGATACTCTCTTTCTGTGTCCTCTCGAAGAAACTAATCGACGAACTCGGTCAAGTCGCTTTGATATCTCCAGCATCCGAGTTCCGGTAAACGGGGGAGCTTTCGTTCTGCCCACGAACGAGCAACTGACTTTTAATATAGATCTCTTAACCGAAGCGAGTTAAGGCGAAACTTTTTCCATTGTCTCACAGTATAGATTACCCAACGTTGAGCCACTCTGCGCTCCCGTATAACCTGAGACACCGGATGCGCTTCATGACTCTGCTCCGTCTCCCGACAATATGTTCGTTCCATATATTTTTTATCGCGACACCGATATGTTGAGCTAATTCGCTCTGCATAGCGGTCAGAGTGCCGATTATTGAAAAATCAAGGAAAGCTATCTGCGCTTCTCGCGGATTCCTATTCATTAGTGCGCTGCTCGTGTACCGATGTGCTCGTTTAATTAAATTGATTTTAATGATAATAGTTGTTATTTGCGATCCCGCTGAAAATCGGGGTTATTTTATGTAATGCATCTGATTATGAAATTTCTATCGCCCCCCCTCAGGTAATTAATTCGCGCATATATTGTACATGTTTTGGATATTCATAGTCATTGGTTCTGAATTAGTATATCGTTCTCTGATTCCGGGAAATTTCTTTTGGATAACTGTCTACATGTGTATGGCGAAGAACAAACATGTAATCCCGTCCGGGCATCCTCTTTCGGTTTCACAGACGGGAAATTCGCGTGCAATTTGCAGCAGTGAATTTTCGGCACGAGATCAAACCCATTGTATAAGTATATATATACGTACATGTACATAAATATACATATATACAGTATACAAAAACATTTACACGCGCGGATAGTAGTATGTGGCCAGCTACCGTACGGCGTACGTACCACCGACACACTCGTGTTCGTGTTTGCGTATGGGTGTGTGGTGTGTACATATGTGTTCTTACTGGCTTAATGCGCCACTCTTATGATTTTGCGAGCGCAATCGAGATAACCCTGTACTGGCCACCTCTCGACAGGGTCGATTTGTATAATACTCTACGTATGCACGTTGCACTCGTATCGTTTGTGCGTAACGCGAGAGTCTTGATCGAGACGATTGTCGATGTGGCGTCTCGACGATGCGCGGCGCAGCACGCTTCTCTCAGTCAAGGTGCCACACATTGTGCTGAATCGCGCGGAGTTGAATGTTTATGAACTCTGACCGGTTCGATGCGATAAGAATGAAATTTCATTTGCCTGCCGCGAATGTCACGTATGATCCGAATGAACTTTCAGCGCATATCATCTCGGCAGATTGGAATCTGACACCGGATTCATCGTTCGACCTCCCGTGATTTATCGTACGTTAAAGTTTTCTTCGAAATCCGTTTGCCGACGTCATGTGCGCCGCGAATCGGAATAAATGTTCAACTCCGCGCCAGTTCGATGACATCACATACGCACAATCATGGTGTGTGAAAAAAAAACTCAACAAGAATGAGTGAGAGCGGGTGAGTGAGTGAACGAAAGTGATTCTGGGCATGTGTCTCGTATATTTGATTGACTGATCGTGGATCGTGTACCTGTGTATATATATGTGTATGTTGGCGAGTGAGCATGTGAAGTGGTGAGTGATGGACAGACAGACAGACAGACAGATAGATAGATAGACAGATAAAGAGGGAAGGGTATAGAAAGAATGAAGGGGCGGAAGAAATCTTAATGGTGGAAAAGGGATGAAAGGATGCACGGTGGCCACATTGGAGGCAGCAGGGGTGACTGTATATTTCTGTGTGAGCGTGTAAAGAAGGTAGATACGTAGTTTCGTTCTGTTTAGCTCGACGCAAATATATACGCTAGAAGCGTCTTTCAAAGTTTATCTGCAAGAAGGGTTTGAAAGCGATGTACAGTCCTGAATCGCGTTAAATAACGGCAATCGACTTCAAGTGCCGTAATGTGCTCGACCGTCAGACAAGCTCTGTCACTGCAGACATTAAAAACTGACAGTAACTGTCCGTTTATCGTTCCAATACTTATTGATGCTTGTCGAAACATTATTGCAGAGTCGATTATCACCGTGAAAAGTTATTCTTTCAAAGTGCACGCTAAATTTGAATACAGCCTCTCTCTGACCAATCGGTCTGCAGCCGACGTTTACACAGGCTGTTGCCATGAATCGTCATGATTTGAAATGAGACATCGTGTACCCATCGTTGGTTGAACGGTAGGTATGCTGGATACCGATTGGTGAATCGACTCGTATACGCGTGTCAGTATAATCGCGTACACGTTGATAGTCGTCAAGAATGTCAGCCTCATTGAGAGCGTTTCTTGTTTCGTTCGCAGTGTATGCATATGCGCGCGGGCGTGCGTACTTACAGCTTTCGATCTCGATGTGGCATAGCTGCCGGTCCATAGGAAAGTACTGCAAGTTCATGGGACATGACGCCGTGATCGTTAAGCTGGAACAAACGCGGAGAATAAATTACAAGTATCACCGTGCGGAATGCCGTTATTGCTGTCGATTCGACACGGGAGAAGGCGGATCAACCTAGATCGAGCAAATAGAACGACGGAGACTGAATGATCGGAACGCAGCTTTCTTCAAACAAAACCAGCGGACGCATCTGCCGGCGACAAAGCGAAATGATTTTTCCAAACAAGAGTGCAGCTCGCCACCTCCTTTCAAACTCCTCTCTCGATGCGGCAATATTCTCGGTCGGAGACCCGGAGAACACTGCAAACGTACAGACTGCTAACTGATTTTATCATTTAGCATCGAAATCTGTACTGCGAGTGGAGGAGAAAAAGTTGGATAAATGAAAACGACTCCATGTGTCTTTCAACTTGGGACAGTGGGGTGTCTACCGCAGCAGCCAGGACATGTTTCGAAGTAATCGTCGAAAGAGGCGACGGAAACTTCAATGTTCCTAGAGATTGAAGAATGGGGAAGGCACGGAACGCGATGTAGCGTAAACGAAATGACAGCGGCAAGGAGATTAGGTTAGCTATGCATGGGACGCTTGAATATAGCAGGAGCGTTAATACTGGAACACTCTCGAGGTACTTACGACTAGGTAGTAGTCAGCGAGGGTCGGAAAGGTAGTGGAAAGGGGAAGGAGACAGATACGAGCGATGATACAACCGGAACGGGATGAGCGGAGAGTAGGAAAGAGAAAGGGGGATGGAGTCCGGGACAGGGAACAAATTTGTCGTGCCAGGCACAATTGGTCCCCAAAGTGCCTTGGCTACTCACCGACGACAGAGCCGAGGACATTGTGCCGGGGTTGAAATCGCCATCGGAAGCACCACCGCGACACAATGACGAAACTACGAGTCGGTGGAAACGGATCAATTTAATTAATTGAAGACCAAACCGACCGTCTCCCCTATTGCCTATCTATTTTTTAGGGCGTCCAGCAATTGTACTTGCCGTCCACGCTAGTCGGCGATCGGCCATCACCTAAAAGCTGACCCCAAGGACTGGCGCTAAAGGCTTGAAATGGAATTTCAATGCTTTCAATGCGCAGGCTGCAGTGTAAATCTTGTAACGTGCGACATAGAAGTTGCTAGCCGCACGTCGATATCGTAACACTTCGTTGATCGAGCATATCGCCGATGACGATCTCTTGTAATTGGAATGTCCAATAAACGGTGATCGCTTGACGCACGTACAGCGCATGTCACAGTGATGGATAAACGAGAATATCAAAGAAACTTGACGTGCATCATAACTTACCGTATACTACGTGTGATGCTGCCCGAGTGATGAATACGAATGAACTCGTTGCTGGTGGTAGCGATGTGAAAGTACGACTGCTTCTCATTGACGAAGAAGGTGTCAGGTACCCAGATGTTTTTGATGAACTCCGAGCCGACACTCAGCGTCTCGACGCCCGTTCGCTTCTTGAAAGCGAGCCGCGGGTCCGTCCAGAATTGCCGGAAGTAAAAATCCAGCGTGAAGTCCTGTGGTAGTAGACACGAAGCGTTCGTTAGACCGGAAGTCGTTAGTGCCGGAAGACACAGGGCGAGAAGAGCAAGGCTTTATATAAAAGGTCTCGGAGAGCTTCGCGTAAGCTCGTAGAAGAAAGTTTGCGAGTCTCAATGGCACTTCCTTCGGAGTATTATTACTACGGGCGTGTAAACGTTTGTTTGGAATAATCAAAGCGTTACGTGAGCAATAATACATAATACAAAAATTCATGTACCAATTAAGTACACTGTAATGAAAGAGGAAGCGTTTGCACATCATCTCGTTTCTTTCCCTGTTCTTCCGACCGTCGGCATTTTTGCAATCAAGAAAAACGAAAGAGAGAAATACATGTCAGAACAGAGGGTGATATGCGTCGCACGAAAGCGTCACCGATCGTGAGACGCGAGGATAGTATGAATTCAGAATAATGGAAGAGAAAATCGCAAGAAACATTAAAATCTGGATACTTGATGGAAAAGAAAACACCTAAGTGGTAAGATTGAGAAGAAACGTAGTAGTGTCGTGAAACAGATACGGAGATACAAGAGGTAAGCAGGTAGGCAGAGAAAGAGATATAAGAGCAAATAATCAAATGCGATAAAAGCCCATTTTAATAACGTAACAGCGCAAAATAAATCTGTTCTCTCGGTAGGTTCGAAAGTTGACGCCTCGTTATAGAAGAAATAAGTGTCTGAAACATCAATGACGCGGACCGAATACTAAAAGAAACGCGAGAAAAGAGTGGAAGAGTTATTGAATAGAAACGTAAACGTCTCGGTACACTTATTCGCGGAAAAGGAATATTCTCCAACGGCAAACGAAGAGAAGTAAAAAAGAGAAAACGTCGTATGTACGTTGCTTATGGAAAAGAAAATGTAAGAGACAGAAGGAACCTGGAAGAATGGGAGAGCGAGAAGATGGAAAATCGAAAGAGAAATGGGGATGGAGGAAAGGATGAAGGAAAGAGAGAGAGACCGTCGACGTCGACAGGCACCTGAAATCTTATCGCATCTCTCCGTCGCCGGCTGGCAGCGTGCGCGCTTACTATTACATGAGCGCGAGCGTAGCGCACGTACACATCTATTGAACGTATCACGATTATCGTTACACGTAAAATCGGCCACTTGACCAACGTTCACATGACCTCCTCGAGACCTCCTCCGGTGTTCCACTTGACCTCACACTGTGAGACGAGATGAGGCTAATTCGATGCGGTACGACCACATACTCGTTGAAGATCGAGAGTGCTTTCAACGCTCCTCCCTCGTAACTTTCGCACTTTTCAAAATGTTTGACATCGAATGGCGCTGCTCGCGATAAGAATCGCAGCGGTTCGCGGCTGATCGAACGAGTTTGCAAAGGGTAGTGTAGAGCTTTTTGTTTCCGTAGAACCCTTTGAAGCGCGTCCTAACAGACAGTGTCGCGGTAACTTGCGACCGTTTCTTTAAGCCTGTCGACGTCACTGATCCGTGAAAAGGGAACTTTACGATGCGTGGGAACTGCGCATGTATTCGCGAGTGGTATTTCGAATTCTGCGTGGGAATACACTTTGAGTATGTATGTGCAAAAAAAGGGCTGTAAGGAGGTGGGGGAAGGTGCCAGGGACCGTGTAGATATAGTGATCTATACATAGAGCGTATTTCCAACTTATTATCCACTACGTGCAGGCATGCTACCCACCGGACAATCACAGACTCGCATGCACACGCGCGCACTTATGTTTACTTATGTACACCATACTGCCTCTTCGCTTACTCACGACAGGCAAACGTAACAATGTCACAACACGTACACACGCATGTTTTGCACGGACTCTCGGTGGGTCGTCCAATATGCGCGAGCAACGATGTGAATGGTAGTGTTCGGTTCGTAAATTAAAATCTTCTATGTATTCGTCAATGTCAATCTGCGTTTCGAGTGTTCCGCGTACAAAGCATCGATTCAATTCCGATTCCGGTGATAGTCAAACTGCGGCAACATATTGCGCAAGTATTTTCACGCATGTAAGCGGGATGTTTATGAGATGAGTATAAGTTTTGAAATAAATTCGAGTGAGATGTCACAACTTTTCCGTCGAGCGTGCTGTTGCGATTCAAGAAGAGTACGAATAAACAGCGAGATCGCAACATCCCGTTGATTTTAACGTAATCTCTACGCATACTGTTGACGCTGAATTGTCATGAAGAAGTTAGTCTAGCAGTACCTTACACATGTCATTCCTTAGTAATTTTGCCCACGCTGTGCGTCTTTCCGATTCTCCTCCTCACCAATGACACTGTCATATTGGATTAGTGTAACAAAGAAAAGAAATAATGGTGTGTTTATGGTACAATTTTAATTATTTCACTCTTACTACCGTATATGTACGTGTTTTCAAGAAAATTGAATCTTCATTATGACATATCGCATCTACGGCTAGGCAAATATGCCAATCTATAGCATAACACATACTGGCTTGATACTATCCATCTGTCGAGGCAGCTATATCATTAATTTCAATTAATATTTCATCGTCATTGTCATGGCGCTTCTGTGCGCCCTTATTCTGATCGTCGTCAGTGTCAGTACCGTCGTCTTCGTCGTCGTCGACGTATGGAGCTTGCTCCGTTTGGCGCTTTTCCAGACGCACTGCGGCCGTATCGTGACGCACAGTGGTCATGACAACGTATACTGTTTCATGAAGAACATAGCGTCAGTGCAAAAGCCACTCAAGTACGACATTTACGAGTAATTGTGTTCTACATGAGGATCTTGAGAGCCTCTGTGTCTATTCTAGTTTCAATCTTGACTCGAGTGAAAGACAGAAACCTTCCGGGCCATTTGCTAATGATTCCAGAATTGGATTGAAATAGCCCAAAATGAGAAACGGATTAATGCATTTGACTGAGTAAAACGTATTCCGCTTTCGCCGAACTCTCCTGGATAATTTATGTTCAAGACTAGACACCTGCGTTTTGTCGATGGGTTAAAAACTGGCGTATTAAATCGTAATAAGTAGGAAATGTAAGTGTTTTAAATACATTGCGGGTCAGCCGGTCACCTGTATATAATCTGTAGTTAGGAGTGGCGTGGACATAAAATGATCACTGAGAGAAGGTGAATGAAGAAATGGATAAATCGATGATTCTTTGTAAAAATGCCACCAGTTTGCTGCATGAAGAATCAACAAGCGTCGAACTTGCAGAAGTTATGGGCATCAGATACGAAGAAAAGAGGCTCGATCGATACTGTCTAAGGGCACCTTACGAGGAGAACCGCTTTCTGACACGCACAGTGGGTACCTACACGTTACACGCACATGATGTGCATACGAACATATTACAATGGTACATCATGAAACGCAGTGAGCTGCGATTTTATATTTGCCTTTGTTATCGCTTATAAAACATTTTGAGCAGTGTGCATAAGCGGAAAGTTGCAGCGACGACTGTTTTTATCTGAGTACAAAATTGACGATAGAAACTCGAAATCTTCTCGTATCAGAGCGACGAGTGTACCTGAACGTATGAAATCGAAATTCTTCTGTTTTCTTGAAATCGCTTCGTCAAAACAAACGAATGATGTTTTCCGCTCTCTGTATTCGATTGCACGATTTCTGTTATCTGTTCGAATATTTCGCAAAACTAAAATTGACTAAAGGTTTAAAAATCTAATTCAATTATCCTTCGAAAAATCTATCAGTCTACCGCGATAGCGAATGCAACAGAAAACGCCGAAAGTTTTTTGAAGCGTTTCGAGACGCGCGGCGAGGCATACGCAAGCGTTCCGTTTTTCAGGTTGATACCAATTGAAAAAAAAAAGACGAAAAAAAAGTAGGGAAGCTGTACAGAAGCGTTTCAGGCAGAAGCTCGCAAGCGAATCGAGCCAAAACGATGACACAATCGTGTATGTGTGTGAATGTATGCTCGTACATGTATGTGTACGCGTCATTGCTTCTATGTGATACGTGTACGTGCGCGCGAACGATTGGCGATGGAAGGCAGAGAACTCTAACAGAGAACCTGGTTAGGCACATCACGTTTGAGCCTCTATCGCGCCTCGACGAACGGAATTAGTGTGTACATCAGAGCAGATGTGTGTACACGATCAAGGATGTATATATGGATATATAGAGGTAAACGTGTATGTTGGACGTGTACCTTAACGCGATACACACGCACGCACAATCACACGCACACGGGGAGAGTGTGTGGCTAGACGCACGTATACGTGATGTACGTTGACATGATGTCAATTTGTATTATATGGATGTGTCATTTTTGTGTTCATACGTGTGATAGCGACCAGAAGCGTACTGCACACACTGACAATGATACAGCTCGTATAGGTGGTATATTTATACATCATATACGTAACGTTATATATATATACATATTATATGAACAGAATATATAAATGTATGCATATACATATATATTTATATATTTATGCATTATATGTATATATGAATTATACAGACGCCATGTCTGTATTAGAGTCGAATTAGTCTGTCGCAACGTCGCACGAGTACTCTTCGTTTGTATGCGAACGTCGGCTGGTTGTTGGGAGAAAAACGCGGGACGGTGAGGAACAGGATGGATTGTTTTTTCTCTCCAATTTTATCGCCCTCTAATTATTACTTCATTATCAGTCACGAGATCCGTAAGTCGGACGTTTCGACGTTATCCTCGCCTCGTCCTTCTCTTTTCTCTACACTTTTCCCTTTCGACTTCATATCGTCCGCATGGAAATCCGTTTGACAAACGGCATAGGGGGCGTGGGACGAGAGACGAAAAACAGTCACGATCCACCATCAACGGGGCACCAGTACAAAGACAGTCTGTTTCTACTGGCGGCATTATTTGTGCGGGTCAGGTGATTCGATGTTCGTACCAGTACGTAGGAGGAAAGCAATAGTGACGGAGGGGCTGGGATTGGCGAAGAAGCGTGAACCAGGGGGAGGAAGAGGAAGGGCCAAATTATTGCAGGCAAATCTTCGAGAAAGTCGCCTTTCTTCTCTGTTGTTGGCGAGTGCACCACTAGATTCGGAGCGGGAAGCAGGAAGGAAGGAAGGAAGGAAGGATGTGGCTTCGAAAGACAGAGACATCTCTCAGCAGGACTTTCTTCGATAGTAAGAACGAACGAGAGTCGAGCGGCAGTGGGAACGGGAGAAGGAGCGGGTGGGACAGGGAAGAAATAGGTCCAGTGGTATAGGAGGCGGACGGATTGGAGAATGGAGAGGCAGGCAGTGACAAGAAATGTGAGACAGAGAAAGAGAGATCGGTGGTAAGCAGGGGAAAGATAAAACGAGACGGAGGACGAATGGAAAACGTATCGGAGGGTCGCCAACGGGAATAAAAATCGCGAGTCACGTCCCAGGTGACAGTGTCGACTTGATTTGGTTTCCGCACAGGGCTCAACACCTGGGGTCCAGCCTCGTACATTCAGTTCCAAACTCGTATTCTGGATCTCTCGACCATTCTCGACTATGCTCGATCGAGGCTCGTCTCTTTTTGCCGCTCTGTTTTGCGTGAAAATTTCAACCTTAACTCTTTGAAGCGAGGCAGCTCGGGCAAAGAACTTGAGAACGAACTTCGCCGTTCAAAGGGTTATCGAAACGCACCGTCGCCGCCCCACGTTTCTCCGATTACTCTTGCTAAAGCCGATTAGGACGCTCTCGGTATCGTCGATTAGATGGAAATTTCAATTGCACATTGTTCCACAATTAAGGGCTAATATAATATTGAGACGGAAGCAGCACACGAGCCAAGGTCGATCCAGTCATCCCGTGCCGGTTTGAATCTGAGTGCAGAAACCGGAACAGTACCTCCGAAGTAACTACGGGATTATACAGGGTGTCCAATTCAACTTAACCACCTTAAATTTCTTTGTTGTTTTTTATGATACGAAAAAGTTCCACGTGAAGAAGTTGCTTGTGTCGGGAGCGGAGGAAACTTCTTTTATATCGCGCTAACATTTTTATTGAGGTTTTCCGAGATTTCGAGAATGCCGATGTTTCATTTTAAATGGAATTGCATATTTTTATTATGCCGATGATTTTCATTGTTGCGGTTGAGGTCAAGGTGAGTTCAACGACTCAATGGAAAAGCGAGACAGTAAGACATATGTAGTTCCATTGGAAAATACATCGCTCACCCTCATATCTCGCCGACCGTGGGCTTGAAAAAGTTTAGTGCAATAAAAATAGTTTCCCCCTTGACTCGAGCAACTTCTTCTTGAAGTACTTTTTCCTGTCATCACAAGGAATCAAATTATTTAAGCTGGTCAAGTTAAATGAGACATCCTATATACATATATATACGTGATACACAACGTCATATATAGTTACGCTATATCTTAAATATCGAGAAACGAATATGTATACAGAGATATATATGTGTGTATATATATACGTACAAATGTACATATATAGATACCGTACATGACGCAGTATACGCGTATTGTACACGCGTATATGTATATACTATCTTAAGTATACACGGGTAATATTTATGCAAGTATGCGTGTATCACTACGCGTATATATGCGTGCTGACGTATGCAACCTGTAGTGCTCGATTAATACATTGTGCAACAGGATTTCTTATACGTATTTCTGAAATATTTCTGTCACGTTCGAATTTATAGATGTCAGTTCAACGACACTCGACATATTCTTAAAATAATGCCAAATTCAATTTACCACGTAACCCTTACTTGGATTTATTTCTGGTGTAACAGTTTTTCGAAAGTTTACGAGAAATGTTTCAAGAGACTAATTTGGAATTACCCCCGAATTTCCTTGAATGAAAATTCATCATTGGTAATCATTTTGTCTGCATAGCGTTTGACAACGCATAATCATTCGAACACCGCAAGTAGAGCCATGCAACAAGAACATCGCAAATCGAATCAAACCAGTAGTCAACCATAAAACCATAAACGAAGTGGACAAGAATATATCTTGCGAAGACTGTGGAACGTAGCAAGGTTCCCTTGTAACAGTTCAGCCAATCAAACAGCTGTGACGAGCTATAAAAACGTAGGTTAGTTGGCCATCCATGTGTATAAAGATCTGTGTTTCTCGGTGTGCACATATGTATATACGATTTTCATTGCGGTATGTCGGTGGTGCGAAAATGTATTTGTCTTTTATCCTGAATCAGAATGAATACGTGGGAATGACACACCATTCGCTACACGCACGTAATGTCGCGTAAAGTATCAATCCATCACTCGTTGATCTCGAAAATCTGGTAGAAATCACGCTTTGAATATGCAGATATCCATTCGTTTTTATAATACATATACAACGTTACACATTAAATTTGTCAGCTTGCTTTCTCATAAAACGCTGAATCACACAATTGAAAAGAAAAGGTAAAGAGATTATCATCATAGCTCTCTAATTTTTCTCAATGGCATCCCAATAGAACATTTCCAATAAAAGTGATAATATCCGGAGCGAGCAGCAGGCACGTCAGTTTACAGACATGCCTGAATTTCGATGCGCGGCATAACGCTTCCGCACTTTCATTATTTCACATCGCATTTCGAGATCTGGCCAAACGAGCGAAATTTCGAGTTTCAAGATCTCTCCCACTGTTTCCCTCCTCTATTTTATCAGTGTCTCCCTTTCTCTCTATCTCTCTCTCTCTCTCTCGTCCTCTCTCGCGTATACGATCCGCAATATTCTGTAGAGATGAATATGTATGCTTGCGCGTATACGCGAGAAAGTAGGAGGGAGGATTCGAGAAAGAGAGAGACAGAAGAGAGGAAATGAACAAACAGCGGGACGCACGGGAAGCGAATGGCATATCGGAATGACGATCGGTACGAATTCGAAAGCCGATTCGACCGATAAACTGAAATTGATCCAAACAGGTACGATCGTGACGAGAGAGAAATAAATATGCATTGGCGAATAATCAAGAATCATTTCTTGCCTGGCGAAGACGCAAATGAAAACTAACGATAGTTCTGTCAAAATCTCGTAACGCAAATTTCGAATTTCATTGCTCTCCGACCGATCGTACCTCGACGATCGGGAGTACAAGTTGTGTCGTGGAAGTCTTGAGAATGTCGATGAAATGTGAGGAGCGAGGAAACGGTGAATGAGCGGGATGAAAGTGTGAAAGCGGGAAAGGAAGGGGCACGAAGTATAAGAAACGACGCATGAATGGACTGCTGGGCGGGAGGATGACATCTGTCGACTGAGTGAATCGTTTTCATTTTGTATGAGTTTGAATGGAAAACTGTACCATCAACACTTCGGACACGGAGCTGATGCTGAGGACATACATGGTGACGCCGACTTCCACGGGCGGACCTGCAATCAACAAAACCATCCGGCCTTGGTCGCTCTGATTACACGCTACCCTCTCTCTCTCTAATTGACCGTCAATGATAGGACGATGCGGCTCGTATTTACGTTCATGTACAGATATGTTGGTAAAAGTAGTAGTAGTAGTAGTAATAGTAGTAGTAGTAGTAGTAGTAGTAGTAGTAATAGTAGTTGTGGTAGAAGAAGTTGAAGTAGAAGTAGTCGTAGTAGTAGTAGTAGTTGTTGTAGTAGCAGTAGTAGTAGCAGTAGTAGTAGCAGTTGTAGTAGTAGTTGTAGTAGTAGTAGCAGCAGCAGTAATAGTAGTAGTAATAGTAATAATAATAATAACAATCATAATAATAATAATAGTAATTAATGATGATCCTTTACCTCCGACCCGCGTAATTCTCGATCGGTGTTTACTTCAAGTAAATGCTTCGGCCCTGAAAAGGACACTTATTCACGTCAATACTTCTGAATGCAACTGGAATCAATGCTGTCCACTTGCATCCTTACGTTTTCTTTCGATCGGCACTGTACTTTTTACATATACGTGAACCTATTTCAGGTGTCTTGATGCTTTTTCATCTCTATCTGTGAAATATTTGTAACTTTGACACCGTTAACTGTAACGTAGCAGTATAGATTTTATATTCTTCCAGACTCATTACCGCAACGAAGGAAACACGTGGGTCAGAGGTAAAATGCAAGCGCACATGTTGAAGAGAGCTCACACCCTGTACGGAACCAAATCAACAGGACTCGTTGGCCACGTTGCTTTCCAAGCTAGAAAAATGATTTGTAGTACCTGTGACTCGTAACATATAGACATACGTATGTGAAGACTGGCTACGTATGGAAATGTATATATTCGTATACGTATACACGTATGAATATGTACATACTCGCACAAGCACAGATTCGCAGTCACGTACGCAGGTGACTCTACCTTGTGTTCACTGTTTCCCATTTTGTCATTTCCAGTTTCGCACAATTACAGTCAACAAATCTCTTTTCGTGCACGTTATCATGCACGTATGCATTTCTATCGTTTCATTACGTTCTGCGGCATCGTGTTGTTCCCTATTACCACGTGTGTAGCATTACATACATACATCGCTATAAATTCGAATTCATTCAGACTTGCACGTACAAGTGTATGCCATATTCACGCGGTTCATTTCAATAATTTACCTTTCCAATGTCGGCGTGTCGTCTTGATTTCTGTTTTATCGTTCACATTGACCTATTTCTTTGTCTATTTACTGCTGTCATTGTCACTGCGATTGTCGATTCCGGACGGATAGTTTTTTTTTTGTTTTTCTTTTGTTTTCTTTTTGCCATTTGGGGGGTGTGATGGGTAGTGGTGGTAATAATTGAGAGATATTTTGGAAGTTCCGCAAGAATTTTTGTCGGGTTACACGCTCATGGGCGTGAACGCAATAAAGGCGCTGCATTCGGCATCGTTCGAATCACGAACGTGTGTATCGAACGTGCGGTACCAGACAGAGACGGTGGAAGTTGGAGAAAAAGGCGAGGGGGGCGATAGGTAACAGTATAGAATAATTAAGAGTTAATTATCGTTAAAAGTGATCGCAGGCGGGCAGTCCATCTCAGCAACCGCGGCATAGCAACTATAGCGTCTAAGAACGGTCTAACGGGACGGTCGTGCGTATATAATAAGAATCATCATGACCGTAACAATAATAATATTTTAACTAATAATCGTAACAAATTACAGTAACAGTAATAATGAGAATAATAATAACAATAAAGTAATGAGAATAAGAACGGAAATTACGATAACAATTAAATCAAACTTGAAAACGCTAATTATCTCATTATCCTCATACAGATCTATAAGAAAGGCACTCGCTATTTTCCTCTTCACGCTATATGCCGATGATACGATTCAGCGGCGGCTGACAATTTTTTCGTCCGAAGCTATCTAAAATACTATTCAACGAATGACCAGGTCCGTGGAAAAAGAGGAAAGGGGGAACAATAAAATCTCTCGAAGAGAGAAAACAGCGAGCGTTTCGAAACATGTTTTGAAGTGGTACATTGCCCATCGTTGCTAACGTATTATATTCTTGATATTGATTTGCTTGTGTGACTTCATTCGTGTGTATGCGTGTATTTATGTGTTGCTACTCTCTCTCTCGCACTCTCTCTCGTTCTCTCTCGCACTCTCTCCCTTTCTCTCTATCTCTCTCTATATATATATTTATATATATGTATACATATCTGCACTGTACACGCGCGCACGGGTAGTCCATTCGAACAAGCGCCGGTTTTGCGATAAGTGGAGGGCCACCGGTACAATATAATATATCACCGGAGTCAGGAGTTCCAGTTTTGTCGGCTTCAATTCGGTAGTTTGGAAGCGTGAGCGCGGTAAACCACGACCCGTAATCATGGCCGTTCGCATACGAGCCGCGAGTTAAATGTGTCTTAGGTTACGACGGCGGTACGTGCGCGAAATTTCCAGTATCGACGTGTCCTCCTTCATTCTTTTAACCCCGCTGCTGCCCGACGCTTTTTGCGAGCTTCGTGCACGGCTGTAACGGGACAAGAAAAGCCTTCCGGCAACCGTTCCTTCCAGAATGTGCACGCCGCGTGACAAAATATTCAGCGCGAGATAGATAGGTTTGATTAGAAGAATTTCACGCCGACGCTCGCTTCATACTGCCGATTGAGCTGTTGCAACGTGTCAGGCAGAATTTCCCTACTTCGATGCACCTCGTGCTGGCAAGAAAGTGGCGTTTCTATCACCTTACTACTTTACACCGACGGTGAAACAAATGATTGCAGTAACGGTTTCAATGATGCCACTGTCGCGGCCAGTTGCCCATTTCCCAGGACGCCGAGGTAGACGTGTTTCGAAAGTGCGACGGAACACCGTCGCGAAACTAACGAAACTGTCAAGCGGTTAATGATTTCTCTGCAGCTTTATACATTCCCAAGAGGTCCAAAGCAGTGCCAGCGAAGCACTTCCAATTGGTAGGAAGTATCGTTTAGCCGCAGCGACGCAGCGTGAAGGAATTAGACGATCGAGACGATTCGTGGCTAGTTTCAGAGGATTTCTCTTCCCAATTCTCTCTTCTCTCTCTCTCTCTCTCTCTCTCTCTCTCTCTCTCTCTCTGACGCTTCATCGTAATCATGTTACACGATCGTCGCGTTTCCAAGCGCCATCCAGAACGAGGAGGAGATCAAAGGTGCACATAGCTTGAGGCGATGTGGTTCTGCTCACGGCAACCGAAGTAATTTGATCTTCGAACTCGACGAGAGAGCCGATCGTCGCATCTACCGAATCGACAAACTTTTCTTCCTACTACGTGCCATCTCCCCTTTCGCCTTAAACCGCAATGGCTCAGCTTTTTTTTACGCCACAGCCGAAGGAGGTTTTGTTCGCCTTCGTTTACCGCATCGAAGAAGGAAGTAGAGAACCTAAAGGGACTCTCGGCGTCGGAGTGTACGGTTAATTAATTATCTTTCCGCTACGCGGCGCAAGCATGCGAAGTTGAGTCGAGAATCGTGCGACGCAAGGGACATAAGCGTAAACGTTACGATCGAAATCATGAAAAGGCAAGTCATTGGCAACGTTTATGTCGATTCACTTGATCGTTCCTGCTCTCCGTCATGTGACGTTGGATCAGAAGCCATCACCGACAATGTAACCTCTTCGATAACTTTCTCGTTAAGTAAATTGCATGATTCGATGACACGTGACGTTCTAGAAATTCAAATGCGATCGTAATGCTTGTTAATTCCGTCGCGGGACGTTATGAACGAGCGGGGGGGAGTTTGGAAAGTATACGTCGCATATAACGTGGCGTTACGTTGTTACGAAAGCGGACAGCGGCAGAGAGAAAAATATTCGCTGGCATAAATCACTGGGCCCTAGGCGCATTGCGCTCGCGACCGAAGAACGAAGTTCGTGTTAGATAATGAATTACACGACGCCATATTAATCAATCAAGCGGCGGCGGCTGGCGGCGAGGATAAGAGTAGCAAAAAGCATTACACCGGCGCACGCGTGTACACGGCAGATGCGCGCGCGCTTCCCTTTCTTCGGCAAACGTGTGCGTGTGTGAATGATTGTATATGCATGTATGTGTGCTGAACGTGCATCCGCACTTGTGTTTGTGTATAATATCATTCACTCGTGTCTCAGTGCACGTTCCTCGTGTTGATAAGTACATAGTCGTGGAAAGTTGATGATCAGCAGCGATTGACGTATCAAAGGTATGAAGACGGGCACTAAAATGTGGTTGCTCGGGCGAAAGAGCAGTGGATGATGTACGTGTTCATGTATATATAAATCGTTTATTTATCACAGAGCTGGTGTTTCATGGGCGGTAGGGCGTGTTTTCGTATGTGACAGTGTGTGGCGGAGGGGCGGGGGGCAAGTGGGGGGGTGGCAAAGGGGTTTTTGGTTGGTCGAACGATCAAAATGAATTGTTAAAATTGGTTTCAGCGGAATGACTGAGTAAGACCTAGGGTAGTACCATTTTCACTTCGGATAGCGAGCTGATACTCAAGACGTACATGGTGACGCCCACCTCGACGGGAGGACCTGAAATTGAATTTTTAGTGAGACTGAGTCGGCCTTTTCCGGCCATGGGCCAGTTTTTGCGCTTCGACGTGTGACTATGGCTCGAGCGCGTTACTTTTTACTAGCTGTATTGCGCGCGTCTACCGTTCGCTTTCTTTATTCTATTTGACTCAACGATTATCGTGAATGTCGAATAATGGCGTATAAGGATCAGCGATGTCACTACTGTTGGATGGATCGCTGAAAGTGGTAATTAGTCTCGATCAGGCGACCACCGATAATCATCCGTGAATCGCGTATTTCGCGTTTGCTAAACCATCATTGCTATCTATATTTCTCCTTAATCCCTTCCACAGTGCTGAGACATATCGACGGGCCGCTCGTTGCTTCCACTAATCATACATCTAGAGTATAAAATCCCACCAATCCAGCGTATTGCACATACTTACACACAACGTTGTACAACCGTGTATGTAGTTCCAGAAGCAGAATATTATTGAAAGCTGCGAATACGAAGAAAAGGAGAAGACGACGGGTAGATTGTGTGAAACGGCAATTTTGCGAGAAGGGCAATGTGTGGGTTAGAAGAGGGTGTCGATTGAGATGCAGGGTGAGGTGGGGGGGGGGGGGGGAGGTGGCGAATAGGCGGTCGATGGGGACAGGGGCCGGCACGGTACGGTCATGTACATTCTGGCGTTTTCGCGATAAAGTTGACTCGTAAACAACGACTCTGCCAACGGCATCATGCGCCACTCGACCGATATATCTTCATTTCCATTTCTAGGATGTTTTTAAAACCTCTATAGCCCAGGAACGTCCCATGTGGGACACATATTTCACAATGACGAAGTCTCCTCCTCCAATGCAGAGAGCGCAACGCTGCCGGATGCGGTATCGAGTTAATTGAAACACGCATACGTCCGCGGCTTACGTGTACCGGTCCAATCGCGTAAGGGCGGCGCTTCAAAAATGTTTGACGATCAAAAAAAGCATACATGCACGCGAGAGAGATAGCGAAGGGGGAGTTAGTTAAAAAGTGTGACGTATTGCTTTTGCCGAAGCGACGTGCGATCGATATTGAAACATTTTTCGTTCTCGTCACGCTGAACACGTTAAAGCTATCAATCCGTGACGACTCGCTGATTAATTCACTTCAATTCCGCGGACTGGCCTGCCTGTGAAATTTTCGCGAATGTGCAGCTTTTGAAAAATTGATGCGCCCGGCAAAATGTTGATACCCCGAATCAAACGATTCCTCTCGGAGCGTGGCTCACGATCTGCGACGGAGAAATTCCGTTCGGTCCCGAGGGGCGCACAGGAGGGGCGGAAGAGTTCTATAACAGCAACGTTATGGCTATGAATACGATAAGTGGCGCTCGCAATGCGCGCGCCATTCGTTTTCGACTTCTCCTCACGTACTTCATCTTACGGGTACACACCTATGTACGTATATAAACGCGCTCATGCACAGACTCGGACCATCGACGAAACTCCCGTTGGAAATCCTTCGTCGCTCCCAGGAATATGCAATGAAGAGACGCAGTCAAAAGAGCCACGAAGACATTTTTCTGTTTATCCGCGAGCGCGTTGAAAGATGCCGGGGGATGTACCTACGTATACCCAGCAGCCCGGCGTTCCCGTAATGTTCAACAGCGATCTAAATTTTAAATGTTAAGCGGCGCGAGTCATCCCCAGAAATCCGGCCAAGATATTCAAACCGATCCAGCGACGGCACGGCGATATTGGCAATTCGAATTTAAGGATATTCCGTCTTGAAAGCTTCATTGCCAACACGGTTTACGTGAATTCTCATCGAAATCGCGGATACTCTTGCCGGCTTCCCGTGCGAAGCGTTCACGTGATCGCGTTAATGTCAAAATCCTGACGTTTCAACCGTTCACGCCACCGGAATATGCAACCGACGTGGAATTTAAAATGCGCACGCTCAATGACCCTCGAACCTCAACATTCCACGTATTTTGTCCCGAAGAAGATCGATAAGCTCCTCTGCGATCAGAGTGAAGCGGTCAACCGCCGATGTTTTCTCTTTCATCTTCCAGTTTCTCTTGCCTCTCATCTTCTCTAAAGACCAGTGGAAGACAGGCTGAAGACGAGTTACGTTAGCGTCAAAGTGGCTCTGTGCATGTGCAAACTAAATAACGAGTACCAAAGGATAGGCAAACAGCTACAGGTCGTTCCTCTCTCCTTGTCCCTCGCACGAGAGACAGCTTCGTATCGACGACGTCGCATTTACCAGCGTCTCGAATTCCAAACGGGCGCGTCCCTCTCTCGTGGGAAAAGTGCAACGAACCGCAATTGTGGACCGCTTACGCGGGTCACCGGGCGTGCGGCCAGGAACCAGAACTCGCACCGGCCGCGGCGGTACCTGGAGCTGTCCCAGGTCAGGAACTTGGAAACATTGTTGGCGGAAAAATAGGCGACGCGGAAGAGAGGAGAAGATACTGCCAGTGTTGACAAGGAAATTGTAATTCTAGACCGGCCGAGGGAAATGGACTTGCGTCTAATATGAGTGCCAGAAGTATTTCTTTCACAATCGGATTGACTCGTTAAACGTATTCCTTAATGGGATAGGAGTGTATAGATATTATTTGGAGTGACATGTTTCTTCCGATTAAAGCATTTTTCGACATACGAGATGGAGATGATTATTTCCTCAATTGCCGAAGCAAATATTTACTTCGGGAGGCAGGAAAAATGAATAAAATCGTCGAATATGTTTATGTACTTCGGCGAACAGCAGGAACTATGCCAAATCAATACATGTATAAAGCGTCGTTCGAAATTGGGAGAACTTCTTAACACAGAACTAGATCTCATGACTATCAAATTTCCATACATACTCGCGATCGATACGTCTGTATTAGTTATATCCGTCCTGATCGTTATAGAAGATAAATGGCAGTGGCCAGATGTATCCGATTCACATGTGTCAAAAATACAATTTCAGAAATTGACGTCGAAATTGCGACACGGCTCTGTGTCCGCGTGAACTAGAAACTTCTACCCTCGACATGTTCATTGGATTGGAGTTAAAATCTGAGAAGAAAATAGTGACAGGGAGTTCGAAAATCGAAGTCGAAATCGTGATCGTAGATGTAGAGAAACTGCTCTCCGGAGCGGTCGTAGCGCGGAGATGCCGTTAACGGTAACCCGTGGCAACCCGAGGGGCGTCCCAGCATCGATCCGAGTTTTATCGAAGCTTACCGGCCCCGCCCTGCCTCCGCGAGGCCTCTATCAAAAATTTGACTTTTCCGACCTTTGCGTCGTTTACGAACATTCCCCCGAGTAGTAGAGCTTCCTAACGACCGACTTGAAAACATTCACGGCGGCCGCGGCGCGGGCGGCGCGCGGCGTTGGGATTCAGATCAACTTCTTTTTTTCGTCCTATACACGTATATGTATATAGGAACGAAAGTTTAGACAAAGTTCAATTATAGATAAGGGTACACAGATAAACTCTCGAGTTAGCTGAATGTACAGTTGCGGCGCGCACTCTTTTTTCTTTATTCCTCTTGAATGGAGTGTGTGTGTGCGACTAAAGTGCATAATTGCATTCAGCGGGACAACGGGAAAAAGGTCGGACCGCTCCGGCGAATAGAGAAGTAAAAGGTGGGGAAACAGTTTTGTCGGGCTCGGGACGAACTGGCGTGGATGCGCGCCACGTACGTATGCATACAGGAGGCGAGCGTATATACACGTATGCACATAGGTACGCGTATACGGAGGCGCGCGGGAGGATGACAGGAAAGCAGGCGGAGTAGGGAGATTTATGTATGCGAATTCGCGTCTACGTGAAAACTGGACCGTTTGAAAAGTGGAAAAGCCCAGATATCATCGTTCCTTTAAGCCGCACTCGTCGTTTCGACTCCTTCCGGAGGCAGAGCGTGGGGTCTCTGGCGGCGTTTTAGCGGTATTTTCCTTTTCTCCTCGACGGACGAGCGTGCCGTGGAAAACGGCAAATTACTCTTTTGGCCCGAGAATCGCGACGCGAATTCTCATTCCGCGTGCGCGTCCATCCCCCCCTGACTCGGGAGTCTTTTTTATTTTTAAATCGTCGCTGGCACACGCCCACGAGCTTGTTCCCCCATTGTTTCAAATAGCCTTTCCTGTATCGCCTATGACGAAAGAGTAAGCGGCGTCAAAAATGTGTCCTCAAGCGTCTCCCGTTACCTCCCTTTCACGTTCTACACTCTACCGCTTTATCGTTATTATGCGATTCCCAATTCTCCTCGGACCACATGAGAGTGCACTCGCACGTTCTAATTCGTTCGCTCCGATGCAAAGTGCGGCCACGGAGCCGGCACGTTTCTCTAATTCCATTAGCGAACTATGTCTCAGCACTGTTCTGGGAGACGTTCCTCTCCGAAAAATCTTTCTCTTTTGTCAGATCGAAACGCGCGTAGACTGCATAGCTTTGCCCTCGCCACGAACGAGCGAGGCCCACAATCAGGCACGGAGACGCAGAGGTGATCCATCGTAACCTTGAAATGTGACTTGAAATGCAAGGCCGTAGATTTCCTCTGCACCCTTTGATTTAGCATGTCGATCGTTGTGAATATTTCCGCTTTGATTCGCGGCGCAAGAAGGATATTCCGAACTCGCGCAGTCGGCGTAACGACTGGCCAACGATGCGACGTGTAATTAAACATGTAGGGATAGCCAGTGCGTCGTGCGCGTGGCTCAACGGCAACATTGTTTACCGGGTTCGATTGAATTACGATCGCGGCCAGGAAGCGTCGATTTCACCAACTCTCTTCGGCCAGTCACGCGCACGACTTTGGCCGAGTGATTTCGGATTATCGTTAGAAGAGAAATGGTAATCGATAACCGTTACTCACCTCCGTAGTTCGGCCTTACTCTTTTATCGTAACTGACGGAGAAGGAGTCCAGTATCGCCGAGATGTTCACGTCACCCAGCATACTGCCACCTCCGGTTCTGCAATACGAGGAAGACAGAGATTATGTATTCGTTGATAATGTCCACAAACGCACGTGCTCGACGCACCAACGACTAAAGAGTCTACAAACGAATAATTATTCGTCGTCAGAATTGTCTGCGATTGCAAGACAACAGAATTGTCTCTACTAATGACAGTCGTAGCACGTCCTCATCTTTCTTGAAATATTATTATCAGCGCCCCTTATGATGTGAACCTTTGTAATACTCCTGCTGTGCGTCGAAGCATGAGACCGATGTTCGAAGCGTGCACGAAGCGTGCACTAAATGTATGCATCAGTTGTTTCGGTTAACCCGCTGAATTCCTCATTCGAGTATACGGGCTGACTAAGATCGCGTACAGACGTTGTCATATGGACTCGTGACAGTCGCTGCAGACGGTCTTAGTCAGCCCCGCGGCTTCAACAGTTGATGAAGATCGCAGGTATCTATTGCGGTCTGCAGTGAATGGAACGGGAGATACAAACGGATTTGGTTAACCAAGGGAATACTCGCCAGTCGAGTCAGCCATCTGACTAATGTCGTACGTGCCTACTGGACCTTAAGTCATGAACACCGCAGTATGCATTCATCTTTACGTACTCGTACTAACGTATTTGTCAGATTTATTTCGGCACGTAGCCTTCGTAAATCGTTCGGTCGACGCAATTCAAGAACAACGCTCCGCTAACGATCGTCGATCGAGACGAGCGCTAGAAATTCTTAGCGGAACGAAGAAACTATTACTGCCGTTAAGTTGGGCGAGCGAAGGAGATTTCGCTTGTGGGGGCACGTATTGGCAAGCGTAGTTCACTATTTTTAGTACACTCCAAACGAAACGTTCCAAGAGTTCTGCCGATGAAAGTGCCTTTAACCATAGTTACGTACCTGGAGCTGATTTATCGAACGACTTCCACAACGCGGCAAACTAAATCTTGCGCAACGATATCTAGGAAGAAGTTGCTACCAGGCTGCGATAATAGGTCAGAGGTTAGGCGTATCGATTAGACGCAGATAGCTACTCTCGGAACAAGGGTGCGAATAGCATGGTGCCGTCGGAATACAGGCGTATACATGCACGTCGTTGAAGATAGATAGAACAGTCGCAGGTTTAAACGAAAATCGATTTCTGCTAAGAATTTTCTTTTCCTCTGTCTCTTCATTCTCCGTCGGTTTCTATTCTATCCAAAGCGATCCTTGCTCCCGAAACTCTGAACACAGAAGAAAAGAGAGATAGCCAAGTGAACGAAAAACAGCTACCTCTCTAGCACTGAAACTCATAGAATCGTCATCCGAAGTAAACGATACGCTGTTTCCTGTTTACCTGACCATTAGCAGTAGCGTTCGCAAAATTGAAATAATTCGGCGTTACGAAAAGTGAAACGTCTCTCACGCCGTTCAAGTTGTCACAAAGATCGTCTGCCTTTATACGCCTCTCACAGTTCGAAGCTTCCAACGGCTGAAATATAAAGACCACCACGGCCATCTCGCGGCCGCCTACCCGGCTGCGTTAATCAACTTCGACTCAAACGATCCTCGACAGCTTTACGCGGGCCGTGGCAAGCTTGAAAGGGCACAGTGTCCTCGGTGGATGACATTTTCGATCGAGTCTAATATTTCGAAGGCATCCTCCGGGGTGACTGGCTGAGAGGCGTGAGGATAGGTGGTTATAGGTGGAGCGGGAAGGGGTGTAGCAGGGGAGAGGTCGGTTCGTGCTCTGACCTCGGAGCTCGTGCCTCGTGCACGCTTCGTTGGCAAGCCCGTTGGGGAAATGTCAGGACGTCGGCGTCGCTACGCTCTCTCTCGATTCCGCAGCCCCGAAAGAGGAATTACATTCCTCGAGGCGGTATTCCTCGAGACACTTTCTCTCCTCCGGCGTCATCGGCGTTGTCGACGTCTTTTCCCACCGTCCTCCCCACTCTCACCGTCTTCCTTCCCGTTCCTGCTGCTACGAACTTATCATTGCCACGATGCCACGGCATGCCGGACCCGAACGACATTTGATTTTCCTGACAGCGGCGCTACGGCTTTCGCACGCACGTCGCGCCTCATCAAACTTTTCCCGTTTCAGGTTGCTCTCGGTGGAAGTGGTTTTAACTACATTGCGAAGACCGCTTGCAGTGGCTCGGTCGCTTTGGTATTTAAAAATAAATGGTGATGGGGCTCTTGAACTAGCTCCTCGCGTCCCTATTGCATGGGGTGGCCGTGCATATTATATTATGTACGTGGTGCGCATATGCGTGCGCAATGAGAGTGGGTAGGGACATGTATGTTGCATGTATGCGTTTAGATATATAGTATACGGGCGCGTCACGTCCACGTGGCGAAGCAGAAAAATGGAAGAGACGCTATCTGACGCTTGCGCGGGCTAGAGCTAGTGTAATTGAAAGTCTCGTAAATAAGGAGGAATGTTCCGGGGCAGACGGGGCGCCTCGAATTTCAATCTCTCAGATTTCCAAGAGCTCTTGACCCTCCCTCGGTCTCAGCATTTCTTCTTCTCGAGCGCAGCTCCTTTTCTCTCTCTCTCTCTCTCTCTCTCTCTCTCTCGTCTCCCTATTTCTCATTCTATTGCTCTGGCTCCCTTTTTCACACACAGTCTCGTCTTAGCCTTCTTTCTCTCCCCCCCCCCCCCCCCCCCCCTTTGTCTCGCTCCTCCTCTTCTTCACCCTCGTTATTTCTCTTTCTCTACCATCGTGTCGCTGCAGCTTTTTTGCCCTCGGGGAATGATGAAACTCCCTCTTACGAATTTTCCACGTAAACTTACGTTTATTTTTGCTCCTGGCGCTTCAGAACTGTGCGCGTTGGCCGAAACTTTCGGCTTTCTTTCTTCCTCTCCTCCTTTCGCTTCAATAGAAGTACAGAGGTTGACTATGAGAAAGAAGAGAGAGAGAGAGAGAGAGAGAGAGAGAGAGAGAGAGAGAGAGAGAGAGAGAGAGAGAGAGAGAGAGAGAGAAAGGGAGTAGGAGAAATAAAAAGAATAGAACGTACCGGATAGTTCTTTCTCCGAATTCTATCTCTTTCTACGGCTTCTTTTTAGATTTGATTTGTTTCTATCATTACGACGCCGTCTCAGTTGGCAAAGACAGTGGACAACCAACTTTCTTGTGTCGGTGTCCTGCAATTGACGTGTAGTCGTAAAGCTACAACATGGCATTTTGTTAGACTCTTTATGCTGATCTGTCTACCATCTGTTCCTTTTTATTATTTTAATTTTAACAATGTTACACGCTACTTCCTTTGTGGAACTACATAAAAGCGGTACTTTTATTCGACAAATTATTCTTACGTTCTCTTAAGCGGGATAACTGAGTCAGCGGTACAACGAAATTCTCTTGTCTTATACTCCTCTTTCACATTGTATCATTTGCGATTAAATTACAGCTTACGGAGGATTTGCATCTTTTTAAATGTATCTGATAGGGATATCTAGAACATCTTGGGTTTCTTGGATTATAATTTTCCAAGCGAGAAGATTGAAAGTGTTTTGCAAGGAAACTCGTTCTGCAACTACAATCTTGCCATCTAATGTTATTTACAACTTAGTGATAGGTAGATAGATAAACATTGATTCTAAATAATCTAAAACGTTCATTACTATGCATCGTTTATTTTTTATGCGACATATTGCTTCGAACATATCGGTACGTGCGACATATGTTGTAAACGAAATTAGTTGACGGCTTCATTCTCGTTCCTCGTATTTCGTCGCGGCACTTTTTTCCTCACTCCCACACCTTGGCATCGATGTTATGTTCAAGAATACCCTCGTTGTCTACTCAATCAATATGCACCCTGTATTATCACCACGATAGCCAGTCATCGATGCGGCGGCGGCGTGTTGAACGAGTCGATCCAGGTATCTGAATGGAGCAAGATCAGATGGCTGCGGTGAGGAGAGTCTACTTGTAATTAAGAAGTTATCGGCTACGTGGCGTTGTATTGGCTCTCGTCCATCGATCGACGTCTTGCTTCTTCCCATCGGTTTTCTTCACGCCACTTCACCTGCATTCTGGCCCTTCCTTCCTCCGCCCATCTCAGTCTCACTCACTCTCTGTCTTCCTCTTCTTTCCCCAAACATCCATGTTTTGCAAGACATTGGTTATGAATTATTCACGTCAAGTGAGTCAGCCTAGGCAGCGACGAAAAAGAGGAGGAACACGGTGTACGCGCGTATATTTATACATGTTTGCCGGACGTTACATATAACGTACGACCGCTGTGCGGCCACGGGCGGAACGTTTTTCAGTGTGATTTACGCTAATTTCTGCACCGCTCTATCGAGCTATCCGAGAGAGGTAGGAAGTCGTAAGTACTCGAACGCATCCTTCCGGTCACTGTCGCATACTCCCTTTTTATCGCTGTGCCACGAGCAGTTCGCTCATAAACTGCATTTCTCCATCTCTCTCTCTCCCTTGCACTCTCTCATGCACCTACTTTAATACCCAAACACATACCGCTTTCTCATAATGAGCGTGCCGCGGTTCTTTGGAGTTCAACTAATTTTTTATGTTTTCATATAGCAGCTCTTAATTTCCCAGCAGAGCTTCCTGTGGTTTCGACCTTTACCGCCACTGCACCTCCTAGTTCTCACCGTTATTTGCGAGCACTTTATCGCCTCTCTTTTCGCACTCTCGGAAATATCGCCCGCACGCTCACGGCGAATGGGTACGAAGCGGTCAAGTTTGCCTCAATCGCTACCATGAATAATTACATCTCAACGCTAAAGATAGTGCCGAACGTTTTTCGTTTGACACCTCACTCCATTATCTGCTTCGTACTTCGCATAATCTATCGCACCAAAAACGGCTATTCATGAGCATCGATGCCATTTACATGTCACACTGTCCCGTTATAAATAGCGCGCTTATTGGCGCCGAGAAAATCAAACCGTGAATCGCTTACGGGGCAGGACGCATGATAACGAAGAAAAACCGGCGAAGAATCCCAAATGGAGCGGGCCGATACGAGCAGACATTCATCCGTACGTAATGCGACGAGATACATTTGACGCGGGAACGTGGGATGGACCGATAGATCCATTTGTCACTGTCCACCCGGCCATCCAGAAGCCCCCCTTCCCCATTCCTCTTCGTGGCCACTCTTTCGCGCGCACCTCGTTTTCATCCTTACACACGGCCGTGTGTGCCCGTGTTGCGTGGACACACTCGATCCGAGCGGCGGTGGCGGTGCGCAAAAATCTCGCGAATCATTGGTGCGTGATCAATCGCTCGTGCGCCAGGGCCGTTGAAGCGCGCTGTATATGTGCAAGATGATCAGATCACTGATTGCGGAGGATTATCAGTGACGACACAGCTTTAACGCGGCGTACAGCAAGTTTTTTCACGATCTAAATGCTATCCTGTCGGTTCGGGATATCAGTGATCATTGGTCTGTTAGGGAACGAATTGTTTACTCGTACACTGGCACCAATTTTTGCGTGCACACTTCTCGCACGCGGAGGACTCCTCTTGCGCTCATCCAGAATTTCATATTATAAATTGCTTAGATTAGAGCGTTTTAACTCTTGTCGTATACTCGTCGGACACGTAATATCTTTACAAAAGGAAAGGGGTATCTTTGAATATTTATCAGTTTACTCATTCATACCTTTGGTCGCGTTTAAACTTTGCATTTTCCTCTCGCGTTTCAATAACCAATTTTTCGTGTTTCGGATAACATTTTTTGGTGGACTTTGATATACAGCCGTACGATGGTCGAATCCGTGGCTTGAGTTAATCTCCCGCAACTACCGCAAAGATGAAACGATTGATGTGCGAAGCTGCGTCGGGCGCGAAATATCCCGGAGGCAATAGCGAATGCGCTACTTTCGACTCATCAAAAGTTAACATTAATTCCGGCGCTGTTTGTTTCGATTGCTCGTATAAGCGGCTTTTCCTCTTAGGGACTAGCAACAAAGCTCGTCAAATTCGAATAAATATTTGCGCGTCGTCGCGGGTTTTGCTCGGCCAATATTGTTCATCAATGCCAGCTCCACCTTGCTGCGGAAACACTCTCGAAACATTCTTCGATCTCAATACGCCTGACCGCCTTCGGACTGCAAAAACATATACCGGATACAATTTGCGACTGGACACGGATTTAATATCTTTCCAGCGGAATTCGAGAAATCCGAGAGTTCGCGCGCGAACGTGTATGGGATGGGATAAAGGAATTGAAGACAAGCGGAGATAGGCATTCATGTGGATGGCTACCTCTGTAAAACGTTCATCGCTCCGTCACGATGGAAAAAGAGGAATACTGCAGCATCCGGCCAAGCTTATCGACGCATCTGTGTGAACTTATGGCGGTGCGCGTGAATTTGACGTCACTAGCTACTCCCTCTCTTCCTTGCTCTTTTCCACCCTCCCCGACTTCCTCTCTCTCCCTTTATCTCTCACACACACATACTCGCTGTCTCTTTCTTGTTACCCTCTTCCATTCCACCTCCCCCCTCGCTCTCTCTCACTCTCTCTAGCGGTGTGATGCCCTCTATATGGGTTATGACGATGGCAGGGGATACGCGGTCGGTTAACCCCTTGGCTGTGTACGTATTCAGTTCGAGCTTGCGAAAACTGAGCTTACACTGTGCTCTGGGCAGACTCTCATACCCTGCCAATGTGCAGTGTGCGCGTGCGGATGTATGAACGGGCCGGCGGCAGAGAATACTGGGTTAGAGTTACCGTTGAATCTGACGTCATCGACTCTCGTCGCTAGCTGCGTTCGATTCCAAAACAGCTAGCAAGGTGGAAGAGGAGCAGGAGGGAGAGGGAGTGCGCGGTGGCCGGGTTAATTCGTGAATGGAACAGAGCAGCTTATCGATAATTAAACGTGAATATTTTTGTTGCCGCCTGGCAGAATTTCACTGTGTTTCATTGTCAGCGTAACAGATGACATAACGATGCTCTTCCAAGACCAACTTTTCGTGCAGCAACCGTAACAGGAAAACTAATGATTTATACGTTATAATGCAGTATGAATATTACAGTAAGACCGCCGGAACTCTTGTTACGTTAGCTATGATTCATAATTAAAAAGAACGTGTTCTTCCATTTAGCCACGTACGTGTGTACCATTAGTTTGAGTGCGAACTTGCATAAGCATTAAATTAAGCTAGATCATTTGTATTTAAAGCGTCCCGCAAACGAATCCGTTCGCTTCGAGTTTTCAGACCGTTAAATATCCTTCTTTATTTCTGGCGCCGAGGGCAGAGGACAGGAGAGGCTTGGAAGAAAGTGGAAAGTGCGGCTGTGCGAAGGGGTGGAAAAGAGACGGGACGTGTAATCCTCTTTTCATCCGTGTCTCTCGTTTCAGGCTGGCTTAGGAGAAAAACGGCCGCACCGTTGAAGAAGCGTGTCGGCGCTTTTCGATGTAACCACTTCCGGTATTTAGGTAAGCGGTACGCGTGAAAAGACAAAGGCACCACCTATTAGGTGTCGTGCCGTTGACGAAGGCGCGCTTAAATTGCTATCAAATAGTTCCTCCCGTCCCTGCAAAGCGGACGCAGCCTCATTATCGGAGCGCGAGCTGGCTGCGAGCCGGCGCGAAAATCACCCTGAAAAGACCTGTATTTCCTCGAGACGACGACTCGGCGAACGTACTCCTTCCGCGACTCGTGAGACGCATTTATCCTCTCCTTATGTAGACAACTATTATTTCTGGCAGACAACGGAAACGGCACGACGTTCGTTCTCTCCCTCACATTCCCATTCTCTCTCCGCTTCTTTTTCTTTCTCCCCCTTTGCCACTCTTACGCTTCCCGCGATTTATTGCCGCTGTACCGCGCGGATGCAATTAGAACAAATTTCCAGAACGTCGCGGCGTAGAGCTTACTCACGACAATAACCGCGAATGAGAAAGTGGTGGTCGCATAGATGCTAGGTTATTCGAGGTATCTACACTTGAGCAGGTCATGTTTGTGCGTTGGGGTAGATAGCAGAGCAGGTTTCTCGATATCACACCCTTAACAAGGTGAAAAGACTAAGCAGAGTAGTTTGTAATGCAGGAACTTGCTTAAATTGTTACGTTCATAGACGTCACACGTCCTTAGTGATACGTGAGAGAGAGAGAGAGAGAGAGAGAGAGAGAGAGAGAGAGAGAGAGAGAGAGAGAGAGAGAGAGAGAGAGAGACGCGGCAGGAGGATGAGGACGTGGGCGAGGCACGGCTCATTAAATGTCGACCTCCTCTCCCTTGGCAAACGAACCGCCGGCACGAGAGTTACACTACGGAAATTGTTGTGCAAATACGACTACATTTATCCTGTAGCCTCTTGGCAAGCGCATATATTATTCAACGGAGAATGTTGCGTCTTTAGTTCTCTTCCCTGCGTGTGCATACGCTGCCTCTTTCTCATTCCCTTACAGTTCGCTGCATCTCCTGTCTTTATATCCTGTTGTCTCTGTTTCGCTTCTTTTCTATTATCATTTCTTACACGTTGCTTCGTTCCGTGTCTTCCTGACATCGGCCTCGGCTACAATCTCGACTTTGCATGCATTTCGCACCAATTCGCCAATTCGTTCACCTACCTTGACTTTCAACGACATCCTTGTACATTTTCAAACTTGTGGCACCAAAGATGTGCGTGTGTAGTTTGTAATTTTAAGGCGTTGCAACGGATCGTGTAAATCATTGTAAAATGTCTTTCGTGTCTACGAAACAATGCCTGGTCAGTTTGCGAGATGATGTTGGCTTTTCGGTCTTCAAACACAGTGATGAATGAAAGCGCGAAGAAGGGGCGGCATTAGTTACGGGACGCATAATACAATATTTAGCAAGACATTAAATTCGTGTCGCGAAAGTCCGCCGACGAGAGTAGAATTATGAATATTAACTAATTTAGACGTTCACGCGAGGCTCCCGTACCGGCGTTGGTCATCAGGATGATGAATGTAGTCTGTCAACACAATTTCCAAGCTCCATCATAGATTTCGATCAAAATGGAACATCAGAGCCTTTTATTCGCGCCGGCGAAATCATTTCATACGCTGCCAATCCACGAACTTTTACGTTAACATAAACTCACAGCGACAAGTCTCCGGTCTCTAGAACATGGAAATCCTTGTCTAAGCCAACCGACATTTTTAGACACGGACGTTCACAGTCGTCACATATACAATTTACGAGAAATTCCTGACACAATAAACGTTCGCACAGGCACATTCGATATACTCTTAATGTTACGACCAACACACTCACAGTGTATTCTAAGTATCGCAAAGAAATGGTAAAAAAAAGCTCGACGACAATGCTAGCTTATCCACTGCCTTCATCATATGCCGCCGCCTGGCATTTGGACGACTGCGAGATGGGTACAATGGAATTGTTTAAGTTTGGCGAATAAACGAGATCGAAGATACGCTGGATGTCAACCAAGGGACGTGTACACACCGTATTACCATTTGTTAGCCTTTTCATCGCGGAGCCGTCCTCGCGCTCGCGAATCTAGACAATGGGTGCAGTCTCAGCGATTAAGCGAAACTTGAGATACGATCAACGGCGAGAACGAGCACGCCGGCGACGATGTCTGAGGCACTTCATTCAAGCAGCCCGCCGATCGTCTTTATTACAAGTCGCGGTCACCTTATCTGCGACGCACGCGATCCGCCTGAGAATTCTGATAACCACCCTCTGCGCCGAATCGAGACAGTCCTGAGAATCATTCTCGGTAATTACGTTCAGGTTTCGCATTCTGGGTCGGTCACGATCGAAGATGTTTTCACACGACGCCGACGCCTCGCTAGACGTTGGATAAAGCTTTCCGCGTTTCCTTCGCGGACGCTTATCTTTCTTGAAGCCAGGATAACTCTGACACTTCTTTCATAATTCTATGCCGGAAGATTTCTCGAGACGTATGATATTCGTTTGTTTCGTGTCTGCGGAAGTGTTTCAAGACAAGCGAACGTAATTGAATCTTCCTTCGTCTGCACTAGTCTGCAGTTAGGTGAGCAATCGTCGAAGTGAGAGAGAGGTGGGTCTTGATTCCATTATAGTGTTTCGAAATTAATACGGATGCGAAAGTAGGTCCATAGTTATATAAAATGCTCCATGTTCATCGCACAACCCGTTGCCGCCGTTGCTCCCATTTTTTGAGACCGTGTTACAAACAGGGAACGATACAAGTTCGTATTATTCCAGTTTCCCTGACTTCTTTTTTCTCATTTAATCACGACAAGTGGTGCACTAGTTCATTTTCCGCGATGAGGTCGCGCAACTTGCATAATTAACTCGACAGTAGAGACAACGAAAAACAATTTTCAACCAAATTTCTATTATTGTGATATCATACTGTCGTCTGGTCGAGTAGTGTCAAATTAAGAAAAATTGTTTCTTGCTGCTGTTAGCTCGCTGCAGCAAAATTTAAAATGCGATATCATTGGGGAACGTATTACTTGAGGTGATATTCAACTCTTCCCGATTGAAACGCAGCTTCGAAGCAGTGCCTCTCAATTATTATAGACAGAAAGAGTCGTTCCGCGGGGCGTTACCATTACGTAATGGACGTGTTGCAACCTCAAATGCAGCGAGCCGTTATTCTTGAGACTTCTTCAGCGCCCGCTGCCTCGGGTCGGCATAGCGTGTTTCCATTATTAAAGTTTCTCGTTGACGTTCATGGCTGGTGGAGAGCGGTTTCAGATTAGCCAACCATCTTATTATTTTTCTCTGTCGCATGAAACAAAACGACTGAGACGTCACTGGCGAAAGAGCGAAGGTGGAATGGAAGCGGATAGAACGAATAAGGCGAAAAGAGACGATGAAATAGCAGATAGGGGAGAATGTCAGATATTTAGGAGTACTACAACAGTCGAAGGAGGCTTTGGCGAATTTTAGTAATAAAAATAAGCATAAACATCGTTCGTTGCAGAGATAGTTCTAAACTGGTGGTGTTTAGACCTCTTCCCAAGACGGCACTTGTTTGTTCCTTAAAACACATTCTTACCGCCCTCTGAGAAATATGTCCAGCTTCTCAGTTTACTGATAGAGAGAGAGAGAGAGAGAGAGAGAGAGAGCAAATTTCGTGGAGACAAAAAGTCATCTCCGCGTATTCGTCCCTGTAAAAACATGAACTAGGTCAGTCCATTCAAGTCTTCGACGAGAAAAAAAACTACGGACATAATGTATTTGTTCGAATTTAACTTGAAAACTTCATCTTTGTTTCCGTTGTCAATGATTCCACTTCCCTCGCATGATTTCATTCATTTTTGTATAATAGATTACTTTCTTTATAAAGTATAGAATTATACCTAACCCAGAGTTGTCTCAACCAATAAAGGGCGGTACATCCATGACTAGGATGATTCCTCTAACCTATTATATTTGCTCGCAGTGGCCGACATCTCGTTCTAGCCGATCTCATCCCATTTGACTTTCACTTTAACACACAAAAAGTTTTTCGAGTAGAAGGGTAGCAAAAGGTTTACAACTGAAAAGTACCATTTCATTTAGTAGACCAATATAACATTACGATGTACCTAGAAAATGAGGTGTCACTTGTTTGAGAGATTGAAACGGTATGACGGCGATCTTTCACATACGCGAGAGTGTAAAATAAAAGATGGGAGTATAAAAAGGCTAGCGAAGTTAAGACGATCCGAAAACGTCGACTTCGGTATCACTGTACTGGAACACGAGCGAAATGTGTTTGAACACGGAGGAACAACGGCGAGGACAGACAGCGGTTATCAGCGTGATAACGACGTACGTGGTTCGGTAAGGCCAAGACTGCTGCACGCGAGATCGCGTTGATTTTAATGGGAATTGGTAAAGCGTGCGGCGGTCGGTCGGTCGATAAGCAATAAGCAGTAAATCGGGAGGAGGCCTTTCCCATGACATGCAAATTCATCCGATGGGGCCTATAATAGACACCTGCAGCTGCTTGCGGAAGAAGAAAATTCGCTGATTGCCTTGCAGAATCCAGCGCCATTGGGCGGCCGATCGGACTTCGGACGTTCTCGACGTTGACGACGAAAAAATATTCCGAGGCTGCGAATGAAGAATTGCGACGATCCGCGGCCACGAATTTTCCGCACGATCGAGGAATTCCCGGCGAAACGACTTTCTTAACCTGATGCCTTATTAACGCTGTAAGTCCCGAGGTAGAACTTTCCTCGTATATGAGTCCGGCAGGAGAAAAGTTTCGTCGGATTTACTGAATATGCGGTCGCGGTTGGTACATGTACCGAGCTCCCCGAATTAGGTTACTTTATTCGAATGCGGAAAGAAAGCTTTTCCAGTTTCAATCTGGGAGAGTTCTCTCGACAAGTTTAATAATCGAAGAAACAGTACGTTTCTTCTGCTAGGTATAACGAGATTGCAGAGGGAACAACACAATTGGCTTCATTAAACGCGAAAAATTCGTTCTCCTCTAGATCCATTCTACCAATGAGTGCGAATGTTCAAGAAAAGTGCAAATATTCCAAGCGCTGCGAGCTCTCGTGACTCCGTGAAATAGTGAAATAAGGCATTTGCCGACCCTTATATAGATTCCTTACCGAGAAACAACCAAAGTTCTCGCTACGCTTTCGTCGTGTCGCATTCGTAGAATCGGTAGAAATCGCATCACGCCAAGTTAGAGGCATTTATGAGACGTGGTTTCGGCGACGGATGGCGAACACCGACGACCTTGTCACAAAGTTACAATCAAAGAAGCTCATCGCATTCACGCGAACCCTATCCCTGGTACACCGTGCAATGAGAAAGGCTTATTTCGCTCCGCCAATCGTGAATTCGATTCTTGGAAACGCAGTGATGCACTGATGCTTGCAGAGGTGGCCAACGTGGCGACGGATCGACACCGGAACTCCTTACTTCCTCCTTCGTTTGCCATTTTCGTTTTGCCTCACCTTCTGAATTTTCAACTTCCCCAGCATGAAACAGATTGCGCTGTGGCGAACTGCACTGCCATGCTCCTCTCAAACTACAGACTGGCAAACTTTTCTCATAATTAAATTCTCATAGAATGTGCGAGGCGCAGTGAAATCTTCATCGATCCCGTCAACGATGAAAATTACTTTGAAAAGGGGCGCGCACCGTATGAATGCAATTTTGCACGGAATTTGGATGAGTTTGTTGAAAAAAAAAAAAGAAGAAAAACGTAGCCTCGGCCTACCCGCGTTTCATTTCGCGATCACTTTGTGCGACGAAAGTAGACCGATCGAGCTGTCCGTTTCAATGAGCGACGACTCGTTGACGAGTAATTTTCGAGCGTCGAACGTTCGCCGTGCATGACGCACGAGGCCAGCAACGGCCGGCGGATATTTCTTTATCGACATTAATTTGCGCCGCGGCAAAAACTATCGTTCGGACGAGAGAATTTAGATATAGAATCGCCGAATAAAATTGAGAAAAATTCAGATGGGCGTGCACGCACGCGTAACGCGCACATTCAGATGCACTTTCCGTCCTCGCGAAGGGGCTCGTTCGTTCGCGATCAGGTTTTTCCGCCGTTCCCGGCCTGCACTCGACTCGTCTTGCGCGGAAATGCGAAAACAAAAGGCGAAGCAGCGACGGGCACGATATCGGCTCGACTCCCGATAAGCGCGGGGCGACCCTGCAATTGCCTGTGGTTACCTATAGGCCAGATCTGGCACGCAATGGAGATCCGCGTCCCCGATAACAGCCACTTTAGATCCCCTTTTACCATTCCTTTTATACCACATTACGCCCACGTCAGTTTCCACGTTATCGTCGAGTCATTATAACGTCTCCATGCTGAGTCCCGCTCGTTCGAATTCCGCGTTATACACTGTTTCTGGTCGGGATATCGGCGATGACGATCTTGCGATCTGACAACGCGCTCGGCGGGGGAGACGTTCAGTTTGAGCGTGCATGAAATCCAATAAGGCTGCGATGTAGAGGCCACCTTGGATATACGGCACTGCCATCGTAATCCCCGCTTATCGTTAATACGCCTTGATACGAGGATACGCCAGTTATTTTGAGAACATTATCGTCTATCTTTCGGGGATCGCTAATATAAGCGCATATGTAAGTGTGATGTACGTCGATTCGGTGCGTTCTAAACGGCACTGGCTGGAGAAGGGAGGCTGTGATCGTTAATCAAGGAGGTACGTTAAATTCGATACGGGTAATACGCTTCCTGCCTGAACCTTGACAAACTTAAATATCTGCTTTCAAAATCTATATTCAGTGCTAATCGCGTAATCATGCTGGATACAATATCGAATACACGAACAATAACTCCTCGATATGGAGCATATCTTATTGCTACTCTTTGAACTAAACTCGCAACACTTACAAAGAAAACACTGAAGATCTTTCTAATCATAGATTGTTACCGTAGTGATATTAACGTTAGCGTAGTCCTTGAACGATAATTTCACCACTGACATACTTTAACGTGTCACCTTTCGAATACTTTATACCTGACGACCAATGTTTGCGTGCATACATGTACACATCCATGCACACGCGCGTCTTGGAAATACCGGCGCCACTATCTTCACCTTGCCGAAATCGCACAAGGGGAAAGTTAATCGGGCGTAGCACCTGGCCTGTTCTTGGTCAATGTTTAACCTCGGATCGTTTAGCGCGCCTGACCTGGCCCAACTTCGGTTGAAGGGATAGAGATTGAGGCGGGGGTGGTGCGCCGATAATACAATTTCCGATAATACCGTCCGCCTCCGCGCACTCCGCGGACGTTACGGAGGAGGGTGGCAGGGGGTGGGGGTGGGGTGCATTAATTGCGCGAATGCATAAATGTATTTACGAAACGTTAATGCCCTTACGTCGGCGTTCGACCCAAATCGGGTTAGTCGGAATAAGCCGCGCGCCATGCCGCTCGTTTTCTCATTCAGTCAACGATCTAATCCCGGAGTTCGACGGCAGAAGCGTCAGTAACGGCCGACTGCCAAAGCGCTGACGACCTCGCGCTGATCAACGAGTAATGACCCGTTTAATGCGTCCAATCCGAGCCGACACTGTCGCGCGTGGCACGTTCAACGTGTTGACAGAGGGTTAAGAGTGGAGCGCGGTGGGTTGGAGGGGGAGATGTCTGCATGAGAGACAGAGAGTGCAATTGAAAAGCAATAAGCCGAATCATGGATTAATCCGGTGCGGCGCTCCTCTAATATGTTCGCGTCGAAACTATCATTTTGTAGGCTATCGTTCATCTTCCCGAAATTGGGTTACCGTGCGAGGGTGCGTTTTTAATAGAAAGACAGCGGTAGTATTTTCCCGAAGTTTCAACGAGCATACGTAGAAGGCAACGGTAATATCGGAGCAGTCATTGGATGTCGATGAACAAGAAGTGATCCGGCTAAACGCCTTTGATCGAATTCAGTGTTCTCAGGGGTATACACCGAGATGCAGCCAGACGTCGCATGTGCGCCGCTGCACCTAGCCTCAAACCATCTAACGAAGCTTGTAAACGCGACAAACAGGTTTCTGGGGTGAGTGAAAGTTCGGCCACTGCTTCGCAGTCGAGACCGTTGTCTTGACGGCTGACGGCCGACGGCCGCGCCGCGCGGTAGCTCCTTTTTGGTCAATGATCTAATCCTGCTTTCGGAGCCGAAACATCGCTAATGCTGGCAGCTGATTGACGAACCTTGATCAACGAGTAACAGGCCGTTTAACGTGCCCAACCTGATGCGACCCCCGCGCAAACGGGAATAGAGATCGAGGCGAGGCCAGGCGCTGGTAATGCACTTTCCGATAATGCCTCTGCCGACGTAATCACGCCAAACCTGCAACGTGTCCATATGCCCCCGCATGTGTGTCAACGAGCGCATGTGGACGCCTCCCATACGTGCATATCGACGACTGCACAAGTGCACACCTGCACAGGAAGAACGTGCGAGAGCGGTGTATGCGGGAGAGAGCGTCGTTTCACGTGCACGTCCAACCAGCTCTCGGATTATTCTGATTCCTCCGTTGTACCACCTAACGCCTCTGTGCAGCGCCACGCAGCTACCGGCTGCGGATGAGGAATTAACCACGGTTACACAACACCCCGCAGCGTATTCCTGCACCCTCCATCCTCATTGATGATATCGCGCTCACTGATTTTCGCCGCTCATCCGCCAACTAGCGATCCAAACGGTGAACGGCTTTTGGTCAAAAACGGATTTTCGTTCATAATGGAACGTGCTTTCGGTCGTAACGTTGGTTCGATTCGATTTCGGGATTTCCGTGTCATTCATTCGTGTTGGGCTGGCGGCGGAGTAGTTGATATGATAACGCGTATACGTTTGAAGTCGGGCCTGTGAAAAACATGCTTTGGGGGATGATACGTTACCAACGGCGAAGCGTCGTTTCACTTTGCGATCAGGGGATTATCAATGGGTACAGCTAGCTGCTGACTCACTGGCACTGCGATAACCGTGCCGGCATTGAAATTCGTAATGTCCACGGACTTGTTTAACGTTTCGAGTTCATTATGCATAAGTCGAGATGCACGAAAACTGCTTATATGCGTGGCGCGGCTATATGGTGCTTGTGTATGCTTTAATCTACGGATAGTGTGCAAACAAGAGGGCGTACTTTCCAACCGCGTGTGAGGTAACGGTTGCTGAGATTACGCTAATTTTGCCAGCGTATCCAGTGGCCAAGGAGCTTCATCCAGATGCGCCCTAAGGTGATGAGACTACTACTGATTGTGCTAACTTCACGACGCTCGTCGGTAACAACGAAGAAGACGAGTTTCAATTGCGATAAAGTGCCGAGCCAGCCCCAGTCAAAGGTCAGTAATATACCCTGCTTTCGTACGGCCAGCGTGAACTCTCCTCCTGCGAATTCTTGGATTCCGCTATTTCCGTGCTGCGTTGTTCCTCAGTTGGCCCCGATGGATTCGTCGATATCGATCGAATCGCAAGAATGTACTCGGAATCAGTACCCTCTGCTGGCTTGCGGAAGATTGTCACGAGTTCGCTGCTAATATTAACCCCGCGAGAGTCCGTATAACGTACTTATCGCCGCCCGCTGTTCCCTTATGATATTTTACCTCCGGCATACTCATTCAGGCGGCCTCTACGCGGAAAACATTGTACCCACGTAATGGCAGTGTATATCGCTTCTCCTCCCGCATTTACATTTTCTTAAATGGAGTTTTCGATGCCTGCCTACTCGCTGGCTCGGAAAGAGACGCTTCGAGCACGCGATCGATCATCGATGCTGCACCGACGAGCCCGCTTACACCGTTCGCCGTGGTGTGCGCAGCACACACGATTACACGCGAGTACGCGCGTCGAAGAATCGCGCGCGCTCTCTTCCCATCCGTGCGCACCGACGACGACAGCCGTCATATGAGAATTTCGAATTTCACCGAGTGAGAACTGTAGCGGGTAAACATCTCCACTCGCGATATTACACGGAAGACGGGAAGACAAATAAAAATGAGCACGTTACATCGCGCATATAGAGACGAGGCGCGACGGGAGAGGGGAAAAATTGGAACGCCGCAAAACACGTTTAATCTTCCGCAAGCCCGACCATCCAGCGTTGCGCGTCGACGTGCCTTGGGATGTAAACTTGTAACGCGCTAAATGAAGCCGGTACCGTCGAACGGACAGCTTCAATTTGGGACCTCTTAAGTTTCGGTCTACGATAAACCGCAAGCTCATTTACGGTACCGCGCGAGGCGCGACCATTGATCTCGGCGTTTTAAGCTGCGCAAGTACGTTGACCCTGTAAGGCTGAGGGAAAGAGTACGTGGCGGTCAGGCCGACGAAACGAATAGAGAGAGGAAATTTGAGAACATGACATAGTTGCGTGCGCACGACGGTTAGCGTTAAAACCGATGGATTGAGGTAAGCATATATCGGTAGGGCGCTATTTTTATTCAAGGTACGCCATCGTTGTAGTCGCCGTCGCCGTCGCCGTCGCCGCCGCCGCCGCCGCCGTTGTAATCGCGCTGGTAGTACGTGACGTTCAAACGCCGGCGTTGTTCACGGTGTTAGTGGCGTTTGCAGGGCTTGATAAGAGCGTAGGTATAGCAGTTAATTATATCAGTACCCCATTAGCATGCCAGTATACCGCGTGATTGCAATGGCTTTTTATATACCGGCAGGGCTGTTACTCGTGCGGTTGCCGTTGCCGTTGCCGTTGCTGCTGTGTTGCCTTTTTTTTCTCCACCTCACTATACGAATCTTCCGACTCTCTCTCTCTCTCTCTTGTTGCATCTCTGACTTTCCATCTCATTCTCTGATTCTCCCGCGTAACGTGACAGCCGGTTTACAGGGTGCCCTCGTTGACACGAGGCCTCTGTAAATGCGGGCCAGTAATTACGTTGCTAAAGGAAAATTACCAGTTACCGGGACGCCGTCGAGTTTTATCCAATTAGAGAATTACTTCGGCCACGCCGCGAAAGATTGAGGAAGAGAACGAATACTGCAGCGTGCGCTCTCTGTTAGAGAAGGTCGAGGACCGTTCCCCTTTCACATCCTAAACTGTCGATCATAGTGCGTACTCGTCTCTTCTCACTCCGTTGTCTATTCTTCTGAAGCCCTCTTTCCCTGTATTCCGTCTTGCCTTTGTCCACTTTTCGCGCGTACCCACCTCCGATCCTCTCCTTTGCTTCGTTCCTCTTTCATCGTAACTTCGTGTAGTTTTATGCATCGCGTCAATGCGAACGCCTCCACCAACACTAATTAATCCAGACAAGGCGCGACGTTTGAAAGTCGCGGAACAGATGTAAAAGCCCCGTACGTCGTTCTACAGCCTCTATGTTCCACATCTTTCGGATTACACGATTTCTTTCATTTTCAGTAAATATTCGTGTCCATTTTCCGTGCAAAAATAAAACGTGCGGACGGCGAGATTGATATTCTGAGAAATATATTTGAGATGAAACTAAATGGAACGACGCACGTTGCAGTGGAAATTTGTAACTAAACGTTCGTTTCATATTTAACAGTGTTACGTTTGAAGTAGTCAAAAGCAGTCTTAAAAGCGGCTAAATACGTTAAAATGTCGAAAGCAAAAGCTAGGGGGTACGACGGAATATCGTGGAAAGGAAACGGATGAGTGAAGGGTCAGTGAAACGCGCGAAGCGTGCAAATGCGGTTTGATTCGTTGTGATGAAAAAAGGAACGTGGGGCATTGCTGTCGTCTCGCTGGTTGCCTAACTTGAACGTAGCCACGACATGGACGCATTACCTTAATGCGACCCAGAAAGCTCTTTTATTACACCCGCACTCAACACACGTTATGTCGTCCTGACTATTCGTGTACTCGGCGCTCCGCTGACAACACGCCCTGACGCGTGTGTACGCGCGCAAACGCAGACACGATACTGATGATACATCACGAAACACGTTATTCTCCGTTTTTCTCATGTCCTACTGTCACGGCGAGCATCCGTTGAATTTTGCATTTTTATGATTTCAGGAATGGAACACGAGCGGGCTGATTGTGAGTAGTAGATCCTGCGAATTATATCACAGACGGACCTCTCGCGGGCTCGACGAAATCGTAAATCGGCTTACTCGCATTACTGCCGATATATTCCCAAGTACGGCGGTCGCAGAAAAACGTCGAGATCAAATAGTTGGTCTATCGCGACAGCACGGTCAGCGCGGCTCAGGCTCAGACTTTTGTTCTTGAGTGACATGAATGGCGGACAGTAATACAGCAGCGCGACTCGCTGGCTGGCGCGTTAAATGCCAGCACTCTGACAATTATACCGATAGCTCCGCCGAACGTGACGCTAATACGGTGATCAATTCGCCGTGCCGGCTTAGAATTGCACGCGTATTCGCAAAATGCACGATTCCGCGGACGGACGTTGCGTTAATGGAGTTGTTCGCAAAGTAGTCGGCCTTTGCGCGATCGACGCGGCGAGTCCGCCGTAAGTTCGAAAGCATCGTCGACCTCGAATGGTTAATGGTTTTCGAAGTCTCTCAGGCCGGTGGCGACGGACGATTAAGGACGGTGAATATTAGTAACTGGGGGTGATGTCCTCGCCATTGATTGGCAGCCCTGGCCGAGCTCTCGCCAAGGTTCCGGTTATACCGGCTAGATATACCGGCTCTGATTACTGCCTATGCCCATACCGTTCTGGCGAGGCCGGCCCTGGCTCGCTCACTGCTGACGCTGCCTACTCGGTTCTCGTGGCGATAATTCTGGACACGCAGCTGTCACTCAGTGGACAACGATCCATTCACTGACACCCCTCCTAACGCCGTTTCGCGAACGTTCTTTTATACGTCATCCAAATGCGTAGAATGGTAACGCGAAAGAGTTACTTTATAAGCCCAATTTTATCGCAGACTTTTATATAAAAATGACTTCATTGACTGAAGAAGCGTGATAGCGTCGGAAGAGTTTCGTTTCATCCTACTGATCGTCATCTTCCCATGCATGACCAGTATGAAAAATCAATCGTAACCAACAATGGCCGATCGTAGTTCCGGGCGCAGATAAAATAATCTTGACGCGTCCGTAGACTTTAATTCGATTCCCTCTTCTATCGGTCGTAGACGATGAAAATTCTTATCGAGTCCTTTTGGTTTGGCGAAAACGCCAGGAACGCCGACGCAGGAGTCTGGAGGACGGCGACGAAAGAAACATTGGAGGTTCGGCGATTCTTTCTCTCGGCAGCGCAGCGGTACGTTCGCACGTACCCACGAAGTTATGAACGTGGGCCGTGTGCGACTCTCGGCTGACCGAGTTTGCGTCGGTGTTGGAGGTCCCATTGATTTCCTGGCCCATGTCAAGGCTGCACGCGAGGAACCCCTGTTCGCCTCCGACCACCCACAACCTCCGTCAACCCCCTTCGACCTCCTGCGACCCCTCGGTACACTGCTTCCCTCGCCTTCTCCACTCCTTGCCTCGACCCCGCCGCGTGTTCTGTGCATCCGTCAGGAGCGGAAGCACCAGACTCGACTGCACCGATTGCAGTTATCCGCCTTCAGTGCACGCCTCCAGACCTGTCTGCCACCCACGAGACTTTCCGAGCCGAAAACGTCACCTTTCACTATCCAACGTGTTCCCATAACGGTCACGTTCGCTCGTGAGATATTCGAACGCGTTAACCCAGCTTCAGCGAATTTTTCCGAAATTCGTGCTAGTTTGCCGAAACTGCGTCTCTTCCAACGACCGACGTCATCGCGTCGGCTCTATGGCCTGGCGGGCCAGGTCGCGAGGCACGTGTATTAGTAAACAGGATTCTGCGAGAAATGCTAATTGGTCTGCTTATGCTGTGCGAGTTATGCGCACTCGCGCCCTTTCTATGTTTCTGCGCTCTTTGCCCTACGTTGATGGAATGATGTCGGAGTCGGACGGTGTTTTTTCGCTTTGAACCTTCAATTTTATCCGCTCCCGGCCCCGTGTATTTGCTTCTCGGGTATCAATGCGAGAAACGGGGAATTTAACGTGACTGACCCATTTGCGGGTTATCCATTCGACTGCCGCCGAGTTAGCGGTGTTTATTTAAATTACAACTGTTGGAGTACAATGATGAGCCAATTTGTTATTGCCCTCGCGTGAGACACTCGATCGCGCTATTTACTTTACACGGTTACCACGGTGTCAGTAGAAACAATGTCACGCATTCGTTCGCCGCCAGCTGCGTCGATTCTTTTCCCACCTCCTCGGAGCATCCGCTATTTTGTTCATTTTTCAAGTTCGTCCTCTCCCAACGTCGGTATCAGATAGCGCAACTCTCGATTGAGAGACTATCGTAGTCATCGATTTATCAGAGTTACTCCGGCAACATCCATTCATTCCAGCTTCGTTTGTCTACTTTCCTGCCTCCCGGGTTCCCTGCCGCACGAATCATGAATCCTGACGCACGCCGCCTGTTTCCTCGGATATATCGGCAAATATTCCCGATTACGCGTCGCTTCACTTCTTTGTACTTCAGTCACCTTTCTTATTACGCAATCGTCCTCGATCAGCGTCATCGCCGCTCCTCTTCAATTCTCTATTCAAAATATTTCGAGATGCCGCGGATGAATACTTTGTGCGAGTCTATTTACCCGCTCGCCCGGCTACAATTCTCCGTTTCTGAGTTCCTTCCCGTTCCTTTTATGATTCTCAATATTCTCTACCTCGGGATCAATCGAGTGTATTCAGCGAGCGATCAACCCCTCATTCCCGTACCGCATCTTTCTCCAAATTCTTTATACCGCACGGTGAACCTCTTTTCCCTCGCTGCTCGTTACAGCTGCACGGTAATAATTCCGTCAAACTTTTTCGTTTCTGTTTCTATTTTCCCATCCAGCTGCTGTCTTACATCGAGTATCGTGGTTTCTGCCGATTTGGTATGCGGTCATTTTCGGGTAATTCAGGAGTACGTTCGCTGTCACGATATCACCGTGAACGGCCGCACGAGAATCACGGAAATACGTGCAGCAGGAGAGAGTGAGAGAGAGAAGGGGAGGAAAGGAAGACAGAAAACGGAGAAAATGAGAGCTCCGAATAGAAAGAGAAGCAAAAGATACACACAGAAGAGAGAGAGAGAGAGAGAGAAGGCAAAAGAAAGGAAGAAGCCGCATATTAATCGTGACACTTGCGGGTAGTGCACGAATTTATGAGAGCAGAAGGTGGAAGTTAGAATCACAAGAGGGTCGGGCGGACGGATGAGAAAGTCTGCGTATCGCGTGACCGCTCGACTTTGCCCGCTTCATTCTTCACCGCGGTTACCGTCCAAGTACCCTAACGGGGAACTAATAGCTCGGACTAGCACATTAGCGACGGGTGATAAGATTCGCACGGCAAAGTATCGTTCTTAATTGTTACGGCAAGTAAGCGCGAACGAGTGAAATACACACAGATTAATATCGCGGCGCGGGCGTATCGAAAGTTTCGGCGGAGCCGCTGAAAGTTACACATTTTCTCAGCAAGTTGCCTAGCCAAACGAATCGCTACGTGCAAAGTTGGGGGATACTTAACGTAATAAACATATTTCCCAGATGTTTTACACTGAACCGTTAGTTGGGTGAGCTATGTACGTAGATTCTCAGCGTGGCGAACGAAAAAGGATAATGGACGGAACACGAGTGGCACGAGTCCATAGAGTTGTCAGTATCGGTCTGATACCGAAGGCTTCCTGAAGATCTCAGTGGAGTATGGAATATCCGGTTGCAGTGGTGAGGGACGACATGTAGTCAGACGGGCGAAAGCTCGTTCAGCCGCAACGCCGGATATTACTATCGCCGAAGAGTATTCGATTTGCACGTAAGTAGGAAGGTTCATTCACTGATCCGGATGCTGCTCCCACCGTTTCTGCCATTCCTGACTGATACGTTCACGGTTCTTCGCTTTTAGCCACCCGTATTTTTCACGCTTCTACAGGAAATTAACTATGTTTAATTGAAGTAACGGTCTTGTCTGATGGACGATGCAAATACCGTAGCTGTCACTGAGTGAGGGTAAAGAAAGTGACGTGTGGCAAAAAGAGAGCCTCGTATAAATAAACTCGTGAGTATCAGAAGTGAAGGAATTAACTTCTTGGAGATATCTGAAGTATATGAGATTTGCGGCGGTAGCAGGAAAGTAGTTTACGCAGTTAGTCTGACGTCGTTCATTCACTGTCACCGCCGGATATTACGGTTAGTGCAGAATATTCGATTTACAGGTGAGTGGGAAGGTTCAGTCGTCGGTCCAAATATACATCTGCCTATGGGAGAGACCGAGCAATTGCCGTGCGCATTTCCTCGCGCTTAACCTTCTGATCAGTTCAGTATACGAACGACATTCGCGCCAACGCTGTACGTCAATACTGCCTAATCGATCTTTTCTCCTTCCTCAGTACAAAATACACTCGTGCTTCGATACGCATGCACACAATGAACATAATAAGATACTTTGCTCAGTCGATGCTTAGCCGCAGTCAATTTTTTGTCCAACACATTCACAATATGTAGTACATATTTCGATCAAGAGACACGTTTACTTCAAAGAGTAAAGGCGCTAACAGTTATCGTTGCGCCATTAGGTTCTTCATTGTCTACTAAAGATATGAATTACATGACTGTTTTGCTTCTAAATAGCGCATCCTCATTAAATCGAGAATTTGTTTGAGAATTCCGAGTTTGCGTACTGTGTTTACAGCGAGCGTTGACTCGGCGTCAATAGTACATTCTATTCTTCAGTTTCTCACTTCAATTCGAAGAATTATAGCGTACCGGTTTAATTAACTAAAGGTACGCCGACGCTCTTGCTATCAAGTATTCCATTGCTTTTGAGGAAGACTTCTCGACGTGCCAGCTCGCACTTCACTGCTCGTTTGCAGATGGCAAAACCCGACCGTTTTATCTCGAGCAATATGAGACGCAGATAGTCAAATAATTCCCCGTAGTTCGCAACCCGGTGCTGTTTCATCAATCAACCGCTAAGCGCGCAATAATAATCGGCCGCTATTAAATATGCATCGGCTGTTTGTGATCGAATTGGCTTTTCTTCTTCTGCCGCTCCTCCCTTCCTTCCTCTCTGTTTCAGTTTCTCTCTCTGTCTCTCTCACACACTTTCTGTGCTGCCATTTTCTTACATTTTGCGTCTATTTATTCTACGCTCTTTCCATTACCACCTATCGTATCTCTGCTACTCTTAGCGCCCTAACGTGCCATATTAAGTTTTTTGCAATGTGACTGTGTTTCCGTCGCCTTGAGCTGCAGTTACCGCGTGTCGTTTCCTCTATCAATTGTCAACTATGCCGAGGTCAGCCACGTTCCTGCTGCTATTTACTAATCGTTCGCGTGACAATACATGTATGTATGTCTTCGTTCGGATGATGCCGGGCTATATCTTTCCTTGCTCCCCACGCCACCTTCCCCTACCCCTCTTTTACTTTAACACGTATTCGTTAGCACATATTTGTAGTAAAGAAGTCAGCTGGCACTTGCTTTCATTTCCATATTTCCGTCGTATCAATCGTCTTCTCGGAGACACTCGTTCCGAACTGAACTGTGTGAAATTCAATCGTCACACGTTGTCATCGGGCATACCAGGCAGCGCGCGGTTAGTGCAGTGGCGTGCAGGGTAAGGAAACGAGAATCAGTTCCGTCGGATCGTCAGCTCGGCACAGAGTGCGCACGCTTTACACTTCCTGCGGAAAAGTGGGTCAGACGTAGTCGAATGACTTGGCACGATTTCTCTCGTTTCCGCGGTAGACCATCCCTGCTGCTTTCACGGCAAAAACACAACGATCCGGCAGGGATGAGATTCCGTTGTCTTTTCAATATCTCAAAGACAGTGAACGATTGCGAGGGCGTGTCGCGGTCGCTTCAAATCGCACGTTAACTTTAGGTAAACTATTTTACGCGCGGAGTCGCACGCGGGATGTACTACTTAAGTTGGCATCGTTGATGTCGATCATTGATCAATACCCTGACGCCATATGTCGCAGCGCATGACTATCTCTGTGTGCAGCGATTAAATAGTTCCGCGAAAACGAGATATGCGAACATTACCGTATGTACATTAATTAAAATACGTGCGTAATAGCTGAGTCAATTAGATACAGTAGCGAAGCCGCCAAAAATAGCACTCTACTATAAGTGGAACAAGTGTACCTGGGAGCCATGCCATATTTCAGACATATAGCCACGAAACTACCGAAGTAACTTATCTTTACACCAGCCACAGTTTATTCAATTGATAAGACTTTTCCGTAAGCCGTCCTGCGGCAGTCCATTCATTTGTTTGCCGAAGTACGATCAGTTTCTTTCAAACGAAGCCGAGAAGATGGCGAGGAGAGTAAGAGAAGAAGAGTGGTGAAGAACGGAGAACGAAACCTTCTGGATACGGCCCAAAGTCCGCTCGTGGCCTGCAACGGAAAAACGTCGACATAGGGATCCGGGCAAGCGAACAGTGAACGCCGAACGGTTCCGAGGCGAACTCGGTGTAGAAGCAAATGGGAAAGAGAGGGGCAGTGGGAAGTCCGGAAAGGATGTTCTTCGCGATAAGAAGGGGGTTCCTGCTGGCCTCCGAGCTCCGAGTGCTGGTCGAAGACGGCACGAGAGGCATGGGGAGAGGAGTGTCGCTTGTGCTGGTGGTGGCCCAGCGGAGTGGGTGGTGAGCGTAGAAGGATTTGGAGCTCTGCCACGTCGGAAGCACCCTCCTGCACTCGAGAGCCCTACTGCGATCACCGATACCACACTACAGAACGTTCCGCGCGGTTGGTACTCGTAGTCTTTGGAGGAGGCCGGAAAGAGGCTCGGCCCTCGAGGTGGAAACAGGTGGAACGACCGAGGGAAGCGCGCGGGGGGAGAGACACTGCTTGCCGGAAGAGCGTAAATATTGATAATCCCAGCGACTTGAAGCTCGCCGTTTAATCAGCGCCACCGCCCGACTCGCTTCAGCCGAGATCGGCTGAGGCGGCCTGGCCCGATTGACCGGGAGACTCGTTTCTTGTCGGCCGCGATTGTTTCTTGCGAGCGGAACGTTTGATTCTGCGGCCCGACTGCGGTGGTCGATGCGCGGGGAAGAGCGTGCACGGTCTGGCTACAAAGAAATTCTCGTGGCTGAACGAGAAAGTAGGGTGGCCGTGGCGAAATCGACGTTTCTTGCCTCTCGAACGGGTCGGTTGGAGGTGAAAACAGGTGGGACCGATGAATTTTTGTCAATGATCGAGCTTGTGATTTGCATGAAAGGAAACTGTAAAGTATTTTCAGTACACCTCGTCATTGTAATTAAAGTAACCTCTCTAATGTGTAAACGTTCGTACATGTCCGTGGAAAGTGGCAAAAAAAAAAGTCAAAGTCATCTCGTAACGACACTGTTTCCGACAATCTAACTGCGGCACTGAACGTCTCGTGTGACTCCGCTTTGAGCGCGCCCGTTGTTCCTTTTCGTTTTACCTTGTGGAACGTATGCGACTGCACGTCACATGCTCGCGCATGTAAAGGCAGACGGGATCGATGCGACTAGACTCAGCGTAGTAAGATTTCAGTGGAAAAGGAGCGTTATCGTGCGCCGCGGCCAGTGAAAGAGGCCGAGTTTGTGCGGCCGGCCGAGCGAATAAAACGCAGCGAATATTCTGCGGAAAGTGGTCGATGTCGTAACCGGGAACGGCTGATGCTGCGGGAACGTTCACAGAAATGTAAGCGGCTTACCGAGTGAGGCGCACGATTCGACCGAGTCGCACTTTGAAAATGCATCGAGCCGCGTCTATAGGCGAACGATCGCGCGGCTCGGTTATTTCAGGAGGTCTGCGCTTCATTCTTGCATTCGTTACCGCTCGATCCACCCTGTTACTTCCCGTCTCCGCTGATTCCTATTTACCGATCTCCGATTCCCTGCTCATTGTCAGTCGCCAAGATGCCCGCGCGCGCGCTCGCGCCAGTATACCACGTGGACTTGCAAATCCGATCTTTGGCGTGCCAACCCAGTTCGGCTTCTTTTTTTCTTTCTTTCTCACACTAATTTGCACCCGAGCGCCTACGGTCTCTGTCCGACTCGCGCGCCACGGGGATATTATCGGTAAATACTAATCGCGTTTGCCGCAGGACCGAATGACGCGAGAGAGCGTGAGAACACTGTGAAAGCCTCGCCGACCGATATTTCGGCCGTGAATCGCGGGATAATTCGCGGCTACCGTCGCGCCAGACGACTCGATGCGGTCGTTTCAATTACGAGCGGCGCGACACACTCAGATGTGATCGGCACATAACGCGGCTACGTGATTCTATTAATTTGCAGATTATCTAGAAAGCACGCCTCGTTTGACGCATAACACTGATCACTTCGTCCGTCACTACCTTCGCATTGGCCACATTGTTTATGTCAGTCAAAATTCGGGCGCGTTCTCCAGGGTATCCAGTATTATAGAAGTCAGCCGAAGTCATCCGAACTGTGCTAGTAACGTCCTGACTTGGAAAGAAGAAATTAGGTAGACAGTTTTGTTTTAGATTCGTGTGACACAGATGTGTACGGCACACGATATGCGAGGGAAGGTCAAGCACGAGAAGATTTATTCATCGCGTAAGCGTGACGCCAATCCGGTTTGCAGACCTAGTTCGTATCAATGGGCTATAATCTATCGATGGTTTTGAGTAGAGAAATAAAATATACCTCCAATCATGAATTGGTTTCTGTATGCATAGCCGGTTAAATTGAGAACGTCGTATAACGAACGTACTTGCAGATTGTACGCCGTGATTGCAACATAACACACGTTTGCGCGAAAACGTTTTCAAGTAAAAACTAGTTTACAGTAGTAAACCCCCCCAGTGTAAGGGCAAGCGCCAAGTGTAAGTGTCGCAAGTCATAACGATGGCAAACAAAGAATGCACGTGGCACTTATAGATCCGCGCATCGTAAAACTATGCTGACATTATATTTACCGGGCCGTTCTCGAGTTGAACGTGAATCAATAACAGGATATTAAAGATCGCGAACATACACAATATTCCGACGATTGTCATAAGAAGCCTTCATTCGTAATACCGAGAACGAATAATTCTGTAACGAGCCTCGAAAAAGCACGGCAGAGACAGTTTCGAGAACGTCGGATGACCGAGTACGTAGTGACACACATCTGTGACTGCTTCGACAGCTGGCGGGAACGAACGTGAAAGAGATAGGAGCTCGGCACTGAACATCGTCGAACGCGCAATATGGCAATGCTCAAGCCCTCGCTCCCGATTCAAGCTTCTGCAGTAAATAAAAGTACCGCGCTCAGACGCAATACACTCTTACATGACGCACCCGCGAGCATTTGTTTGCTGCGCACGTAGGCTCGCACGCGCACAACGTCGCAGTGAGGGCAGGAGCGCAGAAACGACGTTAGACACGGGTGCACGACGAGGTGCGAGGATTAAAGTGACGGCGCGTGAATTGTGTATACTTACGCGGCATGTGCGAATGGCGCACGATGCGTAGCGGGAAGTAGTGCCACCAAAGCTGCGAGGAGGGCGAAGCTCCAGGAGGCGGCGTGAAGGGACCTCATATTCATCCCCAAGTCGCGTTGATCCGCGCGCGAGAAGGACCTGACAACGGCTCCTCGCCGGCGGCGTGTGCTGGATGCGGGCGTCGACGGCCACGACGGCGGCGACGACGACGACGACGACGACGACGACACGAGCACGCGAACGGCGAGGACGACGTGGGGGACAACGTCGACGAGTGTCCTGAGGCGTTGCTACCTGGCGCGTTGACCCGGCGCCTCTCTGCGTGTCGTCCGTGTTTCACCCTCCCTCCCTCCCTCCCGCCCGCCCCGCCCTCCAAACTCCGTCTTGCTCCCTCTTCAGGCTCCTCTTCGGGTGCTCTCTGCCCTCGGCACTCCGCCTCGCAGCCTCGCTTTCCTGCGTTTTTGCGTTATTGCGTTCTTTTCAACGCACCGTCGCCGTCGTCTCGTACCGCGATGCGCCTCGATTTTTTCGTCCTCCCTCTCTCTCTTTCTCTCTCTCTCGCCGTTACGACGTATGTTTATCTCAGGCTCCGCACTTTCTCATTGTTCGGGCCGATTCACCGCCTCGTATCGTCGTCACTATCACTCACTATCTCGGGCCCGGGTCCAAACACTTTATCGTCTCGCGACAAGCACCTCACTTTTACTGGTCCTCCTGCGCGTCCTCCTACCACCGACGCGCTCCGCCGTCGTTCCTCTTACGCGTCGCGACGTTGTGTCACGACGAAGATGACGACGACGACGACGACGACGACCCACCCTTTTCCTCCGTCACTCGCGGCCAATATCACGGTACGCGCCGACTAACTCCACTGTCCGGCGTCTCCTCTCACACTCCCTTTACCCTCCCACCCTCTCTCTTACCCTCTCTCTCTCTCTCTCTTTCTCTCTTTGTCTCTTCTAAGTCTCCGTCGAAAGCACCTTCGAAGGAGGTTCCTCTAGCGAGAGATGATGGAGTTTTCGCTTGGAGTGTCTTTCTCCACTTTCGACCCTTCTCTCGTTTTTCTGGAGGGTGCCTCCCGGGTATGCGATTCCTTCCCTTCCTCGCTTTCTTCTTTCACGCTGACGCCTCGTTCCTCGTGCTTCGGGGATAGGAGGATCGGGATGAATTGGACATGGGACGGTGGCGAAGGGGGATCGGCGGAGGGGGAAAGACACGGCGAGGCTTGTTCTCCCGTCGATGATGGGGCTTCTTCTGCTGTCCTCCCTTTGCCTCCTGCGTACGTTCTAGGACGCGGGAGCCTCCTGATTGCCGGCGGTGTCCTGCCGCGGGCTCCGCTTCCACAAGCTTCTTCCTTCCACGATGGACATTCTTCTTTCTTCTGCTCTTCCTCGTCCTCCTCTCTCTCTCTCTCTCTCTCTCCACACACTCTCTCTCTCTCGCTCTCGCTCTCGCTTCTCACGAGGACACTCGGTCAGCACCCGCGCTACACCGCTACGCGCTCGGGAGTGGCGGCTCTCGCGTCTAGCCCGGCCATTCCATGGCGCAGGCGCACTTCCTTTCTTCCTGCCTGCCTGCCTCCCTACCTGCTTGTCTCCCTGCTTGCTTGCCTGCCTCCCTTGGTCCCTCGCTACCCTGCCTTCGTCTCTCTCGTCCCTGATTAGCCCACCCTAAACCTGCCTACCCCGGAGAGTTGCCGCTGACTCTCCCCATGACTGCCGCCCTGACTGGCCGTCCTCACTGCTTTTCCGAGGGAATGAGTGGGCGAGCTTGCATTGCTCGCTTGCTTGCTTGCTTGCTTACCTGCCTATCTACTCGTTCACCTGTTCCTTCTGTAGGCTGTCAGCTTTCATTGACGATCATGTTGTATTTTTGTTTTGCCTTTTTTGTTATTTTGATTTAAGGGCGACAACACGGCTCACAGTTCGCGTTCAGTTCTGTCATTGGCCGAGTCGCTCTGTGATATATGCTTTCTTAATTGACGTCTCTTATTCCACCGTTTCTGCCGCCTGTCAAGGTGTCTATTATCGGAGACGCGGGGTATCTTTAGAGTTTGACCCGTTAAGATTATATGCTTGTTTAAGTAATGAAATTGGGGATAAAAATAGTGCCCTCCCCCTAAGTAATGGATACGTGAAACAGGTGCATGACTGGTTCGCGGCTCGTTTGAACGCCGAGCTTTCTATAGCACGTTTATCGTCGATACTGCGTGATATTGCGGGAGCTTGCGGAAACATGGGTATCCTCCGGGGTATGATTAAACGGATGGTGAGGATGGCGCTTCTTAGCCGACGCTGATACTTTGACTCTGCTCAGTCGATCAAGTTTCTCTTCCTCGATTGCTTAGTCCAAGTTGCGGACCAATCTGAGTTTGCTCAATGAACCACCCTATTATTCATGTATGCCGGCCGCATTTCCGTGGGAGCGTGCGTGTTCATCGTGCTTCTTTGACCGATGATGCTTGCGTTCATAAACAAGCGTCGGTCTTCCGTTGAATACATGATAGATTCAGATTTTCACATGCGTATGATTAGCCGACCAAGACTCGGCCGTTTCCAGTAACGCGCTGTCTATCCCTCGCCAGTGGCGTCATGAATCCTCGTTTTCCGATATATAAATTACGACAGATACGCGTCTTGGTGCATAAATCCGCCATGGGATTATAACGCGCGCCGATGATGATATATGCACGAGCGCGGCTACTCGCTCCCACGCGACTTAAAGCTTCTCCCATTTTTACCCGATTTAACAGAATTCGTCGAGATCGCTTCATTTATCGCGTCGGTCTACTGACTACGGATTCGCTGTTGACAAAATACCGCCGCTCGCGATCTCAGTACTTGCTTCGTTCTTCAATCTTGTATATTTATCTGCGATCTGTTTGTTCACCCGTCAAAGCATTCAGCCCTGGCACCGAGCGACAGATATTGGCCTGCTGCTGGGTCAGCGTCTCTCGCGAAATTGCCGAAGAGTCTGAAGGTAAATGCGGATTTACAACGGTGCCCCGGTTGCAGGTGTTGATCGTTCAATAAACCGCGAATAAAGTACGGAGCTCTTGCACGTTAAACCGAACCGGCCGTATTTATGATCGTCCTCTAATGTGCGGACTTTACGCGCATCGTTAGTGCGATGACGGTAGAGTAGACGATGACGCTTATGCAGGGTAAAGGGATGCACAGTAATGACGCACACGATGTGGAGTTCCTTTCCCTTGTGCATGCAACTACTCCGTGACTCCTCCATCCGCTGGGCTTTCAACTTTCCGCTGCTCCTGGAAGATCGTGGAAATCGAAAACAAAGTACGAGTACGAGTCTCTCTCGCCGGCGCGCGACGCGGCAATACACACGCTGTCACGTCGTCTGAATCTTGACAATTGAATCTATACAATACTCCTCCGTGTCACTTTCTCAGGACCCGGCAAACTGTCGGGAAACGTGCGGGGCATACGTCAGGGATCGCACAATACGTAAATCATGCCGCGTATCGACGTGCTTTTCGTTTTTCTTATCGCTCTAAACAAACCGACCATGCTGCGTGTGACGTCGTCCGACTTTGACAATATTTACATCTAACCGATCGCACCGCACGACAACTTGACGAGTAATAAGAAAAGCACTAGCACTGTGCATAGATACAATGAACATAGTTCACGGAATTACTCGTCCGTGTAATGTCTTCCGTGCCGACCAATGATACAGAAATACATACAGCATATGTTAAATGAAACAACGAGACTGTAGACGCAGTAATCGCTCTGGCATGGACGCGTCCGTGTCGTGCGAATCGTGCGAACACATCGTATCGGTATTTCCATACAACGTTTTAGCCTATTAACGCGCGCGAGCCTAGATGTTCGCAATGAGGAAGTCGTTGCGTAAGTGGCGGTGCTGAGGCGTTTACGTAGGAACGCACCCCCGCACGCTTGCACGCACATACGACGACGGGGATCTCCGCGTCAACGTCGTCGGCACTCAGTTCCGGCACGGCATAGCTAATGTGCATCGTGGCAGGCGGGGTGGACGTACACCCTTTCCGCCCCCACGACTCTGAATCGAAGCTACCAGGTAGTCGTGGGGTAAACTTTGAATACGCAGTGTAAATGCGCGTCTGCGCCCTCCGACCCGCCGCGTCGACGAGCGTGCACGTACGTGTCGTACGAAATGAGACGCACATCTGCGTGTGCGAGACGTATCGAATCGTCCATGCGAACGAGACGCAACGGGGGGAGAGAAACTGACGCTACGCCATACGGGACGACGACGCTCTAATTGCATATAAATCTCTTTCACGTGCCGTTAGAATGAACTTTTTTCTTAAGAGGTCAGAACGGTGCGAAAGAATATGCTGTCATAAGATATCTTAAGAACCGAATGCTCAGTTACGGACAATCTTCTATTAATGTAATAAAATTGGTGTTAACTAATTTTTAATGGAATCGATAAAAAGTGGAAGTGCACATCTCAGTATGATAATTAGAATCTAATTTACACGACGACGCCTACAGCATCGCGAATAAACGATCTAATGAAGTGCCGATCGTTAAAGCACACAGTCTGCGAAATGCACGCTTGTACTGAAATATTGGCTGAAACCTACTTCATCACAAAGATTTAGTAATAATCTTTACGGATTGACTCTGGAGTAGGCGAGAAAGTCCGTCTCACCCCGGACAACAGCCGAGCTTAACCGAGAGAGAATCCGGAGTATCCTCGAATTAACCGAGCGCAAGGTTTCGCCTCATGCATTCGCACGGCTGAATGTGCACGAAGTGAGCCGCAAGAGAGAGAAAGAGAGACGGAACGGGGGAAAGTGGGAGAGAGACAGAGGGTCGAGTCGATATTACGGCTTTTCGAACTATTCCTCGCGCGAAAGTTCGTCCGACGATTTAACGCCCGGCATTTCAGGTAACTCTCCGGCTCCCGTCGTCGATTTCACTGTGCATCGTTACCGATCGATCTTCCCTGGATCGACGAAACTGGGCTACCTTTCGAAGGACCTCTCTACTGGTTTCTCTCTCTCTCTCTCTCTTTTTCCATTCCTTCGCCTCTGTTGCTCGTTCGTTACTGATGGCTCTCTTCGTACTATTTCGATTCACTATCTATATTTACTCTTCATACCCCCACCGCACCCTTAATGCATTCGATTCGCACGAAATACCACCGCGAACTCTGTCTGAGTTTACGAAGTAATCCGCAGAGGAGTAGCCCGAGGGGATGGTGTAGAGTCTCGATACGTAGAATGACGACCACGTTCCCATGGCTCTAACCAGGTATTAATTGCTTCCCGGTACGTGTGTCCAGTTATTTAGTGTGGCCGCGTTCATTTCGAACGGTTCAGGTATCATACTAAATACGCTCTGGACGAAGAGGAAATATGCTCTCCATTTTGCCACAGAACCGAATCGTTGGACAAGAAATTCGTATATGCGAAACAGTCTATAACTGATAGAACATCGCAGAATATGATTTTTCAATATGAGCATCTATCTATCAGAATGTACGAACGCCGCCGCCCGAAATATTTCGTAGACACTCAGAATCTCGAGCGAATACTTTTCTAGAAAGGTTGTACGGTTTCACGGAGAGGAGGGCATCTTCAAATCTCCGTGACGGTTGCGCATAGAAAGAAAATATTTTCATGAAACAACGCCCCTCGTAAAACCGTACAACATTTGTAGAAAACATTTCCTTGGAATTCCAAAAGTGGAGCAAACGCTTTAGCTGGTAACTTTTGGCGGACAGGCCTGCACGTATCCGACATCGAATGAATCACAAAGACCGCCGGGTATATCTGACGCGCGTGGAAGGGAAATTTTTCAAATAAGCATAATTACGCCGCATTTATGAGGGAATGATGCGAGCGTTATGAAGCAGAAACACGTCCATTATTAAACGCGCGCCGGCGTACCTCAACGCTCGCGTAATTAAATAAATCTATTAACAGTCACCGTTCCCGCAATTGCAGCGACCGCGACGAAATTTTGCCCACATTTCCTCGGGAAAACGGTGCGCCGGGCCGCTGCGGTAAAACTTTTCCCTCGTTTTCGAAACAATGCCCACGCATAAGCGCAATTCTTCCCTTCTCATTCTCGCGGCACTTCCATCCTTTCGCTCGCGCTTTACGCTCCGCTTGCGCAACAGAATGGAAGGGCTAAGGGAATAACGTAAAAGAGACGGATGATGATGATGAGGAGACGAAAGCAGGAGAGCGAAGGGCGCGCGCGCGTGTCTGTCGCTTTTTTTGCACGGTCTTAAACGATCGTTGACCCTTTGCGCTCATATACATACATCGGCCGCGTCGCGTGGCAATATAGGAAGCGAGACAGAGAGTTCGGTCGGAGAACGAGCGACGTGTGAAGAGGGGAAAAAAAAAAGGGAGGGAGTCGCGGGAGGAGTAGGTTACGTCGCTTCCCGTTTCATTTCGCCCACTTGCGCGTCGAATAATCTAGCCGCGTTGGTGTGAGCAGCTGCGCTCGTCGTGGATATTCCCGACAATGTTGAAGATATCGAGGGTGCAGCGCGAAAAATTCAACGGCCACTTACGTTCGGTTAATCTCGCGTCGCAGTTCTCCGCGAAATGGATGACGTAATAATGCAAGACGGGCGGGTCACGATTTCGATTTATTTCGATGCGCCGGCCGGGCGTGTGTGTCGATTTTAAATGAGAAACTGGATTTCATTCGGGCATGGAGACGCGCATCGTCGCCTATCTGGATCGCGACAAAAAGGCAGCGGGGAACAGGGAAGGGAGATAGAAGTGAAGACAGAGAGTGAGGATGAGAACGAGCACACAAAGCGATATCGAATGTAAAGCACGGGGGAGCAGCGCGATCGATCATCTCTGCTACGTTCCCATTCGGATGCGTTTGACAAGAGCGTCGACGTTGGTGTCGGTGCCGGTGCCGGTGTTATTAGCCGTGAAGCGAACGTTGTTCTATCGAGCTCGTTATTTCCTTCTGAAAGTGCGTTTACCAGCCCTTGGGAAACTCGGGAACGCAGGGTGAATGCGAGAGCGCGAGCTTGTGAGTGTGTGAGAGAGAGAGAGAGGGAAAGAAAGAGAATGGACCTGTTAACGGGGGAGAGATGCAAAGTAATTAAATGAGAGAAACCGCTGCAGCTTCTATTCCTGCTAATAACTCTGTTCCCTGCGTTCCATTCGAAAGTGTTGGCGAGTTTATAACGCAGGTGCGTATTCCAGTACGAACGTTCACACCACACCACATCGTTTTCGATAAATCACGACGACGTCGACGTGCGCCGTATATTGGTTAATATGTATTATTCCCGCCGAACTCGTCAGAAGATTGCATTGCGTCTTCTTCGTTGCTTTCTAGACAATTTGAGGTTCAATTTATTCCTTCTTCCAGCGAGTGTACGTTTATACGAATTGCGTGCATTTACTTTCACTTTACTTTAATGCATTAGTATTTTTCAACCTTATGTATTATTCAATGCCGAGGTTGAAGAGATGGAGCCAGACAGTTTCAAAAGTTTTTCTATGAACGTCTGCACAGTGAAAACGGAACTACAACGCGAACGTACCATCGTCTTCCGCGAAACATAATGGAAACGTTATCTTCGACTTTACACCTTCTGCTTTGTTCTACCGTATTCTTCTAGCCCTTTCTCTCTCTCTACACTTTCTTCCGTTTTCCGCGTTATATAGATATATACGAGTGCAGCTTTCATATTACGTTTACCCAATATGTTTGACATCCTTGCCCATTTCCTTATATTAAAATAACACGAGCAACGATCCTCCCGTTTTTTTTCAATATTCCATTCTCAACGCACCTCGCTGCCATATGCGAGTAGTCGTAGAAGAACAGCGTCATTTTTGCCTTTAATAACGATTTACGTCGGACCATAATATACATGATATACTTGGCGGTACTGCCTGAGTATGATTTAATTAATTATAAAAATGATATTCTTTATTCATGTAATTCACGTTATGGTCCACTGCCATTGTTTCCGATCGATCGATAATTTCTGCACGCTGCGCACAAGCTAGTACCAAAATTAATGAAAATATAATGCAAACGGGTTACATTCAACATTTTACGACGTCACTTTGTTTAACCGCAGCACGCATTAGCACGATGACGCGCTCACAAGTGGATCACGTGCGTCCGCATAATACCCACCAATTACAGACCTCGAAATGCACAGCTTAGATTATTATTAACATAAATTAGCGGGTGACGAAGTCAATGATATCGGCCGTGCGAGAGATCAAAGTCCGGTGTAATCCGGCCGCGGGTAAATTAATTGTCAGAGACGGCCGCAACATCGGCCGTAACAGTGGCGCCGGCACTGCCCTTTAATAATTCCTCCCGATATTATATTTTCATCGTTAACGCTATCCGAATTATTGGTCGGAGAATTGCAAACATCACGTCAAACATTTCCCTTTGACCGCTCGACATTTCAACGAATTCCGATAGCGTCACGCTGACAAGCGGTGCGCGCACATGTGCTCCCATAATTTCGCCGGGCTTCGGTCTAACTGATAAACAATCGCGACTATTATTGGGACAGGTCGGTGGCGGGCAAAGTCGAACGGGCGCTTGCGCGAGAGATCAAAACCAGCGGGTTCTGTGTCGCCTGGGATGATGGTTCGTGGCCCGCCTATTGATCTTGGCCACCGTTGCGCGCCGGAACGAGGCGCGCTTGGGACTCTCTCTTCTATAACGCCACCCGTTCTGGAGACTGCACTGGGCCGAATGATACGCCCCGCGTCGGGTCGGACGCGAGATCACAAGGGATGCTCTTTTGTGACCGACCCACACTAAAGAGTGTCGTACTGGTCCAAATCGTATTAATGGGTCAGCGTCACGCGCCTCTCCTTCCTCAATGTCGGACTCTGACGTTACGGGAGTAATTATCATACTACGAGGGTTTCGTGGTCGTCGATTATGGACGCGGCAAAACTCGATTCAAGGGGCAGGGTGATGAAGTGTAAGCGATAAATGAAATCCATCCTTGTGGCGAGATCGCGAAATCGGTAACGAGGATAATTCGTGCAATTTCAATATTATGGAAATTCGAAAGTATTCTGATGCTGTAGTGTACGTTTTTTTGCAAGGTCGATGTCATGCGATACGTAATACATTCTGAACTTTCGTCGCAATACGATGTTAAGCGTGAAAAACGTAGAAGGTTTTTTCATTAGCGTGCTAAAATTGAACGGTAAGGTGAATGGAAGGGTGAAAATAGGATGAGAAAGCAAAACGGCGTGGAAGGGGGATCCTGGCATATGTGACGTCATTGTTGTTACGGGTAGAGTTTGGGAGCGGCCTGCAGGCGCATGCGTTTTTCGATTAGCGTGAATGGCCTCGCGGAATCTTGAACAATACGATCGCCGTGGCAGGGCATTGGCGAGGGTCAGAAGCCCTCATTAAACGATTAAATCAAACTCTTCCCACTAGCATCCGCCAGCCACCGCCGATAACATAAGATTTCGAAACGACCCGACGTGTACCTACCACCTGATCAATAAGCGCTTCCGTCGTCGAGAATTTTTCTATATTCCACGAGCCCGATCCGCGAATTCTGATGATCTCTATTGAAATCTACTGTACAGCGAAATTGACGACCTTCGTCCTACTTCGAGTAAGTCCTAACTAGTTCGCGAGAAGCCTGAATCGAAGTAACATGGTAGCGCAGATACTTATCGCTCCACGCTGGAAGGCCCTTTGGTAATGTCATTAATTCGCAAGAGACGATGTTGCCGGACGGAAGCGACAATTACACGTTAAACGGCGAATTCTGCTAGAGCGAGAAAGAGGGACGGAAGGAACGGTAGATAGTTGGAGAGGGAGAGAGGCTTGTTATTACAGATCGCTGCCAGACGATTAATTAACCGCGTCTGAGTCTGCATGTACCGCGCGCAGGCTCTCTCGGGCCAAAGTATCCGTCTCCCGGCGCTCACGCGGCAGCCTATTACGTCACTGCTAATAATTGCAAATTCTCTTACGCGTAATTACGTTAGACCCGAAGTTCGAATCTAGCCTCTCGACTCGAACCATTCCCGTCACTTTCTTCGTCTCTTTCATTTTCACCTCTTTCCAGTGCGTCTTCCATGCTTACCGCTACTGAATTATCCCGCTGTGTCTACTGCCACACTGTTCGTGCCGGCTACTGACCGTCGCCAATGCCATTCCTCATTTCGCGGTTTCCACGCGCAAATGCGTTATCGAGTATCGTAGGTGCAGCCGAACGCTAGTAGACGTCGCGGTGCGGCGCACGAATCCGCCCCGGTCGTCACGTTTCCGTTTGCTCGCTTAAATACGGAAAGTCTCTTTGGTATTTATGCGACGCGCGGTCTATCGTTATCTCCCGCTCCGCATCCTCTACGTGCGAATTGTATTACGGAGTTACGACGAGTCGGTTATCAACTTATCTGTTTTGAGAGAGAGAGAGAGAGAGAGGGAGGGGGAGTGTGTGCTCATGAAGCGTACGCGATGAATTTTTTATACTCCTGTACGTGCGCAGCTTTTGCAATTTGTTAGTTATCGTTGAGGAATGTTTACGTCTGATGTTGACCAGTAGGGGCTTTATGTGCAGTCGTTATGACTTACAGTCATTGTACAAGGTCTGATTTAAAAAAACTCGATCATGACAGGCGTGTTTCATATTGAAAGCGTTTTAACAGCATGCCTCTCTCTACTGTGTATCTGGGTGGTTGTGCGTCACTGTTGCAATCGATCTTTTATCAAAGGTACAAGGCTAAAAAGTCTACTAGTTTCACAGTGTTCACGAGATCAATATTGCGAATCCAGCGCATGCATATCAATAAGTCGTATGAAATGAAAACGCCAAACTATCGCTCGTAAGTTCACAGTTGATAGCTCATTGAGCAGCGAATAGTATATGCGTACTTGGACATAACTGATATATTCATGACACAGTTCGCGGTAGACGTAGGAATTTTCCGTTCACACTTCAAGCGTACTTTCTTCGGCACAAAAAACGTTCTCCAAATTTTCCTGGCCAAATACGAATGATATGGTGTAACACTGTAACAGTACGTACGAAGCTTTCGAATGGGTTCCATTTGTCTCGGGCCGTAAAGTTCTTTGCCTTCGTGAGCTTAAAACGTTCGTCTTGAATTTCTCCTCACATGATATGACTCACGCTTGCTGAGGGGCCCTATGTCATACAGTTTACCTATCCGCATGTATACCTTGACGTACATCGCGGTAATGGACTCTAATTGCGTATTCACAGAGATGTATTTACGCAGCTCTCTCTCTCTCACTCGCGCGGGCGCGCTCTGCACATTGGTATTGTCGAGACAGATGTTCGGTGATATCTGCACGCTTAGGTACGCGCGTATACGGAGATGCAAATATGCGACGTTACACAGTCACGTGGCCGGCCAATTCTCCCTACACAGGTCCGCCCGTACCCCTGAGCTTAGTTATTATCTACTAACAGACACGTGCTCGTACGTGCACACCCGCGACGCCAGGTGGGCAAGTGTGTACACAGCGGACTATATCAGTCTGTTTCTGCATGCGAATGTAAATGCAGGTTCACGCATAGGATGCATCGAAGGTCGCGTAACGTCACGGAAACAGCGTAAATTTAATTACAGGAACGTTGTGCGAAAGTGAAACAAAAATCGATCCACCGTTCGAATACGTTCCACCGACTTAACACGCTGATTAACGTAGAGGAATTTTGTTCCGCAGCGATTGAAAGTGGCCTCATGAGCATTTATATAAAATGATCGCGGGAAGCGATGCAGTCAGAGGTCCTTTATTGGCCGTCTAAGTTTATAGCAAGAATTTCCGTACGTATGATAAGAAGCTGAAAGTACGACGGTTAACCAATATCATAAATTCGCGGTCGTTTGAATGGTGCTTCCAGGTTTCAACATGATCTACGTATGCAGTTTCTCAACGACGGCGTACGACTTTCGGAGCATCCTGTGTACGACTACACGTACGTTGAGGTGAACGTATCCGGCGGTATCCACACGGTAAGACGACGACAGTTGACGCGCCTATCGTGAAACTAGTCGAGACAGGGGATGCAACAGGCTCGACTAGGGGTTGGTACAGCCGGGTACTATACATAACCGGCCAGAGTGGCGGTGGGTCGGTTTCGTTGGTCGGTCGTTCGGTTGCCCGATCGGCACCTGGCCCGAATCATAGCGATGATTTTCCACCCTCCAGACTCTAACCACCCCTTCGGTGCAACCCTTCTTTTTCGTTTGGTTTTCTTTCCTCAGGGCGTGGCGTTCAACAGGCCTGGCAACGTGCCAACTTCATCTCCTGTCTCTTTTCCCCTGCTTCCTCTCTCCCTCCTCTCTCTCTCTCTCTGTTCACCCCATCCTCTATTCCGTTTCGCTCTCTTACTCCTCTTCACTCCTTTCTTCCGTGTGGATACGGTGGAGAAATAGAAGGAATGAGAGACCGGGGAGCGAGAAGAACCGAGAGAAAAAGAGGCACAGAGGATGGAAGAGAGAGAGAGAGGGACGAGAAATACTGGGTGCACACAAGATCTAAGGCTGCACCAACACCACAAAACGCACCGTACGCCTTTTCTCCACAATGCACGCACGGCCGTATGCACCGTGTGTACACGTATACACTTTAACCCGCAGTCGGTCGGTGGGTGGTAGACTGCCGGGCTCGATGCATTTGTACGCGTTTCTGCATGGACTCGGATACGGCGATGGAAGAGAGCGCTGAGAGGCTGTGTGAGCCCGTATAAAAGCTACCTGGACTAGCTGCAACCACGTTGATACTTACCGTCTAAGCCGCCAGCGAAATTTGCCGAACCCGATTAACAATGCGCTGCCAAAAAGTATAGTAGCTCCCCTTTTGTCCGCTTGATAAAAAAGAAACAGGATATTCTGTCAAACAGATTTGCCGCGTCATTATGGAGTCGCACGGCTTACTGGCTAAAGTCAGTGACGTACTTGTCCGAGCACCTAGGCCAATGTCTTCTTCTGGCAAACTAATTCCTTCGCAAAGTAGCGCGTAACAATGCTAATGTTATTTGTAACATCCATCCCAAACGGAAAGAATAAGATGTACTCCGAGACGCACTGTCTTGTTCAGAGAACGGGAGTGTAATGCACCCCCGAAGGAAGAAGATATCGATGCCTTGAAGAGCTCGAGAGAAGCCACGAAACACTTGATTACAAGCCTGCCGGTCTTATCTGTCAGTCGCATCAAGATTCCTTATCGACGAGAGAGGTCGACTCGACAGGTAGCGTGCTTCTTACTCGCGTCACTGCGGCATTAAGCCCGGAGTAGAACAAACGATCGGAAGTGGATAGTCGCAATTTGCTGGACGATCAAGATTTAAATTGACTGCCGAATCTACTTCCTTCGGCTTCCCGAAACTTGAATCGGTTACACGGGCCCTCGGATACGCCGAAGTTAGGCCGCGGCTACGTGGCCGGAATCGTAACGCTCCGCGAACGGCGTCCGCGAGGCGTAATTCGCCGCGCTTAAACGCTCGTTTCGGATCGGGCCCGCGAGGAAGTTTGCTTTGAAAGTTCGTGCGGTTGACGATCGCGTTGTCAGTGTAACGCCTCGCGACGATTCCGGCCGGTCTAGGTGGCGTGGCGATTAAAGTGACACCGGCGATCGGCCTTAGATCGCAGCTCGCGCCGACGCGACGGAGAACGCGGAAACTCGTTAGAAAGATTTTACGCCGGAACGAGGCCGCGCGCGACGGCGCAAAGTATCGAGCTATCGATTTCATGGCTCGTCGGCTTCGTCCGATAAGGGAGGCCGAGCCCCTCCTCGGCTCCTCTGCCTCGCCTGCGGCCTCGTCTTCGATAATTTGACCTTCGTCTGCTTGAGCGATCTTAACCGTTTCAGTCATCAGCGGCGAGGAAGTCGAGCAGCCAATTCTGCCGGCGCGGCAGGGTGGAGCGGAAGGGGGTAAGGGGCTGCGAGGGGGAGAATTTATTGTTAGATTTAGGGCCTCAAACGTACCTACGCCGGCGGGAGGAACAGAATGCGTAATTAATGTATCGGAAACTCGCAAAACAACTGGAACAGAAATATTCGTTAGCCATAAAGAAGCGTCGCGGAGTGGAGCGGGAACGGATGGCCGGGCGATAATTCACCGCGAGAGTCGAACGCGGAGAGTACGGGCGAGGAAACGGACCGATGCGCAATTCAGGGAACGGAAAGTTCCGAACGATAACGATGCAACGTCGTTCCTTTTTCCGACTTTGTTCGCTCTGTTTATCTGTTCGCGGAACGCGGAACGACCGGTAGGCCTGCGCTGCCGGTGCGCGCGCGGGGCGATAACAAAAATGAAGAAGCGAGCGAGATTCATTTGGAACGATGCGGCTCGAGTCACTTTTGTTAGCTTCCAGGAAGCCGGGCGAACCTGATCGGCTACCCGTCCTCGACTCGCGCGTTCCTTTGTATTGAATTTAATTTGAGCGCTATCACCCGCGAGCGACTTCGTCTGGAATACACCGAGCTACCTGTCACGAAGTTACCTTCCATCTAAATACCAGCCGGATTACCATGTAAGAGCGTGCAGATATCTACGCGTACAACCACTGCGTGGTGCACTGCGGCGTAGCCTCGCGTGACTCTTATTTTCCATCTGACTCCTATCCGGCCCGCACGTACGTACCCGGTTACGTTATTTCACTGGCGTCCAACGTCGAACCCACCTTCACCCTCTCTTTCTCTCTCTTTCTTTCTCCCTCCACCCTCTTCAACCCCTTGCGTCCTTTTTCCATCCCCTCACCTCGTTGCGGTCTCGTGTAATACACAGCACTGACACACTCCACCCTTCTTTTCTCTCTTACTATTTTTGTTTTCTCTCTCTCTCTATCTCTTGTTCTCTTTCTCTATAGTCGCCGCCGCGCAAGACTTTTCATCAGCTCGAGGATTTCGCCGAGACGACTCTAAATATAGTACAGTACCTGCACGTAAGGGCCTAGCCAGAGCTACCGATGATTGTACGCGGGGTATTCCTAGCGATTGTTTCGTGTGGCGGCACGCTAATGCGGATAACGAATGGCAATAATTAGATATCCTTGGTACAAATAGTACCACAGATAATTAGATATCGATGATAAACACAGTGCCGTCGGTATTGTCGCGCAAATGGTAATCACGGCTCGCTGATAAATAATTGCCGGAATAATTGCTCATTGTTATCTGTTATTGTCATTCTGGTGTCATATTATTATTGATGAGGCAGTTTAGTTTGTGCGGGGAAACTAGAACAGTCGAATGTCTTTGTTATACTGTTAGACGTAATTCATTTAATGAACTTCTGATCAGCGTGGCGTATCTGGCATATCTAATTGTAAGATAAGCGTCTGCTTACTGCTTGCAATACTTGCTTCGGAATTAATTAAAGAGCGCGGCCGATCTAGTTTATAAATATTAGAACCGCATTAACTTGAAGAATTTTAGTTTAATAATGTAAAGATATTCCTTCGAGATACATAGAATCCCCCATTCATTCATGCGCACTGCAAAGTACATCTGCATGAAACCGAGGCATTTAAAGCGTGCGCGCTGAAATGGATCATTTATAAGATGACAGGGGACGTCAGAGTGACTCGATTCATCAATTATTCTCCCTTCTCATCATCCGAGATACTCGAGCATCTAGACTTTGAGGAGGCATAAAAAAATCTTCCATATGCTCGGCACGAATGAGGCGGCATCGGCAGTCGGGACGTTAAGCCTTACGATGAGCCCGGGACTCGAATCGGAATTACTTCGTCACGGTGGAAACGAAACGCCGCGCGGTATACTTAAGGAAAACTTTATGGCACATATACGCGGCTATATAAGTGGGAACGTACGGAGGGGTTCGTGGCGTGGTTTCCTGTACGGGATGGCATGCAGGCAGCAAGACTGCAGTGCAGTAAAGTGCATCCTAAGCCTAGCGCATCTGTGACCACTCTCGGGGTCGCAGTGCCCACTCTCAGCATTTATTATTCAGCCGATGCAACACTTCAACGACGTAGCGAGACGAAGCGTGGGGAGGGGCGGATACGCGGAGCGCAACGACGTGACGCGTTACGTTACGATGACTCGCGCGGCAAGGGATACGGCCGACACGAGACTCCTCCGCGCTCCGATTTTTCCCCAAACTATCCGCTTATCCGATAAATATTCCATGTCAAACGGGCATGGACCAGTGCCAGCGAGAGATCGAGTGCGAACGCCCGCCGCGCCAGGTATTGACCGTGAGTCCGTAACCGAGACGACGGATTTTCGAACGTACGTTTCCGTTTGATCTTCCAGTGCGTCGGGGGCTAGCTTGACGGGCTTCGACGTCAGCGTCGATGACGATCGATCGCTCGGTTTCACTGACGCCAGGCCGTGCGGTCTACGCGTACGCGCTACGTGCGTCAGGAATCTTACGCGCGAGCGGATGACGAAGCGCGCGGTAAGCCGTCTCACGCCGGCCGTAATTAATGATCGCCACGTCGACGATCGAATTCCGATCTGTCGCGTGGATGATAATGCGAGCATTGGAGATCGCACTCTTCGCGGCTGCACAAATATCATACGTTCCCTGCGGCTGCACCCTCGCCGCAACGCCAGGCAAACGACTTTCTTTATTTCACCAGACTCGGGCAGGAGTATACACACGAGTAGTTAACTACCTGCTACTCGATTAGGGAAATCGAGCTTCCGGCAATGTTCGCGAAGCCGACGATATTCGCGGTGGATTGCCTTTCCCGATAATAGGTACATAATATACCTACTGGGTATTCCAGCGTGAATGCAGCGAATTGATTTAAGCACCGCGCCGTACCCTCCCGACGCGGACGGCTCTACTTCCCTCTCAAATCCTCCTTCTATCCTCTTTCCTGGCGTTCCACAGGGGAAGGGGGAGGGGGGAGGGGTGGCCGGGCCAGAACGCTTTACTCTTCGACTCGGACCCCCCGGGGGGTGACTTTCTAGAGTCAATCGAAAGTTTCGGTTTTGTTCGGTGTATACGGCCGTCGCGTCGGTTCGGCATTGCCGCGCTTCCCAGCTTTTCGAATCGGAGCTCTCTCGAACGCACGCGGTGTCCCGCCGGTCGCCGAGCGCGCACTGCCCGCGGCACAATTAATGAATGCAGAGGAACAGCTCGCGTACGTCGGTGCGTAACGATCGAGCGTGATTGGATAACGAAGGTAATTGCGTTGAAATTAATTTGGCAGCTACGGTCGAACGATGCTAGGCAGTAGGTAGTATATACTTGCGCGCGAGCACTGTAACTATTGAGGTGCAATTAGCGAGTGGCGGGAAAAAAGAGAGAACGGCCATCGGCCATATTGATTCGAACGATTATGGAGTTCGGGGAAAAAAGTGGAGACGAAGAGTGCGCACTGATCGATCGCGCCGACTAATCAACTGCGTAGTTTAAACGATCCGCAATTCTGAACAGTGTGAAACTAAGTGCCAGCGATATGCGGCGTTCGATCAGCGGCCGAATTGGGGGGGTGCGCCGAATTAATGGGCAAAATGAACGGGTCAAGAGAAACCGTTCATACGTCGTAATAGGCGCCATCGCGTAATTGCCGGAAATGAGCGTAACGAAGGAAAATGGGTCGTGAGCTGAGCGTTTACAGTGCACACGGCCAAGCGGTGAAATTTTATTTGCGACGAATGACGTCGGTCACATAAAGATACATCGCACACGATAGTCGGAGGTACCACACACAACGGCAATGCTGCCGGGGAGATATCGGAGGAAGGGAAAGATTGCATGCGCTTATAGATTCAGCTTAACGTCCCAACTGACTGACGCGGCATACCGAAAAGGGTACGCCTTTAATTAAAGGAAAGAGTAGCTATTTAAACATTTCGACAAAAAAAAAAAAGACAGACCACGGTAGCAGGTTAAACCCCGTGTAACCGTAATCAGTACACTGTCCAAGGCTTTGTCCGGACGATATCGCTGGACGTATCTTTATACCCGTGAAAAGAGAGGATCATGCGACGGAGGCTTAATTAAAACTTAATTAAAAGTTCGCGTACGAACGCGTTACCGGTGGCGGCGGGTGGCAGTATGTATGTTGCACGTGCTCGCTTGTGTCATCTCGCTCACTTCCGCACGCGACCACGGGCGCAGAATGAAAGCGGATGCGCGCGCGGTGGCTTCCGGTTCGTGTCACCGAGCCGTTTCGTCGGGCATTTCGCTGTCCCCGCAAGGTGTACTAATGATAATCTCAAAAGTCGTATAACGCCCATAAAGATAATCCCATCTGTCCCTGATTCGCGCTCCTCGTTCCCGATTTTAATCTGCGCTTCCCATCATCCGCTGCCGCCCCCCACCCCCACCCCCACCCCCACACCCCGCTTCCGCATTCTCGCTCCCTCGTTGCCCTCGAGATCGTCAAGGCGAGAGAGAATCGATCGGATCCATTCCCTCCGTGTCCCTGTCGCTCCCCTCTTTCCCTTCATCTCGCAATCAGTCCCTCTCTCTCTCCTCGTACGTACAATCCGATCGCGAATAATTCATGCGAATCGACGCCTTCCACATGCAATCTCGCGCGTCTACCGAGTAGACCTTTAATTAATTAATACTCCGCCGGGTCGATCGGGACCTTAGGGTTAATTATCGCTTGCAGGATAATCTCGAGCTCGAGCGAAGAGCCCGCCAGATAACGGCGGTTTTCGCGCCAACGGCTCTCCAGGTGTTATGAGCGGCCATCTGTATTAATGGATCCTTGGACTCCGGTTAGCAGCGAAATTTCGGATACGTTACGATTCCAACGATTTTCAGCGAGTGCCGATCGTGTGCCGGCAATCTCGCGGCGAGATCTGCCGTGATGTTGCGTGAGGGCGAGCGTATCGCGATATTGAAATATTCTTCCTACGTACGTACGTTTCTTGCACCGAACCGCGAGCTTACCTTGACAATGTTGGTTTCAATCATTTGCGCATTGGAGTGTGCCAGAAGAGGAAGCATTTTTTTTTCCCTCTGCATTTAGCAGGAAGTGATCGCGTGAGAGAATAAAGGTGAGCTCTTCTATATACGGAACTGGAGTAGTGTAGTTATGAAAGTCTTTTAGCTTCCCAATTCAATTGGAGCAACGAATTACATGCACTTACGAGTATATACCCGCACGGCCAATACTGCGGCGATAAACGGAAGGTCCACGCAACGTGTATAGAATACGGTCCTATGCGCCGCCGTAACACGCTAAGTAGTTACGTTCACTCGGTCAGACATGGTAATACCAGCGGCGGTAATACGCCACTCCTATTTCAGCAAGTGGTCAGAACGGCGGACTCGTCCGGCTGCAAATGATGTCCCCCATTTCCTTATCCAACACATTTCGTCCCTTTTGCTACTGTTTATTTCTTCCTTTTCACTCATACGGTAACGTAATGCACATACAATGACCACAAAGGGTTCTACACTGTTGTCTCTTCATGACGTATGTACGTATGAAAGGATGGAAAGGGAAGCATCTGCCAGATAGGAGTCGTGCTCTTTTAATGTTCATCTCATTCGCAGGCATCCACTCTGTCAAACGCGCGGCCGCCGCGGCGCAACTTAATACTTACCCTACTCAATAAGCGCGAACGCGACAGAGGTGAGATAAAAAGGGAGAAAGTGTGGAGGCAGATCGAAATAGCGAAGGTACCTCTACTCGCGATTCCGCGAACACGACAGTCGCGCGTGCCTTGTGACATAAATAACAAACAAAAATTCACACGCCCACACGGTATGATGAGGTTTCTGCGGTATCTGCGTACGAAAATCTACTCAATTTATTCCGAGCCACCTCTCCCCGCGGCCGTGTATAACTTTTGCATTGCGTGATGTTACGTATTTATAGGCTGGAATTGCGGGACAAAGTCGCCTGTCTCATTTTACTTGTCTCATCCTATATATCTGCGCGGATAAACGTACGAGCTTACGCGAGAGCACATGAAGAGACCCTGGCACGCACCCCTTCTGCACACGCACCCACACGTGTGCACGAATACTCCCACGCACGCAGGTGCTTACATTCGTTATACCCCCTTTTCCTTTTGCCACGACTTTTTCCGGCCGACGCGACATGTTAACACACCGCCACCATATTGCCTTCATATGCGTAATACCGCTTATTCATATCTCTCTACCATTTCTGATTCATGTCGACAGATCGGCGTGCACACTATTGCACAGCCTGGGAGAAACGATCGTTCGAAAGCGTGTGCACGGAAAGAGAAAGCATGAGGCCTAGCGTACGTGTACGTGCATCGAAACCACAGTGTGTACATTGCCGGCCATATAGATCCTTTTCCTCATTCACGTATTCTCTAGCGATGAAATCCTTATGTACACGGTAACTTTTCAGCCCCAGCTGACGAGGGATTTAATTCGGCCACTGTATGTGAGAGTGAGTGAATAAAAAGAAGGCCGGCAGAAGGTAAGGAGAGAAATAAAAAGATCACGTAAATGAATTAGGCTCGGAGCCTAATGATGCGCCCGAAGTGTCATTTTCACGCGCTCCTTACGATGTGCCTTAAAAACCACTTGGGACTCGTGGCGAGCGTCATTAAGAATATCATGAGCTCTGCTCTTGATATCTATGCGCAAAGTATGCCGCCTGGAATAAAGATGTTTTAGAACTGCGTCAAGGATATTCTGCATTTCTCTATACTGCGCCAAAAGTCGAAATCTTTATACAACATGTATTGGAATTCAGATATCGCTGGGGATCGTTATATTGTTGTCGATTTGCAATTAGCACTTTTTTTGGATTATGCTTGGTCTATTATTCGGAGATTAAAGTACAAGAAATGTATACAATATTGTCATAACGACAAGTTCTTGTCCTCCAGCAGAAGATCCAGTTCCTTCAAACGCGGTTTTAATCAAATAAAGGTATTATTCCTTTATTAATAAATTATTCATTTGAGAATCAAAAAAGAATATATGCTATATAAATACGATGTACATCGATTCATTTAAGAGAGAATTGAAACCAAAACGAGACACATTAATAACCTATGAGTTTCCTTCCGTGACAAATTGAAAAGGGTGACTAAGAGAGAGAGAAGAGTTGAAATAAAATCAACGAAACTGTAGAAAGTTTACGCGTAATTATCGTATAGCGCCTAACGGCGCGGGAAGCATCTTTCACATCGCAACGCCCTTGCACCTCCCAATCAGGGTCGAGAAGAAGGCACAACGGGGTAATTGGCAATTAGCGGTAATTAATTCAATGAGTCAAGGCAACACGATCAACCTTGACAGCTCAGTCGCTGTTTACACTACTTACGCTAAAATTCGAGCATGATTCGTGCCTTTAATTCGGATACTCGCCTTATTCACCGACGATCCGCTCCCTCTACATTCGTCGAGTCGTTCCTACCCTCTCGCGCGACATTTCTCACTCGGTCGTCGCATCAGAACGTCCCGGTGAATAAACTTTGTCGCGCACCACGCGATTCAAAGCGTTGACTCTTGAGAGTCGCGCTCAACCACAGCTGCACACGGCCGAACTTGAACGACTCTCGTAATTGGACGGTGCAAATATCCTATCGCTTCATAATGACTCGGCCGTTGTAATTGATTCAATAATTAAATCACAGCGTGACCATCGTCGTGCCTACCGAAGTGGCGGACACGTCGGCTACGTTTCCCCTATTGTACGTCCTTGTCTTTGCCATTGTTCTCCATGAATAATTCGGTCCACTGGGAAAGTAATTATTCTCTTGAATTTTCCATTTGACACTTCGGTTCTAATTGGACGGGAGCAGGGCCGACCACAGCGACGCCGGCCGCACTGACTATTGTGCGAGCGCGCGCGCTGCAATGAGAACAAGGTGTAACAAAGCAGAAGACGAACGGTGCGCGAGGTGGAAGAAGCGGGCGGATATTTTTTTTTTCCTCTTTCGTCCTATCTCTCCCCTCGGACACCGGCACCGCATCCGACTCTCTTCCCTCGGAGTCGGCGAAAGTTCGCGTCTGACGGAAGTAGAAATAGAAGTCTCGCTTAGCGGGCGCATCCTTTCCTTTCTGCAGCGGGAGCGTAACAAGCATGCCTAGGCGTACCGCGTAAACAAGCGGCGCGCTGGTCGAGAAACAATTGGGATCGAACGCTGCCGCCGTACTCCTTCTTTCGATTTTCTCAGCTAACGCTCCTGTCCCGATTGAAAGAGTTCGATGTAACCGAGAATAGACAGTTGACCTCCATGCTGCTCTCTTATCCGTATTTCCTGTTTTCCGTCCGTTCCTCCAGTACGCTTTACAGTTTCAATTTCTCGGTAGGACCGGAGTACAGGCGTTATTGTCAATGGAAAACGATCGACTGACTGACGGATTTTGAAAGATCATTCGAGTTGACTTTATTTTTACCGCGCGCATACTGTTTTCCTCGCTACTCTCGATTGCTTCCTATAATCATTTCAGAACTTTCCACGTCGGCCGAGTGTATAACCACTGAAAGACGCAACATGATTCGAAAGCGGAACGGAGCCATCTTGCACCTCGGCCCTAATTGAATGAGTTGGAATCGACAAGTCAACGTTTCGATGCAATCAAGGGAAACAGAGAACGTAGTAGAACGTGCGCCAATATATAGTTCACCCTTTCTCGCCATTCTGCCTCTGTCCCTCTCTCTCTCTCTCTCCCTCCTTCCGTCCTCGCCGTTCCTCTCCTTCTTCTTCGTCTCACTTTCCCACCCACCTTTCTTCCGCTCTCTCCCATTTCCGTGAATCACATTTCCATTCTCTCGCTTTCTTTTCTCTTCTGCACTTCTTCCTTCCGACGCGAACTTCCGCTCTCGCCATTTCCGAAGGTTGGCGGATGAAGAAGGGGTGGTGGCGAATGTCGTTGCCCTCCCCCTACATTCTCCTACACTTCCCTCCTACAAATTTCTACCACGTACCTACCGACATATATGTACGCGCCGTAAAGTGTGAGCTCTGGCCGTCTTAGAATCTAATTGAACGAGTTCCGGACAGGTCCGTTCGTACGACGTTCCGATGTAACTGAGAAAAACAGGGAGCGAACGCAGTTCGGCACGAGGATATATCCTTCCTTTATTCCTCCACCTCCGGATCCCGGGTTAGGTCCTGGTCTGGGGCCTGTTCATACTTCGAGCCACTTTCCTCGCTCTCCTCTCCTGCTTCTCCCTTCATTCTTTATGACGTGATTTTCGCTGCCGTCCACCCCGATCCCGTCCCCGCGCTCTCCCTTTTCCCGTTCCCATTCAGAATTGAATGCGCCAAAAGGCGAGCTCGTACTTACGTAAGTAGATATTTCTGCCACGAAGGGCGGTCGCGCCCGCCGATTGAACGCAGCTGGCAGTCATGTAAAGCGCTCTCAATTCCAGGATTCGATTCTAATTGGACGAGTTTTGAATCGACAGCCAAGTCTCGCTGTCTCCATGTAATGCGACAGCGACCCCCTACGGATGTCGCATATACCGCCCGGTGTCCGTGCGATGTAATTGTAACGCGATACCGAATGCACGTCCATCGTGCCTGGGAACATATCCGGATGAGAAATCTTGTCCGACGGCTGCGCTGTAATTGAGAACCAAGTTCGATGACAGGAAGCAGTCTCTTAACGTTTACGCTATCTCCATATTTTTCTTCCATCTCATTTTCCGCTCCTCGATCTTTACGAGGAGACGATCGTGTATTCTGAATTTTCATCCATATTAGAGTACGTCTTACATTAATTCGCCAGAAATACAGACTTCAGACATGTATATGTGCGGGAAGGTATTTTCTTAATCTCATATCTTAATCAGGACTTGGCATATGTTTTATTACTTTGCATTCGTTAAATAAGGACTGCAGATTTAAAGCAAAATAATAAGATACGTTACGCGATTTAGTTTAGAACGAAACGCATGGAAGCGTAGAATTAAAGGTGTATACACATATGTAAGTGTATATAATAAACTTTAGTGGGAAGGGTGATTGGCTTGCATCGGTCACAGCTGACTCACTCGTAACACCGTGCAGTTTGACTCAAATTGAACGAATTCCGGATCAACCACCCGTATAATGGCCTTGTTCTAATAGGACAACAGGCTGTGTCAGCGTGAAACACCAACGTTGATCGTGTAGTGTAATTGCACGCCATAACGCCCGTCTACCTCGATTATTACGGAACTGTTGCCGGCGAATTAAGAAACAACACTAGGCGAGTCCTCTCGAATGTATTCTTCCTTCTCCCCACTTCCACTTCTCTTTTCCCGTTTTCGCGTGACCCTCCTTCCACAGAAACGTATACAGAAAGTTTCTAGGATTCGAGCTTTCAGCATTCTTCATATTTCTTTTAAACATGACCATGATAAATCGACGGCCCGACACTGGGCAGCGACGGAAAATCCGCGCAGCAATTCTAATTCCGCGATACATCACGCGCGTTCGGTTATCGTCGAAAGAGAGATTCGACGTTAGAAAGAGCGGCGCATTCTCCGACCGTTCGTTCCAGTGACGCACTCCGCGATTGTACCGTATGATTTCTGTCGACAAGTGCTTCCGCGCGTGCTCTCGCTTTCTCATCTTCGCTCGGTGAAAAGAGAGATAAATAGATACACGGGCGACGGCAGAAGGAGGAAGATGCAGGATGTTTTGCTCTTACCTTTGCTCAAAGAAGGGACAGACGCTTGCTCCCTTCCCCGGCGTCGTTCCCTTTCAGAATCGAATGCGTTGAATGCGAAGGGTCGTACGTACGTACGTAGGTAAGTAGGTATCTCTGCCATGAAGAGCAACCGGGTCGGGTCGGGCGCCGGTGGCAAGCATGTAAATAGGCCACCGGCATAATTTATACACGTCACGGAGAGGAACGGGCGACCGGGCGAGCCTGCCGGGATTCGAACTGGCGCTCGAAAACCTGCAGAATACGCTTACTATGGGAGATCGGGACTCGGGAGCCGCAGCCACGATCCTCTCCTGTCACTCCCCTCCTTTCATTCTTTCCGCATCTCGGTCTCTCGTTCATGCTCACTGCTACGCTCCGCGATATCTGCATATTTCTCTCTTTTCCCATCGCGCTTGCTTGCGTTACGGATTTCAGCTTGAGGCTGTTTGAACGTCTTATCATTCATCGTCTTTATTATGGCGTACTTATGAGGGAGTAGGATTTTCCAACTTTTTCACATTGTTACTTTCCTTCTTTACTTTCGAAAGGAGCGCGATGATTTTGGTCAATCCCGAGTTTGCTTCCAGTGGTAGACGTCGATCCCAGCAGTGCGAAAGTAGCGATTGATCCGTCCGATGGACAAAACGCGACGAGCGAATGGAGGTAAACACGGATCAAACGTGAGTCTGGAAAACAGACGGCTTGAAAGAGAACGGCTTTAACGAAGTAAATAGCGAGGAGGCGAGCACGAGGAAAGTACGGTGCGCTCGGGCTTGTACCAAGCGCATCCCGGAACAAAAGCAAACACGGTGGGACCCAAGAGTTGAGGGAAAGTGGACGGAACGAAAGGAAGATGCGGCGCATCGCGGGAAAGGAAAGATCGAAGAAGCGTTAACGAAGTAAACACATTTCGGCCGCGGGAAACTTCATCCACGGTTTATCTTGCGTCCGCTAAAAAGCGTCCGCGCAAACACGTGATGGTCCGCTGCGTAGAGCAGATAAATAAATAATCCTCGTCCCACAGAAACGCCTCCTACCCGCGAATCGTGCCAGCGAAGGCAGGAGGCGAAATGATGAATTAAGGGGAACGTGAATGAAATTAAAGCGAATTTCACGAAGACTGACGTAAATTGGATCGAAGGAAACGTTGCAATCGCGTAAAAGAGCAAGTCCGAGACAGAAGGCAAAAGGGTAGTGCATGGCGTGGCAGGGCTGCGAGCGAGACAACAAACAGGCCAATGTAGTTGCGACCCGGCACTCGGGCTCGGGGTAAAGAGGGCGAGGCAAAGAGAGGAAGGAGAGATTGCAGAGGTGGAGGCTGGTTCAACTGAACGAAGAGAGGGCGCCTGCGGGTGGTTCGAGGGGGACGTAGCGAGCTATGACGTCACTAAGAGCGTCACACTGCCACCCCTTCCACCCTCGATCAATGACGCGACCTTGCCGGCCCTCCTCGTCCCACTTTCCCTCCGCCCTTGTGGCCCACCGGCACCCACCGGCACCCACCAGCACCCCCCGCGCACACCCTCCAGCCTCAACCAACCCGTCCCAGTACTCAAAGGGGCGGCGGCTGTTTCTGCAACCTGGCAACCCTGTCTATATTTAGCATCCATTCCACCCCGTCCGCGCGCTCTCTTTCTCTCTCCCCCATTCCATTTTCCGCCTGCCGCCCCCCACCCCCGTCCCTATCGCGCCACGTCTTTCTCCCGTTCTATTTCCTTCTCTCGCTCTCCCGCTGTATCTCTTTCCCTCCGTCCGTTCCTCTCGCAAAGACGATATAAACAAGGTCTCTGCGCCTGCGTCGGATCTCGGAGCCGACGGATGGAACGATGCCCGATCAACAGAGCCGACAAAAGACCCCGAGGAATCGCGTCTTCGTTCGTACTTGCACCCTCTGCTACAGGCGTCTTCTCAGACAGATCTGTATTGTTCTCGGGGACGGACAGTGCGCACGGTGGCTACCTCTCCTCTTTTCTGTTTGACGATTTCAGAAGACCGAATTGTAACGGTGCTAACGACGCTGCAGTTCGATTTCTTACGCTCGAAGCACATTGCGCTGATATAAATTCGCTGATTATGTTCGTATCGAGTTTCCCCGTTTTTATATAAATCGCGCAAAAATAATGTCGATTCCGCGAAACGGTCTCTACAAATTCGCATGCCACGAAAGTGAGTTGTGGCGGGAAAGCCTTATCTGGCGGCAAGACCGGCGACGTACGTGGTACACCCACTTACGATCGCGTTCACTAAGTCGGAGACGGAACTTAATTGAGCGTGCCGCTATAACGGAACGAGAAAAAATGTATACCGTGGTATTTATGGAAGGAATTTTATCCTCCCTTGTTTCCCTGGTCCCATACATGTTAATGCGGCGAGCTATAAAGAAGAGAGAGAGAAAAGAACGCGCGGAGGCCGTAGCCCTCCGAAGGCGAGCAGCACAATTTACCGTGCGCAGAAGTAATCGATCAAGCTTATTATGAATTGGTGCGCCCTCGAGATAGACTGAGCACACAATATTCCGAGTAAAATTCGATCGGGCACACGCATGGTACATGCAGGCGGAGCGATATTCCTTACTTTTACGGGAAGTTCCTTTAGATTACCACGATTGATGTTTGCCGGCGTGCATACTGCTCGCGAGCATGTGGGTACACACGCGTTATGCCGTTGACGCGCGCGCTTGGCTGTGTGTGTGTACGTGCTACGTACGTTGCGATTGGCCAGCATCGATCGCGAGAGAGAGCGGTCGTCGTTAGCATGTGAATGAGGTAGAAACGAGTCGTTCGAATTCAGCACAAGGGTTGGGCGCGCTCCAGAAGCAGGGGCGAGGGGGAGGGGGAGGGATAGGGGCGAGGGAGTCAGTGGGGCCCATCGATCACCGCCCATTTGGTTGAAATAATTCGAATGCAAATGCAGCCGAATATGCGACGTCGCAAGGACCTTTACTGCCTCGAGTCCCGCGACGTGGGAACGCTCGGGAATCGCTGAATCGAAAACTCATTTCGTACCTATCAGCGAGTTAGACGAATTAACGAATCCCGATAGACTCTCGGTAGTTAACGAAGACCGCGCACGCTGTGCTATAATTGGCGTAATTGCCGGTACGTATGATTCTTCTCGAAGAAATCATTTTTACGACAGGTCGTCGGTCTGTAGTCGGCGAGTGTGAGATTGCCTCTCGCAAGCGTCGTACGTTATTGTTAGCTGGTTACGGTCGCATCGAGTCGCAACTTATATCGAGGAAACGAGATTCTTCGTAAGTTCTGCAGGACGAGTTGCGGGAGGAGTTCTCCCAGTTTTTACTCTTTGTCGTACGACAGCAGGTGTTAGCTCTTCTTTCGCACCGCGGGTAATGCGACGGGGCCGACATTCCGGAGTACGAAAATGCGCTAGGATTTCTGACTGCTTGCTCCTGCATAAACCATTAAGCTCAGTTCCGCACTGCGGTCTCTCTTTCTCTCTCTCTCTCTCTCTCTCTCTCTCTCTCTCTCTCTCTCTCTTCTGTCTGGCCATTTAAAGTAGGCATGTACTTATCCACTTACTAGCCCGCGACCATGTAAAAGAGACTAATTTATCCGCTAGAAACTTTACCAGTTGCGAGTGTCTATAGACGAACAAATTCTGGTCCACCGGTGTGAGAAATAATCCTGCCGTTACGAAGACTGCGGTGCGCTGTGAAGGTAAAGGTATGCAGCTGGAAAAAGTGTAACGTCATGTTGAATGCTTACTCGATAGAGGCCAGTCGAATCTTTTAACAACATGCGCATCAATGTTGAGGACGACGGGCCGAGCACGTTTCACTTGCCTGAAACGCGTCATATGGAATGGCACGCTGAAAGTGCAAAGGGAGAGGTCGATCAACGATGATTACATTTAAATAAACGATCCTGTATTGTGACAAATTTGATTGGTATACAACGGTTTACAATGGGATCTGATCGTATCACGCCACGGGATGGTACGGGGGATGACGAAGGATACTCGAATCAAAGGTACAAGCGTAAGTGGAATGCAGCAATGAATGAAAGCGCATACTGGAAGACGCTATTTTTTGTTGCTTTCTTTTCTCTCTCTCTCTCGTTCGCTCGCTCGCTGTTTTTCTTCCCATTTTGCTCTTGCACTTTCTTAACGATTCCACCCCTGTGTACATTCTCAAAGATACGATCCATCTTGTCAACGATAACGCTTCATTCACACGTATTCAGGCTGCACTCAAATTTCTCCGCTCTCCGGTGTACATTTCCGTTCTGATCTTGTCCGATGATCGTACGGCGACAGTCGTAATCGAAATTTCGACGAACTTTATAAGATTCCACTCGATCGCCGCGATTACCGCAAACTAACGCGCAATTACGTATTTGCAGCAAGATTGTCTGTCATGACGCGAGGACGCGTTGTAAACGTATTAGAAACAATGCGCACGTGTGCTCGTCGTCTCTCACGCGAATCTACCGAATAGACGAGCCTTACGCCGAATCTGTTTCTCAGTACACTGTAGCGCACGATCGAGGGTGGAATTTGTTGAATTTTTGCTGATTCGCGGAGGATACAGTTAGGATTGATGTGATGTATGAGAGACGGAAAGGAATGGAGTTACACATATCGTAACAGTGTATTCTGCCATATTGAAACGACGCTGGGACGGTATGCGGGAGTACTTCAATTCATATCGCGATCGCGTTCGCTCTCATCTCTTTTTTTTCACTCCGTTCCCGAGCTTTTCAAGGATAGAAAAGTTACGACAAACATCAACACGGAAATTGTTAACAACGATGACGACGACGATGACGACAATGAGCGACGCTTTTCAAGTACAAACGCGTCGCTCAACTTAACTTCTCGGAACAGCTCTTGAGTCGAGTATCGCGCGACTCCTTCGAGGCATCGTACGCGACAACTACGAATACGGGTAGCAGTCGCAATTCTACGATCAATCGCGCATGTTGCTTTCTCTTAATAATACGCGGTTCAAGGTTTACGTCGAGTAGAGTTCGAATTCGATTACATCGGGTCAACGCGTAGTGGGTTCGTGGCCAACGTAGAACTTCCACGTTTCATCGATTCTCGTCTGTCCTTTCGTCCCTTAATTATCTTCTCCCAAGGAAGCTAGCCCTCACAACTCTCTTTCTCTCTCTCTCTCTCTCTCTCTCTCTCTCTCTCCATTTCCACTTGTTTCCTCAATTAAAACGTATCCATGCACGACGTTTAATTATTATTTTACTTTGTAACGACTTAATTACCCGATACGCATTATCTATCCTTTTATTAAATCGGTGGGTAGATAACAATTAGCCGTAGGTAATAAGAAAATTCTGACGATATGATAGGTAGATCGGTCTCGTAGCAGCGGCATGTGAAACTCCTTCGCCGTAAGGGATATCTGTCATTTCGTTTTTCTGTCTGTTCGGCAGACAATGGCAGACGACACGAAGACGATAAGAAAAAGATTAACGAGTCATTTTCATCGAATGTAACAGCGGATTGATTTTAATTTACAGTGATATCCTATACTGCTACATTTTCAATTCAAGTGTACATAAGTGTTACGATAAGTATGTACAATTCGAAACGAGCAAACGGACATTGAAAATGTTATTATTGAACGATGATGGGCGAGGATGTTCGTTAATAATGATGATTGTTTCCTTCGCTGCAAACTGATGCCACATAGAAACAAACCCTATTTCCGTCCCCTTAATCTTTTCCATTTGGTCTAAAACGACAATAGTTACGGTATTTACACGAAACGTACAACTGCTCGATCACTTTGTTACCACTCCCTTTGCGTTTGTACTGATTCGACCAAGAGAGACATTCTCGGAGTTAAAGTTTCGCATGCCGTGGCAGTTAGTTGAATTTGGCTTTTGATGCCTCCCGCCGTTTGGTCCAATGACACTTCAAGCTCCGTGTTTCGAGGAATCTCCGTGTGGAAGAAAGATTCTTCCCGTCGATTCGTATATCAAATGAAATGTATGGAAAACTTCGAATCTGAAGCGTCCTACGTAAACTACATTAAAGACACGTAATGTATAGATGGTAACGTTCCGCTTTCTTAAAAGTACGAGTAGTGCAATAAAGATGGGGAAATATCTATTAGAACGTATTAGAACGTAGGTAAGTACCGGACTCCCTTCCTTCCACTTTGCCTTCTCTGACAAGTACCTTAGCATCGGACATCGTTGGCGGGAGATATCGTCTTTTGGCACGAAAACCTTGGCCGTAAACGTCGCTTCAGAGCCAGCTCGCGTCGATCCTAGTAAGAAAGTGCACGAGTCAGATCCTTCTTACCCAATTCGTTAGACATCGGCCCTTCGAGTCGAATAAGAAATACCTGCCTTAAACGCACGCTTGCCTTTTGTAGCGGGCTCCGTATTGATACGGATCGGTGTGAACTGGCATCAACCAATGATAGGTACTCGTAACGCGTTTACATAATTAACCTAAATCCTTCCACGCACGAGACTCATCCTCACGCACACTGACACACTTCATTCGCACGATCATATATCTTTAATAAACGTCTATACGTATGTGTATATATATATTTATGTATATTTATATATATATACTATCACATTCGCAAACACCCACCCGGATCGATGTGATTATACACCGTATCATTTAAAAAATTCTTTTTGGCTTCAATGGTTATTATCGCAATTATCCCATCCATTCTCACTGCACAAAATAGTTGCACCGATATATATATATATGTATGTATAATTAATATGTTCCATAATAATTCATCGTAATCATATTAAGTGTGTCAATCATAATCGTAATGGCAACAATAATCGTAATTATTATTATTATCGTAATAATAATAGTAATGATAATTATAATAGTAGTATCATTCTTACGGTCAACAGTCCACATTAGAGCGCGCACCGGCATATTATACTCGTATTCATTCTCGCGCATTTGTGGCTGACATTTTCTTTTTTCGCCTCCCCTCCTTTGTTTACCTATTCCCGTTTCAACGACGGGATTGCGAAAAAAAAACTCGCATTGCATCGCGTGTGTGCGTCTTATATCCCACGTGGTATGGCAGTAAGTGTGTTAATTGAGTTTGCTGGTTGCACATGCACCCATCCCAGGACCATCGTTCTACTACTCGCGTACGTTAATGACTCCCGCCGTCTCCCAATAAGTAATTATCTTCTTGTGTTTTGATTCATTGTTTGATTCGCTTACAGTTATGTACAATATACAAATATATTCTGTCCGATGAGACTGTCCATCTAGATCTCCTTCGTCGCGCTTCCGTATTTCGTCGTGCGTTCCTTCACTTTCCGAGAGACTGAGAGTTTTCTTCACGGTCAATAATATTTGTCGTTCGAAATTGTCGTTGACCTTTTGTCGGCGATCCTCAGTACACTGTGGATTTCAAGCTCAGGTGTTGCGCAAAGTTAGGTTTGATTGTAGATTGATTGTACGTATAGTTACTGAAGTAGAAACGACGGAAGGTCTTCGAGTAGTATAAACTTATATTAGGCAGACTACATCGAGAACATAAAATATTCATTATTATTAAGGATTTTTTTCGATAACATCATATTGTCTATTGTTCAACGAGTTAAGTTCAGTATAGAAAATATTTGGAATGGCTTTGTTGAAATTTATATAATCGCCTAATAGTTACAAGTGGACAGGAGAAAACCAAACGTCGTTCTATTTCTTTGATACATTTCAGATTCATAGTAAACAAAGGCTTCTGATTTACTGTGAACGGCAAACTATTAGCACTGTAGGAACACTAAATAGATTAGCAAATAGGACATTAATACTTTGTACGAGGAACGATCATCAACAATTTCGATCGACGCGTCCAAATGGTTCAACGTTTCAGATTTTGGAAATTGATCCGAATTGCCGCCGTTAGTGAGTCAACCATTGAAGATGAAGCCATTTTGTTCCGTGTATTTCCATGTTTTCGCAATGTTCATCAACGCCGGAGACGCAATGACTTCGATCTTTCGAAACCTTTCGAATTAACTTCCACGGGTGATCAGTGGACGTTTAACATACTGCCAAGAATCGTACTTTCCTTCGTTATTGTAACGACGAAATCTCATCGATTCATCATTTAAATGTAACTCCCTGAAGTAGATCGAACTTTCGTTTTCATGATTCGTGATCGTGCATTTAAGGCGGCATTAAGGAACTGATGCCTTGCACAGTATATTTATCCATATGTCGAATAAATCAATGAGAAAACTTCAACTGAACAGCCCTTACACTCTTTCGTTCCCGATCACGTCACGTACACAGCGGTGCCGAGACTCAGACTCTCAACAACGCACTCAGCCGAATCTCAGAGAGCAATTAGGCACCGCCATGCAAAGTGCCATGACATTCCTCCACTTTCCGACATTTACACACTTGAAGTCTCGAAAGGCTTCGCCGACGATTGTTAAGGGCAGTGTCGACGTCCGCGATTCGTTGGGCGTCCACTCGATCGACTCTTCCGCCAGCGTCCTTCCCCGAATCTGCCGAACGGCGACTCAAAGATGAAGTGCGCTACTTAGAACGAGGCGTGAATACGGAAGCGCGACACGCTGAACCTTGCCACATCCCAAGCGGACACGTGGCGTGCGTGTTGGCGGCCTAGGTGACATACTCGGGCTTGCCGTCGGCGATGCGACCCGACCAATGACGCGGCGACGCCGGCGTCCAGGGCACCGCGACGTCGAGCGTCGCGATGCTCGGGCGCCTCTGGAAGCGCGCCTTCTTCGGGCTCTTGGGGCTCTTGGGGCTCTTCGGCGGCGATTCCGCGAACGTGACGCTTCTCCGCGGCGGTCTCCTCGGCGGGGGTGGCGGCGGAGTCGGCAATGGCGCCATCAGAGGGGGCGGCGGGGGCGTCGGAAGGGATATCGCCGGCGAATCAGCCGCGCTACTGTCCGAGTAACTTATACTTGGGTATGCGTATTGCTGTGTACCTGATCGCCCTCGGCATTGCCAATCGCGTTTGCTGGAGCGTAGTACTGGAAATATCGAACGGTGCATGGTTACTGTCGCTGGCGTCCCATGGGGGCGCTCATTTGTCATTTAGTAGCTACTCTTGCGAAGACATATGAGACAGAGGTACCCAGTGAAGGTGTTTCGAGAGAGAATTGTTTGTGATGATAGAGCCCGACAAGACCTGGGGGCGCGAGAGCTCGAGCGACGGAATGCGAAATGTCATACGTTCAGTTAGTTGGCTATCAGCTGTAAGAAAGAAAGGTGTCTGAGAGTATTGCGAGAGAGGGGTGAAATAGTGCTGTCGCTGGAATTCTCGTGCGAGCAGTGTGCTTAAAGTGTGTCTTGCCAGTTGTTCGCAGTTCGTGTTCGGAAGTAGATTGAAGTGTGCTCGCTTAGAGAAATTATTAACAACGTCAAAATCAATGAAGACGATCGTGTGAGGTCATCGTTATCACGAGGTGGAATGTGAAATAGTACATGGTCAAAGAAATAGTTATAGATGATTATCACACGTTTCGAGTGATGCATTCTAATTGGTCTACATCGTTCGAACGTTATCGACAGTTGAAACGTGCACATAGGGTAGAGAAGCAAATGAAACGGCAAGGAACCGTTGCGCTTAAGCTGATTTCTATCGTTCGTACATGATAAGCGTTGCGTCGCGTGCTTTACGAAGCGCCATGCAAATTAGACGTAATGCGCCTCGCTCGCATCGTTGTACAGTGTACACAATGCGCTCGAAAAATTAGCATCAGGCCATGCTCATTCATTCCTGCCGCGCCGGAACGTTTAAGTTCAAACGAAAGCCATGAAATGAATTCATTAACAATCTGCATGTATGTATTCGGGTGGTATATATATATAGAATAGAGATCGAATAGGAAGATGTGCTTTCAGGAAAAATAGTTTGTCCGTAAGTCGTTCAGTGCGAGAATGAACGTACGAGGGAAGCGAAAAATCATGATTCTTATTTTTAGATGAAAATTTTTGTTGAAGTACATCGGCACGTGAGATGGCTCGGTTTATTTCTACTATAAAACCATCAGGATACAGCTCAGTTCACCTCGCCTCTCCAGTGCATCTACTTTACGACGACTAAAGATACGACATACAAAGCGAAAGAGAAAGAGAGATGGAGAAAGAGAGAGAGAGAGAGAGAGAGAGAGAAAGAAAAATGGAAAAGGAGAGAAAGACAGCTGAAGCAGGGATTAACGTTATGGGTGAGAGTACTCACATATGGTCCCGGGAAAGGCGCATGCATCCTCCGTCTAACTCTGCAGTCCGTACCACTAGAGACAAAAACAAAAGTAGAACGAAACGCGCAAACGAGCAAATACGCCTCCTGCATCCACTGAGTCACAGAAAGAGAGAAAGATAGAAATACTGAGAGAGAGAAAGAGAAAGAGAGAAAGAGAGAAATAGAGATAGATAGAGACGTAAAAAAAAAAATAACAAAATCTGATGAGCGCAACACATCCAGCCAGCCGCACATCGCACGCACGTACATGTCTATATGTATATGGTATACGTTCAATGTATTCATGTATATATGTATACAAGTGTAACAAGTCGATCATTCACAGCCTCATCCTGTCGAAACAAGTTTTCATATCACGAGACTGATCGTCCAAACGACCATTATTATAAACAGAAAGAATCAAAGGATAACGTAACGGTATAAACGTTTACAGGCTGCTAACTGCATGCCAAGCGTACTCTATATATCTATCGGTTTATGTATACATTAAGTTTCATATACTATGTATGTATGTAAGGCTATGAAATATATATTATATATAGCAAACATATGTAACATACAATATGTTACATTTTTTACATACATTCTATGCATCGTGTGTTATATATAACGTATATTCGTTTACATGGGTATGTTTAATGATCACGATGCTGATCCTTAAGGTACTGGGAGGGTAGCGAGACCAAGTCGTTCCGCCGATTGAACTTTTAAGTTAGTTTCCATTGGGCGACCTTGCGACGCGATTGTAAAGGAGCGCCGTAAAGCGCTTGAGAAAGTAGGGAGCGTTACAAATAGTAGCAGCCGTCTTTGAGAAGTTATTGTTTCTGTCGCTGAGGATCACCTTGGCCCGGATGCGGCTCAAAAACGGTAAGGTCGTATCTGTCGATCAGCATGAACGCCTCTCGCTCGCCGCACAGTATCTCACTCTCGCCAAGCGAGATTCTACATGAATGATGTACTGAGCATTATGCGAGTGTGCGTGTATGGACAATGAGAGTCGATTCGGTCCAGTGTGCTTTCGTGTCACTTACCCGGCCATTGTCGAAATCTCGACCGCCGCCAATTGTTAATCTGGCCTTTGCCTTCATCGCATCGGACAACGGTATCTGAAACGGATGTTCAACATGATCGACGTAATACGGCAATGCTTATAGTCGCAACAATCGTTATTGTCAATAACATCTACTTTCTACCCCTAGTTCCATTTCAAAAGACACTTGAATTCGGTGCATGCTTTTCATTTCTGTCTGTATTACATCCGAATATTGTTAAGTGAACGTTTAAATACTACGCACGTAAATCGGACAATTGAGTGTAGTGAAAATCTTTTGCATCTTTGTGTATGTTTCGTGTGCAACGTTCGCGACGGACAGTGAGCAAGCTTCGTTGTATTCATTGCGTGAAAGCGCATTAGTCAGAAATTGTAATGCTACGGTAACCTGGGTCCAAGCGTGCACCTTCCCGCGTCTGTCTAAAACTGCTGACTGCGGCGTGCCAAAGTAGAAGTGGCTTGTCACCGGCAGCCAACCACTGCGTCTGACCGAGTGACCGTAACTACTTAGCTTGTTACGTCAACACATCAGGCTGTATTCTGATCGCGTTGTTGACACTGTTACCGCTCTTTCTTGACGTCTCTTCACCGACTCAAGTCAGCGCGATCGATACCCGCGGGAGCGGGAAACAAGGCCGCGAATTGAACGGAGAAAAGTGTATTTTTTGCCATTTAACCAAACAGTTGATCATCGGAACCAATTAATATAATTTTGTATTTATAATAACATGTTGTGAAAACACGTTTATTAGCTGGCAATTGCCTTGCCGGAAATGATCGCGTATGCATATCGAAAAATCGAATTCATCAGTAGAAGGTACATCTTGCATACCGTTGTAATAAGAAAGAAGATGACATTGGAATCGTTCGCAGTTGTTGCCTGCGAGGACGATTAATTACCTTTGCTCTGGTTGCTTCCGTATGCGATTTGTAGCAGAATTCCAGCAATGCAACGGCAAGGGCTAAGAGGAGACCGCCGATGAGGATGTAAAAGATCCCTGCGACATTACTCAAGGAAAGTTCGTTTCTCGACGCATCCTGCTTGTCGCCGTGCCTGCACTCCGTCCGATCGTACCACCATCGGTTCACGAGTTTCGTCAGTTCGCCGTTTTCTTTCAGCGATAGGACAGCCAAATTGATTGGATCTCTGCCAAGACATTAAGCGTGAAATCCATGCTATTCGTTTACTACGTAAACAAGGCATCAAGATTTTGTTATACGATACAGTATACACTCCAATTGCGTCGAATGAGCCTTGTACAAGAAGAGACCAACCAATTGACGACGTCAGCTATTTGTAGAGCGCACGTTTACATTTGGATCGCGAAACCGAACAACACGTTAAAGTTTTAGGAAAAACAGCTTTAGAAAGCTAGTGAATTATCAATCTTCGTGGAAAATTCATAGAATGATCCGGATGGTCAGGTATCGAGGCCAGTTGTAACGGTGTAAGGGAAAGTAAGAAGAATGGGCGATCCGTTGGCCTATAGATAGACATAATGAAGCCGATGTGTATGCTTTCCCAATTACGCGTCAGTTCGCAGCCTCTGAGGTCGTTTTAATGAGTCGAGTGGTGGGCTCGGAAGGGACGCCAGAATGCGAAACGCGATGCGAAATGCCAAGTACCGATCGATGATACGCGTGTCCCGAATGAGTAATGATATGGAAAGAAGAGGAAAGCGACGCGTTTTTCTATGCTAATTGCGCATAATGACGCGTGACGGATCGGGAGTCGAAATAAGTGTGACTGCAATCGTGCGAAACAAAGAGTGAAAAAGGGGGCGATAGTAAAAAAAAAAGACGAGCGAAACCGGTGACGAAGAAAAAGGCTGTGGTCGAGACGAGAAGAACGGACCTTCGTTTCGCCTTGATGGCGGCAAAACCTCGTTAATTACCCAGACCCGCATTCTCGGTGTGTTTTGCAATTAAAATGGGTCAAACATAAATCGAGACGCAAATATGCACGCGCGGATATATGCGGGATCAAATTGCAAATTGAAGTCGCCGCACTGTTGTCGCGTATGGATGTTCTTTTATCGACCGACGAACGATTCTAATTAAATTTCTTGTATTTATGCGGAACGGGCGTTTGTATTTTGTCGCGTAACTCGTACGCCAGTACTCATAAAATCGCCCCCAATTGGTTGTTTAAAGAGTTATGTATATGTGACAGCGTACCTAAGGGGAGATCCGAGAGGCGTCGCGACGCCGAACCCTTTCGCGTCGAGATTTCTGCCGACTTTCATCGTGTCACAAGGCTCCCTCTGATTGATATATTCATTTTTCGGACTCTCGATTAGAAGAGCGTATTTGCCTTTGCTCGTCCTCACTCTCCGTATCCCCTCATCGTACGTTTTCACGAAGACGTGCTTTCGTGAGTTCATGAACTCCCACATCTTGCTGTACAGATTGATCTGAGACTTCTGTGGAGGAAGAGAAAATACGTCGAAGAAACAATTTACAATGATACAGGCATATATGACGTTGATCCAACATTGAGACTTACCCGAAAAAAATCCCAGGTAGATCCGTGCGACAGCGTTCCATATTGAACTTCCGTTTGCGAGGCCAAATCTTCGGGCGAATTGATCGGCGCAACCATCCTCTCGACTGTGAGGAAAGCTGCAAGATTGGCTGTGTACGAGGATATCAGGATGAGGGTGAAGAACCACCAGACGCTGCCCACTATTCGACCGGATATCGACCTGAGCGAGAGAGACAGAGAACGTTCTACACGGCAGCTCTTATGCAGAAGTAATGCTCACCTTGGACATTATTCAGGTCATTTATTTTAAGGCCAGCCGATTTTGCGGCACAAGGAAGGATATCCGTGAAGGAAAATTGTCTACAATTTGAATCGCTTATGAATAGGATCGTTTCCAAGTAGAACAGGAACTCGGGAAGTAGCCAAGCATCGAGTCGATGTGAAAAAACATCCGGCACGAGTTGGCGACCGTTCTAACGCTTGTATATAGCCGGCTCCCCGACGTGCCGGAGATCGCAAGAACCTCTATGATAATTCTATGCAGAACTAATTGCCATTCCGCGTGTAATTCATGACGCTTCTTTCAACTTCGCCGGTGGACTCCCGGCGCAACACAAACAGCGGCAAGGGTACGGTCGAGGAAGGAGGTTGCGTGAAGAACGACCGGAAGTTGCGGACTGTTCTCGACTGTGCGCCGATACGGTTGACACGTTGTACCATAATCTTTCGCAAGAGTAACGGCGGGTACGAGTGTCGTTGGAATAACTTATTCGCCCATCGCATTAACATAAGCGTCATTACCGGTGAGAAATGACAGCAGCTCGCTAACCGTTTCGCCGATTATCGACTCAGGCAGACGTCCCGTCGAAAAAGTTGCCGCTAAAGTGACGTCGCGAAGCCGTTTTCCCGGACATAATGTCTCGCGGAGTCCTTACACTTCACCCACGTCAAAGAAGGTGGCCTGCCCTTCGTATTTCTCCTCGACCGCGACTACGTAATGCCGCTCGATATTATCCGAGTGACCGTGATCCCCGAGCTCGACGCCGACGGCGACGCCGACGCCGACGCCGACGCCGACGTCGACGCCGCGAGAAGAAAGCGCTTATTTCGATCACGTGGCTGCACGCTCGATAGATGCGATGGCATTTAATAATGAACTATTCTCGCGCCGGGATCGCGCTTGTCGCTCCGAGAGAGCCGGGCGTGTCGGGAGAAAAGTGGAGGAGGGCGAGAGTGAGAGGATGCGAGCGGACGCGGGGAGTCAGAAGGCTGCGCGAAATTTACAATTCATATCGCCGCTGCGCGAATATTTAAACCATTAATCAAGGAGGCTACCGCGAGCGGCGTAGGGCGGTGACTGTCGGTGGGCTACGGCCAAATGAAAATTAATTGAGACCCAGTTTTGAAATGAGCACGCCGCGAGCATGGGGAAGCGTCGCGCGTCGCTGGCGTCGAAAGAGAACGTGTCCAGATAAAGTGAAATAATCAGACGTACTTTCGAACGTACCCTGCTCCCTTATCCAATCCCAGCCGCTAGATCGTCGAAATAAGAATCTCTGGACGACGCCGAGACGGTGGGCGCAAAAATGTTCCTTCATCGCGCTTACTTATACTTCGGGCATTATCCCGAGCGAGGTATCTTAATCGCTCGCCGAGATAATCGTTGGACGTCCGGTCGCGGCTATAAACTATTTATGTAAAGAGGTCGAGACTCCGTAGCGCGGGGAGAAAGAGAAGTAATGAGGAAAACGTTATTGCCCGTGATCTCACGTGCTGATCGATGCTTGGTAGTGCGTCGACTGGGGAGGATGTAAAAAAAGGCGGCCTAAAGGGGTTATGAGGCACAAACAGAAGCGGCGCGGCCGGCGAGCGAGGAAATGACGGGGTCGAGGACGGGATAGGGGTAGGGGTTAGGGGTAGGGGCGCAGGGGTACAAATGGCCTCGAGAGTTGGAGCGCGTGTCGCGCGTGGAATTTTCGCCTTCGAGCTCTCGAGCGACACGCTCATTCAAATGAGCCGCCCTCAAATGGCCGTTCCCGTAATCGCGGTCCCGATTATGAGGCCGTTGAAAATTACACGCGGCACGAGACCGCGATGCACTAAGCGAAATTGCCCCCGAAGAATCGGCCCGGCGAATTTTCCAAAATGCCCTCGCCGGCACGTCGCATTAGCGAGCCTCTTAATCAATGCTGCCGTTCGTACTCGGGCACAATTTTATTCCCTTTCTTGCGCCACGCTCATTTCTCGATGCACTCAGCGACGTAATCGAGGTGGCATTATATGTTTGTTAATTGGACAGCTGCGACGACGTCCTGTCGTTACTTCGTTGCTAATTAATTAAGATATTTTATTTTCGCGACGTTGTGCATTGGGAGCGTAACTGTTCATTTGCCGACAGATCTCCTTGAGGTGCTCTTTTGTACAGCATCCTAGTAGTGTGTACAGTTGCTGCGCGCACACTCCGCGAGAAGTATGAAACGTTTACGGGAAAGATTTTAAGCGGCGAGAGGAGAATCTTTTGAATTTTACCCGATTCGTCCTATTACGCTATACACTCGACCTGTCTCGACTAAAGGGAGCCATTCTCCCCACTGCTTTCATGTACTTACCTGTGCTAGCTCGGGAGCGGAGGCGGAGAGAGTAAGAGTGGGCGGCTATAATTAGAATCGCGAGAAGGGTGTGGGTGTGTGTGTATACATGATTGCTCGTGTGCATGATGTGTCTGGGGAGAAAGGGGGAGGAACGTACGGTGATGTGCAGAAGATCGTGGGTTCTCGAGCGTCATATTCTTCCCACAACTTGAGCCCAAGCGGAGGGGTGCGTTCGGATTTCTTAAAAAAAGCTCCGGCGTTGCGTCACAATTGCTCGGTGAATATTTTACAGCACAATGGTATGAGGGAATTGCGAGGAATATTTAATGGCGCGGAAGCTGAATTGGACGGCGAGTCGCTTGACAAAGATAAACGAGGCGCGCACGCGGCTCGCTTTAATTAGCATTGAGTACACGGGTTGATCGATATTAACGCTGTTAAGATCTAGAACTAGACGCGCGCACTTGGGAGGTTAATTTGGTATGCCTTTTGTACCGTCACGACGCGAGGCGACGCGAGGCGACGCGACGCACGGGTCTCTTCAATGCAGGCAGCTAATTAAGACCAAAGTTGGTAATACGGCCAGTGTTTACCTGGGCGAGATGTCGCAGCCCTGCTGCATAAACGCTGCCAGGGCGAACCAGAGGCTGTTGACGATACTGAAGTCGTTCGCCATACTCGAGCTGGGCATGTGCGGCGAGCTCTGTGGCGCGTGTGAATGTTGCATACTCGGATCATTCCTGCCCCCCATCGTCGGATCCGCGCCCCCGCTAAGGGTCAGTACACGCCATTCGTACGGAGAGAATCTGAATCAGAGCAAACGATCCGTCTATTGGCCAAATCCTCTTCCTGCCGGCGATCTCGCATTTTCCCTCCGAGCGCTGAATATAATCAGAATCGTACACACGCCCAAACTGTTCGTGCGTCGCGAACGGGGTTAATTTACTCACGGCACGGAGTGAAAAAATCTGATTCATACATTTCGCCGTGCTCGGTGGCAGTGATTTCTCGTGTAAAAATAGCGCTTCTGTGAGTACATGCGAGCGGTATCTGTTATCGAGCGTGGCACCACGCTGTAATATTCAGCTTCGCCGTGCGGCCGTGGTGTTGGCCGCGTACTATCGCTGATTCGAGCGGCGCACGCCTCAGAGACGCTGCGCCAAATCTCTCCGCTCAACTTCTGCCCATTTCAGCTGTCAAGATCGTGAGCTTAGTGTCATTAAGCCGGTCGCACGACGGTGCGCGAGAGAATCACGCGAGATGAGGGATGCAAATACCGTCGTCCGAAACGCGAGCTGCCGCATGCCGCATGCCGCATGCCGCTCGGATTTATCGCGGCGGACGCCGGCAAAATACATCCACTGATTCGCGATAAACGTAACGCAGTAATTGTCGCGCCGAGGCACGTAACTGCGGCACCTTTGCACCGCCGGAGCAAGGCCTACGCGTTCAGGAAAATAAAAGTGCAATTCTGTAATTACGTGCCGAGGGAGACAGAGAGAGAGAGAGTGAGAGGGTGGCGGTGATGGCGGTGCTGATGGCGACGACGGCGACGGTGGAAAGGGTAGGAAGTGGGTGCACGAGTGAGGCACGAATACGGAATAAAAGGAAACGACGAGGAGAGAAGAGGGGTGGCGGGAGAACAGGCGGTCGACCAAACGGCAAAATTGACCTACACGCACGCACACACGATCGCGACTTCCCTAACGATATACCAGGGTACCTGTATTTACTTTTTTTTTTACGCGAAACGGCTGTTCATTACTTTCTTTCCGTGCGTACATATTTTACGCACGACTGCCTTTCTGCGAGTGTGTCGGGTCCAATGTATCACGCCCTCCGCACTCACGCTATTATGTCACGTAATAAATTCAATGTCGTCGGTATAATATCGTGTGTGCCGGGAAAGCGTTCTTTCAATTATATTCCGTCGCAGCCCATTGTATTTGGCACGCAGCGTGCCGAAATTGGTTTGCGTTTACTTTATCGCGTCAGTTGAATTGTATATCGCCGGGCGATCCGAAGGCTGACGAAATTACGCCAGCATGCTCAGACGTGTATCGAGCCGTATTTATCCCAAAAACACGTCAGTTTAGCGGAAAGATATCGTCGTGACGCAGGCGTGGGAGGAAAGCTGACTTACCTTGAAACGATGAAAAGAACTATGGACACGCCGATGTAAGAAAAGATGACGCAAACCCAGATTTCCTTGCTCAGCGGGTTCAAGAAGCTGAACACTCCGGGTTTCTGCTTGATAGGTTTCTTTATCATGATGCTGATACCGAGGGACATGAAGGGTTTGCTGAAATCGATTACTCGCTCTCTTTCCGACGTGATTGTCATAGGAGCAATAGCAATGTCAGCTTCCTACGCAGGAAGAGCAAGGATCCGTTAGATAATGAGGTAATCGATTCGTTCGAAGCAATATTTTCTACACAACTACAACGTTCGGCTAAAGATTTTCTGTCCTTCTGAAATGCACTCTTTTCGCTCGCGTACTATTTCATTTCTAGAATATTCGCGGCAGGAAATAAGTAATTAGATATCATTCATTCGAAATACTTTTTGCCTGGGAATTTTGTCAAATACCTACACTGGGTTTAGCGAAACCTTTGAAACCTCGAGACACTTTCAATATGTTCCACTAGATGTAGCTCGAGAAGAACTCTGGCGAGCTTGCGTGCTCGAGTCATCTGGTGGAAGAGCTTTACACTTTCAATCGGAAGGTAAAACAGCCCTTCCGACGTCCATATGTACTACAAACCCAAGCGATCAATAATAGAGTTTCTCGAGAAGTCAGGCGTAAATCCCAACGAACGATTTCTTCGTACGAGATTGAATCTGGTGGATTCGTTGAAAAAATGGTGCAAAGAGAAGGCTAAGCGACGAGTGTGATCCAAAATGATTAACGACATATCTACCTTTCTTATTAGTTCCCCGACCATGCCGTCCCAGCCGCCTGGTACATCTGCGTTTTCGGTGCCATATTTTCCGTCCTTCACTATTCGCAGCTCGTCTGCAAGAAGATACCATTACTCCGTTTAGAATAACTTTCCAGCAAAAGACGCCCTTAACAAAGCAGCAATATACATTGTGTAAGGTAACATTGCAATATAAACGTTAGTGTCTTCCTCAAGCTGTGCAGGGAGGGCTTCTGGCAGATTAAAACAACAGAAACATTCTAATATGCTTCGAAGAGTTCATACGTCAAGCGAGTGCTCACATGTAATGCCCAACTTTTTAGCGATGAGATCGGCAAGGTCTTTGCAATATCCTTCGTAGCTATCGTTCCCCACCAGCGTTTCGCCGTTGTCTGACTTCTTCTTCATGATATACGGTTCTTCCTGCAACAAGATTAAACGCCTAGACTAGCAGGTACCGTTGATCCGCGCGATTAAATACTATTGTGCGATTCGAAGTACGTGACGCAAGCGCTCCAAAGGCTGCCACTTACCACAATCGTGGTGACGATGTACGTTTTATTCTTCTCAATCTCGGCATGGGGACGCAGTCGGACGTATTTCGCAGCAATCGCCTGAAATCCAGCCTCGTCCGTCCATTCGGCCACCTAAAGAGAAACCGCTACGGTACTAGTGCACACATTTTTTCCTTTCCCGGCAGAAGGATTATCCGGAGAGCAGAGAGGGCCCCATGTACCGGGGGATGCCGAGTTTCGGGCAAAGAGGAACAGCATCCAATTAGAACGGACGTTCCGAGGAAGATTCGTGATTTAATTGCATTTCTGTAGCGACGCTCCCCGGCCTGGGGCACGTTTTCACGGCCGTTACGTGAACAATCGTCGAAAGGGTATTAAAATGATTCGTTAGGGACACTCACTTTCACCATCGCGCTATTAACTGTCATCTCGACGACGTGGAGCGTGTAATTCTGTCGTCGACCGTCATCATTGAAACGGATTTCGCCCGTCAGCCCCTCTATCTCAACCTGTGTAGATCAAGAGAACAAAGGTATTGATTTACGTAACATGAGCTTCGTTAATTACCGCCGCATTCTCAATAGAAGCCAGCGGCCGAGCGCGTCGCGCGTCGTTCGCGGCGTGCGAAGGAATTAAAGAAGCAATTTCCTTCGCGTCGACATTTTCTTTGAACCTCTTTCTAGCTAAGTTGATAGCTGCCAAGTTGATTGGACCCGGCAGGGTATAACCGCGGTTTTTCAACCGATCCGTCAGTAGCAGATACTATCGTTTCATACTTTGTCATCCGACGCTATGCGGGGAAGTCGGACTCGGAGTCGGAGTCGGAACAGGAGAAGGAACTCCTGCTACAAGAGTGACTGTATATTGACTGCCGAACAAACGACGAAGGACTGTGTAACAGGGACGTCGGAATTCCGTTAGAGTCAGAATAACCGCCAATTACTGTCAGGCGCAGAGATACGTCGGGAGAGGTCCATGGCAATTTCGATCGCATTCGGCAGTCGCAACAGATTGACTCCCCGCCTCTTCTTATTTCGTGTGCTTCGAGCATTCCGAAATAAATCCCCAATTCCCGGCGTCCCGCGGAGCGACGTGTTTTTTTTTCTTTTTTTTTTCTTTTCTTACTGCAAGATTTCTCGCGACACTCACCTTTCTGAGGAATCTCGAGATCCTGTCGCCGTACTCCCACGGCGTCACCCATCCGCGACTGTTGTTACAATCAAGAGCCTTCGTACCGTTCGTCGGCTGACTACTGCCTGGGATTCCCGTGCGCCTCACGTTGTTCCGATCAGGTTTTTTCCGCAGGAACTTGTTGAACGCTTCCACGAGAACGAAGACCGCGTCATACATCAGGGCCGCTTGTGCCTGTCGCGCGATAAAGATTTCGACATAATTACATCCGCTCGACGATCAGGTGGCCTTGCCAAGACACGGCCGTAATTCTTCCGCCTTCCATTATAGATCTTCAGATTGTTCGTTATAGGTCTTTATGAGACGACGACGACGACGACGACGACGCGGTCTTTTTCGACCCGTTCTCCCGCCGGAGATCTTTACTTGCCAAAATCTCACGCCAGAACGCGTCCGACATCAACGGACCCATGTATCAGAGCGTTTCCTGAATCTATAGGTTTCGAGAAATGGCGTTTTCGGAGGGGTCCGCTCGCGGAAGAGGCATCGCGCGAGAGCGATTTTTCGTCACGCCGAAGCTACGTACGTTCGGTGTACCGACGAAAGCATCACGGGCACCACGCCAAACTCGGAAAACCACGCTCGGATCTTCCGCGAGCGAGTGTAACGATCGGCCACGATAATCGTTACATTAGATTGCAAGTAGCCCGCTCCTCCGCTCCCTTCAACTCGGTTTGCCCTTCCAAATCTTCCTCCTACGCCGTCTTCGCTCTACGGTACTTTCTCGTACACCCGCCTCTGCCCGACATTCTTTTCCACCCCCGCCAAGAGGAAGCTTCGTATCGGCAAACGGTGTACACGACAATGCGCGTATATCTTGCGAGGTAGATAGGTAGGAGCTAAAGAATAGAGCCAAATTGATATTACCCTCGATCGTGCTCGATACTTCGCTCCCCCGAACACGCCGAACCCACCGAAAGAAGATATGCTCGGATTGGTGAGAGATGAGCGCGGACGTGTGATACATGTGCGTTATATAGTCGTTGTTCAAATGCCTCTGAATATCGCCAGAACCGTACCCGTACAGTATCTACTAAAACATGGCCGTCGAAACTGCCGGGTCGGGCGGCTTGAAAAGTCGTTATTTATCGTCGCTGTGTTTAATAAAATGATAGTCAATGCTCGCCTCTTGGCCAATGCGCGCACGCGGAGCCGACGGCGAATGTATATTTTTCCGCTTCGATTGTCCGATCGAAATGTACAATTTATTGATCAACCGGCCCGGTTGCAAAAAGAGTTCGGAGATTTCTGTAGCGAGGTAACGACGAATTTAGTGCAGCATTATTCCGAGCGTATAGCGCAGCCGAACTGCCGGTGGGCATTCTGCAGTTCGCTCTCCGGGACACGGTCTCGTATGAGGCACGTTGCGTTTGCGGTGACAACAAGAGGACGCTCGTACGCCGGTACTCGGCGATATACAAAACATAATATAGAGGAATTTAATTTGAAAACAGAAATGAACGCGGAGCCGGTGAAAAAGTAGACGCGGGACAGTTCGGCGGGTATGGTCCGCCGACTAACACTTTGTAATTTCGTTTAGCCGAAAGTACCGGTTGCCAGATGCGGGCAGAGTTTAACAAACCTCCACGCAAACTCCGCGATGCGCGCACCTATCCGAACGGACCGCTGGTGGCCCGACACACACCGATACGCGCCGTGCCGTTATTTTCCCTTCATCTCGTTTCCTATGTCCAACTTGTGGATCTTTAGCCACGTCGCCGTCGTCGGTGCGGGAACGCACTGTGTATTTGAGGACAAGATGTTGAGAGGAGGCGAACGACTGGGACACGGGCGAGGAGGAGAAAAGAAGGCAGAGGAATGAAGGCTCCGGTCACTCGGGAGCGGGACGGAGTAACATCGGAAGATACTCATGGGAGATACAACGGCATGGAGGCAAGACTTTCCTCTCGAGAATACATAGGTCAAAGAGGAGAGGAAGGTACACAAAGAAAGTGGAAGAGCACAAAAAAGGAGGGTGGGTACGAGAATGAAAAGGGAGGAGTAGATGGGAAAAGACCAACGAAAAGTCGGGGAGAGAAGAAAAAAAAAAGGAGCGGAGGAACGCTTATGCAGGCTCAAAAGCGGGCAAGACAGAGGTGAGAGGCGTGAGGAGTGAAAAGAGACGGGCGAAAGTGTAAAGTATGTAGGGATCGAGTGGAGATCGTACCTCTATATGCGTACGTATATACATACATACGAGTAGGTAAATACATATATACATATACGTACGGAAATCGATTCGCGACCAGCGCCTTGAGAAGTGGCAGGATCGAGGCGATGCCAGCCAGCTAGGAAATCCTTGACGTGGGGTCGAGTGGCGTCCACAATGCGAAAGCCAGTGATGTTGATGGCACCATACTCGATCACCTCGCTCTCCCATCGGTCGTCCATTATCTGATTACACGGAAACAGGGAGCAGCATCAGACGGAGTTTCGGGGCGAGCGGAGGAGCGAGCGGGAAAGAAGACGCGGCGCAAGAAGGAAAATGGGAAACAGATACAGCGAGCGAGTTCGCAAAGTGCATGGCCGGTGATGTTTCCACTTCCTTATGCACTAACGTGACCCGCTACCCTGCCGACCGCCGCACATCTCGCGTACCGCCCACACCCTCGCCGATCGCTCGTTCTCATTCTCTGGCGAAACGAATCAGGAAGAATCTACACTCTCGCCAAACTTTCTGCCCAGGGGGGCCGTTGATCTTTTGCCGCGTTTGAATCGCCGCAAAACGCTACTCCTCTATCTCTCTATGGTTTCTCCATTTTTTCTCCGCCCCTCGCGCCCGCCGAATCATGTTTCCCCGAGCAAGACGGTACGCATGCACCGCTTCGGGATAAACTTCTGCTCTTTCTTTAATGCGCCCGGCACGACCTGCTTCGGCGAAAGTTTGCATTTACAATCAACTGGTTTAGGAGACGTATATGTTAGATTTTTATTGTTAAGTTCTCGGATTATTTAGTAAGGTAATTAAGGACTAGGACGTCACTTTTATTGGGCCAGTTACAGTCAAATAAATTTGTAGGTGGATCGTCGAGAAATGCAAATGTCGACGTGGCGAGAATGATGCCGAAAAGATCAGAGACGAAGCGTGGAACAAGCTTCAAATAATAATGCATTAACATTCAGAATATTTCATTAAATTCAATGTAATTTAATTAAACGGGAATTCCTTTGTAACAGTGATGGAAATGATCAAATCTACCAAGGGGGAAATACGATCGCAACGAAAAGAATTTTATTTTTTAATATCATGTTCCTCACCATTTTGCAGCGAGTGATATTTATTGTTAAATATAATTCAACGACAGTCTATAACTATATATAGCTTGGACGCACATTTGAGAACAACAATAATTAATTTTCCGTAATAGCAATAATTTGCGAATATCACGTTTCAATTTGGATTAGCATACGTTTGTGGACGTTGCAGAAGGTACACGGATTGTTAATCGTACACAAAGCAAACATCATGTATATTCAAATAATTTTTCAAGGCTTGGTCAAAAGCACATTAAACACAAATAATTCAGTTGTTTCTTCATCAGTTTTTGCATTTCGAATTGGATAACAGTTACCCAGTTGGGGAACAAGTGATATACTTTTGATTTATTGTAAACACCAATAATGCTGGCGCAAGTGATATATTTCTCTTAAATAGTGTATTGTTGCTGTAACAACTTTGTTACTAAAACGAAAGATTGTAGTTTGCTAAAGGAACATTTTACGAATAATTCATCGAATTATTTATCAAGAAATTTCACCTGTACATCTTAAGTATACTTCGGGAACTCGATAGAATCAACTTTCATAACCAAACACAAGAGGAACAGTGAGGAATAAATTCCGTCGATTCCTTTTTATAAATAACATCAGATAAATAAAGCTTCTTTCATGAATTCCGACACAAGAACGTTTATATTATCTGGATCAAAAGCTTGCCAGCATTTGATAAAAAACACAAACAATCAATAATAAAATCCTATATTATTAAAGCAAAGAGAAGCGTATCCTCCAGGAACCTTGCAATAACACCATTTGTCACTTTGCTTCACTCCAAATATAAAACATAACATCGCACACTCTACCGCTTGCAACACTCAAATGTTCCTTGCTTATACGACTTTGTTTTCGAACAATATTAAATGACTGACAAAATTATCTCTCAGCAAATATTTCATATTTTCCAATCCACGATATTACTCGCACAAAAAGGAATGAAGGAACGATGAAGATATTATGAATCGTTTTGTGTCTGATCCATTATACCGGAGCCTACAAATCGGTCAATTTTTTTCCAATAAAAGAACGATTACTAGCCGATTACCATGATGCCTCCTTCAGCTTTAATTTGGATCTTCGGAGTAAAGGAGAAAGCGGGGTAAGCAGGTGAAAGAATCGATACATCTACGTCGTGCCGGTACAGTAAACCAGGCATTCGGAGAAAACGACGCGATAAATGACAATGGCGCTCCTTCGCGCTACGGGGGAAGCAGATGTGCACGCAGGTATGTGCAACTAACTGCACAGTGCACACTAGTAATGGTCCTCCGTTCCTTGCAGCTCTCACGAAACCGCTAAACACGACCTAAACTGTCCTCTAAAGTCTAAAGTGCCTCTCCAAATGTCTCTCCCACTTTTATCTTCCCTTCTGTATGAGGATTATGCGTTGGAGCGGGGAATTAACAAAATACTTTCGACTGCGCGCAAAAGAACCAGTTTGACATGAGACTTAATTAGACGCGTAAGGGAATGTAGTTTTGATGGATAATGCTTCTGTGGATCTGCCAATTCTTGGCCATGCCTAAAGCAGTGCAGTTGCATAATTAGCGAGTGGTCTTGATACAGTTGTTGATTCATCACGCATATAAGTTATTAAGGAACGTTTACGAAAGCTTTTCAATTGATTACTGTGTCGGTAGAACAATTATTCCTATTATCCATTGCGTGGACAAACAACGTTCGCGCATGTTTGAAATCGAATGTGCTGCCACGGTTGTTCTGAATGTTCTGATTTCAGTCTTCTGACGATATGAAGTGAATTTAGCACAAATAATCATTGATGGCGTCGATTAAAAGATATATACATCGGAAGCAGAAATGAAAGTACAGGTTAAAGGCAGACTTGCTACGAAATTACCTTTAAAATTGAATAAATTAATGCAAAACGTCGACCTATAACAGTAGAAAAACCAACAATACTGCTTGCACGGTATTCGTTCCTCGTACAAAGCAGCATGTAATAAATAAAGCTTTTCATTGTTACGAACACATGAAGCTTATCGATAATCAAGTGTGTGCTAAAAAAAATAGAAAGCACACACAGTTTCTGAGGGACTGAAAAGTGTGTTTAAAACAAACGCGGATGCCGTTCGGCAGAAAGGTTGGCTTATAAATTGCCATGATTATTAGCAGTACCGGCATGCACGAACTTCTCGGGGAAATCTTCGATAACGACGAGGGCGCTGCTATTGCAAGGACTTACCAGTCCGCTCAACAAGTAGTGGTACGTTCTCTTTCCCAGGGCAACGTCCCTTACGTGACTAACAACGATGTCCTTGGCCATGTCAGTGGGGCAGTCAAGTACGACGTATTTGTTGCTCCACCTGAAACACGCGCAACGTCCTTGACTACCGCTAACACGAAGATCGCGGCTGAAAATTCGCTGACCGACCCCCACCCCGCTCAGAAATGATTGGCCTCCTAAATTCCTCGTTCGAATCGCATAAGCACGCGCCGCGCATGCATCAGTATTACTTTTCCCCGCGACAATATTACCGCATCCGCACAAACTGAACTCATTGTTGCGAGGCCATGTTGATTAGCTGCATCACGCAAATCGAGCGCGCTACACGCAAATGTACAGTCGGCAGTAAATTGCGGTACAGACGGACGGTAGTCGCTGGTATGCCGACAAACGCACTATCCGTCAGGCTGTCCGAACGCGGACAAGAGTTCACCGCCTCGAAAACGAACGCACGCGACTAATGCACTGTGAAGATCGTTCGCGCGGCCACCATATTCTCGCGATTTTTGTTTCAGTCTGCCGAGAGGGTTCTTAAGGTTCCTGCTCAGTGAGCCGAGGAAAAAAGCGCGGTAGTGTATAGAAGGAGAAGGAAGAAGCGAAATAATCTGTGCTTCGGATATCATTGCGCCGGTCCGCAGATGGATCATTACCTATTAAGTTCTTCCAGGCTACGCAGAAAGTCAATTGCCTCCGACATATTCTGTATCCTCTTGACGGTTTCCACTTGGAAAGATTCATTTCCCGGTCTTAAACCTTGATAGATTTGCTGCAGCCTCAATAGACCTGGAACATCGAATCGAAGAAAGATATATTGTAGCGACTCTCGCTCGCGCTCGAAGATTCGCTGTCGATACTGACATGAGCGCGGCTCGTCGATATACATATATACATATATGTTTTCGGAAAATTATGCACGCACGATTGCGCGTTACGTAGACCATGCCGTAATTCATTGGCAGGCTCAGTTCGGTCTGCGGTCTCTCGTTTCGAGTGAAATATCGTCTATCTGCAGGATGGGACGGAAGCAGACAGAGAATTCTGCAGTTGCGGACTTTCCGTCGAAATATACGAGCTGGGTTCTTTAATATTTTCTGTCGCCGTATACACTGCGATCGAGAGTTCCGTCCGCGATCGTGAATAAAACGGTTTGTAGCAGCAGACTGTTGCGACTTGATAAAACACTAACATTAATGTTTCCCTGGCAAATACACATAATTATGCATCGAATATCTGCGGTACGCTTTTAGATGCCGTTTCGTTTAATCGATCCCAACGACAGTGCATAAATATACAATATAGATTTTTCGCTATTCAATGGGTAAGGGAAAGTATAGTTTGTCTAGAACTTCATATTCGCGTAGACTCGAAACAATTACAACGATCTGCATTAAAATGCTGTTCCACAGTGTACGTGGATGGCAACGAAAGTCACACACTTACGTTAGAAAATTCAAATTAATAGTACGAAATATTCATCTACGGTCCCGCACCTTAACACTGTTCAAAAGAAATTAGATTAATTCCAGTACAATTTCTAACAACATATATACGAGATACTGGGAACAGAGATGAAGATCATAAAGGGACGAAAATGCTTGGTACGTAAGAAGTTATTTTATTGCCCGATATGAATTATGAAACGAAGAAAACAAAGAAGGGACAAAATTAGGCGAAGGATTCGAGAGAAAAGAAAAAGACGAAAGGATGCAAGGACAGTTAAGGAAGAGAGAATGGAAAGCGAAAGAATAGAATGGCCCACAATATTCCCCATTCTAACGTTTCTTCCTGCGAAATAGAACAAGGAGGAGAAAAGAAGCGGCAGCGAGACAAAGACAGAAGGACGAAGAAAGAAGAAATAAAATCGGTATAGAAGACGGTAAAGAAAAAAAAGAAATGATGAGAGAACATGGAACACAGAGTTGCAGTGACGCGAACGGAAAGGGAGAACACGGTGGAACATGCTGCTGGTTCGGAATGACGACGCTAGCCAGAATAGGATGTACACTCTCTCTCCGGCTGTCGCCATATTTTTTTTCCGCACGCGATGCGGGAAACTGATGATCGGGTTAACGAGCGCGATGCTGCAAACTGTGGACGAGCGAAGCTCCAGTCGTTCGTCATAAAAGGGCCTACCATTTTGACAACGAGAGCCGACAACTTTTTTTCGCCACCTCGAAACCTACATAACCAACCCGCGCGCACCACCGATCCCTCTGTCTTCCCTCCCTCTCGTTCTCTGCGTACTCACGAATTCAGTTAGAGAACTCTCTGCCCAGGCGCCAGGCATTCGGTAACAAGCGAACGAATAAACGATGTTTCATAAATACGGCATAACGCAATCCGGCGCACGTTCTGTCGACGAAGAATCCACTTTCGAAATCATTGCGATCGGTTACTGAGGCGCGCGGTGTAGCGTTCGGCGTTCATCTGAAACACCGCGAGATCTGCGGACTCGAATAAGGAAGCCGGGCGCCGGGCTGCGAAAATATTTCCCTTGCGGCAATAAATGGAAACGAGGAACTCGTGTGTCGCAGAAACACAGATTACACGGGAACAAGCCGGAATTTTCGGATAAGACGCCCCGCTCAAATGGATATTCGTATCCGCGCTTTATGCTATCCCGTGTGCGTTCGGCGGCGTATCAGTAATCCGTCGAACACACCGTTGATCCGACGCACACCGGAAACACGTATGCGGCAGCTCGTTACAGCGAGGGCGAACTGAGTATCATGTACTGTGTACACGATCCCTTTAGTCGTTACGGTCGAGTCGTACCAAGTAGGTACGGTAATCGTGAGGCTGGCTTTGAAGCCTCGTCGCTCGTGTATAAAGTGTACGTGTCAGTCTGTGTGTATGGTTCACACATGCGCCTGGGTATATGAGAGTGTAGACAGCGCAGACGGGACCCTACGTTCGCTGCTTCTGGGTTCTTATATGCACGCGTGTATGTATGCGTGCGATGCAAAGGATCGCATCAGTATATGGGGCCTGTAATAATCGTGAAACGTTGATGAATTCAGGATCCTCCGGTACTCATATTTCAAAACGGGAACATGAAGCGAGTTTGCGCGGGAATTGTATGGCACCTTGATAAAACACGAGAAAATTGTCGTTGACCCTTGAACGTGAGCGTAGGGGTTTCAGAGTAAATCGAAACATGAGTCAGTATGACGTTTATTGAGGCCTTTTCTCGTAGGCGGAAGTGTGCGCCTAGGCTTTTATCATTAGTCTTACAGCGTGTGCTCGACTATTTGAAATTTCACAGCTCACATCGGCGGTGCTTGATTATGTTCTGTGAATCTCGAAACACCCTATGGACCTGGATTCTGTGCACAGGTCATGCGCCAGCTAATTAGTGACGCCTTGTCGTCAGTCGAGCCGACGCGTAAAGGTGGAGGGCGTCTAATGTTGGTCACGCTGACACGTTCGTATTGTCACAAGTGTTAAGCTGCCAATCCACTAGACGCTAGACGTGTAATTCCCAATTGCCCTCTGATAGCAACAAATGCAAACGTGGCGTCTTCGGGCGACACGTTTACGGAAATATTTATTGCACATCGTTTCACAGGTAATTTCAACTTTTTCCAAACAAATCCACGTTTGCTCATACTTCAAAAATATTCGTTCACAGAATTTTATTCTGAGCACGTCATATCGTCAAACCGTAAGAAAGATATCAGTCATTGATGATGCCTTTTCACAGAACAAAATTCGCTGAGCGAATCTGTCCATTACCTACGTCATATCGGGGGAGTTGCTCTTTTTCCTGTTTATCTGAAAACTGGGTCTTTTTTCGTGTTTCGTCAATAATACTCTGCCGTATAAACACGATGTTTATTATTTCATGGTTCTCGTTCGATCTCAGACAGGAACCAGGTGCGCCACTAGCATCCACGAGCATCGGTGCAACGCCGGTAACTCACTCGTTTCTCTTTCCAAGAAACCATCTCCTTTCCGTTCCGTTCCGTTGCCATGCTATCACCATTGCCATACTGTTACCGGCAAAATGGCCGTGTCGTGTTAGTTGCTTCCACACAACACAACCGGATATAGCGTAGACACATACACATAGTGCCTACGGTCAGACATCCTTTAAAGATGGAAGTTTACGTTGTGATTATTGTAGCAATCTTGTTCTATCAGACGCAAATGTTATGGTAAAGTGCGAAGGTCTGGGGTTCTAAAAACATTATCGTCTCTTTATTTTTCCTTTTATCCACGTAGTGCAATGAAAGGTCTGTATGTTATTTGCGTGAGTTTCATTTGAGGAGTTTGTCAATGGTGTATATTTTAATGAAATATAATGCGTCCCACGATATATTTAAATATATTATCTTTTGATATAGGCAGCCGTACTGTGATAAATTATGAATATAAATGTTGACCGACACAGGTAAAATATTAGAACGTCCTGCTAGCGTCAGTACATTTATGATGAGTAAATGAGTGCGTTTTCATTACTGCATAAGCATTGCACAAGTTACCAATTATGGCAATGATAAATGCGTAATTCGATTTTGTCAGGAGCAATTTCCACGTTTGGTACACATTTGCGGAGCGCATTAAAAGAGATCAGTTTGACTTTCTCTATTTAACGGCATGCGCGCGTGCCTTTCGGTTCGGTTTAAATTGAATTTTCAATCTGCGTTTGAAATGAAGCGAAGAAATAAATTTGGAATGCCGACGAGAATGAAAAATGTCCGGCGCACGTTTTTCGAACGACCATTCGGAAAGACGTCCCGCCGCCTTCGCGCGCTCCCCTGCGACAACTCCTACTCGATAAATGTGCCGATGATCTTTTTATCCGATAAACGTCTCCCGGGCGCGGTAATTCAATTCTCGCGCCCCCTGTATCCGCTCATTTCGCCCCTAATTGCGACGTCGCTGAGACAAATACGCGCCAGCTCCGTGTCAGTCACTGTGACAGCGAATGTAATTCCATCCGGCGCCGGCGGGAAATAAAGTTACAATTAGAGATCGTTGCGCGCCTCGAGCGCATTGCAAGAAACATTAGCGCAAGAAGCGTGAGAATGAAAATATTCGAATGCCGGCCTCGCATTTCCACATCGGCCGCCTCGCCGGCTCCGCGGGCATCATTGAATATTGCGCGCGCGGAACGTAAATAGAGGAAATCCATATTTTAAAGAACCCACTGTCAGCGTATTTCTTTCTGTCGGCGGTACTGCCGGCGCGGGCGACGGCATTAATTCCTCGACCCATATTCCCCGCGAAAGAATACCGGCGCACATCGAATCGGCCGGTAGCTGCAATTGCAGTCGCAGTGCCTCGCATATTTTCACGCGTGATTTCAACGATCGACGACCGCAGAGACGCCCTGAGGGACAAACGGCTTGTCTGGCGCGGTATGCGAACAATCCTGTCTGCCGCCTCATACGGGAGGCTTGCGGTTTCTCGTGCAGTGTACTTCCAGACGGAAATGCCACCGAGACTGCCGGAAACTAACGTCGAAATACGAGTAGGCGAGCAGCAATGTGAGAGCGGGCCCCTGACAGTCCGCGATCGACTGCTGTCTCGTTCTATGTCTCATTCGCTGTCCCTGTCTGCCGCCGTTCATGAACACCCGCTCTCGCCCCCTCTGCATTTCGAGCGTTAGAGTTGGTTGAGGCCTTTAAAGGGGAGGATTCGCTTCTTGCTCCGGCGGGACAATCATTTTCTGCTTCGAGGATTTGCCCGGCGGATCTTGCTCTCGAGTCTCGCGCCGAATGTGAGTATTCTATTGTCGCGCAACCGGACAGCTGGAATCTACATTCATAGCGACGGTGCTCAACAATTGATATTGCCTGGTCGATGCTCCCATATAGCGGCTTCTTTATGCAGTTTGCTAAGTTCTGCATTGTGCTCACGCATGTTATAATAGATGTGACTGAGTTAGTGTGTCCGAAGCACTGTTCTGCACCGAACGAACTCGATATGGGCAAAATTCTCGGCCTTCTAGTGTTCTAGTAGACAATAGACCGATGATATAATCGGATCATCTTGTGGCAGATCTAGACGCCCTAGATTACTGGTTTTATTTCTTGCGTCGGGCTTCGGGTAATTAAAGCATCTCGTCACTGAAAGATTTCATCCTTGCGAATTTCCATACGCAACCCAGATGGCCATCTGGGGACCGTCACCCAGTAATGTGAGGCGGTAGCTCAAGCCACTGTACTTGGATGACATGACTAGTCAGACACATTCTCAGAGCATTCACAGCAACATATAGGTGTGATAGAGCTTAGTTCAATATTTTTGGAGTTCTATGGACTGGTTACATTTGAACACAATTCTTACATATTGTCTATACGTTCAATATATATATATATATGCATTTCATATAACAAGTTTACACAGGTGAAATAGTAATAATTACGTCAGTTCTAATGTCAACAATTTCCCACGATTTTGGTTCCGATTTAATATGAAATTATTTAAGACCTTTAAATTTGCGATCTTTCATTAGCGTGGCTGTAATCGGAGCGGAAATAATGGAACATCTGTATGGAATTGTCGGTGTAATAGAAAGAAATCCGAGTTGATTCACAGCTACCGATCGAAAGAAACAGGGTGATCGGTCCATGCTGGAAGTAATTGGGCACGCTGCCGTCAACATCAATACAATCGTCTTGAGTAAGCAGTGGCGCAACATTTGTGGTACCGCCCGTGGCAAGAGCTCTGCCTCGGGAGAATGCTCGAAGAGTCTGATGAATCGGAATAACAGAGGGACTGGACTGATTAGCGCGTCCGACCTCCTAACCATCCCGGGGGCAATTTTGGATACCCACTCCTTTTCCTAATCCCTGGAGGAGGCCACATTACAGACGCCCCGAAGACGGACTATTAGTCGAGGGAATGGAAGTGGTAGAGGGAGGGAAGGGGACGAGAAAGGACGTGGAGATGAAGGGCCAAGCCGAAAAGAGGACGGACAAAAGTCTTCAGAAATTTTCAGAGCACCCCACTCTCATTCTAGACGCTCAAAGTTACGTCACCGTGTCGTATCCTTCAGGACAAATGGCAGAACGAATCGACGAATCTTTTCTCTCACACTACGCTTCTCGTGCTTACATTCCCTCTTCAATTTACTCTCTCTTCCTGTTCTCCTTCTTCCTTCTCTCTCTCTCTCTCTCTCTCTACGTCTTTCTACTTCACGCTAGCTCACCTTTCCACCCCTCGCACTTCAAGAGACGTATTACTCCTTTTCTTCATCCTGACGAATTCAACTCTTTCATCGAGAAAATAGAAAACCGCCACCGCAAGGAAATCCCTCGCTGAATAGCCTTAATAACGTAGAGGATTGCAGTTATGGAGAAGCTCCTACGCGAATGTTCGGCGTGATCTTAATTTTTGCTCAAATTCCTGAAAGTACGACTTTCTCGCACAAGCAGCGCATCAGCAAGACGTAACATTCATTTCGTGGATGAACCTAGCTGGCGGAAATTCGATAATAATGAGGTTATAAGTGAGTATAATAGGCGGCTGAGATCGACATCCCAGCAGGCGGCATATCAATGATTATTGTTACATAAAATTGTTTTCATGCGAAACTTCCTTTACCCAACGCAGCATAATACAATCTCGTTCATCCTAGAAGGCGGACGACGCATTTGACGGAACACCTCGAAATGATTACTTGACGCAATCGATCTCCTTTCAGTTCCTCATCCTCACCCAATAAATGTGTACCGTGCGCGGATAGTAGCAGGTGTCTCACGACGTCCACCTGCGCACCCAGGACCGGCGAGAGGCTGAATAAACTGGCTTATTACCGACGAATATGTCTCTATATCTTCGGCCTGCTGCGCAACGTTCCACCGAAAAACGATATTTTCGACAACGCTTCGTCACTCGATTCGCTTCGTAGATCGTATCGTCTTCACAGTACTAAATATTTCTCCAAATATATCCGGATTACTTCGGTACGGCTCATCTAATAGAATGAATGTCACAAGTGGAACAACAGCTGCCTGCCGCCGCTGGCACGATACGCATTAAATGGAAATCTGATTACTATTACGTATTTCACAGCCGAGGTCCCATCCCTTAATTATCCGCGCCCTCGTCTAATCCAACAATCCCGGATCGAAAATCGGCAAAATCTTATTAGATCCCGGTCGCGCTTCGGTATCCTTTCGGCGCCATAAATATTACCGCGAAATTGCCGGCGCCGAAAGCTGGGTATCAAATTAATTTCCCGTGATCGTGCTCGAAATCGTTTAACATCGTCGCGCGTCGGCTCAGCGCGGAGCAATCTGGTGGCATGGATTCGCACAATGGCTCGATCTTTCAGCGGCGCAAATTGCCCGCACCGGAATCGATCGGCAATGTCAGAGAGCGCGCGCGACCGATCGTTTCGAGATCGTCGTCGACTACTGTCGCGCGGTAATGGAAATTACCGGCGGAATACTGCGCCGCGACCACGCCGATACCTATTCCCCGGGTATTCGCCGATTATACGGGGCGCTTCGCTCGCCGAGAAATCCGCAAACCAAACGATCCAGCTCAATTTTCGACGATCGTTACCCGGCCCATACACGTATTCAGCGACACGCCGGATCTTTACGGAATATCGGAATTTCTCCAAACACGCCTGGCAAATTTCGGAACAATCGGATTCCGTGTCTTGCTCCGACCGCCGCCGGTTTTCGGCCAGTACGGCCAGCCGGCCGATATGCGATCGCGCGTACGAAATGAAACACGTGACTGGCGGAAAGCGCGGACGTTCACGAGTTCCGTCGCATTTCTGCCGGTTCCATTTGCATCGAGTCGGAAAACACGGTGAGCTGCCGCGTCTCTATGCATTCCCTGTGTGATTCCTTATTACACCCGCATCAGGCATGCTGTGACGTTGTAATACGGATAGCTGCAGCGTCCGAATGTGTTACTTTAAATCTCATTGTCAGTGGCATCTTTGACGAGATGTCTCTGTTCACGCGTCGCGTGCGGCTGCATAATCTTACAGCGGGACGTTAATTAAAAGGCTGCGGTAATGTTTCTTTCTACCAATAAACGCGCTTCCATTTGCAATTCTGGGTTTAATTTATTTTTCGAACGAAAATAAAGTAGCATTACAAACAAAGTGCAAAGTGACGACAAGGGTTTGAAACTGCTATTTGAATGAGACAGTCAAAGTATGCGAAGGTGTCGAGATGCCCCGCCATAAACGTTGCCTCATTCGATCGCAACTTTAATTAACTACGATGTCCCACAGTGTATTGTACAAGCACTGCACCTTTTACATCGTCGTGCGCACGGTCGCTTTTAACCATCTTTCAGTCGCCGCGTGTCCTTCACCATCCTTTTGTGTTACACATCCTGCGTTGCTTTGTCGCATCGCCAGCGGCTGTGGCCGCAATAAATCCGCCGCTTAGGCTTGTTGTGCAAAATCCAGTCGATTGAAAATCCGCAGAGCGGGAGTAATCTACGGCCATTGATTATATTTCTTTCGTCGTTAAGCCGCGAACATCTCGGCGCCGAACGGTGGCAATAAACACGCAGCATTTCCAATTCGGTCACGAGTTTCATTTTCATCCTCATACCCGAAGCACCGTCACAATCAGCGATAATTAGCGACAAGTAGAACCGTGAATTCGCGGCTGTAAGCACGATATAATCGCCGCATTCACGTCGGCGCATTCATCGTCGCGTCCCTATTTTTTTCGTCTCCGTTTCTCACTCACAGTCAGATCAAAAAATCGTTATGTACGCTCATTCAAATGCATGTATTTTGACAGCAATAATGATCATTCGGCAGTTGCGAGTCATTCTTCCAAGTGGATTCAGTTCCAATGTACCGTCGCCTGTTATTAGATCTAGAAGCGATCGTAAGATAACATAACATCGGTCGGACAACGAAGAAATTGTGCCTCAAGTATAATGAAAGTCTTGAAGACCCTTGAGAGCCTGAGAGCATTTTAACAAGTGACGATAATGAGGGATGGCACGATTTGCGGGGAACACAGTGGATAATCACACGTGCGACGTAGCGGTCAAATTGACGCCCGTGCATGGCATTCATCGGCGCTCCTTATGCACTCCGTTCACACCTTCAAGCTCTCTGCGGCTCTGGCCTCTTTTCGCCGCGCGGTTATTTCCGGCCGACGCCGTTGGAAGCAAGCGTCCATTTTGCCAGCCGCTGTTCGCTGCTGTCCCTGCGTCGCTCTGTGCGTACACACGACGATGACCATCGCGACGGGGAGTGGGACGAGTCGGTTATGGGGGAGGGACAGAATTCGGTGTATACGCCGGCGGGCACGAATTTTCAATGAGTGCCAAACGGTAAACCGAATCCCGAATATCGGTAATCAGCTTTTGTATCCGCTTTAACGCACGGCCAAACGCGCATGACAATGGGTATTTAGGTGAATGGAAGGTTCGAATTACGTGGCTGGTAATTAGCGCCGTTAATCCCCGCCGTAATCACTGTGTATCAGTGTCATGCTTACCGTGCGACAGCGTGCGCCGCGCGTGTGCGTACGCGCGCGAGCGGCGAGTTTTCAAAGGAGTATGCAGAAATTTTCTCTGCCGCGCACGTACAGCGTCGGTGCGTTCTCGTCGGACTCATCGTTGATCGTCGGACGCACCTGACTTTTGAATAATACGAGTCCCATGCACACGCCGACTGCCTCGATGAACGAGCGGATAACATTTTCGGAATAGATTCGCGCCCGAGATCCTTTCTCCCGGCGCCATTAATCGTCGCTTTTGCATCGCGGCGTATCGGTGTCACGTTTTGCGGGGCGATGCTTTTCAAAAATACTTTTGTCTGCGCCATCGCGCAGCGACGTGACGATGAGACGATACGTTCACGGGGGTGGGTTTTTCGATTGTGCAAAAAGCTGCCACGTGTTCGGTCGCTAAATTGTATTTATATGACAGGATCCGCGCTAGCTTGCGCTTCGGATGCTAAGACGACATTTATACGTTTCGTTGTTGAAATAATGAATGAATCGTCGGAAATAGTTACTTGTCGTATGAGTCGTACGTAGGTTTGTTGAAGTTCCGTACCGGATCGTTTATAACATTGCTTAGTAACACTCATTCTTGTATGTGCGACCGTAATGCGTTCGATCTTCAATTTGTACCAATTGAAGTTCTCGGAAATGTTCGAAATTACATTGACCCTCGCGACTCTAACGAAACTTTATATTAAATTACGATCATCCGGCGCATTCGCGTTTCGTTATTCGATCTGAGGGCTAGCAGCTTGGCCCCGCTCAAGATTCAGTCTCGTCGAATGTTACTCCAGTATTTTTAACAGCAAATGCATCTACGTCAAAGATTTCCCGTTACCGACGAAAAACGTAGGAAAGCTATTTATCGATTTATCTGTCTCATCTAATCGGATGCCCTCACCGTGACGAGATAATGTATATTATTTGCGCGTAGAAGATATGAAAATACAAGTCATAATCGCACTCAATATTATTTCAAAACCGACTGTTTTTGTCCAATACAGATACATACGCATATACATAGGTTTTGGCCAGGCATATCAGCATCGCGTGGCGTTGAATTGAAACAGAGGATCGGCGCGGATAGCAGAACGTCGACCGTTTTCAGGATCCATGAGCAACGAGAGCAGGGTTAAACCCCGTTAAGCCTGAGTTAAACGCCGTCATAGTGCACTGGCATTGTACCCCGCTTAGTGTCTCTCATGAAGGTAAATAGAATATTCCATGAGGCTTGAGATCGTTTGCACATAGAAATTAATTCAACTTCCGGCCAAGGGTAGGAGCTCGTCGAAGCACAAAGTCATTGCTCCACGAGCGAGCGAAGTATGAAGCGATCTATGAAGTTGGGCTGTAAATTATTCCGGAGAGCCACTTAGATCCTCTAAAACGTTCCTCGCAACTCATCGGCCGTATAATCGCCGGAATAAAACTGCATCCTAATCGCCGGCGGCGCCGTTAATAATTACACGCAATGTTGAGAAATTATCGGCTTGGCACTAGCTGACTCGCCGCGGCTCCCGGCGACGAGCGACTGCGAGCAGGAGCAGGAGCACGGGAAAATAGAAATATCAACGGCGCTGGGAGTCTGTTATCGGCGCAAAGTCGAGCGGACGTTCGTCGTAAAGCGTGTAATTACGGCTTATCTTCGCACGTAATTCCTCCGCGATACACGCGTACTCGTATACACAGCAGTCGACGCTGGCCACTGCGGGACGAGAATGGGAGTACCTTGGTGGCGGCGGGGCCGGTGCCCGGTACTCCCATTCTCTCGTCAAAATGCACGACCACACGACGGCGCGGGTCACGTACGCGACGCGCGGAATCTCCCGTGCGAAATGTCCGACCACGGGTACGGCAGTTGGCGGGTGGGTTAAGAACGGTATGTGTACTCGCTGCCGACGAAGCGGCGCGAGGACGGAGGGAAGCAATTTTTCTGCCCGACTCTTTGTGTTTCCGCTCGATTACCGGGGAACGTCGAGAAGGGTGATCGGAAGGGTTGTGTTCGGTCGGGGCAAAAGGCCGACAGAACAACGTTCGACCGCCAACAGGGGCTTACCTACTCGTCAATGCCACATTTGCTCCGCAGCCTGCTACTGCTCTATGTGACTCGAATCTCGAATCTCGAGAGAATCAGAGCATCGCGGGAATCCTCAATTAAATTCTCACACGTCCGCATGCGACGACTGCAGCTCTACATTCGCTTCATTTTCTTCCCTCCAGCCCAGCCCTGCCTCTTTCCACGTGCCACCGCCCACCGGCAATAGGTAGTTACGATAATTGCAGTACACTGCGCGACCCTACGTTCCCGACTGTCTGCCAGATACAGTTAATACGTGCACGTATCCATCTCGCCATCTGCAATCCGCCGTTTTCAATGTCAGATATTAACGCGAAGCACCGCGCGATAGCATCCTCGCGTCGCACGCATCAAATTCGATCGAAACATTACACGGCGCGTTATCTTTCACACTGACCCGCGATGTCGACCGCGGTCGGCCTTTATCTCAGGTATATTGTTCGTAAACGAGATTTAAATACAGGCTGCAAAGTTATCGCTGGCGCGAAATCGCAGCCGATCATAATGAACGCGTCGCGCCGCGAGCTGTGTACGTAGCGCACAATTCACAAGCAGAGGCGTCCACGGCTCTTCGATCGTGGCATCTTGCTGGCAGTCCCCACGGTCAGGAGATGTTTATGTCCATTTGAATTCCAATTAATGGCACGTCGAGGACACTTTGGAACGCGTGACATATCGCGGCGCATTGTTCCACCGCAGGCCGGAAATGGTGGCCGTACCGGCAGTTTAAAGGGCTCGCATCATCGATCGGATCGGACGTACCTGCCGCTACTCTTCTCCCTCTATTCCCCCCTCTCTCTCTCTCCCTCTCTTCTGTACCTTCGAAATAGAATTCGACGCGGGGCAGCTTTTTCATGATCTCGCATTCGCACAAAGCCCGCAGCGACCAAAAGAAGCACCCGGGCTCGCTCCAATATTTCATCTATTACGCGCACCCAAACTCGCTTTACATCCGCTAGCCAACAGGGCGATTCCATTGCTTCCACGACAGGGAAACTAATTTTTTTACGTAATAATATTTGGCCGAAGGGCGAGAGAGGGTGATTGGATGAAAGAAAAGGTATATGAGAATGAGGAAAAAGTAGTAGACCGACGTGCGGACAAAGCACGGAACATGCCTGCACCTGGATGAAACAGGCATTTTTCTAGTCTCTATCGACGTGGAATTTAAAAACGACGTTAAAGTTACGTTACTGATCGACATCGTGAAAATTAAAACGTGAATGGGAGCAATGAGTAATTTCGCGGCTAGCCTCGTCAACGGGAGGAAATGGAAAGGTGGCGCTGGCGTATCCGAAGTCGAAGGTATTACACGCGTGTTTCGACGGTCTGCGCGGGTTTGTCCACGATGAGGGAGAGCCGACGAGAAAAGCCGGAATTTTCGCTGCTTGTCAGGCGAGTCACGTGCCGCGCGCAAATTGAAATTCTTGTTTCGCCTACTGGCATTTATCATGCTGTTCCGCGTCTGATCTTTAGACGATGTTTTGCCCGGCCATCGATCCTCATCCCTTCCCCTTTCCAATGTCTCGATCGCTCACACCGCTTTGCCGTCAGTACATCGACGTCTGGTTCCCAATCGAAGGGTTGATTTTCCCGACAGCTTGAAAATATGCGTTGCGGAGTGCCAAGGACGAATGGGGGTAAAGAATTTATTTGCTTCGGCAAATCGACACTAAACACTCCTCTTCGCTTTGCACGCACCTCGGATATATATACGATACTTTCTTCGAAACAATGACACGAATCAATATGTATATTACGTTGGTGCTTGGCGACGGCTTCCGTACGTAGAACATGTCGTACAGTAAAAACGCAGAAAATGGAAGGAAAAGGGGTACTTTAATCTGCGGTGAAAGCTCGCCTCGCTTCTGAATCTATGCCCGTGCATAAGAGTCCCGAAAAAGGAACAAGCGATTAAAGTACCGCGTGTGTGCACGGTAGCGCGAAATTAGAGATACATGGGCCGGGAGTGCTTTGACTCGCCCAATAGGCAGTCCTCCTTCTCTTCAAAAGCAGACTAGGGAGACGATGCGGTCTCTCTCTTTCTCGCCCTCTCTCCCTCTTTTTCTTTCTCTTTCTGCTCCTCGCGCTCTATCTGCGTCCTTTCCCGATCCTTTTCTCTTATCCTTGTTCGCCTTTTCCTAGCACCACCCGCTACACGTCCTTCTCCTTCTTGCATCTACCCGAACTCTGAAGGGAGAAGAGCGAAAAAAAGAAAGCGCCGGAAAACTGCGAATTCATGGAATAACATACCGATACGGTAGGAAGGAATGGTTGGCGAGAGAGGTAAGGGGGTGGGGAGGTGGGGGCAAAAAAATATACCTCGGAATTACCAGCTTCGGAGTAGATTTTGGTACGCAGCCTCGAACTGCCGCACGTACGAGCATGAGAATACACATGAAAGCGAAACGCTCGTGCGGTAACTTACAACCGTGTAATAAAAAAAGCCGGGAATAAAAATAAACTGGATGCAAAAAGGAAGGTGAACATTCTGAAATTACTGGTAGCACATGAAGGAGTAAGGTACATATATTTTCGGGCGACATCAATCCCAGTTTAACTTCAAATTTGACAATACGTGTTACAGAACATATTCTTCGAAAGTTTCAGTCCATTTTCAAACATTCTGTCATGTAATTAAAATTAATCTACGTTTCTGTTTTCAAAGATCTCAGCATATTTACGCAATGTACGTGTTGTTCAGGAAATTTAATATCCATGCAGAATGGATTTAAACGACGCTATCTTCGGCCAAACAGATATGAGAATTCTTCTTGTCCTTATATTGGCAAATGTATAACCCAGAATTGACAATAGAATAACGTTAACATTTTCTTGCGAGAGAAAACTAACTAGAATAAATTCATTTAACATATACATACGTACCTATATTACGTGTGAGACATATGTGTAATAATGTTTAATTAGAGCCAATGATACTAACATATATGATCCCAAAATCGTCTTTCTAAATTCTGATCTTTTCTATACGTCCCAGAGGCACTGTCTTTCAAGCGCACTCTTGTATTTCTTCACTCAAGTTCCCTCTCTCTCTTTCTCTCTTGCTCTTTTACACGCAGGCCCTATAGTCGGTAAAATATGGCGCTTTGCAGTACCCGAGAGGCGATATGTGATACTTCCCGCGCCCAACACACGCAAAGTATCGCCTATCGCTACCGAGTGATCTTGCAAAGTCGTCTAACAACTACGACAATAAAAAAAGAAGAGAAACTAAAGATAAACTAACGCACACGACTTTCTAAACAATCGCATGAATTGTTTAAGAACATATCTGTGATAGTTGACCATTTTATTTGAAACGATGCGGCGCCCCTAATTGTAAGTTAGTGATCATTCATTTTTACGAATCTCTCATTACGTATGTTCCTCCATAAATTATCATTAAATCTGCTCTAACACGTAAGATCTAAACATAATACGCTGCTCGTACTTCTTTAGTAAATTTGAATAAACTCTTTATGTTGAATTTATATGTGTGCAAGCACGTAACGTATTCACGGTATTATATTGTATTTGGTTGTATACATATTATACAGACGAGAGCGTGAGTGGGCGAATATCGATCGATCTCTCGTATCTCAAGAGATGCGAGTCTCGAGGAGAATGGTATGTCGGATAACACGATTATTAAATCGCTCCGTTATTAAGCTAAGGCAGTGGGGAAATATAGAATTGGCGTAAATTGAGAGCAACTATCTAAATCCATATAAACTAGAGTTAATTTCGCACTCAGTATCACTATAAATCTCAATATATCACGGTGTTGTTTTGTTCAGCTTCATCACGGCTAGACGTAATAATGCGCAGGTGGCTGACTGAATAAATGAAATAATTAAACTTTAATCTACTTTGATGCTAATGCAACCAAATTAGGTGGCATTATGCGCAATCCATATTGATCGACTAAGAACAAGTAAATGCTGGTTCCTGCTTTATTAAACATTGAACTATACAAATTTCTTCCAGAATTATTCGAAACACTTCCCATCCGACGAATCATCACGATCCGCTCAATTACGTTTAAATACGAAATGTCACACTACCGCAGAAGTTATATAATTCACATATATCGTAATGTTCCGATAAACGTCATTTCATTGAAACGAAGTATCGGAACTCATGTCCATCCGCTCGAACACTCAGTGTCTTCGAATTTCGTCGAGGTTCTCGCAAACGGTCACATCCGCGGAAGGGATCCCAGCCGGTTATTTAAAAGAATTGGATTAAAATTGAATGCACGCTTGGAGCTGATTAAACGGCCCGATAGATACCGCGAACGGCGGAACATCGCTGAATAATTGCGGCCCCGACAAAAGAGTCCCACCATCGACTTTCGTAATTATATAGCGGAACGGCGATTCGGCCGGGAGAAATTTCGAAACGTTTTATCGTCGTCCACGTCCCACGTAACAGAGGCCATTGTCAGAATTTCTACCGCCGCGGCCGGTAGGTACGAGAGGCACATCGCTGATATATACGCCCGGTAAAATAACGCGAAGTAAAACGCTACGCGCCGTTGAGCGGCGACGTTTATTTGATATATTTCCTCTAATATTTCCAAACCCTCCCCCCACTCCCTCTCTCCGAGATCATCGTTCATCGTGTCAGGGGCTCGGTGATCAGACCACAGTTTTTGACGTCTACTCAACACCTGCGAACATCACGATATAAGACGATTTATCCGCGACGAGGCTACTTGCTCGGCTAACTTATTTGACCGGAGTAGATGAGGGACATTCTGCGTCCGACAGGGAATTAACTACGCGCATTCTTGCTAGGTTATATCGCCACGTAACTACTAGTTATTCGGAATCGATCGACGCTATTGAATTGTCGACCCGTCGGTGTTGTAGACTTGTGTACAGATGGTATACGAAAGAACTTTCGAAATAGAGCAAACGGCGAGTGTGTGATTGCGGTGAATGTAATGGAATGAGCAATGACGACATTTCGAAATGGTTGATGCTGCACTTTTTTACGACGCAATTTAATACTGTTTCATTTTACATTGTTACTTTAGCTTTAAATTTAAACCAATATGTCATATTGTAGAAGTTCAAATATTATGCGACCAGGACGATGTATTATATGTGAATGTAATGCATTCTCTGCGTGTCTGTAAGGTTGGAGGCATCGTTAATATGTTTTTCAGGAATATTGCATATCTCAAAATGTCAGTTACTTCAAAGTAGCATCACTGCTCTCGTATGTCCTTTACGCGACGAATGATGAAATATTCGCGACAGAACATTCACATACACTTTTTCCCCACTTGATTCTCCCGTAACTCGATATTTTATCCTGCTAACATTAAAAAAGGTTTTAACATTTCAATGCTTTCAACGCATTAAAAAAAAAAAAACGTTTCGGACAAAAAACTTAACACTCGTTATCGTGCAATCTGGGACGTCTCCCTAGGTACAGCGCCTCGTCATGACATTTTTACAAAATAATACTCCCTACATCCTTTCCCGGCGCCCGTAGTTGTGCGCCTGTACGCGCGTGTACCAGCACGTTCACAAGCCAGAGATGCGGAAGAGACGCGTCGACACATCGGGATTATCTTAATACCCTGCCTGCGCCGTCTTCCCTGTTTCAAGTGTCCTCCCTCTCTTCATTTCATCTCCCCCCGCTGAGAGTTGCAGACACCTTCGTCGGCTTCGTGCCTCCTGACAAGTGATTACCCTCCTTCTACCCAGGAGGCCGAATAAAGCCAGATTCGATCGATTTAACATCGTTACGCCAACGATATCTTACATTGTTCGCAAGAGGATCCGCGTCTAGGCATTGTTTCGCGCCGGCACTCCAACGTTTCAATTCCCCGTCGCGTATTGAGCTCATCAGACGTGTCGCAGGATACATACTAATGTAAGTCTAATAAAGGGTGTCACTTTTGTTCCGAAATTCCGCATTCCTTGATGTATCCGCGCGCGTGCCTGTGCGCACGCAGTCAGGAAACGAATGCGTGGAGCCTTAGGCACTTTTTTCTCCCCATCTTTCCTTATTCTCCTCTTGTTTCAAGCGAACTCGCCGGCAGACGATAAAAACGTTATGTTTCTCTGGAATATTTATCTCCCGTCGCTTACGTCTGCGTTCCTGCATATTCCGGTAAGCGTAGGTATACATTGTTGAGTACTTCCTTTTCTTTCCGCCCTCTTCATTTCTCCATATTTTTAGAACACTAGTCGCTGGACGATAAAAAGGTTATATAACTTTGTTATTTCCTGCCCCTTTTCGTTTGTGACCATGCTCACGATTTACAGTCTGCGGCCAGAAGCGTCCAGTTGCGTTTGCCTTTCAACTACGCGGCCTTCGACACAGTTGATTACCCTCAAAGAAGACCAAGAACAAAGTCAAGTTTGATGGATTTAACATTTTCATGATTCCCGAAGGGACATAAATGTCTTTCTTGACCACTCGTTTGACCCAGCTACTCGAATAATACTCATCCTCGTGTCCGGCCAGATGGAGATGACACGCTCTGTCGCTTCTCTCGTTGTTATCTCATTTCATCTCCATAATCATTCGTTATTACGTCACGGAACAAATAGGAGAGACAGCCTGAATCGGTCCGGGAAGAATAGGGTATAAAGAAGAAGCGTTCGTAGTAGGAAATTACATACAGGCCTCCCGGAAGTTGATACGGAATAGTAATGTAGCCGCAAAAAAAGGGACAGGTTCGTTATCATTCTAGTGAATCTCATCATCTGATTCAGGCATTCTTTTTGAAATCCTGCTGTGCCACGGATGTCGCGAGGAATGGTCGTCCGCGAGCGATTCGTCGCGTTATTTCAAGGAAAGTGAATATATGTACGTGTGACGAGTGCTATCATACTTCATTCTCAACGGATACATAATATCGGTTAAACATACGAAAGCCGTGTGTCGAGCAGAATTCTTCCCCAACATTTTTGCCTGTAATGAAGAGCGATCACGATGATGAATCAACCGCAATTACCATTTGACGCGTGACATGCGAGAAACGGATGGGACGAGTGGCAGACTGTTTTTTTTTTACGCGTCGGTAAAAATAGGGTCGCAATAATCTTGCGGACAGGGCGAATGTCGTTAAGTATATTGCAGCATTCACTTGGCGCCTTGCCTAGTGAAATTGGATTCAGCGACGTTCGGAGAACAATTAACGAATTGATCTCAAGGGTTGCAATCATAATTATTGTGTCGGATGGTACGTAAAAATAGGTTGGACTTACAACGCAGATTCACATACGTCAGGTACTATTTCTTGTAGGTAAAGCGTGGGCCGAGATAATCAACAAGATAGAACAGCTCTTGACAATTATGTCGCATTGTTTCAAACCACCAGGAAGCTATCTGTATTCGTGTCTATTGTATAGTATGAATAGACTCGTGCAATATTTCGAAAATCTGCGAAACACAGCTATTCTACAGGAATCACTTACCTCAAGAATAAAATTCGAATACATTTAAACGGAAGCGTCAGGAAGTATACTTACAATATGGGGTAATCAATTTATTAACACAATTCTTCTAAATATCACGGTGCAGAAAATGCGACCCTCATAGAACTCTTCAATACGTTCATTATTATAAATAACCGTACGCAGGAGAATAGCAGAATCAGTCGCAAATTAGATGCGCTGCTATCGTTCGATTTATTTAAAATAATGAACCGGGAAACAGACGTGGAGATTAAGAAATAACAGAAAAAATGCTTCTACTAAAGAAATCTTAACGTCCGGTAGTAATCGTTGGCGAATAACAATGCAAGCGAGCACAAATGATCGCTAGACGAGCAATCAGTATTACCGAACCATCTGTCAATCCGCACGTCAATTTGCATGAAAAAGTAATATCGGGCGCAATCGCGAGTTATCGTAGAGGCGAATGAAATTGACGATTAGCACGGTTCACGTCCCGTTCCCTCCGTTCCGGACAAGTGGCTTGCCATTACTAGGATTGCAGGCGTTGCATTAGCTAAGATCCAGAGGAGAACGTACACATTCTCATTGGGATAATGCACCGCTAAGTGGATGCTCCGTACGTGTTGCGACTCGTAGTCTATCAATCTTGATCTCGGGCGTATGCGTGAGAGACGCTTATGCACAATACACCGGCGTCGATGGTACGTACGCGAATTTGCGTGCGCGCGCGCGCGCGAATGTTTCAGCATGTTTGCGAATGTGTGCGGACGCCGGCGTCGGTTGTGCGTACGTGCGCACGCAGGTCCTGCACGCACGATCGTTTTGCGCGACACACCGACAGAGGCTACGCTGAATCGAATGTGGCTGGCGAGGGTGAACGTATGCGTGGCATGTTGCTTGACGCATATATTCGACCGATGTTTGCAGAAATTCCAGCGGCCGCCGCACCGCCGTATACGCATATCGAGTGCACGCGCGTACATTCGCACGGAGTTGCAAGCAAGTAGATTGTCGAAGCGTTGCCGATTCCCTTTTATCCAGGGTCAGACGACCGGCATTAGCTCCATATGTCCCAGTCATCCGCGTTCGCGCGCCTCTACGCATTTTTCGGTTATTTACGTCACGCGCGCCTGCGTTACAATGAATGAAATGAAACCGCAGGAGGGGAAAAATGCCGCTCAGGATATGAGTCGGGATCCGCTGCCGTCGTGCATAGTAACGTAATTTATCCGCGCTCCGGACGTGTCTAGTTTTTTTCCTTCTTTACTGATCGCGAAGGCCGATGCGAAAATATTTAAAAAATGCGCAGCCATTATGTAGGTAGGTGTTCCGTAGATATAACTGCATTGCTTTGCCGAATTCTCGCATACTACTTATTACAAGCGTGTGTGTGTGTGTGCAATTCGAAGTAGCACAAGTTTCACAAGTCCTTTTGTTACACTTGTCTCGAGCACTTATCAGAAATCTCATTTTCCAACATCCGAACATGTACTTAGATACTACATTGGTAACAGACGCATCATAATCCTTTTAAATGTCTACATGACGATCAACGTGCACCGTTCGGCTGCAGGCAAATTATGCCAATAATGGCGATAGCGGCATTAGTCATTTACACGATTACACATGAGCACGAGTGATCATCGTGACATTGCTTGGGTCCGGTGAATGTGAAATGAACATCATGGTTTAGTGCAGGTCGTCACAGCAGAGAGATCTTCATTAGCTTCACACGACAAAACGCCAACTATTCGGTTGAGATAGCGAAACACCCATTTTCGATCGATAAACGTGTCCTTGCATCGCTACCTATTTTGAACAGTTAATGGTATAAATAACTAAAAGATTGATACCATCGCTTATTTCGCTGAAATAGTACTGCATAGTTCCAACTATATCAGTGCAAAGTGGCTGAAAAACAATTTCACCTCCGTTTAAGCAAATAATCTCCTAATAAGACATAGCCCCCATCACTTCTTGTGTCGCAACTCCAACTGTATCTCCTCCAAGGACTTTCCCTCGGTCTCAGGTACGAAGAAATAAGATAAAACCCATATGACGAAAATAAACGCTGAGAACGTCCAAAGTGGCGTTTGGGTACCATATAACTCTTGTACTACCTACGAATAATTTTAATAACGTTTGTGGTTTATGATCAAGCATTTTCGTGACGTTGTTACGTTATGAGTAGTACGTACCTGATAATACTTTATAATGGAAATACTAGCCACTGCATAGAAAAGGGCACCGAATATTGCTGCAGGCACCTTTACTTCGACAGGAAAGATCTCGCCGAAGTACGCCATGGGAATTGGATTGAGACCCAGGCCAAAACCCCCGACGTAGGTGACAACAAAAACTGTAGGCACCCACTTGTACCCAGAGACGTCGTATCCGTTGGCCGCCAAGGTGAAGAAAGTAGCGACTGCCATAAGCGAGAACATGCATATCGGAGCAGAGGTTAGAAGCAACAGTCTCTTGCCAGTGAACTTAACGACGAAGACACACAGACAGCCCATGAGCACGAGAGCGCAACCTGTCATGACAATGCTCAGATTCGTAGATACTTCAAAGCCTGCCTCTTCGTAGATATACGACTGATAGGCTTGAAGAGGAGCGGCGCCGGTCAACGATATCGTGCTAACGAGGATCAAAGCTATGAAGAAAGCCCGTCTATTCTGTTGCCTTTTGTAAGTCTCCTTTAACGAGTCGACGAATGTAAGAACCTTATCATCCGTGGCGACGATTCGCTTTACTTCCTCCAGCTCCGCGTGAACGTTCTCCTTGCCTAACGACCACTGAAGCGTCTTTTCCGCCAGCGTCAGTCGATTCTTCTTGGTGAGGAAAATCGAGCTCTCGGGCAGCCAGCCGATGGTCAGTACGAAGGTCACCGGGATCCAGACGGCAATGAGGGCCAACGTGAGTCGATTCACCCAGAGACCAATGGCATACGCGAGAAGCATACCGATGTTGAGGATGACAGCTATCATTGTTCCCAGCGGACCTCTCGTTTGTTTACTAGTTACCTCGCCAAGGTACATTGGCATGACCGAGTAAGTTATACCGCATCCTACACCTGCCAGAATTCGGCCAATGAAAATAGTTGGGATATTAGTGGCTAGACCGACCAGTAACCAACTGGCGATTTTGGGTATGGCCGCAGCCATGAGAGTTCCTTTGCGACCGATCCTGTCCATTAGGAGCAAAGGAGCCACCGAACCGAATCCCACTCCGACGTACAGCAGGTTCACCACCCAAACGACGTCATCGCTCGATACTCTCATCGGATCCTCTTTGTTGAACTTTGGTATCGTTGGCGTGCTCCAGCCTTCGTGCAATCCACTGTCGATCACAAGTAAGTTGCCTGAGGAACGTCCAACGTGCTTCAGTATCCATTTGTTAGGCATACGCGACGCCGACGTCACAATACTCACATATCACGCCGATCAGCACCTGCCGAAACATTCCGCGATTCATGCTTTCTCGTTGTTAAGTGTCTCCTTAATTCCTGTAACGTCTAACCGTTTCCAGACTTCACGTCTCACGGACCAATAATCGCAGCCGGTAAAAATGACTATAGATGAGAATCCGTCAGATGGTCCGATTTTTAGTGTACTCTTCGACGTTCGCTAGTTTTTCGCTAAAAGATTTGAGCCCGTTTTCATAACGTTTTCTATCTTCTCCTTGAGTAAAGTCGAAAGGGCTGAAAAGTTGGTAAAAAAATCAATAGAGAAGCGCACTATCTTTCTCGGCAATGTAGAATTCACACAGCGTCATCGGCGTCACTCGCAACCCTGCGAATCGCGACTAGCACGGGCCTCTCGTGGGTGTCGTACGCGCCGACTTCGCGATCTCGGTGACCTCTCACCCGGAGATAACGGAGATAAAGCTAACTGGTCTGCTAACTAGATTCCACGTCACATATCTCCCCGTTGAGGCTGCGATACGGTCGCACGGTATAAACGGTTGCTGTCCTACACGCATGGTTACTACACGCGGCGCACGCAATTGTGAGCATCAAGGAAGCAAGCTTGATTGAAAAAAACAATATATCAAAGGTTGGCACTGAGGGAAGCAACGCCCTTAAGGAAAGAAAGACAAAGAGCAGACGAAGAGTATAGAAAAGAGATGCACACGTACTAGTAGAGTAAAGGTAGAATTTGCAATGCTGGTAGAACTTGCAACTGCTACACCTTACTTCTACTTCTCCTTCCTTTATGATAATGTTATATGCCGCATATATATATGTGGCATATAAGTCGCGGCCGTCGTACCTTATTTCGTGCTATTTTTTTCGTGCGACGATGGTATGCACTCTGTATTATATTACATTATATTATATTATACCTAGAAACATCCTTGTTAGGCGGAAAAAACTGAGCGACAAGTATCCTCAACCGACAGAACGGAAGGCGCATCGGCAGCAACATGGCAGAAGCACCCTCGAGTACAGATAGATGGAGAGGGCGTGAAGAGAACAGAGAGATAGATATGTAGGTAAACACAACTAGAGTTCGCGACTACTGCACGTCGCCTTGTAATGCACAGCAGCGGAATAACTACCGCGTGCCAAAGTGGCGGTTTACGGCCAGCGATACAATTCACGCGTTATTAGGAAATCGGAATTGAACCGTATGTTCCTTATCTCAGATTTACTACCGCAGTTTAGCGCGCATCGCTGATTCGTCATGCGACATACCGGCGCGGTAGAGCATGTCTGCTTAATTACGATTGCTTCTACTGTACAGCTCGATGCGCCCGCAAAGCCGAGCAGTGGTTAGGTCTGGGTCCAATGGCAAATCGTTCGACGATTTTCGGACGGATTTGAATAGCCATTCGCGACACTGAACGCAAAAAGTGCGGCGCGAGACTAGAAATGTGAATTCGTGCTGTGCGATGTACGGTCGAATCAGAGGTAGAATCGTTCTACCGAAACGCTGCAAGGATTACCATCAACGGCAGCCAGGAACAAGCCGGAGTTACGATGTGAATTAGATGGCATGTCGATAAGTAGACTGATGTCATAATAAAACAGGTTTGATGATGCGATATTCGAGAACGCCTTACAAACTTTTAACTTATTTTTTTTCACTGATAGGTTGTTTTGCTTCAATTTTGGAGCCGACCTAAAATAAAAAAATATTTTTTCCTTTTTAGCACCTTTGAAGTCGGTTTTTTATTTTTTTTTTATTTAAGTATATTCTACTCTATCAACAATCGATTTCCAATGATGTTATGCACTGCACTGTGACATTATCAATGGTCAGTCGCGGTTATGAGAAAAAATAAAGTATATGCATACACATTGTAACTAATAATAAGACGTAAGTCGTCAATTTTCAGGACGGATGATGCAAACATCCTTTTCTTCTTTCCAGCTGCACACTTTATCGATTACCCGCACATAATTTATCCGGATAAGATCAAAATATTCCATCGGTTCGTACGTGTGAATATATATGTGATTGTCGTTACGCAATAAACAAACTTCATTGCGTATAAGACGATACTCATGCCGATTTGCAAAACCTTCTCATACATAGATTGTTCGTTCGCGTTCTTGCTCAGGTCTGGACGCACTTAAACGATTCGATTGTACATCTACCTATTTGAAGGCCTGTTAAGACGGACGCACTGACTCATTGCTATGCTATGTGGTCATCGCTTCTCATCTCTACTTAAACACGGAACTCATACATGTGACGATTTTTTTTTTAAATGAGGTAAAACGTGAAATGTTACGGTGTCAGGCGTCATTTCATTATTTAACGTTTCTCATTCAAGGACGCACAAACTGGTTGACATCAGATCACTGGTTTGGCCAGAATATACGAAGCTGTCGTCGCAAGACACCTATGTGTGTGCCGGCAATTTGTGCCCGCACGAAAGAATCGACGCTGTTGTTTGTCTGGTACGTCACGCTCAAGTACGATGCAGAGAGATTTCAATCTTGTTACAACCAGGTCAATAATCGTTAATCGGATCGTAGTAATCAAATGTCTTCACTCTGTCGATTGGTGCATGACTATTTCTGGACAACGATAAAATGAGATTAGTGAGATTACTGATACACCGATGCACCGATCTACGGTATTAGAATTCCTATTGTGTCTGTATATTAGATTCGTTGTAATATACCACGCTACATATTTCGAATTACCCGCGGAATTTTTGCCACGGATATTGTTACCAATATTCGCTGAATTTATGGTATCGTTTACAGTGTACTGCATACGTGTATGCCGGACAAGATGCTTCGCGGAACTTTACAACAGCACGTACTTATATACGTTACACGAAAAAACGATTGCAGGAAACGGCAACCCTGGAGCACAGATGCATCAGTGGTAAGTGCCGAAGGCATGAGCAGAAATACAATGCCGGGCGATTATAAAAATGACGTGTATGATAATTGCCGTTAATTTGACATTTATTGTTTCTTCCGCTACAAGGTCTCGCAATTATTAACATTCTCGCGCGGTGACCCTGCAATAGTCAGCGCGGCAATAAAAAAATTTAAGATGCCTGTAATTCCCGGTACACACGAAACAATGTTTGTAGATTTAAACAGGTTAGATCTATTTACGACAGCTCGTAAACGTCGCCCGTATCCACTTCAGTATCTGTTACATGTCTGTATTTTTATCGATCAAATCGTTTACTGATATGTGCAGAGTATCTGATAAGAAAGGTTCTTTGCCGCGCTCATTGAGACTTATCTTAATAGAATCTGATGTAGAATCTGAATCAGTTTTTTTGTTTTTGACGGAAACGTGATCATTGCATTTATGATAATACATAATGTTTATGAAACGTCGCGGTTGCACTAGATCATTGGTCGTTTTTGTGTGCAATCTCAACGCTTTACATAAATACTCGCTGTTGTGTAGGTACGAGCCGGCGGAAAAGTGTAATTCTATGTCAAGATGTCTAGAAACGTGACATTACCGATAGTCTTTAACAGACCTTGATACTGTATTACAGGGACTATTCGCCTCGTAAATCATGTGCAGGCATCATTGACGAAATGCGTATCAGAAGAGATTTATGGTCGATTGCCGATAATACCAAAAGCATTTGTTTCAAACTTCAAGGTTAAAAAGAGATAAGTGGGTTTATTGTCGGGAATCATTTGCTGTACTACCGAATTTGTAAATTTGTCCGTAATTGCTTTTTAAGCAGCACATGATTAAAATCCCGGAAAATATTCTCTGATTCCATATGCTTTTCTGTCCCAGAAAGAAAAATAGAATTTCATATTGATTCGAACAAATATATACAAATATTAAGATTCTATGATTATGTTCACTTCCAAGAAGATGGTCGACAACTTTGATTTATCATGGAGAATGAAAAAGCGTGTTAATAGAACACGGTATCTATAAATATCTGTCCACACTCACTATTTTCATTCATTCTGTACGCCTACAATTAATGTGATCCAAGGTGTAATTTTTCAGGCAATATAGGGAGAAAAGAATAACACGAACGAACGATCTCCGAAATTGTGAGCCATGCGTGTAGATAAGGCGACCGTTTTCTCTCACCGCGACACTTGTACGTACGTACGCTCAATACAAGAACAAAGTTCCACTCACTGCACACCTTTGTCACTGTTGCAAAGATCTACGAGATCTACGAGACGTCGAGCATTCGACACTCGCATGACGACCGGAACGATAAGGACCAACGACGATGGCTTCTAGACCGTAGAATGAAAACTGAACGTAGCACCGATTCGTCCGCACATAAAAGTCCACTGGATTTCATTTGATCCCCACCCCCTACTCCGCCGCACCACTAAAGTCCGACGACACACTCTACTGATGTTAATTACACCCAGGATCGTTCTACCTGACTGAACGGTCGGTTCAGTTTCCTTTTTTATCCTCATTCGACAAGCAGACGTCGTCACGCTGGTCGCCAGAAAAGCATTGACCTTAGCGGATAAGTCGATCCGTTCCGCGGTGTGCAATGATGCCTGACACGAGCGTTGATGCAATGATTTGACGAATATAATGCGACATTTTACTGGCAAACAAGTTAAATCAGGAAAGAATTTTGATTAAAACAGGACTTACATAATTATGGACATTTCCATTCTGCCCATTGACATTGGCCCTGAACGTGCGTCAGATGACACTGCACCGCTTGACTTGCACTTAACATGCAAAGTTGCGACATAGGAAAGTCCCTCAAAAAGCCCACCACGTGGCGACGAAACCGGCGTGACCATTTACAATGTAAACTGGTCAAACCGCTGGAATGCGGCTCACACGACGCATTCACGTCACCACAACTCTTATTTACATAGGACGAACTACTGCAATTAACACGAAACACCTTCGATAACGCAAGGTTATTGCTCGCGGTTAGTTTTTTATCGGAAATTTAGAGCGCCCGTGAAAGAATTCGAGGAAAGTCTGTAAACGATCCGCGCGTCCGTCGATCCGGCGGAGTCCATCTGTGGTGAGCCTCGGAGATTATATTTAAACGTCCTGGCTGATAGCCGTAAGGAGAAGAAAGGAGCTTTACTACCCGAAGAAGAACGGCGTTGAAGCCTCAAGGAGCGCTTCTTAAGTTTCCATGGCTTTTCCATTCCTCCTCGTTCTACGTATATATTGAGAGACGCACGCCGTCGGACCGCGGTTAATGGAGGCTATAGGGGCAGGGGTAAGGGTAGTGCTCGGATAAAGGAGGAGGTAAGGGAGATAGGGTGGAGAACGGAGCGGGGATGCGTTCAATGCACGGAGACGGCACAGCAGTCCCCAAAGTATATTTGCATTTGCATTCGGTAATTAAACTCCCTCAGTTTCCGCGATACCCGTACCTCCCTTCGCCCTCTGTCTCTCTCATGTGCCAGACATTCTACTCTCGTCCTCTCGCCATCTTACCATTTCGTTCCAGCTCATCTCTCTGTCTCTCTCTCTCTCTCTCTCTTTCTCTACCTCTCACACTCTCTGCATCTATCTGCACGCATCCCTCTGTTTAGTCTCTCCTTCTCCTGCCCACCCATCTACCTGAGCGTCTGCGCCTCACTCCCCCCTACACCCCTTCCAGCTGCCGCGGTCTTATCGGAGTTTGTCGAAGAAGAGCAATTGGTCGACTCGAGGAATTCTAAATAGCTTTCTCGAGTGCACGAACCGAGGAAGCCTCACGTGGCCGAGTTATAACGACCGGATGCTCGCAAGATACAAAACTGCCTCGTAGCGTGGAATGATTAATTGGCTTCGGCCGAGGATACCTTCCTCCGTTCTCTTCCGGGCTTCATTAATTAAGCAATTAAATTGCCGCTTCTCGAGCCTCGCCGTTTCCACTCCTTCATCGGTCTTCGATGTTTGCCGCGAAGAAAACGCTTTCTTCGCGGGATACCATGTTGTACGTTAGCGAGGGGCCAGTAGTGGATACAATTTATCTTTGCGGAATCAATGATCGTGCCGGAAATGAAATTCATGCTTCTACCTTCGGCCGCGAGAGTGGTCGGTCGGTTTTGCGGCAGGAAGTACGGCGACCTTCCGACTGCTCCACATACATAGAGTGCGCTAATTAACGTTCTTCCTTGTATGCACCAATTAATTCAGTGCAATAAAGCATCTATCCTCGCGGCAACGAACGCGAAAGTAAGGGGTAAAAGTAAGAGGTTTGGCCTTCCCAGGCGAATTGTTTTCTTCGAACAATTCCTACGTCATGCTTCTTGCGTCTCGACCGTTCGAACGCGTACACTTACAATTAGCCGCGGGCAAACGTACGCACGGACTTAAGGCACGTACATGCCTGTACAGACATTGTCTGTACGTGTGAAATCTTACGGTGATATGCATATGTATGTCCTACCAAGGCAGAACTTAGGTCGTAGATACCGATTCTGTATGATGCCGGCGGAAGGAAGTTAGCCACGGGAGACTAGGTTGGTACTTGGTGGATATAATAAAAATACGAATATCGCGAATACCGTAATAAAGCGGGAGGAGGAGAGAAGGGAATAGCGGCGGTGAAGGCGGCAGGAAGAGGAAGAGGAAGGGAAGAGGGGGAGAAGAAAACTTAAGGAGAAAGAGCAGAAAAAGGGTGAGAGCTCGAAGCCTCGGGCACACTGCGGCTTCGAGCTATATACTGTAAAATGAGAAATGCATGAGGAGATCCGGAATGGTATAAGAACGAACTCACCGTCGTGGGAGTCATAGAGGTAGATGATTTTCTTCCAGCCGTAGTATCGTACTGTGTCGATGATGGCCCGATGGTAATCCGGGCGCATGCTTATAGCGTAGTCCAGAAGACCCGAGGATGGCGTTAGAACCTGAGAATGACATACACGTGCACTTTGAATTTCCGTGATTTGGTTTTCCAGTCCTCCTTTTTCATCGCCCCCTCCCTTTCCACCTTTCCCTCATTTCCCTGACTTTCTCTTCCTGCCTCTCTCTTTCTGTGTTAGACTATTTCCAACACTTTGAATTTCTAATATTCCACGTAGAGGGAAGCTCTGCGCCCTTTGAATAATGTTCCTTCGTACTAACTAAACCACAAAACGCGTTTGATAGCTTTACTACACGACGCGAACGGCGTTTAATCGATAACGCTTTCAAGCACGTTTTAATGGTAACGATTAACTGCCGTATGTCATACTGTCACTTTAAAGTGTCAACAGAAAATGTATCAGAGGGTGAAAAATTGTAAACCGTTAGGTGGAAATCGGCGGGGCGCTTGTCAGAATCGGAAAGGTTTTATACGCGATAAACAATCACCATTGATAGGAGCGCGTAATTGGGGGGAAAAAACGAGGAACGCCGAGCGGGCATTACCGCGCGATTAGCATTTAAACGACACGGATGTACGTTGTAGGTACACATGTAACTGCGTACACAATATATCGCGGTAAAAATACATGCGCCTAGCAGCCGGCTGCGAGAGAGAAAAAGAGAAAAACAGTGAGATCGTTCGTCTGCATGCGCATACACGCTTATGCTACTCTACGGTCGCATCGGCTAAAACATACGCGATCGGTATTCATCCTGATACAGACGGACGAGGTGCGATATCAGTTTTGCAGGTGGTAAAACGGCGCGATAAATGCATCGTTGCAATTCGGCGGTCGGGAATAAATTTTCACCGAGACCAATTCATTTGAAAATCCAAATTGTAATATGCGCGCACACATAACAAGCCGAGCGACCGGCTCTCTCAAGCATACATATTTATATATTTATGCACACGCCCGCCATTGGCCCTATTATGATCAGATGCATCGGACGATACGAATATAACGGCGCGTCTATGCTTTTGTTGACGGCAAATTGCGATACGACGACGATTACAATAAATATTTCATCGACGTATCAATAGGAGAGACGTGCCGACAGAATGAAACTGGTTAGTGACGTCACGGCACATAAATCGAGTCTTTTAATAGACCGAGTCGAATGAACTCTGATGCATTCAAATACGGCGTAAATTTGACAAGCGTTATCAGTTGTCGAGATAAGCATGAGAGAAAGTGATAAGGCTGACGTGGATCTTACAGAATCGACGAGTCCGGTATGCTTGCACGCTAGTATTTACCTTTTCAGGGAACCAGGGCGTCACGAAAGGCATTTGAAACGTATTGCTGTAGGAATGGAGTGTGTCGAAAGAATCTGGACTGACGGCGCCCAGCATGGAGAATACGCCTCTGCTGAACTGGTTACAGACTGTAACAAAAAGCGACGCGACTTGTTATAAACGAATATTGACGATTTTCATGAAGTTATTGCTCCAAATATATTTCAATTTATCTAAATTCTAATTAAGACGAAGTAATTCAACGTATTGTCGTATGTAAAATAACATATTGTCATTCTGAAAATATCTTATCCCATGTGTCAGTATCCGTAATCTGATGAGGTATCTAATTTAATGGATCTTACAATTACCGGAGCAGGCGGATCAATTATCATGTGATTATAATTCTCTGTGCACCAGCGATAACTTGAAAATTTAATTCGGCCCGTAATCAGATTAGAAGAACATGACATTTTTGTATCAAATGCGGGAACATGCGGTATACAAATATACCTACGCTGCGTTGCACATGTCTCATTAAACAAGCAGGCATTGACGCCCACATATATTATGCACGCATTTCGTTCAGGCGTACTTAATGGAATGGTGGTGTAACTTATTAGTGAAGTTTCAACAACTTCTCACAGAGAGAACAAGGCCATTCGAAAATGTCGATGCTTAACGTGCACACTGTCGTTCTTGCAAGTTTATGTTTTTATCTAAACGCGTGGCATAATACATTTGCAGAGATGGCGTCACTCGTGAGAAACTCCGGAAATCGAATCAGGACGTGCGAGTGTGTAATACGTGAGAACTCTAATAAAAAGGCAAAGTATCCGTATCAGCCATGAATCCATTCGTATTACGTCGAATAATTTATATTCATCAGACGCTTAATTATCTTCTTTAGTGAATTGCTTTTTCATACATTTTGCTCTCAAGTGCAATGAGAAACTGATTAGTATTGCATTCTGTTGTAAAAAAAGTCCTACTGCAGGACTTAATATATTAATCTGTTATATAATTACAATTCATTGTCGCACACGCACGCGCATGCGCATACATTTGTCGTCTATTACGATACATTAAGCAATGACAATGCACAAAACGAATCGTATAATCAGAAAACTAGTTGAGTACTGAATTACTACAGTACAACTTGTAATTCTATTTTGATATAGTAATGCAATGTTTTATAAATGCTCAGGTAAATAACATCTGCGTCCCCGGCAGCCGGATTTAATTGGATGATGCCAAAATTCTGAATATGAATATGAATATGAGGACGCCCACAAGTGGTTTCGTGTAATTATGTCGTACGATTAAATTAGATTTTCAGATGCAACATAATGTTCAGATAAAATGTCCAAGGACACGGTCAATCGATGTGTCGCATTTGCATTTTATGTTTATGATTACTAATCGAATTGTCCGTGAGCTTCATCATCGAAACATTGACAGTTTGCAGAGCATTACATTTCGACGATTGTTGAAAAAAATACTACACATTTTTTCAAATCCATGAAGTTAAAATTTGAGATATTAACCTCAGTAGGAGTACTAATATTTCGCTGTCCTTTGTTTCTCTATAATTATAACAATCGCATGCCTTACTGCACGCATACACGTAAAATTGTGTTACGGGACTCTAGTCAGTAAGTATATTTATGTTAGTGCGTAACGATCATTGATAACAGTGGTAGTAATAGAAATGAGCAAACTACACGAATACAAGAGCTGCAATCGGCAATGAACGAATTTGGCGGTATAGCCGCAGAATGAAGTAAAATTGAAAGAGTGACACAGACAAAAGGTCGGCTGGCTGCAGTGGTAAGGCGAAGGTGACCAAGGTGAGGAAGGATTCAAACGTTTGGAATGAATCCAAGAGGAAGATGGAAGCGTATAAAAGAGTGCCATTGGAAGGAAGAAGAATCAGGCAGAAACTGTGGAACCGTACGAAGAAGGCGACGCTATCGGATCGTGAATAGGGGAAATTGAGAAAAATCGTAGATTCCAGCTCATGTATCGTAGGATATGTGGACAGTGGACCATTCATTGCATTGGTTCCGCCATAGATCGTGCTAACGATATATGTATTATTATCTGCTAGTCCCCGCGTACTCGGGATGACTCGCGAAACATTGCGCATGTGAGTTCGGCCGAACGAAGACAAGGGCTGAGACGGTTGGTGCGCCATTGTCTCGAAATTGGTGGAATCAGGTCGGGCGTAACAATTATCCTCGTCTCGCGAGCAATACGCGAAGTCGATCCGCTAGCTCATGAACCGTTTCAGCGTTTCGTCACTGTCATTGTTGGCCATCGCTTAATGTCCACGGAATTGCACGTTGCCTTTACTTAGATTATTTTTCATGCCTCTCTCTCTCTCTCTCTCTCTCTCTCTCTGCGTAGACGCGACAAAGCGAGAAAGATGGTGGCCCGCGAAGGGGAGCAAAAGGGTGAAAAAGAGGAAGAGTAAGAGGGCAAAAGAGACGGCAGACTGAGGGAGGGAGAAGAAGCGGTCGTTGCTTTATTTTCGTGTTTCCGTGGTGCCCGAGCGCGTATACGTGCGGCAGAGCAGAATTCAGAGATCCGGTGGCGCAGTGGCCGGCATTTATTGTGGCCACCCCAAGGGTGCATTTATATTCATAAGCATAATGGGGCATCATGATATATACGTATGTACGTGTGTACGAGTGCGCGTGCTTGGTCAAGGCCTGTCCCTTCGCTCTTTCGTCATTATTAATTCTATGTACATTCGCAGGCCGGCCGCGGCACTAAAATTTGCTACATTAGCCGGGAGACACAAGGACTCCTCTTTTTATTATAGTCTCCTTTCCACGCTCGTAATTGTCCCGAGCGAGAGAAAGGGCGAGACTGGCCAAAGGAGAGATCGTTCCCTCGCTTTTTTCAGCGCTGAAATTCATAGCCGCTCTTCCGGCAAGGCGAGTTGATTACTTGATTCTCGAAATTCTGTCAGTGGTCAGAATATAAGGCACGATGCAAATTCGTCTGCTTGAAAACGATGTTAGAAATACCTGAGCCCTTTTCGGCACAGAAAAGCCTTCGCTATGCATATACTTTCGCTTTCGTCGTGACACTCATCGCACAGCGAGCTGCAGCAGAGATGAGAGACATCGACACGGCAGGTGCTTGCTTATTTATGTGAGGGAGCCAGTGTAATCGATATAGGGTCAATACGCTCGCGCGTACACGTAGACGCACGCCTACAGTGAACCGTGTCGCGCATGATGTTTATGCCGAAGTTGCTTCAAGTAGGCGAGAGGGATGGCACACGATCGAGTAGGCGGCAGATGGTCAGAGTATTATCGAGCTTCAGCATTGGCTTCACGACTGAACAAGTTATCGTCTGTTATTACGTTCAAAGTATACGGGCATCTATATTATATACATATATGTACGTAATGGTCAATATATGTGCATATCTGTATGTATGTATTTACTTAGAGGGAGGGCTTGCCAGCTAATGACGCCGACAAAGTTTGCATACTGCATAGACAGGCGTGTTACGTCCACCCAGATGATACCTATATCACGTAACCCCGTCTGACGCGTACGTATTGGCCTCCTCGGAAGTATACGTATTATCTCTCTTCATTATGGCGCGGTATCGACAAATTGTGCTCGACTTCGACAATTGCGATGCTAAAGCCGCCGCTGTCACTACGTCCGATTGAAATACCGTAAACCGATAATGACCATTTGTGCTGGCACCGGCAACCCTCGTTTCTGCGAGCCTTGGTATTTCACCGTTTCTTCAACGATCCACGACCCTAGCGTCCATGCAGCTCACGTTCCCTCGTTTGCTACTTTTTCAGTTTTTACTCGCAAACTTTTTGAAGTCCATTCGGTGTAAACTGCTGGTGGCTATCAACGCTACTGAGCAGAGATGGACCACTCGAGAAAACGAGAGTACGAAAGAGGGGGTGGGGAGTGAGCATGTACATGAGTTGGTGTGTACATGAAAGAGATGGGAAGAGAACTCGAATATTGTCGGGACGAAATTATTTTTTACTAGTGAAGTTTCAAGTGCTTCGGCATAATGTAACCAAACTCTGGCAGCGCGAATCTTCTTAACTGGGTCGAGATGATCGCTGCAGGAAAAGCCCGACCATTCTTGGGGATCCGACACACTTGAAACCGTTGAAAACATGGATATCGTTTGTTCGGTAGCATTAACAGCACGGCGTATGCGCAATGTACGTACGTGCGGAACGAGCAGAAACAGATACAACCATCGCTTCAGCAGTGTCACGTTACATCAGGAACAAGCGTCATGTTAGAGGAAATACGTAAACATACGGAACTGTCAATAGCTTGGCCACCGTGTGACATCTCAATGTTTCCGTTCCTCCAGCAATCTTTTTTGCGAGCGCCCATTTGATACAATGCGTGACACGCGAAGGTAGGTATTTCACCGAGCGCATAGTCGGCGTTATATTTAGCAACTGGCGAACAACTAATTCCAACTACCATTCACGGGCCATTTAACTTGCTAACTTGTCCTATCACGCATGTTCCTATTTGTCCTTTAACAGTCGCCGTGCCTTGTATATGTATCGCCATCGCGTAGCACGATGCATGCACCGACCTTATCAGAATTATCAGGGAGCTGCTTCGCAACGCGCCCTGTATTCTATGAAGTTCAGCCCCTAACAATAGGCAAAGTTCCCCGCGAGTAACCGATTATCTCAGTTTGAACCGGCGCGGCGCGGTGCCTGCGAATACGCAAACGATTTCTGGAAATCGCTTCGCAGTGCCGCTCGGATTATTCCTAAACATTCGGGCAGAATTCGTTGCTAATGCCAGTCCGGGCCGATCGTCGACCTAACAATACGCATTACACGGAACGTATCGCAAGAAATGAGGTAGCTAGCGGTACGTTTTATCGTCAGTCTGCTCGTCGAGCAGGCAGAGGCATCGATAATGACGCTTTCAGAACACAGTATATTAACGGCTCGCTCGCAGAAGTCGAGAATTTACAATACACCGTTCGTTCGATAGACGTCGATAATAGTTCCGCTTGTATCTGGCGGAACGTACTGTCGCTATGACGGGGATCGACGAATCGATACCCGCCACGTTTTCAATTCCCGTGACCGCATCCATGGACTTTTCATTTCGACGAGACTGCGGAAGTCGGGGCAGGAAGTGGCCATTATTCTTTTCAAGCTATATATGTGGGACGAGAGACGCGTAATAACGTCGAGGAATTTTCCGAGGGACCGTCCGGCTAGACTCTGCGGTCTCCTTTTCCTGCCTTCTGGCTAGTTTTCTCCTAAGACCCTGCGCAAGGTGAAACACCCTTCCTCTTTCTACCTCCCACTCCCTCTACCTTTCCGCTCAACAGAGACGGAGGCTAGAAACGATACGAGCAGAATTCTCCAGTGTCTTGTCGGATCGGAGAGGATTTACAGCTGTAAACGTGCTGCAGAACGTTTGAGGCATCATTCGATCTGACGTCGCGCTCGTTGACACATATCCGCTTATTTCGATAATGTGCCCCGCCGCTAAGTCGACGGTGTATCGGGGTATAGAGGAGTCGGGGCGAAGGGAATTAATTCAAGCGGCAGAGGGTTAGCGCTGTGACAAAACTAATTTGCCACTATCCGTCACAGGAGATGTTCCGGGCCATTGGGCTTGACGCCGCCGCGCCGCGCCGTGGGCAATCAATTTCTCAGAAGTATTTGCTAGCCGAACTTAAATGATCACCACTTCTGCCCTTCTGTCCAATTTTATGAAATATGGATAGCTAAGGTAGGTTTGGCAGGTAATAAGCAATCTGCGTGTAACCGGGCTTTGACGGTGTCAGCGCGATGGAAGAAGCCCGAGAACGCGGAAGTGTGTACTTTATCATGCGTCGTATCATCGTGAAACATTGTTCATTCAAAATCCAAAAAATGTCTTGCATCGGAAACACACGTTACGTTGCAGACTGACAACACCGCGTGCGTCGCGTACCGGACTGCGTCCTATTTTACAAATTTCCGCCCACGCCCGTTCATTTGCCTAAAGCAACTGTTCAACAGTCCAATTATCGGAACGGCCTGGCATTATTTTAGTACACCCCCAAATCGTGTAATTGATGCGCGGCCGCCTCGCAACGCTGCGCACTGTATTATCCGTGTTCGCGGTCACCAGACATTAACATTAAAGTAAACGACGAGAGCTTTCTTTGTGCTATCGTATAATTGAAATGCCGGCAGTACCATTAACCGACACTACCCCGCGGTCCAACTACGGAAATTCCTTTAAACGCCGGAGACGCCACGGCGACTCACATTATTAAATGAGCAGAAAGCGCCGAAAAGGCGGTATCGCCATTACTATTATTATTGCTGATAGCATTATTTTCCATTAATCCTCCATTATGCAATCATCGATTTATTATGTTTATTTATCTTCGCTGGCTATCCGCCAGTGGCCGATCTCCATTGTTTCTCTTGCCTTTTGATCGTGATTGGTGGTGCTATACGTTCCTGGCGTTTTCGCATTTGCACGCCCTCGAACGAAATGAATAACCCGTTCATAATTAATCGCGTGAGCTGTCGGCGATCGGCATGACAGCTGGCAGCGAAACGTGCAGAGGAAAACAAAACGCGTAAAGACATAGGTCGAGCGAGGTCGCTCGGATAAAAGCGAATGGCCGGGCCGCTGAAACTTCTGCTGATGGGCGACAAAAACGTTTGTAACTCCTTTAGCCAAGGACGCAATAAAGCACGCCAGCCGGGTAGCAAACAATGCAATCGCGCCTGCCGGAGGTTTCACGATTTTTCCGCAGATTCCCGGGAGACAATTCGAAGGATTAATTATAAAACGACGTTGAGGACGAGCTACGATATCTAAGACATCGCTGTACGCCGTTTTTCCAGACAAACGACCAAGCCGTCCGTATGTCGAGATCCTATCGACACCGATAAAACCGTCCAGTCTCCTTGGCCGTTCTATTTGTTAGGCTGGACCCCACCTCGTCCTTTCGTCTTCCAGACCCTTTCTTTGCACGTACCCTGTGCTCGCTCATTTTTTTCGTCGTCTTCCTCCTTCGCATTCCATTCGGCGGTGTCGGGAGAAGTAAACCGTAAGTGAAGTTTGACGCACGATTTGCGCATCGTAACACATTTTCCACGGCACGAAAGTTAGCGCACGTAAAACGGTATTACTGGATACGGTCGTCAATTTATCAATGGTCCCTGATAGCGACTTTCCTGGACAAACGTTACATGCATAGCTGTCGTCGGTACTTATCGCAAGTATGCCCCATTCGCGACATTTCCCTTTTCATCTCCAGCATTCCGAATTTCGAGCGCTTTAATGATTGTGCCATTAGGTCCTTTGAACTTGCGTCGTTTGTCTTCTACCTTCGCCGCCGGTCCTTTAGGGCCGGGCACTCAGCTTTCTGCATCTTCATGAACACGATTCGATTTGTAAGTTCGGTCGTGCGATAGTCGGAGTAAGAGCACGCCTGGTCACACACGAATGGATGACGATCGGTGCGCGTGTTTCGGGAGGGAAACTCGACGTCGAGGCATCGTTTGACCCGTGCCACACGTCGTCCTTCGACGCAAAGGAGCCGCTGCCGATCTCGCTGCAAGTTAGAGCGTGGACCGGCATGTAAATGGAGATCGATCCACTTCTCTCTCTCTCTCTTTTGACGAAGGTCCAATGGTTCTGCTTCTATCTGCGATCACGTAAGTATCAGCGTATCTGTACCTTTATGTGCACACACGTCACGCAAGGCCATGGTAGTGTGCGCGTGTGCACACACGCGCTTCCGTTTCGAGCCGCTCACGTACCGACATACGTACATACATCGATCGTCTTTCCATTTATCACGTACGTCCGGAGCACCTCGTATTCCGTTTCTACTTCCGAGAGGTACTAATGCTCCACCATCCCTTGCCTACCCGACCCTTAGCACGTGCACATATACACCGACGTATCTTTTTCTGCTCTCCCACTCTCTCTTGACTATGTCGATCGAGAATGCGAACCGATTCGCCAGGTCGTTTCTCATGTGAGCGCACGCGCTCCATCGGCGCGGAGTGAAAACTTAAGAGTTTCGCGCGAGAGTCCCGTAATCGGATCTTTGTAGCTATCTACGCCTCTCCTCTCTACAGCCATTTTCCTTTGATCGAGATGCGACAGCCTCTTTGCGAGGAAATTTCTAATTTCCCTGCGAACGGTGACGTCGTGAATGTAAAGTAGAATCAGGGGCACATTGAGAGCAAAACTTTATATTAGAATTTTTAACCTTCTTTCGCGCTACCCTCTAGCGAAACGAAGAGAAAATCCGAAAGCGCGAGCCCCGCCAAAAGTTTCGATCTATAGTGTACAGTCGGTAAAGTAAGCAAGTTAACGGCCTCTCTGACTAAATGGCCAAGATGTTATCGAGATAAGAATCGCGGAAACGGTACGGGGGACTCGAATTTCCTCCAGGTCCTCTGAGACACCTAGGATACGTAGGACCCTTATAAGACCGTTATCGAGCCCGTTAAACCGTCGAAGTCTAATAGCGATTTCGATACCTATACTCAGAAGCCGTGTCCTGGCCCCCGTCGGCGAGGATATTCGCCCGCGAATCCGGGTCCTGCCGACACCCTCTTTCGTGACCTGTCGCAGGATTTGCTGCCCCAATAAAAGGATTAACGGGACGAGGGTTAATCCTATTGGAAGGGCCATTCTCACACTCGCTCCTACCTTCGTCCTCCCTATCTCTCCTCTCTCTCTCTCTCTCGCTCCATCCATTTCTCTCAGAATCATCCTCTTTCTCTCTTTCCCTCGTGCGCACGTTTTCTCATCCCACTATCGCCATCTTTCTCCCGACCATGTATCTTTCTCTACCCACTCCTCGTTTTCCCCCAGCCATTCGACATTGCTGTCTGATTAGTGGCCACACCCTCCCACGTTCCATTGACCTCGTCACGCTGATAACGAACAATTATTTTCGTCCCAGGCTTAACCACTGTACGATTCCACCTGAATCCTGCCCCTCTGTCTCTATATACGTTCACACGTCGAGAGCACAGTAGTGCTTTTTTAAGAGCCGCGTTACTTTTAATGAAATCGGTCTTACGGAGATGTAGTGCTCCCGGCTAAGTGATATCCGGATAATTGGAAAACGACAGCGTCTTGCGGACACGTGTGAAAATTCGTCGCCGAACTCCTCAATCGGAGATAATAGCAGCATGCACGTTAACGCAGGCGAGGGAACCAGCGATGAAGTGTGGGAGTAGCCCATGCATTTCGGGAGCATGATATATTCCGTTTAATTTCGGGATTATTATTATCGCAGGTTATTTAGTATATTGCGGTCGGACAATCGATCGTGGCTCATTATAATTACCGTCGCATTGATCAGGCCGTGTACTGCATTCGACGAATAAAACGATATTTTCATTCCATTCGATTTCAATGGATATACTCGCCCTTAATATATTACGATTAAACTCGATCTTGCATGCTTAATGACTTTGATGACTCAGAAACATTATTCGGGTCATTCGTCAAAGTGCACGTGTTGGCGCACTAAGAGAGAACACTTTCAAACTATTTGCAATTCTTTCCTCCCAAGTTACTCATACGTGAAACCAAAAAAAAAAAATCTCACGACTTGTAGCTAACCCTGTTCGAGCATGCGAACACGGAAGTGCGTAAAAGCGTACGACGCCGTTGACTGGAAGTAGGTAGGTGGCATAATTCGGCAATAATCGCCAATCTATAGTACGCTCGAACCGATCGCATTCAATTAATTCGTTTCGGGAGAAGTATCACGGGGAGAGGAAGAATATTGGAAAGCAACAGTCGAGGAGGGAAATGCGCGTCTTAAGGGTCGTACCGTCCCCCTTAAAATAAGACAATGGGGAACAATTCGTGAGTCGAGATACCCGCATGGGGGTAAACCTTCGCTCGTACCCATCATCTGCCCCTGCCCCTCTCCTTCCCTCCGTCCTGACCTTTTCATCCCCCTCGTTCGCCGAGCCAGCTTGAAGAAGTTCCGAGACGGCGGAGTTTTAATTTCACTCGGCGCGTCGAACAACGAGAAGCGGCCCGTGGCGAAAAAATCCGTGGAGGGAACGACTTTTGGCGAGGGCCGAACGAGGCACGGAAACGAGGGTGAAAAAGTGTCGCGATATTTTATGTGGAAAACTCTTTGCCTTTTTCCGTCTTAAAGCCACCCTCTCGCTTTTTCATTCTTTCTTAGCCGCTGTCCCTCACTTTCGGCTCGAATCGCTCTCTCTCTCATTCTTAGCCTCGAATTGCCACCTTGTTTCTCCTCCGCGCAAATACATTGTACTCTTCCTCTTCTCCTCACTCTCATTTTGTCTTTCTCTCTCTTTCGATCTCGCTTCCCTCCGGTGTCCCAATCTCTCCTTCTCTGACTCTCTCCATTTCCGTGTCGGCACCCTAGAAGCTCTTTCTGCTCCAAATACTTTGGTAAAAGGAGGGATGGTTTAGGATGTAGGTGGTTTGTGAATTACGAGACGTCGTGGAGAGAACGCGAATAACGTGGAAATTGTACCAAAGCGATAATCCTACGTTCGAGTTATGTGTAAGTGTGTATGCAACAATGCACACCGTCTTACACATCTGGCGTGCACAGAATGTCGGGAAGGGGGTGGTAACAGAAGCTTGTATTGGCAATACCTGCAGGCTCGGTGTCCCCGAGTGTAAGAAGCTTATAACTCACCCGTAGTAACGCTTAATGGCACGTGCAATTTCAAAATGCGTGCATAATAACTTACGTATGTGTAAGGCTTTAAAGTTCGTATAACGGTGCAATCATATTAGATCCATTAATGCTAGACGTAGTACTTTATTCCCTTGCTCTCTCAAACAGATCATCGGGAGTATTCACTTTGGCGACTTTGTAAAACATTGGAATGAGTGGCGGGTTCCCGAATATCATTAATGTCTGCGTGCTATATTTTTATGATTTATTATATTACTTGCTCCGAATGAATTTTAATTGCAACCTGCTATTCGCAAACAAACTTTCGGTGTACAGAGTGCCCTAAAAATTGTGATACACCCGCGACCATAAATACATTTCAAATGGTACATGATTCCAATAAAATGCGATGCACGGGTTTATATGCTATCGGTGACTATTCTACAGCTTTATTATTCAATGTGACGTATGAGCAAAAAATGTATTCACCGCTTCGAGTGCATTCCGCCATTTTTGTGCAGGCTTATAAATAACAAAATATAATATCAATTTTTCGCGGCAGGTATATTTTCGAAAATTGAATGCCGTATAGAATAAATGTATTCCACATTTGCAATTTAATTTCTCAGACATCGTGGAACGGGCTCGTTCACTGTCGTGCCACCGTTGTCGTAACATTTTCTACACATTACAACGAATCATGAAATGGGTTACAATAATCACACGGCGACCACCTCGATCGGCAAATGGAAGTTTCACCTGGCACCTGCCTATCTGATTCGACATTCCCAGCAAAATGCTGGCTACACGCTCGTCCGAAATGTCACCCTTTCCTTGGCCACCGACTGCGAAGTTTATCGCGGTGAGAAGTTTCATCTTGGGAACGCATTTCCGGTAGCGTCAACGGGTCTTCGGCCGTCTGAGCAACTTGAACCCGCCGCTAGTTGGTCTCCAACTCTCCGCCGTTCAGGAAGACCGAATTCCAAAAGCCAAAAACTTTTCGTCTACGTCGGTCGACGCGCGTGGCGGTAAACGTGGGAAACTTCGTTTCCTTCTGCCGTTCATTTCCATAATGCCGGCCTCACGTCACTTAACCTCGCTGGGTGTATATTTAGACATATGTATGCGCTCGTCCCTCATACTACGTTGCACGTACGCATTCGTTTGCACATATCTACTGCGGCGCTTGTGCAGGCGCGCGCGATATCCGTGTCCTGTATCGCTGTAGTCGTCTCTGGAGCCGCGTTTGTCTTCATTCGAGTTGAAAGGGGGACGCGAAAAAATGGTCTCGGAAAAATGGTCGTCTTACGATTACCGCGTAAGCGAAATAAATCGCGGTAAGGAGTGACTGGACGAGCTCTGCGCACCTTTCTGACGAATTGCTCGACAGCCCGCCGCTTTCTCCTGCGCCAATAACGCGCGCACCGCATCGCTGTAACTGTAACTTATCACTCGCAGCTACCGATGCACAGCATTCTCAAATACATTCGCTGACCCTTTTAGCGCAACAGTTACGCCGATACACATGCACGCGCGTACATCGCGTTTTCCTATTGCTCCCGCGGCAACTGCGCAGCAAGATGTAGTGTCGACGATAGTTCGAAACAATTATTCCGCAATTTTTCGCGACGCGGCCATTCGTCTGGCCTGATAAGAACGGGGGGGCATAAATCGCGCAGCTGGAAATCGAAGTAACGTTATCGCGCCGAAATGCCAGCGCGGACGAACCTGATTCCGATAAAGTTCTGTCATTTTTATCGACGAGTCGCTGGTGGGTAGGTTAAAAAAAGACAAAAAAATCCCCCCCCAAAAAAAAACAGAAAAAAGGGCGGAAAAAAGAGGAAAGAAAGAAAAAAGCCCGGAATCAGCGTAACTGTTCGTCAAACAGTATTATCAAACTGCAGGCGGGCAGCGCTGCGAGTGCCGGCTTATCCGCCTGATGACAAAAGGGCGCGGCCGAAAAGGTCCTCTTTGGAGGTTCGTTTGCATCCGTTGTCATCGACGCGATGCGCTTTCGATGAACGGCGTCGTTCCCGTCTCTGCGCCGCAATCGTCGCCGATGCCAAAAAGTTTCGGCGGGCGGCGCCAATAACGGGAACCGCTTGATTGCTCTCTCGGTCCGGCGATCGCACGGAGACAATACGCGCAGCTTGACACGCTAATACGTTCTTTACTCGCAGAACCGGGGATAGATAAAGCGCGCCGCGCGAAATTGGCATCCCCCGATGGCTCGGCGCTTCAATGTAGTCGTCGCGGAACGTTCCGATAATATCGAACAATCCTCTGGTCGCAACGGTCGGCGGACGATCGGAGCACGGCTTCAGCTAAAAATTTGCTCGACAATTAGCCTCGGCGCATGGACGGTCGTGAGGGATCTTATAAAAATGCAAGGACAAAATGCTTGCCCCGGCTCACACGACTTCCGGTTGAAACTCGCGGATCGTGGAACGTCGGCCGTAAATTCGTAAAAAGGTGGGAAGGGCGAGGGAGTGGTAGCGAGAAGGACCAGTGGGAGGGTGGGGGATAAAGAGAGACGGGAAAGGAAAACGAGGCAAACTGGCCGAGATTACGAAGCCGCAGGAGCTCGAGGACGGGAGGGGGGGGAAGGATTCAAGGAGGGCTCTCGCAAGGAAGGGTTGGGTTCGGGTTGGACATTAGAATTCATGCGGAGACATTTGCGGTCCGGCTCCTAACGACCGGCTGTAAAAAGCCGTCCGAAGCCGAGAAGTGGAAGCTGAAGGAGGAACGACAGGAAACGAGGACAGTGGGCGGGAGATTAGGAGGAGGGAAGAGGGATGAGTATGCAGAACAGAGGAAAAATTACGGTCGCGGGAAGACATTGGGAAGGTAAACGACGGTGGGGGGTTTACGCCGTGCGGGGTAACGAGTATGCGTAATTAGAAAATTTGCGCCCGCTTAGCGGGCGAATTTTTCGGAAAGCCGGGCAAGAAGAGTCGCCCATTGAATTAATTGTGCGTACGACCCACTTTCGCTCGACGTGGCGCGAAGCGGCGCGGAACGGACGGAAAAAGTTTGGCGGGGAAAAAATTGGTGGGGGAGGGAGGGAAAAGAAATAGAAAGAAGCTTAGCGAACGAGGAAGCCGGACAAATGTATGGAATGTTCGGTGAAAAAAAAAAAGGGGAAGAAGAAAGAGTGCTCCATCGATGGAAAACGCAGCGAGCGGATAACGGGAGTTACATTTTCGACAGTCACCGCTAACGAGGCGAATGATGAATGTGCGTAAGTACGCCTATTCATCGGGTGGAATGAACTATGTCGAGAAATTATACTACGGGACGAACTGTCGACGGAAATTACACGAGCTTCGGGGCAAAGTTAAGGGCGAAGCTTGAACTTTCTACCGATAGAATGCGTCCCCGTATGAATGAGAAGCTGTACGGTCGTTAAGTACATCTAAGCTGGATATTATAAACGACGTGACGGACTCAGCGGAAGAGTCAATGACATTATGCTCAGAACTGCGGACACCGATATACGACGATCGACAAGCGTCAATTAAACTTTGCATTGATTAGCAACGTCATCGCATCGAAAGATCTCATTGTACATGCAGCCCAACCATATCTTTTCATTTCTCTCATAAGTTCCCATCCGAGCAGACGATCAAGTGCCACGAGAGCAAACATTACGCCAGAGATTGCACAACGTAAGTCGCCGTATGAATATCGGTCAAAAAGTGATCCTTCTGGGACGTCGCTGTTGAATTCGTCGTACATGTTAGGCTTTCGAATTACACTACCGCGGTCTTGGCGTCAGCTCCTCGCAGCCGTTCGCAGGAATAATTAATGCGCGACAGCGCTTCAAATGCCGTTGGATCAAGTTTAACAAATGACCCATCCAGCATTATTCGGGAAAACTTAACCGGTGATTAACTGCGTAGTTAGAAAAACGTACAAGTTTGTATAGTCCGTAATATTCGTTATAGGCGACTAGGAATGAGATAAGAGGGTCGACTGGAAATTGTAAACTCGCACAAAGAGGAGAATTTGCTTTGTGCGACAGGCTTCTTAATTCTAACCTCGAGGCACCCTCACCGCGCGACAATTACGGTCGATGTAATTAACGACCGAATGATGAGATCGTTTGAGTTGACACGGGGTGAGAAATCTATCATCGCGGAGGGCTGGGCCGAAGCTAATGTTAACAAACGAGTTGGCAAATATTCGTAGTGGGAGAAAGCATGCTGAACCATAGACGAAACGAGCTTCTCATTTGACGAACATTGCGGTTCCACATAATGAGAGAGAAAGAGATTCCTTAGGGATTGAACACTTGTATGGGTAACGCGTAGGATGTCGAAATACGAACTTCTGTTAAGACAAAGTGTCACGAAGTCTCCATTATCCGGCGAACCTTCTAATTCTAACCCCAGAAATCCTTCTCTCACCTCCTACGGTAGTCACTCCCTGCCTCTCCTCTTACCGGTGTAATTAATGTACCAAGGGGTGACGGAAGGGTGAGATCGAAGAGAGGATCAATTTTAAGTTTAACAAACGAGTTTGCGCGCGTCGTAGACGTCGAGGCCGAGCCACGGTTTCTCGTTAACTTTTTCACCGTGTTATAATTAGAAATTGGTTATCCAGAGAGAAGGAAAAATGGCGGATTAGTCACTAATCGTGGCGCATTTTCTTTGAACGTTATTTGAACCGTTGATCTAAGGCGCAGAAGTAGGTTTAAAATAAATCACGAACACTTGTGTATTTAGACCTACGAGTTTGGTATTACGTTTTGGCTAATATTTTTCTCCAAACTTCTGTTTTTTGTTTTGGACGTAAAATACTTTCAGTATAGTAGTATAAATATTTGGATTGGATTTTCGATTAATGAATGAAATTTGCAGATACATGAATTGTACTGCTTATTTATTAATAGAGTGTGCTTTCATGTGCGCCATTCCATGTTGCGTGTGCGGTAAATATTAGAAGAACATGATGAAAATGGAGAGTAACGAATGCTTTAATAAATTGATAGGCCATATTATCAAAATGAGAACGTATGATGTATCCGAAAGATAGCACATTGAACTTTTTCAGCCAACATCTGCAATTGTCTGTGTTAGGACTATCTTCCATTCCCGGCAGATTGGTAAAAGAAAAAGAAAGCTATTATTAAGCTAGCATCAAGATGGAAATGAACGATTGAACGGCAGCAATATCACTTAATATCACTTAAAGCCAGTAGCTTGTTACTTTTCTCCTATTAGCTGAAAATTTGCTCCGCCACGCCACTCGACGGTACTCTAACATCTATTTCTTTTGTTACTCACTCCTACTCTCCCGTGTCCCTACGTTTAGCTCGCTCTCGAAGCAAATTCAGGCAGGCGAAGCAACGAATATAATTCACTCCGTTTGATTTATTCAGTCCGATTTATCTTGTTTGCATATTTTTTTTCGCCTCTTCGCCCAAGAGCCCTGAGAGTTAAAGTCACGTAGCGATATCATGGTAGAGAGAGTGAGTGTGAGAGAGAGACAGAGAGAAAGACAGAACATGGAACGAGGGAAGAGGAATAGAGAAGAAAAGGGGAACAAAATAGTAGAGTGAAGTTACGGGACGAAGCCTAGAACGTGGAGTGAAACGTTTTAAAGTGAACACTCGAGTGCGTCAAACGGAAGCTCTTTCACGAATTAAACATTTCTCGAATTGCATTAATATTAATATACGAACAGTGAGAGCAGCGCATGCCTTGCTTCACGCTATGTATTGGTGGACAGTTCGTCGAAAACTGTCGTTGCGGTGAAAAAATCTGCGAGAGTTCGATACCCCCGTTCCCGACCCTTTTAACGTGGCCGTCGTTGTCAACTTCATCGGCGGAAGACACCCTACGTACGTACTCCTCCACTTTATTGACCGAAAGTGATCGGAGACACTTGGCGAGCTAATGAAAATCGATGCGCAAATGACACCCGACGCTTTCGTGCCCTCGAGCGAGAGTCGAACATAACTCGGTTAATTAGAAAATGACTGTGGAAGCCAGGAAAAGGTTCGATCCAACAAATTATCGATAATTAATATTCAGGAAGCGCCATTATTAAACTGTGCTCCCCCGGCGTAATTTTTGGTATACGCAAATAAAGTCGGTCCTTTTGCGTACCTAATTGAAGAATTTGGTCTTTGATTTTTTTTTACAAGATTGAGGAAACACGGAGTAGTTTCGGCCTCATTGGTTATCAATATTCCGCTGTGAGTGGTGGTTGTTAATATCGATGGGAATAGATCACCCGCAGGAGCACTTTTCAATCATCAATATTAATTAGTCTGCCGAGGCGCGCACAAATTAAGAAAGTTCGTCGAGGAAAAATGATCGAAAGAGGTCGGAGGAGAAGGAAGAGAGAAGGACAAAAACAATAAAACGGTAAGCGAGTGAGTGAGAGGGGGCGAGGGGAAGTGATAAAGAGAGAGAGAGAGAATGATGAAAGTTGAAGAAAAAGAAGCGATTCAAATGAATAAGAATGAATGAAGATGGCCAGGAGAAAAGCGGTAAAGTCCGGAGGCAAAAATCGCTCGCCGCTCGACGACTCAACTCGCTTATTAACAGAACCGAATAAAGATTTGAGATTACATAATTGACGCCGATGGCCGCATATACGGCCGATTGTACTAAATTAAAAGCGTAGGAACTCCCCAGTCGACAGCAAAGTTCAACACGTCGGGCGTACGATCGATTCTCCTCAATCTCACAACCATCTCCCTCGCTCGAAACTCACCCCGGGTCTCATACTTTCCGGAAACAAACATTTGCAGCTCGGATTTCTACTCTTGCGTTATCCGACAATCCGACTCGATGAACTATGGCAGGAAGTACGATTCCGCGTATTGACGTTATGATGCGACACGAAAACGGTTATACCGTCGACCCCGTGCGTCGAATGACACTGTGTTGGCAGTTGAAGAAACGTTAGTGGCGCGTAAGGCAATCGGCAGAATAAGCAATTAGCCTCGGGGCTACGATGACGCGATTCGAGAAAGATTCCCTCCATCTCCTCAACCAATTAGCGGCTCTCATCGATTTCTTATTACTCAAAGGGTCGTCCGTCTTTCCGGGAAGCCATTTTGCCGCGTCCCGCGTGATTTTCAAGTGTGTCGAAGTCCCCTGGGCGCCGTTACTCGCACGTTCCACTCCCGGTCGCTAATCTCCTACGACAGAGGTACCGAGGTGCGGCCGTTCGGCGATGTCAGCACATTCGCCGCCACCGCCGCGCCAACTTTTCCTGGACAAAGCTTTTCCCGCGACATTACGTTATGCCGTCCGTACGAAAGAATCGCGCGCGGCAAAAAATTGCTCTCGTAGTTCAACCCGCCCCCCTCGCGCCATATTCAACCCAGCGTTTTTCCACGACGAGAGCAATCTCGAAGTGGCTCGAAGCACGCTCGAGTCCCGAGATATAATTTTCATTCCACTGCGCGAGCTAGCACTCGCCCCGATGTTTCACTGTTGAAAATTAACTTCGGACTTGTTTTCGTCGCAAGACGCGCGTGTCGACGATACAAACGATCGCATCGGGAACGAACACTGTTCTCGGATATCGTAAATATCGTTTCACATTGAAGATGCGACGTCGTCGCGGAAGGTAGGCGCGAGACGCCAGTGGAAAGTTTTTAAATAGCCGTGACACGACGACGGGAGGCGAAGAAAGAGGAGCGAACGATGAGTGAGGGAACGCGAAGGGGAACGCGGTCTCGCAATCTCGTTCGAAAGTTTTAAATCGAAAGCGTAATGAGCTGGCGCGTGTCTTTCACGGCGAGTCGGACGGCGTCGGCGGCGTCGAGATGCCGGAATACGTCCGGCCGCGTGTTTACAACCTGTCGCGGTGCGTAATTATAGTATACGTGCGAGCACCTGTACACGCATAATACGCAATTAGCATAAATTTCTCGACGTCCAGCTTCGGGCGGACAACTTGACAGCGGGGCAAATAACTGCAACTTCGCGGTTGAATAACGCCAGAATGCGCTTGACCGTATCGATATGCGAGTTCTGCCAGCTAGGACACGCCACTGTTACAGCCGATCGCATTATGGTCATGAGGAATATTTTACAACGCAATGATTAATTTCGTTACCGCGGCCGTAGCAGCGTTTGACAGGATCACATTAATAAGGCAACGATAATAATAACGATTTGTAACTAATACGATACTGGAGAGATATACGCAGTTCAGGGGTCAATAATAAATTGGCATCGCGTATAAATTCCGATTAATGACGTTAGCGAAAACAATCTCCGTCCGAGGACTTGCCAAACTATCCAAGTTTCATAGTCGGACAAGTGGAGGACACGGTTCAGCGGGCATTAGTTACTTGAAATTTTTAGTAGTCCAAGGAGACAGGTGATGCATGACTGAGAAACTGTACTCGAGTCAATTTCCGCGAAAATTGAACTCGTGCCACGCCAAGTACTCCGGCGACACCAGCGTCAGCGCAGTAATATATGTACGAGGGCGCGCGCATGTTTGCGTCCGTGCAGACGCAACTTTGAATGGGTCCTTAACCTGGCCGGTCGACCCCAGCCTCTCTACGCCCGCGCCCTAGCCCGCGACCTCTCCTTGCCGTGAGAAATGACAATCGGAAATGACGCGTTCCTAGCTAGACAGAAGCTCGGCTGCTCGCGGGTGGAAACAAATAGCACTTCTCCAGGAGTGCCGTGGCGGAGGGCCGTAACAGCGTCGGTACAAGTTGCCGCTCTGCTCGTGGTGAGACATTTCAAATTACACGACTCGACGTCACTCTACGCTCCCTCGTCCGATCCGCCTTTCTTGTCAACTTCCAGTTCTGCCATCGCGGTGAGCGCATCCGATTCACCGTACTATTTAGTGAATTAATTTCGTGGCGTTCGAGTTAAACGCGGCGGTGCCGGACGAGACCGTTCCCTGCATTTCTTCTTTTACCCATTTTTTCCTTCCCACCCCCCCTCGTTACCCATCGCGCCAACTGCCTGTCGCTCCTTCTCTCGCTCCCATTCTCTCTCGCCCCTTGTTACATCCAGCCTGACGTTCTTTTCACAGTTACGGCAAAGACAGGTATCCCTTTCGGCTCCGCCACCGACGCCACCCCCCTCCCACCGGCTCTCATCCAGCACTGTCACCCGTCTAACGTGGTGGTTTAAATCGCTTTTATAGCGAGTGCTTCCACGACGATAGCGCTTGAAAAATTTCCTTCCGCGAGGAAACGGAATTCCTTCGGGGCACGTTATTATTACCACTCCCGACTATCTGCTCTTCGAGTTACGCGAGACCCTAGAGCGGCGGCGGCGAAAGGAGGAAATCGTGGAAGCTGTTTGTTTAATTTATCACGATTCACTTGTGCGTCCTGGAAGGACGGCATTTTTTCCACGATAATCGTTCGTTGTTCAGCATGTCCGCCGACGCCCGACGGTTTCGTTGCATTGAAAAGATTTCAGAGATGACGGCTCGAAAATTGCCCGTCTCTCCTAGCCGTCTTTGCAGGCACATTGTTTTTGTTCGAGCCAACATCGAGCTTCCTAACTTCCTTTCCCTAGATTACACGTCATAATTGCAGTAATTAAACGTGCATTTACGGGGAGCCAGGGGTGAATGGTTTTTGTGGGGACAAAAAAAAAACATTCAATGAAAGCCACCTTGACTCTCGACGTTTCCGCTGCCGACACTCTCCGTTTCGTCCTATCGTCGCACCTTGCCTTCGTCGCGGCGGCGGCAGCGGCGTCGGTGGCAGACCAATGTATGCTCCCGGATAAACCGCACGGGAATTGAACCCCCAGATTCATCTCGCGTCTGCTTCACGGTAGTGGAGCGTTCGAAGGAGGAGAGAGACGGACGGCAGGAATAGAAAGAGAGAGAGAGAGAGATGAGGATGGGTGGCTGAAGGTGGTCGAGGGTGGCGCGGGGTAGGAAGAGGTGGGCGAACGACGGCGACGACGACGTCGGCGACGAGGAGAGAGCGTGGAAGGGTAGTAGGGAAAAAAGGCGGGAAATACCCTCGGGAGCCCTCGGCAGATTTATGCCGCCCCTAGCTGGCTGGCTGGCTGGCTGGCTGGCTGGCTGGCTGGCTCGCTGGCTGGCTGGCTGGCAACCCCACACCCCGTATACATTCATCCACCCCATCCTCTGCCCCCTTTGCGTCTCATCCCTTCGGCCAGGGAAGCACCTCCACCCCCTCGGCGACCCGAATGCCGTACACCCCCTCCGCCTACTGGCCAAAAGGATCCCAGCAAGATATTATACGATATGCATCGAAAGTTGATAGATGGCTATTACGTTCGGCAAAGACGAGCGCGGAACGTACCGATGCCATTGGGTTATCCCTCCGCGAAACATATCGCCCCCGCGACGAAATTTCGGTCAGGAGAAAATTCACCCCGCTGTATCTTACTTCCTGACCCTCGTCCGGATTTTATTTATTTCTCCTTTTTCTCGCGGCGCGGCTGAGAAATCGCGCTGGGGCGGCGTTTGCGGTTCGTTGATTTTTAAGGTAGGTCCTGAATATTAATTTTAAAAGGTAGCCGGCGCGATGCTGAAATATCGCTATTGAAAATAACGTCCCGCGGAATGGGATGTGATACGTGCGAGAAAAGAAGTAATGAATAGACGAGAGCGTAATGCTCACGGGAAAGCATTAACGGGGTGAATGCTGTATGAGTAGGAAATAAAACTGGCCCGGCTGGCGGGGTCAAAACAAACACTTTCCCTTGCTTATCTGGACTCGGCGAGCGCTGTAACGTTCTTTACATTTATTTCACTATCGCTTCGCGCGTTACGAAAATGCGAGTCCTTTGTCGACACAATGCGCCGCTCAAATCTCAGCGACAATCTGTTTAATCCGTGAAGAGCGAGAAGGGACGACCTTTCGACTCTGTTATTTCAGCAGCAAAAAGTTCTTCCGGTTGACCGACCCTCTCGCGTCTGCGATCATTTTTTGTTACTCTGACCTTAACCCTTTGCAACTTCTGCTTACCGCCCGTCGAGCATAAACACGTATCAGCACTACAGGACGAAAAAAAAAGGCTTCTCGCCTCCATCCAGTCGTGGCGTAATCGTTTCTTATTCCTTCAACGTCCGACCTTTCTCTCTCTCCTCTCGACGCCGCGCCGGGTCGCCGAAGATTTTCGGACGTAAATGAATGTCCACCGACGCGTCGACATTTCGAAGTATCACGTCGCATCGTCCAAAGGCTTGAATCGAAGACGCACGCGAAAGCGGCGACCGGTGATAAAGAACCGTTCATTATCCGGCGATTAAAACTTCGATAAACTCTCTATGTCTCACGTATTGTCGCGCTTGCCAAACAAGCTGGCGAGCCGAGGTCGTCTCGATGGAGCGAAAACATTTAAGCGGGGCACGTTCTCCACAATAGATTTGGCGGGCAGTAACGTGGCTAGCAGTGGGATTATAACGGCAGGGTCTTGATCCGGGCGAACCAACTAGCATTAATACAATTAGCGCAGCTTTGCTAAGTACCGTAAACGCCTCTCGCTCTTCTCCCCGCGTCTCTTCGTTCTCCCTCGGTGTCCCTTGGACTTGGCCCAAATACTGGCTATGCCGGGATCAGACCGCGATGACCCGACCTGTCAACGTGCGCCATTAATGGAACCTCTCTAGCCCCGCTTCCCACCGCTGAATCGTCAAATCCTTTCCCGCGCAACAACCGTCCAAGAGCGTGGCCCGCATTGGCCAGATCAATTTGCATAGTTTATGCAGAATCCAATTAATTATGAAAATCCAATTGTACGAATTTAAGCGAGCCTCTAGTAGCAATTACATATTTGAGAGGTTATCGTTACAGCAAAGCGGACATCGCGTAAGAGCGCGGCATAATTGAATTGATAACCGTCAGAATGTTTAATCGCTTCGAGTGCCGGAAGGGGAGCGCGGATTGTTCTCGGTGAGCGAAATCACGCGAAAATCCGGCAACGCGGGGACAGATTTAATTCGACATTGCTGATCGGTCCCGGTCTAAAATCCTCGTTATCTGTCGCTTTCTCGCCTTGCCCTCTCTCTCCAGCCCTCTGTGCGGTGTACAAAGTGAAATCGAGGTGCACGCGATGCGCTTCACGAAGCCAATAACGCTTGGCACAGAGACAGTTCTCGCCCACAGTTCGGAAGCTTCGATAACGATTTCCAGGGTGACACGCGGGCAACCGATATCTTTGGCGCCCGCGCACGGCCTTTGTCTTTCCGCGTGTTCACGGCAGAGAACGGACGGACTCCGGCCAACTTCAAAGGACTCTGCCTCTCGCTCACTTGCGATGAAGCTCGATCGGTCGACACCCTCGGGTTAGAAGCCATTAAACGGAGCAGCGGAAAGCCGGCAGGCAGCCGGGCAGGCTCGTTCGCGCTTCGCCAGAATGTTCAGGCACGCGGGCAACAAAGTGAACAATGCAAGCGACGAATTCTCCGTTACTCCAGCTACGCCCACCAGCCCTCCTAACTTTCGCACCGTCTCTCCCCCCGCGCGCCACATGATTGACCGTGATGTTACGAGTCGCGAGCGTTTGCCCGCTTTTCCGATTTTTCCTCTGTCCTCGTTCAGTCGCAAATGATCAGCGAGACGGCTCGGGGGTGGGGAATCATTAAAAATGTCACGCACGTAGCGTGTATTACGAACCGCGATATCTCGCGGGGGACCTCTGACTGCGAATCGAGCGACAGCTTCGATACGAGACTCGCATTGTGCTGCTCGCGCTCGACGCCGGCGCCGCGACGTCATTTGAAAGATTAGAATCTGCCAGGACGAAAGGTTACTTATTTAACGGTCCACGAGGCAGCGGAACGCGCTGCGCCCGTGTAACTCGATAGAACGTAGGTGTCACGTATCCGGCGTGCACGAGCCTCGACATTGTTGATAAGTCAACATGCTCTTCCTGCCACCTCGAGTACAGAGATATCGCGACAGTCGAAGCGGTCGCACATGCATCGTGCGCCAACGGAACACGCCGGAATCGATTTCCACTCTGGCGAGACAAAAATGAAATTCCGTCCTCGCGGAGTCGTATGTATCGCCCGGAACGTATACGGTGTCACGCTGCTGGCGCTGGAAAACGAGCCTTTCCGCTCGCAATTCCGGGATCGATGTAAAAAGTATTGCGCGTGGTGTGGTGCAAGTCGCGGAAGCGAGTTTGGCGTGCGATCGGGCCCGACGGGAAGTCAGGGAGGAGTCGTCGAAGACTCAAGAATCCGTCCAATGCGCGCACCGAAGATCGAGTGCGAAAGAGACGGTATAATTTCAAAGTCAATAGTAGGCGAGTATGTAACGGTAATTTGCGAACTATACAATGTTCGTGTACTTACTGAGGCGGGAAAGCTTGTAAGCATCCGCGGTATTAATTACGTCCACGAAGGCCTGCAGCTCAAACTTCCGGGTCGTAGTATTCTGGTTGTGGTTCAACATGGCAAACTTGAAGGCAGACTGAACCTCGTCGGTGCCCTGCTCGAAAATTGCACCTAAAAGCAGATAATAAAGGTCCCACGTGAATTCTCGCTGTCAAAGGGAATATCATTTTATTCCGCGTACGAGCGTATAATATTTGATTACGAGAATGCTTCGCATCCAGTCCGTACATAAATAGAATTTTCCGGAGATTTATAGAAGTCACATAATTTACAGCAGTGCAAGGTGTGCCAGAAAGTAGTTCGAGACCGTCAGTGTGCGAACTGTAAGTCTCGTTACGTGCCTTACCAGTCGGGTAAATCGGCCGTAATAATGTGATGCAACGCTATATCTGCCGTCTGATTGTAGCGCTCCGTTTACTACTGGCCCACATACAGTACAGTGGTACGTCCCAACGTCTATTCAAGCAGAGTCCGCGTACGACCCTCATGTAATTATACCGATCCATTCGGCGTTAATAGTCAGTTATACGTACCGATATTAATGATATCCATCTCCCCAGGGCCCCGCCCACCACATTTTAGGGTTTGCCATAATCTAGCTGTTTACCGTACACCGACAGAGTGTCTCCATTGAGTGTGACCACTGATCATGATAAAAATTCATCGCACGCGCTCAGAAGCAGGAGACGGAAAACTGCTAAATACGAGCCGAGCACAATTGAACGAATTAATGCCAACTTTTTCTTATATTGCTACTAATTCGTCATATTCATATTGACCTTCTATCAAAATACTGTATCGATCACAAAAGAGGGTGCAACAGCTAGCAAAGTTAAATTGAAAGCCGGCATATTATCATGACCGTGAAAAGCGTAAGATTGAGTTAGAAGCAATATTCTGTAGATGACTTTCTTTCCTCGTGAAATTGACTCGACGGGGGCGAAAGGGAAAAAAAGGGAGGAACGTATTGTATATTTATACGTATTAGTGAGACAGGGTGAGAATGAAGGTAAGAATGGAAGGCAGAATGGGATGAAGAGAAGAGCAGAGTGTGAGAAGAGTTCCCTGCGCATTGCGGAACGGGGATCGAGATCCAGTTCTAGATGTTATACGATATTATTGCACACTTCTTCTCACTTCGGTTCTTTTCTCTCCTCGCCCTCGCTATGACTGCATCCATGGCTTTCTCTAGATGTTCTCTTTGCTTCCATCGGAGCACCGAAGTCTCCGCCTTTGTGCTCCTCTGCCTGCAGGTCAGAGGGGACTGGATAAAAACGGGTGCGGATAAAACCCGATTATAATTCAACCTGGATTTTGCCTCGCGCTGAACGAATAGTGCGCGTAATATCGCGATACAACTGCGCGACTAATTTTACAGGGTTTAAAAACCAATTATCAGGGACGGATTTTTACGATTTCGATTCCGTAAATTACCCGGCGCGGCCGCTCATTCGTTTATTATTGTTTCTCGGGCTCGCGGAGATGAGTTGAATGAAAAAAAAAAACAAAATGTTTTCACCGAAACTCATCGCGATATCGAATATTTAACATTCTTGCCGTGGAAGAATTCAATAGGATACTCTATCCGGTTGCCGAATATAATGGGTTAAATAGTTTTACTCGTTAGTCAGTATTAGTTTCTGCAGTGGCAATCGTGTCAATCGACAACGAAATATATATCGTAAAAGCTCGACCTGAAGTAATCCATTTTTTTTAAATGGGACAGCTTACAAATTAATGCTCTTTATATCTCCTAAATAAAACTTGTGCAATGTACATCATTCTGCAGCTCCTGTTTGTCTTTCAGCTTTGGAACAAGTCACTTCTACTTTACTTGTAGTTAACTTGAACACTTTTCCGTCATACCCAGAGTTTGCATAGACATACTTACAGCTACATGAAGTACTATTGGGCTTCAAACAGAAAGCAATTCAAGGAAGTCCAAGTTTTGGAAGTTTCCAAGCGAACAGGCGTAATGAGTTCCCATTTTTATGCATACAAAGTTCGATTAAGACAGTTATGAAACAGTTCGTCGAAATATAACTGTAACGATAAACGCGAGTCAAACACCCTGATTATGCAGAATCACAGCAAATCACTACATACAAATTACGATCCTCGTACGACGTGGTTACTGTAACACAATTCTGATTGTGAGACATTCGCCCTGCAAATTGTACAAGGGTCAGCCAAGTTTGCGCGCATGTTCGGCTTTGTGTCCACACACGCGGTACAATTAAATTACTAAACGGTTATTGTACGGTACGTTATTACGAGACAATTCGGCCAATCACGCTCGCACTAAAAAATTTAAGCTAAGCCGTGAAATCATGGAGAATCATTGCTAATTCTGAGAGAACAGCTGAAAATTATTTTATTACAATTTCCAACGTCACTGGACACAAGCGGTTCGCAGCAGCACAATGGAATAACTGTTTGTACCGCGAGCTGAGTGTACTGTGAAACGATAGACAGCATTCTTCCACCCTCTTTCTCTTCTTCACCCTCTCAGGCGCATACACACGCGCGTATGTCGTCCACACGACCGCACACGAGACTGACTTACACGTACGTACACGCGCCGGCAGTGCGTCCGTGAGCTTCGTCCTTTTCTCCCACGTTTTCTCATCGGAATACCGAAGTCTCTAGCTTTGTAGTACCCCGGTTGCAGGTAAGAGGAGGGGAGGCGGCCGCGGGCAAAAAAAAAGGTCGCGGAAAAAGCGCGATTATAATTCAACCGGGATCTTGCCGTACGATAAGCGAACAGCGCACGTAGCATTACGGTACAATGGCACGACTAATTTTGCACGATTAAAATTCTCGGAAGGACGGGCTGCCATTTGATCCCACATCCAATTTGCGTCCCAGCCGATCCCCGACTATTACGACGCTCTACCACTTACGTCGCTGACGGCCGCCTCGTTTAATTAGGCAAATGCCCTTTTGCGAGTGAATAAAAATGTATCGGCGCGGCACGTCGGACGTCCAAGTCGACGCGTGTAACGAGGTAGGAGGAAGGAGGGGGCGAACGGATGCTTTCGCTTTATTCAAATTGTCTCGCGGCGGCGATAGGAGCGAAGATTGGCGGAAGGGGTCGCGACTAAATGACGCCCCGTTATAATTCATCCGGCGTGACGTCACCGGGACTAATTTCGCCCGACGAAAATCGTCGGCGACGGGGCCGGGTAGCAGAATTCGCGCCGTCCATCCCGGCGGCGAGGCGAACTTTTCAACCGAATTCGACATTTTCAGAGGGGGGTGAACGCGCGGCCGGCGCTTGTCGACCGTTCGTATTTGTCGATAGACATTACCGACCGTTATAACCGTTTTACGGGGCAAATATCGTTTCTGCAGAGTGGGAGCTGCGCCAGCGGAAATCAAATTGCGTAACTGGATTGTAATTGCAACGAAATGCATAACGCTGCGCCGTTCGGTTTTGCGCGCGGCTAATATCCATTAAAAATGTGCCCATCGCGACGGCCGCGGCGGCGTCGCGAGCAGGCCGATGAGCTTTCGCCTGATAAAGCCGTGCGCCGGCACCGGTTATAATTGGCTATTTCTAATTTACTCTGAGACCGCCAACCTCATAATGACGCGTGATTATTTCAAAAGCGGAGCCGAGCGCGGAAGTTGCTCTGGCAGCACACTGCGCAGAGCACGCCTTTCACGCTTTCTTCCCGCGGAGCGCGAATGTGTCGCTCACGCTCGTATCCGCGCAGGATGCACAAAGGTGGCGCGGTCAAAGAGCGTTTCGGAAATGGAAAATTTGCACGGCAAATGGTTTAATTTATTTCTAAACGTGGCGCCCTTCTTTTTCGCTCCGGCCCGCGCGCAGCAAGGCAAGCGCGCGTGCACGCTGTTTGTCAGGAAGCCAGTAAACAATCTGTATTTGCCCGGTAAAAATATATTTACCGGTTAAATATCCTGTACTCCCTGGTACGCTTTCGTCCCCGAGATGCTTGCATCGCCGGCGGTATCGCGGTTTCACTTTTCCTTTCGTTAAATCAATGCGCGCGCATCGAGCGCTGATCAAAGGAGGTAGTCGTACGTGTTAAGTGAGAGAGGTCGCGTAACAGACTGGAAGGCCGCGTTGGGACGAACGAGAAACGACGAGGACGGGGAAAAACAGTGACGGCCGCGGTCGGCGAGCGGGAAAGAACCAACATCGAGAGATAGATAGGTATGAATGAACAAGAAGGAATTCCGCGGTCCTCAGGAATGCGGGACGGAGCGGTTGGGGCAAGGGGGCCTATTGGCAGAGGGAGGAGAGTAACTTGACCGAAGGTTGAAGGACAAAAAAGAAGATGGACGAGAGGAGAGGGCGGTAAGTCTAAGGGAAGAGGTAAGAAGGGAGGCTGAGAGATGGCTGGAGAAAGAGAAGGAACGAAAATGGAAGGGAAAGAGAGGAAATAAGGGAGCGTAGGAAAAAGAGGTGGAGAAGGTGCAATAAAGAGAGCGACGGAGAGAGGTGAGAGAGGGGGGGGGGGGAGAGGGAAAGGACGGGTGAGCGGAGGGATGAAGGGAACTAACCGGGGGGTGGGGGCGAAGAGGGAAGCGTTGGCGGGAGGACCGGGGGAATCGATGTGAGTGTGAGACACTGGTGGGGAGGCTGGGCACCAATCAATAGACGCGCGGCGGCGCCCCACCTGTCAACGCTCCCCGAGATAAACAATGGTACCTGGCCGGGTATTTAAAGACAATGTCACGTATTGTCCGTTTGTCTATATCAACGCTGACATAATGCCATCGAAATATATATACGTTGGTAAGGGCGATATCATCGAATTTTTCCTTTCACGTCGCAAGACCGAAAGATGCACGGGACATGTCTCTCGAACCGAGCGACTGCCCCGAGGTGTCATTCGTGGATGCAAGTAGCGAAGAATTTTAATCTCTTTCGAATGTCAGTTCTTGCGTTACATTTATATAACGTGCGCGACGTATGCCGACGCTTGAAAATCCTACGCAACGTTACTCGGTCAGCGTGCGCCGTAACTATTAAATCCGTTATTACTTCCGAATACGTGCAATAAATCATTTGGCGCGCGCGAGAGCCAATTATTATTAATTTTAGAGAGCCGTCAAATAACGTGAGCCAAATTTAATGTAAAATGCTAACCGACGTCGATGAAATAATGCGTCTTATGACATACCGTATGTGCAAACTATATTACGTATGCAGATAGAGAGGTAGATAATAATTCTCTGGAAATGATTGGCGGTGAAAATTTCTGGCAGCGTCGCTCGGCTGCGACATTAATTCGTAAGTGAAAAGCAACGGGAGAAGTAATAATCGTCGGCACAGATAGTCAGCTTGGCCCCTCGGAAATTCAATTGCCGGCTGTGTCTGACTCGTGACGGTCCGTAACTACTGAATGCCTTTACCGTTTAATTCGCGAGTCACGCCGGCGCTCGCTGTAATTGCGAGAATTTCATTGCTGCGATCGACTAACTTCTCCACGCACTTTCGCGAATCTTTACAACAATCGTTGAGGCTATTTTGAAAGTGCTGCGAAGCTAATGAAAAAAGAGCCCCCCTCCAAGAGAAGACACTGGAACTGTGGGAGACGCAATTGAAAAACAACTCCCATCCTTTCCAAGTTCTATCTATTGTTTTCGACGGTAGCGTAATAAAAGTCGTTTAACGTTCGACTAACTTTTCTTCCGGCGGGCGCATCGATCTTTCAGACTGGAAATCTCGTTAAGTCCGACCGGCGCGGCAAAACGACCGACGATTTTTTCAGCCGCAGCCAGGGTTATCCTTGGAAAGTGTGTGAGCGGCAATATTCGGTGGCGCAGGTAGCAGCCTGCTGTCCGGAAAATTCAATTGTCGATCGTGCCTGACCTTTGACGAACCCCCGGCACCATCACAAACCATTAAAACTTCCTTTAACTTGCTTCACGCGATTACAGTTCGCAACATTGTAATCGAATATTGGAAACAATGTAAACGACCGTGTACTTCTAGCGGGCAGAGTGTAATTCGCAACTCTCCCGGCCTTTTTATGAATCGTTCCTGTCGCGTCCAACATTTAATAAACTAATTAGACGCAATTAATCCATCTGCCGACCGCGCCCGGGCGACGTAGATAATTATTTTCAATTACCATCAGCGCATGAATATAATTATTGCCGCGGTAGGAAATTTTCTGCCTGTCGATCGAGCATGCTAATTTGAACTTTATGGCACGAAAGACGCCCCTGTCTCCGTCGACGACGGCAAAGATCATTGTCGTCACGAATTACGTTCGCTTGTTTCGCACTATTTCGGTCGCTCGACACGACGCTGGTCCTTCGATTGCTCGACCTTGCTGTAATCCATTCTCTCTTATATAATCCTGATCGAAGGCAGCACCGCCTCTCTACTATGCAGTATCTATATTTATGGCACGTCGAAACGTTTGCTCCATCCGCTATCTACTATTTTGCTTTCATCCTCTCTCTCTCTCTCTCTCTCTCTCACTCCCACGCACCGTAACTGCATGTTCACTCGGGTATTATTTGGCAAGGATAATGTTGTACTCCCGAGATGATCCGTTGACCATAGCTGTATCCTCTGACCTCATCAACCGTTGTTTACCGTAATAACAGATGATCGGACAACGAACCCGATACCCGCTCAAATATTTGCCTCACATCTAAGAAAAGGACGGATCAGACTACGTTACCTTTTATTCGAAATGTTCTACAAAGACAAATTAAAAATAGGACACATTTTGAATGGTACTTTTTTTAAGTGTCGTAGTGTTCGTTTCGAATAGACTGATGAATAAAAAACGTGCCAATTCCAATAGATAAACTATTCACAGTTTATTAAAGCATAATAACACGATGGAGTTGTATAAATGACACATCACGACGTTAGCTGACCCGTTCGAATAATGCTATCATTTATTTATCAACTCGTGCCGTTGCCAGGCTAATAGTTCAAAGTTTACCTTACCTATGCACACCTAATCCCGAATTTCGCAACTTCATTGACGAAACGTGAACGACGCGTAGAATTAGCAAAGTTTACGCGACCTTAGAAGGAAGAACGAAAGGGATCGTGGCGGCAAGAATAGAGGAACGGTGGATGCAGAGAGAAAGACAAGTCCGGCGCTTAATGCCGAGCCTAATCAGCGAGGCGCCCCGTGACAAATCCAATTCGGAGACAATGACCTAACAAGGTAACTCGATTTAAATTCGAGCCCAATATCTGTCGAAGTCGCTGACTGGTAGCGCTGTAATGTCAGACGAAGACGGCGATGGTAAAGACAGAGTGAGAGAGAGAGAAAGTCGTCTTGTCGGGCGAGAAAGGTGATCCGATATTGTATCCCTTAAAATATTCCGGGGATTTAAATTAAGTTCTTACCCGCAGATATTGAATCCACTTTATGTTAATGTTCGGCGCGATCCCTACCGTCGAGAATTGAGGAGCTCCGAAAGAGATGGTTCAATAATTTCTGAAGGCTCCTCGAGAAAACGGGCGCGAAAGCGGGGGAGACGATAGAGCGGACAAAAGGAGAAAGAGATGTGGAAATAGAGACTCAATTCGCCTCGCCCACTCTCCCGCCTCTCCTCTCCTTTCCCTTTTCTCATCCGTACCTTTCCGCTACAGTCCCTTCTCTTACTTCTCTTTATCTTGCAAAACGAAGTTCGGCCGCCGATAGCTCGACCGTTCCAGCAACTTCTTCCCAATTTTTACCTTCGCACGGCCGAAAGTTGCTCCGCGCGACAAAGGGTGAACGTTTCGAGGTTGCCCCGTCGTCGTTCAGTGTCAATTTGCTTGAACAATAATAATTGTATTCGGTAGAAACGGCGAAGAGGGAAAACGCTGAGACAGAGAGAAGGGAGTCAACGCTTCGTATGAAAATCGATGTTCGACACTGTTCAAACTTTCACAATCTGGAAGTTCATTGAATTCCCATATAACACATAAACTTCGCGGCTGCGCTCGCTTCACTCTCGATTATAATATTCGCTTAATTGATAGTACGATCAGCTAGCTTTACCGAAGTTGCGCTTCATAACCGTGAGGACAATCATACGGCGATAATATAAATCGATGAAACACGCAATCGCACGTGCGTGGTAGGAATGACACTATTAGTTTCAATTACCGACTTGACCGCCAAGTGGCAAGCGTGGGCCGCAGAGACCACTCTGGTTCTCAATACGGCAAAAATTTTAATTACCACCCCAAGCCACAATAACCGCTTCAAGTCGCTCTCGCGGGTCGGTCGAACTTGCAGTTTCATTCGCTCTTCGCCGCAGTACAAATCGAATAAAGGATACAGTGGCGCGCCTTTCCTGTGTCCCCGTGCCGGATAGAGCACCTAACCCACAAAATCCACACACGCTCCACCTCGCTGTTCGTTCTCAACGGAGTCGAGCGAGACTGCGCGGCGCGGCGGCATTTAATTCGTTTTCTCTTCACCTATTTACGGCGAACGTTAAAAGGACCGGTAAACGAATATATAAAAGTGACCGGCCAAATCAGATGAAATTCGACGCGGCGCGTCGCAACGCGAGTCGATTAAATTACAGCAACGTGTGGCGCGGCACGCACGCTCGTACGACCCCCGGGCCCTTTTTCAATAGAATCTGCTTCTACGGATGCAACGGTCCAGCGACATCAGCCGGCGGATAATTAATTAACGAATCGTACAGTAAATTACGCCATCATCGCCGGACCGATAAACAATTCTATTTGCTTATTAAAGTCCCGTCGCACGATGTTGACGCTGCCTCTACGCGGTGTGCATGCACGCCCTCCTATCTTGACGTCAGCATCTCGCCAAGTGCCGGCGGAAAACGCGGAAACGTGTCGTTCGGGTGGCAGGGGAGAGAGAGAGAGAGAAAAAAAAGTCACGCAGACGTCGCGCATATCTTGATTGGGGGCGGGGGGAGCGGCAGTTGCGAAGAAAGAAGCGATTGGATGCTCCCGTTGCTTGATTTTTCTGCGCCTCAACCTTAACCGTCCGGAATTCGACTTGCCGCTGGGTGTTTGAGATTGAAAAACGCGATCGATAAAAGGAAATTTGTTCGGTCGCGCGTAGTTTGTTACTCGGCGAGCGCGGCGGTGCGCGCTCGTTGAATTCCGCGCGTGGAAGCCGCTCTCTCTCGTTACCCGACAGATTGTAGAGCGCGAGCAGCGCTCTACCGCAGCGTCCTATCAAGATAAGCTATGTCGCGCCGGATAATTAACTAATAGACCGCGATACGTGAGCGAAATACGTAACCAGAGCTCGCATCAACGCGCGGATCGCGCTCGAATCGCGGTGCGGCTCGTTCGTAATTACATCGGGGTTGGCTGCACTGTAATTTAATTATTACTTTAATTAGAACTTGACATCGAGTACAAGATCGGTATTTCATTATGGTGCGTTTGCAGGGTTACCGAGTGATGTCCATTTTTCTCTTCTCCAATATTCTGGTATTATATTGCGCTCGGTCCAGTTCATATTTTAGACGTATGAGGAAAGTCCCTTTCGGTGGGCAGCTTCTAAGGAAACGTTTCGGGGGAAAAATGTTTTAAAGTATGGCTTGAACGCTCTACGTATTTGCCTGCTCCCCTAACTGTAGCATTATGATATATGAATGTGGGTACACGTGGATTTTAGCTCTGTGAACGGAAGACACTGCGAATACACAAGACTTGAGACTTGCTAGTCATAAATCACAAGATTATCAGTCTTATGATCTTTGGTTTATACGGTGCTCGACGAAATATTATGTCTCGTGTATACACGTGAATTATATTACGAAGAACACAAATACTTAGAACCTCATTTATGTGCGTCATACTCGTATCAGCAATATTCGTAAATATTCGTAAATATACCATTATCGTCAAGTGTAAACACAATTCTCAGCGATGTTACTACATACTCGCACCAATAACAATACCTGCAAACTTTTCATTGAGAAGGGCGATGAATATTTTTAACAAACAATGAACCAACGAACTCCATTCTCGTTCAGAGAGCACACAGAGTACCGCCTTGTGCACCGTGTCAGAAACATCGAGCCGTAAACGACCATAAGCGGCGCGTAATCAGGAAAGCCGATAATTACGTCGTAGCCTATGCGATTTGCCACGAACACGGGGCCGTGAGAAATCGATAAGCAGGACTGTAATTTCATTTGTAGGCCGGACCGGCCGACCAAATTAGTCTCGTCCCACGCCCTTGGACGCGCAACACGCTACATCGCGGAAAATTAAGCGCCGACGCGACATCAGAAATGCGCGTGCATAGAGTTATTATGTTAGCAGTCGCCATTATCCAGCCAAGTACAAGGAGCTACTGTTCAGCAAAGAAGATTAAACGCTTTAAGCCCGCGCGAGGAACTTTGCGCGCTAAGTAAGAGACGCCCAAAGAAGAAGGTTCTTAATCATGTAAAAGGGAGTCTGCCTTAAAAGCTCTCGCGAATAATGGCGATGGTTCCATCGAGCGAAAGATCTCGCCTTACTTGAAATGCGAAGGTAACCTGCTTGCCGGTATTGGTATACACACATACGCACATACACGATCTTCTGCGGTGCAATTTATGGCACGAGGAGCGAGCGTGCGGGAGAGTTCGAACGAATAGCTAGCGTTAAAAGTGCTCGATCCGATCATCGGTACCCAGTCCCCCCCCATTATGGGAGTCAGAAATCGTTGTACCATGGCTCGTAATGCATTATTGCAAAGCGGAGGCAGTAACGAAGCTGTCCGACGTACGAAATGGAAGCATTGATTCATGCGTACTCGAGGATGTAATTGATTACGAAGCCGGGACCGTTCGTTTCGCCCGAGTCACTTCTACGCGCGCTATCGCGCGGCAGTGTGTCACTGTGCGCTGTAAGGAGCAGTGAATCTTCGCGACACGTAAAATTGACCGCCGCGAGTACGTCGGCCGCGCGCCATAAGGAAATAGTCGATCAGAGCCCCGCTGCGCCGCGTTCGGAGAGTGAGTCGTTTTAGCGCGGATCACGTTATCGCGCGATACACCCGACACTTTTCAATGAGCGATGACGTTACTGGATTTTATCGATGAAATCTGCCGCTAAAAGCCAAACCGTTCCCGGCGACACGTTCTCGCGTGAAAAATGTTGCGTAAAACGTTCACTTTGCCTGGCCTAGAGTACGTTTCATGCGCGGCCTCGTAAGCACTCGCTCGAAGGGATAAACCTGACGCCAGCCGAAAAGGATCTCGACTCCGCGGCGCGGCGGTAGTCTCGAGCCTCACGGCCATTTTCCCTCCGGTGCGCGGTAGCCGATTTTTCAGTACGTAAGTACAGGTGGTGATTTATAAAGTGGGAATGCAGCCTGGTGGCTCGTGTGCCGCTCACGGCGATCCATTACAGCCTCCTGCTGCTTCGAGTCATAATATTTCCCTCCGCCGCGCGCCGCACCCTGCACCACCATCGCCACCCTGTCCCTCTCCACTGTCTGAGCCAAGCGCACGGAAGGTATCCCGTGTACGGCGCCATCACCGCACTTTATGCATACCAGGACTTTCTACACCTTCGCTATCCCGGCAAACATTATAACGCCGTGAGATTATGAATTTTGTATACGACTCGACGGATCTTTTCGCCGCCCTCCTCCCTCTTGCTCCTGGCTCCCACTTCGTCCGCCCTTTTCTTTCGCATTGCCTATCAGCTACTCACGCTTCCGCCGCGCCGGTAGATAGACGCATGGCGCAGCGAGTACTCTTATGCAAATACCTGCGTTTCGCTGTTTCTCGTATCGCACTTACGCGAGCTAACGCATATTCTGTTTGTACTTCTTCTCGAGAGTAGGCTGAACATTGTGGATCGTAATAACGTTCGTTCTGGTCGCTATGCTCGTTTCGTCTTTTTCGTTAGAATTATGTGTGAAAATATGGCGTTTTGTTGGAATATGTATAATGTTATACGCTGAAGTGTTCGATCGAAAAAGTTGGGTTTTTCGGCGTTGTGAATATCTCTCAAATATCACCGTACAGTTTATTACTTGCTCGAGTTGACCCGGACAACAAAGTTTTGTTTATATGTTTCTTGCATGTGAAAAAGTTGTTGTGAGATCGGAAAACATAGAAGGTGCACGTAGATCAGTGAAGCAGCTTGTATGGAATAATAAAAAATGTAGAGATAAAATTGGCTAACCGGATGAGGCTGTTCGCGACTGTAAAACAAGGAACATCAACACTTTCACGAATGTGTTCAGCATAGCGAGGGCAGATGTTAAGAAATATTTTATTTTAGAAGTTTTGAGGATCTTTGTGAAACGCAGTAGGTACTTTATAGATTTTGCTGTATTCCCATATGCGAATTGCAAAACATATATGTCCCGTGAAACATTTTCATTACATTGACCGATGTTTTTGTACCGCCATGTTCCATGATATACGCTTCGATAAACCGGCTTACCTGCTGCATTTTCCCTATGTTGCGCCCTTATTTCGTTCCGCTCTCCCTTCATTTTACGCTCATCCTCCGCGGCCTTCTCTCTTTCTCTCTCCCAACCCCTTCGTCCATCCTTGTTCCGTTGCCTCACGGTTCTCATTTCTTGCCAGAAGACTCGGCCGGATAAGGCATCGCAAGCATCCACTCTTATGTAAATAGTCGTGGTTTGCCGTTGCCGTACCAGTGTATATGTGCGCTTACGTGAGTTTACAGTAGCGCAAGGAGGGCTCTCGCCATATCCGTAGCTGAGTGTGTAGAGCTATGTGGCCCGCAGCGGCGTTTGCCTTACGACCTTGCTCCTCTTTCCACCATTACTCTCCCTTTCTGCTTTTTTCCATACTTTCTTCCAATCGACCCGGCCACGGCCATTTCCCTTCACTCTCCGTTACCACAATAGTTGCAGGTCGCATCATCCGCTCTCAGCATTATTCCATTTTGCACCGGGTAACCGTCATAAATATTCCGTTTTATCAGCAGCATGTACTTTCGAAAATGCAACAGTGCCGAATGACGAGGCCTACGCGTTGCCGCGTTAAAAATGATTGAAAAACGAAATGACGAGAGTGCGATCGAAATTTCATGTCGCGCGCCACGCGACGGGACTAGTTTTACGTGTGCCCGGAGCAGTGTGGCCCGGAGTGCTGAGCGAAGAGAGACGTCATCTGGATCGCGCGAGACGCGGGGCGCGAGGTACACATATGGATTACGCTCGTCATTCGCGATCCCAGCTCTGCACACGCGTGTGCTCCCCCGCACGCTCCCCACTGTCTCTCGCCGTTTCCGCCTGGCCGTGCCGGTTTTGCGGTTCGGTAATAAAAACGTCGAGGAGATACGTAAAGTATTTCGTAATAACGGATAGTGGCCCGTGGCGCTGGCACGGAGCAAAGGAGGTTTATTGCTTTGCCGGCGTTGCTGGTGCTGCTGCGGTCTTTGCCGGTTCTCTCAGACCGTGCTTGCAAGTTTCGACGTACATACCTACTTACCTCGAGTGCATCGGTTGCGGCGCTTAAACCGCAAAGGACGCCCTAGTGCAAGGCGATCGGCGCACTGCGCCACAGCCTTTGTCCGTGGGAATAGAAATGAAAAAAGGAGGTGGAGGAGGAGGAGGAGGAGGTCTCGGCGAAAAACTTGTCTTTCCTTGTTGCCTCACTTTACGCCGCATGCCTATCGTTTTCCTTTTCCCGCGGACGCTATTTTTATACTCGAGGAAAGAGACGCTCGACGCCTGATTGGCTTGGGCAGTTAGGATTTTCCCAAAGCTGATGTCGTGTCAGCGAAATGATGTTTACGAGAGTTGCGAGAAGTATAATGAGGAAAAAGAAACAGAGAGAGAGAGTATGTATTTAGCATGTTGATTCGACGTAAATGAAACGGCGCAGTATTCGGATGTGGCCGATGACGGTGGTAGCGGAATCTTCAAATTTGAATAAAACGCATCGTTTGATTGAACGAGATGAAACGGTCGGTAACATCGGAAAGAAGTAGATCGCGAGTACAGATGTTACTGTTCTCCCGCGATGGTCGTCGAATGCGGGGTGTACGGTGGATTACATTGGTGTTCCCCGGCCCCGGCCCCGGCGCAGGAACGAGTTCGAGTTCTTTTCATGGAAGAATGGCTTTTCCATGTCGCTGCATTCAGTGGCCGGCCCGCACAATTGCGCTACACTCGACGGTCGTCGCAGTCGTGTCGTGGGCGTCGTCTTTCTCCACCCTCCGCCCTTTCGAGCAGTCACCCAACCGCGCCATCTCCATTTCGAAAATAGAGGGAAGAGATCGCGACGAGTGCTTACGGATGAGCGTCGGAAGGCTCGAAAAACGAAGAAAGATAGGCGATCGGTTTCTCGGTTCCTAAAAGGTTCCGAGGAAGCCCTCGAACCGACGCACTATTTTTCCAAACTTCCCTCGAACCTATCCTCCCCCCTCTTCTTCTTCTTCTTCTTCTTCTGTTTTATTCTTACAAGCCTTCTTCCCCCTTTTTCTCTTCCCGGCTTCTACCTTCCATTTCCATCGCCCATTTTAAGTCTTCCGCCTACTAGCTCTCGACTCGCTCTTTCTTTGAAAGTGCGGCGTTGCCTGCGGCCGGGACGATATCACTTTCCGATAAAAGTCAGCCCGTGTGCTCACGAAAGAGTTAAAGGTTTGCCAAATCGTGGGGTGGACGGTTCGAAGGGCGCGAGAAAGGCGCGAGAAGGGGGTGAGAGGCATAGGGTGGAGGGATGTAGGGTGAGGAGGAGTGAGCGCAAGGAGCTTGCAGCTTCATCGTCACCATGGCGATGGAGGCCGAGTGCGGATATACAGCGGCTAAGACAGTTGAAAACTTTTCCTACCAGACGTCGTCGTCGGGGATTTTACTGGCGATTGTCAGCCGCCACCACTACCTACCGCACCGTCACTGTCGCCAACCGCCGCGCAGCACCGCCAGGTGGACGTTCTCTCGCGCGGCAAACGAAATGTTTCTGCCGCCGTGTCGTTCTGGACCACATCGTATTTCCGGCAAAGTGGTCGTACCGACCCGTAGAAACGTTACGTAGGAATAGCTACTTTCCGTTCTCTCTCTCTCTTTCTTTCTTCCTTTCCGCCTCTCTTCTTTCTACTTTCTACCCTGCATCTGAGGAACAACAGAGCGTTTTTCGGCAGAACTACGTCCATGGTCCAACATTTTTTGGACTGTTCTTGGATTAAACTTTTGAACAACTGTTTTGTGTATCTATTTTTTTGGCGAAATTGTTACGATTCGTTCAGGGTGTATGTATATCAGTCGGACGAATGAAAGTAAGAATGAGAAAACGACGTACGTAATTGGCAGAGGGGAATAAGAAATAGTGGAAAATAAGGTGGAAGAAAATGGCAATCATTGAAGTGATCGATATGCGCGATTCCTTCGTGTAGTTGACGCAAAAGGGGAAAGAAAGAAGCGAGCGGCGAAGAAGAAAAGTAAAATGAGGCGACAAAGCAGGCATTATGGTCGGTGCTCTATAACGTAGAAAGAAAAGAAGTAGAGGGAAAAAGGAAAGTTGCATTGGAATGGAAGAGGGAAGGGAGGTACTATCTCGGAAAATTATGTTAGCCTATCTCAGCTTGCCAGCAGAAACGAGGATGAGAGCGAGAGATATGAAATAACTGGAATAAAAGGGAGAGTGAAATCTCGAGGACGTAGGACTTGGAGGCACACGAGCATGTGACACCGAGAGGAACAGAAATATTACTATTGGGATAAACTCTGTCCCTTCTGCGCTTCTTCCTACCCCCGGTCTCTTATCGATACCTTTTTTTCACGTTTTTCCACCATTCTTTAACGCGCACCCCACGTTCGCTCGGCTACGTTTTGCGAAGATTAATCGTCGATCCCTGATAAGGACCCCAGATTGAATCAGTGCAGGTCCCTTCGCACGCTTTCCCATTTACAAATGCGATGCGATTTACAAATGGCCAACAAATCCGTAATTGTAGCGCCACGTCCGCGCAGTCTCATTCCTGGTTCCTCGGCACGGGCCATTATCAATGTCACACTTTTTGAAGATTAATTGTCCGTCGGGCGGCAAAGGCGCCACATTGAAATTCCAGTCTTCCATCAAGTCGTCCGTTCGGTAACGATCGACCGTCAGAGGAGCGAAGTTTCGACTTAACGGTAAAGTTCTTCGTTTGATTTGGCTCGCCGGTTAAAGGCGTCTTTCGTCAAGCCATCGATTTGCAAAGATTAATAGTCCATCCAGCGTCAAGGTGCCACATTGGACTTCCTGATCTACCGCCCCCCTCCCGACGACGCCATTCGCAGATGACCGATTAATAGGACAGCTTCCCACGAAGCGCCTTCGACGACTTTTCGCATGCCGTTTCGTTCGAAGACGCGTCCCGCGCGCGTCTCCGATTTCTTCGAACGATTAATCGTTGGTTCGCAATGGCAAAGGCCGCATTGAAACATCCGCTCTACCCTCGACAAATGCGACTTGGCAATGACGGAGTACGGAAAGTTTCGATTTAGTCTCGAATAATTCTCCGTATTCCTTCTCCGGCTATGCACCATCCTTCCTCGAAGCTGCTCCTCGCTTCGCAACGCATAATTTCTGCCAGCGGCGTTCCGCGAAGCCATCGCGACGGGGCAGGCAACTTTAAGTTTTATTGCAAATCTTTCGATTCGTTACACTTTACTACGGTTGACGTTTCCCAGATATTAAACATCGATTCGCGATAAAGGCGCCACATCGTCATGCCGATTCATCCTTCCGGATGCGACGCTGTATTATTCGTGCGACCGACTGGCTCGACGAAACTTTTAGCTTTATTGCGAGTAAAGTCAACCACGTTGTAGCGATCGCACTCGTTGATCGTGCTTAACCGTGCGTTCGCGTTGTTCTCAGTCGCATTTACGACGCTCGTAAATAGGATAGGAGCGACGATAAAGTTCTGTCCATGCGATTATGGGCCTTGCCTGTGCTTACGTTGGTTTTCTTCCATTGCTCGCATCCTCCGCTGCCGCTCCCACTCTCCTTTTCCAATTTCTTCCCCAGCTCGCCTTCATACCGCTCGCCGTGTTGATGAAAATTAACAGTGCAACTTTTCGACGATTCGACGAAACTTTAAGAATCACGCGCGGAAGCTTTATGTCGAGGCCGAGATAGGAGGCTTTAATGCGAGGAATACCTACATGGATTTCTATGTTATGGCGCACTCAGATTTTATGGCGTCGTATACAATGATCCGGGAGCGAATACCTTTTTTTTTGCATGAATGCATTACACAGTTCGACCGAACGCGAAATGACGTGTTATCGTTAACATCGAATGCGATTTAACGTCATCACTCATGGTGGAATCTTTTGCGAGCGATCGCGAGCAGTAGTGCACCAATCTAGGCTGGCGTCTAGCCGACTCTGAGCGCGTGATTGCATGCATTGGCCGAAAGATAGCCATGCTACTAAGAGGAAGGCCGAGTAAGCGTGAGAGAACAAGAGAGATTCCACTCCACTATCGTTCCTTCGAGATTACGAGGAGTTTGCGGAGACTCCGGGAAGATCTGTTTGGTCAAGGACGATCGGGCTATTACCGACGTCGCGCTTGTCTGAGTTCCGATCACTAAGCTTACACAAATCCCGATCCATTCGACCGTATCAGCAATCCTCCGAGAAATCACGAGACATTTGTCAGGATTTTAACGGGTCCGTCTTGACGCGGTGTGTGCCGTAGAATGAAACGAAGCCGGCGTCGAGGGTGCGCTCGCGGACCCCAGTCACGCAGGGGCCACCTCCTCGAATCAATCTGAAGACCTTAATACCCCGACTAGAGTACTCTCAGCTCTGAGCTCGCGGTACACCGTGCACGTATCGTGTCAATTGAGACACATGCGACAATCAGCGCGTAGCGACGGCGACGCACATTCAAAGTCGCAAGGCGCAGAGATACGTCGAGGGATCAAGAGGGTAGACGGGGTAGAAGGGGCGGAGGGGTGAGAGAGAGTAAGCGCGGCGCGATTTTCTCTTTTACTCGGAAAGAAAACTCGGATGAGAGAGATTCGCAGCGAATCTTTACGGCGAACGATTAGGGGGCCAGGGAGGGAAGCGTGAAGGAGTCGGTTGAGTTGAGGGTCGCGGCAACGAGAGGGAAGGAAAGAAAGAGAGAGAGAGAGAGAGAGAAGGGGGTGGGGGGTTGAGGAAGGCTCCTAAGGTTACTGAATGGGCTTCGTGCGGCAGCGACGCCGGCGTAGCGGCGCTCTCTCCGGGTCGTGGCTTTATTAACACGTCTTACAGGGTAACGGGATCTCGTGCACGTTAAGAGGTAGGTATATGGAGGCCACCGGCAGCTGTTGCTAACGCAATTTTCCCCCGATATAAATCCTCCCTGGCTCCCGCGATATTGAATCAAACGATATAGCGGACGGCTTTATCCGGACGTGGCCTCCGAGAGCAGCCGCACACAGTCTCAGAACGACCGACGAGGAGATGGTTCGCTCGGCTAACTAGATCCTTGACGGACGGTCGGACCCGCTACGTCAGGATGTGTGTACCTCTCACGTGTGCGACCTCACGTGTGTGTGTGTGTGTGTGGCCGCGTCCCACGTACACGTTGATCGGCCGGCATATGTCTTTCGTTCCACGACTTGATTCGATCGAATGAGAAAAAACACATACACCCGGTATAAGACGCCGCGCGCGCGTCTGCGTGGCGCGCGGAGTAAGAAGAAAAAGGGAATCGGTCGAAGGGAAACTTTTCTCCCCGTTTGGCTTTGTGCGATTCTTCCGTATCTGTCGCTTCCTACTGTATTCCCGGCCGGGAAACGTCAAGATGTCCATTACTTGGCATAGTGGATAAATGCCTCAGAACACAGAATCGTTCAGCGATACTTGTTGACTCTGAGAATTGGAAGTCTTGAGAAGTACCAGTCGTCCGCATTGTGTGGGTATTACAAGACGGCGGACGACTGGGATGGGACCATAATCCTATTGTCGCGATCAATTCGTCGATGAAGTCGCTGAATCTATTCTAAGTGAATTTGTAAGTCGCACGAGCGAGCTGGTCCGCTACAAAAATGCATTTCAATTCGAACAATGAGAGTGCTATCAAGAATGCGTCTCGGGATCTCGAAAGGCCGAGGAAACTAGAGAAACGTGCAAGATCATTGCGCAACGATATTACCTCGTTCCATTGTAAGTCACCCGGACCTATAACCTTCGACCTGGGCTGCGAAGAAGTATGGTCACGATGCGCCAACAGTCTTGGGATCTCGAAGAATTCGCGAAAGATGCTCGAATATTCGCTCCTGAAGGGTCAACAGCGCGGACCGACTGCAAGGCCGGACAGAGAGTAGATTGGATCGAGTGGACTAAGTCGTGCGCTACGAAAACTTTGTCCAATTGAAAAAAGAAGGACGACAGACGGCGGGAGCAAGAGGGTAGGAGGAGGTCGAGTAAAGGAGGGGACAGGGGACTGTTCCTTGTCCCTTTCCTCCATCTCATTTTCCCTTCACGATCCGCCTGCCGCTCTTTCTGTTTGTCAGCTTTTCTCTCTTTCTATCTGTCAGCACCTTTCTCTCCCTATCCGTCTATCCGTCTCATTTTCACAGGCAGCGACTGTGCGCGCGGCCATTACTCCACAAACGAACGCGAGCTTCTCCCGTGATCGCAGATGAACCGGGAGATAGAGAGAGAGAGAGGGGGTGGAAGAAAAAGGACGAAAATTGGAGGGGGAGATGGGTGGGATGAGAAGGAAAATCGAAGGATCAAGCCGTTCGGACGAGATTGGGCAACGCCGGGAGGAGTCGGTCACGATCAAGAACGGCTTCGAGACACGATTTTCTCTCGTGCATCGGGTCGCTGATTGCAAAGGTGCAGAACATCAGAACGTCGTCGAGGGTCGCGAGACGGATACACACAAGGCGAACCGCGATTTCTTCGCTCGACGACGCCGAGGAAACCCCGATGGAATTCGGGATCATCCCTCGACAAATCGAGCGCACTCTACTTGCCCGGAACGAGATACGAGCGGGACGACAAGAAATACACTCGACTACGACTACCACGATCACCGCCCACCACCCCGCCGGTCGCAAAGATTCTATTTCGAGTTTCACAAACTGGATTCTACTTCGGCTTAGCTCGCGCGGGGACGGTCGGGAAGTAGTTTGCTCTCCGCTCGTAGTTTCACGCTTAATTTCGTTTCTCTCCTCGTCGACGGCTCTGTATGTTAACCACACTTTGCCGCGACGCATGCCTGATACAATGCGAGCATTCCGTTGCGCGCTATTTCGTTCTTACGAGACAATCGTCGGTGGATCCGACTCGATTACGTGAATATCTTATCTTTCGCCAGCTCACTATGATCCTTCGCGAATTCTTCAGTAATTGAAGCTTGTCCTAATCGTTGGCAAGCTCTGACGAGCAATTTGCATGGGAATTGTTCGGCAAACGATTCAACGTTTCAGTGTTTTATTCCATTCTTTCGTCATAACCTTTTCTGAATATTGACGATTCTGTCATGATTGAAGCTCGTGTCCGCGCGTATGTTTGCGGGATATATTACCGAGCATCCAAGAGTATTTTGAATTCTTGTAATCCTTTTACGGTCGAAGAAGCTGTAACGAGATGATCGATGGATTTGTGTATAAATACATTGGTCGATGTCTAACGCAGTTCATGGCTGACGAGACCTACTCTATCGAAGGGTACTCATGTCCACTTGTATGGAAACCTTAACGTTATAACAATAGAATCATCAAGGACGTTTACGTGAGCTTGATTAAATACAATTCCACGGATAACTATAATCAGATAAAAATCCAATTAATTCAATCAATAAATATGATCGGCATAGAGATTCAGAAGCCGAGACAAAGTTTTCCTTCGAATAATTGCAACTCATCGAACGCTATCCTTTCAGTGATGTCCTCTAACGCAGCACACATACTTAATTACCTTCGATATACAATAATAGAACAGCTTTGTTCCCCTACTCTTATAATGTCGTCGTTTAGATCGCGTATCAGAAGCTTGGTCTACAATAATCGCAATAAATTTCGGCGCAACGAGTTTAGTTGAAATTACGGTCGAGTAAGCGACGGCGAACTGAACGAAATTTGCGGTTTCGAAGAGTGCGCGCGTTTCAGCGTGCTTTAATTTTGCGCACGTACACACACGTCTACCCACGTCGGCCGCGTGTGGTCGTAGAGCCTTCACGCACGTGTAACGCCGTAAATCTCCGGATTATTGTGAGTCCCCATGTTGGAAACTTGGCGCTACGCTCCTTTGCCGCTTCCACGGTAGAGAACCGATACCTCGTACCAGTTAGGCACTATGTTTGCTGTTCCAGCAAACGATCCAAGGGTATTGGCAACATCTGGCGGTAGCTGCCGTTTGACAGGAACGTCAAATAGAGGGAGGTGGGCGAGCTGATGGAGTGAGCCGACGGAGTAATGGGTAGAGAATCGGTGTCGATCGTGTGTGTGATGAGAGTAAAGTAGGATGCAAAGTTGAATGCGCATGCAGCACGACGGACGTGTCAGGATACGTTTTATACCTGAAAAATCGTTGAGAAGTCGTGTTAACAGTTTCGGCTTCGCGCGTTTATCGCTTCGATGCATTGTACCCTGCTAATGTCGGTGTGTACAGCGGCCTCTCATAAAGCAAACTACCGTATTGCCCGAACCTCAGCAAACTGATAATATCGATGCAAATCGAAATTAATAGCCGGCCGTACAATAGCTACGAGCAACGTGGTAGACACAATCGTTGTCGGCATCCCATCCTTGACTTATCATTATTTAGCTTTATGCACGTGAATTAAGCGTACCCTTTTGCACAGCTGAAATCGGCTACTACAGTAAATAATATATATTTGAAATGCACACTAATCCACTTACCTTAACGCGAACGTTCATACGCGTGTCGGGTAGTTGCAAAAGTTTCCGTGCGCCCGAGATAACGGAAATGTCTTTGAACAACATTCGCTGCGATTATCGCGTGGTCAATTTTATCCGGTCTACGAAAGTGGAGCGTGATATACGAGGTGTGGCGTCGGCATGATGCGACGCATGAGACACATTCTGATCAAAAACGCCCCTGCTCGCCCACTTTCCATATCAATTTTTTGCCACCGCCCTTCCCGATCCGACCGTGATTTATCTTACTTTTTCTTAACAAAGCTTCCACCGCGCTCGCAACAAGCGTAATCTGAAGTAAGAATTCGGTGCTGTCGCGCTGACAGAAAAATATTTCGTGGGACGTCGGAAGCGCGATAGGAAATATCGAGCGATATATTCACATGCGGCAATCGATTATTTTGCGCGTCGCTCCCTCAGCGCACACCGGCGAGAGTCGGTATACATGAGCATCCAGCGCCGAAGGATTTCCCACATTTTTTACGTCACGGCCATCCGCCGTTTGCTCAACGCAAATGATTCATAAATAATTCCACTTTAAGTGCATCCTATCTCAACGGCACATCCCCCCAACGGACAATAAACCGACGATATTTTTTCTAAAGTTTTACCAGACGATTCGTACAGGCCGTGTGCTTTCAGCAGTACTCTGGGGCACACATACGCCGGCGTATATAGCCTGCAGGCGCGGAGCAGTTATATCCGGTACGGTTATTATACACGCGCAGACACACATGCGCCAATACAGAAGCACGCACGACTCTACGGGTGCAATGAGTAACAGCAGGCGTCCATCATCGGGCGCGTGTGTCTGACACGAACCGTGTGTCGTATACCTTGACTACTAGCTGCGCAGAAACAATTTTCTTCGAACTGACAGAGCACGAAAGAGTATGGAGAAAGAGAGAGAAAGAAGCAGAAAGAGAGAGACAGAGAAAGAGAGAAACCGGTGAAATGCGGCGAAAGTTGAAACAAATATCGAATTTATCGGTTCAAGAAGGGGGCGAAGGGTAAAACCGGACGCCAAAGGGGGTGAGTCTCGGCGTGAGTTACGACTAGAAAGGGGTGGAGAGAGAAGAGGAAGTCGACGACGACGACGACGTCGACGACGACGGCGACGACTACGGCGACGTTCGTTCCTAGGTCGTGTTTGAATTACGAGCGCTGGTAGTCCAGACTGGAAATGGAAGCCACCGAATGGCGGGAATGACATAAAACCAGTGACGGCTCTGAAATTTGCACCTCTCTTCCTTTCGCACCTTCTCTCTCTCTCTCTCTCTCTCTCCCCCCTCCTCGCACATGCAGATACACTTCCTTCCACTCGATTGGTTTGATTCGAACTACCTGCTGCCGTTCAGGCCAAACCGGCCATGGTTTGCAGGCCCTTAAAAAAAACGGAGAATAGTGTCTTGTTTTTACGACGATCGGCTTTTCTTCGACCCAGTCAATTCACTATTTTGTTGAAATCCCTTCCTCCCCCCTTTTAGAATGCCACGCAAATTTTTGTCCAGCTCACCCTTCACGCTCCTGTGTAGTCTCTATTTCCACCCGAGCACGCGCTTTCAGACTGCTCCCCTTTTATAATGTCTCGGAAAGGTCGCGAGAAATAGAGTACATGATTCGAAGGCCGTGAAAAATGGCTTCACGTTCCTCTGCCAGCAAATCTATGCCCGCTCCTTGTGAGCGCTCTCGATCTAGCATAAATATGATGCTCCATATGCGAACTAATATAGCGCAAGCTTCGTCTGCGATCGAAGAAAGTATGCAAGAATGTTATTCGCTGGAAATGCCGAAAAACGTCTACAGCATTTTGCAGCGCGTTTATATATGTGGCCAACTATGTTTTCTTTGCAGGAAGAAGATTGTGAACGAACGGATGGGAAAGAATAGGTGCAATATGAATGATGGCTAAACAAACAGGTCTATCTAAAGCTCCGATCGAGTTATCCCGCGCAGATAAGAGATCCGGTAGCATAGCACACAACGTATGACCTAACTCCGCACGGAGAGGTTCAAAAAATACATTTCAGACAGCAAGCAGATAATCGACTTCGGGTGAGCAAACGGAGTGTCCTATATACTTTAATCCCCGTAGCGTATGCCGATAGGTGTTTCGAGATCAATTTGCATGAGGATTGAGCCGGGGCAGACTCAGCTTCTTCGTGACACAGCCGGTAGAATGAAACGTCGACTCGTAATGTCACTCACAGCATCTACCCCAGGGGACGCATCGACGCGCGGCAAACATCCGCGTCATTCATCCGACCGCGCCTATATCTTTCCGTCCACGAATCATTTTGCAATTTCGACGATCGTCGGGCGCGCGCGTCATTCCGGTGACCCTGATTTTTTCGGATTACGGATGTTTCGAATTTCCCGGATAGCCGACACGATACGACGGCGCGTCGCGCGAACTTTCAACGAATTAATTGGGTCGCCAGGTATAAAAAACTCCCCGGGTCCCAGCGCTAGCCAGACTCGACGAGTCGCCTCTCGCGCCATTTCTATTCTCTCTTTCTCTCGTCAGATCTTTTTCCTCCTCGCCCAACGTGCGCGCGCGCGCGAACGAGCGAGAGAGCGAGCGAGCTCTCGACAAACATTGTTACCCATTACGAGAGTTAGCATTACCGGGACGTCCCTCTTGCGGTAATAAATTAATTCGGGGAGGCGCGAGCACGGTGCGGTGCCAGTGAGAAAAAGCCTCCCCGAACTGCCGGGAACCCAGGACACGTTAGATGTAATCGCGGCCACGAGCGGGTGAAAAAACGATGGCCAAACGCGGGGCCGTACCATATTTTTGCCTCATTCGCCACCATTTCTCTCACTCTTTCGCTCGCTCTCCTATTTCTCTTTCGTACAAACACGCTAGTCCGGCCGTGCACTCTGCATTCTTTCGCATGTACAGAAAATTTGAAATACTTGCAACGTATCGTATATGTACGTAACTACAGTTATGCGGGGTCGATGGTTGTTCATCAATGGCGATAGCGAGCGTAAACGCGATGGACGAGGAATGATCCCTCCGGTTCGCGTATAGACGATTAAGTTGTTATTCGATGAAACTATCATCAGCTAGATTATAGGCAGCATCGACGAAAAGAGATGCTGGAGAAGTAAACTAATGGGCAAGTTTTAAAACCGACGAGTGGCGTTGGGTCAAGAGTCAAGAGCCATTAAAACTGTGCCAAAACAGAGTTGTTTAGCCTTATGCAGTACATATAGTTTCAACCCACTATAAATATCACTCGTTTATTTCTATACCCTATAGCTCCTGCTCAACTACCCGTACGTGCAACTAGTTAGCCAATTAATACTTATATATTACAATTCATCGCTGGAGTATTGTAAATCGGATTACGTGCTTAACTCTTGAAATCTCTTTTCTGAAACAGTAATACATCTGTCCCGTAACCTGTTTAAAAGTTAGCCACGCCGCGACGCCGGAGGTTAAATAAGAAGAAACACGGATACGTACAAGCGTACGTATGTAGCATACGTAGTCCCGAGTAAATGAATCCAACAAACCCGGACGATTCCAACCGGAAAACCACGAAACGCCTGTAGCGAATATGGACGCCGAAGCTTCCAACGTGCTGAAAGTTGAGCAGCGAACCGTCACACATCTCTCCAACGATTTCTGTTTTCTATTTTCCACTATCTCCCCTACCCCAGCTCCGCTTCCTTCATTCCATTCTCCTCTTTACATTCGCCTCTTCCTGTTCGTCTTCTTCCATCCACTTTGTCAATTTATCATCCTCTCTATCGTCCCATCTCGCGCCCTTCCGTTGTCTACACCGGCTCATTCTCGTTATTAATCGTAGGAAAGGGATTACCACTACCTGCGCTATACTAGTGACCAGCAATGGCGTTGCTGATGAAGGCGGAAATGGAACGATCGCGGGCCCAGACACTCGTACCTCGGATGTCGAGAGTGTACGGGCCGGGAGCACGGCCCTCGAAAGGGTAATCCACTGTCGAAAATACGATCTCGTGTGCCTAGCACGTTATTCCACGTCCACGGAAATCGTGTTCCCGGAGTTGGAACTAACGCGCGCCACCAAGTCAGGAGGCAAGGGGAAGAATGAGAAAGAGCAAAAGGGGTAACGAGCTATTCTGTAGGTGGCCAGGACAGTGTCGGCACTAGCATTTCTGAAATGTAAGTGACAGTGATAGCTCGCGCGATTACGTACCGATTTGAAAATCTGACGTTCACGCTTTGCGTCGATAAGCGATTGTGACGGTGTCGGGTGAGGATAGTGTTAGCGTAATCGTTCGTATTTCCTCAAATCCACATTACTAAGCTGTCGATAAGGTGTAGGTAATCATGTCATCTTGTCTACATATTTTCAGACAACACACTTGTACATTTGCAATAACCCGCGTTCATCGTATCACACTTACTGACTGTTCCAAGCAAATCAAGCGCTGCTGCAGAGTTAACGAAGGAACGAATACGCTCGTCGGACGAAGAAAGGCTTTTGCAAAATCTGAGCGCGACGAAAGGTTTTCAGGGACGCGAAAGCTGCTCTCATTGTTGGAAACGAGTTGGGTCACTTAGCGCTTACCCTCGCATCACCGTAATGAGCACTCATCGGCCGACGAATTCCGCCGAGACGACCGGCGGAAAAGAAAATAGAGAGCGAGTCGGTCGGGGAGAAAACACAGAAGCGTACAGGATTCCGACGACCGGTTTGCTCTCGACCGGACGATTTGCCCCTAATACACAATCAGGACTCGTAATCAGGGCAATAATGCGCTCGTGCGGCGAAAAACGGCGCGATGGGGCAAACCGGTAAAACCGTTGTGGCAGCGAAAAAGCGGTTTCAGCCAGTGGCGAGCGTGGAGAGGGAAGAGAGGGGAGGGGATGGGACCAAGTGGCGATACCAATGCGCGTTGCAAAATGTCGTTACGCTGATTGTAATAGCGGCAATGAACGAGCGCGACCAGGGGAATTGCCAAATTGAATAGAAGCGGATGAAAAAGAAAGGTGGGGTGAGATCATTTTCATGATTTCACCTTTTGCGCCGTTCGAAGGGAGGGGAGTGGGAAAAACGGCGTGATCGACGAGCCGTGTAACCGCGACGCCACGCGGCGTAAATGGTCGAGTAATCCGGTAACGAAGTACATACAAAGGTGGGAGCACGAGTCTCATCCACGAATTCGTTACGGCACGTCAGAATCAGCCTCGCGACCGGCACAGAGGACGTGGAGCGTGCGGATGAAAAAGATCTCTCGGGGAAGGAGCGCCACCTAATGAGGTCCTCGTGTTTCGAGAATAAAGCGAAGGCCGGGCCGTTCTCGGTGCGCGCTCTACTCACATTTCGGTATGGCTAGTAAGGGCGTCGCGAAACACAGTAAACATAATTATGCATATGCGGATACGGCGTTTTAGGTTGCGCCGCGAGCGTGTGCGTAACGTATCGTGCGTACAATGCGATAAGCGCAATTCCGCTGATACGGAATGGCAAGGGGAAGGTTTATGATGTACGCCTAACTGCAGTTTTGTTATCCAGCCCGACGTTATACTTCATTCACGAGGAAGTCGGGACCTATGGAAGATGCATGTCGAAACGAAATCCGTAACGCGTTACGCGTTACGCGTTATGCCCTGACTTTTTCTCGCGAACTTATCCGTCCGCGAGTCTACTAGAACGGCAGATTTCTGCTTCCCCGTGACGGCGAGGACGCAGGAGGCAGGAACGCTCGTAATACAGGTATATACAGAGTCGCGAGGGCGAGTGGATAATTCAGGAAGTTCCGGAGTGTCTCCACCGTTCTGGCAGGAGGCACTATACGCTTTAGTACCGTGACCCTTTCTACAAGGTTCTTCGGCATGACGAGCCATCGTAAAGTTACACCGATGAGCGGAGCGCTTCTGCATGATCTACAGTTAACGCAAACTATTTCTTTTTCTTGCTCGAGGAAAATCTCTCCACCGAGAAGTTTCCGCACGGACTGGCAACGGCAGCGCGCTCAATTCAATGTCTGCTCGAGCAAACCGAGTCACGCAATGAACGGCGATCAGCCTATAAAAGCTCTCTCGGTCAACGTCGAGTGCAAACATGTGGAAATGAACTTTTTCAAACGGCCCGTGCAAGGAGAGGAGCGCCGTCTCCCCAGCCTTGCGCCGGACAAAAAGGCGGCTAAAAGCATACTCCTGTTGTCCTTGGCTTTACGCATCCACACGTCGAAGGTTCGCGCTTATATTTTTATAGCCGCTCGGTATGAAGATCCCGCTGGCATCTATTTTCTCTCCTCACCCTGCTCGCGACCCACCCCCTCTCGCGACACAGCCGCACCTGACGCACAAAGAACATGGTGAACATGTACCAGCGCTTTATGCACGCACCATCGTGCAGGGCGCATGTGTGGCGAAACGATAAAGCTGTCGGTTTATGAGAAAACTGTTCTAAACTTAAAAGAAGGCAGCCCCCGTATAACCTTCGCCGGTATAGTCGCACTCAAGCGACTCCACGGATGACTGCACTTACGAGTCTCCCATATTTACATCTACCAAATTTACATCGCGACTCGCCGGAGCAATGGTCGTCTTAACGCTTCAGAAGTCCCGTGCCGGCTTCTCGCTGCAGTCTGTGAATCTTCTATGTCGACGAACTCCACAACGTAATTTCCCTCGCCCTGTGTTATCCCACGTGACTCTGAGTATTGTAACGTCAACACGGCCGTGTTTGTTCACGAGACACTGCGAATCTCGACGTTAAATAGACGTGTTAATTTGTCGTAGAACGTGCGTCTGCGGAATTATCTTGAAAAAGCCTGTTAATTACAGAAGTGTCATCCGTGAGACGAATGTGAATTCTCCTGTTTCCTCGCGCATCGCTTCGTGTGCCAGCACATTTCCCACGCACAATCGACCGACGGGTCTGTCGAACGCTTTAGTTTCGCAAGAGTTAATGGCCGAATTACGAAACGTCGAATATGCGAGTCGGCGAGCGGGCGCAACAACCGCACTCCCGGCCCGGCTGTAAGTGAAACATTCCATTATGTCAAACGGCATCGCGCCGCCATTACACGTACCTTAGCCGCGCGGAATAAACTTTTTACGGCTCTCCGTTAACTCACTTTTCCTCATGTTTCGTTTAATCCCTAACGACGCCAGACTCTTCCTCCTCCTCCCTCTAATACGCATTTCATGCCTCAAAGTTCACATAGAATCGGTTTTCCTCGGCGACACGACGCGCGACGGGAGGGACTGGGATACGCAACGTGTTTCAAGAATGGAGACGAAATTGGCAAAGAGGCGTCTTCGCTCGTTCCACCTCCGCGCGCGGATAACTGTGGAAGACGATGGGAAACGACCCTTGTTCCTGGCGAGGATCGCCACGTCTCGCCACGTCTCGCCACGTCTCGCCACGTCTCGCTACCCGCGATGCCGACGGCTCAAAGAAAATTCTCAACCGAATTACGGCACAATTGGCTAAAATCGTTTCCTGGTTTCTCTTGGGTCGTTCGCCGCGGCTGAGGGTCGCGAGAAAATAGAATAAAAATCTGGCCTTCATTGTCGCGCGCGCACTCTGGCCAAAGGCTCAAAGCGACGACTCCGGCTAAAACGCGAGACAATCAACAAAAAGCATCTCCTAACTTCTCCGGCATCTTTGCTTTTTTTGTTTTGCGTGCGTCTCGGTACGACAGGAATGAGGAGGACACAAAATGGCGAGGCTCTGCGCAACGCGTCTCTGGCGCGGCGGAAAAGAGAAGGATTGATACGAAAGCCGCACGGTGGTGTAACGGAAAGCTGAAAGCAGAAGCGAGATACAATCGAGGCGAAAGGTCAAGCCGTCCGCGACGCTGGCCCGTACTTTCCAATCAAAATTGAAGCAAAAGTTAACGTCTATTTATACACATCGCTGTGTCGGTGTTCAGAGCACGCAAAAAAAAAGAGAAGGGTATCTAAAGGGGTCGCGCGAAACAAACGGGCGCCTCTGTGCTGCGAAGTTCTTAATAAGCGCCGTATTTCCCTTCCTTAAATTTTAATAAGCATCGCGTCCTCCGACGGGGTCCCCGCCTAGTGGCCCAGCTGCAATCTGAAAATATTTGTTACACCGCGAAGAGTCCCCCGGGGCTGTCTCTCTGTTTATAAAGTTTTATGTCGGTCTGCGGTCGGATGGCGGAGGGTGAGGGCGCCCGAGAGAAAGGGACGGAGAGAAGCTGTGAGGCTGAAGGCGGGAGAGTAGGTAGAGGCGTAAAGATAGAAACCAGAGGAACCAACGACGAGGCCAGAGGTAAAGAAGAAAAGGTAAGAAAGAAAACAAGGGGCAGGGTAAGAGCGTTAGACGACAACCACTGGAGATGGAATAGGACGGGTGGAAAAGATAGACAGAGTGCGCGCGGGAGACGGAGGAAGGCGAACAGATAAAGGACGGGAAAGGATCTGGAAAGGGATGGGAGCTATTTTCAGACACGTACGCGCATTGTGCATTAGACGCTTTACTATGTTTTACTCAATTTACCTTTTACTTTGCCGAGGTAATGTACCGAATTAATGGCAGGTAGAGCCGATGGAAATAGGTCGGGTGCTGCTTGAGCGATTACCTCGTTCGCTCGATGTTGTTCGGAAGACTTGTTGCGTTTTTTCATGTTACACACATTTGTCACAGTCCAGGAGCATATGTGCAGTTATCCGTTTGCAGACAACTTTGCGTCGTGCACCTCATCGCGTATGCCGATTCGCTTCCTGCGCGAAGATTCAAGCGGGCCCGACGTTCATATTGAACCAGGCAACGTCAAACGGCGGGAACCGCGAACGTGACACGCGACACTATAATTCCGCTGTAACGCGAAATCTTTCTTTCGGAGACTCAGACTCAGCGCGCTCCGCTTGCGTTTTTGTAATGTAAACTCTCGGAACTCGGGAAAACGATCTTGCCGCAGCTGTTTCCCGACGTCGCGATCGTACGTCGCACACTGTTATCCGCGCACGGATCTATCCTTTACATCTGCTACTGTGTACTCATAGTATTGGCACGTTGTTCCTCAAACACAGCCTGCAACTTTCCTCTTGTCGTCCAATACATAACATTATGGAAGTAAGAACTCAGGCCGCGAGTTTGAACGAAATTTCGCGTACATACAGTGCATACACACACACGCGCAAACAAGAGAATCGTCGGGCCTCACGGTTTCAATGAAAACGACTCCATCTCCGCGATATCTTAAGCCTTATATTCTTCCGGCGACGCGGACGGTGCGGCTGAGAGATACATCACTGTGCCGAAATTGAAACGTAATGCTATTGGCCAGCGACCGTATATATCGCGCCTACACGACTCGCACCCCTCAATGCACCGTAGAAACCAGCCGAAACTCACACGTGACTCTGCAGCTATACAGGCGCGGCTGATCATGGACAAAGGATGCTGACGAATTGCGAATCTTCCAGCGTCGCGTGTGTCTTTTCACATTGTCGTGCCTGATTGGAATCCAACGTCTTCTTTTCCACAGTTCCCTGTCAGAATCCTTTGAAATTTTCCACTTTTCCAAGTAAATCGCGAATAGACGCGCTTCGTCGCTAACCACTCTTTCGTTTTATTTCTGTACATTCTCTTCCGTCATTTTCGTTGCAATCTCCTACCAGTAGTTTATACGAAGGTACGGAGAAACCTACAAAGATAAACAAAGTTGCCTTCGATACGGATTTTATCAAATAACTCTAATAGCTTTTCTTATTAGTGAGCTTTACTAGAATTTGTTCAAGTTTGCGGTAACAGAGTAGCGCAAACATTAAATCACACTACAGTCCTCATGTTACATATTATTACTGAACACCTATGCAATGATCGTATACATTAATAAAATAATTATATAATAAAACCTTCCCCCAACGGCAAGCTGGGCCATAGGAGATAAGCATGTCCGCTTACAAATATAAGTATGTAAAACTAGAAACAGCCAGAGACTTAGCCGGTGAAGAAGGAAGGCGGGGTAGCTGTGAAACGTGAGAAGGCATGAATGCGGTTTGGTAAAGGTCGACCGTAGGAATTTCCACCAGGGTTTGTTACTTTGCTAACAACCAAACACCTAGCCTAAAACTTGCAGGCGAACGCGGGGGGGGGGGGGGGGGGGGGAACAAGCAAGGGCGGAGAACGTGAAACGAAGGGTAAGGAGGAAGTGTGAGAGAGAATAGAGAACACGTGGGAAAGAACAGGAGAGAGCGAGAGAGAGAGAGAACACGTCGCATTGCGGCTACCGGCTGGACAATGCCATACTGGCCAGGGTAACTGCCCTATGGAATTGGTACTGTGGTCTCCTGGAGCCTCCTCCACGAGTTCTACGAGCTCTACCCCACCTCCCTCCTTTCTGTCCACAGACGTCCCCTCGGTACACACGTCGAATAGTTTCGTATCTTGGCGATTATTCGGCAAGCCGAAAGTGCGGCCGGCCTCGTGCTTTCTCCTTTCTTAGCGCTGTCGATAAAATTTTAATGAAAACATAAACAGGTGGCCGCGTTTATTCACCGCCTTCCGCTACTTTGCCCAACTTCATTCCCTCCTCGAGCGCGGTTTCCCGCAGAGAGTAGAATAATATTTCTCGCCTCCCACGATCGTTTGCGCCGGAGAACAAGGTGTCTCCTTTGTTACAACCCGTCTTCTGTGTCTCGGCGGGAATCTCGAGTTCACGGTGTTTAGTAAAGTTTTATCAGGGTAGAGACGCGACCGCCGACCGGCGATCCTTCATCGATCATCCGGCCCGATAAAGAGGCCGGCCTCGTAAAAGCAGACGCGTCTCTGAACAGGAACGTCAAACGGACGTTTCGCGGGAATGTCCGAAATCGCGGTGGCTAAACGCGACGGTAAAGGATGGCACTCTTTTTCACCGTAATGTCCTACCTTGCAAGTAACGAGCTGAGTAAAAGCTCGCGGAGGGAGTGTGGAAGGCGGAGAAAAAAGGATGACGAGGAGAGCGGAAAAGAGAGAGAGAGAGAGAGAGAGAGAGAGAAGCCAAGCGGCCGACCCCAACTTTGGCATTCTCTTTCTTCCACGCACGTCCCTCACGTCTGTATTATGCATAGCAGGTGAAAGAGGGAGGAAACGAAGAAGAAGAAGAACAAGTTTCTTCTGTCCACTCGTCTTTTTCTGGAGAGCGCCGAGCGACGGAGGATACGGTATGCGTGACCACGGAAGAAGATGAGGATTTAACGGTCTTCCTTGAAAAATCGAGGAGCCATGACGGGCATATGCAGGTGCAAGGGAAAATCTCCCGACCCGCACGTTCTTCGACGCACGTCCGACGCTTGCCGACTGGTGGTTCTCGACATTGTAACGTTGTAAAACGTATGCTCGCGAGTCTAACCTTCGCTGCGCCGTAATGTCCATCTTTCATCCAAATTGCACGTTCGCCGCACAAAACGACCGTGTTTATGTCACGCTGAAATAGTCAGCAGAGGGAGAGAGAGAGAGAGCCGAGAAAGGCCGGCGCGGTCCGAAAACTGGCTGTAAGAATTATTTAATACGGCTGCCGTAATATTAATGGCGTCTGATAAATACCAAGAAGGTCGTCCTTTTTTCAAAAAAACCTCTTTCTCACAGAGCCATCTGTTCCGAGATCATCTAGAAACTCATTAGTTTCAAAAAGTTGTCGCGAGGCAACATACGAAAAATTCGCAATTCATTCGTGAGCGACGAAGAAATTGAAGGAGCAAGGCGATGTGCCACAGACGAATTGCTCGCACACCCTTCGATAATTGAGCAATGTCGCGTGTGCGCGTGTGCATTGTCGTCGTGTTTATTCAACGATCATACAATGCTCAGTACGGAGAACCAGCGGTCGAAACGTTTTACGGCGCCAGGAAGCCGGGCAACATTAACCCCTTGGCCTACACGGTATCTGCCAATTGCGCGTGCCATAGTAAACAAGAAAGTCGATCGCGCGCCGTGCCATTCAGCTGTTCAGACTTTCAGACTCGTGATTTTCGTTTATGACACAAATTCTTTACCACGAGTCAGACTCGTGGTTTTTGTTTATGACAAAAATTCTTTACCACGAGTCAGACTCGTGGTTATAGGCCAAAGGGTTAATGTCGAGAAAGCGGGTCAATTTAAAGGTGCGACGCTTTGTCCGGCAAATTTATACTCTGACATTGGCGAGTGGTTGTTTAAGCGCGAGCACGCGCCGAAATTCGCGGAGCGTTAGCGTTGCGGCGTGCCTCGCGGACAAAACAAATTAGGGTCGACGTCAAATCTGCCGAGCGGCCGTGACGTTTGCGCGGCAATAAGCCGACAGGCGCCCTTTTATTCGATGACGTGACCCCTCGATTCTTCCACTCTCTCTCTCTTTTTTTTTTTTTTTTTTTTGTTTGTTGTCGCCCGCTTGCACAACTCTACCCCTCCCCCTCCTCTTGCCCAACCGAACCCGGAAACTCGAGTTTGCATCACATTCGATACGTTTCGTTACGAAGCCTGAAGCGACACGCCGCGTATACTTTACAACGCGCTCATCGTTTTGCAAACGTGTTTGCACCTGGCTGCATCGAATATTTCAAACGTCCATAAAAATGGACGCATGATAAAACGTCCCGTTCGAATCGGTTGAATTACTCTGTTCTACCTGATCGAACTACCGAATTTATCCCGTCGGCAAATTACGATGCGAAGCGACTCGAATTACTCACCGACTTCTTCAGTTATCCGAGAAGATCTCTGAGAAGCTTGCAATGAGCGGAATATTTATGACGACCTCCGATGGAAGCTGGAATAAAATCACGACAAGGGAGGAAAATCCTGCGGATCACGAAGGCAGTCGACGAGTTCGCGTGGCATGCACGTACGCAGAGCTGGTGAGTTGGCACAGACCGGCGGACGACTGGCTCGATGTAGGATACGAGAAGGGCAAGCTTACTTGCTTATTTAGTCGGCAGGTGAGGCATAGTTTCAACGTCTCCGTAACCAGGAGCATCCACCTGCTCCCACGCTCAAGATTTACCGTCCGCCTAGGTCAACCGAAGAAACTACTTTCTCGGCATAATATCGCACCGCCGCGACTGTATATATTCAGTCCCCCACCCCCGCGCTCTTTTATCTGTGACCGGGAGGATCGTTATTTAAATGCAGAGCGCACCACGAGATCGTCATAAAACTTTTTCCCCCCCGTCCTCGGCTCTTTCGACGTTCAAGAATTACTACCACGACTGTTGACACATTCGCACATTACGATTTGTTGAATGCGGCCATTGTGCTATAACGTATTCGCGCTCTGCCATCCTTTATTACCGTGCGTTACGTTCTGATTTATTTATTTCGTCGATAATGCGAGAACTTTCCAGCCCGGAAATATGTTTTCGGGAAATAACAACAAACATATTGTGGCCCTGCCCGGCCCATGTGTAGCACGAATATGGCAGAAAATAATGTGGTATTATTCGACAATCGAAGAGAGTGGACGCGGCGTCGCGTCTGTAATGTAGTAGAACACAATACGCTTTCCGCTAATGGGGAGAATTTAGTCTCTGTATGTGGCCAACGTGTCCAACGGTTCAGGATAGCGTGCGTAATGCATAAGGACAATTTTCTTTTCATTATGAGTCAATGTTCGTGGGAATGCCGTATGCAGGAAGGAATTCATTGTGCTATTATCGGTGCTCCTCTTTCCTAGCATCTGGATCGATTATCTGTTAACGTATGACGTTACAAATGAGCGACTAAGATAACGATACAAATAGAATAGAATCATACAAAATAGCAGCATGTATTAATCAAATATATGTATTTAATAACTGTGTCTGCGAGTATATATACATTGTTTAAATATGTATCGTATAAATTATTATTGTTGTACGTGCGCATGTGATTAACTATATAAAAGCAAAGTGTAAAAGCAAATCTTGAACGGCGCATAAAACACGGCTGTCTAGATTTCGTTTTCGAATCTCACGCTATCGTTTAAATAACCGCGACTACAAATTAGCAGTGAAATGTACATTCTGATGGAGGCTATAACCTTGAGAAATTTTATCGCCCAACTGCAGCACAAATTTGACTATACTGCAAGTAGCAATCCCATAAGCGGTAGCAGGGCACAATTTCTACATAACACAGTTTGCAACAGATGGTCTTTGATATGAAAAACAAAATTTAGTGGAACACAACCAGCAGCTGAAACTCATTCGCCCTGAAACCTTCACAATGCGCATCGAGCATTGTCGCTGTACAATGTCGCATACAAAATAGTTCCTTCCAGTTTCTAGCACACGCTTCCGCCGTTTCGGTAGAGAAGTAAATACTCGAAATGCGCATGAGGTATCTGCGCAACTGGGAAGCCTCAATTAGGATTACAATTAGGATGGCAATCGAGACTGGCCACTGTTGTGATACGGGCACTCGAATTCCACGTACAACACGCAATCAACGACCTACGCCCATGGCAAGATCGGCGAATCTCGTTGCTCGAGTAAGTTATATTACCTGCGCTTACAATTAGATCGACTTACATGGCTACGTTACAAGAATATGAAATGGCCTGGATTCGGGCTGAATAAAAGGCGAAACAGGCAGTGGCCGGCAATTTGTGCTCTTTTAGAGACGAATTACTGGATAAGCAAATTTTTGTGCTCTTCCTAACAGGACCATGACCGTTTAATTTTTGAATCTAAACCTAGGTTATTTGCACGCAGAAAAGAAGCTTGACTAAGCTTGATAATTAAGAATTAAAAATACAACCGATGATGAACAGGTGCTCTCACAAAAATTGATAGAATGTGTTGTATCGTATGCTAGTACTTATACATATCACTCAGCACGATATTAACGAAATGATGTCTGGCGATTTGACAGGATCTTGGAAAGAAGTTACAGTAATAATACATTTCAAGCAATATCACCACATAACGGGATCATATATCACCCTTTAACGTCTGCATATAGAATAAATGTTAATACCAGCAAACCGTGCACATTTTCATTATAACTTTCAAAGAGATTCTTTTTTACGAACCGTGAAACAAATTTTCATTCAGAGAAGGCTGGACGTAATAATAAATCATGAAAAAAGATTGAAGAAAGAAAAAAAAAATGAGTTACTGCTGGCGGTGCCTTTCCACTCGCATATTAAAAACGACGACGTCGTGGTGTGTCTCCACGGACTGAAAATATCGGGCACGATGATGGGCGAAGGGAAGGAGGACCCTTGTGATTTGCCGAAGTGCATTTCGATCTTTATGGCAACGACGAGAGTTGAATATTAATCAGACGAAAAAGGCGGAAGATTAATTGGCAACACTAGCAGAAGTTAAATCAACATTGATCAAGAAACACTAGGTCCGCTGGAGAGTATTCGACAGGGCGAGACGGTAAGGGACGGTCCGAATAAATTCGTTCATGAATTAAAGTCACATTCTAGTGCGCGTCGAAGGCCAAACCGCATACAAATTCGGCAGTATCGTGGCATCGCCACGCGGTACAAACCGATTTTTACTGCGATAGCGAGGGTTGAATAGTAAAACAGAGGAGAAGATCTCGAGAAAGCATCGATATCAACGGTCCAGGATAGATCAACCTTGACTAATGGGCTCGCCTTTCGAAACGGGGTCACATTCAAGCCTCCTATAGGACTGCGATCATCGTACTCTATTTCTTTCTCCGCACACTTTGCACCCCCCCTCCCGCTTCTTCGTCTTTTCCCGCACTCTTTCTTTTGCCGACCGTACGTCGGTGAGGAATCGGCAGAGCCTCGGCATTGCGAGTCGCGGCACGTTTCGAATTAGCTGTTCGACTTGACTGCACATTGGATCCATAGTCCATAGGGTGAAACGCGAGGGTGTCTCGACCGTCGTTCCTCACCCTACCGACTCCGCGATCGCAGGTTGTTCGACATCGCCAACTGTTTTTGTATGGGTGGTTCGAATTGCAGCACGAAACGACGCTGACTAATTCGATCGGCGACAATGACGATGGTATCGACTCTTGGCTCCCGTGCAAATTGTTTCTTCGTCGTCCCTGCGCCTTCTCTCTCTCTCTCTCTCTCTCGCGCGCGCGCGCGGGCGCAGGAACATTCGACTGGGACTAACGCGAGAGCGGGTAAATGAAATTAACGTCAATGAGGCGATCAACCGGCGGAAAATGACGTTAATGCGACGCATTAAAATTTTAATACCGCTTAATGAGCTCTCAAATGAGAAGAGAGACCGCCCAATGCACCTTTAAAAACGTTAATAGACATCCTCTTTATGTCTGTTTTCAGCGCGGTCGGCACGAACCGAGCTCGGTGGATGTCACGCTGCGTCGGGCCGAACTTCTGAAATGACGCAGCGAGGCCAAACAGAAACGACAGGATGCGGTGGACAGAGAGAAATCATGCTTTTCTGTGATCTGTGGGAAGGCTATTGGCCGCGATTCATCGAACTTCCAGACCGGAGTGCCACTGTCGATCGTTTCGTCGACATATTACTGAAGTTCCAGAGTCTCCTATTTTCATCATTTACGGATAAAAACGTAGCGGAAATTAATCGCTCGCTTTTTTGGTTGATTGCTCTCTTCTGTCGTCAAGTGAGCATGTCAATACTCTATGTATGGATTAACCAGTAAGGCACTTTATCGTCACTATTATGCGAAAATGTTCTCCGCCAAAGAAAGTTCTCACCTAAAGCGACATCAGTTTTTGTCACAGCTCAAAAAAACTTGCAAAGCGGATCTTTCCACCTTATGCTTAGATCAACGTCGACAAAAATCACGATTATTAGTAACAACAGTTCGTTCATTTTGTACATATTGACGAACTGTCTTAAATACACATTAACAAGTTTTACGTTGAAAGTAGAATGAAAACCGTCGTCATTGGGCGTACTGACAAAATAATATTGGCAAAAATTCTCCATTTTCTAGTATTGCCCAATCCGAGTTGCATTTATCGTGCACGTTCGATGGGCAACCGCTGACCCTTCTAGTACACACAGCACACAGAGCTTCGTCGGAGTGAAAAACTCAAATACGTATCAGATCGGCAAAACTGACCAGAACACTAACTCAAAGTGGGACGGCCGAACCACGCAGCAATTATCGTCCGATACATAAAACCGAACTGCGTACAATCCTGGCGAACTATGCAGGACTGCCTGTGCATGAGTTCGTTTGGGCAATTAACGAACGTAATCGCGGGGTCTCTGCTCGATCAATTATTGTTCGAAGCCCTGATAGTAACGTCGTTCGCTTTGTGACTTTGTTAAGCGGCTCATCGCGTTCAAACCTCTCTCTCCCACTCCTCTCCTCCTCCCTCTTTTCACAACTCTCACACTCGCTCCATGACAGGAATAAAAAAAAACAAAAATCCAGTTAGAGCGGGGCTAATGGACGGCGCAAGCTATTAATGCAAATTCACTTTGACCGGTTTTCAGGACTACCCGTCGCAGTCGTTGCGCGATTAAAAACGTCACCCAGCGAACCCAACCGCCCGGCCTCCGCCTATTTCCCTCCGCCCCACCTCAATTCTCGACGTCGTCACCGTCGTCGTCGTCGTCGTCGCTCACCGTCGTTGTCGTCGCGGTGCACCGTGCAAAGCGCCAAAGGCACCGACTCAGACGCTCGACCCGCTGGATGTACGTAGAGTACTTACTTAAGCGTGTTCTTCATTAAGCGACCGATTTTACCCTCCGCCTTCTACCCTTCGCAAAGGGACATTTTTTGCTAGGCCACCTCTTGACAGATGAAACGTTGCACTCTCTCTTTCTCAGCGCGTACCTCTCTCCTGAAGGCGGCCGCGCGTGTTTTACACGCCTTTCTCTCTCCTTCATACTTTCTGATTATGCGAAAACGCCAAAGACGATATTCACCGTTTCAGCGCATTCTACCGTTCCGTCCGCCGCAGGCGGAATGACAAAGTCTCGAGAACGAAAGCGGGAGGGACTGAGCGCGAGAGCAGGGCCATGTTGCATTGCTTTAGGTAAATGCGGTGAGCGTATAAGCGAACGGCGAGCGGGAAAATGAGATCGGCAGGAAACGGCTTTCGGCGAACATATTTGTCCGCCGATAAGAAGAATGAGGTACTTCGGATGAAATAACTACCGCGAATCCATGAAAAATTTAGTGAATGCGGAAAAACGAACGAAGCGTGGGCGCGGTATACGAGACAGGAAAATGGATAGCGAAGGAAGAGAGTAAGAAGGAAAGAAAAATGGAAGAACGTGGTGGAACAAAGCAAGAGCACACGCGTCGCATAATTGTCAATAGGTTGAAGAAATAATGGTAGTCGTTAAACGAATGCAACTGCGTTGCAACAAACATTATTTATCATATCTGTTTGCATTGATGTGTAAAACATGAAAATGAACGTTTGATGAATATGCAGTGTAATACGAAATATTACGTTTGATTCTTCTCGAGTAATACGAAATATGAATATGTGCATAGAATTTTCTAAATAACAGTGATTACAAAGTCACACGGACACTCATTATTCCTCTGCTTATTATGCAGTAATCATGTCATAATTCCCTGTCCGTGGCTTCGTAATTGCCTTTTCTTCGATGTCGCCGAAAATCAATATTCCACCATAGCCGTTCCATATTTTTCAATCAAACTCGCAAAAGCATCTTATCAATTTCCAAAGCTCCTCTGGTCTCCAACAGACAATCAAGTACGCCGTAATTAAATTTGCATTATCCTCTCATTGCCTACTAGACGCGAATCGGAGAAGTCCCTTTAATCTCCAAACGACTATTACATTATTACCGACTCCGCGAATGAAAAACTCAAAAATCCCACGTCCCACTGGTGGCCGGCATATAAGAGAAGGGGAAAAAGCAGGACGGCTTACCTAGACGCGGTGGTTATGCAAATAGAACGTTTAAGTCTATTCTCTCCGACCAGAGTCGGTCGTTCGAGTACGGTGGTAAATTTTGAGAATGACACCATAACCAACTGGCGACGGCACGCAACCGGGAGTGTTAGACGTCTATACGTTACGAGCGACTGTAACGCAGTTACGCTTGTATTGCCGCGCGATTGTCTACTTCGTGCACGACCGAGCATTGCCTCGCTCGAGTACGAAATGTCTGCCTCTAAGACGACCCTTACTACTCCCCCACGATATCGTCGTGCGACGTTACTCGATGCCCCTAACGTCAAGACTTCCCTCCGCATTAACGGTCGGACCAGCGAAGCTACAACGCCATTGGACCCTTCTTCCCTTTCAAATGGCAATTAGCCACACGCATATACGACCCGTCTTCATCTCACGGACTACCTCGATTAACACGAAGCTTCCTCACCCAGTACACTGTACGTCGAACGATCTTAACGGTGTCAGTTATGCCACTCGCCGCAGAATTTACGTCGCTTCCCATGATATTCGCACTTTCGTAGTATGTATATCTTGCACGGAAACATTGTTTCGTTGAATTTAAATTTAGCTCCTTCCTCGACGTGGAATGTGGTGAAGCAAACAGGTGATAGTGTTGTCACATTTTGAATTTAAGTAGCGGCCTTCATCAGCGTCTTGCATTCATGTCCTGATATACGAGATGATACCGTTACAGCGGTTTACTTTGCATTATCTTATATCACTTTAACGTCGTGTTGAAAGGATCGATTCCAACCCCCATGAAGTTACGCCTCCATCTTTACAGCACGATCGTAAATCAAGCAATCTCATTATCAAGCCCGTGCTGACTTTATAACAAGCAACGTTCCTAACGCGTAGGGTAGGTTATACGATGCGCGACTTATACATTCAACAAGAAACAGCGATAAAACAAAACATCACTATAAATTATGAACAAACGAGGAATATACAAACTGAGCGAAAATCGTCTAAATTCCCCGTGTAAACTTTCATTTGCGAACTGAAGTCTCCGTCCATGACTCAAAAACGAGAACAACGCGTAGCGCTTATTTATATTCATTAAGCCTGCGTTAAAGCAAGCTGGAGGAGAAATTTCATAAAAGGCAAATAATTATACGCACAGAGGGAACGGTTTCATGCAGCTATATTAAGAGCAGGCGAACTTGACGTTCTCCGGTAACAAGCAACATTGTCCGACTCAGACGAACCAGATCTACTCGTTTACAGAAGGTAACAACAGTGCCCACAGAGAATTTCAAGGATCTTGAGTTTCCACCAACGATCCGCCGCGATGCCGAGAGGAACTACGCATTCGGAAGATCTCAATTTGAGATTTCCAGACTGGCCCTTAGCCTCCCTAATAATCGTACCCCCGAAGCTACTTAACGAGCGCGATCATTTTTTATTGTTCAACGTGCAAGCCAACTGATCCTCGCAGCCGGTTGCAATCTCCGTCGGAACATTAGCCGCTGCAAATGGACATATCCACTTCCAAGACGAGCGTCGAGGAATCTCGCGCAACTCGAATTACTTGTTACTGCCTGCACTGATGTCGGTCAGCTATGCCATTCGTCGTTGGCTCCAGATTTCCTTAGTGCACTATTGCGCTTCGTTACAATACCGCTGACCGAGCCACAAGCCACGACCAGTTCTAATTACCGCGCGGCCAGCATTCAAATCGAGTTGAAGAATAATAACGCGCCTTCCCCTTCCTTCTTCATTATACCCCCTCAATCTTAATCGGAGTTCCATACTCGGTTTCACCGTCAAGCACGGCACGAGAGCGGAAATGTAAAGTTTAATCGTTTCATAGCTGTACACGTCGACGACTTTCTCCGTTTCCTTCTGTCCCACTTGCTCCCGCTTGCTCCGTGTCCTTTTGTCTCGTCTCTCGTCGCATCCTTTACGTCTGTCTTTCTTGAGACAAGTGGGTAGGTAGCTCCGTTGATATCCTCTACCGTCTCGATACACAGAGCCTGCGGTAATATTTATGGCGGATCGTGACGACGCGTCGGATATCAGGGAGATTATAGGCGTCTCGTGTTCACACTTCCTTACCGCTGGCTTAAAGACTTTATACGCTCGCCGAAAATATCGTTGCGCAAAAATTGAAGAGCACATTATTGTCGATCAGTAAGCGTGCTGCGTGTCTCGGCGTAAAGTTTGCGATTTATAATGCGGGAGAAAAGTAAGGCAGAGGAAAGTTGTATAAAAGAGATAACGGACGTTACGAAGCTCTGGAGGCCGTAAACTGATGACATGGATCTTGAGTCAGATGTGAATAGTTACCGGTATGCTTTAATTCCACTAAAGAAGGTTGTTTTCGCGGCGAGGAATATAATTTCACTTAAAATTCTCTTCTTTCAGCCGTATATATGGTATAATTATTGTTTCGTTTGTCGACTGTGATGTCTACCAGAGAGTCATAATCGTGCTTTCGATGTCAGTGATACAAGCATGACGCGAAATCGACATAACTCGATGGCAGGAGGCCTGAATCTGCGTGAAACATTTGCATCGTTCGAGGGCGAGCGTAAGCCAGCCATCGGGATCGCCTACTGTGAAATCTACGAAATCTCCGGAAAACGCCGGGACCTCCGGCAAACGTTCGTCTGTAGGGTCGGAATGCCGCGGCTTCCAGTAATCTTCCTTTATCGTCCCCCACGATAATGATATTACCGAGACACGCAGCGTAGAACCGGCGCGTCCCTATTTTGGCGAATCTTCCTCTCTCTCTTTCTCTCTCTTTCTCTACCCCTCGACCGCCCTCGTCATCCCTCTCCGCCCCTGCACAGAAAACTCATTTCCTCGGCGTACAGAAGGTTGTCGGCGCGAACGTGTAACGCAGTTTCGTCACGTAACGATTCCCCGCCTCAAAAAGACAACAAACTTTAAGACGAACGGAACTGTCATCTCCACGCCGGACATGACAAACTCCCGGCGGCTTCTCCGGGCCGCTGCAGCCCCTACCCAATGCCTTCCGTCCTCCTCTGTCCCCTCCTGCCAGAACCCCGGTTCGCCGTTCACTTCGTCTCGCGTCTCTTCCTCGTCGGCCGCCCTTTTATACGCGTCAGCCGTTTCCTCGGCCGTCGCGCGACCGCTCACATTCACTCCTGCCCGACGAATTCTCGACTCAGCGCCGATATCCACGTAACTTACGACGCCGCGACGAGCGCGTATAAATTTGCCCGACGAAACATTCATATCGACGTCCGAGCGCACGGCACTCGTCGCGTCGAGTTCGGCGAAATGCAAGGACATATGTATGTACTTTCGCCGGGCGGATAAGCGTAGTTGAATTCGGTGCTGGGAGATAGTATTACCGAAAAGTTCCCGTCCCTGGGCCGCGCGCCGGACATGACAAACTCTCGACCGTTTCTACGGCACGGGCATCCTCGTCTTCCGTTCTCCAATTCGTCTACACTCTACACTCTACACTTTTCGCCAGGCCAGTCCCCGCTCCGCCCTTCGCCTCAGAACGCCTCCACTTCACGTATCCATTTGATGTACGTCAGCATATTTTCGTCCTCCCTTTATCTTCCCCTGCCCCTCACCGCGTGCACCCCGCGCAAGATTACTGCTGGCTGTAGTCGAGAGCATGCCGGAGAGGTCGTAAATAGCCATTCGTAGTCAACATAAAATTTCAGCGCAGACGTTCGATTCGTTTACTCATAGGTCACGACACAAAGTTACGATAGCATCGTAATGAAACTTGTCCCGGCTCGACTGGCAGCCGGCGCTGCGCGGCGTGGCGCGGCGGATCGATGAAATAAGCCGCGCAAACACGAGAAATTTCGATGGCATCCGAAGCGTAACCCTTTTCTTCGATACGCTCCAATTGCAAAGGAACGAGAAGACCACAAGGCAAACTGAACCTTCATATCCAGACCGGACGTGACGATCTCTTGGCCGTTCGTGCTCGGTATCCTTGGCTTCTCCTGGCCCATCCTACCGCTCGTCCTTCATCCCTGTCGACTCTCCTTCGACCTCGCCCGTCCCTCCGAGTGCGTCGCCACCCCCTCCTCTCACCCTCCGCCTCGTACTTCCACCTCGAGGCTCGCCATTTCTCTCTCATATTGTCTACCGTTCGCGCCTTGCATATTAAAGCGGTGTCATGCCGCTGAGTCACGAGCGAGCAAGACGGCGGCCAGTGGAAAAACTGGATGTAAGACAGAGAGAGAAAGAAAGGAAGGTGGCAGAAGGAGCCAGAAAGGAGGACAAGCGGGGTGAAGGGCGGAAAGCGGCGAAAGCGGTAGGTTGAGAGGCTCATCGCAATAAAAGTGAAGCGAAAAAGGGGAGAGAAACGAACGAGGTATGGCATCGTACGGGAGAGAGGGGGCGGTGAGTTGTTGGAAAGACGTGAAGAGAGTAGAGAGAAAGGACACAGAGCCGGGGAGAGTAACGAGGAAGGAATGAGGTTGGAGAAGAGACGAAGGGAGTGAAGAGCTTGCGAGCCCGTAACTTTTGTAATTGAGTTTAGTCGTCTTACCTTCTCTATGCTTTCTTCTTCGTCGTTCCTTTTTCCACCCCCTCCCTTTCTCCCTTCCGCGCGCACCTACTCTCCCTCTCTGTTTCTTTCTCGCTCTGCATAGTTCATGGTTCGCCTTCTCTCTCTTTCTCTCGCTCTCTCTATTTCTGTCTGACAAATCGTGCCTCTATTTTCCAGCCCTCCTCAAGAACGACCTCCAGGAAGCGCGACCATCAGACCGTCCTCTACCATCTTCTACGTCCATTCGACACTGGATACAGCCCTAGCTACTCATTTCTCGTCGCTGGTTCCCAGGTAATATCGAAATAAGCGGAAACTATTAGCGGAAGTGCGATGCTCGCGGAAACGGACGTCCGTGCGGGAGCTTCTCCTACCGCCCCTCGTGTCCTTTTCCTCCCAACGCCTCGTCTTTTTCCCCCGAATCCACACTCTTTACGCCCAGATGCACGTAAGACGCGTAATTCTGGATCGCAACTATTTGCGACGCACACGCGACACTCCCGCAACTCTCCGAGAAACGCGAGAAGTCATTCTGCGCAAGAGCGATTTTACATGGGCCAGATGTTTCACTTTATTGAGTCCTAACGCGAGTTTCGGGAAACCGATTTGGAGTGCAGGTGTTATTGCCTGTTTAGCCCTGTTCGCGAAACGAGCAAAAACAACTTTGCTGCGATTTCGACGTTATGAATATTGTATGCGAATGCGGCCACAAGGCAAGCGAAGTAATTAAAATTTGCCCCGAACAAAGCGGGACTTAATGGCGATGAAGGGAAAACGTTCTCAAAGTCAATTTTGTTCCTTAGCGCCGGCAGACAGGAAACGAAGGGGAATAAAATAGAACAAAAGGGAAGCACAGGATCTCGTAAGGATGTCGAATAGGGTGAATTCCGAATTATCCGCTTTTTCTATCCGTCACGTGTCGACGTAATATCGCAGGACGCTCTCCGAGGACACACGTGGGACGGTTAATTAAATTAAATCAGTCGGGTGAAATAAAGGCGATCGCTGGACGTCGACGTGACTCTCTTTGTTCGTTCGCATTAAATGGTGCCGGATGATATGGAAATCAATACCAACGCCGAGGACGCCCCCCTGCATGTCGTCGACACCGTAATCCATGATTTCGTAGCGCGCAGTACCGTACGAATGTGCGTGACGACGTACAAATGCATACGACACACGTGACCGAAAGAGGACAGGGACTGGGGATCGAAGAAAAAGCAATTTCAGTAGTTTCAGATAAAACAAGAAACGAGGCTCTTGGTGAAATTTCTTTCCTCTGCCTCTCGAGTCCCTTGAGAGTTGATCAGTAGTGGTAAGCATATACTCTTCTACCTATCTAATTACACGTGAGTGCTTGTCTGTCAATATCAATATGTTCGCCTATCTGCTAAGGTACATACTCATCTAGCTTCCGGTACACCTTAAGGTGTCCACAGCGAAGTGCGCAGCGTGTCGTGAAGGACTGAAAGTATCCAAGACCGTATCTGGTATTCGCGCCGGGAAGACGGTATTACTTTCCGGAAAGATAGTCGATTCCCTCGGGAGCTCGTAAATCGTGGCGTTGGTCCGAGGAAACTTCAAAACCTACCTGGGATGCCTTGGACGCCTTCGACTTCCAAAGATATAGAGAACGGGAGAGAGTGTAGGGATGGGGAAGGGCAATATCGAGGCCTCGAGGCAACCTGGAAATATTCCGCGCTTCCGCCCTGACCTGCTTTCCGTATATTTTTCTTTTATCACGAGCGCTGTTTTAAATCTATTCGCCCGGCTGAAAGTTATCGTTGTGTGCGAGCTATTTCAAGCCATTACACTCCGTCCGTATTTTATATTTTCTTTCCCACTCCAACGGTCCCCGCGCCGCCCCGCTCTCCTAAGTTCATCGACTAATTTCGTTTGCAGGCTTCGAGTGCAAAGTGGCACTCGATAGTTGAAATCAAAATCCTTTCTGCCTTCCATATTTCAGGATTTGCACCAAGATAGTTTTCCAAGAGTGCATTGGTTCAACGAGTCTCCTTTTAAATCCGCCCGACCAATGGGAAATGTTATTCGAATTACGCTCCACTTCCTTATTATATCCACCCAACGGCATATCAATCACAGATACGCGCAGTAAGACGAGTCTACGAATCGAAATAAGTGTCCTGTTGTATACCGTGTAACGACCCCGTAGCCAACAAACACGCCTTCGCTTGCCCACGTATATACATACCCGTATAACCGTGCACACGTTTCGTGTACATCAGCCTGCAGGTGTGCACACACAGTGGCGTGTAGACGCTCAACCGACGAGCTTCATTCGCGAGAATATTTGTTCAATAAAAACCGTTATTGTCACCGACATCTCTTCTCTATTACTGCCGCCGCTGAAACACTCGACTTTTCCGTGAAAGGAAATTTACGGTCAAACTTTAAGCAGCGCGGAAGACGATCGGGCGTATCCAGTGTCAACAATGGGATACAAGTGCGTCGCGTAATAATTTCAGATTTTCCTTGACTGGGTGCTAAAGGAGAGCGCGGGGGCGGAGAGGGGGGTGGGGGCGCGAGGGTAAAGAGAGAAACAGCCGAGGCAACATTTTATATCACGTTACACCTCGTACAGTCGACGGGCGCGAAGCGATATTTTATTGCCCGGCAACGTCACGTCTTTCTTTAAGTTGGAACTTTACGGTTGAATTTTACGATCGAAGCACGGCGCTGTGTTCTTTCTTGAGGCGCGGCGCACTGGCCGTGTCGAACGACAACGACGACGACGACGACGCTCGCCTCGTATCCTTTCGAAGGCTCTTTCGGCGTCGAACGACGTCGTGTCCACTTCATATGCGAGCGGACTGCCAAGTGGAAAAACACCGTTTAACGCGTCAAGAATTTCACGGCGGCAATGGTTTTATCGTCACTATTTACTGCGCGCCCGTGATTGCGGGAATAAACTTTTGGCGATCTTCAAGAAATTCGGCAGGAAGCGGGTAATGTATGCAGCATATTTAGGTGCAGGAGGTGGATACGGGAGGGGAAGGGGTTATACCTCTAAATCGCAGCCGTAACCAGGACAGCGACTCGTTATTTAGATGGAACCTCAATCGGACGTGCAGACAACTCTTCGCTAACTCTCATAATGATCCATTATCGTACTGCCGCTTTCTTCGCCGTAGTCACAGATTCCATCTTTCAGTATCACGTTTTGGTGCAAAATACGAAACACTTTATCGGATTAAATACTAAAGGAGAACGAAATAATGATACGTATGTGGTGGCAACCAATAATAATCCTGGACACGAACCTGCAGGCAACGCTTTCATATGATTAAAAAGTATAGATTTCTTGGCGAACGCGTGTAACAAATTTTCTCGACACCCTCGGCTCGCATGGCTCATCAGGAAAATCGTGGCAAAATGAGTAGCGCTCGTAAGAATACACAAATGAAGACTGCTTCGTCGCTGAGCGGGGTGAAAAGTTTTCGAACGAGTCGGTTGATGTGCCCGTCGTCGTCAGTAGCGATTCACAGCGAAGGTGATGGATATACGTAGTTACGCGGGCTTCCTAATGGCTCTCGAGGGAGTTTGCAACCTCGAACGTGCCTCGGGGTGCACCTCTCTACCGTACGCCTCTCACTACCTGCCACTAAAGAGAGTCGACTGTGCAAGTCGTATCGGTTGATCAGATCGATAGACTCCAGCTAGCGGGATAAATCGGTTCTGGCTATAATTCAATGCCGCGTACGGCGCTACAATGCCGAATTGCGTCCAATCGGCTATTTTCACCGCGAACCGCGATTCAGTGCCGCCGATTACTTTCGCAGCTGATCTCATTTTCCGCTGAATGGCCGATACCTCCGGCTCAATCTGGCGCTGTTGATAAATAGACGGGCATGGCCAGTCCGAAGGCGTAGCGTGGCAACGGTCCACGGTCGTTACGTTATGAAAAGTGTCACGCTCGTGATGCGCGTAATGCTCGAAGGATGTCAATAAAATATAGCGCAACGGCGGCAGTTTAGATTCGGTGAGCAATTGGCTGCCGGAAATCACTACTTTCCGGAGGACACGCGATTGGGAACGATTCAGCGGAATCGTGCGTGGTGGAAAAAAAGGTAAGAACGGTCGTTACGATCGGGTCGTCAAATGTATTCACTGCTGCGGCGAACCTCCGACGAAGGGTCCTGCGACCTTCTATCTTACTCGCCATAAAACTGCTATTGACGGCGGGCAGGGGTGGGCCCTATCGAAAATTCGTCGTTTGCACCGTCTCACACACTGCGCACCACGCGCCAGCCCCACTTCGCAGGCGGTAACATTAAATGCTCGTAAATCAATGACGGCTTACCCTTCATAATCTGTACATGACGCATGATCAAGCCATCGCCATCGATCCGGGCTTCATACCATTAACGGCAATGTCTTAAAAGCGACAAATGTATTCCCAAAGTGCTACGGCACTATTGTCATATCGTACCGTTACTCGCACTTCCCGACACTAACTCAACTGTTGATGAGAATTTGTATACGAAGACAGCGCGATCGGAGCCGATAAATGCCGGTATGAAAAGTGGTAAGGCTGCGCAGAGAACGTCGAAGATAAACACTTGCGACGTGACTTTCTACCGTGATAAATGCGACATGGAATATCAATGAAGACGTATCATTCGTTCTGACTTGGGGGAGATGAACGTTTCACGCGGGACCCCCGCGCACGACTCTAATCTTCTTTTGCAGAAAGTACCATTAAACGCTCGTATATCAGCAGCTGACTATCCAATCGGGGCAGAAGGCATGATCAGACAGCGAAGTCAATATCATTGATCCTCCCTCCCAGGTGACGGTTCCGCTTAAATGGCCGTTAAAATCACTGCGTGCACCGTATGTACACGCTCCATCGACGATAATGTCGTAAGTACGTGACGAGATCGTTGCCTCAATAACCTCGGTTATTTGCGGCTTCAAACTGCTACACACATTCGACGATTCAGTTCTCGTGCCCCATTTACAAGACCATACACAAGAAAGCATTTTTGCATACCGCGTATACTTAATACAAAAAAGTGTATTAACTTGTCAGACGCCAACACCTTCCGTCATCTTTACATCATCTACAACGCGTACAATACGTCGGAGTACGCCGAAATCTTGATTCATCGTTCGAATGTAGACGGAAACGCAGCAGCGGTAAGTGTCTCATAAGCGCTCGAAGCACTTTCGTGCTACGTGCAATATCATTTAGGAAGTTGGTGAAGCGGTGGGCAGCTCGCAATCGTAAGAACATTTCGTCACGCGAGTTAGCCGAGCGGCGGCTTGATAATGCGAGGGCGTTCGAGCGTGTTACCGAGATGACGAGCGTACAATACCTTGGTCTTACGCCACGAGCGACGGGACCAAAGTCTGGTCCGGCTACTGGGTGTACCTGCTGGCACCTCGGTGGAGACGGAGCGGCGAGCGTAGCATGATGTGAACGCCAGAGAGGCCAGCGGTGAGGGAACGAGACGGAACAGGATGGAACGGCGGGGAGAAGGGTCTATTCGAACGTACCTTCCGTTACGTAGTCGTAATTTGCAAGTCCGTGCGCGGTGGTGTTTCTAAACTGGGCCAAAACTCCCCTGCACCAAGTTTAAGCGAGCTTACGCTTTAAAGCTTATGTTTGTTTAAGGAGTTGCCGCGTTGTCGCTCTCCAGACGTAGCTACGTGCCAGGGTTGTACACGTTCGCAGCGTCGACGGTTAGAGCGACGATGAATGATACTTATACCCCGACGTTTCTTCCGTCAAGTGCTCGGGAGACCTGCGACGCCGACGGCCGCGACGCTGTCCGTCGTGAATCGCCGATCGGCCGCGTAATTGCATCACAGTCCTGCGCCGCGATCTACTGACAAATTATTGCCCTCCCTCGGCGAGACACCTTTCGCGTCTTGTCGTTGGCGTGGCCTCGTAATGAAATGTAGTTACCGCTCGTGCAGACGGACAATCAGATGTTTCGTACCTTTCGAATTCTCATTGTGGCGCCGCGACGCAACATTTGTTTACAGCAAATAGAGAAAACACTCTCCGCCGTTGCGCAAAGTGTCGGTACTTAGGCTGTTGCCCGACGACTCGAGTAATATGGCTCGCACGTGCCTCGCAACGTGCATTTACTCCGAATGTCAGCGAAGTTTTGACTACGGCGGAATGAATTTCGTATTTCCATTACAACTTGCTGGGCGCAGAAAATTGCGAGCAGCTAGTATGGTGCTGAAATAACAGCGTGGACAAAAAAGCCCGGCGTAGATAAAGGGTATGAGATATGAGAGGTATTCAAATAGGGCATGGAAATGCTCGTCTTCAGTTTCAGTGTCAACTTGGCGTACCGAATGCATACAAGAAAATTCCTGCCTTTAGTAGGTTTTTGGTTTCAAGGCGAACATAATATGGTCGGATTACTTCTTCTCCAGGTAGCGGCACTTTCCAGTTTTTAAGGTCAACTTCTGAAAGGAATAAGGTATCTTTCCTCTCGCAGTAACTTGGAGCATGTTGAAGCGTGTTCAAACTTCAATAACCTCGTAACGCTTCTACATAAAATAAGAGCCGCTCCGATCGCGTGATGTCCAACGTCCAACCGAAAGCTAAAAAGTCCTCGAAAGTCCGAAAAATGTGATATTTCGCCCAGCCTCGAACTTAAGTCGGAATAAAAATGAAAAAGTTCGCCAGTCCCTCTCATAGTAATGGACTTTAAAAGAATAACAAGGAAGTAGTCCATTAAGCTGATCCTTGAAAAAATACACGATTTTTGCGACCACTCGAAATTGAGGCTGGCTCAATTTTTTTGTTTTGCTTTTTCCTTTTGGACGTTCTCGTGCGCTCCGGCCGAAAATCGTTCAACTGACGATAATGGGAAGGCAAACCGTCGCTTATTCCGGCCCCGCTCTATCTCACCTAGCACCACTTCGTTATCGGACGATGCTCGCGGCAAAATCGTACGCGCCTCTTGCAGCGTCGAAGGCGGAGAGCAACAGACTCGGTCGTGCGCAGGAGAGGTGTGTCGGCGCGAAAAGGAACAAAGTAATCGTCGTTAAACTGGGATCTTTCGAGAGAATGGGCATGAAGAGGCGAAAGGAGGGGTATAGTGGCGAGGGCGGTCGTAGAGACGGAAATAGTGGCATATCGCGGGCACATACCAATGCGCCGAGACAACGATCGTCACGTCGACCCTTATGAAAATGGACGATCTGTGTTCTTCAGCCAAGCGCGGTATATCCAAGGGAATCGCGCGCTCGCACACCAACACGTACGCGCGTGTTTGCCCGCTTATACGTCACAGTTGTGTCAACCGTCTTCACACGCATGTGTGTGCGTCTGTGTGTGTGTGTGCACAACTGTCAGCGCTTCTCCGGACGACCGTGTCAAAAGTCACCAAGAAACCGCCAAGGGAAAAGAGGGAGAAGAAAGGCGGCGACGTTGTCTTATTTCATTTTGGCCTCGTTCCCGACACGTTGACTCGACCCGCTGAATCGAGCCACGTCACGATGAGGTTTCCGGCAGGGATGTTTCTCCTAAATAAGAAAAACGGAAAGAAGGCGTGTCCGCTGGAAGAAAAACAATAGTAAAGGACAACGTATTCTTAAGCACGACCAAACGGTTAGTATTTCTGTTTCTTTAGATTGAAGTGCATCGAGGAAGACAGTATCGATGCTGCGACGAACGAATGTAACATTTCCATCTCTCTCTCTCTCCCTCTCTCTCCCTTTCTTCTCTCTACGGAACTTAGATACGCTGCAAGGGAATTTCGCTTCTTTACGGCAGCGCTTCTGAAACATTTATCGCGATCCGAGGAACCGGTTTGCGGAATATAATTCAGGATGATATTAGAAGAATCTCGTGAGAGCGTCGGGCGGCGTATATGACATACTTACTTGATCGGGGATCAGGAAAATCCGCGGAACGATATCTTATGAGAAATGGTCGCCTCTCCTGCCTTCCCACTGCGACGACCAAACGCCCCTGCACAGAGAATCGAACAATGCCGCTCGGTCGAATAAGCGTGGAAACGCGATGGTACAAAACAAGGACGCGGTTCTTTTGTGTACCAAGGATCCCTGACTTCTTTAAACGGAGGGAACGGATCTCGCGGGGGGGCAACCTGAATAAATCGCAAATCCCGAGAGCAATAAACTCGATCCTTTCCCGGTCATCGACGTCAGGATCCCTTTTCGACGATTCGCCGAGAGTCGTCTTTTGCGAAAGGATGCGCGCTGGATTATCATACGAAGAGGAGAGGACTCTCCAATTTTAACGTTGCACCGGCAAGTCCGGATCCCTGACCAGACTCGTTGCGATTCGATGAAAAACGATGGATCCGTCTGCTCGATAGGATAGCAATCATATTTCGCTATCGACTTCTGTAAGGCTCAAAGGATTTCGAGCGAGGGGCTCGTAGCGTGGAGCTATGCGAAAGACGATTGAGAAATGAATTCATCACCAGAATGCGATCGTATACATGACGATGCGTGAAGGCAGGGAAAATCGTCTGAAAATAACGAGCGCCGCGCTGAAACTAGTAATAAGGACACCTCTTCCGTGATCATAGACGCGCAAATACGTCGAATTGCACGGGCTTAACGATAATTGAAAGCTCAAATCAGCATTTCGAAAATGACGTCTTGCCCCACCACCCCCGACGTGACGTACGACACGTGCTCGCTCGCCTGACGTGACGTACGACACGTGCTCGCTCGCCTGACATGACAATGACGTGCTCGATCGTGAGGAAAGGAGCCTTCGATGCGCTCGCGCGAGTCAACGTACGGAGGCCCTTTCATTCCCGCAATTTACATCCATTTGTACCGGGGAGCCGCGCTCGATACACCTAGCTTGTCCTCCTAACGCGGGTTGAAAGCACTCCGGTAGACCTACTCAGGCCGCTATATAGATACAGGTCGCGTTCAAATGCAAGGGAAGTCGTCGAGTAAAAAATCTCCCCTTTTGTCCGGGCGAGAGTTGGCGTGAGCTGATGGGAGAGCAGACGAGAGAGAGAGAGAGAGAGAGAGAGCAAACGCCAGAGAGCGAACGGAAGGATGGAAGATAAAGATATAGGGATAAGGCATGGGAGGGAAACGTTTTTCTTTCCAGTGAAACAACGTTATTAAGCCGCGGACGTCGCCTTTTTGCGATATCCGCTCACCTTTTCATGGAAAGGGAGAGAGAACTTTGCGATGAAGAGATGTCGAGTACGGGTGTCAAACTGCCGAGCTGATAAGACGTACGAACGGGCTGGCTACGTCGTCCGCCAGGAAATGTACTGAAGCTACAAATAACACTCATAATCGCCCTACGTCAGAACTGTCCTAGCGCGTCTTCGCAATTTCGACATTCACCCGAAGGAGGAGAGTGCTGCGGCGCGATTGTAGCAGAAGAATGAATCGGCGAAGCGTCGGCGCCCGGTTGCCAGTTGAAATTTCGACGCGGCCACTCTAAGCGGAGGAGAGCGGCTTAATAAGCGGAGGCGAACTTGTCGAACGGAAGAAAGTCCTCTTCCTTTTTCCTTTTCTCGCAACAAGACTGACACTTACGAGGAGAGATAGAAATGTGCGGGAGAGAGAACGGGGAAAAGTTTCCCTATCCTGAGATAACGTTATCAAGTCACAGCGTCATCTTTTATGCCCCAATTTACGCCTCGAGGTAAAGAGAAAAGTGAGGGCGGAAACGAGGGAGGGAGGAGAGGCGCCGAGGGACGAATAGAGAAGGGGGAGAGAGATAGAGAGAGAGGAGGCGTGCTGGCGGTGGTAGCACAGTGGTGCTCTCGCAAGGGTTGCGGAGGGGTGAGAGTGGGTCGGTATAAGATGAAAGAGGGTGCCCCGAAGGCAAAAATAGAAGAGGTACCCTTCTCGTCTCGTCCTACCTCCCCCCTCTCCACCCCTCGCCCGTCGCTGTCGCGCACTTTCCCCTTCGCCTCACACGCCCATGAAGTTTGATTATGTTTTTAGGACGAGGAGCGGATCAAATTTCGTAGCCACTATACCCGGGCTCCATGTCCAAGTACGGCCTCTCTCGAGCCCCGGCCGTGTAACGTCATTTTCCTCCTCCTTTCGCCGAGCGGCAAAGAGACGAAGAGAATGGAGAGGAGAAAATGAGTAGATGTGAAAACCTTCGCGCCGATCGATCGGTCCCCAATAGGGGTAGTTTACACGCGAGATGACTCTTCCGAGCGATTGCGTTAGATAAGCTAAGCCACACAGAGAGCGGGGCATCGGAGAATGGAATAAAAATCAGACCGCAGAATGGGGGCCAAAGTAGACTGTAAATGTTACACCGTCCGGACCATCCGCTCTGGCCGTGCAGCATTGACGAAAAGCCGGGTTTAATCACACGGGAAAACGGTCGCTCGATCGAACCGTCCATGGCTACCCTATGCGGTTACACGTTGTTCGGCAAATTTTAGCCAAATCTGTCACCTCTTTATCGTGACATTCGACATTCGAGTGGAGCCGTGTGCGTTGACACTATCCCGATGAAATGTGCTGCTTCGAAGAAGCGAGCATCTGATCCGCCGCCGTCTCCGCTATCTCCCATCGCGCCGCAAAAGTTCAAAGCTATTTCGAATTCAGATCTGGACGAACATCGAAGCGGAGCCTTTGTCTTAAGCCGCTCAAGGCATTCGGAACACGACGGAGACGGTGGATCGCGAAAAAGGCGTCCCTTTGATCGAAGAACGGAGCGCAGGCGTCACCCGTGAACGTTCGATCAGCAACCAAAGTCGAAAATAATCACGGACGTGTATGCAGCTGAGAAAGGCGTCGGACGACTCTTCGTGATGAAATAGAAAAATCCATGCAGGCTCGCCGTGCTTAACGAACCTAACGTGTCTCCCTTTTGTTGGAACGCTCGAGGGAGGTAACGTTAATGGTGTCCTCAGGCGTATGATCGATCTCATAGCCGACGACTATTGAAAATACCGGCTGGGTAGAACGAACGGGCAGCGTAACGAAGGATTAAAAATCTGGATTACAGCGTCTCGCTCGGCAAATCATGGATGTCCCGGCACGGCATTTTATCCGAGGGCTCGCTGATCGATTAATCATCGTTATCCGAGCAGTTTGCCTACCTATGTCACGGCAAATATCTGATAAGAAATTAGCGGAATACGTGCTTCGAAACTGTAAAGAGTAGGCGACATTGTTCGTGATCTTAAAAGTGTAGTCATGTATTAGGCATTTGAGAATCACTGGACATACGTTATTCTGATATCTGCCTCTGGAAGAAGAGTACACATCAAATATTCACTATGCACAACGTGCTATGGCCTTTTGTAGTTGGGCAACTCAGTGATATTACGAATGACTTAGATATTACAAATTACAAGATGGTTCAAAAACCGCAAGTAAAAGTACATCGTCAAAACTCTCATTCTCTCACACATGCGCGCGCACGTGTCAGAACGTAAAAACAAATGGCTGCCGACGTTTGTTTGATTTAATTATGGTCGATATCCCACGACGAACGTGGTTAGCGCACATATATACATACACACGTCGATGAAAATTCCATCAGAGTCCTATGACGTGGCGGCCGGAAGGATTTTATGCGATTTACGCTGCGGTTAGGATGCGCTCCGCATTGTTGGTCCTGTCAACTACGCACACATATCTGAGTTCCACGTAGGTACAGCCATTCCGATGTACGAAGAACGACACGCACGCACACATACTCGTGCACGCTTTAGATGGATACACGAGTGTATCGGCAAACTATCCTGCTGACCCCAACTGGATTAGGGCTCGTATGTACACACACCATCACGGTCTGCACACACACAAACACGTACACCTGACTAGGTGCGCACATACACAGGCGGAGAAATGAATACGTGTACAAGCATACACGTTGGCCACACGAGATAATCCCATATAGTCGATTGACCACCGATAAAATTTTCCCCCTTCACTACTCCATCGCTTCACGTCATATAAACCCTCGAAGCCAACGAAGTTCCAAGTAATTTTGTCCCGGCTCTGTCCAATTCTTTTTTCTTACGACGATCTAACGATACATCGATGGATCCAGTATTAATCGTTAAGTAGCCACGGCGCGACGTATTGAGTGGCACGACGGCGACGTAGGTGCCGTAGGTGGACGTGTCATCTCTGATTGCTATTTCGACTGATTGGGACTCGAGCAATCAGTTTTATGATTCACTATGGTTGACCGCTCCCGAACGTTTCAACTTATCAGATTGCCGTGACATTGGGGAAGCTATGATCTAGAAGCACGCGTAAAATAACAGTCAAATGAATTTTTAATATAATCCCGCCAATGAGAGTATGAGATTTTACGTCCGGCGTTAAACTTCAGAGAAGAGCAGGATTTTTCCGGTATATTGAAGGAACTTGCAATAAACCTCATGGGTACTGAAGTACGCAGTAGATACATCTGTAAGGCACAGACAGTGTGTATGTGTGCGTGCGCGCGGGCACATATTGTTACAGCCATAACTGTTCGCGGGCACAATCAAAACATTCCTGATAGGAACAAGCAGTGATTAGTCTGCAATAATGAAATGACTGATCAAGTAAATCCGTATCCTCGCTAATCAGATATTATTGACTCTATCTACCCGTCGACGTAAACAGCCGCCTGTGGCTGCAAGGCTATTGTTCAGCATGCAGAAAGAATACCACGTGAATTCCGGTACTTTACCAATAGAACGTTCTTTAAAGTCATAATGTATTACGACTTTCCAATAGTGGTCAAATATTTACGAATCCACCTTCAGCGATGTGCTGGCAAAGAGGTTGTTTTTCGAAAATATATTCCTGTTTACTGGCCTGCCTTAGTTTAATGCATCCACGCTATCCGCGAACGTAATTTGAACGACTTACAGTGGAATAGGCGACAAACGATAAAAGTAAATCGATTCTCTCGAGCTATCTAAGTAGCTACGGAAGACTCGCCGAGGCGCGCCGGTTGGAGAGAAGAAAGGGAAAAACATGTCCCTTCGAATAGTTCTTTAATTACGGCGAATGTTTAAACGCGCGTCGTTCTATTTAGCGCAATATACGACGAAGCGTGACCTCTTCGAGTGGGTGGTCCGCTTCTACGGGGTAGTACTTCGCTGATCGCATTAACTCCGGCGTGGTGTCCGCTCACACCCCCCGTTTCCACTCCCCTGCCACCCTCTACCCCCTCGAGGCACGTTTTCCGCATAGCCAATATCAACCACCCTTCTACGTGCGGGGGGTACGTACCCTCTGGCAAATAATCGGACGATCCAGCGAGTATCCCCGAGTCCCCCATCCTATGCGCTATACTCGACTAAAATGGCTACCTCGCATGCTAATGCCTCGATCGAGAGAGTCCTGCATACACGCTCGTCTACGCCTATGTGTCTGCTGCCGCTGCTACTGCTGTGCGTAGGTGTGCACACGTACAACACAGCGGATCGACCTTTCCAGTACTTTGCGCCAATTTTCGTGAAATTCAATTTTTCTTCCTTCCCCTTTTCATTAGCGGCGCCTACGTGAAATTAAAGCAAGCCGTGCGTGCCTCTGAACAGTGTAATGCGCAGATCGAGCGTGCGCAATCAGTAGGCGCGTAACCAAGTGCGGCCGGTAGGTATTGAGCTATCGTTGATAATATACGCCCGCTGTTGACGTCCAATTGGAATTTGGCCGAACAACGCGCGCGATATCCTATCGACGGGAATTGATATTAATTCTCATCGGTGCAAGCCGCCGGTTAATTCAGCCCTCGTTCGCCGACTCGTCGACGTATCCACCGCTCGGCAGCCACCGCTTCAGCGGCCACCGAATAAGCAGCTTTTAACGAGACGCAGCCGAGAAAATAAACACGCCGGAGTCGATGAAACTTCGCTCGTTCTCCCCGCACGACTTCCTGTAATCTTTCGTCCGACTTTCTTCTTCCCGCGGACCTTCCGGCTTGCCAATTCGCGCCGGCACTCTAGTCATAATCGTAATATCTAGCACCTAGCGTGCGACCACCTCTGGGGAGAGGAGGGGTAGGGTGGAGAGCGGGGAAAGCTGACGGTGGTGGAGAAGGCGAGACTCGAGGGAAGTCGAGCTAATTTTGAATAATGAGCGAATATTAAATTCGACCTGAATAATGTCGGGTGGCGCACCGCCGCTGTGTTCTGCGGTGTTTGCGAAGAGTTGCCAGAGCCATTCTTTGCCGAGATATAGTCTGGTCCTGTTGCAACTCTCCGGCGCCGCAGCCGCAGCCGCGGCCGCGGCCGCAGCCGTCGGCCACCCCCATCCTTCCTTCTTGAACCTTAGCAGCACCGTAAACCACCTCCGACTCGCCAGCCCCACGAGCGGTCTTTATGCCGAGACGGGGCCTTAAGTGGCTTTAATCAACTGAAAACTTTTCGGAATGCTGAATATTACGCCTCGTACCTTCCGGCTCTTTGAGCGCAGGTGCGGAGAGGGAGAGTGAAAGAGTGAAATCGTCGTGCCGGGAGCACGGCGAAAGTATGACGGTTAGCTTGAACGCCGTAATAATTAGTGCGCTTAATTGTCAGCTAATTCGATTAAACATTCCGCCGTGCCGCGCCCGCGCCCGCGCCCGCGCCGCCGGTCCGATCGAGCAGGAAAAACAAGAAGTTAGCGGAGCGTCAGAGGCGGCGAGGGAGAATGGCGGCCGGTCGAGGATGGGGGGAGGGAAGTTGAGAGCGGCCGAGGGACACGCGGCGCGAGGTTAAAATTTCGTTCCGACGGAGAGAATGTTCTGTCCACGGGCGGAGAAAATGGAAGCGGTCGGCGCTGGTAACGTCGTCGGGAACATCGTTTGCTCGTCTTTTTTCGGCTCCGGCGGACACGTCGCGTCGGACCGATCGAGAAATTCGTGCGACACAGCGAAAACTCCGAGAAATGATAAGTAACGCTTTGCGGAAGAGACGTCGCGCGCGGAGAACGAGAAGAATAGGGGAACGAGTTCCTTCTTCTCCGCCTGCCAGCTGGTAAACAACGATTTGTCTTCGAGACTAATAACAGGCCGCTCAGGGCAATATCGTGGAACGCGCTTGCTCCTCCGCCCGCCGCCGCCGCCGCCGCCTTGCTGCTTTCCACATCTCGACTTCGAATTACCTCGGCAAATGAACCAAACCGACAAATTTCTGACGTGCGCTCGGCGAAGGACGTATTACAAATAGGCATCTCGTGAATCGAGGCCAATTTCGACGCGCGGTCATCCGATTCGAACGACAACGCCAGATGTTCTCGAGAGTCTAGCGTCGCCATTCACAGTTAAGGAAATATTCGGAAAAAGCCAACGGTATACACTCTGCGCTTACAGAAATTAGACGTGTTTATGAGAGCACCAACTTTTAACGACTTTGCGGGATGAGAAGCGAAAAGTACTGTTTCCTCGAAATAAATATTTATCGCCGCGGAACAGTTTCCGCACCCCTTAAATCACTCCGCTTTTTCCCAACTAAATGTATTTAAGAAAATCCCACGCAACGCAAACACTCCGGTGAAGTTTGAATAACGAAATGAAAAGCCAAACCGTGCGCCATACGGAAACCGTGCAATTTATTGAATGATCTGATAAATTGACGAACACTATCTTCAGCATATTTTTTCGAAAACGTACGTTGCTAGTACGATGCCAGCCGACAACAAAACATGTCCGTACAGTGGCGTTTCGCGCACGGCCGAGTTATTTATTGTAGCACGCCACGCGTTGATATGTATACGATGTGAGGGGAAAAAGTTTTCGGTACCCGAAGGCCTTTATTGGATCCGTCGTGCATCGCTTCGATTTATTCCGCGGGACAGACTAATCCCCCGGGTATTCGACAAATTTTTAATATTACAGCGCTGACCGTCCGTTAAACTTTACCTCCGGACGCCGACCAACGGTGCCTTCGGCGATGAATCCAGCCCTATTTCTAACGTATTATGCGATGCGAATTTTCAATCGTTACGACAGACTGTAACAATTTCATTTGAGCACAAACGCGGTAGCACGCGCCCGTCTATCTGTATTATAAACACGTAGCTTTATAGCGGTAATTCTGCACAACTTTGAACGGATATGCCTGTCCATAACACGCAGCGTAATTTCAGCGGTGCTGGAAATATCATTTCCAAATTTGTACAATAGCTCGAACGTCCACGCTTTAAATATTTTGCTTCATCAATCAATTCACTTTCCCATTCTTGTATAACTCACGGTTATTGTTAATAATCGTTAAATTCTTGATGAATAGGATTATATCGTAATTTCATGGGACGTTGCACATGGTACCCCCTTACTCCTGCAACGTTGTATTTCAAATATTTGCATATGGATCAAAATTGTCAGACGATAATGATCGAATAAGCGTACCGTCATCGATCAGCGGAGTTTTATTACGGAAAAACGAAATTAAAATCGCCGGTGGCAATGCAGGAATATTTTCTGGCCAGAGACTGAAGAGAGAGAGAGAGAGAGAGAAAGAGAGAGAATGACAGTGCGTGCAGCGTAAACACTTTTTACTTCGCCAGTGTACCAAAAATTCATCGACCTCTCCAGTCTCCACCCGACCCGCATATCCCGAGAATCTAATTACTCTCAGGAGTACAACGCGAATCGTACGTGTCAGCGCATCCGGTCGGCAACCAGCAGCGAAATACGAATTCAGTCGTAGCGGAGCAATTTTCCGCGCGTAATACGAGATGCTCGGCCGGGAAAAATCGCAGCTACCGTCTCGCGTGTCGAGAAACGGCGCGATGAAGGGAAAGAAAGCAAGCGAGAGAACGGGCGAATGAGATGGCAGGGGACGAGGAGTGGGAAGCGGAGAATGCGGGAGAGAGCAAGACAAAGAAAGGATCGGGGCGAAGGAAAACGAAAAGGGGATATAAAAAAGTGTTCGATTTACGATGTCGATGTGCAGTCTGCGATACGCCTCGAATCGGACGGAATAGGCGCGCTGCGAACACATGTACCGTGGCGCACGATGAGCGAGAGGAAAAAAGGGGAAGGAGGAAGCGGGGAAAATAAAATAAAAACCGGCGAGACGCGGACTGAAAAAGGGAGCGGCACCGTCGATGTATGGGAGGTCGCAGTTTAACACAAAGCACGTTTGCTTCGTAGACGTGAGGGCGTCGTTGAACGAGGGTGTACCGGGCGAGCGAAGAGTGGGAGAGTTAGAGACGGGCGGGGTACATTAGCGGCAGAATGGCAAAAGTGCAGGAACGATCCAAAGCAACTGCGCGTTCACTGCAAAATCGAAGTACTGCCCTTTCCCTCACTTTCACCCCGTGTCGCGTACCGCGTGCACACTCACGCGCGTATATTTCCGAATATATATGGCATGCCGTATGCGTGCGCACACGCACACTCGTATAACGCGGCAATTGGGTAATGGGCGATTTAACACAGGCCATCAGATAGGGATGGGATAAGGAGGTGCTGGAATCTACCGATTTCAGCGCTCCTCTGCTCTCCTGACTCCTACTGACTCGGCAAACAGGGTGGAAGGAGTGCGGGAATACGCGCGAAAGTGAGCACCCCGCCGGAGGGTGTTCGGCGGTGGTTCGGAGGGGGTGAGAGGAAGAAGCTTCGGAGAGCGTGGAAAAACCCTCCTGATTGCCGCAGCCTCCGGGCTCCTCTCGTTTGTTCAGCGCGATTTTCGAGAAGAAGGCGGAGGCGAAAAAAGTGGCGAAGGAAAGAAGGAGGCTCGAATGAGTGGAGGGGGAAGAGACGGACGCCGCCGTCGCCGTCGCCGTCGCCGTCGCCGTTACCGTCGAGCGCCTTCTGTTAAAATGCCAACCGTACTATTAACATTTTTTTCCCCGCCCGAAACGCGCGAAAGCGCTTATGCCGCGTCACGAAAATCTGGAAAAATGTAAATTTCCAACGTCGCGACTCAGGTGAGATGACTCGGCGAGCGCTCGACGTTTCTACGTCTCCCGTGTCTGGGGCCTGCGAGAAGCGAATTTCTTTCGTATCGACACGTCCCGCGGATCCATCGGGAGCCTGAGCGCAACAACTGTTAACGAACCAATGAATAGATTTGTATTCGAAGGATGCGCGATCGTTACCTCGAGTTCCCGGTGAAATAGGTAGGGGAAACGAGAATAAGACTACGTGTCTGAAGACCGTAAACTGCGTTCTGTTAGAAGTTGTCCCTGGGTACGGATCGTACGAACACTTTATTCGCTTCATCAAAACAAATCGATCGATTCGATATTACTTTCAATTAGGGGGACCAGATAAGCTTTGATAGATGATACGTTTATCGGTTCTAACAGAAGCCCCATTATTTTATGCAAGCTGTGATTTCATTTTGATTGGGCGCTCATTAAAGTACCATGTGCTTATATTTGGAGTAAAACTAAAGTTACCGAGAATTTAACAATTAATTTCGAGGATTTAAGGTATAGCTAATAAAGTATAAACACATTATCACGTGCTGCGTAGAATCATACATTTGAAATCAACATAAAACATTCATCATTTAGGCGAACCAAATGCGCGGTACAATTAAAAGCAATACATTGCAATAAGCTTCGCGTTGAAATATCTCCAGACACAGCACCAACCGAAATGATTTCCACAATCTAATGTATTATACAGTAATAAAGCAAGCATCGCGTTAATTTTAACATACGAATGAAAACTAAATTTTCAGCCGTCGGCGAAATCTGAAATTCATCTCTCACCTCGTAACTATAGGCCGATAAAATTGCATCATGGAAATCAGCATGATTCGCGAGTATTTATTTACTGCGCGTCGCAGCCGAGTTAATCGGCGCGACCGCCGATGATCGAAGGCGTTTATCCGAAAACAGCATTATGAGAGGGAGCGTACTCGACATTTGTTTCTGCCCATGTACCGGACGGGCGAAACAACGCGTTGTATATGAGATAATAAATATGTCTTAACCGTACGCTCGCTGCCGGTTGGGCAGGCGTAAACCAGCCTGTATCAGTATACACGTACACGACTTGCTATACGTCGACCAACACAACAATACTTTATTTAATTTCTCGTCGCCTGGCATGAATAATTCGTGGTATCGTTCAGTGAACGACATCGTTACAAAGAACATCCAACTCGCGCACGTTTCCATCTGACATAGCAATAAAAACGCCCTCAATAATTTTCTGACAAGATAATGCACACCGATGGTGATCGTTAAAGGATGGCCTCGACCAGTTGATTCCCTGTGTCGTATCGCGCGAATAACACTGTTGCTCGCGCTCTTCCTGCCTCCCATTCTCCATCCTCCGTGCTTGTATCACTCTGTATATTCCTCTCTATCGGTCTCTTTCTCTCTCTCTCGTCACTCTCCCGCTATTCTCTTCCTCAAAATTAATGCGTTTCGTGCGAGTAAGCGCCGCGGATAATTGTAATAAAGTAAGTTCTACTAATCGAACAGGAAGCTCGCATAACAGAAAAGGAAACGGATTAAGTCGCGGTAAGTGAATGCGAGGCTCCCGTTAAAATGCACGATGCGCCGGAAGCGAGCGCACGCACGCTGCTCGTTTTTCGCGGAAAATCGGATGAGCAACGAGCGGCACACTGAACGTGAGACGATAAATATATCTTAACTTGACCGTACGCTCGACGTCGGTCATGCTGGCCCATGTCGGGTAGGCGTAAACCCTCGTGTACGTGTTAACGTGCGCGCGTATACGTTCGCGTGTGTGCTCACACACACATCCGTATATCCGCACCGCGGACGCGGCGATACTATTTTGCATCGATTTACATAACGGATAAAATGGCCGGGGCGGTAACCTCCCATTGTTGAAACGGTTTCTGAATTATATTTTTGGACAGCGCGGCTACGCGACTACGCGCCCCGCACGCGCGCCCTCGTATTCCTATTATATTCACATTCAAATATTTTCAGTAATGCCATTTCGGCTCGACGCACCGCGTCAACTCGGACAATGCGAGCTTTGCCTGCGACGCTCGCCGTCGGAAAGAGAGAAAATAATAATGCGTCGAGGCCCAACCGCGCCTGATATTCCGCTGTGGAAAATTCGGCCTTCCAGCCGCGGCTTCGCGAGGCGCGCACCTCTGCGTTCCGCCGCACGCGACGCATCAAATCCCTGAATCAGAAATTTGCGCAAGCATTTAATTATCGCGTTCGTTAATGAAATCAAAACTCCACGTTATGTTGACGCGCGGGAGGACTGTCCGTCGGCGTCGCGCCGGGTCATACGCTTTCGATCGTTACCATCGTCGTTGTACTGTTATGCCGCGTTGGGAAGATGTGGGGTGATAGTCTCGGTATTCACTCCTCTTCTCACAAGCACAACTTAAGGTTTATTAGGAATAGCGTACAGTTTGCAAAATGAACTAAGTGATTGAGCGGAGTATCGAGCAGCGTTACGATGTTGCTTGCTCGATGGTATTTCTTAGAGTGTCGGGCCCAGATTTGGGCGTTTTCTATGTGCTGTCTAGTGGGGGAAAAACCCTTAGCGTCGGTCACGTAGGCACGCGGTGCATATGGTGACATCACCATTGGCACAAAGCTTCGTTGTCTTGAAACTTAAGTTATTTACGCAAGATGAAGGGCTTGCCCTAACGGACAGCTATAAAAATAGTGGTGGCTTAGACCTAACAGAGAAATGCTTAAATCTAGTGGTGGCTACAACCTAACAGTACGATGAACTTGCCATTAATCCTCATTTGACGCACTTCTTTGTCGGACTTTATCACATTCCGCGTGACGAGGCATGTAGGGCGGAGCGTCGAGTTAATTGCAAGGAACCTTAGGAATCGTAGCCGGGGCAGACTGAGAGAAAGAGACGCACCACCGCGGGACTTCGGAACACTGTCCGGCCAAGCGAAGGTAAAGCAACACAAGCACCCGTAAGCCTGGATGAATTGTGTTCAAATATTAGCGGGGCGAGGAGTAAGAGAGCGCGCGCGAGTGGGAGTGCGAGAGGCAGAAGAAGAAGATGGGAGGAGCGGAGTCGATTCTATCGTCCGGACTGTGGCTGACCCGAATCCCTGCATGCGGCTCGCCGCTCCGCTTGAAAACTTGCTGGCGCAGGAAAAGCTTCGCTGGCGCTTCAAGGAAATGCGAGAAAATGCCGTGGAAAATTCAGAAAATCCTGCAGCCGCCCACCTTGTTCGACTCATCCCTTTCCGCGCAGCTTGCCCCTCGCTTTCTTTCGTCTCTCCTTCGCCTTCTCCCTTCGCAGCGCACGCGCGCGCGCATCCACGCACGTGCCCGTCCTATTTCTTCTCATTTTGCTCGCTCAACAGCTCAACGGAACGACTGCGAACGAGGATCGATCGTCACAGCGACTACATTGTTATTACGCCCATCAAATGCATTTTCTCGACTTCCTGTCGCACGCTCCTCGTCTCTCGCCTGCCAGGGACGAAGAACAAACGGCATACGGCGGAGAGGAAAGAATTTCTTCCAGCGTATATACAGCGACGGATAACGGCAAGAAACTGTGTCTACGCAGGCGCAGCTAAGTGCACGTATCTCGTCGTACAAGAATATTTCGGATGAGACAGTTTCGGCCGTAAGAGGGATACAATCGACGAGCCCAGACCAGGGATTACTTTTAAGGCAGGATCGACGGGTAACAATTTGAACATAACGGCATTGCGAGAAGTTTCCATGATGGAAGACTCTCTTGGCCAGACGAATACGGCTGTTGGCCGTGAGGTAGACGAAGGTGTTGGAATAACAATAATTCGCAAATAGAAGTAGCTGCAGAAGGAGTCGCCCTGACAACGACGACGTTAGAAGTAATCTCATCGCTTTATTTCAAGCGAAACAATACCGAGAACGAGCATCATGAAAAAGCTTTTATGTACTTTCGTTAAAAGCAGCACAATGGCGGCGCATCGAATTACACGGTTTTTTGCGAGGCAGTGCATGCGGATAGGTTCCATCGCTAACGGGATTCTGCGTATGTCAGCGGCGATGCTTGAAAGAAAAAAAAAATGATCGACCTCGTCAGCCACTCCAAGCGAGTTCCAGTGCGATCGAGCAAACTCCATTGCACGAAACGGTTCTATCTGCGGTGTCAAGTTATGGTATTCATCGTTACACATATGTGTGGGAGTGTATGAAAACAGGCACGCATGTACACACATATGCCTCTGTTTACGCAGGCACTTTACGGGATAGATAGAACAATGGGTAAGTTTATTGCGTTAATATTAGATACAAGCGTTATTCGTGCTTGCCTATTTTATACCCGACGACCGATGGACGACCAGTGTACCACTGTCGACTGCTTCAAAATCAATCGCGGGATCGTTAATGAAAACGGTGTTCAGCGTCAAACATGTGTGTACATTGAGTCTGCGTCGAAATGTATAGACAGTCGCCATTATCTTTCTGTAGCGGTATTGTAATTCGTTGCAATCAAAGCGTCAACTGAACAAGCTGTACCTACTGTTACGCGCACGGAGCATGCTTTCGAGCCGTTTTCACATTTTTGTTCGCGACATTTTGGTCGTACGTTCGAACCGGACACTATGGTACAATATCGTGAGTAGTTGTTCGACCATGTGGCAAACACCTACATATCTCCGAGAAGCACAACTTTTGCAATGCAGAGCTAGCGGCATCGGCTAAGTCAATTATTGAAATAATGAAAGTATAGGACGTATCGAAGACAATACAACATTTTTTATTCGCCACCCATTCCGGACGAAAAGGACGAAATAGAGGAACGAGCATAGAGGTCGATTAGACATCGTTTTTAGCGAGAAGGCGCGATTGTAAATAAACGAACAAAGGTTCCTCGCACTCTCGCCAATATGCATGCGCGGCGCGTGGCTCGAGCGATCTTTCGACGACGAAAAAGTAAGTCGCGGTCGTGCAGCGGAGAGAGCGCCGCGAGATATTGGAAAGGCGCGACTGGTGCAGAGATAAATCGAAAGAGGGCGAAAAACAGGTCGGGCGACAGTGCGGAGCGTAGCCGTACGAATTTGCGCGTACATCCTCTGCCGCCGCCAAGTGGCACGTCTGACAGCGGAAATGTCGCTGGAATCGTCACACTCAACGTGTGCGCGGCTCTGTTCCGCTGATAGGAATGAAAAGGAACGAGTAGAATAGACGAATCGGCGGAATGATAATCCTGAGAGAAACGCATGTTCGACAACTATAGTTTCGACCCGTGAGCTTCCTATTTGGCGCATCGACCTTGTGCGTGTCGTGCCGTTTAAGTGATTCAAACCGACTAAACCTGCCGTACTCAACGTGCGGCCCGTCGAGCTTTTATGTATGGCCCGAATTGTATGCGCGTTGGCTTATGTATGAGAATTGGAATAAAGTTCTGAATGCCTGAAAAATATGCCCATTGTTTGCATCAATGTATTTTTGTGAATTAAGAGCGGGTCTTTGGAACACGCGATGCGAGTCGATAATGTTCGTTCGTAAAGCTGATCAGATTTATTACAGATAATTTTGTCCGGTGGATACCAAAAACCTCTAATTCCCGTTTAGTGACCCGACGCCGGTAATTATCCTGATCGAGGATTAGTCGTCGAAGTAATAATCGCGGATTCGTACGTGAGGAGTTTTCAAGTGGCCTTGACCGAAAATTAGGGAAAGCAAAGTGCAAATTTGGACGTTTGCATTGGCGTCGGCATTGTCGGACGTAGGGGCGCGAAGGTCGGCAGTGTCGGCAGACTCGCGTGCTGCTGAACTGTATCCGCGTCACGTTCCTGTTTAATTGCGTTTGTTTTGAGCGTGTACGAGGGTATAAAAGTCATTAGGCCCTGGACGGCGGGGAAAGGGAGAGGCGACGCGAATGTGAGAGAGAAATCCCATATTTGCCACGGTCGAAGCGTTACCGCGGATTTGCTTCTGCCACGGACACGACTGACCCATTTTCGTGAAGAGAGAAAGAGAAAGAGAAACAGGAGCGGAAATGAAGAGAGAGGAAAGTCGCAAGCGTGTGAGTGAGAGGGAGAGAGAATCAAAGATAGCGAAATGTTACGTGCGCAGAGCGTGGATGTGAAAGAGTAGACAGGGCTGGTTTCAGCACCGAATTTCACCATCCTGCTCCCGCATAGTCGCTGGAAGGGATTCAGAGATGCACAGAGAATGCGTTGCTGCAAATGCGTGTTTCAGCATGTGTGCATTTTGTTACCCACCAGTAAACAGATTTCGATGCGCTTAATATGTATCCTATCCTCTGTGTTCCAACGCTGCGCCACATTTAACGGGGAAAAAAGCTTCGAGGCTTTAACGTTGCATCGTTCGTTAAGGTTGCATATATTAAAAAAGCTGCACGATACTTCCATCTCGTAATTCAACAAATAACGGCACGAAACGCTGCTGACTCTTCGGGAAAAATTCGCGGATGCGGTCTTTGTTCGGCAGACTATAACACGCGATATCCGGTCGGCTACCGTTCGCGTGCAATACCTAATGAAGACAAAGTATTCGGCGAAGCTAATTGCAAGTAACGCCTTATCCGACAGCGCGACAGAAGGTTGAATCAGTGCTGTTTAATATGCAGAAATGGCCAGCTAGAAATTGAAAATATGTCACCGACCGTCTCGCCGCAGATCTGACCACGACCTGGGAGAGTATCCGCGCGCGGAGGGGGCCGTGCGTCATGGAAGATTGTGGATATGAAACAGCAGGCACGAGCGGTTGCGCCGAATACGCAGTAATTATTTTCCATGTCTGCACAACGCTCGAGAGCGCCAAGTGCGCCGAGAACACGGTCGACGACGTCGGTGCATAAAGTGCATATGACACACACACTAACCCGGCGCCGTAACACAAACGCTCGCCAGACCCGGAGGGAGTTGAATTTGCGCCGTTCAGAAATTTACTTCCTTCAAAGTAATTACAAAACGCAATGCCGTGTCGCCATGGCTGTCGGCGGAAAAAAAACGATGCTTTCGTGAAAATGGTAGGTGGGCGGGCGAGCGTCACTGGGAAGCGAAAACAAGAGCGTTGAAGGGAAAGCCATGCGTTTGCCTTTTAAATCATGCCGTTTAAAGCGGCTTCGCGGTCGGTGTCCGATCAAGGCTGGCCGTAAATACTTCAAAAGGAGAATAGGAATTGTGTGCGTTGTGCGTGTGTCGGTGTGCTCCTGTTACGTTGGCAGTGGACGAGGCCGGTTCGGGCCAACTATTTTCTACGTAGGAAATTAGTTGCGGCCGCGTAGTACGTCTGCGACGACAGAGGGAGCGGGCGTTGAATATAGCCGGCGCGACGGTCTCGTCACACTCGCAAAAGCACACACTTGCGTATCTGCGTTGTACAACGAGAAAGGGCGAAAATTCGTACACGAAAGTGCGCAAGGAGGGTTATTCCGGGAAGTCCTCGCCCGCTAAACTCCAGAGCGTGTGCCGCGCGGAAAAGAACAATTACGGCAGCGCGGCGCTCTCTATTTCAAATTTTCGCCGCGAAACTTTCGTACATCTTTTATGACTAATCCGCGTCCGCCGCCGGAATTGCAGTTCCTAAGCGCGGAGAGTTCGGTCGCGGTCACGGCACGGATACACCGAACAGCGGATAATAACGGCGCCGACCATTGTTCTGCACTCCGCGCAGAACGAATAATACTGCGGCGAAAAGTGCTCAATGACGCAACTTCGTCGAAAGAAGGCTTGTAAAAAATATCCTGCACTTAATTAACGTTCTCAGCGGCGCAGACAGAGATCTTGCATTTTTCACGTCGTTCTGAATGCATTATGCGCCGAGAATGGAGGAAGTCGCGCTCAAAGGGGTGGAGAATGAGCGGACTGAAAGAGGAGACGCGGCCTGGTGGGAGGAAGAGAGAGAGAGAGAGAGAGAGAGAGAAACGTCGACAGAGAGAATATCACACCTGGAAATCGCAAATACCAGATAGTACACAGTCCAGAACGTTACATTGAATTCATAGTGACAATTTTCCGCGTTTGCATAGCATCTCAAGCACCGAGCGGTATGCCAGGTCCACGATTCGACCGCGGCACACGAAGCACATGCAGCGCATACAGTGCATCGTATGCATATACGCGTGCATAGCACACTACTGCACGGAAAGCGAGGGGAGTATTCGTGACAGTAGAAGAGGAGGGAAGGAGGGATTGAGATTGAAACTGAGACAAAGAGGGAGAGAGAGAGGCAGATAGAAGCGTGCGAGGGATGCTGCACAAAAGGACGGAACGGCTCGACAGTCAGACGGACCCGACGTCACCTTTCGAGTAGGCACTTTTTTCGCTAATAATGATCAGTTTGCCATGACCAGTGCAAAGCGGCCTGGTGCCAAGACCAGACTGAGATCCCATTCGATACCTCACGACTACGCGATGACATGCGATACGTCAGACGCGCTGCCAGTAGTAGACGTTTTTGGCGAGGAAGCGAAGCTGCGTAAGCGTCCGTCTGTTTCCCTGTAAATGTCCCCGTAACCGCATATTCGTTTATCGAAAATTCGAGGTCCATCGCCGACGGAACTGTCGGGTTCTCTGTTTTTTTTCCGGTCCTCCCGGTCGGAATGGAGCCAATTCCGGGACGGCGGGGGTGGCGGAGGGTGGTGGCGGTATATGGTGGCGCGTGAAAAATGCATCTGAACAGGTATCGGCTTTTTCACGTCTGCATAGCATTGGGAGCGCACCAAGTGATATACCGAGAACACAATCCGGATGTGGTGCATATAGTGTGCCCGGTGCATATAACAGCACGCGTACATGTAGATGTTCGATAGTCACGTGCACACGCGCACACACACACACACGTCCTCGTACACGGAACAGACCGCTCTCACCAGCACCGCGCCGATAGACACGTACTGGAGACATTTAAGAAGAAATATTCGGCGAAATTTCTCAAGCATCGCCGTTAAGTATTGTGAATAAATTCTCTCCGAGTACTATGAGCTTCTTCGACAAAGCGCGTCAACCGGCACTAACGAGAAACGGCAATTTCCGCGTGTGCGTGGCCCCTGTTCCATTCGTTCGTCGAAAATTCTGTGTCCATCATCGGCGATCGCTTCAGCGCCGATATATCCCTCTTCGAAATTGTCAGCCGACCGGCTTTTTCTTTTTTTTTCTTTTTTTTTTATTATTGTTATTCTTCGACGCAGTCAAAATCGAGGCAATTCGATGATCGGATGACAGATGCATCTGTCACAACCGTCTCGTGTTATCAAACGATCTCGATTCCACATTTTTCTTCCCCTTTTTTGTCAATATGTGCTCTCGGATTATACGCCTCATTCTATTCCATTGACTCGTCGCGAATGGAGATCAGTTAGAATAATACTCCTTTGCACGAAAGTGTTACGGGTGTGTACCGTTTATCCACGAAAGTCCGAGTTTTGAAAGGCTGTATTCAATTCGATTTTCGCATGAAAAAGTTCGTGCGACAGGTACGAATATATTGGTACCTGCAGTCTGCGCGCAACAGGATTTTTATAAACGTGAGTGACGTGGAATATCTTTCACTAACGCAAAAATATCAAACAGTAACGCGTATTCCTGTGCAAGGATAAATTACTCTCCGACGACAACAGGGGTATGATGTTTCGTTTATACGTGCGTTACACGAATATTACCGGTGTACGCTTAATTGTGACCGTTCTATCTGACCAACCACAATGACGTATATTTGCTGAACCAGCAGCGTTCATCATTGCAACTACTGACGATTGCAGAACCGGCCGTTACTGCTAAAATATGGCAATAATACCGTCATGAATATATGAAATTTAATTTAGCACGCCTACAATACGTGGTTCCGTTCGGTTCTCCACTTGCAGAGAGTCAAAGAAATTATATACTGGACCACACGTCAGAATCTGGTATAGTCTCTCTACTTTTTCACTTTCAAGCAAACATAAAGATTTCCAATAAAACTTGCCTGATCATAAAGGGAGTGAGACATGATGAAAAAACTTTCTATCTGGAACTATCACAGGCATTTTAAGGAATGCATGTATTTTTAACTGAAGTTATGTATTTTTCTACAGAATAAAAATAAACTTAACGGCCTGTAACGATGCTACCTTTCAACCGTCGTAACTGAAGAGATGGTACCCATCGAGAGTGGTGCACAATTTTGTACTGTACATATTAAAATCTTGAGTAAATTCTCGATATTCAGATTTCGTAGTCGTCTCCACTTACACGGAAAATATTTTCCGTATACTCATTTAAATCATTCGGTACCTTCAAGTGAACCACCCCGTACATACACATATTTGATTTCCCATATTTAACGTTCCTATCAAATATTGAAGATGCAATATTGCAGCATGAACCGCAGGCAAAATATTGTATTTGAACCGCTTCTTAATATGCTTAATAAAGCACATCTTGCATCACCATTATACCATTAACCCGTTATTGTAACAATCCAGAATTCATTTAATACAATGCACTTTCAACTGCACGAAGCGCAGCGAACATTTGTAACAGTTCCGCTGAATAGGTCGAATCATTTTCGAAGATAGCCACATTGAACTAAGTACCTTTCCAATACGATTCATTTGTAACTCTCACCTCACTACCCACGAAATATATGGGACTTTATTCGGCAGAATCGATTAGCTTTATCGAAATTCGGGATGCACAGCGGCCTGTAAACACATATTAATTTCAGGACCGGCCCAGAACTTGTGTTTCAGTCATCCCCGATTGCATCCTTTCAATAGCCGACACGGATGAGTGAAGACTTCGTGAATGATTGGCGAACGAACACATCGAGTCAAAGCGGCTGAGAACAGTTTCGACTCACTGTCTGTGTAGTAGCTGTCAACTACTAACGGTGGCAGGGTGCTTAGGCAATCACACGTACCATTAAGTCGGCCTGTGGATGGATCAACTCTAATTCTGCGCACGGGACGGGAATTCGTATCAGTCCTGAGCACTAACGCATATACTCGTGCACTTACTGCAACGATCTCGGCTAATTCGACTATTAACAAAGAGCATTTCCTACGCGCCGGCAATAGAAAGATACAGTAGTGCGCCGCGATCGCTCACACCACATACTTACATATGTGTATGCACGTACACGTATGTCTAACGAAGGATTTGATCGCACGATTTCCTGCGTGCGCAATACATATCGCAGGTTTCAATCAAGGCATGCTCGGTGGTGCATACTTAGTTTTGCGCAAACGAAGATCTACCGGGTGTGACGGGTGCAAGTACAGAAATTACGCGAAACGTTAATCAGGCATAGGTATTGAAGCTTTTTTTCGTTCGGCTATATACTCGCGGAACAATGTTGAGGGTGTACATATCCAATGCCAGCCGTATTATTGAAAGCACATGAGTATCACAATTCGCAAATTTGATGGTACACATTAATGGCACGTTGATACCGGAAGCTCTTCTAGTCTGCCCGTGGCTCTTGATAGGAGACGATTTCCAACTATCAATCTAATACGCGCACACAATTCTGATAATTCGTTTATCCGTAAAAGCGAAGACCGTGTGTGTGTGTGTGTGTGTGCACAAATACAGCAAAACAGATAGGCCAACAGCCCGCCCCGAGGGTATAACGAGGGATTTAATAAGATAATTGTATAATTCCTTATACGACGAGACAATCTTACTCATAGTTAGTAGAGTTCTCGCTGCGTAATTGAAATTCCTGAATCGACGAGATTGTACTGAGCTTTATCGTCACGTTGACGATGCCCGGACCGGAATCCATGCGTATTTAGATAGGAAGGATGCGGAAATTCCATTTGACGATAAAGGACTTTGGTAGTCCTCGGTAAAGCTAGGTGATTATTAATTTTCGTCCGAGCCGATTATGTTTACATTTGTCTCGTCTCTTCCGCTCTCTCATTTCATATCCAATCCTGGACATGGGACATCTAGCGTTGAGGTAATGAGTTCAATACTAATCCATACATGTCGTCTATGTGGAAGATAGAAACAGAGAAGACATGCCGAAACTTATAGTTACACCGGCCCTACATATTATCTATAACACAAGATTCACGGCTACAGCGTTTTCCATGTTGAGCATGTACGCTACAGAGTGCCAAGAGAACAGTGCAGAAATGACACGGACAGTCGGGCGTCGATAGAGTCCGCTGACGACGAAGAACCCAATGCGCAGCATAAGGACATTTGAGCCGAGTACAGATATAATGACAAATCGGTGTACGGCTCCCAGCAGCTCGGCGTATAATTCTCTCAGGCAGGCTTCAACATCGTACGTATGACGAGGCTCCTCCGATCCGAGCAATCCGGATGCGGGTCGTGGATCCTCGCATTGTGAGAACCGCCAAACCTGCCGCTGCTGCACATCCGTGACCGTTACCAATGTGTCCCGCTGCCAATCTCCATGCATTAATATCATTCGCCGGCCATCATTCAATTACGCGGCGGAGGCTCCGTTCTAGCGTCACGCCAGGCCGGGGCCTATATCCGCATAAACCATCGAGCCCATTGAATATGGATATTATCGGGCACGGTACACTCGTCCGACTTATCGGTTACAAGCGAACAATGTGAAATTTCAACCAAAGATCGCGCGCGTCCTCGTTATACGCGGCCAGCGAACGCTTTGTACGTCGATGTGTATGTCGGCGTATGTGTGGCTAGGTATGTAGGTAGGTTACCGACCGCCAGACAAAGGGGAAGGTAAATTAATTCCCAGCTGCTCTGGACTACCGAAAAAGATGTGCGGGCGCATTAGGGGTAACGAGAGACTCGGAAAGACATCTGTACGCGCTTGTCTTCCGTGCTCTCCCACGCATCAATCAACGTCCGTGCCAATTTGCACAGCATTTTCTGAATAGATCTCGATCGAAGGAATTCAGTACATACGCTGGCGGAAAGACTAAGAATGCTGAACCGCTAACAATAAATCCAAGCGTCCCGAGGATCATGTCGCTTGTCACGGCCACTCGTTCTCGGGGGGGAAATTCGTATTAAGGTCTCCAACGGCAACACACACCCTCGATATATCCGTCATTTGCGAGTAGCGTGAAATTTTCGAAAGATCTCGATGCCAATAGGATAAACGGGATCGCAAATGCGCGCGCCGGCGTTCAAAGGACAAAGGGTGTTTAAATTAATTCTCACTCATTTCATTGGACAAAGGAGCCAGCGGGCTTTGCGCTCGACGAAGGAGAGCGTGTGTTAATCGCGCGGCAATACGTGTGAATGTTACAAGCGCGATTAGCGGAATATTGTACGACGGTTGAATGGAAGTCGAAAGCGCGGCAACCGGGAAATTTCTATCGGGCGCGGCCCCGAACTGACCGGCGGCGCGGTGAGAGGAGGGAAAAAAATGATGTAAAAGAAAATTCTCGACAAAAAGCAGAGACAGTGACTCCGAACTTCTTGGCACCGGCCGAATTCCATGAAATACCGGCGGGAGCGGGAATAAATTACGTTATCGGATACGCTACACTCGTCCGAAATATCGATTAGCGCGGGAACAATGCAAAATCGAAGCCCGACATGGCGTTTCGTTCCGAGGGAGAAAGAGAACGCGTCCGGCAATGTGCACGAATGCTTCGCAAAAATTGCCGACATTGTTGCGGAAATTTTGGGAAAACGTTTAATTATCGCGAGAATGTTTAACGGAAACGTCGTTCGCCGGCAACGAGCCGCCGATGAATGACTGAGGAACGTAAGGGTGCGAACGCTCGAGTGGCGCGGTAATAAGCAGGGACATCGAGTAATTCCCATTCCCGTGACTTACGCCGCGTTTCTGGGACAAAGTCGTATCTGCGATATTTTCAAGTTTCCCGAGAGTCTCTCGATTTAATTATCCCGACGCCAGGCAATTATTTCGCACATCGACGCGAAGAACGCCGTTCGCGCCGATTCGCCGCGGCAAATCTCGAAAGTTTTCGTCTTGGAAATTACACCCGGCGCCGTGCGAGGCACGAAAGAATATTCCAAGGTAAGACAATCTACGAACAAGTAAAAGGAAGGGCTTTTACGAGAGCACAGTTCTCTCTCGGCACAGCTTCGCCTCCTTCCCCACGGTTAAAGCCGCGTGTAAAGCGTAAATGCGTGCCAGGTATACGTGTTGTACACGTGCACACGAACGCGCGCGACGATAGAGCAAGTTAGAGGTAGAAATAGACGAAAAAAAAAAAGAGAAATGAAGACAAAAAAGAAAAGGTGCGCTGGGAGAAGGAGGAAATAAGAGGAGACAGGAGTGAGTGCATACACCTTAGGGCCTTAGGCACGCCGTGGCTGCGCCAAACCCGAGCGTGTTTACGATGCAAATTGGTGTTTTCAAGGCAGAACTGCTGATATTTATCGAACCGGCACGGCCGTCCTCCCCTCTCGTCCCGCCTCACCCCAATTGCATCGGCGACTCCGTCGAAACTTTGTAGACATTTTTCTCGATGATACGTCTATCCCGCGAGCGTCTACTTCACTTCCACTAAGATCGTCCGAGCAAGGATGGCACTGTTACGTACGGAGGATGGGCTGTACCTCCTTTCGTACCTCGAGCATAAACATTCCGTTTTATTTCGCTCTCATCGAACCGTGCTTCGGGTGTAAAGCTTCTTGATACGTTCTACGTGAGGTGGATAAACTCCGCGGGGGGGGTGAGCAGAAAATTGGGGCAAAGCTGTATAAAACGCGATATCTCGTTCCTACAACCCCCGTCCTGCCCGTTGCCCCTTTCAACGTTTCCCTCCCCTCCTCTCCCAACCCTGCCGTCACTCGATCTCTCCGCGCTCGTTCAGTTTTGCCTCCGAACTTACGCTGTAAAGTCGCCGAGCGACGAATCAAGAGAGACTTGGATGAGAAGAAAAAAATCGAATAAAATGTGGGAGGATGGAATGACCCGGCCGGTGCTGTTCCGAGATCTTGATTTACGATAGACGGAAAATTGTATAGATAAAGTTTCGACGAGTGAGGAAACGTTAACGAAGCGCGCCTTTCGTTATCTGTTAAGAGTAACTCGAAATGAGCGAGTCTCCGCGAAAGATGAGATGATCCACTTACGTTAAGCTATAAAGCTGGGCGGACGATGGACGCCGAATTGGAAAGAACGACTCGCGTCGTCCGTCAGGCGGAGAAGGGAGAGGGGAAAAGCGGAAAATAATCCGGCGCTTGTTTCCCGGAAGCGTCATCACTTGTTCCTAGCCGGCTGCGGACTTGATTCCGCAATTCGTTGCGCGGTTCGGCGCATGATTATGTCCCTGTGAGGATCGCACGTGGGCCGCATATTCTTGAACCAATTGCCATAGAGAGGGCATGAAGTCGGTCGTCCGTAGGTCGTTGAAATTTGAAAGAGTCGAAAATCCGAAAATTCATTGCTCCATTTCCCTCGCCAGGCAGTCAGTTTCGATCGCGATCGAACGCCAGTTCTCGGAGATGGTATAAGGGCATATAAGGGTAAGGTACCTATCCGGTACCGTCAGTACCGTCGCCGCCGCCGCCATCGCCATCAACCTGCCCGTCCGATTACGAGCTAACCACCCTTTCGAGGGGGAAGCACTTCGTGAAAAAGCCGAACTTAAATTCCTCCCTGACCACTCGAGCGAATCGTGGGCGAACGGAGCTTGCGGACCAGGAACGAAGAACAAAAGTTCCTCCCTTGGCCTTCGCGTGGTCGACGGTGCCGATGTACGTGTGCGCGAGAGATTCTGCGGGGGTTAGTATTTTGAGACGATGGTGGTGGACGAAGGAGAATGGATAAGGAGGGGCGAGGGGGGATAGAAGGAAGCCGGATTAAAGGAGTACCGAGTTACGGCCGCGTCCGGTCAGTTTCTCGCTCGGGCGATTATACTTTCGCGCCGATAATATATCAGCCGATAATGGCCCGTGGTCTCTCGAGCGCGATCCAGCGGAAGTGCTCCGACGTTTTCCGAACTCCCGGATAAGTGCATGTCGAGACATGGCGGTTTCGAATTCACCTCATTTTTTTTTCTCTCCCTCCCCCCCAATATTATTATTTCCTCCGAAAGCCCGAATCGTCCGAGTCCGTTCCCCACGTCGCGCTGCCTCGTCCGCATCAATTCTGCGCTCAATTTTTATCGTCAGACCCGATTCTTCTTTTCTGTGTTTTTTTTTTTTGTCTTTTTTCGCTTTCTCGAAACGTAGGGGAAAGGGCCGGACGGCGGGGCGGATATGTCGGAAGTAGTCAGATCTCGAGTTAAGGAAGTATAAATGGTGGAAGTAGCCGAGCCTGGCCGTGGAGGTCCGGTTAACGGCCAGGGTCAGCTTTTCTCCTCGGGCGATTATATTTTTCGACCCAATAATATATCAGCCGATAATGGCTTGGGCTCTTTCCAGCCAATGGAGTGCCGGGTTCGCTTCCCTTTTTGCCGCGGATCCCGAACAAATGGGATGGTCGGACTCGATAAGTTGAATTTTCTCAGTTCCATCGGGCCGCTAGCGGTGGGCCCGTTCTTACGAAGCGGGTACGACGACGAGACGGCGAAAATGACAAGAAATTCCGTCGCAATTAGTTCGGCGCTGCAATCGACACTTGGTTATTTTTGTCGCGGCGCGCGGCGTCGGCGTCGTCGGGAAAAATGGCGTCGTCCTCGCGCATTATACCCTCGCTCACGGCAATTCGTCTCGCTGGCAATTTAAAACTGCCTAGTTTTTATCGATCAGCCCGTGCGCACACACGAGCTGCCACGGTTTTGTTGCGAGCGACGGCGGACATCGAGGAAAGAATAATTATTCCGGCAGCCGTTCATTTATGGGACGATATTAAATCGAAATTTATGCGCTCAACGCGACGGATATGCGAAATGCCGGCTGTAATTGGTCAAAGGGCAAAACTTCATGGCAGTATGGCGCGTCAGAAAAATGAGGCGCGCCCGTTTTCAGCGTCTATTAACGCCGAGAAGTTGGCCGTGGGCGATTGGGTGGGAACGTTCTCGAAACCGACAAGACGTCACGTCGCTTCGACTATTCGACCGGACGATGTAATTGCGGCTTAGAGCTGCGGTTTCAAAATTATTAAATAATTAAAGCGCTGCCCATCGTGGCGAGCCAGTACGTGTACAACAAACCTATCAGAAACCGCGGACCGCGACCGCAGCTCGTGTCTTTCCATCGTCCGCCATAAATGCATTTACACGTGTATACTACTGCGCGCAACGAACTTGACGGTTTCCCGTTCCGCGGTTATATCGCTCAAATCGAGAATGGTACGCTTTACTAACTAATTGCGAGACATAATCTTGGACCGCGTTGAAAATGTTCGAAATTCTAATGCTGTATCATGCACAATTGCTAAAACATTCGTCCGTATGAAAATCAATCAGAATCGGTCAGCACTTTACACAGATATTATTATTCACGTTTCCCGCACTACAAGGCATATTTAGCACAATTCATTTCACTAATTGCAAGTGCTGTTTAACAAAATATCGGAAAAAATTTCCAACTGACATTCTGCCGTAGCAAATTCGCAAGTACGATCAAAATAATTTAAAGTCTTTAAGCGAGTTCGATTTAAATCGGCAAAGGAACACTTTCCCGAAGAATGCTGTAGCATAAAGTTTCTCATTACATTGCGATAGCCCCGAAGTCATTAAATCGTTAATCGATAATATCGTGGAAGTCTAGTCCGGACGTAATGAATCCGCCAGACTTCACCGTAAATACTTGCGCACACTTACACATTAATACTGCATGCGTCACGGAAGTATGCAGCTATGTGGTTTAATACCGCCGCTACGAATAGACCGTTATACCGGTCCTGACATTTAATTTGCAAAAATCTCGACATCTTTACCGGTATATTGTTCCTACCTCTCGCAGTCCCTGCGTAGCAACTCCGAGCGACCACTTTCTTTTTTAGAATAGAAACTTCTAGTTCTCGCAATCAACGCCGTATACATTGTCCAACGGTTTCACCGAATTCGTTAAGTGTAATGCAATTACCAAATTAATTATTCTAAGGAAACTAATGATGAAATAAGTAATCGTTGCAAAACGTCGACTGCCAGGAACAATTATTGGAAGCTGTGCCATACACCGTCGGGTATAAAACTTGCAACAGCGTGCCCCCAGAGTTGAAGATGGATTAAACGGTGCACAGTGATATGGCTGGTTACAAGGTATTAATTATTTGTCGGGTATATATCGATAGCTGTAGGAAACGTTATCCTGCCACGATTTTAACAATTGACATACAGCTTTCTGTACTGCATATGCTATTGATTTGGTGTTACCAAATGCATTCTCCATGGATATTGGGATTTTTCTGTTCGGTGGTGTACACGTACCAATACGAAATTCTACCGTCACTATAATATTATTCCATCAATTTCCGTCGTCGCGTTAACGATGTTTGCTTTACAATCAAAGTCAAATTGTTGCATTGGACGCGTTTTTACTAATATTTGCAAATTTGTTAGTTATTGGAAGTGTTACAACTCCTATTGGGACCTCGTTGTTCTGTTGGTCCGAAAATCCATAAACCCATGCAACATGGGATTTCATAATTTGCTTTTTAATTTAACGCCAAACAATCGCGAGACTTGCTTCCCTAATAACGTTGCCCTTGTAAAACAATTAATCCGGCGTTTGATAAAAAAAAAAAAAGCAAAAAGGAAAAACAAACAATATAATAATCAACCGCGCGGATTTTGGACGGGAAATATTGAAAATGCATATTGCTTTTAATTTTTTTTCAGCCACCCTACTAATCCCGTTCGATCGACTGACCGCAGCGCCGCGGCGCCGTTGTTTCCCTATTTTTCACGGCGAGCCGGCATGATGCAATCCGCGCGCGGATCACCGGTGCACGGCCATTTTTCGACAAATGTCCGATCGTAAAATTTGGCCGTTATTAAACGATGAGCACGACGTACCGAAACGGCAAGATTAACATTTTAATGCCGTCCCATTCTGGCGAAACCGACCGACCGCGCCGCGAGCGCTCGGCACCTCATATTTTTTCCTCGCAACAAACAGCCCTTTCAATGGATCGCTCCCAAAGCGTATTCCACGTCATCCGGACGAATCTCTGCAGCCGCCGGTCGCGCGCGCGTCAGCCCTTTGACAATAACGTCATCGTGATGCACGGCAGATCCTAAAACATTATTATTGCAGCGCACAGTCGCTGAGTACAACGGAGCCATGAAAGTCGACGAGATCATCGTCGCCACTTTCTACGGGCGTCGTCGTGCCAGCCGCGCGCCGTCCGGCCACGCATGCTACGATTGCCACGCTTTTTTTCCGACGAAATTGCAAAGTGCGCCACTTTGTCTGGCTCACCTGTGCCACACGGCGGATCGCGCGCTCGCGCTCGCGCACGCGAGCCACGACGAGCGTAGCAAGGAGCGGGGATTTCGCTGAGCCTCGAATAACGAGACGAAGTTTTTCTCCGCCATCCACCCGCCTCCTTTCGTCTGCCTCTACCTCTGCCTCTGCCTTCCCGCCAGCCAACCCCCTTTCGTTCCGGTACACAACCGTCTTACTTCTTCCCTCGACCTCGTTCCCACGAACAACCGCAACCGAGAATGTGCACAGTGTCTGTGCAAACACGGTTTCCCGTAATGCCTTCCCCAGAATGCAACTCGAACGTCCATCCCTTAAGACGGATTGCCGAAGAGTAGTAGAAATGGAGACAGAGAGATAGAATGGGAGAGAGGCAATCAGTGAGGGAAAAGCTTTCCAACGGTGGGGGGAGAGTAGTTGTAAACGGAGCGTTAAGTTCTTGGCTTGCTAGGGCAAAGGACGCCGAGGTCGAAAATCAGGAATAATTATAGGACGGCAGTTGCCGAATACGTGATTCAATGATCATCGGTGTCGTATGAAGGATTCGGTCGTACAGTGGGCACGTCTAAAGACGGAATCGGACGAATGTAGGCGAGGTGTCTTTATCGAGCCGACTCATTACCTCTCGCTTTCCGTTCCATCGCGTATAATGCATAGAGGAGGATTACGATCGCCGCGGACGGCTGGATCGAGAGTCACGGGTGAAAGACGAGGAAGCGTACGCCGTGCGGAGAGAAAGAGCGGGTCGAGGCTGAAGGTGGCGGTATGCCTTCGAGATACATGCATTTATTCAACGCGGACCCGGCAATCCCGCCTGGCAGGAAAAGTGCTACGAGAAATGGATGGGCCAATTTTCTATTTCGTGCCGCCCCGGGCCACGCACCGTCAGGATATTCAGCTATATTATGCATATACACGCCTACGCCACTGATACCTACACGTATATATTTACTCGCAAACGCTAGACGGCGCGACCGTCTCTCTCTCTCTCTCTCTCTCTACGTCCCATCTACCATGGCAAATCTGTGCGTGTGTTTAAACGCACGCACACGGGAGCGTAAGCGAGTACGCGGTAGCTCCAGACATTTTGCGGCGTGTTACAAGTCGAGAATCGTCTGCGATGGCGGGTGCCGTTGGGGTGCATCAGAGAAACCAACTTGTTTAAGGTAAGATGAAATATAAATTACCGCACCCGTCTCGCAGCGAGCACGCGAGCGTTGAGAATCTTGGCTCCGTGCGTTTTGCTTTGCCGGCAGAAATCGTCAGGGAATCGCTTGTCGCCTGTTAATGACGTCACATCCAATAATCAGGGGTTTCTGCGAGTGTACAGAGCGATTCATACATGTGTGCTAATATCTCAGAGGGCTAATCGTTATAGGAAAGAAAGCGAAAAATGTCATATGCACTTATGTACGTCAAATAACAACATAATTCTCACTCACAGCGTAGATATGTGGAATCCTCAGAATCGTTACGAGTTAGTCGCTGGCGCAGCAATACGAGTATTGAGGGCAGATGAAACAATGAGTAAAATGGCTGTCAATCAAATTAGAACCCTTTCACAAGAGCTTCGTTTGTTCGCATTAACACAATATTAAGTCGATATGAGGAAAACGCCATGGAACCGTTAGCATTCAGCGTTTCATCTTGCAACCGGCGTCCCAAGATTCGCGACATAATTTGCAATATTAGATAGAGCATAGAACGCAGGTTCAGAGACCGTCGTGGAGACTTACTCGTCTTTGTTTCGTCCAATTTTAAGCCCGTTTCTCGGGAAATCTCATTGAAGTCGCAATCGTTGTAACGCCCGACAAAGGCACGTATTACGTCGTTCATAAAAGGTACTACATTCACGCAAATTTGCCTGCTTCAATTTGTCGTCGTGTTCAGACTCAACAACTTGCGGGACACGTTCGAACGTGAGTGAAGAATTCCGAAGAGGTCGAAAACATTTTCGCGCTGTCTCGGACAAGCCACGCGTCACTGCTCTCGTTGCTTCTATTATATCTGCGATCCCAACTTCCGAAGCCACCAGATGCGAAGGAGGTGAGCCCTGAGAGGTCACTTAGCTCGCAGCACGTAAAGGAAGGCCATAATGGAAATGTTCATCGGCCGAGTTGGTCAGCGGAAGTCTATCGTCCTCGAGGTCTGCCGTCGGACGTGCTAAATTGTTACTTCGCTGCCGATAAGACTTCCGCGAGCAAGCTAGATTGCATCGCTTGTTACTCAGTCTACGCTCTCTATAATCCGAGATGAGCAGTACTAAGACCGAATTACCGTAGCCGATTACTACTTCTCGTCAATTAATTTTCCACGCTATCAAATGCTTGTATGTACATGGATCACGACTGCGCCGCTGGCCTCTGTAAACGACGACAATCTGACAAATTCTTGAAATTCCGACGCGGCCAGATATCTGATCGAAAGGGAAACTATATGTATCTACACTTTCTTGTCTCGCTCGCCGTCCTACTCCACTGTACTGGGGATATTTCTCAACCTATTTATCCGGCTGTCGACTCATTTATTTCCGGCAGCAGAAATGCTCTCCGCCTCGGTATACCATCGAAGTCTCGGGATCGTTAAATTACAGCGCGTAAACCAGGCGGAGTAATGGAAGGGTTTACCGGCTGACCTGGTCACCGGAAGTCAGCCTTGATCACCGTGTCCAAGGAACATTGCTGGAGGCAGTAAATCGTTACTTTGTCGCCGATAAAATCGGCTCCGGCCGCGTGAGAATCACCAGATGAAATGGCGCGAATCCGGGTCGAATGAAATTTCGAAGGAATGGGAGCCAATATAATCTCTGCTCTCCGTCCAATCGAGAACGGGCTGATGAAAAAAGAATACACCTCCCTCAGGCCCTTCTCAGACCTGTTATAGGTATATCCGTGGACATAATCGGCCAACGAAATCCACGTTAAATTGATCCCCAGAAATCTTGTTTGCTCTCGACAATCGACATCTTCGTCGTGTAAGCAGTTCGCCGGAACAAATCGAGAATTGGTATTCGTGGCAGCCTTTGTGCGTGCAATTATAAATCGTTAACAGTTCGGCGGACGTTAATTAGATTTCTACTTTGGCTGCGAACGTGTCAGAATTAACGTCGTGGTGTACGTAGTCGAATTGGCCACCTGCCGAAGTTAGTTAACCCGTTTCTCCCATACGACTACGGTTCAAGTTCCGAATTACGACTGATTCAGGCGCGCCTTCTTCTAGTTTGCATCTTTGACGATTAATCGAACGTCTCCCACACCGCCAGTCTAGTTTATAATAAGCTGATGATTTTAAACAAATTGTGGCTTTTTTTGCACTTATAAATTTGAATTTTTATGGACACTTCTATTACATCTAAATAACCCTCAAACTATCGAGGAATCAAAAGACAACATTAGAAACGACATAGCCGCAATATTTCCTGAAACTTTGAGAGAAGTGATGGAAAAGGTAGTGAGAAGAGCAGATTCTTGCAAACAAGAAGCGGGTGGTCATTTGGCCGACGTGATATTCCACACCCAATGCATGAAAATTCAAGAATAAAGCTTCCATTAGTTGTTTAGATTTTTGATCGTTCATCTATTTTACTTTATTCGACAGTTGCACAGAGATCAAAACCATCAGCTCATTTTACAAAAGACGCAACTTACAAAAGAACGTAACAAAAAGCATTCAACGATGCCTTGCCGATTTTACGATTGGATGAAATGAATCATCGTGGTCCCGTCATCAATGGCAATATTTCATTGAAAAAAAAAACCGGCTTACGATGGGGTACTCCCAAAATTTGTTCTACACTCGTTTCCCTTTTTTGTTGACTGCGTTCGATCAATTTTCGCGCTGCCACCGAACCGACCCGCGCGTTAAAACGTGTTCGTCAATTCGAACGTAAACAAACCATTAGAGCTACAACGATAGAAAATCAAATTCTCCGTCGGGAGGCAGAAATCCAGCATTTAAACGGGGTGTATCGAGTGCTCCATAGGCCGTCGGCAAACCCTCGTGAAAATATATTTAAAAAAAGGAAAAAAGCGCCGCTCACACCGCACAGGCTCGGCTAGGAATTTCGGGAAAACCGACAGTGAGATAACGAGCGTAAAACGACCGGACTTTGACCGAAATTGACTGTAAACAAAAACAAGCCAGCGTACGGAAGAATGGAAACGTGAAAACGATGCCACGGATCGCGAGGGAAAGATATATCGCGCCCGCGCTCTCCGTCACGCACCGGATAGACGTGAGGTATAATGGAATATGCATTACCTACGTCGCCTATGAATAATTTTAATTATTATTCCCCGGTTCGAACAATTTTCTCGGCCGCGCGGCGTCTCTGTGACAGCGACCGCGCTGCGCGGGATTAAAACGTAACGAAAAATGGCGCCGTCGCCTCTGTCGTCGTTCGAGATAGAGCGCGATTTTCTGGAAGTAAAAAAGCATCGGACGTGTTTGCTCTGACCCACCTATGCCCCCCCCCTTTCTCATCGAGCTCGGCGGTTTTTTTTTCGTCATTCAAATCGCCAATTGGATCCCGGACTAATGGCAAACAACGAGCCGGACAGAAGCACGCATGGACGCGAGCGCAAGGCCGGTCGGGCGTGGATTTCAATGTAAACACGCCATTAAAATCGCATCAATCGAAAATTAAATCCTTGACTACGAGCCCGAGACCGCTTTGCATTCAGTGAAACAGGGCGGGCCGGTACTATGCCCGACATGTGTGCACACACTCCGTACGTAAACACGGAAATATGACGGAGATACCGCACCGTGGTCCTCTCGCAGAAAAGGAGGGAGCGGGTGGGAGGCAGGTGCATAGGGGGTGTACACGTGGGGAGGGTGGAGGGCGGAGAGCGGAGGGCGGGTGTCACAGAAGGGAGAAAGAGAGCGTATAAAACGAACTGTGCCTCGATCGATACTAACCGAGTTTCGGTGGCTCTCTTCCTCTGTGGAAAAATTCAAGCATCCGCCCCCTCCCGTTTCACTACACCCTACCAGCCCTCATCCTCACCGAACATTTTCGCACACCGCCGGGCGCGCACTTGACGTTCGGTGTGTGCCGCCATAAAAATAATCGACCAATCGCTGAGCCATCTCGCAAAACGAAACGACGCTCTCTCAAACAAACTTCCCCGTTCTCGAATAATAAATATGTTTCGAGTAGTCGCAAAGCCGGGCCCCGGCCGCCTCGAACGTTTCGCGTTGAGCGCCATCGTTACAGGGGACAGCGGCGCGAAATTGGCTAGCGCGTGAACTCTATTTACTTTTTCCTCGCCTCTTTTTCAGAGGCTGCAAGAATAACGAACCCCGATTCAAAATGAATTTCGCGATGGCGGAAAGAATTGACGCGCATCGAGCCGCCGTCTAGCCGTTCGCTTTTTCCGAGGATCGTCCGCTCAGATATGGAGCGCAGCGCGATGACAGGGGGCGAGACCTTCGGTAGCTCTGCGCGCAGAGTTCGCGGGGAAGTATTATAGCAGGTGAAACTGTACGATTTGTATGATTTGTATAATGCATGAAGCGGGGCAATGCTAATGCGTATGAATAATTCATCGTTAAAAGTGCACACATATCTCGTAACCTGTCAGTGGCCGGCGTGACGTTCGTTTAAGCCTCTCATCGAGTACAGTTTTTAACATGTCTGACCTACTCACGCACATTAACGTTTCAGCAATGTTTGTCAAGTTCCGCGAACTCCACATGGAAGACAGATACGCTGCGCCGGATGCAGCGCCGCGGCGCGCTCGCGTCGGAAGAATCTGCAGCTGCGTTTGAGCCTGAGTGGCGAATGAAATGCTGCTGAAAGTCAACTTTTTCGGACAGCACGTCGAGACAATGGCGCTACATTTCATTATATTTAATTGCGGATACACTTGGCGCGATGCACTCCATCTCTGTCTCTCGAAGGCCTTAAGTACCATAAACTACCGTGCGAGTTCGTGGCCTCAAGACACACGCGCGCGCGCACACACACAGAGCAGGCCATCGCGATTGCAAATCCCGCAGTGTCTCTCGTTGCATACTTTCCGTCGCAATGTTGCGACGAAGGTGACATAGATCACGGGCCGGGAGTGAGAGTGGGCAAGAGCTCGCGAGTAGGTAGCCTCTCGCGGGTCCGCCTGGAGAAGGCGGATGGTGCTAAATGAGAGTAATTATGAGACAAGTTTTAACTACCCTGCCCGGTGGACAATGCGTTATCCTTCATTGTCCCTCTCTATCTTTCTCTTTTAAATAAGCTCCCGAGAGTGCCTGAGCTTTCCCCTTATACGAAGAGAAGGCGCGCGCAGTGGGACGCGCGAAAGAGACAAAGGGAATACATTGCCCCGCAACTTTCTTACTTTCGTCCCTCCTCTTTTCTCCGGCTCGGTGTCATGGAGACCCTCGGACGAACGTCCGGCGCTCCTAGCTGCACCGAAGGCACGGGACTTAGTCGCGCGAAAGTGCGCTCCGCGGGAAATAAATACTTGCCCGAGCGAATTCCCATCGAGCTGTGCGCGCGCGGAGCCGCTCTAATGAAACAAGTTTCCGCGCCGCGCCGTTTAAACAATTCAATAAATACGATCTTCGCCCTCCCTCTCCCGGCTGTGTCACTTCGGCAACTCGGAATTCTCTGCAAATTGCTCGAGCGCCGCTCCTCGAGTCTCGGACGCGACACATGTCAGACTTGCCTCGCGCCGTAAGAATCGTGCGACTGGAAAATAATGTCGAAACAATAGTGAAGTTTGAATGTCGATGGGTCATGCCGCCGACGACGACGGCGTTCGACGGTGAAAGTTTAACGTCGCCCCGGACTCGCCCGGAGATCTGCTTGCCGACAAATATATACTCGTTCCACTCGCAAGGAACTCGTGCGCCAAGGCTCCTTCTCCGAGCGCTTCGCCAGATCGTTCGTCGCGGATCCGAAATCCGAAGTTACTTAAGCACTCGCCGCATCAGATATCCCGGGCTTACCCACTGAGAGTCCATCTCACAATCGGCTGATGCCGAGGACGACGACTGCTCCGCGGACTTTGAAGCGAGGCAGCGGTGGTAAATAGGACAGAGGTGGAGAGATGTCAATTTATCGTGGCTTTGTTTACGAGCGATGCCCCAAGACTTAGCGTGGGTCGGGAGGGAACCGAGTGAACTCCTACGCTAGACAGGGCGAAGCGAGCGCGAGGAACGGAGACGCGTGCGGACTGAGCGAGCGAGCGAGTGAAAAAGACAGATAGGCGAACAAAAACGGGCGCGGCTTAGTGTAGGTGGACGAAGAGGGAGGGTGACGGGAGAAGGGAGTGACATAAGGAATTAGGAGACGAGAAACCCACTGTTCGACCGACAAAGACGACCGAAATAAGGAACAGAAGAAGAAGAAAAAAAAAGGCCAAAGACGCAGACGTTGAATGGAAGAAGGATGCGCTAGAATGTGGGAGAAACAGAACGTGGGTGGAATGATAGAAGGAGAAAAACGGGAGAGCGGGGCAGAGGGGGGGGGGGGTGGTGGCCGTTAATCCGAGCAAAAGACCAGTCGACGGCTTGGCATTCGTCTTTTTGAGGGGAGGCTGGCTTTAAGTTATATCGGCCCCTCTTGCTCGGAGTGCGACCCGGGCGACGACGGGGGCGCTATGCCGGAATATATAAGAGGGGTTGAGACTCTTCTTCCGCGGCAGTCGGGTGATAAGGTGCCGGCGAACGGAGGCAATGGCCTGGACCGGAAAAAGAGGTCGTCCTCGTCGTCGACGTCGTTGTTGTCGTCGTCGTCTTCGTCGTCGTCGTCGTATCGTCGACTTCAATGTCGGCGCATCATCCGCGCTCCCATCCCGTCCTACCATAAAATACTGCACGAACTCCGTGAAATTATTATATGGTCGTTCCACGCTCCGCAACGACTCTGTGCGTGCGTACAAAGTTTCCCGGAAGACACGCAAAGACCGTCAAGCTGAAACTTGAGTCTTTACAACTCAGTTTCCCATGGTTATTATAGAGGTCGAGGCTATTTTCATACCTACGCTGGGAGACGTGCAGCCGGTGAAAAAATTGTTTCATGAAATCCATTTGCCGTCGGACGGTCTTAATAAAATCCCTCTTAAACGTTTACCCGAGACGAAGGTCTTTCCATTCGTTATTAGTCCGCGGCGCATTTATTCAGTTAAGGTATTACTAGCGCTGAATCACTTTTCTTAAACTTTTTTTTAAACCAGACTTAAATTGAAGATTTTTAAAAAATAACAATTTTTTTCTTATAAATGAACTTGATCCACCGTCTAGAACTCGAGTTATTAACAATTAAAGTTTAGCATTTTCTCCATCTAAAGCAATGGTAATGATCACAATAAAACGGTTTTTTGATAATAACTCAAAAACGGCTCTTAAACTTTTTTTGAAAAAATTCCAGCTTATAGATTAACATTCGAGGAACATTTTAAAAGAAAAAAAAAGACTTTTCACCGTCTAGTTCAGGAGAAAAAAAATGGTGAATATAAAATTGTAAATTGAGTGCTTGTGTTCAGCCTGAACTGCGGTACAAACGCTAGTATGCATTATTGCCAAGTATACTAGTGTGCACATATGTATACGGAATGTCTGCATGGATTGAATCAGGGCCGTAAGAAATTTCTGACGCAATTGAAAACAAATAATGAAGCCCCTTCTTGATACGGCACCCAGCGCTAGTAATACCTTAACAAGAAGTGTGTCGGTGGAACGAATTAAAACTGCAAATTAAAACGCAGCGATATTTACGGTTTCATGTTGAGTATAATGAGGCGATGCTTGCATGGAGAATATAATTGGTGCAAACAAAGAGTGGTTGCCAATCGTTTTCCTACTTTCCTCCGATTTGTAATACATTTAGGAGGAATAACTATTATTACAGTAATCCTAATTAATGCACCAAGATATAGTCACAATATACATTCAATCCATTATAGAATTATAATGAGCCTACCATACATATTGAGTATTAAAACTAGGTCCGCATATGTACACAATGATACGATAAATCCGCAAGCAATGATTAACTTCTATCAACTAACCGACTTTCAATTATTTCCGGGATAATCATTAATTAAACGAAACACACCGCAACGACCTCGACAAATACGTTGCGTCATAAATTACTTATCGTCTGCGCAAGAGAGAACGCTTTAATATCCGAAAGAGATACCCGAGTCCGCGTTCATGGCGGAAAAATAACCGATGTCAAAACGAATCGTCAGGTAAACACAGCCTCGAAGGCATGAAAAAGCAGCCAACAAGACAGAGAGAGACACACACACACACACACACAGAGTTAGCTTCTATGCTCCTAATCCCATTGGTTAATTAATCCTAGCCAGTCGTGAAAAGTTCATCGCGTTTGAGAAATTGAATCAAGACCCTAGCCTGCATTCCCCTTTCTCGCTCTCGTAGAGACGCTTCTGCCACTCTCACTCTTTCCCTCCCTTGTTGTTTCTCTTCCCACTGCGCCGCTTCTCAATGTTGATTTTGCGAAGCGACGGTTCCACGCGAGCCGTTTATTTAATGACCCTTGCGTCAAACGTTCAACATTCTCATGTCGTCTAACGCTCAGCAGACAACGAGAATACATTATAACCGACTCTTTGTGATATGTCATTGTCACGAAGAAGCGTCATCAGAATGTGTTCTCACGCTCTTTCCGTCCGATTGCTCTTATCCCTGAACTTTTCCTCTCTATCGATCTGACCAGAGTGCGACAGTTTTGCGCGACGCAAGACATTATCAGCACCCAATGTGCGTCAATGCAAAAATATTCATATCACCGGAGTGAATTTTCTGTTACGACTACGAAATTACGGAGTCCGAGAAATATGTGGGCCAAAATATTTGAGTGCGTTTCAATGTACTCGATGACGCATAATTACGTATCATCTCTGTCACTCGTATTTCACAGAATTACAGTTAATTGGCTTTACTGGCAGATCGACCGATGCACCAGCAACGAAAGGATTAGCGCGCGATTCAATTTGGCTTTTAGCGGTACGTACATACGCTTCATGACACATGCGCACCGATGTGCAGACTTAGTGACGAGAAAAATCGATTTTCCACGGCATTGGCAACTATGCGAGATTTGCAGGAAGAAAAGAAGAAACCAGCGGTGAATAACACGCATTACATCGATACCACAGAGAGTCAGCTTATTCATCCTGATTCATATAATGCCGTTAAGCGATCAAGATAAAACAATGCACCTCCTCCGTACCGCAAAAACGGCCAATTTGAAGCAGATATTCTACTTGCTCTTTAGAATTTAAAAATACGAAAAATCGTTACCCTCACACCTAATACCTACGAAGAACACGGCGATTAAACGATAATGTTTCGATCGCGCGGTAGAATAGAGGACGAATCGAGGCGGCGGAAGTCCGGAAAGCTGGTGAATGGAGGAAGAAAAAAAGGTGAACGCAGTTGGAAAGATTAGCTGCAACGGGAAAATTCGTCGAACTTTCTTCGTTCTTCCGCGTCCCGCACCCCCGCCCCGTATCCTCCTGCCGATCTCCGCCGCGCTCCTCCTTTTCTTTCGCCTTCAATCCGCATTAGATCGACAAGCAATCGCAACAAAAACGTCGCGCGGAAAAGGTTGACGGAGGATCGTGGCCGACGTCCTTTTCGCGACTAAAGAGGGTTATGTCACGCGACGCTGGGAGAACTTTTCAGCTCGAGTTTTTCGAAACTCCGCCCCGATTCTGGCACGTAGACGCGACACGACGTGCGAATCGGGCCCGCAGGGCAAGAAAGTTGGGCAGAGCTATTGGGAAAGGTCAGACGTCTTTATGGCGAGAGAGAAGGAGCAACACGACACGTAGCTTCCCGCGCAACTTCGTCGCGCCCCCCGCGCTTATTCGCGCGATAATTTCATAGTGACCCGGCGACCTCTCGACAGACAAAAATCCTCGCTCGCGGCGACGTGTCAGAAATTCGAGCCTCTAACAATTTCGCCGCTTCCCGAGATCGCGCGCCCGTTAATCATTCAGCCCCGCTTCCCGGGCCTCCTGAAATCCGTCCCGCTGCGGATAACATTCTATGATAAAGCCTATTACGTAATATTTAATGCGAGCTCGCCTGCTTTTTTTTGCCCCCCTTCCTCCTCCCGGCGCGCACATCCTCCCATTCGAGGAGACTTTCGGCAGTTCGCACACTTCGTCGTATCAATATTGTACTCGCTGCTAAGAACGCGCTATTAATATTTCATCCGGCTTGCGAGAGAGCTTCCCTCCGCTCCTTTTTGCACACCTCAACGAGCCCCCGATTCTTCGTGAGAGCCGTGAGAAGGTAGGGGAGAGGAGGGGAGGGATGGGGAGGGCGCGAAATACGCGGTAGATTTGGCTCTCTGAATTCATATTACACCCGCATCTAGGTCCGATGTATGACCGAGGCTTCCCGCATTCAGGTCTTTTCTGACCCTCGCTTCTTGAATAAGTCAGACACTCATGAATAAGTGGTGAACGAGAGGGGGAGGGGGAGGGAGGTGGCACCCTCGAGGGCCACGAAACGCGCCGGGAGGCAGGGTCAAGAAGTGTTATTTACTGGCCGATCTCCTCGGAATCACGAAGAATCTTACGAGAAAACGGCACGCGGCATGCATACGCATTTCGCGAGATGAGTGGCAAGAACTACTTCGGTAACGGACACAGGAGATCAGCGGTCCTGAATCACGAATATTGACCGGCGAGAATGACCTGAACGTTCGCCTTAACGTTTCTCTTAATCCTTCGAACGCACCAGAGAGTAATGTGCAGTAAGCATCGTGTACGCCTTCGTGTAGAAGGAAAAATCTCAAGGGTCCTTTAACAGCGAACGTGTCCACCGTCGCTGGCCTCGCACCGAATTTATGTCGACAGTGTGACACTACCAATACGCGCGATCGGCCATAATTTATATAAGTGTTCCACGCGTTACGTCCGCAGTAAACGCCTCGTCGAATCTCCATAAATATTGATAAAAATGCACTTAGCGTAAATGCAACGCCCCGCATTCGGAAGACCGGCAACGATGTAAGTCTTGAGAATTTACAAGCCACCCCGGCCTGACTCTGCTGCGAAAGCGAAAGATGTCTGGCAAAGCGATCGTTGCGCTGAAAATCCTCAGTAATTAAATCACGAGTTTCTCTGCGGAACAGAGGATGCATCGTCTTCATCCGTTTCCTTCTCGTTATTGACGTCGTCGTCTCGGTCTCATTCGAACAGAACAATTCCACGAATTACGTGCGTTTGTTGCATCGTACGTTGGTGGGTGTAGGCGGATTTAGCGGAGAGTAAGAGCAACCTGGTGCACGTGTTTATTAACGTTGCATTTATTCACGTTAAAGTCGCGCTCCTAATGATGATCTAGTCACTTTTTTCATTTCAAACACGCCGCGGAAAATCTAAATATAAACATATAAATTCGATAAACACAACTGCACATAACACCATCAAAAGTAAACGTTTTCATACATTCGATATTCCATACATTACAGCATTCTAGCTGTAATATAAACTAAGAAGCAGTTTCGAAAGTCAGTCTGCCAAAATTGATTAAAGACATACTATTTCTGCAACAATTTATCATTTCCCTAACAAATTTATATACTCGCGATTGATATTAATCACGGTGAATCCCAACAGGAAGTATGTAGTTGTGAAACGTGTTGACACATCGTCGACGCGCCGCGCGATCAGAGATTTGGAGGGGAGAATACCGTTGAGATCAAAGTTTTTAAAGCAGCGTTAAATTCTTTCTTTCGTCGAGGACGAAGACGAGGGAAGAACTTCCGAAACAAGTGGTAAATCCTCGGCGAAAAAGGGTCACGAGACTCGATGTCTCCTTTCTCTCGTTCTGTCACCCTGTCTCTCTCTTTCTCCTCCCTTCCACTCTCTCTCTCCTTCTCTCTTTCTTTCCGTTCCTCTCTCGACCACCCTCCCCCCGCCAACTCCACGACTTCTCTTCGGATTTCTTTTACCGTGATTCCACCACGGATTTAGCATGGAATATTCATCTTGCCCGTTCTCACCCTCGAGCACGGCGCCTCAGTCCCGCAGTCGGCTTATCCAGCAAGCCCCGAGGTGCATCAGAGCTTTAAATTCGATATGGATCTTTCTAGCCGAGAGATATCGCGAGTCCTATTATCGAATTCAATGTAACGGATTTAATCTGAGAGTCATTCGCCCAACCCTTTGTGCTGCGAATTTCTTTCGCACGTGAGCCGGAGCTAAAAGAGATTTACGGGGAGACAAATTATCCGTAGAAATCTACATGTGTTCATTAATTGACCCCTTAATTGACTTAGTGATAAAATAAAATTGTTGAGAAAACGTGTGTGAATATTAGCGTGACTGTGCGGCGGCCTTTAGATTTCTTTTTCTTTTTATGTGTTATATGAGTTAGCTCGTGATTGTACATTTGAAACACTCTGAACTGGATTGAGAGGTGATATTAAAAATACGTTAACATACAAAGTCATCCAGTGTTTCATAAACATGTATAGTGAAAGCATGGAATTTGGTAATTGTAGATACTTTCCCGAGAAATATGACCCGCGCTTTTGACTGCGTGAAGCTTCACCCCACGCGTGTGTTTTTGTTTCACATACGGTATTGAGTGCGTATATTTTCTTGTAATGGTATAAAATTACTGAATTCATGCTTTCACTGTAGTGTATGCACGTGCGCGGATGAAACGGTTTATTATTTTTATATGATAGATGCAGCTTTCACGGTACACTTGCGTGACTGCTAATAGGATTACCAACGGCACTGAAACTCTAACATTTCTAATTTCGTCGCGAATTAACGGGCTAGAACGAATGCAAAAAATGTTGCGCATACCTGCGCCGATTATTTAATTTTATTACGACGGTCCGCTTAAAACAGAGCCGACGTAAATTGTTACTATTTCGAAACACTGACCGCTGTCGGGGACAGCTTTACAGCGCACCTGGATACTTTTTTTTTTTTGCGTCACGATAAGCGTGGCAGAGTACATTGAAATGACACTGGCTTCAACGTTCATCCGTACTTTTTATTTCAGCCCTTTTTTAATCCCTTCTCACGCACATCCATCGACTACGACGCACGTGCTCGCGGGATAAACGGAACTTTGGCAGAATTTTCGTTGTTCCAGCCAGATCATGTCTACTCGCAATTTGAAAATAACTGTGCAAGTCCAACTTATACGTGAAGCGTATATACTTTGGATGAAAAATGTACTACCTAAGCTCCGCCCGTCTACACGTTCATCCCCGTGTAAACCAACCTATATTCTACGTCACTAGTTCGTTCCACCTAGAATATATGCAAAGGATCGCGTAAAATGGAGTGAAAAATAGCAAGCTCGCTGAAAATTGTTCCGAGACTAAAGAAACGGTTAACCGAGCAACTTGTGTAACGACGACAAGGCACAGTACAAGACAGGGGCAAGACAAACGTACAGATTAGATCAGACCACGTCTTCCTAATCTACCGATGTTACTGTAATAGCCGCGATCAAGGTCTAATTGAATATCGATCCCGAATCCCGACGCAGATGACAATGGAGTAGCTGTCAAGCGTATCGCCGTGCAACTTTTATTCGAAACGACAGGAAAACATTGACCCAAATCTCCGAGTTCCTAAACTGCACGAAACTGGCCGTACACGGAGGCAAGACGTGCGGGTTCTTGCACGGCGTTCAAGAAACCAAGACCTCTTTCCTCGGCAAAATCTAAAAGTTATATATGCTCACTCCTCCCCCATAAAGCATTGTCGCTCCAATTCACTTTTTGCCGGGTTCGCCGACAAAACGACAAGATCTCGCAGCGAGCCATTCGTGGGGCACACTATATATGCCAGGCTGGCGCGTGTAATCGCCTCATTTGCCGTTGACAAATAGCACCGTCTAAACGGATTCCGCTCGTGCGATTCGCCGAATCGATAAGCACCGAGGGGAGATAACGAGAGTCGTTTACGTCCACGCCGATTAGCAGGATCGGTTTCTACCGTGGCTAGAGAGCTCGATCGCCCGTATCTAAATCCGGGCGATACCGATCCGGAGGAAATTTCTCCAACCGAGCCCTCCCACGAAACGCATTCCGGCCCCGAGAGAGAGTGCATTCTACTTTGGCCAGTGGATTCGACTCGCTCTAATCCGACGTGAAAATTTCCACCGGCTCAATTGGCCCTAAGTTCTCACTCGACAATCGAGGCCCCGAATCAACGTTACCGTGAGACGCGATAGAATCATTGTGTCGACAGTGAAATTATCTGGGTCGTCGGAGAACGGACGAGAGGTGCACGTGATCGATGTACTGCCACGGAAGAGCCGAAAATTTCACTCTCTTCCGTCGGACTGGACGTTCCTGCACGCCAGCGGAACGTACGTCATGTCTCTGAGATATCATTCCCTGGCCATAAACGGTTAAATGCTGTCCTTCGGACCCTTATTCGCGTCCAAGTCCGCGTATCTACATACAAATAGCGAGTACGTGAATTCGGGAATGAAAATGCTGGGAGACGGGGGTGGCGGATGGGCACGATGTACGCAGGGGTACGAACTGACACATGCATTTAGTTACATACGTATACGGGCACGGTCTCGCGCCCACTGGTGCGCGCGTGCAAGTACATAACTTAACTGTCCTACGTGGTATCCAGGAGGAACCTAGAAACTCGTTAGTGTATAGGTGAATTGTTCTCCGGGCTTGCGGGCGTTACCATTTTGCGGAGGAGGGCTACCAGGTTGAATGCGGAGGTGGCATAAGATAGGGTAATTGATTACCGCGGCGGTCCTACGTAGATTAATAATAGTCGCTGTTATCATCCCCTGTATATAGGGGTTTCGCCCTGCGTGTCGTGCCGTGATACACGAGACTTGACTAGGAGTGACTCGAGACACGCTCCAACCCCTCCGACATGATCGTTCTCCGTCCTGCGAACATTTCATTATGCTAAGATTTGCGACGCATATATGCTCTGGCATTCCAGGCTCGACGTTCGGGGACCAACAATACGTCCCAGGCCTCGTAATACTTAACCGCAAATAGTAGCCCTTCGAATAGCCGCATTAATCCGCATTAATTCGCCGGATCCCCTGGCCTCGTAGACGCGCCGGCAAAAACGGACGTTTACTGTGCTGAATTAGACGGCCGATAACTTCGTGTGTACGGAGTTAGAAGGCCCTTTGCCGCCAAAAAGTGCCAGACGCACCTTGTGTGGGGCAACGAGACGAAACATAATTGGGTGAGGAGGGGGAGGGAGGGAGGCGCAAACTGTTGGCTTGTGTCGAGCAAACTCTGGACCTTTAATTGGAAATAGATGACAAATCCCACGATAGAAGGTTGAAATTCAGATACCGCCGTACGTAAATACTAATTTATTCCGCGTTAAGTGTGAGTTTAGTCTCAACTTCGATCGAGGTCGAAGAGGGTAGTAGAGTGGTACCTAGCGGTATCTACCTACCTAACCCACCACTTAACCGGGATCCATTTCGGCGGAACAACCACCAACACCACCAGTAATTCTCCGGATGCTTAGCAACGAGAGCAGCGAGATATCGAAATCGTGCAATTTACAGTTGTGATGCTGCGGGGCTTCCGCGCGATCGTGCGCGCTCGCGGCCGCCGAGATTTATTCCCTACTCCCTCACTCTTCCCCTCGCGCGCGACATTTAATCATATCGTGACAACAGTAATTATGGCTCCGCTGATAGGGCTGAGGATAAAAACGCTTTTCGGACCGCCTCTACGTTCTCGAAAATTTGTCCGCTCAATTTTCCGTCCCTTGCTCGCCCGGCCGACGCAATATCAGGTATCACATCGCGGAATTGAATTTCTTCGTAATATCGGAATACCACAACGTAATATCCCCGATATTAATTAAATTGTTTATGTTTCGCCGTGACGGCAAAGGTAAATATCGCTCTGTGTCGGCGATATTGCGTCGCGCCGCAGCGGCGCCTATGTGTTTCGATAATGAATGACGATATTCGACAGCGTCCAATTACTCCTTCGGAAATCCGTACCCGCGGTTTCGTATTTCCATCAGGTACCTTTCGTCGTGCCGAAAGATACCGCCCCATTTAGCGGAATCCTCGGCGAAAGTGGATTGTCCTTGAATTTTTCAGTAAACCACTTTCATTATTAATCCAGCAATAGGTGCCCCCATTTTCTACGTGTCGATCGAGCGCATCGCGGTTACGAGTGCAGTCACGTAGAACCACTGTCGGTATATCCACATACGTATGTATCCACTTGAACGATGCTGCACCCTCTCGAGAATGCACCTCAATCTCTCCTCTCTCTCTCTCTCCGCATATACTTCCGTCATTTTTTTCCCTCCTCTTTTCCTCCCCATCCTTTCTCTCAGACTACCTAAGCCCTCGCCATCGTATTCTCTCCTGACGATATTTCCATCATTCTCCTCTCTCCTCCTTTCTCCATTGCCTTTCTCCGTTCCAACCATCCCACCGTATCTGCCCCCCCGCGCGACCATGTGCACAAGGAGAAGATGAAGTTGATCATAGAGCCACGGCGCAGCTGCATGCCACGACACGTACCCCGGCGGTACACTCAGGAATGATTACATTAACCTGTCGTCGGGCTGGTATCATCGGCGTGGACGGACATGCAGGTACATGCAGGTGCGTCTACCAGCGAGATGCATACATGCATGCGGACGTATAGGAAGCGCATCGCCGTGCAATAGTGTGCATGCACGTGCACGCACCGGTAGCGCGCGTGCGCACCAACGCCTATTTCGCGTTCACGTACACGCGCGCGGATGTACCTGGACACGTCGCCGGTCCTCCAATTTACCGTGCGCTCCTACAATTCGCACATCCCCCCAGCAGCTACTTAATTAATCGTTCGCACGGCCAGTAATTACTTTCATCCTCTGCCCATGGTATGTAGCGCGGTAGCTTCGGTGAAATGACCTCGGATCCGAATGACCAGCGGGGTCGTAATTAGCGTCCTAATATACGTCCACGTCAAAGGGGGCCGTTCGTTTGTACCATCCCACTCGAGACTCGAGACACTGCACGGATAAATTTTGTTGAACAAAACACGAGCGACGCACGACGGTATGGCAAGACAGGGTTCTAGACTCGCAGCGTATCCGACAGAATGTCGAATATCCGTGGTGAGCTCAGTTTAGCTATAAATCGCGGCCATATACCGTTAGCGAAGAATTTTTTCAAGACATTTCAGCAGAAGAATTCCAAGTAACCAGAGACTCGGGACGACGTTAGTGAAATGAGATACGGCGGCGGCGCGCTGATCTCATCTCGACTATCTATTATCTAATGCGACGACGAGAGGGCGAACGGCTACAGACTCACGCCGGTTATGGACGGAGCAATATTTTTTTTTCTCAGATACAGCGGGCAATTAATTGATGAGTCTTTGTGAAGCATATTTGGTCCCCGCGTTTATCGTGTGACCGTAATAAGAAGCGGTGGGCCCGCGGGCTTTATTAATGATCGGCCACGCCGTGGGCTTGCGGATTCACCGTGGGACGCATACGGTACGTTGCGGTATTGCTGGCGCGCTCCGAAAGTTTGCCCCTCTCCAGCATTCCACGCTACATTAATTTTGTATCGCTGCTAATTATTGCAGGCTCGACCGCCGGCGCTGCGCTCTTGCTACTACGCGTATATCGTCGCGCCGAAAAAAATCATGGCGCCGCTGTTCAACTTGGGAAGTGCATAAAATCGTCGGACCCTATCCGAACCTCGCCGACAGCTTGACAGCAAAGGGCGGGACGGTGCACCGCGCTTTGAATTATATCGTGAGAGTCATAAATTCGAACTAAAATACATATCGCGGTGCGTTGGGTAAAAATTCCGTGTTTGAAAAAACACTTTTTCTCGTGACATGTGAAAAAGTTAATAGTAGTACTATCCTGGGCCAGACAGATCAACGTGTCTCGAAATCGTCGAAAACATATTGCTCATCTCGAAATTATCGAATTACTCGTCCGTTATGAATCGGCCGTTCGACGCGTCTCGCGTCACGATCAGAGCAGGATGTAAGGTTATTTAGTTATACCGAATGCGAACGCATTGCATAAATTATGGAGAGTATTTGAATTGTCCCACTAACGTGTGCGCGCGGGCGTACGGCGCGGCGTGCGTATAGCGTGGAAGTGCCGCTACTCTTCCTACGGTACATCAAGTAATTTCTGTCCTGAAATCTCACGTACATTTCTGCGTAACTACCGGAGCTGCGTAATTAAATTTAATTATAATTCGCCGGGCTACGTCCTCGCGTCATCTGCATCCTTTCGTCCTCCGCTCAACCCTCAGCTCCTCAACCTCCCTGCCGCACCAGCTATGCGCCGTTCTCATGCCAACTACCCACTTCCTCATACGACCGTAACGATCTTCCGGTATTCGCAGACGTTTCAGCATTTGTTCGCCTGCAAGATAAAAAGCCATCGACCCAAAGGGACGCGTCCTGACTCTCTCGACGCGCCGTGAATGATCTTGCTCCTTTGAATAATAAGATGCATGCGCGCGACATCGTATTTATCTCACAAGCACGTCGCGCGTCGTCTCGCTGAAGTCGTTGCAAGCGAAAAAACGATAGAGGGTTAAGCGATTTCTCAAATTTCATTCCGTCCACTCGCCGCGCGTTGTTTTTCATTAAAGGCAGAAATTGAAGATAAACGGATGGGTGTGTGGCCAAATTCCGGCTTGTTGTATTTGCCTTTCAAATGAGCAGCCATCGCCGCACGCGACACCCTTTGTTTGCGCACGGTGCTGCCTATTTTTGCCGGCGGCGGCTTTCGATTCGCAGTCATTTTCCAGATTTTTCCGCTTCGCAAGAACGTGAAGATTTCGATTTAACGCACCATCTCTGCTGGAAACGCTGGAATTGCCATCGAGCAGGCCCCCTCGTTCGAGCGCGTTTTGTTTTACCGTACGAAATATCCAGGCAACAGTCAGCAGCGATCACGGTGGAACGAAGGGAGTGCAGTTGAAACAAGAGTAAAGAAAAATGAGGAAGAAGGGAAGCACGGGACAAGGAGGTCTCAGGCTGACATCACGACTTCCCGTCTTCTCGATCTTCCCGCGATTTCAGCCTTCGCCGATAAGGAGCCCCGAGCAGCGCAACAAAAAGTCGCTACATTGTCCTGACACCATTTCAAAGAAACGTCGTCGGCGCAACGAAATCACTGAACTCATCAAGATGAAAATTTATCAGTTGTGTCGAAGCACCGCCATTATTTTCGCATTACGCGTACTTTATTTTTCATTGATTCTCTAGTCAATAGGTCTATTGTGCTCACTCCCTCCAGCTACTACATTTACGGACTATTGTGCGCATTTATTCTATTCTCGATCCACTCAGATCCCACTTTCATATCGTCCTTTTAACGTTCGCGCGCGCGTTTCCACTGAATTTAAGCCGGGTACAGATATACTGTTCGTACTTTCGTCCGTCGGAATCGACGACTTTTATTATCATACGAGCCTTCGAAGCATGTAATGCGTTCCAGTTTTCGTTATCGCGAGGATTATCGCGTGTCTCATCGCACAGTCCTGTGTTTATCATCCCAGCTGACTCGGACGGCGATCCTCACAAGGGACCCGGGAGAGTTTCAAGAAGATTGCTTGGACGAACGGAGCGAGGTGGAACAGTCGCGAAAGTTCGAACTAGACTTCGCACTCCGATACCGATTGCTCGGAACGTATTTTCTTAAGAAGTTTCCCCGAGCACTCGCCCGAAATCCGTGCCCCTTTGGGAGAGAAACAAGAAGTGTGCCTCGTACTCGCACACGTACGTGGACACACGCACGGCCGCGTCAAGCTGAACTCTCCAAACAGGTCGAAATAATAAATTTCACGGGTAAATAAGTTTACCAAGGGCGCACGCTTCCTCGCTCCTCGGTCGCTTGTCGAACAATTAGACGGATTACATGCTATAACGTCGGAATCCTTTCTATAAGGCCCGCCGGAACGTCACAAGAGCATCTGAGGATCGAACGCCACGTATAAAAGCGCCTCAGGAAGGTCTTCTTCCTTATACGAGTTATATTTGGCGTTCGACGTCGGCGAAACACTCGACGTCGAGGTGTTTGCCAAATAAATTCGACAGCAGTCTTTATTGGCCCTTTCCCAATACACAGTCTCACCGCAAAATTTTGTTTCTCTCCCTCTCAACGACTTCTTCACGAGCTCGCTCTCGGCCCCATTCACTTCGGAATATCGACTTCGACCGACAAAGAGGAGTCGTGCCTGCGCGCCACGCTTCGTGTTTACCGAGACCGTTTCCCTGCGAATGTAATTTCCCGGATCGTTTCTCATGTCCAGAGATTACTGTCGACGTTCGTGCTTGACAAGACGCGCTCCGTGGCGTACTGAAGTTTCTTAAGTGTCCGTCAATCCCATCCCTGATTAGAAATGACAAGATCCTACGCACACCGAGCCGTGTGTCTTAAAACTTCAACGCGATCGCCTACGATACTGCTGCGTAGAATAAACTTGATCCTACCGAAACATAAACTCGTGTCTATCACCAGCGAGAAGTAAGTAATCGATTCTCTGTCGTTTTGCGTATTGCGTATTATTATGGTGGGGAAAGTTTGAAAGACCTTTCGAGCTGGCGGTCAAATGCAAATCATACTGTGGCACAGCCACCGCCGACACCACCTGAAACTAGTTTTAATTAGACGATAAAGAGAGGGCAACGATAACTGCATTATATCGGACCTCGGCGCGCTTGATTACATTCACTTGCCCCGCGAGAGAACGAATGCGCGAGTGAATTTGCCGGGATATTAATTTTTGAACGAGCCGCAGTGGGCATTATACCGCCGATAATATCACGGTCGAATCATTTCTATGGACCCGGGTCCCATTATAGATGGATTTTCGACAAACGATGGTACGCGGGACTACACTTGCGGACGCCCAACGTTACTACTTACGCGTTAATCCGATTGATGATCATAATGGTACACTACTGATTTCAGAATACACGATTCCGGTGTAATCATCATAATTCGATGATAAACCCTCAGGTCCTGCAATATAAATTAAAGCCGATTTCTCGATCTGAACGAGACGAATACAAGGAACGTTCAGAGTCTAATACAGACACAGTTTTTATTCGCACAGCATGTGAATCGGGACAGGAGAAATTGAATGGAACTTTGGAAATCGTTTTAATTATCGAAACGCGACAGCAGACAGAATGAGAGCGAAGAATCTTTCCGGACGTACATATTTGTATCGCCGATGATAACAAAGAGGCCGCAGCTATGTAGGTATAAATCTGCGCAATGTACATACATAGGGTCGTGGGTTATTGTATGCGGCCCGAGAATAGGGAAGCCCGTATAATGCATGCCAGCGCTATTTCGAGGTTAGGATACGGCGGTTGCAGAGTGCCGTCAGGCATCGTGTCGAATCGCAAGCGTCTCTCCCAAGGGCGTGATCGGGAATTATCATTCAATAATGGTAGAGGGTAGCTACCCCCTGCATCTTGATGACGGTGGCAGTAGACGTAGATACAACACCTAATCACGCCTCTCCATAACTTGCTCTCTCCTCCTCCCTCTTTCTTCAACCTCCTCACCCCTCCGACGTTTTCCATTCACTCCCTTTCCGTCTCGCTCGCTCACCCTTCCCAATACAAACTCGACTCTCTGTTGGCTGGCTCACTTTGCAAGAGTATGCGCTCCTTAGATCGTGCTCCGTAACTTCGTGAGAGATCTCGCACAGCAGACGTTAAGTGGTGCCTTTCAGAAGGGCGAAATACAGAACACAAGCTATCAAAGTACCTTCTATGTCTACGGCATGTACATACTATTACTCCATTCTGAAATTTGAACACAACAGAGGGAAGATAACGGGGGGGATGAAAGCGGAGCGTTGATCGACCGAAATCGTAAAGAAGCATATCCTACGGAAATCGAAAGGTGGCGTCTTAAAAGACTTGAAAGTGGACAACCGTTTCCGGACGCGAGCGTATCGAACTTCTCTCGTCCCTGCCTCGTCACTTCTCGACGAACGAAGGCCGCGCGCCGGCGCTAAAGTTCCTTCCGAAAATCGTAGCAATCGGAGGCAGCGTTGCACACGCTTTGGCTCTCTGTGCCACGTCCAAAATAAGTTGAACGAGCGAAACCCTCGGTCCGCGTCTAGGTCTCACTGAAACCGTCCGACGGCGGGAGTATAGTAAATCTAATCTTGATTCAGGTGCCATAAAAGCCAGCACGACATCTCATTTTACGATACGACGGGTACATACGCTAGGTGTAGGAGGTCGGTATATATTCAGCATGCGAGAGGGAGCTGAGAGTGTAAGGCCGTGTGTAGCTTGGCCATACCGTGCCAGGGACCAGCCGGCGTCGGCGTCGGCGTCGGCGTCGGCATCGGCGTCGGCGGGCGTACCGACGACCGTTCCCGCTGTAAGACGTATTAAGTTCGCGGCTTATAGCCACAGTAATATCCCACCCAGCGCCGGCTATACCACGACGTCGCAAATCCTTAATCGAGTACTTCGACGATACTACTACCCGCTTCCTGTACACCGTTAAAAGCTTCTCGTGCGCCGCTCGCTCCACCCACGCGTCGTTCTTCTTCTCCGGCCCATCCCCGGCTCCTTCTTCTTCTACATCGTTGAGGATTCGATCTGTTCCGATCCGACTGCTGTCACTCGCCAAATGGGTCTCCGGATAAAGGGGAAGGTCTCGGGTATATACATATACGTACGTACAGACGGCACTCCGGCACGCAAAATAGAAAGCCAATATAAGCCATTTTGCTGCCAGCTCCTTCCACGTTCTGTCATTGAGCATCGATTGATCGAGTTTCGTGCCGTCTTTAGACGCCACGACGAAAAGACGTTCATCCCGCTCCGCGCTCGGCCTTACTTCTAATTTATTAATGTCTAATGCGTTGCTCGCTGCTCACCTCTTCAACGCAACTTGCGCGCGCGCTATTCTTCGCTCAGTGATTACAAGTAATGCGTTCGCGAGTAGACGGTATACCAAAGTTTTTGAATAACGTATTCGATACGACGCGAAGTGAAAAGTAAGAAATACCGCGCGCTCGCGCGTAATACTTCACGTGTATGCGCGAGGTGGAAGAGCTTTGTACACACACAAAGTATGCAAAGTCCCTGGCAGAATATATAAAGAAATAAAGTCTTCGCGCGGCATACGACGAGAGGAGTGAGTTGCAGCAGCGAAAAAGGTAGTGGAGAAATGGCCGTAAAATGGAGCCGTTGCCTTAGGCTTTAACGATCTTACAATATTTATTTCAATTCCGAAGCCATTAGAGGAACCATTACGCGACCAGACAGACATCCAAAACGCCCCAACCGGTCGTTGTCATCATCGTTTGCCGGGAATAAAATTTCTAATGAGTCGCCATGAGCTGGTCCGTCCGAAGATTTACTTCGTATAACCACACGCGTGCACGTAGCGCAGACAATCTACCCCCACTCGTATCTAGGCGACCAATCGGGAATGAAAAAATTGTAGCGGCGTAATGCCGGCTGAAAATCGTTTACCGCAGCCGATTTATCGGTCGGACGGAAGTCGCGGAAAGTGGAAAATTTATTTGCCACCGCCTCACTTCGGCAACTTCTCTCCCGTAACGATCCCGCCAAGAAAGCGATGCGGTGACACACCCACACCCCCGCGCACTCGGAGACATTTCCATGAGAGCGACCCCGGTGCGATCGGGTAAACATTTTTGCGGAGACAGTTCGGTTGTAAACACAACGCTCGATATTTCATACAAGGGACTCATGAATAATACAGGCCGGCGGCCGAGCGCTCTTACAACGCCTAAGAATGTTTTTATTACTGCAGCCCGCACACATTTAATGGTCGCGTACGTGCCGCGCGTATCCCCGCGAAGGAAGCATAGGCCTGCGCAGAATAAAAAGTATTTCCCTAAAAACGGAAAAGAAGGGAACTTCTCCGACGCGACGGTTAACGAGGCCCTCAATTAAAATTTTTGCAGCAACTTTGGCACGTTAAATGTCTCCCTAACGAGACACTTTTCCGTTGGGACCTATCATCCTTTCATGCGGCCGCTTAGAGGAACAATTTTGAATTACTCGCCGCCGCGTCGGGGTCCTCGCAAGGTGGTGGGAAAATTTCTTTCGACGTGCCTTCGGCGGAGACCCTTTCCGACGCCGCGCAGACCGGGGCTCAACGCGTCGTGCCACATAATTAACGAGGCCAACTTGTCCCGCTAACAATAATTAATATCCGTCGCCGCAGGCGGAATAACGTCGCGCGTACGATACACAAGTTACGCGGTATTATCCACATTGTGACAGGGAATTCGCGTCGGCGTCCACATCGGCGTCCACGTCGGCGTCCGCGTCGCTATACGAGAACCGAAGAGAGAAGAAGGGAAGATGCGGTATGAAGAATACGTATACGCGAGAGGGCGCGTACGTCTGCCGCTTAACAGGGAAACATTCGTGTCCTTCTGTTTGTAAGTCGGCGAAGGCTTGACAATTCCATGGAATTACAAAGCCTTGTAACTCGCGTGTCGTTCCGTAAACACAATTACCGCCAGCGAGGTCGTCGTCGGTCCGTGGGCCAGAGGGATGAGAGCAGTGAATGAAAGAGGGAAAGATGGACGCGAAAAGGAGAGGGACAGCCTTAGAGAGGAAGTTAGAGAAGAACAAGAGAGGGCGAGCGACGAGGAAGAAGAGAAACGCAGAAACGGACGAGTCGTGCCGCGGTAAGTGGCGCGATTATAATTTCCAGCAACTGGGGGAGGCAAGGAGGCAGAGAAGATTTCCCTTCGCGAGCAGTCTGCCGCTTTCGCCTCCCGCCAGCCTCCCCATAGGCGCCGACATTACACGCGCCTTGAGGGGTCGAGGCGGTTGCAGGAAGCAATTAAAATTTTCATTAGAATTTCCACTTTAACGACATTCGCGGGGCCCAACAAGAGGAATCCTCGACACCGCAATAATTTGATTTGCGTCACTATTGTCATCGATCAGGCCACGACGGCATTTTGCTCGCGCACTCTCGATCATTGGCCGGCTGCCTCCCGCACGACCGACCGTCGAAAGGATTTGTTCCGCGGAGAGGAACGTGCGAAGGGATGCCGTGGAAAAATTGATCAAAGCGAAATTTTGATGGCATCAAAGTTGACACCATGGCGCGAGAGTGCGCGCCATATGAGCGCGGGGGAGAATTAATGAGAGTATACAGTAAGATTTATGACAAAGCACGGGGACACGGTGTAACTTTTAATAAAGCTCACTCATGCACGCCCGAGAAATTCTGCGTCGTGGGTAGATTGCACTCGTTTCCACGCAGCACGCTCGCGGTGTACTTTATTAAAAATTTTCATTCCGCTCCGACTTTGCAACATTCATAATGTCAGCCTCCGCCGACCGTTTCCCTTGTCTATCAAGTGCGTCAATCGCTGTCGCGGGGAAAAAAAGTATTTGCCGCCACCGCGGCAAAGTTTTCGCCTACGGCGAGAGTTTTCAAAAGTCGGCACCTATGATTCCTTCTCCTTCTAGTCCTCCCACCGCCGCTGCCGCCGCCGCCGTCATTGTACTTTCTTCTTTGTTTCAAGCGACCCACGCTCCTCCAGTCTATCTCCCTTTCGTGCAAGCGTGCATGCATATTGGTGGAAAACTTTGTAGGGTCTCGCTGGCTTGATACAAAAACAATTCACCCTTTGACCCTTACTCTCACGCTCGACGACGCATACCTTCCTTCTCTCTCTCTCTCTCTCTCTTTCTCTCTGCTTCTCGTTCCACTTTTATCGATCTCTGCTACACTTACGTCGGTCGTCCACTTTTATTTTCGTTAGACACATTCCCTCCGGCAGCGCCACCGGCTTCTTACTTAAAGCCAGCTCCGTAACGCATCTCGTAAATATCTCATCATCTCATGAAGAAAAAATAAAAGCAAGCAGCCGCCAAAACAATTTTTCAGTGTCCTCTTCGACAATCTCAGTTATCACTTCTCGTTCCTATGTCTTTATATATCGTGGTTATCCGCAGGCTTCGCGTGTCCTCACAAGGGGACATTGCCGCGGCCTACTTGAGAATTCATGCCGGCAAACTATGCGTATGAATTCGCATTAGGTAAACTCCAGTCGTCGACTCGGTACGACCCGATGCTTTCTTAACCGGAAGAAATTCGCTGTGTTGCTTCGGGACAACTTCGTATCCCGAAATCGAAAATAAGGAGCATTCTCTCCCTTGCACCTTCAATTTGCACCAATTCAAAAGTCGTTTATCTTCTTCAATCAGAAAATGCGGTAAACATAATGCAAAATAAAGAGACGAGGAGAGAGAGAGAGAGAGGGAAAAACAGGACAGAAGCAGTGAAAGTAAAGATACGTGAACAGTAAAAGGTTTCGTTAAAACGAATGGTACGAAATTCGTTTGCTCCACGGGCGAGTCTTTGAAGCTATATTCACCAGCAGCCCCGCCACGTTCGTTGGCGAGAAACACCGTCGAGAACTCGATTTTCATGTGCACGCAGCAGCGGTCGCACACTCCAGACTCCCGCCTCAATTTTTAACGTATGCATGCACCGTGAGATTTCGCGGCCCCTGACAAGCGGCTTAACGATGCTCAGTTACGTCCGAATGCGCGGATTTTTAACTCGCGCCGCGGAAACGACGCACGCCGGGGTCGGTGTGTAACTTTTTCGGAGGCTGACCGTTCGTCGGAAAATAGTCGCGACCTTTCTCGATGTCGAGCTCGCAGGCGCCAGCGGGAGCACGTGGACAATACTTTACCGAAAGCTAGCCGAGAATCCGGCTTACCTCGTCCTGGTGTTTCCAGCCGCGACACAGGAGCGACAGGACACGGAGTATATTTTGCCACCCTTCTCTTACCGCACTACCCACACCTCGTCTCTTATCCGCCTTTCCTCTCCCACTCTGTCCCTCGCAGTCTTTCTCTTTCCCCGGCCCGCCGAACCACCCTCCTTTACTCATCCTCTCGGCTTCTCTGGATGGCAACGTACCGAGAGCAATGAAAATGATTAAGCGCCATCCTGAATCCTAGCGAAGCCGCTCTAATCCGAGCGCCAAAGGCAAAACCAGAGACAACTTCGGTGCTGTAACTCGCGAGTTAACCTCCCATTACACACGTGAAACGCGAAACAGCGCGCTCACATCTCCCGACTATTGCGCGCATGTGAGATATCTGGTACCTGTTTGTTTCCCTCTTCCTCCCTCTCGCTCTCTCTCTCTCTCTTCTGTTTTTAGATTCGCCTGGGTGCAAAGTTTTACTGCGTCGTGGCGTCGCTCCTTTTCCGGTTTCAACACTCGATGGCATTAAATGTGCATCGCGATATAAATTCGCAATACATTTCGTACCTCATTCTCCCGCTTCCTGCTTCGCGCACCGCGCGCCTTCCACGTTGTACTTCTTCATCTCCCTTGGACCCTTCTATCATGGCGTGCCTGAAAGCGTGCTGAGTGCATGGAAATGATTAAGCACCGCGCTGTGAGACGGCAAATCCGCCGCAATACGTCCGCGCGGAATAAAATGAAGGAAAGGAGCAGCCGCGATATTATGACCTCGTAGTTAAATTGCCACGCATGAAGCGATACGTTAGCGCGAATTCCTCGCCCCCCCGATGCCCTCTCTCCCGATTTTTTACAAGTCCCATTCCTTTCATCTACCAACACTTCCAGAAACTCCCGCGGAACTGCGGAATAATGCGAGCTTCGTAAAAAGGAACGCTTTTGCGATATTACCCGACGCATTCGTCGTATCAAACACTAAATAGCAGATCTCTGCTTCGCGTCTATCTATGTATCTCGCGGGGCGCGGTGTGCGCGAGTGTTTCGCGCTGCTTCTTCGTTTTCACCGCACACAAAACACCTGAATACTTGGCGAGCGTGTATGAAAGTGATTAAGCGCAGAACTGTACCCCACTGAGAGCACGATACGTCGGCAAAGGGCGGAACAAAGGAAGAAGTATAACCGCGAGGATCTGACTTGGGAGTTGACTTTCCATTAGACGCGCAAAGCATGAAGCGCAAAACGGTACATCCGTCTATTACAGTGCATACAAAATCATTCCATTTCCACGTTTGCCAGTGTTTTAGCTATGTTTTCATTTCCACGTCGCTCGTTATCTTGCTTCGACGGCAACGCACGATATTCTTCGTCCTCGCTTCGACCGTCTCCGCCTGGAGAGTGCAATGACGATGATTAAGCGTCGCGTGGAAACTTGGAACGCGCCGAGACGGTGGCAGGTCAGAAGCGAACTAAGGAGCGGCAAAAATATCTTCGGCCAAACGTAATGCCCCGTGTTTGATCTTCCGCTGCCTCTGCGCGAGATGTAATACGCGAGGAAAGAAGAAGCGGCAACGAAATGCAACGGCGCGCGGCGTTGAAGGAGAGTGTGAGGCCGCGCGAAAAATGTAACATCCGCGCGAGTCTAACTACGAACTTGACCTTTCATTCCGCGCGGCAGATGTAAAACGCGACAATAGCTTGTATTTCGCGCACTTCATAACCACATGGAAATTCGCTTATACGTAAAGTAACGCGAGCGCGACGTGCAACGTATACGCACGACGAATTTAACCGCATTGTAGTTTGCGCTTTAGCATACAATTTGCAAGCGCGTACGTACATGGATGCGCGCATATAAATGGCACGGGTCGACTTTGGATCCGATGTTTCTCGTTTCTCTCGTGCGACTTCATTTCGTTCCCGCCGCTCTCTTCTGGCGTCTCCTATCTCTCGCGCACTTCCTCTTTTCCGCGACGACGATGCCGCGAAAATAGTCGAGATGATTAAGCGCTACTTTCGGCTTCACAGATGTCGATCTAATCCAACGTGCTAAAGGCAAAACCAAAGACAACTACGGGCACGTAATTCGCCAGTAAACCTCCCATTACCTACCTGCTGGCACGCCGACGCAAGAGGAACCGCGTAAAACACAAAACATGAACAGCACGTATGCATATGGCTATTACAGGGAAGGCTATGCGAAATCGCTTACTCGTAGCCCCACACCACCGCTCGCTTTATCTTCCATCCCGGCAACAACTTTTCTCACCACTTCGCGCCCGTATGTCACTTTCTCATCACGAATTCCGATGCCATTTGTGATAATTACCGCTTTTTCCCTAATGAAAAGTACGAAGCGCTGTTCTCCATCCTATTTTTACGGAATCAAGATCTGCCAGTGATCAGCTTCTTACCGGCGCGGCGGAGACCATTTATTCTCGCGTTCACCGAATTACAATTTTATATCTTTTCGAAACTCTCCACGGTAAATCCAAGCGCAGAGAGCTGGCTCGTTATGAAGAGTGTACTCCAGGATACGAGCAGTCTGGGTTAAACTTTTCACAAATTTCCATCGCGACCCAACCGCCGCCGCTGCAGTCGCGATACTGAATATTTTTGCGAAATTGAAACTTTAGGCGCATCCGCTTCCGCGACTCAAGAAAATTCTCTGCACTCACGTATACGAGCCTTGCGGGGCAGAATTCTTCGATGATTCCATACATCGGCATCGTCTCTACTTTAATGCAGATAGCCTCACGATTGAATACAGAATATAAACAAGCGACACAAATGACCCATTGGCGCACCAGACGGTGAAAGTCGCTACAGTTACAAATGAAATTGTCCGAAATGTTTCACGAGGCGTCTCACGTTCGAGGCTGCTGCTCGAAGACGCAGGAGGCAGGAGTCAGGTTCGTAAAAATATTAACCGTCCCGAAAAGCACGGGCCTCTTTCCCTCACGTCCCACCCCGTTTCTCTCTCCCGGGCGTGCCTTTTTGGTGCCGTATAACAAACTGTTTCCACGGCCCCGTTATCATCTTTCCGGCTGACGACAGTTGCATAGACAGAGAGGGAAAGAGAGAGAAGAGGAGGCGGAGACAGAATGAATGAGGAGCATAAAGATAGAGGAGGAAGAGAATGAGGACCAGCGAGAGAGGGACTGGGACAGGGAAAAAGAAGAGTGAAGAGAAAAAACGTGAGCAGGACGACGATGAAGAAAGAGCGAAAGAGGGTGGGAGGTGAGGGGGAGAGAAATGCAATGGGAAAGACAGAAATCGGAAGATAGAGTGAGAGAGGACGCTTGGGAACAAGAACAGGATTAATGGGCCGTCGTATCACGCACGGTGGGCGATAAAATATCGTAGGAAATATCCCCGAGTCGCGTAGAACCTTGGCCATCCGTGGAATTTACTCTCTCTGTGATATCTACTATCTTAGATAATCTCCACTATTAAAGGCCCCCGACCGGATACTAGTTTCTCCTCACCTCCCTCGCACTCACGCATTCGTCTCACACACTCGCTGCTTCCCGCTACACCTCGCTTTTGCCCCGCGACTCGTTCGCAGCTTTAAGATAAAAGCCCGTCGTACACAGTACGGCAAATTCCGTTACTACCACGGGACGATATCCACGGGAAGCACTCACGATAAATACGACTTAACCGATGGGAAGTAGAGTCAAAAGAAGGAAATACGACTATGGGCTCAATCCTTAATCGCCTTTTCGGCCGAACCGAAAGAAATCGAGGCGTATCATCTGAAAATGATGCGATGCTATTGGACGGCTCTTGAAACAATTAATCTCGCAAAACATAATATTTCGATCGATGCACCGAAGCAAGGGACGAATCGTGGGAAAAGCTAGTCGTCATCTGTCGCACTTTAATTTCCCGTCGACTCTGTTTCGATTCATAATGCTCAGCGTGCGCAAGAACGTTCGAACCCAGAATCTGTCTTTAACTACCTACACACGGCAGATTTGTACATGAAGCACAGTGTGCGAACGAACATTCCTCTGGATCCAAATTGGTCACTGCGGGTACAATAGAAAGAGAAAGCACGTGAGGATGAAGCAGGGACGCGAGGGGAGGATGAGAGGGCATCCTCGTCAAGTTTCCAAACCGCAGTGGTCTGCCAAGTGGGATTCTGGTCGTTCTGCCAACCCGCGAGGTAACTCGTAACAGAGTCACCAAAGCGCGGAATTACGGTTGGGACCTTGCTTCTCCCCAGGTTGCGTAGAAAAGGAAGGGCGAGCGTGCTTCTTCGGCGTAGAACGTCCCCGAGTCTCGAAAGTCGCCTGCAGCATTCCACTCCATTCTTCTCTTCCATCCTCTTTTCTTGCCCCGTCAGTCTCGTACTTCCTTTAGTGCGCCTTATGTTCTAACCGTCGGAAATCCGTAATTGGAATCGAAGCGCAAGTATTGAGAAGAGGACTCTACAATTGAGCCGCAGCAACGTCGCTCCGCTATACCGCCGAATCGTATTACGCCAGTGCACGGCAACGGTTTATGATACCAATATTCCTCCGCGGCGTTCCGTGTCAACGATGTTATCATAAAAGTAAGCAATAAAGAATTCTTCTCCGCCACTCCGCTCCTATATTCCTCCTCTTATCGCGAGGTAATCCTAAGTCAACAATCTCCTCCTTTTCCCCGGAATTATTTGCTCTCAGACAGAGACGTCATTTCGAAAATTGATTCGTGACAAATCGCTAAGGTGACGATGGTACAGGCACGATATCGAGGGGCTAAATTGAACGGCCGATCCTAGGATGACGTCACGCTCTCTCTCTCCTTCGTCGAGTCCTTAATTAAATTCCGGAAAAGAATCGGAAGTAAGGAAAAGTTTAACCCCCCCATGACACGGACAGGAGGTCTTCGTCAGGATAAGAAGGGGCTCGAACGCGGAAAGGAAAGGGAGGACGAGGGCCCAGGCCACGCGAGTTTTAATAACCGCCCCGGACCTGAGCAAGAAGAAGCTGGCAAATGGCCGTGCGGCGTCGGTGGCGGCTGTGGAAGTAGAGTAGAGAGAAGGGTATGCCAGCCCGACGGAGTCAAGCATCGATCTCTGTATTTCTATCTTTCTTGCCCTTTCGCCTTCCTCCGTCTCTCCGTATCCCGTTTCCATCTCGCATTCTCTGTCCGTCACTCTCACTCTCATTCTCTCTCTCCCTCTCCCCCTTCTTCTTCCCCACTCTTCATCTTATCTTCTATTCTGTATTTCTTACGTCTCCATCTTTCTCCAGTTCCTTCCCATCCTACCTTTCTCACTAACATCCTTCCAGTCCTTCTCCAGGGATCTCCCACACGAATGATATCGCACGTTCGCCGACTTACACGCATTTTCCCTCATCCTCTCCTTCTCTCTATCTTCCCTCGCCTAGCCCGACTTCCCGTTCCTCTGCGTGTGTGACTTACTTCGTCGTACCGTCTTTCTCAAACTCATCTTTGACGTGACTCGCTTCCCTTCTCCGCGTATCTGTGTCTCTCCTCTTCTCCTTACCTCCCACTCTCAATCTGTCCATCTATCTATCTACCTACCCCGATCTTTACCCTCTCCTTCTACAATTCACCCTGCCCCTCTCTATTTGGCTATCTGTCTCTAATCCCTGCCCATCTCTCTCTTACTCTCCGTCCACGAGTCTACGTCTTTCTCTCCTTCTATACCGTTCTATTCCGTACCTCGATCTGCCTATCTGGCCACATCTACCTGTCTCTGTTCACCTCGGTTCGCAAGCTGCTCCGGTCCGTGACGTTACCGTCTGCTTCGGCAATGCTCCTTCTCCTACTACTTCTACCATCTCTTTCCCCTTCATCTCCCATTCCACCCTCTTTACCTCGCTCCTCTGGCTTCGACACCGCCATCCCACTCGTGAGGTCGGTAGCCGACCCTACGACAACGATATCTCTCGTAACCACGGGCCACCATTGGCTAGATATTCTTACGACGTCTATCCAGAAGCGAAGACGTACCTCTGTAGTACAGTTGGAAAAGCGCCTCAGAATATCGGATTACAGTCGGTGCCCTCGACGGGGCTCCCAGTCCAACCGTATCGTTCCACTCTCTTGCGACCCTCGTATCGTCTCCGCATTCACGTGCGCACCACTTTTGCAAAGCGATTATACGCTACGCTGTATATGACTTTGAGAGAGACCTGCCTCGCGTTTGCCCGCGCGGCCCCCGAGTGACACTGATTTCGCGATTCTTCGGGACTCGCTACGAGGCACTCATGCACACGACCCACGTTCGAGCTGGCCAGAAATTGACAAGAGACACCGGGTCCTCGGAAAGCATGACTCCGCGTGTGCACTCGCCATTTGAAAGCAGCTTCCCTGATCGCATAGTGCACCTTCAGGCGTGAAACGGCCGAAGACGTGAGCTCTCCTCCACTACCTTCCGCCACATGTGCTCATCCTTGAAGTAGAATGCAATCTCCCCTTTTAGTCGCTCGACAGTCCTGGATTTAAAGTCAAAGAGAGCTTGCTCCCCGCTACATGTCCGCGAGAGAACATGTTTCGCCCGACGGATCAGTATATATGCACTTGATACACTTTGTTACGGAGACAGGTTCGTGCAACAGCGCAGCAGCGGCTCGAAGATAAAAGACGCGCAGTGCGATGGCAAAGTCTGTCGGGGGCATGCGGTAAATACATTGCCCGCCCGCCATAACCACGAGCCAGCGTTGGCAGAAAGCTCTTGCGACGTCTTTCGTAGGGAGAGACGTACCCTCTCCTCCGGCTGGAAAAGCGGCTCGGTAATATCGGATTACTCCTGGTCGCCTCCGACCTACGACGTCTCTTCGCCCCTGGTACTGCCAGGAGCGATCGTAATGGTTGCTGCATTCCGTCGCACGATGTCGTATATGTAGAATGTACAACATCCGCGCACGTATGCGGAGGTTGGCTAAAGCTTTTTCTCCCCGCCTACGAACGGATATGCTCGCTTCATCGATACCCGCGCTCAACAGCCAGACAAACAGGCAAACAGAATTCCGGGGACGTGCATTGGCAGCGCAAGTGCGTGTCGCGAAATTCGCGAGGCAGGACGTTTAACGACGCGCGCGTCGCGCAAAAAGAACTCATTAGAACGCAAAGCGTGACGCTCGGGGTTCGTGAAAGGTTTTGTGCTTAATGGCACGGGGCCCGTTTACGGTGCGATCAAAAAAGCGGACGCATCGTCGCGTCATTTTTCCAAATCAAATTATCAGCGCCCGCGTCCGTCCGATACTTCTGCATCGCGGTAATGTGCTCGTTACGTTAATCGAGCCGCGGCGCGTACGCGTGGCGTTAAATCAGTTGCAAGCGCTCGTTTTAATAGAACGAAGATAAATATCGTTGGGAAGGGATTAGATGTCGCAGCGGCTAAAATAAAATTCGTAATTCGCGTCGCGATGGGAAAGTGAATGGAATTTACAGCGTGGTATCACCGTAATCTACACGCCTCGCCAGTGGAGGGTCGACGTAATGTTATTTCGCGGTACGAATGGGGGAGCGCACTTCATCTATAGTCACGCTCGGTATCCAGACAGTTCGAGCGATGCTCTTACGAGAAGCATGGTACAGAATTTATAAAGATGTGAAGATGGAGGAGACGGCGAGCGCGACAAGAAATTTGATCGGGCGTTATGGAGAAAGCTGATCGTCTGAACCTCCCCATTAAGCGTCGCATTTCTGTCACGACGCTAAATGACGCCGCAAGCGATATACCCGCTGAAAGGCTCTCACACGCTCGCAACGGAACTACTCTTTTCTTTACTTTCCTCCCCTCTCCCGGCGCACTTTCATAATTGAAAACATTTGGCGAAGAAAAGTCAATGAAGAACCTGCAAGATTTCACAAGTTTCAACTGTTCAAAAATCACTAACTGTGCGTAAATATGTCCTGAACACGTTGGTATCTTCAGCAGACATAGCAAGTGCGCTACGAAACCGGCATACGGAAGGAGATTTGTACATATCCATACAGACTCACACACGCTCACGTATATGTATGTTAGCACATAGAGCCGAAACGGAGTTGCGCGTCGTGTTTGACCCTGTGTGGAATACGCGTCGATGACCGTATACGAGCCAGCGGTTTTGTCATTCTAATAGGGAGGGCGATGCATCAATTATAGAAACACAGCCGGCCCACTCTCGCATTACACGGACGCCGAATAACGCGGCCCGATTGCGCGCGATTATGCGAACAATAAATTGGCAGTCCGATGCAAGCGCGCACGAGACATTCGACGTTCCAGCGTTCTCCGTGCATAGCATGCGATCCCTTTGTACGGGCGATAATCATTGCCAAAAAGACAGATCAGGCTTGGTTCTTTTTCTTTCATATTGCACGTTCGCAACGCCTACATATATGCGTGTTATTGCCAATTTTCATTCGATCAATTATTTGATCGCTTCGCGACGGCCGAACGCATGATGGATGCTCTTTTGACAAACGTAACACACGAGAGAACTCTTACACTCTTGCTGGCCCTTTTCATTTTTCTACCTCGCCATTTTCGAATTGTGATAGATAGCAGATTTGATCGATCTTTCAGCGAGAATTCGCTCCGCCATACGTTTTTCCGTCTTTCCCTATCCCTCACCGTATATCGTCCCTCTCGTTTTCCCTCTCGATGCCGGTCGCGCGAAAATTCGATTTCGCCCTGCTATCCGACAGGGTTTGGTAGGTAACGGAAGGCAAATTCTTTGATGGTGGTGGGTGCGCAAGCGGGCGACAGACAGGATGGAGAACGGGCTGCGGACACAGCCCTATCTCTCTTGTCTGCTAGCGCCTGTGCTATTAATCGCATTAGTCGAACGGCAAGGCGGTTTGAGTGGCGGACACTCTCCTAGCTTCTAGGCACCCAGATTGGTAGGTCGTAGGTGTCTTGCATTTAGGCGTTCAGGCGTCTACGCGTATCGCCTTCTAGATTTCGAAAGATGCACTCATCGATGCAGCGAGACTCAGTAGTTCTACACAGTGCGTTATATGTATGTGTGGTTAAAAGTTTAAGCAGAAATAAGAGTTAATATTTTAATATCAATCGCATGATCGAAGGCAAACTTCATCTGATTGCAAGTGACTGAACAACTGTTACACGTTTCGATATACACTTTGCATAACATACAGATTCATTCTAATACTGTTAAACTAAATAGAATCAATAAAAAAGATCTTTATGCCATATCCTCTTAAATATTTGAAATCAACTGCTATAATCCGTCCTCAAGATATTCGCGCCACAACGGCCAAATCCAAGCATGTCGGCGTTTCCTCCTCGGCTCATTCGGAAGCCAATTGTCAGTCACGTCTTGAATGAGCCCACGTATATAATTTTCTACTTTCGCTCCTTCTAAGTAGGGCAGGTTGCTAACGAGAATTCTTTGATGAAGGTGGGCGCAGGCGAACGCACGCCATGGCGGAGCACGGGTTGTGGGCATGGCCCTGTGTCTCCCTTGTGTCGTAGCACCCGTGCTATTAATCGCATTAGTTGAACGGCAGGTTGGCTTGAGTGGTGGGCGCTCTCATACCTCATTCTACAAAGGGGAGCCAGACGACGGTGATGCCTTCCGTCGTGTAGCGCGAGATGCACCACGCAGACGACGACGACGACGACGACGACGACGACAACGATGGGGACCGACGTAGATATATGCCATGTTATATATCAGCTGAATGCCGTAGGAGGCTTAGAGTTTCGCTTCGGAATTCATAGTCACTCGATTAGAGTTCGTATTAATCGACCAGCGGCCCAACCTCGTTACATCGACACAATTCTACACCTTCTTATCCGGTTAACGACAGATAGCTACAGCAGTAGTCACGGTAAGCTAGCATCATAAAGAACTGTTTGCTTTTTTCTTACGAAAGAGATGTTTCGGGCAAAGTTGTACTGCTTAAAAGGGCAAACGTAGTGAGGAATGAAATTCATGCCAGCGTCATTTTTCTTGGAAATTTCAAGGTGATGAGACTTTGCGAATGATATAGAGTATTGTGTCGGTGTTGAAGGTCAGTATTTTGAGTGTCTCTTCAGATACGAAGTCACGCGAAGATTATTATTACGGATTGTTGAACATGTCAAATACATTTAGTTCCGATTGAGAAACGCTCAGATGACTTTAAAGTTGAACATACGCAATAACCTTAATTGGAGTCTTGCTGACATCATTATATTCGTACCTTTTTGCAGTGTGACAGTTTAGACTGGGGTTTTGCAACGTACAAAATAATGTAGCTATCCAAGATGTTATTCTACGGTGACTGACCGTATCCGTCTAATTGAAAACGGCACGAAACTACCTTTACCAATGAAGTTAACACGAATTGCTACCGGTTCTTTCACAGGTATCGTATATCTACACGAACGTCGGTAGATTGCCTCACACTAGGAAGGTTTGAAATGTGTGGATATATGGAATTTACAACCACTATGCAACGGATGAGGATAAGCTTGTTACGTCGAAGCTAATGCCGCCTGCCACTTCTCGCGAAACTACGAATTCCATATTTTTACGCCTAGCCGAGCACTACTTGGCAAATTAATGAAGCATGTTACACCGAAGGCGGATATATAGTCATGGTGTAGTATGATACATCATACGCCAGCACCACGTATATGTCAGTCGGATATGAAGATGGATAAAGTCGGCACTTCAATATGTATTAAGGGATAGAAAGCTCAATTTAATCAACAACCATTGATAACTAATCTCGTACGGCTACTTTAAAGATTGCTCGTCACCGTTTGATGAAAACTTCACGCTAAATATCGCGACTTAATTTGGATACAAAAATACGTTGTGCGGCGGTGGTTATATTACAGATGGTAGAGCCATGATTTTTTTTATGAAAAATTTAATCAAAGATAAAAATATAAAAAAAATGTAGTGCTGTAGTAGAATCATTTCAAAAGATACGGGATTCAAAATTACTCGATTCTATATGTAGTTCTGTTGTATAAGAGTGTATTTTTAAAGTTCCGAGACAAAGCTACACTTTAGTTGTGTGTTTTAGTAGAAATCATTTCTTTACCCTGTTACTATATTTTCTGTTGCAAAATATCTCTTACTCTTGTGCAATTCATACGTTTCGAATTAAATGATTCCGTGTTCACTGCACGTTACCAAAGCCATCCATTCATAATCACCGATATACGACGCATACAAGTCGGATTGGCGTAAAAATCATGACAACAAGAGAGCAATCAAAACACCAGTTTCGTCGGCGGTTTAATTGAGATTTCACTTGACCTCGAACACATCGGGAGCGAGGTCAAGTATCACCCTCCTACCTTGTAGCCAACTTCTCTCCCCGTCTGCCGCTCTTTATTCTTTTTACTCTCTTCGTGCCATAGCCGCGTACACACGCACACACGTACATCCATACATGTATGCATGCCCTTTTTTTACAGGAGCTGCCCTTTGGCGTCCTTCTTTTTCGCATAATTCCACGGGCGTGTAACCTCAGAGTGGAATCAAGAGTAGAAAAGCGCGGCCTTCGAGAGGTGAAGAAGAGCAGCCGCGCCGTGCGGTATAACTTGGCAAAGCAACGAACCTGTCATCCCTCCCCCAGCCTCCTTCGCACCCCCATCTTCGTCACTCCCTTCGTACCGCGACCTTCTCCACCAACCCATTCCCCCTCCTCGTCTCTTCCTCGACTTACTCACTAGTTCCTCTATCCACATACCTGCACGCGTTAAAGAGAGACATCGCCATTTCTATGGGCATTCATCATTCACTCCTCGCTCAACGCTCTCCCCCACCCCCTCTTCTCCTCTCTGTTCCCCTCTCTATCCCTCTCTTTCCCCCTTCCACGCTATTTCTCTTCCTTTCTCTCTCTCTCTGTCTCTCTCTCTGTTATTCTCCCCTGGTTTCACCGCTGCACCCCTCTTTTCCTCCCCAACGCCCGCACGTCTCTCCACTCATTTCCTCTGCAACTTCTGCTCGCCCGGCTTCCGTCGCTGAAATCTGCATTGATGGTAATCTACCGGGGCTTTTAACCGGATATCGCGCTTTTCCCCGATTATGCGTTTTCGGCGAAGCCCGCGATCATCAGCGTGTATAACTCGCGATTTGATTCGGAGGAGCGTCGATGGAAATGTCAGAACGCGCAGAAATGGACTTAAGCGTACATTAAAAATGGCGCTGTGGCGTTGAGGAAGGTTTGCTATGTTATTGAATCAATTGCATCACGGCGCACGCGATTCGTCTGTCGTGTACCTTGAACTTAAACGTGGCTTCACTGGCAGAAGTGAAATGACCGGTACAGTGATCCTCTGAACGCGTAATTTTGTTAAGAATTCGCCGTTTTCCCGTTCGACGTAACAATTGAAATGCCAAGCGCATACCAGTCGAATAACAGATTAGTTTGTGTGCGGAACGTCAGGGGAATTTCGAAAAATATTTGCTTGAACAGTTTGCTTGAACAGGTGGGCAGGATGTAAATATTTTTATCAGCTTTTCCAGCAGCCATACCGCAGAAAATCGATCGATCGACCATTATTATTGTACGACACCAAAGTCGAACTTCGGTATTAATCGCTTCATGACTCGCGCGCAATTGACACACGAAGATCCCACGCTACCGTTCAAGCAGTCGACAGCTGCGGAAAACTCTGCCACGACAATTTTATCCATTTCCCTTTAGAATAGTTAATGCCCAGCAAATGAAACAAAAATTTGCTCTCCACCGGCACGAGGAGAAGAATTTCAAACGTTCAACTGCCGGCGGAAAAAAATCATTTTTACATTTAAGACGCGCCCGTAATTCAAAGTATTAACTTTTTGATCGTGCATTCAAACGCATTACATTTCCCGATAAGGCGCAGTCGCGCCTCGACGTTAAACTTTCTCACGTGAGTTTGAAATCGCGGCAACGCGTCAAACTTCTTCGATGAAAAACTTTCGCAATCTTCTGCCTCTTTCCATCTCTCTGTCTTTCTCTCCATTTCTCTCCCTCGTCTCCTCTTTTTTCTCTTTACCGCCCTTTCGACTCCTTCGTTCGCGTTACATTGTCATTTCCAGGCCATAAAACGGCGCGGCGCCGACGATAGAAAGAGAGACAGCGCATTTAAGACCCTCCCTTCTGAAACGCACGCTTTATTACTTCGGACTCCATAAAATTTGAAATCCCAGTAACAATGGCCTTCCGGTCGCCTTTTCGAAAAATTTGTTGATCGACAAATCAGCGTTCATAGGAAAGTCCTTTGTAACGAGTAAAAGAAACTTTGAAACTGGCTTTTTTTTTTATTATTATCGGCTGAAAAGGGTCAATGGTATTTCTTACCATTTCGCGTTTGTCTTTGTTACAGTTGGTTAATTACGCGGGCAAACTTGGTGTCTATTCATATATACGTCTTTGCCAACTAAGTCGATATGGTGTTTAAAATTTATAATGGCGGTATGAAATAGACCCGACAAATTCGTGGTACGTGTATATTAGGAACACGTAAAAATCGTACCCACAGTATTAAGAGCTGTTGCAGCGGCGTTCAAATAAAACTTCAATATAAAAGAATAATAAACGCCCTTTGCATTTGTACAAATTTTACCTTGCAGTTTTTGCACGATGTTTTCTACGTTTTGTTACCCCCTCGTTTAAGGCATCGTGTGTTTTATACACTCACGCGAGCATCGACAATGGACCATTATAGGGTACGCGAATATTTTGCCTGCAAAGGGAAAGTTACGAAATATTTACTGCGGCAAAAAGAAGAGCGCGCAAAGCGCATCCTCCAACGAAACTACCGTTACATCGTCTATTCCGCTAAGAATTATTCATGAATCTCCCTGAAACTTTAATATCGACGTGTCCATCATAGAAAGTACATAAGACAGCCTTATGAGAGCCTGTGAACCGAACCCGCGGAGCTGCGAAAGAAACTGTCCAACGAAAGACCTGGAAGTCGTTCGCGTTGCAGCGCAGTAAAGATTGAACATCGAATGAGTGTTTCACATCGCCCAGCAAATACTGCAATCCAGCGGTCCCGATCGCCTCTCAAGGAGGCGCGTACCGCCGGGCGTAAACAAGGCACGAAGCACAATCGTTCACCACAAGTCTACTACAAGCACCGTTTCAGCACCAAGTACCAACCCCTTCCGAGGCCGGATCATCGTGGGGTAGTACACGATCTCTGCGGACGTCCGAATTCGCCGCTATAAAGACGTATTTTTGCACTCACCGATCGTGATCTTGTCGGGGAATGCAGCCGGAAGTAGAGTGAGGAGGACGGTAATCGCAGCGGTCATTACGGTGGCAAGAGAGATTGGTCTGCCGATCCGACTAGTCCCCGCACCGCCACCGCCACCGCCACCGCCACCGCCACCGCCACCGCCGCCGCCTGTCTCGAAGGAACGACGGAGGTGAGTAAGCGGCGTCGACAATGAGTGATTATTCGATGCTGTCGAAGTGGTCGCGAACGTCGCGTACGTCGCGAACACGGTGCCGGGACTCGCGGACGCCGTGCGACGCCGGCGGCGCCGCGACGAGGGTGGTCCGCCGCCCGTTTCGTGAACAACCGGGAGCATCTTCTGTGCTCCGTGGTCTGACACAAACTGGCGTACGTTACTTGGCGTGAACTCGGTCTCGCTTGAACCGCCCCAGCATCCCGACCACCCTCTCCCCGCCTCACGACGGGGTGTTCCCTTCTCTACTCTTACACCCTCGCTCTCTCCCGCTTTCCCTCTTTCTCTCTTTCTCCGACACTCTCAACCACTCTGTCCTCCGCCTCCTCTCACTACCTCGCATCCAGCAGCTCCCCTCCTCGTGCTCCGTCCTTCTCTCTCTGATCTCCACCACCACCGGCAGCCACCGAGTCGACACTCACCACCCTCCCGCGCCAACCTCTCTCTCTCTCTCTCTCTCATTCCGTCCACCCTGCCCCCGTCTGTCTCTCCTTCTCTCTCCTCCGCTTCATGCATCTCTCGCTGTATCCCCTTCACACAGCCTCCCACGCTACCCCTTCCACCCCCGGCGCTCGCCCTTCCAACCACCCCTTCGCGTCCACGGTAGTCCAGGGTGGAAGCGTACGCTTAACGCGCATGTTACGAGCCGCGAGCGCGCGCGCGCGCGCGCTCCCGATCCCTTTTCCGGAAATATTCCGCACCCACCGTGAACATCGTTCTGCTACCGATTTCGTTTTACGCTGTGGAAAGTGATGTCCCGATCTCTTCGATCCATGATTCATTCCAACAGAACAACATCCATTCTCGTTGCAAGAAAAGAGTCGACGTGTCCAGCCCCTTTTCTCGGATCGTCCCGATATCTTTATCGACAATTAACCGATGTCACGAAGTCGCCGCTATGAGAAATTCATAAGCTACATTTGCCGACACGTTTCTCCGCGATGCAGAGAGTACGAGGCTGAGGACAGGTGGGTTGTTTTACAATATCCAGTCTCTTTACGTCGACAAACATAGCGGGAGTCGAGGCTGCCGAGACGCGCGGAAGCGCGATGAAAACTTCCCAGACGCATCCAGACAGTGGCATATTTTCACACAGTTATTTTTTATGCGTACGGCATGTGAGAAGGGGTGAGGTTTAGCGAGAGATGCTTATCGCGCCTCTACGCCCGGTTTCCATCGAAACGAGGGAACTTTTACGTGCAACCGGGCCGACTCAAATTATTCCGAGAGTGCTGAAGAAAGCAACGGAGACAGGTGGAGTGTGGAGGGTGGAGTAAGCGGGGGAAGTGGAAGAAAACGGACAAGAAGGGACGAAGGGTAGGAAAAAGAGCTACCTATGTGCGAGACCAAAGTTTAGATCGAGCCAGACTCGCTTTATGTACGATTTACCGGTGACAGTTTACGTCAAGAAGTTTCAAATTTGTAGAAGCAAAAAATCGTCAAATCTCCCACGGTACCGCGCCACTCGTAAGTGTCCCAGGAAAAATTCTGGAAGTTCGAAGGCGCTCGATAAAGTTCGAGCTTCTGGCCTCGTTCGCGTTATTATATCCCATCGAGGGAGGAACTCTTGACGTCAGTGGCACGATGCATCCCGAATGCGCTTCTAAGCACGCTGTATCGGCAAATAGGACCAAACGACATTCTCGCGCAGGCTTTCCGCTGGCGGTGAAAGCAGACGAGGGAGAAAAAGAGGTAGCGAACGAAAAAGAAAGAGAGCCAGGGAGAGAAAACCGCGGCGGAGTCTAAATCTTCTATCAACATTGATATCATTTTGTGTGCACGTTGGACCCAGAACCGTCCCTCTTACTTTGAGATATTAATACAGTTTTATGTCATTAACCAGCATAGGTCTCATTGTCAGCCTAACCTTAACTAACTATGTTCTCTACGGCCGTTGACGGGATTATCTTCGAAAGTTATGAAAATCCGGGGTGAAAAAGGCTTGAATATAACGGAACCGAGAGCGCGCCTACGTGCCAAGAGGTGTGACTGTACCGCTTTCTTACTTTACAGGCAAGTTAGTGCCCTGCCACTCGCGACGGGGACAATTTTTTCCTTCCACTCTGTTTCCTTTAAATTTACGAATCTGCCGCAGAGCCAACGGGCCATTCTGTCCAACTGTCTTCCCAAGCCATTGTTTCGCCCGAATTACTTTATCTCTTTTGTGCTCTTTTTTGTTTTATACGACGATCCGCCCTCTGTCCGTTCACGTTTGAATATCCGGACATCGCTAAGTTTATATATATTACGTTTAGTCGTCGAGATCAGCAACCTCTACACGCCACATGTGTATTTCGATATTTATACGATCCCTAACCAGCGATGGCGATCAATTACGATTTCTCTGCCACCAAACGTGCGTGCTTGCAATTTGCTTAATTTTCTTTACACTGGAGTGCGGATTTTCGATACGAATTGTATCTACAGGTGTTGTCACCGTCCTGACACATTTTTACACATATCGAGACTTTAAGACGACGTTCAAGATTCGCGACTCGGGCGAACGTAAAGTGACCGTATATTCGCAAGATCGTAAAAGGTCCGATTTTTTTTTACGATCGACAACAAACCCAAGTACGGTGTCGAATTTTCGTGCAACGGGTTCAATAAATTCGGTGTGAACATGAGAATACTGTTTACGTGCGCAATGATTCAAGCGGCAACACGTATCGAACAAAAATTTTGAATTATTCGAAATAATGATTTTGCTAGGTATTTGGGTAAATAAAGCCGACAGTGCACTGATAGTGTTAAGGTGTTACGTGAACCCGAAGGCACACGATTAAGCAGTAATGTGCAAAACAAGAATGGACGACATTAACTTCTACTAACGCAATAACCTTTCAACTAACTTAACACAATGTATGCGTGTTCAGAATTTGAATAAGTACCACGACACGTAACCAACGTGCACAAGAACAACGCAATATAGCGACGTATTTCTAACGCTACAACTCTGTGCAGAAATACAATAACATTGATGGTTGCTATCTCAATTTCGGTGTAATGTATATTTTAGAAGTAACAAGGTTCAGTGCAAAGTGACTTACCGTGAAACGTCAACAACTGGTCCTGCCTGGAAGTCTTGCACCTTACACGACTGAACGCAAGGTCCTACTTAAAACAGCACATGCTTCTACACTCTTAAGTTTCAACCACCGTACTTGAACTTACACGCTGCACTGAAACTTTAAACTCTGCACATGAAAAACACGTCGAATGAAAACACTAATGCCTGTTGAATAAAACCTAGATGTAGGATTCGCGGTACAGCAAGCTCACGCACGCGCAGTCACGCGCAGTGTACGTAATAAGAGATTGTGAAATGTGCACACATCGCGGTGATTATTGCCTCTGCCGCGACCTCTAGTAACGATTCTAGGTACCACGGGATACCACTGAACACTGAACACCTTGAAGGTTAGAATGCCTGACAGTGACAGCTTAACCAAATTTGTTGGTCTTGTTATTGTATAGTACGTACGATAAGAAATTTTGAAGCACCATGGATCCGGCATTACTCCGGGAGCGAGAGCTCTTTAAGAAGCGAGCTCTAACCACACCAACGTAAGAACCAGAGACTTTTTATTATTAACTAACCTATAACATATTTCTCCAACGCATATATAAATATACATGATATAAATATTTTGTTCATTACATGGTTATAGTTACTTTATGTTCTTACGCAGTTGTTGCTGCTCTTTGGTGATCACTTGGATAAATTAATTTTACTTTATGATATTGGTTCATTGGTCTCATCGAAACTTGACGTTATATTTCAGTGTAGAGAAGAAAAAAAGGGATGATAAAGAAGCCAGCCGAGATGAGCCACCCAAGAAGAAACCAAAACCGTCCTCTGTATCCATGGCTCCAAAGCTGGACATGGTTAATTATAAGACCATGTCAGGCAGTTCCCAATACAAATTTGGGGTCTTAGCAAAGATAGTAAAACATATGAAGGCTAGACATCAGGACGGTGATGACCATCCATTGAATTTAGATGAAATTTTAGACGAAACTAATCAACTCGACGTAGGATCGAAAGTAAGTGCCTGTCTATATTGTTCTATTTTCATTCTGCCATATGACTGTAACCCAACTTTCTGTCGTTGGTACGTAGGTAAAACAATGGCTTGAAACAGAAGCTTTGGTAAAAAATCCAAAAATAGATGTTACTCCTGATGGTAGGTTCAGTTTCAAGGCTATGTATAAAATAAAAGATAAGAAATCTTTACTGAGGTTGTTAAAACAACAAGACTTGAAAGGTCTCGGAGGAATTTTATTAGAGGATATACAAGAAAGTCTGCCACATTGTGATAAACACTTAAAGGCAAGTATGAGAATCGTTTTTAATGTTTAAATACAACAGGATGACAACAAAAACAAAGAAAGAAACAGCGTAATTTGATAAATCCTCTTTCAGAGTTTACAAAATGAGATTTTATTTATAACACGACCTCTCGACAAAAAGAAAATCGTTTTCTATAACGACAAAACTGCACAATTTCCAATTGACGATGAATTTCAAAAGTTGTGGAGAGCAGTAGCCGTAGACGCTATAGACGACCAAAAAATAGATGAATACCTTGAGAAGCAAGGAATTAGATCAATGCAAGATCACGGTCCGAAGAAACCAGCACCGATAAAGAGGAAAAAGCCAAACAATAAAAGAAAACAATTTAAGAAACCAAGGGACAATGAGCATTTGGCTGACGTCCTGGAGACATATGACGACACGAAATAAAGATTCTATGAATATTGTAAATAAACAGCAGGCGGGAATAGATTATAATGCTACGCGTATTAGACTGCTTCCACATTACGCGATCATCCATCTTTTACAATCTCATTCGTCCGAAAAGCGCGATCCGGTACAAACATAAGAGAACGACAGCGTGAGGTATCAATCCGATATAATAAATAAGTAAAATATTTATTGTCATTATTTCTCAATTATAAGTATAAAATAAATATAGATCAATCATTGTAAATTTCAACACTTATCTATTTGTATGTAGGTTGCGCTGACATTCAGCCTTATCGAATGATCGAGTTGCACAGCGGTTCGGCAAAGATGATATTAAAAAATTCGAATTTGACGTTGGCACCCCTGAACCTCGTCGTCTCGTCCGCTAGCCTTTCACATTGTACCGTGTTAACGCTGACAGAATTAATCACGAAGCTTCTCGATTGTGAAAGGAGACAATGTTGAAGACAGGGTGGTCTCGATAGTTGTATTATAAAGTCTTCGTCCAACAAGCATATTCGGATCTGTATAAAATAACGATATCCATTCCGCAAGAATCCCCGTTACAGTGAAACGGTGACCCCTACCGTATGACACAATCTTTGGCACTTGGAGTTCAATTTATTTCGACTGCCTACCACCGCTTGACCATGTGGTAAGTTGCGTTCATTTTCTATTCATTTCCGAATGTTGCCTCGTTATGCGCGTAACAATTGGTCAATTCACCGATGATCATCGCTTGTTAGTCCTTCGGTAGCGCAGAGTCACTTTTTCCACGCGAGTAGGCACGAGTAGCCTTGCTGCCAAGCATTCTATCAAGTAGCGACTGTTTGTTTCTTCTTCTTGCCGCGAGCACTTCTCGACAGAGCTCGTGGAAAGACTCTGCTACCTGAACAACCTGCCATTTGGACACATTGGCAAATTTAGGGAAGCATTTAGTATAGGTTAGTTTGGTTAGTGAATCGGAATGATAAAATTATACCTGTTCAGCGGCCGTCACTTCGCTAAACCAACATTCGAAATCCTTAGCGAGAATCTCGCCTTCTTCCGCGCTAACTTGCCTTAGATGAACCATGTCCGCTTTGTTACCGACCAGAGCAAGTGGCATGGCAGCCTCAGGATCGGCAACTGCCAATGCTTCCTTTGCCTTTCTGACAAAGTTGAAGGAACCTCTGTCGGTTATCGAATAAACGAGTAAAAGTCCATCTGCCCACTGAATTGTCTCCATCGAGGGCAGTTCGTCCTCACTCTGTAAGAAGAAACAAATAGGTGATAGTACTTTGAACGAAATCTAATTTTATACTCAGTTAGGACGAATTACCTTCGGACATGTGTCCAAAATTTCAAACAGAATGGGTTCGCCATCGACAAGTACTTCATGCTTGTATCTGTTTTCTAAATTTAAAACAAAATATACTTTAATTCTATCTGTTACTACACATACAATATTATGGAAACAATTTCAATCTTCAATAAAAACGTCTAATCGAACGGAGTGTAATTAATTTGCGCTCAAACAGGGGTCACTGAAAATTATTCCAATGAAACTCTCACCGCAGTGGAAAGTCTGATTAACAGCAAAGTATTCGTCGAGCCTCCAAGTAGGCTTTCCAATCCGATCCAGTTTTAGACCTTAGCATTGCAGCACGTGCCCAGCGCACGAGAGAATTAGAGTCAGAGAGTGAGAGAGAAGAGGAAAGCGTAGGCAAGAGAGAATGATAGAAACAGAGGGGGAGAGAGCGAGAGAGAGTAAGAGAAACCGTTTGTTCGTCTTCTGTCTACGAAAGCGTCTGTATTCATACAAAAGGAAGAAAAGCGGTCGAGAGTACCAGTTTGAGTATCAACCTCACATTAGTACCCGTCCTGTCTAGTGTCAAATTCGTCTTCGATAAATTTAGACCAGACGCGGGCGAGGTATGCGAAGGGTGAGCCCGCCGGGTGTGCGTGTTTTAGGTGCGCTCAAATTCTCTCTGGCAGTTTTTCAGAAAGCACGTCATACTATTGTATCCACGTTCTGCTGGAGCAGTCATGTAATCCGGTATCACAATTGATGACGAACGGAATGAGCGACGCGACATTAAGCATCACTGCATACTCAAACAACGGAAAAGTAAACGGTTTAACTCGAACTTTCCCTCAAAACGTACTAACTGTTCTTAACGTCAGATATTATTGTATATCGAGGCACTTTCTTACCGGATTGGTGATCGTACTCGCCGATGTATCGCCTCGTCAAAAACCTAACTGTTAGCGCTAGAACATAACAGAAAATGACGTTGAGACGTATGAAGATATCAAGATTCGGACAATATGAGCCCGCGTATGTCATTTAATTACTTTTGCACTGACGCGACATATCTACTTATATATCACAAAAATAAGACAAAAATGTATATTTTCACACAATTAATGGATTATATAGGAAAAATGAGTAAGTGTCTAAATATCGTACGAAACGAAAATTATGACATATTAAAGTTTTATTTTGGTTAAATTAGCCTGAACAGTGTATGCAAGTGAACAGAGGTACCGTATTAATCGTGACAACATTTATGATGCTGCAATGAAATCTATCACATGTTTAAACATTCCTTGACAAATTCTTACAATTGCAGAGTACGCAAGTATATTATCTGTATAGAAAACGTTCGGGGAAAAATTATCCGATTATTTCACTTATAACTTTCTATTTGCCTCGAGGCAGCGTTTCTAAAGTTTAATCGTAGTAATGTGAAATTGTTTCGATACAGCATCTGTCCTTCAAATGCAGCTGTGGCTTCTACAGGGTACGCTCAGGAAATATATTTTGTAAACCCTACTAAAATATTTTAATTTCAATATAGGAATTTCACTCCTTATTTTCATTTCGCTTCTGCGTCTGCTTCGCCTTTCAATGAATCTCAGCTTGGGAAGTGCTAGTTAAGAATATACAAGTTTGCCAGAGGATACTTTTACTTTTCTCCGATTACCTAATGTCCAAACAGCGATTTAAATAGTCGAGCGGAAAGGCGTCATGTACGAGGATTTCACTGGGATGTGGCAGACGCGTAAGACGCAGTAATACGTAATCTCACGGATCACGATATGTTCTGCAACTTATCGCGATTTGATCAAGAGAAACGAGAGCCACAGCCTAGTGACCCGCTTCGAGGTGTACCGCACTATTTTTACCTCGAACTCGAACCTGCCGTCACGGCGCCACAAAACCTTGCGCGAGCGCTGCGTTAACATTGCGGCGGCTCGTTTTATGTCAGATCGCGTTGAACGACCGGTTTATACCCACTTTTGACACCGGGGGAAGAATATGCATCCGGACATCGTCGCGCCTCTCGCCGGGTCGATGTTAAAAATGAGTGGCTCGTGGGTGTCTTTAATTACGCGCTAGAAGTGTCCGGATAGAGTGTCCATGACGAAAGAATAATTTAGTTTCTATTTAAACGGCACACGGTTGATTGTATTATATTTAGCACTGCTTCTCTCTTTTCGCCGCTTCTGTAAGATCACGTTTAAGATGATCGGTCGAGGAAGCACACTTTGTTTACGAAATGAACCGCGGCCGGTGGAATTTTTGAATACAGTTAAACAGATTGTCGGGAGCAGGTACAAATACTAAACAGCGCGGGCCAGAAATACGAATTTATCGGATTGTATTTCCAATCTCTGACGCGCTCGAATCTTAAGGCACGACCACGTGAATCGTGCGCGAATAATCGAATTTATATTCAGTTTGTACGGTCACATTGGATTTGGCGGCGCGATCAGTTCGGCGAACGCTAATCCGTGCCGCGATTTACGTACCACGATTTAAGAGAACGCGGCATACGAACAGGAAATAAATTTTCGCGCTGGCGATTTTAACACCCCAAGGTCGCGTTTATATCTTGTTGGAACAGGTTGAGCCTTGAAAATAAAGATCTAAATTGGAATCTGGCAACGATTATCAAATACGAATAAAACAAAACTGGGGTAACGCCGTCGTTGGAACGACTAAATTTAATAGGATTATCTTCCAATTTTCCGTATCAACACTTCTGCAGACGATAGACTCCCGGGCAGCACATTTTACCCGTATTATGGCAAGATAAGTTCGTTTCGTTGAAACCGAATCATTGGCACGCGCCGGGGATCAAAGATGGCACAACAGTGTCCAAGATTCGCGGGAATTTGGAGTTTATAAACTTTATAAATAGCGGGCGCGCAATTTTCCGTTGCCATAGCAGATTCGTGCAGCTGGCCAGAGGTGAAAGGGGCGGGAAGAGGACCACCGACCAATTATTTACTCACCTATGCCATACACGTGCCATTACCGAAAATACACACGGTTGGCTGCTTTCAGGGTCCTACGCCGCACGTTTCTGATACGCGTCTCTTCAGCGTGGACCTTCATAACCTAATGATACATCGTGCGCACTTGCACTTGCACTTGAATTCAATAAATCATCCCGATCGTTTTTCGGCAGATGTGTGACGCACGTACAATGTTCTAATCGTCGAAAGGTCGCCCACAGTGTGACAGACGGTACGTGACGACGTATCAGTGAAATGTCAGAACATTAACGGCGTCATTGGCTTTGAACTGTGCCGTTGGAAATGTTTAAGTATGCACACACGTCATCGGTACCGTGTTTCATGTTAGAAAGTTTTCCCATCGAAATTTTGCGCAGAACATACTCACCACTCTTTCCAACCCCAGGCGCACCAATTACCGCCACCTTCACCTCGCACAGCGAGCTTTTCTTCCTTCGTATACCACGGATTGCACTTGACGTCATATTCCGGGCATTCGTCACTGCAGAGAAACGAAAGAATGTGACATAAATAATATGAAGTCGCGACGGTGTGTGTCGGAGAGGAAAGAAATCTGCTTACTGACACGAATGGCCACGCTTTCTTATGAACGATACATCTAACACCGACCACTCTCAAGTTTCGACTATTTACGAAAGCCGTCGCCCTCCCGTTTATGCATCTCGTTTACCCTCCCATTTGCCAGATGTTTTATGTCTTCCTCCCTTCAAAATCGGACCGGGACCATTTCTAAACGTCTCGGGAAGCATTCACCCCTCTTATTCTCCCCGTTTCCATGCTTAAGTAAGCGTTCTCTTTCCATCTTCCACTTATGCAAACATTTAAGTATAAGAGTACACAGACTTCTGTCTCATACGCATCTACGTACGCAAAGATTCAATAGTATTTTCAAAGAAGAAGAAGTGTAAGGAATTATTGATAATTTTTGTAAAAAAAAAAAAATAAGAATAATAATGAATATAAGAATGAAAATAGTTCAGTACAGCAAATAGATGTATAGAGGTTGTGATGAAGAAATGGTATGAGTTGTGATTGTGAGTACATTAGTAGAATACCGCGGAATTTGCACATATGTCGAGGAATTCGAAATATGCGTACCACGGTCTAGCAATGTACAGTGCTGAAATGGTTGTAATAATGCCATAAAGATCAATAACTACCCAATGAAAAAACATTTAATAAGTAAAATTTCATTACTACGCGTGTTCCAGCAGACATTCTTCAAAAGTATGAAAAATGAATGTAGACGCGTAGCAAGAAAGTTGTCATTACAACCATGGCAATTTTATTGACACTTGAGCACAATAAGAATGCGATTTTATCAACGACGCATGATTGTTTTACATGACCTACCCTGCATTTAAAATATATTAGATTTTCAAGTACTTGTTCTTCGCACGTTGACATTCCTCCGCACCTTTAATCATTTTCTGATCGATCACGTCATCGAACAATTAAACTGGCAAACACACATCACTATAGATAACTTTAGTCTCAGTCAGTGAACGAATATACGTTTTCGTAGGTCGTACAATGTTCCGACAAATTCGTATCTCTCAACGACACATTATCTAACGACAATAATAGACAGGTTGACTACAAGACGATAAGTGTTAATACTGTCCGATACTGTCACGTGCTCCCTGACAATTGGGTAAATTCGAAGCGTGATCCGGCGCGTTTCTTGGTCTCAGCGCGACTGTCTCTCGTCATTCCCTGAGGCGGGTCGAGAGCCTGGTTCCTTTATTGCTCTTAAGTCGCGGTACACGCGATACCACTTCCGGTGTATATAGTGTTGGCGCGCGGCAAACGAAGGTCGTGATTCGAAACGACCGATCGTTGCTCCGTAAATCTTGTATGCGCCGCGTTGCACTTGCGCACATCGATTTCGTCGAAATGTCAGGTAAACATTGACACTGCGCCGCTCCGAGAACGCAAACGAACAGGTCTCGCTTTTCTGCCAATCCAGACACGGTCATTTCCCGCTAATCCGTCGCGAAGTAATTAATGGCAAAGATTTCTGTTTCGCGAACGCTTCCTATTTATCGTACGTACGAGCCAGGTTTTCTGCAAAGCATCAATCAGTAGCTGCGGGTTCATACTGTGGCGATGAGTTAGATTGCGTACAGGTGAGCCATAAATTTTCGGCGAAGCTATTTATTGATTTATTAGCGCGGATTTACGTGCTCTGCGTCTATGGTAATGAGACAGGCCAGCGGCGCCAGATAGAAACGAGACCAAATTTATTGTACCGAAACTTTTTGACATAGAGCGTAGTTCGTTGAAACATATTTTATAGCACTTTCTGGGTTTACGCGGCGGTAGTTAACAATTTTCCCTTTTCTTTTCTGTATTTCTAGAGATCTTCATGGTCGCGTTACCATGGAATGTATAGTGATAAGGATAAGGAAGTTTTCCGCGCTTATCGGCAGTTGGCGTTCTCCGTAATGGCGGGTGTTGCGTGCCAGAAGAGGAGCCACACGTTGATGACTCGCGAGTTCCTTCCTTTCCGACGTCGTCGATCTACGTTTCAACCCGTGTTCTTGCCTCCGGACAACCACCAAAGATCCAGTTTACTGCTCGCACGAGAACAGGAGTGGCGTGATCTGAGTAACGGGTAAATACATTTCATTTATTTGATATCCTAAGTACCTAAGTTATTCTTTATCGTTCGAACGTTGTGAATTATAAAATGCTGAAATGCAGATTCCGTTGACGGAGTAGATTTTATGTTAAACGACATCTACTTACTATGGAACCCAGAGTAGGTAGGCATTATGCAATGTATAGGTATGCGTGTACTCAATTGTGTAAGGATTAGTATACACACATTACCAGAAACATGATAAGGGTAGACGATGGTGAATTATACAAATTTCGAAATAAGTAGTTTTTTAGAATAGTCTGCAATATTACGTGTCATCGCGAAACAAATTTCGTAGAATAACTCAGAGGGACGATGTTTTCTCACATTTTGATTGCTTTCGCCGCAAAGGTTGAAAATGCGACCTACTCGTCAATACTTGAGTCTCCTCGCAATCGTCGTCGCTCATCGTGGAATCTAGGAAATTGTCTGGGCCATTCGATAATCGTTGATTTTCCCTTTGAGGTTCCTCGTCGAATTCATGCTTCTCGAACACGTCCCTCCCGTGCTGAGAAACCCCATCAGGGACTTCCCCGCAATGATAATCCGCATAATAATCTTCCGCATCTGAAAGTTTCTGCGGACGAAATAGTCATGGTATACAAACGTTTGCAACGTTCATTTCGAATGTATGCTAATAATCGTTGGTATTTGATGACTCGTTATTAATACTGCAGCCAATTACCATGCCATATCGGAAACCTTGATCATGCCCTTCTTCAATAAAATTCACTCTGTGATCCTTGGAGAATGCACACGGCTTCGAAGGAATTTCCGATTCACCGTGTGTTCTGTAGACGTTAACGTACGCGTTGTCACCAATTTGTTCGACCTCCCTGTACGACACGGGATTTAAAGTGTTTCTCGCTGATCTATAAAATCGAATAAAGAATGTTACCGCTATTGTTAAACTTCCTTCACTATGTGCAATATATTACTAACTCGTTAAGCAGAGGAGTTGACTCAATTTTCTCCCAATTCTTAGTTACATCCGGAGAAGGCTGTTGATGATATATTGCATCCTGTTGATACACAGGCTGATCTTCTATGTACGCTTCATGCACCTCCCTTTTATAAAATGTCTCCTCTTCCTAAATAAATTCGTAAAGCCTGTTAGAAAATACTATCACATAATTATGTCGAAATCAACGGAACTCACAGAAGTCGGTACAATACGATCATCGTCATCTCTTGTTGGACTTTCGTGGTCAGAACAAAATGCCTCTTCAGTTGTATCTTGGGTATCGAAATTGTCATTCACGATAGTGCGACCGTCGAACTTTTGGTTGGGACACGGCTCTTTTAAAATAACTATGTCGGCACTCTCATACTGGTCATCAATCATAGACATTTGCCGTGGACTGCCGCTGCATTTATCAATCATTCCGACATCTCCAACGTGCACTTCAACTGTGTTGAACTTGTTAATCATGTTTGTACCTTATCATGTATGAGCCGGAATTTTCGAAAGGCGGTGTTAAATCCGCAACATCGAGACGGCGCATTTTCATTTTGACGTATCCGTGAAGCGCTTCCGAGTCGTTCAAAGACAACCGCTTAGACGTGCAAGATACGTCGGTACGCGATTGCTGAGGAGTTTCTTGAACTGATGAGCCACGGTATTGATGCTGATGTAAATGTCGATGCTGATGACGCTCGTACTTGTCTTCCTTACTGCACTTTCGATGCTCCTTCGTATGCTTCCTCCTTTCTTCATGTTTTTTAATGAGATGCGCAAGTCTTACACGACAATACGGGTTGGAATTAATTAAGACAAGAGGGTAATTGCAGCGATATAATACGTAATAGTGAAATAACTAGAGATGAGCAAGGGCTCCGCATAATGACGATTATTTGGAATCCGACGAATTATTTACGTCGACGCGTAAAAGACTTCGGCTCCGTATCGAAATTATCGATTAGCCGGCAGGAGAGGCAAGGAGGAAAGGACGTAATTAATGAAGCCACGCTCGCTAGACTTATCGCGCTCTTACAGCTATATGAACGAATATATCAGTGCGCTGCTTTTTTGAACTCTTATCGGACACGAGGAAAATAATTCGACCGATAGATTTGGTTGTTAACGGTAAATTCGAATAACTGACCTCGATGCTCTATCCTCATCGACGGCGACTCTTGTTTTATTATTACGACGCTTGCGCGTGTGTTCGTAATCGGCGTAATCGATGCTATTCTCCTGTATTTCTCGCGACAAATATTTATGACTCGCCAACACGTCTGCGTTCCGATTTGGCTTCTCATACTGTAATCTCATTTTATCGTGCATGTATTCGGTCTCGGTAGCCCTTACTGCCGTTTTCAGTACTTCAGCTATGACGTCTATGGTTACGTAGCAAATTCGACGTGCGTCTACAAAATGGTAATTGTAATTTAAGATAAGTTATTAAATTTTTAAACTTGACTTGCCTATCGCCGCGTGAAACTTCGTAATACTTGGCGCGAGACCGCGGTAGAGTGTTCTTTAAACTTCAGTCGTTGTTTCTTATATTCATAACAAGTTTTACGATTTATTGTCTATTTAAAAAGCAGACTCTAATTTTAATGTCAATGCCCTATTTTTGAATGGCATTCATAAAACTCATGTATATAATAACATTAAATTCTAATGGAACTTCTTAAATTGAACAATGAGTAAAGCTATTAATATGATATCTTTCTTTTCATATTTGCTTCCCTATTACTCACACAAACGCGTTCCAGGCACATAATACAGTAGGACAGCAGACAGCATTAACGCGATCAACGCCGACCGTTTTAGGTAGGTTATCCACCCGATTACGGTGACATTCTCGTCTGAATAACCTGAAGCAAGACAAAACTTTAGTTAAACTCTTTCGCTTCAGCTCACGGCAAGGCGCGAATCATTTTCATTTACCGTCATTGTTCCAAGATTTTGTCGCTTCGCAATGACTCGCGAGTGCTATAGCAATGAGGAAAACTACAAATTTCATTGTCAACCCGAGGAATTGAGTCCTCTACCCATGGATTGCACGTTATCGCGTATCGGCCGCCGTCATTATACTACCGGGAGGTTAGAAACGATGAAGACAGGCGCGGAACGAAGTGACCTTCGCTTCGGAAATCAGAGACGATATCGTTTTCTTTTTCTCTCGCTTCATCACATATCAATCAAGTTACTCGGTCATTGATAAGTTCGCGTTGCACGAACATTTATTTCTCTTCGTCTCCTCCAATTCATGCATTAAGACAAAGACACTGGTTAAGATTGATATCTTGGCTTTTTATTATGCTTTGAGTACTTTACAGTATAATACAAAGGAAATGTTTCATGTGCGCTCGACCGCTTTATCTACGGCTCAACAAGTACAGTAATAACGCGTACGTGAACGTGTGTTGCGTGTGCGTGGCGCACGTACGTCATACGAAAAAAGTATATTTGGTACAAGTTAGCGATGGGGACAGTGCAGGGTGCACAAAAGCAAGAACTCTCACTACTTGCGCTAAACGGTGCCTCTCTAATGCAACAACGATTCGTGGCTCCAGGGTCAAAGTTTGTACATGTATTGTCAAAATTCATTCGTCGCCGGTTCTGGTACGGACACGAATTTAGCAGTTTGAGAAGCAACTTCTTTCGAATAAGCAACGTGAACGCGGGGCACGTTCGAATGGCGGGGACTAACGATTGCCGCACAACACCGTGATCAATTTGTAGACATGTACCTGGAGGCTCGACCGGTCGCATTCACGATGTATCTCGATGAACGTAATCTACGAACAACATCTCACAACAACTGTACACTCGTTTCGTGCAAAGAACATTATCGAGACGCAAAGCGTGTTAACGGCAGAGCATAATATTATCGAAATATTGAGTACTAATCTCGAGTCATAGAGTGTCTGCCGCTTACGGAACAAACAGAAAGACAAAAACGAAAATACAGCCGAACTAAGGAAAAACGGTACGCTATACGCTACACGTATCTATCTGGGCAGATTGCCTGCTCGCTGGATTAAGTAAACTCAATACGCTGTATCTAGGTACTTAATAACGCCAAATAATAATAATAACATTAATGGTAATATTAATAGTAATAATAATAAAATAATCTACGGCAATGCATTAAGAATAAAGTAGAATGTAATATAATAATATGAAACGAAAGCGCGTGCGAGTGCGCGGGCGTGTACGTGCATCGATGCACGATCGAAGCGAACGGGCGTCTGTCCTTTTTCTTTTTTTCGTCGTTTTATATCAAACATACCACTTATCAGCAGGGAGTTTTTCGTGACCGGGCTCGGTGAGAAATTTCGTACGTGTTATTATTTAGTCGGTGTCGAAAGAAAGCGGCGCTATCGCGTCGCGCTGCATCCAATTACCGATCGTTCTGGCCAAAAAGTGCGATTTCGGAGGAACTTCGCCCGCTTGTGTCAACAATATCATTTCAATAAACAGCGTGACTCGATTGCGCCCTTTGACACGGGTTAAAATGGACGAGCGATACCGTGGTCGATTGAGAATTAATTTTCGTCTGTCCTTTCGCGAACTAAACGACGCCAAAATTCGCCGTCGGAATCGAACTGCTGCACGTACACGGGCGTGGTGCGCGCGCACTCATTTACGCGGATGAACGACATTTATACACAGCGTGAAGACGAATTGATGCGCGCGAACGAGAATGATAAGAATGAACGATCGGACTTCCTACCGAACGTAGCAGCCTGACACCGCGACCCTCCTGAAAGACTTTGATCCAGTAGATGGAACTAGGTAAACGTAATTACACTTATACCGATGAGTATCACAATAATCTCTAACAAATCAAATCAAAGTCGTAGCTCATAATCGAAGCAAGACGCATCTTACAGTGTCGACGAGAACGAAGAGATGGTTCAATATATTTATGGGAATGTCGAATTAAAGCGTTCGTCATGAGACGTGAGTTTGGCCGAGTTAAGGATCTCGATGAAAAAGTTGATCAACTCGATTGTTATCGTAACAATAATTTCCATTCATGCGACCGACCGTTTCCTCGCGAATAAGAGAGCAGTTAGAGATTGAGTAAGCAAATTAGATCGTGTCGAGGCTTCTAAACTCGGTAGCTGGTACGACGACAGGAAGTAAATCGAATCGTGCGACGAAGATATGGGGAGGAAGTTGTCTGTCGATTTTACGCGAACGACGCCTTGATTTTGTTGATGGCGTTCGTTAGATGGGTCATCTCAGTGTTCAATTGAGAAACCAGACCTTCAAGCCTGTCGACGGTGTCGAGGACCTCCACGCGTTGTGTATGCGGGTTGTATCTTACCTCGAATGGCCGGCTCATAGTGGCCACCTGAAAAACAAACCAGCCGATCAGCACACAAACACTTCCATTTCCAAAATTCGTCATGGAATGATTTAACTCCAAATAGATTGGATTCTGTTGCAATGGAATCACGCCAATGTTTCGTGCAGATTATCGCAAACAATTTCTAATCGTTCCTAACGAACTTAGCCGCGGAAACGAGACAAGCACCGCAAGCGAGGTTCGTACGCCCACGCCGGCCACTTTCGTGGCATTGAAATCGCTACAGCAGAGAGACAGCAGAGAGTACTTACCCAGCGACGGAACTTCTCTTTCGCATCCTCGAAACTCTCGGCGACGAAGTATATCGGCTGATATTCCTGATCCTGGTATTTCTGCAGCGCGGTCGTCGACGGTTCAAAAGGTCGGTGCTCGCACTTGTCACTGAGGGCATGCAACAGTTCGCCGTAAGCCGATAGCAGGCCGGCGCCATAGGCCTTCACCTCATCACCCTCCTTGCAGAGACCGAATTCTACAGTGAACCAGTAGATCGTCGAGAGCTTCTCGATTTCCTTGTCGGACGCACCCAACGAGGCCAGACCTATCTCTTGGGAGAATTGGGCGAAGCTCGGATCGGCTAGAAGTGGCATATGACCGAGCAGCTCGTGAATGCAGTCCCTGCAAAACGAGAACGCAGTCGCTTTAGAAGTGGCGACCGATACAATTGGCAGCGTCGCGTCGTCGGGAAGTGACGCGAGAGAAAAAGTCGGAGGGCGGAGAAGAGAATATGAACGGACAAAGTTTTTTTTTTTGGCGCGGACAGAAGCGTGTCGGGCAGCTGACAGAGAGCGAGATTCAATGAAAGCAGGTTGGACATTTCAGTTTTCGACGTACTATCCTTCAGTAAGAGACGTGCCGACGCGACGCCGAATAAACTCGGGAACGGGATGCGTAATGTGAGGACAAATTTGATTCGTCCTTTGGACGTTGCCGAGGGTAAAAGTTCGTCTAATGGAAGGTCGGTCGACTGAAGAAGGGGCCGCGCGGAACGTCGGACTGGCCGTAGAGCAAACGACATAATGAGGTTTCGCACTTGGAAAGACTCGCTCTTTGTCCTTGGGCTCGCCACTGCGTCAATGCCGTTCGCTTTAACTTTGCCCGCGAAATCGAACAGCGCCCGGATCGGAAGCGCCCTTCGCGAGAGGAACGAGTTCGCAACTGCGGAACTGAGTTATCAACGCCATCGTGTCGTTAAAAGCCAATTAGAGTTCCATTACGAGCTTAGAGAGGCACGGTAATTCCATTATCATCCTTCTCTGTGTACCGGCTGGGTGGCTGGTGCTCGTCATAACGCAATATCGATTTCCTTGTCGTTTGACACGGTTACAGAGTCACCCTACTGCTACAGCGGCGAATAACAATTTTCCGCCGGCCGTGAAAACTCCCATCGACAGTGAGATTAAACGTTAACGCGCTCTCGGAAAGTCGAGGAAACACTTACGGCTCGGGCGTGTGGTATGGGCTATTGATGTGGCGAACGTATTGCGTGCTCTGGAATATTCTGAACGCAAGACTAGAGAGGAAGTCCCTGGCGGTGAGCAATCCGGCGGCCGGTCGGAGAGTGAATCCAGTGTTCTTCCTGAGGAAGTCGCTGACCTCCTGCAGCTGCGGGATGCGATGAGGCTCGAAGATCGTCTCCTCCTGCAGCTTCTTGAAAACCCTCTGGTACTCGACGCAGGCATGCTTCGGCACCAGATCGACCACGGTGTTGAAGACTCTCGACCAGGTCTCGTTCTCGGTTTCGGTGTATGGGATGATAGGTATCGGGTCGCCGTACTTGTATGCGAAGGCTATCTCAGCGATGACCTTCCTACGAGCGCGATACTCCTTATCGGCGAAGCCCGGATGGTTCATGTCAAGTTCAGGCTCGTACTTGGTCATCAGATGATTGCAATTGTCAAGATCGCAGGCATGACGGGGGAACCAGGGATCCTTGATGCTGACCGAGTTGTCGGCTAGCAAGGTCACACCGCCGAGCGACGAGCTCTGACGAAGGTTCCTGATCAGCTGCAGAAGACTCTGCCTCGTCATGTCCACCTTCACGAGAACGTCGAACTGCAAGCCCTCCTTCTTCGACGGCCGGGACTCGACGTGCGTGACGGTGCCCTTGAAGTTTTCGATGGTCTTCAGGATCCTGGCCAGCGAGCCGATTCCCTCGCGAAGACGAAGTACGAGCGCCGCTTTCTGCACGCTGTGCTCGCTGTCCGGACTCTCGGCGATAGTTTTCGCCAGCACGACTTCCTCCTCCGTCAAACCGACATCTGGAATCACATGAATAGAGGAACGTCTTTAACTTGCTCTTCGCACTCGCCGCGCCAGCGCGCAGTACACGTGCTTCGCATTTTATTATGACGGAAAACTTGGAGCGCGAGGGGTGATAATGAAATCTCACGGTCCGCGCATATTTAAGCGTGGAAACTTTTCTCCACGATTACCGACGCTATTCTAATAATTAGCATTCGCGAGAAAAGGCTCTTTGATCGCCGAGTAGGCGAGTCAGTTAGTCCCGACCTACGGGCGGCGGGGTAAATAAATGTGAACAAAGGGGAGGACGCGACTTTCAAGTTAAAGTGGCCAAGATATGAGAGCTGCTTTCATCGACGCAATTTTCTACGACTTCTCGCGACCCTAAACGATACCGTGACAATAATCGCGCAATTCAAAGTCCATTTCCACGGAAAGTCGTGGTGGCGAGAGTTTACGGTAAGGGGAGCGAGAAACGGTTGAACCGCGCGGCGAAGAATTGTACGTGAGAAGACGACGAACGCGGCTGGTGGGATATGGAAGAAGTAAAAGTATCCCTTATTGTCGACGCCGGCTAGGTCACCATCTTCGTGCGACGGAAGAGGACGGACGGGGGTAAAGGCGCTATACGTTTAAGGATTTGAAAAGAGGGTCACTTTGGTAATAAGAATTCCAAATGCGCAGAGCTTCTGGCCAAGAGGAGGACAAATATAGTGGGAAAGGGAGGGAAAGGATATAAAAGGTGGAAGAAGTGCGAGGACTAGCCGGAGAGTAGTGCAGGAGGCAGAAGGGTAGAATTGCGGTAGTAAGAGGGCAAAAGAATAAGCTGCTGAAAGATGCGTGGGTGGAGGGCTTAGAAGAGCTCATGTACGTAATTCAGCCGAGAGTCGACTAACCCAGTCGCACACGGTCGTCACAATGACGGCTCTTTCACCCTTCACTGACTTCGCCTCCACCTTTTCTCGCTCCTCTTACTCTCATTCTCTTCGCGTTCGCGGATCTACGCTCAAACGTGCGAGTGGACAATTTCTTTTTATAGAATCGAAAAACACAGTAAACTTACCGTCCTCGTTGTCCTCGTCCGGCTTCGCGTCGCTATCCGAAGATACTTCCGCTTTCGCCTCTGTAAGTCACAGATAAATCGTGCTCATGCAAAAGTTCTACGTAAACAGTAAACTCGCGATATCAAAAATTCGAGACGTCTGATTCAGATAAACGTTGTCACATCGGTTATCAAATTTCTCGGAATACTTTCCGCCGTTCTATATTTGGCAACGCATCCGTGACCACCGACAAGATTGCCAACAGAATTTCCTAATCGCCAAGAAAACAACATGATCAGTGTTGATATTTATGCTTCTTGATACGCGGACGTCTCGATCTTCCAAAAATCGTCAAAACATCGGCGGATCACTCAATCAAACAACCAACCTCCTTTCTTCGCGGCGCAAACTAACGACTCCAACTGCTCATCGTCGCTTGATGATGTGTCGATGTAAGTATCAGCTCCTTGCTCCTGTTGTTCTTGAGCGCACAGGATCGCCTGATCAGCGCTTGTGTCTAATTAATGACATATCAACGGGTCATGCGACAATCGTACAACGAACTCTAATCCTACAAGCTACGAATTCCGTTTACTTTTAATATTCCAAATTAAAAAAATTAAAAAACTTCAAATATACTAAGCGAGCGCACTATTTCTGAAAGATGCAACATATATTTACGATCATGCAATCATTTTATCTCACCATTCGCTCGTTGTCGGGCCTCTTCCAATACGCTCTGCTTCGTCTGTTTGACGACCAATGTTTCGAAACGAGCATCGTCCACGAGAGATCGTCGTCGAGCTGGATATCCATTCTGGAAAGAAATTGCGACGAAAACTGTATTATCCGTCACCCAATTACGTGTGACGTAACTTCCACGCCAAGGGCCGTCGAATCAAATGCATGATAGCGCGTATGTGCGGAGAACATTCTTTGACGTCGAACCAGATTCCGCTTCTCACGGAATTTCCTGAAAGTACGTCTTTGTTGTCACGACGGAGTAGTTCTTGATCCACCCCCGGACCGGTTGCGGGGGTGAGTTTAACATGAGCTATCAACGAACCGGACGCTCGGAAATGAATCTTCAGGCTGCCGCCTTTGCCGGCTGAAGGTGATAGATCGGAAATGAATTAATTTTCGCAATCTACACACGTATAAGGACGTCGACGAACGCTGGCGCGATCTACGATATCCCTGTTCCTTAAGAAAGGAAACTAATTCAAACAGGCAAAATCGACGAAAATCACAAATGCATATTCTGCAGAGAATGTGCATTAAAAGAAATGATTCATTGAATTGATCATTTCGCTGATTTACGCGCAAATAAAGTCATACATCCACCTCGTACGCTGCGTAGACCATTGACGCGCGCCACAACCCAATTGCATTTTCCAACAAAAGTGGCTGGCACGGTTTAGAGAAAACGTTTAGCAATCCCTTAACAACGCATGACGCGAACTGGGCCAAGTACTTCGCTCGAATGGATGACCGATGACTGTGCCGTGCGCGATTGCAAAACGAAAGAGACGATTATGCCCAAGGGAGATCGTTCGCGTGCTCGCGCTATCCCGTTTTTAAAGCGCCGCGACGTCGAATTCACTTCCAGCGAGACAAATTTTCGAGTGAGAAGCGGTGCCCCGATCCCCCAGTTTGTCCCGGCGCGAATACATTGACGACACCAGATCGCATTTCAACGATGTCCGAAAGCAGCTACGTCAATTGCGGCTCGCGACTCGCGGCACAGTTTCCTCGCTCGAAACTGCTTAATTATCCAGTTCTTACTGCACGCAAAAAGAGCACGGAGACACTCGTTCGGTGGATAGACTTCTGTGAGGCGTACCGATCGTGTAACGACAGATCTATAGGAATGCCGTTTCCCGACCTTGTGGAATTGAACGAGAGCCTCGGTCAAAGATGCAAAAGAAATGACCTCGGATCGACAACGAGCCGAATAATTACTGATCGCGACTCGACTGGGGAGTCGCGGGAAAATGAGCGGGATCCATCGAATTTAAAGACTGACCTCCGGTCACATCCTTTATGAGCTATAAGGTTCGAGAGCAAAAACTCTGCTCCAAAGTAGACATTTTTGAGCGAACGGTAAAGCCGGTAATTTTCGATTTTTGCTTAAGTCGCTGTTTAATGCGCTATGGATTGCGAATTCTGCGCGAAGGATACCTGTTCCACGGTAACGTACACGTGTAGATAATGCACAAAGTGGGAAATGGTAAGGAGTCTTGTCCATAACAAAAACTGCCGTCGATGAGAAGGTGGTGATTTTACGTTCCCGAGGAATTACACTGTACGGAGTAACTGTTTTTGCACTGCTTGAAACGTAACGTAACACACCGAGAATTGGATGCATGGAGGCATTCTTACGTGCCAAAGGAATAGTGAAGGTCGAGTGTCTCGTCGCAATTAAAGTTATCTGGGTAAGGCACGGTGACTTGCTTTGTTTCTTAAAATATATCAACTTAAGGAGGCAATGTCTAGCGAAGCATAATCACTCTGATATTTTCAGAAAGGGCATGAAAGTAAGTTACTGAATACAGTAAATTTGAATTACATGCGATTACGTGACATTAAATGATATTAATATGTGCGTGGTGACCATTCATTATGAATGTAAAATAAATAATGAGAAACGTAACAGAGATTATTCGATCAGCTCTAACATGCAAACGACTCGTGTGCCAATGAGAATCAACAATATGCCGCCCACAAAAAGAAGTACTAAAGCAAAAAAACTGAAAATTGCAGCCGTCAAGCTGCCTTTTCATTGCATAGTTAATGCATAATCGAGACATATCACTAATGGAAACGCACGCCCAGTAGTGACAACTAACATTACGATATTGCAATACGATTTTTTCTTCATTCTGGACGATCGATGGGACGAATCGATAAAGTGCACCAACACACACGCGCGAGCGTGTGTGCGGCGATTCTGACAAACACACCATTTAAATCTAGTCAATTAGCTCGCGGCTAATTAACATAGTGGATTCGCACGCGGCTACGTGCACTTTGCACACCTGTGATCTTACTTACGTGGAAACTCACACGCATTTGCGCTTGCGAATCGGTGTATGCGCACCGACGCGACGACACATAAGCGCAAAGATATATGCTCATGCTTATTGAGTCGTACGCAACCCGTACAGAGAGGAGGAGCAAGAGGAGGTGCCGTACGTGTGGCGAGCCTCCAAAGACAGAATAACGGACCACAGTGCAGTGTTCAGGGCCTCGCCGTACCTCGCCTTACAATCACTTCGTTCTCATATTTATAAGATATTCGTAATTATCATGCTGGAGCAAGGCCGATCGATTTTGCAACGCGATATAATCGTAGCCGTGATCATTGCCAAGACAGGCAGGGACAGGGAAGTGAGATATTGAAGAAAAGGTGTAAGGGGGGGAGAATGCGTGTGTGTGTCAATATCAAGTTCACCAATCTAAATACCAAGGGTGTCTAATTAATTGAGACACTTTACTGCAAACCTGTATGTCGTTAATGTCGCTATGTCAATATAGCCTGATATATAATCGCGATTACACGGTCTAACAAATTTCAACCTTTTAAACGTTTCAACTTCTGTTATAAGACTTTCAGTGATTTCGATGCTCTAATAACGACTCTGAAACCCGTTTCTCTCCATCACAAGTTTTCGAAAGAATGCATTTTGAAGAAAACAAATTTCTTTCAGCTTTGAACAACAATTGCAATATGTATTTTAAAACTGACTTGTACCGATTTGTATTGTGTTCAGAATTGTCCGCTGAATGTTTTTGCCAATCACAGAAATGATCAATCCTTTATACTTTACACGCAATTATTGTTCAAAGTTGAAAAAAGGCAATTTTTTTCAACATTAATATTTTTCGTAAACTGTGACCGATGGAGACAAGCGGGTTTCGGATTCAAGATTAGAACACTCGAATAGACGAGTACATCAAGGAATCCTCAGCACGGATACATAACCCGTTTCGGATAGTTTTCAGGTCAGCGGTATCAGTGGCTGGCAACACCCTTTGTCGAGTCAATTCGCCGCAGTGAACGAATAAATATCAAATTGCAAATGCGCGCAATGGCGCACCGCTTCTAAATCGGATCTGGTATCTAGATCCGGTGCATAGGCGGGTTCCGTTCGAATGAGTCAGAACGCCGTCGACCGTCGTAGTCGTCGCCGTCGTTTGTTAAGCCTCGCCACTCTCAATTCGCCCCGAGCCACTGACCGTAATCGGGCGTAACATTTTTCTGTCACCAGCAATCAGTTCGCGTCACTTGGCTTTACGCGCGCACGCATATCGATTCGCTCAAGGTCCGAAGAGATGATAAAAAATAATAGTGGACAAAGATGAATAGGATAGGTAGATGCAAAGAATTTCCGGTAGAAGATCATGAAAAATTAATAGTATTGAACCAGGCATGAGTAATTACGAGAGTTTCAAGATTAATAATGAAGAAGAAAAAGGATGGAGAATAATCGAGAGGCAAACACATCGGCGATTCAGCGAGACGCGATGTATGCCGATCTTACGATAGAACAGGATAAAAATAGACGATTAAGTGATTTATTGGATTCATTGAGTAGCAATGATTAGCCGGTGCTTTGCGGTAAAAACGGTGTAGTATCGATGCAAAGCAAAGATAATTATTCGCATAGAACTCCACCGGCGGTATTAAGCAGTCGACGGAGACGTGAATGTAAGTGTACCTGGGTTGAAGTATTTTTGAAAATTTCACCGGATCCCGAAGGTTCTACCAACACGAGCGTGAGCCGCACAGACACAGGCGTGCGTAAGAATCCGTGCGCGTCGTCAATAGAATTCGTAATATGCGGAGAAAGTAGAAGAGATTAACCGAGTCAATCGGACGTCACGCATCCTCGCTAACCAGCCTTTAACTTAACGTGAAACTCCACGACGATCGGTTTCTTGAACTTATTCCCTCCGCATTATTTGTCAATCACCGTTCGGCAGATTTCACCAATATATTCGGAACATTGGTAGGCGGTCGGTCAAGTCGGATGCAGACTGATAAAAATTACTGCCTGACAATGTCACGGCAGATATATATATAACTCTTTGGCAGGTATTATCTTGCCCGCTCGACGAGCGTGCAATGTCATCGTAACGTTGCGTATGAATGAAAAGGCGCGTGTTATGGGAGAAAAAAAAGTGCACTGATTGTAGGCCTGCTGATCGTACACGTACGAATACGAATCGCGGCCAAGCGAACATGCGTATGGGGGGGGGGGGGGGAAAAAAAATGACTGTCAGCGCGACACAGGACGTCGATGCATGGACAGAGACGTCAAGTGAACTGACATCTCTCTTCTAGAACCGTCAACAGGTGACAAGGTCGGATCAGGCCAAGAAATGCCGTTCCGCGAATCCAGCAGCCTCTCCTGGCACCGTGCCCGCGGTATCAATGGAATAACGCTCGAGCAAAACTTTCGCGCGCGCACGCCAGCGAGACCTCGAAAAAGCGACACCGATTACCGCTGATTATCGTGCATTTTTTTTTAAACAAATAACATTACGTGAAGGATGGACGCGGCCTTCGCGCTCGTCATTTCTAAGCGATCCTAGCACGACGAACGGTCTTGCATTAAGAATAATCATTATAACCGCGAATGCACCGTCGTCATCGCATACGGCATATGCCGTATGCAGACGAAATTACGTATCTCGATAACAATTACTCCGTGGAGGGGGGGAAAGAGATCATAATTATCGGCCGTTCGGCGTAATTTATCGCCATTAACCGGTCTTTTGTTGGCGTCATTACCATCGAACGACTGTCCCAATTACGTTTCAATCGTACTCCGTCGCCGTACGATCGTTCAGACGCGAGCGCGTCGGTCGGCAAGCAAATTGCGCGCCATTTTCTGCGGGCTCGTGCAATTTATTTGACTGAAATCGCCGCTAAAAGAGGCTCGAACCTCGAACTGACAAAATGACTTCGGTAAAACCTGTCATTTTCCGCTCCTTACCGAGTGTCGGCACGCGCGCCTCTCCGCCGTTCGAGCGCGCAGCAAAGAGGAACCGCTGGAAGTGGACGTTCACTTTCATGACTATCATCCGGGAACCGATTTGCGTAATGTTTGGGAAGTGGAAGAGTTCCCCGATTGACTCTCCACGACTTTCTGACGAGCGAAGTGAAAGAGTATACTCGTCAAGCGGATTCTCTTTATTGCACGCGCCCGTCCGCAGCCGTTCACGTCCGCGACGTTGGACGGGCACAAAAAAAAAAAATACTGTACGGAAGGTTCGTTCGCAATCGGTCAGTCGCTACTTTCCTTTGTCGCACGTCGCGCAGAATTCGCCGCTCATTGTCAGTGTCGAGAGGCGGGTTGGCATCGAGGCGCGACGACGGGCCTCGCGCGATTCTCTCGGTCTTCGAACTTATGCAAATTTATGCGAAAACCGCGCGAGAGTCTCGGTCATCAAACGGCGTAGAACTCCTTTCGGCGCAACGACACTTTTTTTTTCACTCTTCGCGACTCTTTCTTCCGCGACATCGGCCATCGTCAAGTCGTTGCACCGGCATCAAAATCTCCACTTGTTTACGGCCGATCACCCGTTATTTACGCGTCGCTCCGTTTGTACTTCTACGCACCGTCCCCTTCAAATTTCTGTCGTGCCAGAATCAGCGTCATTTTACCGATTAAATGTGCACAGCGTGTAACTCTGATCTATTGTCATCTGATCAAATTCTGAGCTTCTGGTTATACGCAAATAACATGGAACTAACAGGTGATCGCGTTATAATCTTTACGCTACGTGATCTTCTCGTTTGACGATATACTAATTGGTTGATATCGTAAATAAATAGAATAGCTTGCCGTGGTGACTGATGAAGTAGAGCTTTTTCTGAAGTTATGCAATGCAACTGTCGCTGTACTCTATTTAGCTCGTATAATACACAACAATACGCATGCAAAGCAACTCGATAATAATTCCGAAGGCAAGATCCGTTCCGTTCCGACCGAACAAATCAAGGAAATCGTTGCAAGGAACGACGCGTATGCAACGCTGGCAGTAGATAAAGCGACAAGTGGTCGGACAAATCCAACGCGCACTCGCCTGCCTGAATATACGGAATTGAGGTTCTACGTTAAATCTTTCTGACACGCTTTCGATATCCGAGTGAGAACATCATTCAGTTGATAACAAAGTCGCGTACGTACGTCTTCGTATTGTGAGCAGATGGTTTCTCGACAAGGTCATAGCTGTTGCGTAAGACGAATGATAATCAATGATCGCTAACGCGTACTTTCTCTGGAGTCGGGTAATCTCCAGGCCGTTTCCACGGGTCTACGTGAGAATTTCACTCACCGGAAGACAAGCGCTCGCCCGAAGCCGGGGGAAAGAGTGAGCGGAACATGCGTAAATATACAGTTAAAAGCGACTCTCTGATGCAATTTTTTTCACTACTTACGAAACGTGCCGCACGTTTATCATGAAAGTCTACGCCGGTGACAGGTGAGCAGAAAAGCAGAGAAAGGGTAAAGAAGTGAAATGTGTGATTTTCATGCTGGGACGGTAAGAGTTAGCTTCGGGGCTTCGGAGCGATGACATTGAAGATAGAAATCATTGATAGTCATCGGAATTGTTATAAACTTAGTTGTCTTCTTCAGAGATGCTCAATTCTGTGATCCGGACCGAATGAATCGAATCAATTGTAAATATCAGTGCTCACTGATACATTGAGTTGATAGGTGGTAGATGAACGTGAACTTGGTAAACAACTTTATAAATTTACCGAGTAGCGCGCATTATTTCGGAAATGAAACGGAGCTGGGCGTTACGTCTATTTCTCACTCTCACTCTGACAGTTTGAGCGTCTCTGATAGTTTATCATTTCAAGATTCCATCACCTTGACCCAACGATGCTAATTAATTCTCATTTGAATTGCGCAGCCCTCTTAATACGTGCAAGAATATTAAAGGGAACGTGTTATAATGAAAATCTAATCTGAACATCGGAATTTCTCTTATTGAACGGCCTAATCGGCTAGTGCAGCGAAATGAACTAAAGCGAAAACTCACCTCAATGCTGTAGGACTTCTTGATTGCGAACATTTCGCGGTTCTTTTGCGCTGCTGCGACGGCCATCATATCTTCCGTGTGCTTCTCTTGATTTTCAAGAAAACTCAAACTCTCGAACGCTCGTCTAGACAGACGCTTCGCCGAATGAAAGATTACGATTACCCGCTATACGGTCTTGAAAACTTCGATACACGGCCTGAACGTGTGCCCCACGCGGAAGCCGGTTATGAATGAGAACTTTAACGACTCGTGGGGCTCTCTTCACTGCCTCAGAGCAAACTCGTGTCGAAGCTCGACGAGGATAAGAATTTACGTCGGCGCGCGTGTTCACGCGTGCGTCACGGATTTCCACGAATTACGACTTGTCGCGAATTCGTCTAGAAATTCCTTTCGTTCCTTCCCTCTTGACGGTGGTTCTCTGTCCGGTGCCGCGGTCCTCTCTTCTCCTGGGCTCAGGATGTGCGCGTGACGGACCGAAGAACGACGAAACGACAGCGGCGGCAAACAATCAAACCAACGACAACGAGTTTCTCTCTGTCCTGCGTGTATCTCTTTCTCTCTCTCTCTCTCTCTCTCTCGATCTTTCTCGACTTCAAGTCCGCTTTGGACGAGGCGTACGAGCGAATGCGCCTACGGGGCGGATTGCTGCCGCATATAAACGTTGCCTCCCTTCACCGCCGGCTAATGTCGGGGTCAGGGGTGCCCCCACCCCTCCCTCGTTTCGGGTGGTCCATCGACTGCAACCGTCGGCAACCACCACTACCACCTACCCCCGCTATCGCCGCCGGCACCACCACCTTCGTCGCGCGACTGCCACCACCAGGACGGTCAATCCGTCGCCACGGCGAGTGCTCACTGAGGACGTGACGGACTACGCGACGATGACGACGCCGAGCACGCGGCGCTTCCTCGATACGCTACTGGCTCACTTTCGTCAATCGAGTTCGTGCTCCCGCGGGACCGCCGAGCGCTTCTCCGATTGGCTCAACCGACGGACCCTCCTGTGTTCGCTCTACGACGCTCTATACTCTACACTCTGCAGTGTCTCTCTCTCTCTCTCTCTCTCTCGCTCAGCTCCTCGTCTCCTCCCCGCTCCGCTCCTCTACGCGCGACGTGCCTCGCGGCTTCACACACTTTCATACAAACTTCACCTTCGGATCTGACGACGCGCGTACGAGCATTGGAGCACACCTTGTGTACATAGTTGTGTAGTCTAACGTGGTGTCCGGCTCTGGCCGCATTTGACCGTAGATATCGCGTGTGAGGATACGCGCGCTCGCAGTCAACGGTACATACTTCTCCAATGTGCAGACCGTACGTGTTTGACTGTGCGAGGGTGTGTGCTGCGCACACGAGTGCTCGTTTATTATGGCTTCATATGAGTCACGATGGAGCCTATACCCCAATATCTTAACCCTTTCTTCTTTCCCAGCAGACAGCAGCCTGCTTTACATTTACTCATTTAAATCTACATAACCATCGAAATTTGTTAGTAACATTGAACCTAGATCATTACATAGGTTGATATGCGCTCATCCAGCGAGCACAAATGTCTGTTTCTTGTTAATAATCTAATAATTGTAATAACATTTTTCCTTGGATCTGATACAATCTAGGCACGCGATCGTAATTACAATAGTAAGATTTTCATTTTCCACTCGCCTTCATGAGGGCTATTTGGCTGACATAATAGGACGATCGAGAGACAATTTCATAAGGATATTCATGTCAATATGTTCTCTACTATGAACGCCACCATAATGGTTTGACACCGTTACGAGGGCGTAATGCGATAAAATTTGGCGGTCTCCCGATTATTCTCGTTACATTGGAACGGCTATCATAGAACATAATTAACTTGAAACGCAAATGCTCCGTTAAATTACGCTCCCAAGATTTAATACTCATCCACAATGGAATGGGCCACGACGATACTGTAGAGAGCATCAAAGTCATACTGAAATAAAGAATCAATTCCGCATTCAACATAAAGCGTAACAAAAGCGATTGGCAAAAACTAATACGGACGTAGCCGAAGCATTAAACGAATGTGGAAACTGCCTACCACCTACCTACGCCATGGAACATAATGTCGCGGAAGATCTCCAAAGGACACAGACTCCGGACGTCATGCGATCCGATAATTCCGAGAAAATTTGTCCGCCGCGCACTTTCAATTGTCTATTCGCAGGAGCATCAACGTCACTAGGGCGTCATGAGTCGACTCGTGCGTGTATACATATACCACATACGCATACGTAGGCATACTCGCGCATACACATACCTACGTCCTATGCATTATATATACCTGCGATCATTGGGAACTCCCAGAGTCCCAGGCGACTCGCCCGCGTGAATTCCAATGATTACACTGGTAACCAATCCGGTTTCCGGATCCGTCGATGCCCGAAGCACGAGAGGAGTTCATCCTTGCTCTCTTCGATGGAAGTTGAAGAACCGTTCCTTCGCCGATCCGTCAAACCGCAATCGGCTATGACTCACCGCACGGCTCGATCTCGCGATTTAATTACTCCCGTGTATTCGGTTACATAAATCACCTTCGCTCCAGATCATTAACGGAAGAATACCGATCCCTCGAATTACACATCACATCACCCGCATTCTCGTTTAATGCGATTCCGCGAAGCGTGACGCGACGAGCCCCAAAGCGGAAAACCCTCGTGCCGAGATCGCGTTGTCGTTGGGAAACAACGAAAAAAAATCGAGCAAGAAAAGGAATCATTTTTTCAGTGTTCGTGATGGCGATCGCTGCGACGTGGTAACGTACGATCACGTGCGCAACGGCAGACGAGGACGACGGGAATGGAGGGACGGGGCAACATGTTTCTGACGGCGGGAAAGTACTGACGATTCTTTTCCTTGCGACGAGAATGAATCTGCTCTATAAGGATAAACGTCGTCATCTGCATTTATCAGCCCTCTCGAGACTGTCCACGTATCGAGAGTAATTCACGAGAGCAATCTTTATTGACATATTGACAGCGCCACGCAGATCATGCGACAGAAACACGCGGAGCCCTCATGGACGGTGCACTGACAACTAGACTGACCGCGCACGAAACAGAGCGGGCGAAAGATCGAGTTCCGCCTTCTGAGATCCTTGCGATCGAGGTCGCGCGCACTTCCATTTCCGGTCCGTAAAATTAGGCCCGCCTATCAACATCAACGTCAGTCCGTTCTCTTGACTTTGACACTACCTGCACGTTTTACATGGCTGACAGACGCACGTGTGACGCTGTTCAGCGTCAGTTTCTGTTATGCAAAATGTTGTGCGCAAGATCGTGTAATAATGGTCGTGTATCGAGAAGTGCAGATTTATAACTGACGCACCGCAATTTAGTCACGATTATTATCCGCGCTAAAGATAACGTGAGAAATGTCATGAAATATTGGTATAAGATGATTAGAAACATAGGTTTGCATGCATGCGGGTATTGTCTTTCGGAACGGCTCATCTGCTACTCAAAATATCGTGTTTAAAAATGAGATCTTATATATGATAGATCAACCTGTTGCTTATAATCACTTCGATATTGTCAAAATGCTTTCCTTCCTTATGACGTACACATTAAAAGTGTCATGCGCGCACGCGCGCGTACTCGGTGTATGACATGTATACCGTGGCACAAAATGCGACAGGCGATCTTACTTTCATGTATCAAGGCCGTCGCGCACGCCCGGAGACGGAGTGGCACTTGCTGTGCGTCAGGGCAACAAGGGAGCGATATGTAATCGTGGCATTTCGTAAACCGAACCCGATAGGCGTCGCAGTGTCGTCGTCCAATAAGCGAATCATTGCTCTGAGGAAGAATCTTCGATACCCTTGATTTGTTGACAGAGGCTAAAAAGAGAGAGGAAGATCGAAAGGAGCATCTAATGAAGCAAATTCACATCTAACAAGAATAGGAAAGAATATGTCATTTTTGTTACACACGTCAACAACGAGACTCAATGAGCATTACGTGCAGCTAATTGTAAGTACACAAAAATGGCGTACGGTGATGTCGTTTGAGAAAGTGCAAGGACCAGTTGACTGATAGTACACGATACTCGTGACAGCGCGACGTACGGTAAAAGAACAATGGATGTAAAGCAAACTCGGTCGTACCCAGTCACGTGTAAACGTTTTTCGAACGAAACCTCAGCCGCGATTTGAGGGACGCAGTTTACATGTGCTCCGCTGGCGTTGGCTGTTACACTGCTACGCCGGATTGCAATGTGTAGTTATCGAACATGTCATTTTGACCGTTCGATTTATCATTGCTGAAAATAACATTGAAAGAGCTGTTAACCAACGAAAACGTCGGCTGCTCGAAGAAAGAGGGGCTTGTCGCAATCGGTGTTCGCGTGATACTAATTGAGACTTTATAAATACGAGTAACATTACAGCTCGCTTCTAAGTACTCCGTGAATCCGCGCGTTACAAATCAAATTTGCCGAATAAAACGATAGTTATTCTCATGGGATGAAAAACGTTGGACATACTCACCGATTAATGTCACGTTCATGATTTTTAACACCCAATCGTGCCGATGATGAGGCTTTATCAGATGATTAGTATTTCTTTTGCGTTACGTAAGTTATACGTTATACACTATATAAGCGTTTAGACTGAATTACATGTTCTTTATCAATCGCATAGATTCGAAGTACGAAGTGCTTCAAATTGTACTTCAAAAAGAATACTGCTCTGAACGACAATTTCGTAACAGTCGTCTCGATGGCACGCGACTCCCCTGACGGCATGCAGTAATCTCATTCTTGCGTTGAACGACGACCTAACTAGCTCTATCTCTGTAAGCACAACGTTCTACGTGTCATCAAGAGGGTGTCTATCGCAGCCTGACATGCAATTGCTTTAAGTCAGTTAATCTTTCATAAAGGGTGACTTGTTTCTCGTTAGACGGCCAATTAGTAACAAACACGTTACGCATTATTTCCCGTTTATTGATAATGCAAGCATGTGCCGTATTAGGGGTTATCACGGTTAAAGGGTTTACCATTATAATTACTCACGCAACGATAATACAATATAATATAAATGGGTGAAAACACTGCTATTATTGAGACCGTCATTTATGTTCCGCTCACTTGATAAATTCAATTCACATATGTAGTTTCAATTGAAATCTTTATTATACTGTTTTTCTGCTATTTGATTGCGGATTCGCATAAGTTCCTTCTGTTTGTGCGTAATACATTCTATTTCGAGCCGATAAAATTAAAAAAACGTTGTATGCTCATTTTATGAGTAAGTGAAGGTTGTAAAAGTCCTTTATGATATGTATTTGTCACTTAATATATAAACACAGTCTTTGTTCAATAGCCAGAAGCAACGTGCGACATTGCGTGCGCCTTAGTTTTAACAGTTTAATGACGTGAGTAATTGCCATACTTCCTACTGTGTAATTAACCGGATTTCGCACATATGACACGTGCACCCTCGCGAGTTCCGTGCTTTCCGAATCCGTTTCACGGACCTGAAATTACCATTGATTTATCGCAGCCGTTAGCTCAAGTACGCCGTTTTTCACTCACAATCAGGTGACGAAAGCAACGCCGCGATACACAGTAGAGCTTACATTGTCCGAGGCGATCACAGATAAGATCTGCTTCGGCAGTTGGTAAGGTACGGTGTTACAGACATCATTCCGTAACATTAATTGCAGTACGGGATCGCGGAAACATTCCAAAGGTCGCCATACTTATTTATGCAAAGTATGCGTACACGCTCGGAATAAAGTAAAAACACGACGAAGAGCGCACGTGTAATGTTACTCGAAGATGGACAGAGTGGGGGACGTGAGAGGAAGAGGTTTAGGAAGTGGCCAAACTGGATTTCGCGGATCACTCTCCGAACGCGATAACCAGAATTACTTAAGTTGCATAAATTGAATCGGTACTCACGTGGAACGAGCGGTGCCGCCGAAACATTTCGGTGATAATAGGCCGTGCAAAAAAAAAAAAAAATCTTTCGAAAAAAAGGTGACGCCGACTTCAAAACTGCACTGAGAAGCATGAAATAATTTTCATTTTTTAGGTCGTTGCCGAGATAGAAGCAGAAGAACCTGTCTTGTTTCGTGTCTTTGTTTCGTTTATCGAATGACTACAATACAAAGTTCAGACTGTGCCTACAATTACAGGCTAATAGAATTTCAAGGCATCACCCCTTTTGACAATTATTTCTATGTGCATTAAATCGAGACGGTGTCCATCTAATTCTAATTCAATGAACCTAGGTTGCGTTATAACTAATAAAGTATATTCGGTCTGTAGATCCCAAGAAATATATATCAATCGGTTATCATTATTCCGTATCAGTACAAAGTTTTAAGAAGTGAAAACACGATTTGTTTGTGCATTTTACTGGCATTGTATCAAATATACAATATTTTATATTCTGATACAAAACCTCTGTACCTGTGTATGCACATTGACAAATGACATTCATCTTCTCTCTCCGAGGGCTCGTAAGGCTCATTCGAAAAGTATCGAGGTTGGACGTGTATCGCCGCGGGAACAATTAAAGTAACAAGAGTCGTTTATTCGTTGTGTGCGCATAGTACATACAGAAATCCCACCTTCTAATAAACCTAACGAAAAAGGTCATTGTTGCCGGGTTTTGAGAGACCGTGGATTTAAATCAACCTGTTCAACAGATGACGAACTTTGGACAAATTCACATTAGTCCGGATGATTTTTTGGGTGAAATCAGTTTTATGTGCAGTTACATTTTTAAACGCGCATACTTTTTTTCACACCATTATCCTTTACGCATTATACACTCTATACATTAATAAATGTTGCCCTCTTTTTACTGTGTGGTTAATCTGAAAATCATTTTTCGCACAATTGCCCACCCATAAAGTACGAAAGTGTTAAGAAACTGTTGATTATGCCGTGGTCCAATATAAGCACTGATCCAAATGATCACTTGTGCCGCGTAGAAAAATGTCAGATGCAGAGGCCTCAAATGATTGCGAAGCCGGCATTCTTCCGTCAATAACCGCCGCTCGAATATCTGTATCGCGTCACAAAGGAAAACGCGCGCGGACTCCTCGCCAGGCGCAATTACATCTGGCATTTTTTAATTACACTTTGCGCTTCTCGCGGTTATCGATTATCGACGGATGCTAATGCGTCCGCATACAATAACTTATACAATAGTCGGATAATCAGTTTCCTTAATGCAGATCGATCGATTGGCGGGCGAGCCTTGAGCCAGCGTCGCGTCGGTCCGGTCGGTCGGTCTTTCAAAAGGCGGCGGCGCGGGGGCTCGATTATGCTGATCAGTGCGCAATGTGAAGTTGCACGTTGCTTCGTCAGACGACGCCCCTCCCCCGCCATTAATTCCCGTTCGTTCGACGCGCGCCGCGCCGATCGCGATATCTGACAAGTCGCTTTCTACGCCGAGCCGTTTCCGCCAACGTTTGACGGTCGCTCGACGTGTTCGCTAATTTTCCGTACCACTCAATTCCCAATGCCCAATTGCCGTCGCGGCCGCTGTCGTCGAGTCGATAAAGTCTCACGCTCGTAAACGACCCGCGTCGCGCCGATTACGCATTACAACGGGCCAACGTCGAGTCAATTACGTCTGCTAGTTACAGGCCGACTCGGATCGGACGGACTAATCGCGTACGTGTGTGAAATCGACTATTCGAAAAACCATCTCGGCCGCGGCCGATTGCGTAACGCGCTTAACGAACGTTCACGTTCGTTCTTACGTTGCGTGCCGCCTAGCGATCCCTCGAGACATTGCAATTATCCCTGCTAACCTGTTCACATACGACTCTTTTTACCTCACCCCCTTAAACGGTAACTGGGTGCATGCGTTAATAGGTGAATAAAAACATTGACACAGTGAACACAGGAGTTGACATTTTTTTTTTCCTTTTTTTTTTCCATTGACAAAGCGTATCTGTCGGTATTTTAATGCTACGTTATCCATGTGTCGTATGTTCGCCGTTTAAGTGCAACAAGTTCGAAGATCGAAAGATGCACACTTAAGTTCATAAACGCAGGCCTTGGGAGCACTGATTTACCTACTTTGTAATAAGATACTACGAACATGTGCAGACGTGTAACCCGTTGGAGCAGTTGGCAACTCTCATTGACATTTGACGATTACTTCGCGGCGAAACGGACGGGATGGCAAATTTGTGATAATCATTGCTCAATCTGCGTGCGCCCGACACGATAGGATACTGGCCGCAGAAAACAAGCAAGCTACGTTATCAATTACGCGTCCCGCGCGCATCGAACGTAAGATCCGACGACTGACATTTGCGTTTCATTTGACGCGAAACCGATTGTCGACCACGTGGACAAGGTATGCCGAGTAAATTGAATGCCAGAGGCAGTCTCGTCGTAATTAATATTCCTCGGCAGGGGTGTGTTAAACACCGTCCAGTTTCATAAATTCCCCGGCGCAGACGGGGACGGAGAACGCAACATTCTTGAACGGATTGCGAACGCAAAACGGGAATCGTACAGACGTAGGCTTACCAATAAATTTCCCAATCGCGAACTTCGTACACATTTATATCATATAGTCGAGCACTCCTGGCAACAGCGAACGAAGAACGAGTACGCGTCTACAATAATTTCCGTGTGTCGCCTTTTTACATAAATTATTGTTCCACGGCAATAAATATTCATAAGCGGGGGGTGTGCGCTCAAAGACCAATCGCAATCTAGACCCATTAATCATGTGGATTGACGTTTGACTTCGTTCCTCAAGTACGTTCAAAGGACGTACGCGCTTCTGAGTCTGCCATTGGCTGATCCAGTGAGTAGCGCGGTGTCGGGAAATTCCGTGGATAAATCTAGATCCTTGGACGGGGGTGCGTGCGCGAATAATCGACCATCTCGTCTGGCAAGTGCATCTAAAGGACGTCGCCGATCTGTTGCGTGATCCGTGAAGTAGGAAAAATGACGAGGAAACAGTGTCTCGCACGCTCCGGACTATCTTCGCGCCATCTAAGCTTCTGTCGATCGCACGCGCGCAAGCAGGCTCGCGACAACGCCACAGTCCTCTGTATTTCCTGCACTCATTAAACGCCGAACGTTAAAAAGCACGCTACTCGTCAAGGCTTCAGCGCTGCATGCTCTCTTTGTGCACGTTTTCACTGTCCCACAAAAAATCATCTAGATATATCACGCCAGGCATGTATTAGTCGGCACCTACAACACTGCTTCCGCTGGTGTTTTACTTATTTCTAGCTGTGCACCGTCCGTTAGCGTGTTTTTATTTGCGTTAGACACTTGGCTGCTGTGTGTCACTGATTTGACAGAAGGTCGGTCCTGGCGTGCGAGCGCTTGATCATTACGGACGATTAAGATCACGTTAACAGGAGGTTCAATTAGCGTTTATCACTTAATCAGCGCGCTATAGCGCATGCCAGTATTGCCTCTTAATATTCGCGATGGAAAAGGACGATCGTCGCTTGATGAGGCTTATGTTTTTATGTAATTGCGCCGTTCAGGACGCCTACCGTAGTCCGACTTCACGATATATGAGCTGCGAAAACGTTCACTAGGGACGATTATTGAGCGAGGACACTTGGATGCGGCCGCTTATCCAGAAGAATTGACTCCGCGCACGTAATGCGAAGACACTACAGGGCTTGATACGGGTGAAATATGTGGGCTTAGCGCGGAATCGTAGCCGTAAAACACGTCACATTCCGTGAGCTCAACACTCCCCCGACTGTTATTACGCTTGAATACTGGAATAATCATTCTACTCGCATGCTATTCGAACGAATGACATAGTACGGACATTAGCATTAGAGCGGCACAAGTAAGTGTTAAACACTGAATTATAATTTTGTTACGTTCGAGAGCAGATAGGCGGACTGAAACCGCAATTGCGAAAACAACATCTGAAAACGCGCTTCTCGATTTATTTAAACAGCAGCGAATTGCGACGAGAAATATCTATGTCGCGTCTCCTCGCTGTTGACACATTGCGGACAGACGAAGAGATACCTCGCACTTCGCACTCTTCCGACCGAGGAAAATGACATGCTACTAACTCGCATTTCTTATATTTGTCAATCAAGAACCGTTATTGCTCAATAGCAAAAGGCAACAACTAAAAGTTTGTTAATGATTGCTTATGCGAATTCATATTTCTTAACTCTAAAATTCCTGGAGGGTGACGAAGGAATTTATGACATTAGAAATAAAATGTCGGGCGGCAATGCATTGAGCATGGACACAGCATTTCGTTTCATCAAAGGTAAAGCCAGACAAAGTGTCTGCGCTTCGGTAGCTTTTAACTTACTGTCCACAGAGCCAGAGTACAAAGAAGCAGCGGGTCGGGTCCCGCGAAGTTAACTCTCCTTGAACTCATTGAGTCGCCCCGTACGGCTAACGCGATCAGCCATTCGTTCCAACGATTCTAATTATCACTGCCAGTGGCAGCGCTAATGGCGAGCGGAGCAGTAGTAAGTGACCATAGACAAAGAGTCGGGACTAAAGAAAAGACCGAGCCACGTGTAAGATTGTCGCGCTCGAGTCGGTCGAGCGTCAAATAAACATACCCGTACTTCGGCGAGAGAAAAAGTACTACGCGCAGGATCGCAGTACGCTCGACAAATCCGCTTGCCCGTGAAGGGAAGGTTGTACAGAACTTGGGACTTCTTACCGAAAAATCGTGATCCGTCGATTCGAGGCGGTCGACCGTCAAGGATGAGTATTTTGCCGCTCGAAGGAATTCATTTTCTACCCCCGCCGTCGCAACCTCGCGCTCGTTACAACGGTAAAAACTTTCGGCCACCTGTAGCCTAACATGCCGATAGGTCAGGCGTCAACAACCATTTGCGAGAATTGGCCTGGCTCTATTTACGCGCCAAAAGGTTCCGATCAAGCATGTGCTTCAAGCCACAAGCATACCGATGACAGCTGTGCGGAACACGGAATTCACATGTACAGGTCGCGTGGACGGTAAAACCCATCTGAACTCGACGTTCACCGTTGTAACGATCCCATATTACGTCAGTCCAATCGTGACGCCTGTGGCAAAAGTAACATGGTACCAAAATAAAAGACCAATACGTGCTTCATGGATCGTTTATAAAATGGACGAGCGCGCGTTAAGATTACTCAATAGAGATTTTGTATATCGAATGGAAGTTAAAGAAATGTTACTTCTGCGTAAAGAAGAACGTAGTAATCGAAGAAATTATGCTTTTAAATATGCGCCTTTATGGTCAAGTTTATCGGCTCGCTATCAGCGTCAGAACTGTTCTTTACTTGTTATCTGTGGCGCGTTGCATAGCGTGCACAGACGCGAATATTTCAAAAAACGCACGTTTTGAAGCGACTCCTAAGTTGCCTTTGCTCGTACACGCAGGCACGCAGGTACGCATGTATGCGTGAGCCTTGTCGATGGCAAGCCCTCGTAATTATTAAAAATCCTCTCAATGGCGCTGACAGAGTGTCCCTCCTGCCACTAGCACACGCTCATTGTTAGCCCGTCAATCCGAGGGTAAGTTCCGACGTTATAGAAATCAGGGTGGTTTCCTCCCTCCTCGTCTCCATGCTCCATGTTTCCCCGCTTCCACTCGTCGAAAAACACGGCAAACGAAGAGTTACCGAGTTTGACTCACGAAAAGTTAACGAATTTTGATTGCTGTCTAAAATTCTGAAGGTACTTAGTACGTGGTTTTCGTATCTTTTGTATCTAATTGTAAAACATATGTACATATGTATATAGGGTCGTCTGAAAAGTTGAGTCGATATCTTAAATGAATCCGATTCGCACGATCTCGCACAGCTCCTCAGATTTCTATCGCACTCTCACTTTCTTGTTCTAATCTTTTTTTTCGAGAAGCCTTAAAAACACTATAGCACAGATATTTTCTCTTTGTTTTCCCAATCATTTCAGTCTTGAAGTACGACGTATCCTCATCAAATTGAAACTCCTCAAAAAAATTACAATATCACTGACACACATAGTTTATGAATTTATTTTGAATCCATTTTTATATTTATTTGTGGATGTGTACACACCACCTGGTTAACCAAAACTGTACAAAATTTGGATATAGTTCAATGTACAGAGAAGATCCGAATAATTCGTTGTTCAGTAAAGAGTGAGTGTTCCATTATTAACCGTAAGGTATTCTATGTTAGCAGGTGCGGAAGTGAACGAGCACCATGAAATCGCGTGTTACCGGCCTCGGTGGGGAACTACCTGCTGTTTCTTTCCTCGGTTGTTGACACTCTCCGCCAGGAAACCTAGACTTTCCTCCGCGCTACAGATTAATGATTACGAAGAAGTCGAGAAGGTGAGCTCGTGACGCACAGCGCAGGTAAATTCAATGAACCCAGAAGAAGTTCCTCGAGATGTTCCACGAAAGCTCAACGTATATCCTCGCGAATAATTCCGCGATGGTGTTGACACGGATTTCATGGAACAACATTCATGCGGATGATCTGATAGTAGGGCCACGACGGCACGGCAGCAATAATTATACAGTTCATATGAGGAAACAGATATTAGTATGACAAAAGTAAGAGTCTCAATTAAATCTTCGTACTTTCCTCAGAAGCTAGTCTAGACATTAAATGTTAGGTTCGTTGTAACAGTACATATTTCTATCACCAGGTATTATGTAGAAGGGATACAACGAGTGTCCTGTAATTGGAAACACCTGCACAAGGTATCGCGAAAGTGGCATCAAATTTTCTACACTGATGTCACGATCTTGTTGGTCATAACGTGTTTGACACAACGTTACGTTCAAATGAACAGTGAAGAAATGAAAGATAGATCGCCGTCGCAATAATCACAGAAACGAGATCGAATAAAGGCTAATGAGCCGTTAACTCGACAACATTAGCATTAATGCAGCGGACGTTGGCAGAAGTGACGCAACGTCTGCGGCACCATAAGAAAGTCTGGAGCTTAAAATCGTACCCGCGGCATCGAAGGTCCAATAATTTCCGCGCGAAGGCTACGACCGAGAGTAGCCGAATCGAATGGCTCGTTAGATCTAGATCGACCATGCAGGATCACAAAACGATCTGCCTGCCTGTCGCTGGACAATTGGTCCTTGGCTTCGGTTCCGGCCGAGGTCGAATTGCTTTCTGATCCGTTGACGTGTTGCGTTCCACCTATCCAGCACGGGAGTAAGCGCGAAAGCAAACGCACCGGCGAATGCGCGGGTGTTGTGCTTCAATGTTCATCGGCGTTTATTACCGAGGAGACCGCCAGCACGTTCCTACCCGTTGCAGGTTAAGAATAATATCGCGGCACTCGACTAATGAAACGAGAGCGGCAGTAATGGGGGGAAAGAGAGAGAGAGGCAGGCACTGAACTCGCCCAGGACCTTTCATTCACTCAAAAAGTGAGGCCGATTCTTTTATCAAAATGCTCCGCCGACTGTTTTCCTGTCGCGCGTAAGACTAGAGCGGACTTTACTTTCGAACGAGACCATTGTGTCGCGTTGACAAGGTATAATTCCTCCGCGTGCGCATTATCCACTTTGGATGCTAGCCGCTCTGCCACCTGCTCGACAATCTCTTTTCCCTTTTACGCGCCCGTTGAATTTCATTCGCGGCGAATGTGAAATCCTTAACAATGGGATGTGCAACCACCGACGATACGTAAAGATTGCGTAATACATACTTGTGTAATGTTGCAGTCTTTGTGCGGCACGATTAGGGGGCATAATTGTAGATTGTTGAATAATTATTGGCTGGAGTGTTTCACTGAACGTGAAGGTGTGTTTCTGCAGCCGATTTTAGACGACTTATAGAACCGCATTGTCAATGATCCGAACACACCCCCCCATCCATGAATATGGATTCATTTGACGTCGATTATGCACGCGGAGAGAAAATGTGCACGATCGTAATGGCACTGTAGCGCGTAGTTACTTTTTGCTATCAATGGTATTTTTTCGTTACGGAGACCATTCAAAGTCCGTGAATTGACGTTTTTATTTTAGCTTTATGTCATCATTGTACGCCACGAGTAACTTTATTCAAGTAATTGAGCGTGACCTAGTAATTTCGTACTTCTATACATTTTTTACGCTTTTGTACACCTATACCTGTATATTACGGTTAGCCGACAAAAATCGCAAGGGAGTAAACAATACATATGTGATGATATATTTCAACAGATTATTAAAAAATAAAAATGAATGTGATATTTTTTAGTTGACACGTGCCGTAAATATACTACTTATACTGGTATGTAGCGTCTTATTGTTAGCTGTTTTCACCTGTAAAATAGACAAAGTTGTATGCTCTACTCTTCAAGCATCAAACTGATCCAGTTCATTAGAATCGGTCAGAAGTGTATGACATAACTCGATGCACGCCGGCCATGTGTGCTGGACGACCCTGCGACGGATTAACACGCTTGAAAGATAGTGAAAAGATAGTGAGCGATGCAAATTAAACATTACTTATCGTAATTACATATTTAGGATGCGTATGCGATCGTTGCAAGGCCGGATTCATCAACGACATAAGCACCGCGATGGAATGCTGTAGCATATTTCTACGCCCGTAACGTCATCGTATCATACGCTAAGTAGGCTCCGACATATGTCGAGGAATTTCAATATATAAGTTGCCGGACTTTGACGACTTCGGAAGAAGCTAACTTTTAAATCGTCATTTCATTTTATAGGCGCAGGATTGTGTCGCGAAGAAAAATCGCGCGATTTCAAAAGTGGGTAAACTCGTTCGATAAACCTTTGCCCCTAATTACTTTTATAAATAGCTCTCCTCTCGGAATGTTTACCTGTCGCCGTGGAATAATATCGTGGAGTCGCGTTGAATCACTCTTCTCGCCGTATTGTGTGTCCGGGAAAGCTGTCCGATGATGTTGACGACTCGATGTCGCCGGGCCACACTAAAATCTTCCCTCAGGACTAAATTTAGACTGCGGAGCATGCCTTCTTCTTGGTCCGCGTCGGGCGTGGGCCGCCTCGTGCCGATTTTCGGTCCTTACGGACGGCATAGGCTTAGGCCCTTAGGGAGAGACAATTTATAGTGCGGCGCGTAAGCAAATCAGGTGTCAGTGAACTTTTCCGATGATAACGTGAACGTTCACGCTAACGTCTTGTCATTGAACTCAGCGGATCCGTGCCCCGTGAGCCGTGAAAGCTTAGAAATGGGCGATACTTTGTGGCCTGGTCCTTTGCGTGTATTTAACGAGTACATACTCGGGGAATCTAGAAAACCGAGGCTTCATGCCCTACAACGCCGGTTTACGTCAGCTTACCCCTCACATTATTATCATATACATACGTGTGGAGTTCAAAAAAAGCCTGCGGAAAAAAAGCAGAAGACTGGATGATGCAATTCAAACAGACCCCATAGGCGTTCATTAATTGGTCATCTCCCTAGCGATCTTCGCAATTCCAAGAGCTCGTCAATGTCTTCTCGAAAATTGAGTAGTTTGAGGAAGTACGTCGTCGTGAGGTGCGACAGAGACAAGAGACGTCTGACAATGAGCCTACCAGGTAATCCCCATCATCGCTTTAATCGACTTTTTGCTCTTGCGCGACAGCGTTTCACAGATCAAGGTCACCTAACCCAGACCCGCAACGTCTGTAGACGTGAATGAAAATAAAACGGCATCGGTTCGTTCGACGAAGGGACGCAAGTTCCGTAGCGGAACATTTTAAAAGACATCCGATCGTCTCGCCCGTGAAATTCGTTCTGTGTCGCTCGAGCTGGCTCGCTGAAAATCGTACAACGTACTGATAGACGCATAAAATTTAGGTCTTCAGAATTTCGTTCTGCGCACTTCGCACATGTTTTCCTCGCCGGCATGGCAGAAATTGGACGAAAGTTATTAGCTTGCCACGAGGATGACGCGACGCTTGTTCGTGTAAAGCTTAAAGAATGGCGTTCCATCGAGAAACGCGTTTAAGACGCAGTACAAATTCGCTGAGCGAAATGCGAGGGCATGGGAACGAACGATGCGGAATGAAAAATGGGAGAGTAAGAAAGCGTTTGAAGGTCAGGCCTTGAGGAGCGAGCATCTTCGCTTATCGGCCCGTGAAAAAGGAGGACGAGGAGGCAGAGGCAGGCGACAAAAGCAAATGTCACCGGTCCCTGCAACGAGATGTCGAGCGAACGGGAATACCACTGCACTTTGAACACTTCTTGTGCCGATCCGCGTCATTCGTGAGACTGCGTCAGTGAACCGAAGTAATCATCCGTAAATGGCGTGACTATACTGCCACCGCTCGAATCGAATACGCATGGCCTTCCACGGCAGGAAACGAGGAAAGGGATTCCCTGCATGGACGTGGTCAGAGCATTCTTGCCCAATGATAATCGTCTAACATACTTTTCAGATGCGTTCGCGAGAACCACATGAAGGTAGACAGTTTCAGCGATTAAGAGCAATTAAAACGGCATAACTTCCTTTTGCGATCATAAACATTTTTAGGACTATCTTGCGGCTCGAGTCAACTGAACGAAACAAAGTCGTCAGACCTCAGTAGACGTCTGAAGTCGGATATTATCGCAGGCAATGATAAGCGAACCGGAACGCGCTGTCTCCCTCGTGTAGACCTTTGATAATTTAGTTCGCACGCGAGAATGCGGAACAATCAACTGACACCGCTACGGCGGCGCGCCGTAGTGTGCTCGGATGTCACAGAAAACTCACGGCCTACAGCAGCCCGAAGATCGATGAATCAAATGGACATCAAGAATGCCGTTGATATTTGAGTAATTAGGACAGCCGTCGTTCGCTCGACGTCACCAAACTTAAGTAGCGGCCCCTACATCGTTGCAAACAGGGTTTCTCCACAAAAGAATGAAAGTACCGGAGAGTGCCGGAGAGAAAGGTGGCCAGGGGATTCCCGTCGGTACAGGACGAGAGCTAATGCCGGTGGTCATGATTTTTGCTTTTGCACACACGTTCTACCGGTTCAATTGGCTGTGCATTTCCCAAAGCCAAAAAAATGGGACTTCCCATCGGCGGACGAGATTTCATGATTGGCCGCGTTGCAGGTGTAGCGATCTCTTCGCAGACTCCCGCCGCCAATGCGGCCGCGTCCGTGATGATTGCGAACGAAACCGTGTGTAGGATTGACCAGGATACGATTACCGTCTGCAAAAATCGAACCGCGCCAATTTCATCCGTCAGCGAGACGTCAATCGAGACGGGCCGCTCATTTTAATGAGGCAAATCGACGAAATCTGCCCTTCTCGGAAGTCCATTGTCAATGAAATTTGTACGGTTATGATCTACATCGAGATACGCGGCATTACCTTGATGAATGCACGAGGCGCACATTGATAATCATCTTTTTATCGAAGATCAAGTGCCTACCCGCGGGACAAGAGACAATTCAAGGTCTACGAGGGGCCTGCCCACGGAGCCGCAGGCCACCGTTGGCTCACACCCACGATCAACGAACGTCGCCGACTCACGTGCGTCATCGCAGGAAAGGAAGGAAAGAGGAAATACCACGCTAACGGGTAGCCGCGGCGCGCCGCAATTAACGATTCCCGCCAATCGAGGCGCACTTCTCAACATTTTTATCCTCAATTATACATTCGGAGATTCCAATCTTTGATAGGCTCAAACGCGTTTATTCCTGTGCTAATTAGCCGTCGTGCGTAAGTGTCGTTTTTCCTTCGATAACGTTTTTATCCATAACGCTTACCTTTTTTCCTAGACCGTTTTCTAGACCAACACGTCTTTCAGGTAGATAATATGGAAATTAACTTTAACTCACTTCGTATTGTCCTGATGAGAAGAAATGGTTTTTTCGTTTTGGCACAATGCTTTTACGTGTATTCGTGTCGGTGTGTGGAGGAGTTTAATTACTTCTGATTGTGCCAATTCAAGATTTAGAGGGATTATCTAAAATTAAGTCACGTGTTAAAGATTACAAGAACGTTGCGAACAGTTAGTCGGAAACCGGCTGCCAGAATAAATAACGTTCTTGATGGCTGTAACTTTAGAACGAAGCGTCACATAGAGAAAGGAATAATTGCGCAAATAATTTTCATACCGACAAAACAATTGCTCTTTACCTCCAAACGCATTCCTAAGCATTCTTAGAAAATATTCCAACTCCAGTGACGTCTTTCACAACGGCATTACGTACAGAGAAAGGTAACCAATCTTAGGTCGTCTCATCGCTTCAATCATCCTATTTATCTTTCATAGTGAGACTACATTTATTCATTTTCCTATGTGTAGAATGACTGCCGATCGAATGAACTGCGTTCAACTTTACCGATTTCAAACAGTCCGCCAAATCCAACGCTAGGCCGCAGCTTTAGACGCAAAAATATAACAAACTAACAAAGACAAAGACGATTTTCTCAGGTATAAATAGGGTAGTCCTTGCTACGAGCCGATCCAAGATCGGTTACCTTCCCTTTAATACCGTAGTTCAAGATGTCAATCGATTCCATAGCGTCGTCTATGGATTTCGACGTCAAGTATTTTCGAAGAATGCTTAGAAATTCTGCCTGTACATTCACGACATTCGACAGCATCGAAGGACGAATACAATATGAAAAACGTTCTTAACACTCAATCTACCGAGCAGAGAAAATGATCTTCTGAAATTTTGCTTAACTCTTATATATCAATGATGTACATATATTTTTGAATAGAAGTCCGGAAAAGTTGCAGAAAATTATATGATCCACGTATCAAGCTTTCATTGCAGAAAAACAAATGTCAAATTGGTAATTTGACTGCACAATAATTCTAATGCTAAGACGTGGCCCGCATGAACGCCAACGACAAATATGGCTCTCCGATCGTCAGAATGGCAAGTTCCGCACACGCGGGGCAACTGTATAGCCGAGAGAATCTAAATCACACGGGAATCGGGATCAATCTAAATTACGTCGGCTAAATTACGAAGTGCATAACGTGTGTCTTTGCGCGAACGGCTCGACTGCCATTAAGTCACGACTTTATGGAACGACGAGTTCCAGAGCCTCGAAAGATACCGGTCGTGACAAAGTGTCCCCGGTAAGTGACGCGCTTAACGTCGGCTCACATTAAATGTTTCTGCGGTTCGAGGTGAGGCGTAAATCACGATCGGCGAAACGAGACAGATCGATAGATCATTTGCGATCGCCATCGGCGGATAACGATCGACACTCGTTGTTCGTAATCGCCCGACGTCGCATAATCGCACTCGCCGCTACAATGTCGTGGCTCGTTTTGCACTACACGTAATCCTATCCGTACAATTAATCTCGTGTGTTCCAAATGTTTTTTCTCTCCTATTGTAATTCGACTTCCTGTTAGTGGCTATGCTCCATCTCAGTAAGTACGTTAGTCTCCGATTGAACAAGGAGATTCTGAAGTTATCAACAGTCGGTGCTTTCACCTGTTAAACTTAGCTCATGGCGTTGTCATCATCTTCGTGCGTGTCCATACTGTTGGGTGCACCAAGAGAAATTGTCGTCACAAAATCCTTCCAGGTAAATTGGGTGAGGAGAGCGGATCAGGAAGCAGTTTTGATTCGTGTGGCCGTAAGCGTAAAGTGTTGTATGCAGGATGAAAAACGAAGCGACCGGGTAGTGTTGTGACTTTTTAATTATTGTCCTTCGGGACTTCCAGCTTGAAATCGAACGGCATGAAATTGGCGATTATACAGATATTGGTAGTCGTTAAATTAAGCACGCTTTTTCGGTGGGAAATATAATGTCCTTAATTACTCGGCAAACGTAACCGGTAACGTTATGCGCATCAAGGTCAAGCTGTCTTTCCGTTTTCATGGAACGGTCACTTAAGTGCATCAATTTTTCATCCTTACGGACACGTGATCGAGTCATTCCAATGGTCCGATCTTCAAGGATTTGAATCAGTCAAAGTAAAAGTAGATGTCCAGATAACACGTGAACGTACGGCAAAAAGCGTCGAACGGGTGATTAATGCAATCTTCCGTGACCAGATCATCTGATTCTGGGCTGATAATGAGTCATATGCAAAATGCACGTACATCAAAATCTTAGATAATGCGTTCGATTCGAATGCGTTGGAATGATTGGCAAATTCCATCACCAACCGAGTGGATAAAAAACGGATATTAAACAGTATGATTTGGCGTGATAATAAGAAAAACTGATATCAAAGGGTTCCTTTGATGACAAACTCTTTCGATGTGCGTGCACTTTCATATACATACATTGTAAGTTATATTTGTACCAGGGAGTGTTCTTTTGCCACTTAAAGCTCCATTAGCGAATGTGTCATACTGAATTTGGACCAATCAAACATGAATTCTAGTAAGTAATGTTATGTGAAATATAATGCATGATTTTCATAATACAAGTGGCTATTCGATAACACTAATTATCCATCCAAATACAAGATATTGTTGAATAACAGATATTGTTACGCAAGTTTGCTGCCAGTGTACTCATCACGATCAACCCTTCGCAAGACAAGCGACCCGATTATTGTACCGGCCAATGTGTCATCAATGTCATCATGCCGTCACGCGACGAATGGAAGGTAAGACGAACGTTAATTGCCGCTGGAAATCAATCGGCGCAGCAACGACTCTGACATTCTCACCCATTGACCCAGATCTGCGCAAAGAATTTGCTACTATACTAAAATAAATGCGTCGTCAGACGACGCTTTGGACGTGAAGGAGTGAAGCGGGCCAATTTGACGAGCATCTTGTCACGGGTCTGCCCGCGGTCGTCCTTGCGATGAAATATATCATTCGAAATGGAACGATTCACACGGTTGCATAATGCGTCGACGACATCGCCGCGTTAACGCGCGACAATCGTCGAAGGCAATTGGCTCGCGGCCGATGGAAGGATTTCTCTCCGCCGATCCTCCGATGCATAACGAGAGACAAAAACGACACGAGATATATCGTTCCCGGCTCGTTATCCAATTACGTCCGTGTGATGTACCGTGCCAATATGGGAAAGGACGGAACTTCTCATCGTACGGCGCGTCTTAACGAGCCGCGCAAGTAACGGACACTCGACGGACCGCGATTCCTTTCTTGCCAAACACAGCGCAATCGCCGAAATGAAACACGCTGCCTGCTGCCGACACCTCTGGCACAGCTGTTCGACGGCGATCATTAAAGCTTCACGAAACGGGCGTGGAAGAAAATGAACGAGCGGCGCGAGTTAATAAATGTACTTATTATACGATGAATTAATCGAATATTAATCACTTTTGCGATGCCGCGCCGTCCAGTTCTCCGTAGACGGGCGCAAAAAAAGACAGAGACGCAGGATAATCATCGGTCCGTCGGCGTCGTTGCATACGCGTCGCTGCAGTTCCGAGCGCACAAACTTATGCTGTCGCGCGACGTACTCTTTGTCTTTGGTAAAAAGCGTTCGAGGAAGCGAGGCGGAAAATGAAAGGAGCCCCGGTGTCCCGGATCAAGCGAGTGCGACATGGGTCGGCTAAGGTCTCGATTTGATCCGTATCGCGATTGCACTTTGAATTAATTGAGCCGACGCGCGGCGTACTTTAAATTGTATCGGGACCGAAATTCAACCCCGATATGAGCCTCCGTACGAATTACGAGCGATGCCTACGTCTACGCCGTTTGGAGACTTTGAACGTGTCTGATTCATAAGACTTCCTCGTCCGCGGCCAATTGCGGAATGATCCTGTTTTGTCGCATTCGAAGGAGCCGGCTGGCCGGATGGTTATCAGCTGTAACGAAACCCAGCCGCAAATTTGCATGCGGGCAGGAGACTTTCGTCGAAGTCGAGCACCGGCTCCGCGTTACCGGAAAGATTTGGGACAGATAAAAGAAGAGGCATCTTTGCATGCTGCGCGGGAGCGTGGGAGCAGGATACAAGAATATGAAAGAGACGTTGCTTTCAACTGCTTCGTGTTTTATTGTAACACGTGCTGTAATATAGATCACAAGGGAAGATATGGGCTACAAAAAATGAAGGATATAAGGTATCGACCTGTATGTCCTGCAAAGTTACGCGCGCCTGTGTTTGCGCATACGATTATGCACGATCGAATGATACGATATACACTCCCTTGTAAAAATGGCATCCAATGAATTCAAAATAACGGAGAAAGGTAACGTAGCTCAGAACTGGTTCGTTTGCATCGAACTTTTGCCTACACACTGCAACCAATTATGAAAGTATTGTTCTTCGACAGATCTTCAGTACTTTACTGATGTATTCCTTTTTTTAAATCTTCGTGAATTACAGACAGGAATCTTGTTTGAGAGTCCTGTCAGTTACGCGAGAGAAATAACCAGTTGAATTAAACAATCTTTCCGTGGGTACAGAAATTGGCATTGCCACGTTGTCGTGCAAATAATCACGTTACCTAAACGTCAAAGAATCCGAAGGCAACACCTGTCACTTGGCCACGTGTGCTTTGTTCAAATTGTAGCGCAAATGTTTCGAACACCCTATACTCTGTGAAGTAACTGAACATTTGCATCGCATTTCCACGAAAGATACGTATCTTTTCGTTTCCACAAATAGAAGGGTGACACATACAAACGATTATATCGTTAAACCTACATCGACTTGTAAAAAGAGCAATAATGAAATTGAACATTTAAAAAAAAATATTAAAAATTCTTTGATCTTAGCCTAGAACTCATAAAGACGATTCTTTAAGTAATTACATCCATAACAAGTGTGGTCAGCACATCGAATATCTCTTGACGCAATTATATGATACAAGATATTCCTTCCAAGATAGAAAATTTGTCAAAGAATCCTTGCTAAAACCGTACCCCGTATGTCATTGGATAAGACCCGTTTTCATATTTACTTCGGCAAGTCCGAACACTTCGTTTTAGAGTTTCGCCTATTTTCGCGAAAGTGCAGCGAAAGTTCTTGTACAAACGTTTGTCGTCAAGAAAAACTCATAAATCTTCCTTGACCCGCTTCAAACCTTGAAAGAACAGGACCCTGCAAGCGTTTCGTCGAAAGGTACGAAATTCTCATTCGAACATCTCATCATCATCCGTGTAGTCGGATGGAAAATGACTGTTCGAGCGCAGCCGGTAGAACAAGTTCGAAAATTATCGCGTGAAGCACGCTTCATCTGCCACCACTGCCTCCTCAACCTTAGACGCGTCGACGTAAGAAGAGCTTTGATCCGATGACATGTTCGAGCTTTTTACACTGCCAGTTCGAACGTTCGGATTCGTTTCACTTGACGAACCTTGCACACGCTCCTCCGAACGAAAAATTTTTGATAATCTAATCTCCTCCAGCTTCTGCGGCAAAATTTTGCAAAGTCGCTTCAAGGGACATTCATAGGCAGAGCCTAGATCCTCGTGAACGCGACGATCCAGGGTTCTGCGACGATGAAACTTAATGGATATCACGGCGGACTCCTCGCTAGTGACAATCGATGCTGATTGACTCCTCCCGTTCGTAGCTTCGAAGAATTGAAGAAGCTCTGACTGACTCAGAGTCAGACCCATGATCTGCATGTCACAGGTTGATTTGCCTTCCGTTGAGCGGAGATTTTCCAACTGGACGAGTGCCATGGATTCTTCTACTTCTTCAATGTCGTTCCTCACGTGCGGTGATTTCTCCTGCAACTTGCAAGAAATGTGGAAAAATCAAAGTGTTCACTAGGCGTTTATTCGTGTTTGCGACGTAATTTCCGAATACATCATTCGATCGAGCGATTTTATGAAAACTGCATGTTACACAATCTGTCAATGATGTACGAGCGAGTTAACAAAATCTATGAAGAGGCGCACGATATAGTCGTCAAATGTCCTTTGTTTCGGAACTTAATACTCCAATCAGTCCTGCCATAACGCGCACGCTACACTATAAAGAGTGATATATTAAAATTAGACATGTGGAAAAAAAAATGAAAATAAATGATTTATTTGTCCATTCGAAGCGATCCCTCGTTATTTTACGACAGATACTGTTCGCGGAAACATTACATAATTTGATGTTTATATAGAAAATCTTACCAAACTGTTGTATGCTGAAGACTAAGTACATCTTGCAGTAACTACAAAACGTTATAGCATGATTGACATCACTTTGAAATAAAAAATAAGATACTTTTGCAGAAGATTCTTGTCTTGAAACGATCTTGTTAAAATATTCCCTGTTGTGCGAGTTGAAGCTGCAATGAGATGATGTTGACTTGTCGATCATTCGATTTTTCGACATCATCGTTGAATGAGCAATGGGAGATTTCTGACACACAGATGGTACAGCACTGTTCAATCTTTGCGCTTCATCAGATTGGTCTTCTTTGATCACACATGACTCGCCTGATCTGTAATGTTAATTGCGTCCTTAACCCATGTAAAATAGACACAAACAAACAAGTGCAAATAGGCGAGTTGTAATATAAATATATCAATTATACATAAGTCTGCACATTACAAATTCACGAATCGTATGTACACGAGTCCCATATATATTACTGTCCATATTTCTATGCTCAAATTCGTACACTCGATATTACCGTACCAATTCGTTCAGACTTGGTGAACACCGCAACAATATTATCAAAGTCAATTTTGCAGCCAGTATTGGGCGTTTACGTCAAACTAACAGGCACGTGTGGCCTCACGCTTGCCAGAAAATGACCAGCCGATTACGCAACCTATTCTGCAGACCACATAATGTCCCCTATTTACATGTGCATATAACTAAATACGCCATTGAATCGATGCTTTACTTATACCACACGCACGCTTATTATTACGGCGTTGGAATACTGCTGACATTTATTGGCACGATTCTGTCATTTGAATGGAACTACCGTCGAGGTAAAATAACCATCCTACCTTGAATGAACCAACTTCTTTAAGTATTTCCACTGACGCAACATCGCGTTGGAAAATCTTCGCGACTTGATCCGCTGCGGCAAATCCCTGAACGACGTTGACCTGGTTGTGTCAACGTCGCTGCAGGAATACGACTCGCACCTCGGTTTTTCGGGGCGATCATTATTATTGGCTGACTCGAGATCCTTCGAATTCGCCTCAATAATCGCGGTCACTATTCTTCTCTCGCCGCACCGTTCAACTTCGGACGACAAATTGCTGGCGCAACGTGGCATCAACGAACTGCCGAGGAAAAATCAACGACATCGTCACTCGAAGAATCCGTACAAGAAACATCGTCAAGACATTCGTCTGTTGTACCATACACGTGACACGACCAACCTGTCACTGTTTCGCGCGTCTGCTGACGTCTCATCGATCCTGACCGTGTGATACTTGCGTGGCGGTTTGACAGGAACGATTTTCGTACATTTCTCGCGTGCAGTGGTCCTTTCCTCCTTGTCAACCGATTCGAGAAAATTCATTTTTGAATTGCCTTCATTGGAGGCGTCGGAGGCTGTGTCGTGCCGATATCTTATCTTGATGTGAGTTTCGAGGGATCCAACTTGTGATTCTTCGGTATCGGTGGCATTGTCTGATTGGGATTTAACATTGCCATTTGGGATGAGACAAGTAATGGTTGTCGAGTTTAATAATACTGATAATTCAAATTTAATAATTGAGCCATGCGTGTATCGTAGCAAGAACAAGATGAATTAAGTGTTTACTACAGTCATGCCAAACTGAAGGACGCAGGAAAAGACTAATCAACCGATGTATTTCTTATCATTGTAAGAAAAAGTATAATCCACACTGAGCCACCCCAAGGATGCAACATACGTACGTAGGATGTATTTAAAGCAACATCAAATTCTTCGTTTGATCTTTTTTGTACGTTGAATAACATTATAATGAAGTTATATGAAAAGGACCGAAAGCAAGGTTATATATTTGCCACCCGTGTTAGCCCTCAACTCACCGTCCTTTTTCGCAGCCTGCCTGCAGTAACAAAATGGACCGATGCAAATTGCAATTATCCCAATGACCATTACCGCGGCCAATACTGCCACCATTTCGATATCGAGACGTGTAATTGTCAAACTTCCGTTCCACTGTCCACGATCACGATTTGCACGCGTCTTAAGCAATCCTCGGTTATCGACGGGACTGAGAATAGGACCGGAACAATGGCGGTTCGGCGGATCTGCTTGTTTGTACACATCTTGCCAGAAGCAATTCTCGCGTCAATGTCAAAACTGAAACGTTAGCATCGTTGGCGTTCCATTAAGCGTACTTATTATTACCGCGCTGGAGAGAGAGAAAAAAATGGACAGACAAAAAGCCACCCGACGAATATGAATATTCAACGGAAACGAGCCGGCATTCATTGGACAGCGAATTATGTAAAAAGCTCTCGTTGCGTAACCGTCATGCACCCACGGTGTGCCTTGTGGCTGACAAAAAAAGGTCTGCACTACTCATGGGTATCAGAGGTGTTTTTGCAGAAGAAACTTTGAGATTACCTGTGAAACGATTTTTTGTCTGTACCAACGAACCACGTAGCAGGTATTATATTGTAAATAGATCGTACTGGATCTCTTCCTTCCCTGCGGCGCAGGTGCAAAAGTGCACAAGTAATAGAAAAAATGTTTGGCCATAACTTCACCAAGTTCTTTCTGAGAAACAGAAAATAGTTTGGATAACGAAGATGCAGAATCATTTTTCTACTATAGAAATCGAGAAAAGAAACTTGGCATCTAAACTGCACTTCCTTTCGAGAACATTCTTTGCCTCCGACGGATTCCGATCGCGATACGCTGTCGCTCAGTCAATTAGATGAGATCTTCAAGTCAGCACGCACGATCGATCGTAATTAGTCAACTTTGAATTGCGCTTATCGATCGACTCTTGAACTCGACACTTGCCGCGGACTCCTCGCACGACCTGTTTTGGCATCAACGAACCGTGACTAACGTTATACCGAGCCAACACCCGACGATAATCTTCGCGAAATTTAATCTCAATTTGTTCGCGGCCAACTGATTACGCGTAGCGATCGAACTTTTGAACTCCCGCCGTTTCAAGCGATACTCGATTATCGGCAATTTAGAGAAGGAAGGGTCGGAAGGTAGAGAGGCAAAGAGAATTAACTGTGACTGATAGTACGATACTCTTCCTTATACGACTTCCTCTATCGTAGCCTCAAAATATCGCTAATCCGGTTTTGCCGTCGATTACGAAATCCTCTCATCAGTACAACGTTCAAAGGAAACTTCTTCACTGACAGTATACACTGTGAAACGGAAGTATTCTCTACTGCTATAGGGACGTGTATCATCGGTATCGTATGAAATGTCTGCAATTTATGATGTTGAAACGATTACTAGCCACACGCCACACGTACCACGATGAAGTGGAAACTTCACTTTTTTCATGTCCGATAACCTCGAGTAAGAACGACCATGAATACCGTGATATGCTGTAGACCACGGATCGTCGTACGGGAAGAAAAAAAAATGCACGTACACTTTGATTCTTCTCCTTTGTGAAACAATGAACCCGGTAGAACGAGCAAGGCAAATAACAGATAATAGCGCACGAAGCTTTGTCGACGATAGTGACAGGAGTTAATTAAGTGAATTAAATTAGCCAAGGACGTGGACTCGATCTATACACGTATCCGCAGCTATTAATTGGCCTCGCGATATTGATAGGGCACATATGGCAGTTCCAGTTGGAAAACACGGCGTGTTTCTACGGTACGTCGAGGGAAACAGCTGGAGAAAAAGGAACGGCGCGATCGTAGCGACAGATCAATGAAGAAAGACGAGAAGGAAACGCTACGTATATGCGCTCGTTATATTATCGGGAACGATTTATTATTGTTCTTTTGTTCGGCCGCTCTTGTTACGCTCGGTGATTATCTTCACCTGACGACATGCACCACCGACTCTGATACACGTAAGACGGGTGCCACGTTTTTACTTGGTCCAGTATAAATAACGGTAGAACCTGGGAAAACAAAGGAACAATGCTTTTTCACCTGTCGTTAGAGCGTAGAATATTGTTCGTCACGTAAATCTATGACGAACAATATTGAGTTCGCTTCCGACCGACGTTAGGGCATGTAGACGAATAAATAACTCTGGAGACGTAAAACAAGATGCAATTGCCTGAAGCTCAAATCAAATGGAACGTTCAGAGTACAGTAAAATAATTTAATAGAAATTTGAAAATAAAATTGAATAGAAATTGCAGTGGACGCATTGTCGCGTCTTTCAGATAGCAAAGTTTTTCCGCGGAAAAACGGAATTTTATGTTCACTCGCTGTCGCGCATTTCTTCACTACGTATATTCCATCTAACTGGCCACGTGCCTTGATCCGCGACGGACTGCTGACCAGGACTGCTGCACCCGCATACGTGCATCTAATATGAGCGAAGAAACAAGAAGTTTAGACACTGCCCTCGACCTCTTTCAGTCATGTTCGATGCTTTCACGTTAGATCACTTTCGCGTGGAATTCTCACACGACGTAAATGCAATTTCTCCGCCGACGTCTTCCTCCGCCTCTGTTCCCAACGATTACACTTATAATCCTCCTACCCCGTTCATTTGCGGTTTCACGTGATACTTCTGGGTTATCTATACCTACAACCAAGCGCGTAAATACGATGACGTTCTAGGTTCCGTAATCGTCGATTTTGTCGATGTTCGTCCAATGCTCCTGCTACGAACGCGTGCATCGAATAGGAAAAAGGGTAAAGCATACATGTACAAACATATCCATATACGTATACCGTCCCGAGCATATAAAATCTGCTCCATCATCGTACTTGGCATGACACTCAATGTCACCGATCATTTCCATAACCTTAGGAGTCCTTTTAACAACGATACTTTGACTTGAGGCTCTTGGCCCCCATACGCAGAAAATAAAACTTCTCCGTCGTTTTAGCTATCGGTGACGTGACACCTCTTTGTGTGTAGACCGCGGGAATGTCGTCTTGGTAGTACGATCTTGAAGCGATTCGGTCCATGAACTGGCACAAGGTGCCCGCAGCGTGCTCCTTCTTACGCAATGACATTCATCTGCTTTCCTCTTCGGTCTTCGCCATGGGCATGCGCATCGCATTATTCAACCCTCGATGCGCATTCTCGTTTTTATTCGTGCATATTCACATGCGCGTTCGGGCCGACTTGTCCAACATAATCGCCGACAATGAGTAATCATCGCTGTCGCACGAGTCAGCACGCCGATTTAGTGTGGTCGTTTCGTGCGAAGATATCGTGCGATTTGATCATATTTGTACAATTGTTTGCGAACGTGTAATGGGTGTCATTACTATCGCTCTTGACTCCTCTATCTGCGTGTGCGGATGATGGATGAAAATCCTACAAATACCTTGAATCACCGGAGGTTGTTACACGGAACCGACGATAGACATGAAACTTCAGAAATTAATTGCACTCGTGATTTGTTTTTATGTACAGATTTCCGGTACAGTATTATTTGCAAGGAGGTTGATTGTGTTGTGGAGTTGAGATCTCTTTCGTAAAGATTCATTCGTCGAATATCGTTAAAATAGCGTGAATTGAATATTTACGTTCTCATTTACATATATTCCAACTCTATTTTGCATAATAGCTGGCACAGGATAATTTCCTAACAATGCACTTCTCGTTTAATCACAGTGGCCCATAAAGGAATATACTGAATAGGTTTTATTACTTACTTCTTCCTTTTCTCTGTAAATTCAAATTACCGATAGCACTGAAAATACCCACGTTGCATCGAATAAAATTGACCTTTCAATATCTCAAACAATCTGCAAACGAGACTAAATTACATAAACAGATGGCACGTTTTAAATACGTTCGAAAGGACACATGTTTCCAACTGAACGCCTATCAGCCGGAGTCATCATTTCGTTTGCCCGGAGTCGATGACGGATTTGCAAAAAACTACGACGACAATGACCGACCTCACCCGCAACATAGAGTCGCAAAATAGAGAAAAGTGATGCCGGCTTTCTAGAGCAAACCGGCCTTGACTGATACAGCTCCACGCCCACATCCGCGCCAGAATAATCCGCAGGGAACGTATATCTCGCATACATCCATGATGCTCACCTGTCAATACTTGGCGAAGTTGCGGAGATAATAAGAGAGACGCTACGCGACGAAAAGGAAACGTGCGAACAACTTCGATAAAGACATCATTAATTCTATCGGCGAAGGTATAATCGAGCGTTTATCTCGGCACTCATCGTCGGCCAGACCGACCAGCGATCACGGCAGATCCGTCTCTCCGTGTCCCATCCAATCGTCTCCCGGGGTGCAACTCGCGGCACGCGCGCCTATCCTTGCGCAACGTCCGAGACGTTCACGTCCGCCGATGCACGCGCATATGCGTCAATACAAGAACTAATAATAATGATGATGATGGCGATGATGATCGCGGCACGATGATGGAGCCGTGCGAGCCTAATGTCCGCCTGCCTGAACGTCGATCACTTAATCGATGGAAAGAATCCGCGAATCCTTTCGACACACGCACGATAATGGAATTATTAATTTTACCCGCGGAGGTTTAACCGGCCATTTAACGCGCGCCACGCCGCCGCCGCCGCCTTCTCATTGAACGCCGTCTCGCACGTGGTCCGCTCGATCCTGGCACAGGATGCGGCTCGTTGTAGGTGCACGCATACCGCCGTACCGCCAGCGACCCTTGCACAACCGGCATTGCCGATCGTTCTCGCGTTCGCATTCGCGAACGTGAGCCGCCAATATGTACGCGCGGCCGCTTATAAACCTAATAATAATGATGATCGCGCGCGACGATAGCGCCATACGACGATAGACCTACATATCGATTGACTTTACAAGCGGCGACAGGGCCGCTAATCTTGACGGGTTAATTGAAATGTGTGATGGCGTCTTGGAACTGATGTAGAAATCTCAGGCGAACGCACCGTTAGGCTATGGCTTGCCGACAAAGTGTACAATTAACTATGATAATCGCGAGCGTCGATATCCAGCGCGTGGAAACCAGTTACATCTGCCACTTGCGTGAGTCTACAGAACACTGTCCGGGACATTTTTATCAAATCGAGTGGATTCTATTCTTATTACGCCTTATGACGGGATTCCAGCTGCGACAGTTTAAGGATACAGAAAGCCTATGCTGATGTGTTTATAGCCGAAATGTCGCCGGAATAACGTTTATTTGTTTCGTGCCATTCGAATTACCGTCAAGTACAAGAAGAAGTGAAAAGACCATTCCTCGTACGCGAATGATTACATCCGTCCATTCATTTAACATAATCATCATAAGCCGTGCGGCCTCGCCACCTAACGCAGCATATTCGCATACGTGGGAGGATCTATATACCTAAATTCTTATGATAAATAACCGGTAGTTCCAATCAATTATTAATGACAGGATCAAAGATCGCCGTAGATGGATAGGACTGTTGGCCGTTCGAGAAGTTCGCGTATTGATCTTAATCAACGCCGTTTCCCCCGTCAACTAATCTGTTATACTGCATAGTAGAAAGCAAGTGGCCAAATTCCATCGCTACATCACTGACGACACACACAGGGAGGGATTGTGATACGATCGAGGGAATATCGAAAAAATTTGATTTACGAGCTTAATGGCATCATTAGGCTTTATCGGGTAAGTTAATAGTTGAATTTACAATATAATTGTCCTATCAGGCCGATTCATTTTTTTCCACGCTCTCACCGCAATCCATGCTGATTAAGAGCGAATTCGTCGTAAGATGCGCAGAGGACTCGGCGGCCGAAAATTCGCTCTCTTATCCTTTACCCGGCCTCTGATATGCTGGTACATATGTACCTACATATATGTATAAGCTACACGTGTCGCTCGCCAGTCATTAACGAATTGATACGGTACAGGTCAAGTCTCCGCTGTCGGCCAACGCCCGCGACCTCTGTCTTTTTTTCGCGCATCGATTGTCGGCGACGTTGGTCCGAAAAAAAGGAACGGCGTAGTCCAAGGGCAGAACTACGCTGCCGATGCTTTTTTTTTCCTCAAAAATTGGATCGTAGCAAAAATTCAATTGGCCCGTGTGGACGGGACACGGTGACGGACGTCGGTGGCCTCAACGAGGCTAATCTAAGGTCGATTACACCTCCGTCATGTCCACGTGTCGGTGTATGCGGACCTGTAGAGGTGTAGAGTATGGACTTACCACCTGCCTTCGTTGTAATAGCTTCGAGAAGGAAACAGATTGGAGTAGGGCGGCAATGTCGGAAGAGGTGTAATAGTGCTCGGTTAATAAGCATTTTTACTTTCTTCGTGTCTCTCGTTCGACTATGGTTGTTTAACTCTCGTTACGGAATTTACGAATCTATGAACGAAACGACGATTTTGATGATTTATTGAGCCCGCCGCGTGTAGGAGATTAACAGCGCATTAATTACGTTCGTAATTCAAAGTGACTGAATTGGATGAAATTTGGTGTTATGACAACATATCGCCCGAGACAAAATGCAACTCTTGTTCGTTACGTAGGAATCCCGTGACGAATATACAGATTCGAACAGGTGGCCGATTATCGGGCAGTAAGAATCAAGCGAAACATAACGTTCATCGGTGAATTCGCGACGAATCTCGGGACACTTCCGACGCTCGTTGAAGTCCATTAAACGGGACGGCGCGCAATTTATCGCCATCCATAATAAGCGAGAGCCAGCTGATAAGTCGTCATTAGCCGTATTGCAATGACGCTGTGCTCAGCGGCGTAAAAATTATACCGTATACCAGACCACACCTGCGATGCAAGGCTAGATTTTTATCTCACTTGCCGGTACGTACCGGCTCGTGGGATTTCTTTCGCCACACCCGCACACAATTACGCATTTAATGTGCCAGTGCGTGCACGCGACCACAAGACGATTTACTGAAATCACATTCCATTTTGCCGAATCAATCGCATCCCGTTGCGCGATTCTCAGCAGATACCTAACGCGTCACGTGTTCGATGCTCTAGCCCAATTCCAAACTTGGCCCGCTCAGTCGTCTTCGATTAACACGATCCCATGCTCGTTGTATCCGCATATTTTTCCGGAGCAAAATATTTGCAACGATTGTGGACTGCGCAATCTTTACGACTCGGTTCATCCTACAAAGACAAAGTGCCATCCGACAAAACGAAATAATTGAATGATCGCGAGAGCACGTGCAAATGGTAAACAAGTATTCGATAGTAGCGCGACATGTTACGCCTGAGCTCGACAGAGGTAATTAATTGCCAGCGATTATCCTAATTAGACAGATTACGCCGGTCGCGGGAAGAGACAGGGTTCTCGGGTATGAACACTGAATGGCGGTGAGGTTCTTTTCGGGACGCCCTTCGCCCACGTTTTTGCCACGCTGCACCCGCCAGCGTGCGATGTAACAAGGATATGGTTTTACCGAAATCCATCATAAGGCCGTCATTGCGCCGCAGCATGATGGTCGTAGCACGTGCTGGTAATTTATTATCGCACGTTCTCAGTACACTTCCACCGTCGAGTCCGATGAAATTATATACGACTTACGACGTGTTTTTTGAGTGTGGAAGGAACAATGGGAGAACCTTTATGTCCGTATTTACATACACGCGCACACTCGTATGTATATGTGCATTCTTCCGCCTTGACGTATACGGCTGCGCAGACTTTGTGCAAAAGTAAAAGTCTCCGTGGCGAACTATTTGCGCGTAAAAATTAAAGTGCACAAGGGCACAGATAACATGATTGAGTAACGAGCGGCAAGTGCATATACAAAAACCGACGGCATTACTAATGTGTACCGCGTCCGCGGTAGAGTGCGCTGACTCAACACTGTCCCTAATTCTGACTTTCATCTTCCTGAGTTATTCTTTGCACTGCTCCTGATTAGATGTGCCGAAAATGAGATATTTGAGTAGACTGATTAGAGGAATATAAATATCCAATGTGTGACTCTAATCATTCATTCGACAAAGTTGCGCATATATTCAGGGACAGAACATTGAGTACATTCAACAGATGATATTTCGTATCTGATGCTCAAATTATGACGTCTCAAGACGGTAGTAAAGTCCTGTCTGAATTGGACCTTACTCTAGATGTGGTTTCTTTTGCTGCACCTGATTTAGTGACAGCAGTAGGCACTGTCCTCTACGGAGCTTAAACTTGCAACCGTTCTCTTTGCCTTACGACCCTTACGTGATATTTCTTTTATTCGTTTTAACCCCTTTCCTGCGCGGCTAGGTCAGCTTTCTCGTCACGCGGCTAACCCATTTTCCAAGCTTTCACACCTACGCTCGGACCAATCCAAAGAGAGGTCACAATTCGTGTGTTCGTATCACACTTTGCTCACACACTCAAAACTTTAAACGAACGAACCAACCCTTAAACGGCAAAGATAAAAATAAAATTCCACCTTTACAGCCGCGCATGTAGAAGCTACTAGCGAGTGGCAACTGCAGACATTTGCAGGTGCGAACGTATAGATAATTGTTGTCGACAACACAGCCCGACTTGTTCCCCGGAATACTCTGGAAAAAATGTACTGCTTTTCCTTCGCCGCAGATATTTGCATTTTTGAGGTAGCGGAATGATTGAAAATTGATAGGTAAACTCGAAAACCGATCCAGCGCCTCGCGTACGTCCAGCCGCACTCATTGTCGATATCGCGCAACTATGATATCGGTTCGTCCACCTTGACAACATTTAAATCGTGTCGGCGGTTAACCACAATGGCTGCAAATTTGATATTACCTATAGAATTCGTGCCGTGTCGCGCGGCAATGCGCCGTCAGTTTAATGAAACAGCATAACATTCCAAAGTTACTATTTCCTTTTTATTATCCACAGAAAAACCGCTTCGCAGCTATTTTCCAAGGGCGTAGCGCATTATTATGCGCACTTGCGCTCGACTAAAACTGTTCGTTTTCTATCGACACGTTAGTACATACGCTGTGATACGCATATTTCACGTAACATCCAGGATTCGCGAAGGAAGAACAAACGCAGGAATGGCGAAGTTTCCGCGATCCGGTTTTCTTTGCGAGGTTTTCGATCGAGAATCCGCTACATCGACCTTGAATCATCGGAGGCGCGGTGGAGTAAGCGGAACGACGACGCGCACCATTCAATAATTATAGAGTTCACTATATGTGCGCGTATTGCATACACCCATTGCCATTCGACGTTTTTCTTGTTATCACTAATTGCGATGACATTAGGAATTCAAATGGGATTGCTACAATATCACGTTCCGGAGGCCTGCCGAGTTGATAGCCAATGAAAGATTGAATATGGAAGACAAATCATCGGTCTCGAACGTGTTAGTTTAACATTTTTTTTCCATTTCCATCTATCTCGCCCCCTCATACGTGTTGCCTTTTTTGCAGCTGAAACAGAAGTATTTTCAATCCAACAGGTAGATCTGTATCTATTAAACGCCAATGGTGACATTACTCGTTAATCAAACAATGACGGCTAAAAATTATAATCTGTCGAATGAAAGTAGCAATGACAACTGCTCGTGTAGATCGATATCCAAGCGTTTAGTTATATTTTTTCATATTTTAATACAATACAAAATCGACCACTTAGAAATAACACCGTTAACAGAATAGAACGATTTTCGTATTGAGAAGACAGGAAAAGCACAAAACAGTACGTCTCATATAATTATTCATCTTACGTAAGGAACGATGTAATCTATCTCTCAGAATTTATCCCAGTCCCCCAGGACACCTCGAGCCTCTTGGCGAAAAGGAAAATGGCATAAATCCACGGAAGATGAAGAAGGAAATGGAACAGGGGTATAAGCGGCTTTTCTTATGGATTTATTATTTTACTTTAGATCTTATATACGAGTAATTAACTCTACCTCATATTCCCAACTATTCCTCTTCGGCATTCCATACCCTCTTGTTTTCTTGTTTTTCGGCCGTCAAATTTGACATTGTAACGACGGAATTTTACCGATATTTACATAAAACCATACATCATTGCTTCGTTACTGTTTCAGCAGTAACGTTAAATTTATAATTACATCGGCAAAAGAAAAACGCATTGTACTCGAAAATTTTCATCTTTAAAATATAATACCTTATGATATTATCATTTGTTTTTTACTTACCGCAACATACTAACAATTTTGTACGAATTTAGTAGCAAATATTAATTTCAACTCTTACAAGTCAACGTCGAATGGATAATTACACGGCTCAAACAACCGGAGCGTATCCTTTCGAATGCGGAAAAGCCTTGAACAGAAAGCTAAAGTCATTGAATGTAGTACAATGGGTATAACACGGACATATCTACGAATACTGTATACGGAACAATAAAAACAAAATGTGCCGTCAGCCGTCACGTCTGTTGGACTACGTGACTGACTTCATGTATCTTTACTAAGGTTCTTAAACTATTTTATACCCGTATACTTCAATCAACAAAACATTTCAAGAAATTTCTGTTTACAATCTTTTATATATTGGTACATACAGCATTTATCTGTACGACTTCTGAGTTATAAATTATTACTTGTTTTTGTCAAGTGCGCTTCTGACAAAACTGCCCTTTTGTAAAATGCACGACTAGCGCCATCTATTGCGACAGCTTTGAAACCTTGTGTAGTCGATGGTTATTAAACCGAAAATGTGGGCAACTTTGCTATCGAATGTAAGTATAGAAATGATACGTCGACGAGATATTATTAAAGACCAGCCTTAATCCCATGCTACAATGAAGTAATCGCAGGTTTTAAAAGGCTAAAACGGGTCGTAAGAAGCTGTCTGTAGCTAGCACTTCCGGCTGTAGCATGTAGCTTGAACAAGAGCACTCTGATTGGTTGGCGGTTCCGCTTACAACCTTACGTCTACTCTTACGTCATTGTAGCCATGTAGCCTATAGCGGTATTCATAGTCAGGCCTTAAGCGTTAAGACCATCCTAAGCACTTTTTTGACCAATGATCACTCTCTAAATTAGGCTTAAGACGATTTGAAGTCTTAAGATTTGAGGCACCGCGGCGCCGTCGGCGATTGCGGCCAGAGAAAGAACCCGAAGCCGAAACACTCTACCACGTGGTAGCCACGTGGCTGTGGTATGGTAGAGTGATTCGGCTTCGAGTTCTTTCTCCAGTGGCACTATATGCTAGAGGGCGTCAGAAAGCAGTCCTCACTGTCCGAGCAGAGAGTGTCCACTTACCGACGTTCTCACGCCAAGCCATGCCATGCCACATTATGGGGCCGTTCGGTTGCACGGAGGCTGTCAGTCTTTATAATATCTTGTCGGCAACATCTTTACACGTTCCGTGCCACGGCAATTTTTGAAGACTTTCCATTCAGGCCGCGTGGGGCGTATACGACCCACACTTTAAAGATTAAAAAAAGTCGTTTAAGACGTATGCCTTACATTTTTTCAGTACTACAAAGCTATAATTAGCAGGAAAAAGATATAAATTTTAATATGCATTAGACAACAAAGCAATAAATTTAATTTTTAAGGAATTATTTTAACAAACACAAGGTCGAACGTTTCCTCTACCAGACGAGTTGCAAGCTCCTACATAACCATTTTATTAAAGTCCAAATACATAAAAAATAAAACATTTTACTTCAAATATGTTTAATATTATTACTTATAAATCTATTTACAATTATAAAGGCATATTGTGGTGAACCTTGTTGAAACATGGCAGACATAAATGAGGCTTGTCTGGACAACCATCACAAAATGTTACAACTTTTTTAGTACAATTTTTTGCCGATTTCGAGCCAAAATTTTTAACATTACTTTCATAGCAAATTTTACAGCGTTTTCTAACTAAATCAAACTCGCCCTCCTTTTTTTTAATTTCATGGCGAACTCTTTTTGGTACTTTGGGTAAAGAATTATTATCTTCGTGGGACATCATTTGCATAGCTAATTGTTTCCTAAATTCAACACTTGATATTTTATTGTTTGTGAGACTATTATGTATTATCCACGCATTTACGACAGCAGTATTCAAAAAAAGTTCAAACACAATTTTTTTATACCATTTTACGGATTTGCGCAAAGGATTGCAGTATGACGACATTTGATCGGAAGCATCTACGTAAGATTTTCCTTCATTATAATCTATCACAATTTTTGGTTTGACACAGTCATACCCCTTTTTCCGTACAAGGACAGTTTCGTCAGAGTGCTTTGTAGATAATAAAAGGACGTCGCATTTGTCTTTCCATTTTAGTACCGTTATACCATCCAAACTTTCTTTTGCAATATATTCGTCACGTTTTAATTTTTTCGCGACCAAATCTTTAGGAATGCCGCGGCGATTCGACCGCATTGTTCCAATGAGATGAGTGTTTCTTGCAATTAATTGCCTAGCCAAATCGACACTTGTGTACCAATTATCGGTACACAGTGTATGACCCTTACCAAATATGTTTTTACATAATGACAAAACTACATTTGTAGGCGTCGTTTTCTCCGTGTCTGTTTTTTTCCCGCAATAAATTTGAAAATTGACCGTGTATCCCGGCGCCGAACATAATTTAAATATTTTTACACCGTATTTGTGTAGTTTTTGCTTTATGTACTGCCTGAAGACGATGCGACCTCGAAAGGGAATTAAAGATTCATATACGCAAACAATTTCGCCTGGATCATAGTACTTTTGAAAATTTTCATTTAGCATGTCAATTATGACTCGAATTTTGTACAAACGGTCGTTAAGGTTTTCATTTTCGTTATCACAGAAATGTAACATTCTCAACAAAAGCTCGAAACGATTCCTTGGTAGCACCGAAGAAGGGAGACTTTGAGCATAAGCTGCATCTTTGGACCAATATAATTGAACTTCGGGAAGTTTTACAATGCCCATCCACATGATGAGCCCAAAAAATTGTTTTATTTCGGTTTTATCTGTCGGTTCCCATTTGTCTAACCGCGATGACGTTTTGTCAAACAACATCTTTTCCGCATATCGATTGGTTTCTTCCACTATAATTTCGAGGATTCTATCATCCAGTAGCAAGAAATAAATATCTCCTACATTTTCATAATTTCGATTTAACATTTTAAAACCAGGTGCACCTTCGAAAGGCGTAAACTGTGGTTGGTTTCCAATAGGATTAGACCAGTCCGTGGTAGAAGCATTTGTATTATTGTTAATAATATTCGATTCATCTTCTTCGTCTTCACTGCTTGATAAAATTATATTGCGACCCACAGGAAGACGATGAAAAGGTATTATGTCGCTTGAACTGTCTGTTGAAAAATCATGAGAACTTATGCGCGTAATCCTACGGCGTTTTGCTATAGCTTCTGACAGTGGCATATCAGAGTCCTCGCTCGAAAATTGTTCATTGGGCAATTCCATTTCTGATTTTAAGGGGTAAAAATTATATAATTATTTGTCTGTAGCACACAAATAAGTATATACTTACTGTATGTTATGTATCCTCCGTTTGATTTCACTGTAGAAGCAAATAAACTGAACTAAATAAAACTGAAACGTTTTGAACTGAATAAACACCAGCTTTAAATCAAACAGTAATGGTTGCTTCAACAACGCGCGAATAAATGACTAAACGATAAAATGTCTCCTGTTTGATAGAGTTGACATAAGACAGTTGAAAAAAAAATGACTACCACGCCACGCGGGGCGTATACGCCCCACACTACAATAAACGCTGTATACATGATGTAAGGTTGTCTATATTTGACTCTCCAACAAATTTTTTAAGAATTCTTTGTTTTTTAATGAAAATTCCAAGTGACCTGAACAGAAAGTGCAGCGGGGGTCGTATACGCCCCACATGGCACGGAACGTGTTAATAATATCTCGCCGGTGCTGCTTCGAGAATAATGACCGTCGGTAGTACTTCCAACTTCTACCGATCTCATAGCTACAGTGCGCCTGATTTTGCCCGAGATTTCTAGAAGAACAGTGACACAAACCTCCAAGACGATACACGGCACCGACTTGATACTGTTAAGACTGCCAGCTTTACGGGAGATCGTGTCTCCCGAAAGATTCGTTGTCTCTCTGATGCCCTCTAGGATATATTGCGGCCGGAATACGAAACAGTAGCCGAATCATTGACCAAACTAGATTAACCATCAATATAATTAATAGTTATAATCCAAGTATTAGGCAGTCAGTAAAATACTGGTATAAAAACGAAAACACTAATGTGACGATTTTGTTATGCGATATTTCATAATATGTTAGAACTGTTCATTTATAATATGATCCGTTAAGCTCATTCTACATTTACGACAATTTACGTAACCGTAGTCGCAAGCTCGCAAGTGGTGTAATTCGTCGCAGCCAACCAATCAGCGTGCTCATACATGAATAAGCGCACTCTTTGGTGCGGACACATACTTGAAAGTTCCATTGTTACTAGAATCGAAGGGGACTGAATTATCAAACCTGAAAATTCCGCTCCTCCATAATCGAGTCCATCGATTATTTCCGGCATAATTATCTCACGGACCTTGGCCACGTTTCCAACGGGTCGTACCCAATGAAGCCGCCAGAGAGCAGAGTGAAGTGGAACGCGCTTGGCGCGCCATCTCGAACTAAAGCGGAACTAAGAATCGTCACGACAACAGGGAACATGGCGGCATTCCGCCGCTGCTGCGAATGCGAAGGTGAATCCGTGTGAAAGCACGTTCGTAAACCGGGTGCTCGCGTCCGAACGACGGGCCGACAACGGACGCAGAGTCTCGTGATGAGCGCACGCGATGTCGGCCAGTAATATGTGCTGTGTTTCGTGACGAAAGTTAGCCGCCCACCGCGGCAGAACCGGATTCCTCCTACGGCGGATTACATCGTCACACGAGACGCATAATTGGCAGTCCCTTCGCGGTGGCAGGTACGCTACTACTCCCATAAAACTCGTCTTTAAGTATCATGAGGGTGGCCGAGGGAGCAGTGTCCGACAAAATATCATTCTGTTCCACGGCCAGAGTATCTTTGGCCACGCTGCACGCTTTGTTTGTTGAAATTTCATAGAGGTTTGTGTGCACCGAAATGATGGTTCGGTTAATAAGAGCCCGTCATGAGCGAGTCCGTCACAGATAGTCGACGGTACGCATGTACGTGCATATATATATATATATATATATATGTATGGTGAATCGGGTGTGTTCTCTCTGTTGTCATCTGTGGGCCATTGACTCTCAGCACGTATTCCCCTCGACCGACCTTTCCTTTCGATCCGACCTTATCTAGGAACAGAGCAATAGCAGCGTGCTATCGATGCGTATATGTTCTCTGTTGACACGGATGAACAGAGAGTGAATTTTAACGTTGCGTTGCGCAGCCGTTGAACACTAATCGAATCTGGATCGTCGTTCCTTCACGTGCCTTCGGTATCGCTCCGTTCGCTCGCGTGTACTTCTCCGCGACCGTATCCGCTTTTTCTTTCTTCGTCATGGAAACGTGCGGGGGTGGGTCGTTGACGAGACTCAAAGAGACAGGGAAGTAAGTATAAGTCGCCGTTGACGAACGATGACGAGGGCAACGTCGACGGCGCATTTAAATTTATAAGATTCCCCGATGAATATGCATTTTGACGATCAGCTCGATTTACATAAACGACGTTTTCGGTTATGCGGCGGCGCCTATATGCGTAGAATTCTTTTCTGCCGCACGACGAACGAACTGAACTGCTCGCTCGCTTGTCTTTCGACGAACAGGAAAAAACGGCGAGACTGCTTTATTAACCCGTATGATCCGGTGTTGTCAATTTCGGCAGTTGGTGCAATAAGATCAATAAGCCTCTTTAAAATTGACGTGACGAGATAACGGTCTGGTCTAACGAAATTGCACGCAGATTATATATATATATATATGTCTCTGCAAGGTAAAACAGCTGTACGAGCCTTTTGTCATGGTTACTCGCTCTCCCATTGGTCCATAAAGTTATTGCAGCTAGATGTAATGGCGCGTATGAAGAGGAAGAAAATGTACACACGTGTACGCAGGCTGGATACATTCGTGATATATAGGTCAGGCGCTCCTCAACATCCAGGTCATTGCCCCAGGATTTGCTCGGCCGATAAGGTAGAACCGAAATTGCTCCAACTCTTTCCGTTGGCTACATGTATCTCGACGATAGAGGTCACTACGTGACGCTCTGCAAGTCTTGCTCTCAACTCCAATTCTTGGGGTTTTAAGCTTGTTCTTTTGTAACAGTCCATATGACTAAATTAATTTAACGTCAAATTACTCCAAATAAATAATTGATCCCCACAATTTGAAGTGACAATATTTTAAATTCATATTTTAAAGTTAAGTTTCATTCAACCGCGGAAAAAGGTTCGCCATCAGTTTTCTACGGCAAGTTTTGCACGTCGAATTGAGGTAACACGTGTTAGTTTTAGGTTTTCGTAACACGAATTAGTTTTTACGCGTATGCAAAAGTGAGTGAGGTTATATTCTTTTTCGAAGGTAACACAATGTTATTAAAGAACCGAGAAAGGATACGTAGTATCGTGAAAAAATTGTGAATCGCGTTCAAGGGCAATTGAGGTTTTATCACACAAAGCGACGTTTGATGATAAAATTACACGAGGAGGATGAATTTTATACCTCAGTATTGCACGGACATTGAACCTGGCTGATGACAAAGCAAGTTGTCTAACAGGTATGTTTCATTAATTTGTATGTACGTCATTTTTACCGTAGCCAAAGAAAACTCCTACATACGAATACATAAATTAGCACAATCAGTGCCAAACATATTTCGAAAAAATCGCAAGGTATCTCTTCGGGTTATTAAAGTGAATAGCCTCCTTACCCATATATCGATGATGAACTCCACTGAAACTTATGTCATCCATATCTCGAAGACGAGACAGTCAGTGTTAGAGTACTTCGTCCTCAAGATTGTCTCAACATCGTGAATATTAATCTATTACACGAATAAGTCGTATGTATACGATACTACAAATTTCGCTCGTTCGTTTGTTACAAACGCTCTTACTGATCGTAATTTTCATAAAGCTCATCTTCGCATGCCTATACGTACGAGGTTAGCGAACTCTCCAGTCATGCCGGTAAATTTATCGAGTTAGCTAAGCGTGGTGAACGCTTCGACTTATATTTAAACCTCGTTAGAACTCGACGAGTAGTGAGACGGTACGACCTTGAACCCAAAAACTATATCTAACTCCGACTGCCGATTAACGAGTTCATACCGGTTCGATCGGATCCACACTGTCCTACGCTTCAGTTTCCGCGGCAGTGGCAGCGATACGCCGGACTGGCAAACATTTTTCCTCGCCTTACAACGAACGACAGACGCGCTAGACGAAAACGGTTAACCTACAATCACTTCCACTGAAAAATCTGGCGCACGAGGTGTCAATATTTGCTGTTGGATCTGGACGGAATGTTACGCCGTTAAATGTGGCTGGTTTGATTGAACGCGCGATTGAACTTTTTAGCTGGTCGAATGATGGGGGAGAGGAAATAAAGTTCGAAAATTGTTCGGTATTTGATGATAGCTTGTGGCCGGTACGTCATAATAAGAAACTTTGCACTATAAATGTTTAGCGTGTTATGAAACATTTCGAAGAAATGATCAAAGCCATTCGAAATAAAAGAATTTGCTTGGCACTTTACTCATCAGATAAGTTTGATATGCGTCGTCTAATAATCATGCACTCGTCAATGACCTCTCGCTAAGAATAATTAGACTAGGTATGTAGAAAAAAATAAGAGTTTACGTAGAATATCTGAAAACCCTACCAATCATGAAAGCAACCAAACCGTTGGCTGTCTGTCATTTTCTCATAATTACCGTGATAAACAAACAGATATCTGCTACATTGAATCTTAGTCATAACATGCTTTTTAAATCTATCGACATCGGGAACAAGAAGCATAACTCCATTCTGATAACCGAGTTTTAACGGAAATTTCTTTGCAAATATGATGATTTAATCGGTAAACGATAACGACGGCCTCCCGCACGCGTCTAATTACGGAATTGGATGAACGACTATGGAAACAGCCAGTTTAACAACGCTTCAACGCCGGTGCGTACATCAAGGCGCAAGCGCGTATATATGTACACAATCCGTTCATCCTGACCCAGATACCTCACGCCTGTTCCGCCGTATTTATAGGAAGAAACGCTTCGTGAACCCTTCGATTCGACCTGATCTCCGACTCACTGTGTAGTAGTAGGCCGCTATAGCAGTCATGGAATATTCATAGAGAAACAGCGCAGAATTATGATCAACTCATGCTTCAAGGTATCTTATTACTATACCTTCTCATTCGATTTCATTTCGATCCCTGTGTTCAATAATAAAAAAAAGCTGTGTCAGAACAATACATATTTTTTGTTATGCGACGCGCTGAACTGTTTAACACCTTTTATACATTTCAGTGTACGCTAATTGCTCGCTGTCACTTACCATTCGTATAGATTGGGCCGAAGCAATGTTCTTCATAAGATATTTCTATTTGATCGCGATTATTTAGAAGTAACTACTATAGTTGCGTAGAGTACATACGTGTATATTGAAAAAGCATGCGAATCGTGATGACTACTGAGGAAAAGAGGCCGGGTGCAAAGTCCGGGCGTAATAGCAATAGCAATATTCTTGGATGCATGCAGACCTGGGCGCGTCCTTCGATGTTCATTAAGCTACGCGTAGCGAGACTGTGACATTATCGGCAACGACGGACAATGAATACAGTGGTCGGCGGTCAGTTTTGAGGCGTGAAAGCGATCAAAGATCGTATATAGACCTTGTGCATGAAATTTCGACCTCGAGTGAGCCGTCGTTTGCGTAAACACTCGTTTGGTCGCTTGATGCGTTACAGTCGTTAAGCGCGATCTATACGCGACGTCCCGTAGTGTCAGATTACGGTTTCATGTCACACCACTATTGCAACAAACCAAACTGACAATATTTTAATTATGTGCCATACTGAAAAGTTTCACAGAAAATTGTGCAGCAAAATCTTTTTCATCGATTTCCATCCCTAACTTCTTAAATGCATGATTGAACATGACTATTTTTCGTTTCACTTTATTGCAGGTGGGAGAATGCAACATGTAATCGGACGAGCGTGCCAATAGTTTGGGTTGATTTAACTTTTAAAACAAGTATTTATCCAAACACTTCGTCGGGGAAAACGTCGAGGTGCGTGCGAGCGGGGGTGTGTGCGTGTGTGTTGTAAATGATATAAAACATAGATTATCGATACACTTAGGTAATATTCCATAACATAACATGATTTAAAAATGAGCCACCATTATACCAATATGTCGAACAAGTCATTTTTACCCGTCAGTAGTTCTAGCGTTGAATATCGTACGATGATGTTGTCGTGTCCGTCCAATGCACGTAACTTGGAAACTTTGCGGGTCATTATTCTATCGGCCTCAACCCCCGAGTCTGAGTCGCCAAAGGAGCTGGCAATCGGTGGCATCAGGGCAACTCCTAAAGTAGACGTACACATATTTAATTAGCACGGAGGATGATCGTGGATTAACTAGGTCAGGCGACTGACGTACATGCATGCCCGACCGGCTGATGTTTATTCTTGGCGTACCGCTGAGAAAGATGGACGTCCTTTACGTACATCAGGCAGGGGTACGTTGTTTGACGTCGTTCATGCAATATAAACTTTGCGTAGATGCTACCAGGGTGGCTTGTCTCGACTGTACGCACTTTAGTCGGTTCACTGTCAAGCGAAGGTTGTTAACATTGTTTTTAGGCGTTTACCTTCAAATGGCAAACTATTGGCTTTCTTTAAATATTTGCATTGGCATGATCTTCTGGAAAATATCACAGATTCCTACATTTCTTAATTTCTTCAAATTGTAACGAAGTAGTGCTCGGTACACAGAGTGCTTGTTACCAAAAGCAGCTGTTCCGTCCGCGAACGCTATGGAACATTGCTGCAATATCAAACGTCCGACTGCATAGAGGTTGCATCCTGACATCATCGACCTGCTAAGTCGACCGGTATGGAGAAATATAAAAATTCCGGATTTCGCATGTGCGCCTGCGCAAACATTGCCTAGTGCAGCGTACGTGCGAATGCTGAAACATTATGCACGTATTTTAACACGTTACGTAGTACAGAACTTCGTTGCGCTTGTACATTCGTGACTATGATTGTTAGTGATTGTAAGTTACATGGTAAGCCTTCATTGTTCTCGATGTGCGTGCAGCGCAGATGGCGAGTCTTCTGTATTGTTCACGCTACGTACGAGCGATTACCATTTACTTAAACAAACAACCAGTTTTCTACATGGGATCTTCTGTTTCGTTCTACAGAACGGCACAGACGCCAAGGCTATTCGGTGATTGATTATTCAGACGTTTCACAAGTTCACACAAACCGCTCCGTTCTAAATTCCTCATTTTGCGTTGCAAGCACATTAACTTCACGATGACTTTCTATTAACTGAAGCACTGATTAGGTATCAATAGTTGACTCTGCGGCGACCCAACATTCAACGTCTGCCGCGATATTCCATTGATACCACTAGAATCTCACACAATTCTTTTAAGTCGATGTGTTACGATTGACTAGACCGAAACAATGGGACGTATTAATAGTTATAACTTGCTATAATTTTTAGGTTATTATGAAAGTTTGTAGCGATGTTTAATATGTGTCACCACTCACTCTTGATTAGATGGCGTTTAATTCTTAGGTTACATTTAAATACGCATTTCAGAAGAAAAACTGTCGATATTGGTTGAATGTCGTTTATCTGATACAACAGAAGACACAATACAATAATTCATGGAGGTTAGCGTTCATTCAATCAAGAAACCCCGCATTTGTATGACGTCATTTCGTCGAATATTAGTAGAGATTTGTAAGAAATGTGTACCAGGTCCAGCAGAAGGCTGAATCACAGCGCAAATTGATCACTCCCGGGACCTTCCAGTTAGTCAAATATGCAAAGAGTGGGTCTTGAAGTTTTACACTGCTCATGCAGATGCACCTGCGGCAGGTGCGGCATATATAAGGTCGCAATAGGTTGTCGATCCGGCCTCGCGGTCGCAACGGAACCGTCTCGATGAATAAACATTGTTCCAGTACCTACAATCTGCTCTCTGCTGATGATGCGTGTCCAGCAGTTTATACAGGATAAACTGAGAATCACAGTAGAATCATGAGAAGGGTAATTGTTCATGTAAGGATGAATCGGCATCGTAGAATATAATTTTCGTATACAAAGACGTTGGAAATTGATGGAATAGCAAAATATTGCATAATAATTAAAATGATATTTCGTTATTTCATCACTTTTCAAGGCCGTTGTATGCAACGTGAAAAATCCTCCGACTTTTAATCAAATTTTTTATATAAAATCTGATACGGAGGAGTTTTACCATATATATGTCCGACTCATCTTTTCAGAAAAAGTTATCCGACCGGAAGGTCGTACCACGATTGCAAACCGAGTCTGTATATAGTTCTATGGATGCGGAAAATTGCTGCGATAGCACGAAGAAACTGTACATTCGCCTTCGTGATTCCGTAATTACGTGGCAATTAATATCTTATCAGGATAAGTATGAAAGCAAACGCAGTTTGCTACAGTGTTGCTTACATTCACCACGATCAGAAAATATTACCGAAAGAAAATAGCTGCTTATCGCAGAAAAAGCTGGCGGGCTGCGTAGTACATTTGACGCCTCCGCTTGTCTCTTATACTCCATTACAACGCACATAACGGAGATAGTAGAAAAATCGACAAAATATCATCGTGGTGACTAAAGATCGTAAAGGTCGATATTTTGTAACCTTCACGCAGAGCTTCAAATTTCCGAAGTTAGCTATTATTGTTGTATGGTCTCTATGAACTAACAGCTATTCCAAAAGTATTATATTCTTGCATCGGAGTAGCAGAAGTTCGTCAATTTTTCCGTCCGTCTAAGATATCAATTAGGTACTAAAACAATTATCGTTGGCATTACGGGAATTCGTCTAAGTCAGCATTTATTCTCGTAATTTTACGCTCTCGTTGGCGCCGCGCCGTGGCAACTATACATTTTCGGGAGTAACAAATAATCCATATATACTCGTGCACCGTTGCATGGGCATTTCGTGGAAGAGCCAAAGTGAAGTGGTTGGAATTGTTTGAAATACCGATGCGGGAAGAGTGTGCATTTGCGCCGAATCATTCATGCGCACGATATACAGATTGAGTAACATTTGCAAAACGATTATTAAATAGTAAACATACCCGTATTGCTATGTAGGTCGTGCACGTGTGCATAGGAAGTAACAAAGGACATGAAAAAGTAAATATGTCGGTTACCAAATCGACATAATATTGTCGTTGTAATCACATGACTTTCAGTGTATTTATATACATTATTCCTTAGCTCTCTTACACAAATTATAAAAAGATCTTGCCGCCGAACACCCTGTTGCTAATATTACATTAGCGTTGTTTCGACCTATGCAATAATGCATTTCCTTTTTATGACGCGTTCGATTTCAGAACAAAAGTCCATTATCTAGTCGACGCGAAGGTCATTTCTCGCTCTCCCTCGAGGTTCTACCTTGACAAACGTATTCGCGCACATAAGCACGTGATCTCGTTGGGAACTGTATGTATCCTTCGCGGTCACGTGATGTGCTCAATGATCTCTATACGACAGATAGCGCCCCCCCGCCCCCCCACATTCTTTCTTTCTCTTTCCTTCTACTCCTCCTTCTCTTTCACTGTCATCCACATCACTCATACACGCTTTAGCCCAGGAGCGCATGCCGCACACACGAATGTCTATGGCATTGAACTCTGGAGGATCTACGATTGTCCCGGTACGTTCGATTTGATTTTGCCCGTCACGTCGGTGTGTTTCTCGCGATTGCACGTGCGTATGCGCTGTGCGTCAGTGTGCGCGTGCGTGGAAACTATCTAACGGCAAGCCAAGGAGACTCATCCTTCGGCGCACGAGGTATATCTCCTTGGTATAGTGTTCCACGACGAGCCACGTGTACATCCTGCCCCGTGCTTCAGGGGCAAAGGACTCCGGCTCCTGTCCTCCTCCATTTCATATACATACTCGTGCGCGTATATCTATGTCCGTCTATTCCTAAAGTGCGCCGTGAACTTTTGTGATTACGATTCTACGAAGCAGCGAGAGCACCGCTTAGATACTGAAACGAAAAGCGACGCTTCGGAGTTCGCAGGCTGGATTCGTTAGACGAGATTTGAGTTATTCGGTTGAGCGTGTTCGATATGTTACATGAGCCGAGTCTTGCGAGACAAGACAGGAGACATTGATCCACCTGCGATAAACAGTCGTAACATTTTTTGCCATAGTTCCAATCGAAGGTGGGGGTGTACGCAGAGAATGATATACTTGGAGACATCGATCCGACACTTGTTCCCATCCTGACTGTACATTCATGCGTAATACGAGTATGTACTTCTGAATCGTTGCGTTGTAGAGTCAATGTTCATTTTCCACGCTTTTCTCACCCAACCGGCGTTGGATATGTGCATCTACTTTTCAAAACTTTGAGTCGCAGGGTAGAGATATAATGAGAGTGGAAGACAGAATTAGAAGAGAGAGAGAGAGATAGAGAGCAGAGCAGAGAAAGAGTAAAAGATGGAAAGTGAAAGAAACAGAAAGGTCAATTGGTCCGCCAGCGTCGTTAACCGGGATACTCGAGAGAAGTAAAGACTGCGGGTGGTCGCGCGTGCACCAACCGTACCTCGCGCGGTCCACGCACATTGAGATTCGACGGCGTCGTAGACGTCGTTGATGACCGACGCGCGACTCGCCGATCGTCGCCCGACCAAAACACATGCACGCTCCTCCCGGATACGCGAGAGTTATCCTCGTGTACTGCGCCTTTCCCAGTTTCTTTTCCCTTTTTTTTCCCTTGCTCATCTTCCTTCTCCCTTCGGCTGATCGCTCTCCCTCTTTGGTCCACTCTTCGTCCCTCTCTTCTCCGCATCCTCTCCGCTCGACACGCTCCGAGCCTGATTTACCCTCCGTCGAACGACTACGGGCCACATCCCCGGAAAATCAGCTACCCAGGCAAACAAAGAGAGTGCTAGTGTCTAGACGGCTGAATATTACCGACTATGACTATGGACGACGACTACCGTGCAACGGCTCTCCGCTATCCAATGACAAAGAAGGCCTGCCGCGAGTCTCACAATCAGCGCGGTTCTTTGTTTTTTTTTTTTGGGGGTTTTTTCTTCGGTCGCTTGATGTATTAGTTTCACTCGCGTTGTACGGGAGTCGACTGCCTGTATTCCCGAAGCGGCGCTCTATAGTTCTTGGAAATGAGGCTTTTTTCCGCGCATGACAATTTGTCATCATTTGTGCACGTACTGGGATACAGCGCGCTTGATGCCAGAGTATGAAAACTGAATGCTATATGAACCATTGATGTTATGAACCGTTTCTTTCAATTCCATTAATATTTTAGACGATTATTGTTTGAAACGGATTTGTGTGTAGTCGTATTGTAACATTAACATGGTGCCAGCCAAGACATGTGGGTTAATGTACGAAAAAGTCTGCATAAATTGCGGTCATAGCATAACAGCGGCGGATGTCCTCAAGCTGCACATACATTTTCCCATTCCGACTCGACCATTGCACCCTCTGGATACAATGCCGGGTGCCCAGCATGTAGGTTAGCACCGCCTCTGCCTTATCAGTGTTCGTCCTACATACCACCCGTACAGCGATCAGGTCAGCTTGCTATTACTTAAAACGATATCGCCTTTAATACGACGACAGAAAGTTGCCCGGAATTTACATAAGAAGCTCCGCCGATATATATTTCGAGACCACTTTACTATCTTCATGATCCACGAGCACAAGTCATTGTAGTACAGGTAGGCTCCCACTTACGATGAGATTTCGTCCAGTAAAACTGATCGTTGATCGAAAAAAGTATGTAAAAGTAAAAGGTGCGATTGTGCTTGAAAAATGTAAATTTTTTCTTACACTGTGTTCTGACGAATTGCTTTCTAATATGACTAAAAAATTAAATTTTTGTTCGATTTTCCATATAGACCACTTGCTCTTTCATACTCACCGGCACACGTGTATACTGCAGTGAATGTCGCGCCGCACATCGGTATCGATAAAAATTCCAAATTTGGAGTACGATTTTGACTGAAAGCTTGTCGCTTTCGCGCCATTCTAACCACGAAAAATGCTACGCTATCACTGGACCTGTCGTAAATCGGGGACAAGCAAGTGTTGAATCGTAAATTCGGTCATCCTGAATGTTCGATGCTCTCGCCTTTCATGCCGTGTCTCCCGTGCATCAGGCTGAGTGCATCGCACGTAAGTTACCTCGAGCTCTGGGTTATCAAGCTTCGTGAACGTATAATGCCGCGTGTGCAACGAAGCCACAGCGATAGTGAGGCTAACGTCGACGACCTGGTGTATCAACACAGACCTACCTGACGCCAGTTTCTAGATACCACAGAGACATGTACACGGTTAACGTGACTGTATGCCAAAGCTTAGCGAGGCTGCCCGGTAAGAACAAGTGGAAACTGCCAGATTTCGTGCAGCCGTTGATCGATGCTATAATGCGCTGAAAATACGGCAACTCGTCTACGCTGTTAAGCGTTCGTTAATCGTGCGCCGTTCCCCTGCCATTACTCTTTTATGACGCTCTTTTTCGATAATACCGCCATTGCGCGTTATCGTCAACATTTTTCGCGGCACTTTTTCGAGGCTGCAAGTTTCCACTATTTCGCGATTGTCAGACTCATTGGGATGAGGAAATGAATGGTCGCTATAAATATAATCGTTTGGGAGATAGTAATTTTTATGACATCTCATGCGCGCATTACGTATACGTGTATTGATAGCGGAGTAATAAATGGCGATTCATAATTATCGCGGCGCGAAATGCATGGTCGTGGGAACAGTTTCGTTTCTTTCTCGCGGGAGAATTTCTCGAAACGCTCGAGCGTTCTCGTGAATTTGTTGCAGAGTACGACGGATGCTGAGAGCTCGCCTGTGCCGCGTCTGACAGCGAGCACCGGGCGGCTTTAAGAGATTAGAGACGCGTACGTGCTAATCTTTGTGCAGTGGCACGATGTAACGCACGGACTTGCGTGACCATGAACAAAGGCCTCCCTTGATCCTGCGCAACCACCGCACGATTGTCACGATTTGTCCCGCTTCATTATCCGAGGGAATGCCTCGAAACGACCCACGCAACGTGGCTTATCCATGGCGCGGAATTTGAATCACTCTGATTGGCATTGAACGGACGAATGTATGTACACGTACGCGTGTATGTACAGACTCATTCGTACTTATCCGGCATCTACATGCACACGTGTATGGCACGTCAATTATTCCTGATTCAGTGGCAACTGTGTGACCGATCGTACGAGACCCTGTTCACGTTCGCAGAATGAAAGAATCGTTTAATTACCAGTGAGTTTCGATGCTGACCATAACACGTCAAATCGCGGCTCGACCAATGCCCCGATAAGTAGACGAGTGGTTATTGTTAAAGACTATGAACGGTTTGAGCCATGTTAGACGCAGTTACGGCTTACGTGACATTTCAGTCGCGGCTGCGTGCGGCGTTTTGCGCGTATCGTGTATGTGTATGTTGGTTACAGAATGCTTTTCATCTCGTTCGCACGGCGTATAAACTTCTGATGCAACGCAGTTGATTAACGTCGTAGCGTAAATACCAGAACATGCCATGCGGAAGGAAAATATTTATCCATTGCGATCGAAGACAATTTTTTTTTTTCATACGGAGGAAGACGAATCCAATGGGAGTACTGAGTTGTTTTTCTCTTCTGGCCGATTTCCATCGCCGAATCCATTTATGAAGTTTCGTGATCACCTGAAACACAGAATCATACGCCCGTATTCATTCTCTTCTCCACTCATTTGACGTTTCACTAGCTTGTCTTTGTTTTTCTGAACCCTGAATTTGTTTCTTTTCATGGGATGCGTAGAGAAGCGTCTCGCGCGTAGAGTCGAGGAAATATTTTCAAACGGACGTTGCTTCAATAAATATTTTGCGGCCGCTTCAGTGTTGCGTATGCTCTGAAAGATGCGCTCTTCCCGTGATCTCCTGCAAGATCAAACACTCGAACGCAAGACAGCACACACAGCGTCGGGCACGTCTGTGCGAAAATATTTATTTTACCGTAGAGATTCTTTCCCGACACGCGAACAAACGTCCCGCATCATTCTTTCTCGTATACACGAACACGTTTAATGACATTCCGAACGACATAGGTTGTTCCGTGCGTACGTGCGTTTAATAAGCTCTTCAAAGAATGTGAACAGAATTAAGGAATGAAGAATGAATGATGGTATTTTTGTTTAATTTAGCGCTTTGTATTATTTCAGGAAAGGTGTGAAACATGAAGGATGACGTGGACGAAGACGATGCTGGAGCATCCTCTTCGGGGTCTTTGCCAGAAAGCAGCATTAGTTATGGGTAAGTCATTTTGACTTGTTAACGCATACTTTCAGCAGATGATTCAAGTGGATCGCTGTTGTGGTTGTAAAAGTCATTGAATAAGTTATCGAATCTGTGGTCAGAAACTTGACAAATACAGACACATAACTGTGAATTTATATGTGAAATTACAGTCGAATACCTTGAATACCAAAATAAACGGCTTTTCGAATGAATCGTCCTACTTGTCTATTTTTCGTGGGCTGTAAAATAAATTGTATAACATACCCATATATAAAGAGTATGTTTTTATAAGTTACCGTTCTCTCTCTCTCTCTCTCTCTCTCTCTCTGTTGATATCTCGGACAGTAGCGTTAAAAAACATATCTGGTATCGTAACTATCCCGGATGCAAGGATAAGACAAGTGGATCAAGCACTGAACGCTTCAACGATACTGTAATAACATCTAGGTTCCATCCATAAAGAGGAGAATGCCGAACCGACGATTATTAAGTATCATTGTGCGAGTGTTTATAAAAATGGCCTAAACAAAAAATCTAAAAATAATTCAGTTATTTTCAACCGTTTTTAAACTTATTTCGTGATGTATCTATATTCATTACAATAATGTGGAACCGTTTTTGGAAATTTAATTTATTTTTAATTGGAAAATAGTCCAAGTCATTTAAGGTTTCAAAAAACTAGATATCGTAAAAGGAAGAATGTATGATTTGTTGTTAGACCATTTTTATAGTCTCCCATACAATTGTGGATGGGAAGTGTTCTAAGTAGCGAATTTCCTCCACGAAACCTATTGCGACCTAGTTTGGAAAGCTATCTTCGACACGCGTACAGTCGAAGCAGTTGACTTTACAATACAGCATAAACCAATATAACGCGGGCAACAGGTTCCACGTTATGCGAAATTCGCGGTACACGAATGCCAGAGTGCAAACAGTTAAAATCGCATTAAACGGAAAACGTTTCTCTCACACCGTCAAAAGTACTGAACAACTATTAAATAACGGCTGCTTCGATTGGTACAACAATAAAACCGTATGGTCCGGCATTACGCCAGCCGCCGTACCGCGTGACAATTTATTATAATGACATGACGAAAAATAATATCTTCCTTTCCCTTGAAAATCGCGCGTTATACCGCGGCAGCAACCATTCCGTCAACCGCGCTATACGAAGTCACTTTAGCCTACTGTATATGTCCTGAGTCGCCGACTGGTTTGCCGCGGTGGCGTGCACACTGCACACACGCTCGAAAAATTCGTCCGTTATCGCGGGTACCGCCGCGAAGGCAGCGGTAGTCCGATGTGAGCGGAGCCTAAAAATGTGTTGTTATCACGCTAGGCGCTCCCGGCACGGGTAGGCACTGGCCCGGGGGTGGCGGCGAGGGGAACGGCGATTGGTCGTCCCGTCAAAGAGGGGGTCGCCGCTGATTGTCGCGGGGAGTGGGGGTGGTGGTTGAACGGCAGTCCGCATCCGACTACCATGCGCTGCGTCTCGTTCGCCGCTCTCGGCTGGTTCCTCGGATTCCTCTTCTCTCCTCCGTCTCTGTCGCGCACATACGTACGATCATTCTCTCTCTCTCTCTCTCTCCCCCTGTCGCGCGCGAACCGTTCTATCTGACAATCTGACAGTTTTCGTCGAGTGGAACACCGCGATTCGCTTTTGGAGTGCAAAGTGCCGCGAGACACGCCAGAGATGCTCTCCGATTGGACCGATCAGTGAGAGTTATTCGTAAACACGCGCTGTGAGACTTTGGACTCTGGATTTATTTTGACCGTGGCAGATACGCATGTATATATAAATATATATATAAATATATATATGTGTATGTGGGACTCGGTTGTTTGAAAAGGAACGAGTACGAACGACACGCATTTGGAATATATTTCTTCTCTCGATTTCTTGCGGGACATTTGGGACACTGTGTCAAGGCCGATGATCCCTCGGCGCCCGGTGAGTTCGCGCCTCGTGTCTTGCTACCTCGTGTCGCTTTGCACAATGTAGCACTGGGGGAAGGAAAAGTCTATCGTCGGCACGCGAGTGCGCGTTCTCGTGTTAGTGTGTAGTGTGGCGTGTTGTGTGTTTCGCCGCTGGTGCTGTTTTGTGCTGTGGGTGGCACGCGCTCCGAAATTTGGAATTTACTCCCCGAACGGCTGGCGGTTCGGTCGAAGCGAAGCGAAGCGAATCGGATCGGATCGAACGATCGATCCTCAACGTAGACACCGGCGAGCATCAGGATTTCCTTAGCGCCTCGGGATCTGGGACACGATGTCAAGGTCGACGATCTCTCGCTGAAGAATCCATCCGCGTGGTCTCCCGATTGAAGGAGCGTAGAAAATAAGGCCAGATACCGCGTGGCGAGAAAAGAGCCGAGATCGGACTGTCAACTGGCCGCATCTATCGAACTGTCACGCAGCAGCATCAAGTAAACCGAAGAAAAGAGATCCGTCGGTCGCGAATAATTGCGAACGAATTGCGAGAAATCATAATCCACTCCCGGACGGCCGGACGAGCAGATGTCGCAGACACAGGCGCGCGCCTTGTTTTACATTTAGATAGCAGCCAAAGTAGCCTCGACGGCGAAGCGAGTTCGGCGTTAGACGGACGATCGAAATACGGAGCCGACCAAGTAATCTCGCTCTCGGGCACGGATTCCGCGCCAAATGTATTTGCTCGCCGCTTCGTAGGCGGGGTGCAGAGATAGTGTGGAGGCAGGCATTATCTGGCGCGCGCGCGAAAGGAGGAGGCAGGCGAGCGATCGGGCGAGCGCGATTAACCGACGCGACCTGGCTAATTTTAATTCGCGCAACAAACAAGCCGCGAAGTCGTCGCGCGATAACGCGCGTCGCGCGAGCGAGACGCAGAACGGACGGGCACGGCGGCGTCGGGCGTCGGGCGTCGCGAAACGACCAAGACGACAGCTCCGAAGGTCCTCTCGCCTTCCCGCGTGTGCCGCGTTCTCCGTTCTCCGTTCTCCGTTCTCCAACATGGCGCGCGATACGGAGGCGCCAGGTGCGTATCTCAACGCTCGCGCAGGGTGCCTGAGCCGCGCGCGGAATTAGGCGTGCGTGAGAACTTCTCGTGTGCGGGACGCGGCAAGGCAAGAAGACGTCGTCCGACGTCGGTGTGCGTTCTTCAACATGGGGCACGATCGTGGTGCGATGTCTGCGGATTTTCTCGCTCACGCTCCGTCGACGGAGTTGCCAGTTAAGTAGTGTTAATAGCCGGCGGATCGCCAGGACGGAAGTTGCCGAGCCAGAGAATTCACGGATGGACAATGTGGACCCAGCAGCAACAGCAGACTTACCTGAGGGGATTACCGTCCCAGCACCCTCAACAGCAGACCCTTCATCCGGGGATTATCGGCACTGACGATCGCACTCAGCATCACCATCATCATCACCATCATCATCACCGGTCAGCCGGCATGGATTTACCGGTGCCAAGGTCAGGCTCGTTCGCCTATTTACGAGATAAGGTCGCAGACTGCATCAAGGTGAACGGATGTGTGAGTGCGGCGTGTATGTTCCTACGTTTCGGGACACGGCCTGTGTGTGTGGTTGCGAGCCGTGAAAGGTTCAAGGTCAAAGTCGGATCACCGTTGAACCGGACACTTGTATGCGTTTTAGAGGCTTCGTTACGGGATCTTCTTTCACGTCGATGCCTAAGGTCGTTTCTGATGTTTTGCTTAAACTTATGCGTTTTGAATAATCGGGAAATTTCGTTCTGAACAATGCGTTCTGTCGGCATTACACTTTTATCATTTTTGCCGGTCGGAGGTAACAACATGCGGCACAATATAGTTCGGTGACGAATTTGAAGCCGAAATGATGTCCTTCTCGTCAGCTTGAAAAGTGAACCGGCGAGGGGAGCGGTATGAGTTACATATCGCGGTTGGTGCGTTTAAGATTGCAAAGGTCACGATATTCAACCTTGCAATCTATATTGTATATCCACGAGCCTAACAAAGATAGTAGCTGACATTACGCCTTAAAGCCCCCACATGTGTTAATGGCTCCTGAGACCTTGAACGTCGCTGCATTCGAAAGTAACGCTTTTTTTATCGTACCTCTTTTTGTGCCGAATCGACAATTTCCTAAGAACTTGTACGTTCTCATTGTCGAGAATCCTTCTTGCGGCGAACAGCGGCTGTCGGGCTCGAAATGAAAAACGTACAACATTTAATTTGATCTCTTCGCCTCCGCGCGACAGCATCGCAGAATTTTTACAGTCGAACGACGACGGATCGGAACCGGTCGTACGTCCATTCAAATGTGCTTGCAACCTTCGGCGCATCGGAGCACCCGGTCGCTCGACGTGGAAAAGTAGCGACTCGTCCGCGAATCATTTGTAAATAGCACTGGCCGAGTTGGGACGCGGCAGACACGTAGATGTGTCTATGTGCTATGGAAGGTGTTCCGGCACTCATAGCAGCGTGACCCTCGTTCGTTGAATTCTGTTCACCTCGCTGTCGCGCGATGTCTCACTGAAATTCGATGGACATCGCGTTAATTCTTCGCCGCGATCTCACGAGCTGCGACCTTTATAAGAAGCGACGTAATGGCGTTAACGTTAACAGACGAGCCAAATTTCGTTTGCATATTTTGAATAGCTTCGCGACCGACAATCGGCGAGAATTCTCGAGTCGAGAATGTGCAAAGAGCAACGGACATGCGCAGGCAACTTCGCTACGTTTCTCGGCTACGTTCAAATATCTGACGTATTTACATACAATCGAATTACTTGAAGCATTAAAATTCAAATCTACCTGTCGCGTCGATTTCATGAGGATAATTATTCGTTAATTCACTTTTGTTCTCATCTAATCGCTTCTATCTCCTTGTCAGATTCGCAACGTTACGATGTTTTGCCTAGAATCCTAGAAACGAGCTCGGCTTTGATCGATCACATGCAATGAATCATTCGCTCTGTTCGTGTGATTCGCGGTACAAAGTATACAAAAACTGCCTTAGAAAGAACTACCGTCCACCCTCTTCCAGAAATAGATGTCGTTAATAAGAGAAGCTTAGTAATACATACTGGCATGTATGCGTGCATGCTTCTTCCTTTTTAACCGACGAAACCGCCCTGGGCAGTGATAACCCTCTCTTCCCTGATTCAATTCGACGATCGACTCTCGATATAAACTCACCGTCCTTGCTCACTTTCGCGCGACGCACGCTCGCGACGGTATATACCGGTCGTTGCCGGTATTTTATAACGTGCTTTTCAGATACAGTTAACCCGCTAGACAGACTGGCGACTCGTTCCTTTCTGCCCTTGGCCACCGCTCTTGCCGCGACTCCGCGCTCACCACTTTATGACCATTGCGTAACCCACGCATTGCCCCAACGAGGACGACGACGACGACGCGGACAATTATTTTCGCCAAGAGATAAATCAAAATAACCGCCGCTCACAGGAGAGCGTTCTTCAGATTGGCGTAGGTCGGCGTGCCGATAGACTATTCAGACTGGATCGCGATAATTCTGGCGCGGTGTGTATTCACAAACCGGCTCCGACGCACAACAGACCCTCTCACGTCAGTCAAACGACTTACATATTTATTATTCGCCGGTTGGCCCATGCCAGAATTCGACACTCCGCTTCCCGGCTCGCAATACTCACCTGCACTGGAGGGCCAATTTCGATTTCTCTGCATGTCGGTTACTACATCGACTTCCTGCGCGTCGGTCGAGTCTGTCGCTTTTACTCCTTGCTGCTCACATCCCCGAAACGGAAGCCGCATTTGGCAGCCGCGTTTCGCGGCCGCTTCTTGTCCGGGCTACCTCATTCATGCCTCGTTGATGGTCCGTCACGGCAGCAACGATTGTCTCGAGACACTCGCAATAACGACAATTGCCGCTCTTTCGCTCGCATTGACGTTTACGCGATCGAAGGCGAAGGTCAAAGGACGATCGCAGACGCAGACGTTTCAGTAGTTCGTCAGAATGCCAGCACACTCTGTACCATGCCAGACTCGTCTTAACGTCTGGTACATCGTACTCGGCCCACCCAATAATGCACGTGCAACGTTTTTTATTCGTGCTTCTTCTATCAGATGACCTCTTCATATAAACCACATAAATCCGTCATCTACATTACACCTACATAATTCCTACGTATAAAACTGTCATATTACGTTTTTGCTTTTATATCGAAAAAAACAAACAAGTAATTATTAGCGTCTCGTGACATGACTTCCACCTGGTACGCTTTGCATTATCTTCGCATTATCCGTCAATGAACGTTACCGCTGTTTTCTTTATTGCTCCATGAAAAAAGCGCTCATGGAACAAATTGAAAACGTCATACGCGTCCTACGTATCCAGTGACGGTGCATATTGTGCCGTATTATTCTTGCTCGTCTTGTATCGCCGATACATTTTGATCTGTTCACTATCTGTGTCTGATCTGACTGTTCACGTCGGTCACGGCTTGGCTCTCGGCAGCATTTGGACAGTGCCACCGGTGAATGGACTTGGGAATGAATTACTCTGCTACTAAGTGTACACGCCTCACGTACGTTGGAATAGCATCCTATAGTGACGCACGTGCGTGGGGATACGCGACCACAAGGTTTCGTCGTGTATTCCACTTCTCGTCTTGAGTCCAATATGATCCTAGAGAAATCAGTTGATGAAGAATAATGTTTATAAAAATGTTTTAGACGCATTGTTAGTAACGACCTTTTGACATTAATATGGGAGGCTAATAGAAATATTTCCCTGAAAATCAGTGGGCGTAGAGCAGGACATCGTGGAAACTTTGAAAATCACCTTGGAATATCACTGCAATTTGGGCAAGTTATTCAATAATGTTTCGTTTAAGCTGCTTTTCTGTTGGATCGAACAGTCACACCTTTCATCTTTATGCTATCCAGCTATTGGTATCTGTGAATGGCCTAAGCATGAATCGACCTTTCAAAGAGCATAAGTAGCCCACGTGTGTGTAAAACCGCATCGTAGCGCGCTCCAGGAGCGTAGCATTGACTCTGCGACACCAGCAGCTTGCCAAGCAAATGAGAGATTTTCAATTCTGTAGACGAATGTGCAATCTTCGTTTTCAATTGTATGGTTGCGACGCAAAATGAAACAGCATTGCCCCCCTGCAAATGATTGAATTACAGTTGTAATCAGCGCTTTTGTAATGTATAATGAATTGTTTTGCATAAATACAAAGCAAACTCGGCTAATTCCGTGATACTTTTAAATAAACACCTGATTGACGAACTTATACCAATGGCATATAAGCAAGTTCAAGCAGATGATATAGTTGTAAAACAGACATAGCATAACATACTGGTGCAATTTCGTAGTATCGGATGCGTAATATTTACATGATTTTCAATTAGTCAATTTCCGTTACACTTAAATGCAAATTCTCATTCTAAATAACGCCAGTCGACCACGACAGCGCAACGATCAAGCGAGAAATCATTCAGTTCTGTCATTTCTGGTATTGCATAACGACCGTCGCTTAACGAAGCCGCAATTTAAGTGATCAGTGTCCACTGTATTATCTAATCATCGTAAAATTATCGCAGTTTGCTAATATCGACAATTATCGACGTTTCCGTCAGCATAAATAGAGCACACAAAGAGCAGAAAAAAAAACCAATATTTCGTACCTTTTCAATGCACATAATGCAGGGATATACGGTTCAGGTATCGGTGATTTGTTTAATTACTTTCAATATAATAATTAGCCTCTTTCGTCGTTGCCGCTTTTATTTATCAATGGCCCGGAATGGCGATCTCGTCTTCATCGGAGCATTTCTGTCAGCGTGTAATTAGGATTATTTGATAACGACGGAGCGTGCATTTGATAACAAGAATGTCATTACCTAGCGTCGCTTCCTCACGACCCTCTTCAGTTAGCTGTAATTTGCGTAATTAACGGGAAAACGTCGACGTGGATCATTCTGTAACAATTATCATTTTTGATGTCGAGCTAGCCTGGTGACGCAGTCACGAAAAAGAATAGGTGAGAGGTAATCGCGTTTCTCTTAATATTGGATGGAAAAAGTTTCGTGGACAGCCGATCCCGCTTGAGTGACATACAACCGAATGATCCGGTAATTCTGTTCATGTAGCCTTGGCTATAATTTGTGGGACCTCCAGTAAATATTTGCCGGATGCCATCACGCACTATTTTTGTCATCGTCAATCCAAACTATGCATTCTTGCACGGTCGAGGACGAGCGGATAGCGAAGAAGGAAAGAAAAAAAAAAAGATTGTGACACTGAGGCTGACAGAAGTGCTAAACGCGAGAAGACTACGTTAAAAAAAGAAGAAGAAGAAAACCAATCAAAATTAGTTTGTCGCACGTCATCCACGCGAACGCAAGCAATTTTTTTCAAAGCGTACGAATATCGATTGAGCCTTGTTGTGGGGAGCATTGCCAGCGATCCCATTTGGGAAACCGCTTTTCTATCTTGCACCAGGATTCCTGAGTTGGACCACTGACAAATCTGTCAATTTTAATCGAGGAGAACCGTGTAACATATATAAAACAAACATTTGAAGTTCTCACAAACCTTAAAAAGTAAATACGTCAAGTTATAGCTTATTGAACGCATAATATATTATCGTCCACAGTATAGTCTGCTTGGAGTCTTTGAAAAATGAAGGGAATAATTTAAAATGATAGCCGATCAGAACGACACCAAATATCCCAGCCATCGAAGACAATTGCGTGAACCAAGCTAGGAATCGGACCAACGTTGGCTACCTTCCTCTACTGTTGGCACAATTACCTTGTCATACCCTTGAGAAGCGTGAGCGCAAATATACGGGCAATTTCCACCTTCAATCTACACAACATATAGTACAATTCATATTTTAGTTCGTCATTCGAAGCGGCCCGACGTGTATCGACATATGTATGTACGTTTTCGTGGAAATTCACGCCGACCGTGCGCAATCGGAATTTGTTTACAGTTTCAACCGATATCGTTAGTACCCCGGAGTTATACTAATGGCGATTCACGACATCTTCAATGATAAAGCAGTTATCTTTTTCGGCTCCCAGTCATCGCAGTTCTCATTGGTCATATCCAGCGATTTCATTAGTCGATTCAACTAGCCACGAAAAATTCTACTGAAATTCAGTTCGCGAATGGGTGTGAATATAAAAATGAAAGGAATAGAAAGAAACGATTGGTACCTCGTTGGAAGTACAATGTGAAAAAGTCGTTGCGGCGAAGCGCGCACTCCACTTACCAGAAGTCCCCGCTCGTTCACGGCAGATATTTCGAGAGCGCCGCGGCTGTACTTGACAGTCTAGCATTGCAATGTCGCGGCTAGATTGCATTTATGCGGCCAATAAAGGCCGGCGACGAGCGTTGTCGGAACGCACGGAGTCGTTTATGACGCATCGACACTGCGAATCCCGTTGTCCTCTACCTAGGACATCGCGTTGTTAGTTGACTTCCACCGACTATCTATTGTGCGGTTGCGTCACTTGCGCTTGCGCACTCCACGAAAACTGTACACAAAGCTAGAAAAGCATAGCCACTCTATACATTACTGCGTAGGTAAATACTCTAGTGTTTATGACCACGTGACCGCGTGCTGCGACTTATCGTCCGCAACTTAATTGCTGATCGTCGAGCGAAGCGCTGTCGTGATAGCGTAAACTAAGTACGGCACAAAAGAAAGTCAAGTTTTACTAACTAAAAACGCTAATAACTGAACACTGATGGATTTTCGCGATCGAGCATTCAATTGGGACGAAAATGGACGCGGGTGAATGACACTTAAGGTAGGGATGCAATATTGTCACGTCACGTCACGTAACGTGCTATCACGCCCGTTTTAACGTGACATTAAAGAAGTGGGAGCGGCTTTTTTCAACTTTTTTCAACTTGCACTACTTTAATGTCACGTAATAAACGGTCGTGATATCACTTGACGTGACGTGACGTGACAATAGTGTGTCGATACCTTTACCGTCCTCAGCACGTTTACAAAGCGCAGTCTCGCCGATTTCATAATTACTACGCGAGGTCACGTCTTTCAAAAATCGCCTCCGATCTGGGAACGCATCGCAGCGCCAATTTAGTAGATTCCTATCAATGTAGAGTAAGACGCAACGTTGGCGCAGATTAACTTTATTTTGGCACGACCCAGACGATGACGTCTTCTCGCATGGCGAGGAGAACATTGTGGCCAAGATTACAGCGGGAGCGTATCCGTGCACTTTTAAATGCGCGCTCGTCCGTTAAAGTACTATCGCGTTTGCATTTATCGCGTACTTTTCAATACACCGACTCGCAGATTAAACGTCGCGCACACACTTTCGACCCGCGGTAGAGAGGTATATACTCACCTATTATATTAGAGAGAGTAAAGTCGAATTATGCAACCTCGTTCATATCCGATTCGTGCGAAGTGGTACATTAAATGTGACTTGTTTATCTCATCTGTTTGTACTGTTTTGTAGCGTGTAGTTAACGTCCCGACGCGGCCAGGCAGGCACATATTTTCCGGAGATTATCGTGCGTCCTCGGCGGCGATTGAAACGTAGCCACTTCATTTGCGCAACAAGTTCTCACGGTCCTACCGCAACTTATCCGCCTCCTCTAGCTTCTCTCGCCAGCTACTTTTTTCTTCCCTTCCTCTCATTCCCACCTGCGCCTTATCCTTTCGTAACATCTTTTTTCCTCTTTGACCGTCGCGCACTCGTCTTAGGCTTTCTGCTTCCACGGAGCTTCATCTTAAACCTGTCCAACGCACCTGTCGACCTGACCCCCTCCCTCATCTCCCATCCATCGTTTTCAGCGTTCGCCTCAGCTCTTTTGTCAGTTACGTTCCATGGGAGAAGCAAATTTTTCGTCGTAAAGTTAATCTGTTATCGCAAAAAAAGAACGGCTTCATTTTTATTCCTCGAAAGCAATATCTTTGACGTGTTCGCGAGTGAACGCAAATCCACTTCCTGCAAAGGAAAACGAGAGATAAGAATGTTTATAGCTTACTTCGGGGAGTGATCGATAGGTGCGACAAGTTTTTACGGCCCGTTGTCAGCAGTCGCGATAATAATTTGGTGACATCGGAAAGCGGAGCGAATGGGGGTCGCGTTGTCGTTGAGTCGCGAATAATTGGTTGCAAAGGTATTCGCGGGGGCATGAGTCGACGTTTGCCGGCATCGCCGATAATGCCGATATTCCTTGCTACTTCATCGACGAAACGTCGCTATTAAGCCACGCGGAAAAAGAACTTTCCTCGCGTTTTCCGAGAATTCTGTGCGAAGCACGACTTCTTCGCTTTTATCGCGGCCTTTGGATGCAGCGCTTATTTCGATCCGTCCTCTTCGCTTCCAACCAATGACTCTTCATCGAATGTAACTACCTGTTTTATAACGACACCGCCGGTCGTCATGGCGGGAGGAGCACTAGCTCATACATACATATCTCAACTTCGTCGTCCTTTTTTTCTCGCTTCTTTCTTGACAGAGGCTCAAGACTCAAGACCATTTTAAGCACCGTTTTGCCAAATAATCACTCTCTAATTCAACTTAAGATGGCTTATGTACTTGCGCTTCCTGCGCACCGTGCAAAGTCGAGCGTGCGCGCCTTACATGACCCTCGCAGGCCGTGGAAAGTTTCTCTCATTCGTGCAGCGCGCGATAACGCCTCGGAATGAGAAGATAACTCGTCCGTACTCCTCTTTCTCGCCGTTTTTCTCTCAATCTCGCTGCTCTACTCTCGCCGCCAAGGTGAGACGAAGTGTTGTACGCGCGGTAAATTGCGAGACTCTTTATTCGGGGTTGTAACCTTCCAACAGTTCTAACGTACGCGTCAGGCAGAAGAAACATTTGAAATTGTGAAAGATAGGTTGTCATCAGGCCAACGGCTCTTTGGGAGAAGTATTACATTGAACCTCTAGAGAATTTCCCTGTTTTCCGTGTAAATCAGCGTGTGCTAGGTGAATAAAAAATCTCGCAAGAGTACGCCCGACACGAGACAAGGTGAGCGGGAAGTTCTCCCCACTAACAGGGGTAACAACCTCGAAAAATCACTCCTCGCGTGGGTGCATGGCGTTGCGTGTATCACGTTACATACGGTAGATTGACCGGCTCCATCTCTAAAAAGGGAAAGGGAGCGAAAGAGAGAGATGAGAATGAAGTTACGCACGAGCCGTCGTGGACACTCGCCTGGAAGATAAGAGCTTTTAAAGTCTAGACGAACGTGGTATGAGTGGCCGTGCAAAAAGCTTTTTCGCAAAACAAGGAAAAATATGTGTTTAGAGTTTAGAACGACCGGAACGCCTTGACGACAATCTTGTTGGCTGTTTCATTAAATTGTATGATCGGTATTAATGTATCGGACTGCTTCAACCTTTAACGCGTGCATCCCTGTTCTGACGAATCTTGAATAGCGCCGGGTTTAGGTCGTACTCGAAAGAGTGGTAGTTTGTAAACTGTTTTCCATTGTAGACATGGAACGAGCTTGTTAAGTCAAAAGAAACAAGCTGTTGTCGTTTACAGCAATAGTGTAATACTGTAATGTGTATGTTTCCAACGGATGTTAATAGCTTTATGATAAAGATTACGGCGAAGATGTTATAGTTTTACGGGATTGTCGTTTATCAACATATTCTGATTGGGTGTTGTATAAAGTGTGTTTTTAAGTAATGGTATCGTTACTGATACTATTGTTCGAATAAGATTCGGCGTCAAAGAACAAGTTAGGCGAATCTGGATCGTGTAGGAAGTGTATTCGTTGCTTACGGTTAAACGATACATTTTTCAAAATTGTAGGCCAGACATACGCAAACACGTAATAAACGCATAGTTATCGTAGTAACGATTAGTAATCGGTATAATAAATAAGATAATATTCCTTTGTTTTCGCATTCCATATCATAAATACCAAAGTTCTTGAACAGGACGCATAAAATTACGCCTGACTGATAACTAACCTATGTTAATTATGCGCATCCATTTCATTTGAGTACATACTATATGAAACCACATTGTCGAACCATATTTTGTCATAACCTTCTCATCTGAAGATATATATTTTTTTCCGCGTACAATGTGATACAATATAGAGCCAATTGACGTAGCGATTTAAAAATATTTCACTTAAAATATATCTCAGTAAGACATACTTAAGCGTTCAAAATTCCACAATGACACGTACGTTATACATATGTAATCGGTCGTTTAAAAAGCGCATACCGTTTAAAGTTTAAGTAACCAAACCGCAAAGTCGCGAGCCACTTTCTAATGTAAGTATACACAGGACCGTATTGCGTAATGAGACATTTCTCACAACAAAGCGTGCGGGATTCGTTCGCGATCTACTCGCGATCTCTTGCCATCATCAAGTCGCGCGGCTGATGCTGCGACTAAAACGCTGACGATTCCTGCCTCTACTACTAATACATACTTCAACTTCCACTCGCTGATCAAACGGGCGCCATTGCCACGCTTTCATTTTTACGAGCAACGACTTTTTCCAAAACTGCCTCCACACGCATGTCTTTGAATTGCGGAACTGAAGTTCTCGTCGTTGTCATTGGAGATTTTGACAATATAAAACCCGGAACGTAAATTCAGGAATGCTCTTCGCCGCTGCTTTTGTGAAGTTAGCAAATGTTACAACAATTACCTTTAACTCGGCAGATTGAAGAAGCCTCTATAAAGTTATAATGGTATGTAGCGAACAAGAGTAGCCTGGCGCCAAATTGGTTTGCTAAATTAGATCTCAAGTCGCCCGGTAATTATTAGCCGATCGTTATACGGCGCCGAACATATAACATTAAAAGTTTGTCAGGCGAGCAAGCTCGCATCAAATTGTCGCTGTCGCGGCAATCTCTCTCTCTCTCTCTCTCTCTCTTCCTACCTCTCTCTGTCCCTCTCCTTTCTTGCTCTCGCACAAGCAAAAATGGAACAAGGTCGTGTTGGCCGGCTCTATCTGTGTACGACCAACAGAGACTCGACATGACAAATCGACCAGACCACTCATCGTTCCTTCAAAAATTTCCTCCGCTCCCGAGACTATAAAAGTTTAGAAACTGTAAAATCATTACTGGGTATGTATATTATCTCTCTGCTCCGGACGATTGGTTGATTCGAATGCGGAAGCAACATTAGGTTAAATTGCACGGTGCTCAACGCATCGACGAAGCACAATCAATTCTCACGGAAGACCCATCTTATTTTTATTAACGCTCCGTTACACAATTGTTTTATTACCGAAACCCTGGATTTCTGGACGACAATACAAGGACACGTGTTTCGACGTTTTCTTTTATGTACATTTTTTTCCCACGCTGGTAATACTTTCTTATGGGTTTCATTACGTGGTATACGGTTTGCATTACGCTATATTTGAATTGAACTGTTTCCCTTTTTTGTTTTGTCGAAAAGAAAATCATATGAAAGAAAACACCGATACACAAGCCCCTTTATTTTTGGTCCGTTAGAGACGTTTCTCAAAGTTTGACCAGACAGCGGTATCCTGCCAACCGTGGGCTGTCCTTGTGAGTTTTTTCTTTCTGGTAAAAGAGTGAGTGTTCGCGAAGTCTTGATAAACTGCGATTGCCATGCGAGCGTCAGCTCGACCTTAAGACACAAAAAAGTTCAACGATTCTCTGATCCCCGTTCTATTGGTCGTGTCATGCTCCCGTGGTGCGCATCCCATTTACATATTACGCCCATGCCCACCGTATCAGCAATGCAGTGAGCAGCGATGAAAATAAAGATTCTGTACTTTGGGAGAATCAGACATTCCAATCGGCGATACAAATTTGATGACAAATGGTCTCGTGACATTTAAGGTTTTATGTGTCTTCTGTTGAGTGTTTTGTCGAACCGCTATTACATCAATTCCAACGAGGAATCAAATACCGTTTTAGGCGAAATTAATCTTAATGTTTTTAAAAACGGGCATATTTAACATAAACGTTAGAGTCTCCAAAATCTGTCTCGTTGATACTTTTTCCGATAAGATGCAAATATATGGATTTGACACTTCATATTGTCAGTTTTAGTTTCTTCCTTTTCGCTCGTCTTTTAATAATTTATCGTTGTCTCGTCGACAATTCAGTCCTACCAAGTCATATTTTTGTCGGTGAAAATTTGGCTTTGTAAGAAAGGTTTCATAGTGAGGTTGTCCTAACGGGAAACGAGACATAGAGTAAATAAAAAATAGGAGAAAATGGAAATAGAACAGAAATAGGCATCGTTCATTCAATAACGTAATTTATTAGTTCTGGTAAACAGCTTGTGGGATGCCTTGCATAGCCTGTGCCAAATTTATTAATATTGTGTCAAAACGTCTCCCTTTCAACGCTGTTTTCAATTTGCGAACCATGAAAAAGTCAACAGGTGCTAGTGCTAAGTCGGGGGAGTAGGGAGGGTGGGGAAAGAACAGTCATTTAATTTTTTGCAAAAAATTCCCGAATTAACAAGGCCGTATGAGAAGGAGCATTGTCATGGTGCACCTTCAAGAGCAAAGGATCATCATCAGTCGATTCTCAACCACCTTTGAACCGGGTAGACCACTGATAGCACTGAATACGGCTTAAAGATTGATCACCATAAGCTTGTTTCAGCATTTCGTAAGTTTCTCAGAACGTTTTCCCAAGCTTCACGCCAAACGCATTGCAACGCTGCTCCCGTAAATCACTCATCGCGAAATCGGCAAACACTACAGACTACGTGTATTTTAGACAACAATAAGTCCATAACTGAACAATGAATCAACGAGTGGGAAACGGGGCGTCATTCGTTAGATCATGTTGCACTCAATACTGCCAACCGCACGTCTCCAAGACACTGCGTTGCTGCATAATTCGAAAAGTTCACTTATTTTTTTAACAGACCTCGTACACGAACCTCTTGACACAATCACTTTTGCTGTCACTACTATTCGCACATTAACGATCATTGCTCGTTATATATTAACCACTTCGCTTACTATCGCAAGCATAAGTACTCGAGCAAATAACGATGTTCCTCGCTTCACGTTCACGTGTAAACTCGTTCACCGATCTGTATCCACTCTTTACCTTTCTTAATCTCTCATCGAGTCTAACAAGATAGAACATGTAACTGAGCAAATAACGAATCTACTCACATATACTCGCGAACCACATCTCGCCTCTCCGTTTACGGCGACGAAATTCGCGGAGAGAAAGAAAAGTGCAGATCGTCGAGTCACGCTGATAAGCTATTTTTTTTTTTTTTTTTTTTTTTTTTTTTCGTCGACGGCAAGCCGATGTTCCGTTGGGCGTGGGCGTGCAGATCGGCAATAATCTGGCTCCTTTTTCTCGGTGCGGGTTATTTGAAACTTGCTAGCGTGTCCGGAAGAGCGTTCCTTCGACTTCGTCGTTGCCACGTAAAAGGAGAGAACGAAATACCACGTGGGACGGTAAGAAAGACACGAGGCAGTGTGCAACGGCAGCGAGGATCGCTTTCCGGCTGCCGTCGGCTATCCGCTTATCGTCTGATACGGAGTCTGAGATCCTCTTGGCGGATAATGTCACATGTTTCATAATGATCCCGACAGAACGGTTTTATATGGACGTGCCTGTGCCAATTCATTTCCGCATTGTTTTTCGCGTGCAAGTCGGTTTATGTCGAGGCAATGTTAAGGAGTTGCAACTTCTCTTGACTGCAGCTACACGATTGTTTGACTGTATATGATGCGATGATATTGTAACATTGCAACTGACGTTGAGATCGGATTGATAGGATGAAAGATAGTTGTGGGGTTGCTGATACACGATGTGGTTTCAAAATTATGTTTGTCGCCGGTAGCCAGTGTTCTTTCTTGCTCGAACCCTTGGCTTATTACATGTTTACTGTTAGGAGCGGCAATCCATATGACAGTCATAGCGGTACAACTTGTATCAAATTACATAAACACATCTAGTTTTACTTGACGCTGTTCTCTCTCCTTCTCTCCCATCTATCTTCTGAGAAAACAAATCCTTAACATGCAAGACTATCCTGACCCCTTTGAAATGTCGGAAAGCTGTCGTCCTTGTGACGTCGCGAGAAATCACTTGAGTCGCGCAAATGAGCAAATTAATGAAATAACAGCCACCCTCCAGGCGGAATGCGGTGGATTAATGGAAAGTCCGGCAAAGCGGCTTCTGATATCCGCTTATTTAACGAACCGAACGGAGATGACAAAGGGAGGGCGCTTCTTCTTGCTTAAGTGCACTCATCGAGCAAATGTCAATTGGCATACCGACATTCATGCGAATCCAATAAAGAGCGAGAAAGGTCTTTTTGTAAGGTAACAAGAGCGCCAACGGGACCGAGCCACCTTTTGACGTTCAAATTAATGTCGTCGCGTTAATCGAAAGCAGGAACATTCCCGCACAGTGCCGGAGAGCAGAGAACAGAGGGCCGATGGATCCTCTTGACGCTCATACACAAATCGATCGATTAAAACGGCAGAACGGATATTACGCATTTAAGAAACGGTAGTCGTGTGGAGGAGGAACGTTGAAACAGAGAAATAACGGATCGCGTATCCACCATTATGTCCTTATCCTTGTTCTATGCTGTCAGAATATGAAACGGAATATAGGTATTAAGTATGATAGAAGTCGTACTTACAGAACAGTCGAATGATTACGTGGGAATGTTAGTGAGAGTTCGCTAGTCATTACGGTAACATAGTTTGTGACAGTAACGAATATGTGTTTTAAAAGATAATGGGATGTAACGGCGCATTTTCCAAATGAGCCTTGTTATATCTATCAGCGTATCAATTTACTATGTCTCTTCTCTCTTGACTCATCTCTGTCAGCTGTCAGTGGCCTGTAATTATACCATTTTCGCTGATTCCTAACGTCTGCCTCTTTCCATTTCTCTGGCTCGTTTCCTTCCAGGTCTTATTTTTCCTTGCTTTTTCGTCCACTTCTACTTTCTCCTTAATCATGTACTCGAAAATGTTACATCAGCTCATTCGACGTTCAGTTGATCAGCTTTATTGACTCGACCTTCTCAATATTGCGTACCATAAACCGCTGTTATGTTGCGCCCTCTCCGAACTTGTAGACGATATTATCGAATTCGTGGGCCGATGCCGTTATAGGTAAGTGAATTACGAGATGATTGTGCAGGTGCATATACCCACCCAGACACACGCGCGCACACATATGTAAATATATAGATATATATATAAGCTCGGGGCCTTGCATGTACTTTGCTCAAAGCACCGATGCATCGTTCATATTAAATCGGTTCTGTCGTAACTGAAGCTTTCAACTAAAAATCATCGATGACCCGACGTGCGAGCAAGCAAGAGAGAAAGAAATTAGGGACAAAGGGAAATATAGAGGCGAATAAGGCCAAAGAGAGGCAGAGAGAGTGAGAGGCTTTTTTGAACGAATTTATGAAACTGCATTAAAACCGTCGAGAGTTATGAAGGCTCGTACTCTGAATGAAGAAAATTACATCCATTAGCAAATTACTCTTACCCACAACGGCCGTTCGCTTCCCATCGACTCAGTCGACCGCACGATATGAAAAAATAAGACCGCGAGCGCTGGTACTAGTCACTGATCGAGCGTAGATCGAAGGCACTGGGGAGAAACTGATACCCCGATGAACTAATCAAATTAAAATCTTTTTAATCTTGTACCGATCAACAGACGATATTGGGTCACAACCGAAGATATTGTAAATATTGAACGTATATTTTAACAATTGTGGTAGCCTTTTGCAAGGAACTTATTTAACGCGAGTGTACGATTTGGATGCAATTTTCTTCGGAACACAAATTTAATATTTCTAGCATTTACTTGGTGCTTACCACAAGACAGCGAAATAGTTTTGCCTGAAGTGAGTAAAGGTATTACATCATCCGAAGAGTAAAACATAAAGACGTCGCGCATATCATAAATCGCACGTATATTTTTGTTATCTTCGAAAAGAAGAAAAACGCGATAATTTGCGCAATGCAATAATAAAAATGAACAAAACACATATTTAGCGTGAAGAATTTTTGTGCCGTCTAAATTTAAATGAGCTGATGCGAAACAGCGCAAGGAACCGTTCAAATTGATACCGTTCACTTTCCAATTATCCTCTTAATTAGTTTCCAAACATAATAGCCGACGAAGCTAAAGAAGTACACGGCACGTGGAAGACTGTTTCAGAGCAAACGGCGCGAACTTCTTTATATAAAAGCTGAATATTGAAATTACGAAGAATGGCAAGATAAAGACTAGCCGGTGAATAGGTTTCGGCGCTGAGCGCACAGTACGACGTACATTTAACCTTTTTACAAGAACATGTTATCCAACGCTGGAAGGCCCTCAATTACCGTCTTACGTCTACGTTAGCAAACAACAATTTCGTCGTACCGAGGAAAACGCGTTGCTGCGTCCAGATTCAATAGGCTAGTCGAACACTAAGAATGGCTAATTACCCGACCGAGTGCGACGCGGGCAAATTAATTTATCCGCTCGCAGAGGGAGAGAGATCTTTGATTTGTCGGCGACCCACATTGACACCCGCGCAATTAAGATACTCGATCTTCTCGGGTCGCTACTCGAGCCTAAGCGAGTCTCGCGGTGGCGCGCGCGTAATTAAGCGCACGAGATAATTATCGTCGAAGTAGCCGACGGATAAGTGCAGTGTGCGCAATAGGTCATCGGCCGAATCCGGGACGCGTCTTTGATTTATTTTCGCGGGAATAGCGGAGAGGGACACTGGCGATGCCAGTGTATGATGAGGCAGGGTGGGAGGGATGGGAGGGAGAGGGAGACAAGACATCTGCCCTCTCTTTTGGGTAGTATTCGCCGATCGCCTGCAATTTTTAATCTCTTTCGACACTAAGCTCATTATACATCGCGCGAGTTCGTTGACACTCGCCTCGCATTTCGGGGTTATTCAATTTACTAACCCTCGGTTACCAAGAGAGATAGAAGACGCCGACGGCTGAGAAGAAAATCGTCCTAAATGGTGGCATTGCGAAATTCGGCACTAACACGAACTGCCCGCGAGGTCGTGCACGGCTCTATTGGAGATTTCGTCTACCTTCGTCGGGCTCTCGGGACTCGGGACAAAAATGCATAGCTGCAGCGTGACGTGCAATGTTCGAGAGACTAATTCAACGCTGACCATCCGCGAAGCCACCTCTCAGACCTCTCTGCCTACGTTCCACGCACGCAAGAGACGTGCACACACACTGCAGACGTGTACGGCTCCCTATCTGTCAGGTACGATAGATGTTTACTGCATCGACTCGCCTGGTTGGCCGTACAACCGACGGAGTCATACGTAACAATTAATTCGGTAGCTTGCACGAGAGGAAAAAGAGTACATACGTGGAGGCGACTTGTAAATGGAATTAAAGACGACTCCTTCGCGAAGTGGCGCGGCTCCTCAAGCCGTTATAATGGATCTGTATCGATGATCGAGGCTCGCGTACGAATGAAATGCAACTGACTAAACAATGTCTCGAACGACAACCTCGTTAATAGTTTCTTGGCCCCCATCGACAGCTGTCCATACTTTGGCCCACTTGTGTCCTTCGACGCGTTAAACCACATGTTGATTACCGGTACGCGCTACACGCGAATGAACGTGTGTACGGAGCGAGTAACATAAGACGAAGTCGGTAGTCGGGTGAAGATGTTATTCAATTTTCAAATTATTTACATTAATTCACGCCGCTAACCGTGCGCGTATTGACGTTCCTACCTTTGCATAGCGTTCGTGGAGACATACGTAGGTATGTTCCTGCGCACCCGTGCCGTGTAGTCTGTCTGTCGACGACGTCATTATTAGCGAACGTTACGTTGGCATTGCGCTGTATCCTCGTGCGTTTTCAGCGGTGGGAGGACGGTGAAAATTGATTCCAAAACTTCCGACCGACTGAGAAATGTGCTCGATGAAGCGATGCAGTCTCGCGATCGTTACGTCGACCAGAGCCAATGCAAGGAATGCTTTTTCATCTATTTTCGCCCGGCGCTCTTACGCATACGCGCTACGGTACGATACAAGACGGTGTATTTTTGACCGAAAATATATAACCTCGATTGCCTCATCAAACATTATAATTTCCTGGTGACGTGCCGTTCTTACGTAACACTCGGCAACCTGTCATTACGCGGCTCGGTTCTCGCTCGGACAGCCGGCTATGCAAATCTACCGAGAGTTATAATAAAGAACAAGTATCTAGAAGAAATGTCCCTGATACAACCATCCGGTTAATTCACGATTAAATATATCCTTCCTGGATGTAAAAGTCATTGCATGAAATAGCGTCAGTTGACAGTGTGAGGATTGTCGTATTTTGAAAACAAGGATAAAGTGGTTATCTTATTGTTTGAAAGTGACTGCGTTAGAGGTCTCGTTTATTATTGTGCAAGTTATAATGAGACTTTATCCAGTCATGGTAGTCGTATTCACGATGCGGTGTTCAACGTAGCGAGCATTTATAGTTGTATTCGTGGCATTTATATATATATATATACAGTAAATCGAATTCATTTGAAACTTATTTTCTCTTTGACTCTCATATGTATGTCTGGTATGTATTGGGTATGTGCCCGATATACGCGTTCTGTACTATACTTTTTGTTTACAATTAAACTTGCCCAACTCTTTAGCATACCGTCACACTGAATAAGTGCTTAAGAATCGTTGCATGACGCACGCTACACTAGTCAATGTAGCATACTTTAATGTCACAATTTGGCATTTATAATATCCGAATCTCAAGTACTTCGCCAACAGTATCATTTTTTTTCGGTTCAATTTTTTCCCCAAACGAACAACAGACATCGTTTTGACAAGTGCAAATTTCACGTTTAACAAAGACTTAACAAACAAAAAGAGAGAGAGAGAGAGCGAGAGTCCATATCCATAATACGAGCAACATGTAAATTTCACATTACAGACTTTGTCTTCACATCTCAAAGTCCCGCTCCTTGTGCTTGCCATATCGCTCGCCACAGCTTTAATCAAATTCCACCGAGTCGCGAAGGTATCGTCAAACGACGCACAGAGAGTCCCCGATACAGCTCAGTAAACGTCATTTACGTGCGAAGCGATCGGCTGTCACGATAAATAATAAGCCGAATGATTGAATCCGTGACGACTCGTTACAAATCGAGCGCCCGTCAATAACGGTCACATTCAGTTATCGAGTGGTGCACGGCAGCGACCGAATTACGCCGGATAACGCGCTTTCGTGACAAAACTCAACAGTACCGGCGACCGCGGGAACAGGTAACCCGGGCCGACTAATTAACCGCTGTGGTTATTATGCGTCGACTGCCGATGAGTTTGACACAGTAGACGCCTGGAATGCGTCGATTCGTTCGGTTCGCGCTGCGCACAAGCGCGCGTGCTCGTGCCTCGCCAATCGCGCTCTCAGCGAGTGGCAGGGCATTAAGAAAAGAAACAAAGAAAAGAAAGAAAAAAATACGCGCACGCATTGACGCGAATTTTCGGTCAGCGTTAATTCGAAACGGCCGCGGAGAGGAGCGCGTTGCCGCGCATTTCTGCAACGTCACGACGAGAGCGCTGGGAGGCCGTGGCGAGTGCGCACCTGCCGTCATCGGAGAAAGCGTTCGAAAATATTTATTCGAACGAGCAAGCTTATCATCGTAGATACCGCGTTTCTGTTGTGTCGACGTCAGAGCGGGTCTCCTGACAAATCTTCTCTCTCTCCCTTCGACGCTCCTCCCGGCTCGCATCACGATTTATTGCACACCTCCCGAAGCACTTACTAATCCCTTGCGCGTGCGAATCTGAAAAACAATGTCGCGAATCCGATTCTCGTAGTAGGAAAAGGGGCGAGACTCTGTCAGGAAACTTTTTCGCGTGCGCGCCGATCGGAAGTGTCGAGTCTGCTGGTACATGTAGCTGTTTCGACGTAGATGGAACGACGTTGTTAGTCGTATCAAGACTAGACAATACTGTTACGTATGTTTCTACGGGGTACAATTACATCTTCTAATAGTACAAAACATGGGACGTCGTTGCAACGTGACATTTTCTTTATGTAACAACGTACTGATGCGATGTTTGCTGCGTGAGAAGGCCTATTATGGCTGTTCGAAAAGAAGGAACGCCCTATTAATTATATTGGATCGGCCACGTTCATGAGCCACTCTACTCAATATGAAATCTGCGAAATACGTCTTAATCAGGCCGTGCATGCGATGGAAAAAGAAAAATGATTACGAACGCCTCATCACCGTATGAAACGGGCGACGTAACCAATCTCGCCTCTTTGTTGCTATTCTCGCTAAAAAATGGGCACGCATCAGACGGTCGAACGTAAACGGACGGCGCTGAATATCATTACGATCCATTTGGCATTATTACTCGCGTTCATTCGGCACATTGATACCGGGAATTACTTGAGCCTGGCGACCGCCGACGCTGTGCGTAAGTATGGTAATTTTCGACGTGTCACGTCTGCCAAAATACATCGAGCGCTGCTCCGTCGCCGAAAAACCTTGGCGAAGATTTTTTCGGCCGACAATCGTCGCAAATTTAGCATTCATCGTATCTCGTCTGCCCCGATCCGTCGCCCGCGTCAGAAGAGAGCAGACGACGAGCGAGGCAGAGGGGAGAGAGGGCCATACAAAATTACACCCGAAATTAGAGGAATCAGCCTTCAGCGTCGTCGATGGTCTTTAGACGACATCCCGTCGCAGCCTGTCGTTCGCCTTTTTTTGCCCGACGAGCGCACACGTTGTCCGATGAGAGACGCGGTTACTAAAAATACGAAGAAAAGGTCGACGCGTTTGCATTTCTGCGGCGGAACAGTGCCGGAACGTCGAAACTCTCGACCGGTCGTTCGGAATCGATGATTCACATGCCGTTCGACCGGCTGCATGGAAAGTGACCGAAATAAGTTGTATGTCGAACAATTTCGTCGAGCCTCGTACAGATGTACGTAGCTGGTGCACTAATTCCACCCGCCACTTGTCGCTTATCAGTGCTCTGTTTTTTCACGGACACCTCGCTTAATATGAGAAAATACGTCTGAGGAATGACGAAAATAATATATTGATGAGTCGAACGAAGTAACGCGATTATTTTTAAAGTCACTCGCGTATCGTACAGGTTGAGAATGATTTTCTCGCGAAACTCTCTTCTCCCTAAGCGTTTCTCTCTGTCCGTGGATATTTTTAAAAAGTGAGAGCTCCCTAGTTCACGACACGTGTAAGCTCTTCTTTTCGCGCGGGCGTGTACGTTTTGTTGTGAGAATGAAGTGAAAGAAGGAGAGAGAGAGAGAGAAAGAGAGAAGATTATGAAATACCACGCGCATCGACATCGCATCGATGCGACGCACAATTTTAACCGAGCATGCTATAAATTAATTGTACGGCTGGAAAATACGTAACTAGCTAGCACAATGCCATGGGATGCCGTGGACGTTTAAAACGTGGGAAACAGATTAAAAACTTAATCAATTATACACAGAATATTGAATTCGTGAAAATATGAGATTCAACGTCATATGAGACAATACTTACAGTTTTCACTATTCATCTTTGTTCTGTTCGACGTTTGCGTGTGATACCTTGCTTCGGATAATACTGGCGAACTTATTCCGATTCTCGAACAATTTTTGATTTTATCATTTCCACTATAGGAACGCAAAGACTTTTTTGCGTAATCTTAAGCATTTATCCGTATTTCAGTTGAAATCAATGAAATAGCCGTTTGTGCACGAAATTTTGTCCGCACTCAGTTGATCCGTATCGGCGGGGCTCAGACGGTCCTACTCTTTATTATCGATTGTTCGAAGAAAGAGGGCTTAAGTAGTAGTGACCGGTTAGACTCTGACTCTACCTTGCTCTGTCTTACTCACTACGGTCTATTCTCTACATCTAAATACATCACGCTCTCCCTACGGGTTAGCCAAGCAGTCTGTCTAGCGTCAAGTAGTAAAAGCTCACCTATGTTCACCTTGCTAGGAAGGATTGCTCTCTAACTCTCGCTATTTCAATCTTCAGTGTCACGTGCAAGATTCTTTTAAAAGAACGTAAACGTGTAATACAGTTATCCGACAAATCTGAATCGCATCAGAATATGTGGTATTTCCAATGTATTTGTAATGCAAGTTTCTAACACGTGAAAAATGTTGCTATAACAGTTTGATTAATTTACGTCTGACTTACAATTAATGTAAATCTGTATGTATTTGGCGCATACATACATACATACATACATATAGGACAAAGAACCGCTTCATAAAAAATAAAAATGGAAACCCTCTATTGATGTCGCGACAGGCCGTGTAGACGACTTTGCCCTGGAAGAGGATGAAGAAGAAGAAAAATAGAGAAAAGATAGATTTGTGGTTTGGACTTTATAAGCACAGCCCATTCCTCTGTGCTTTCTCTTATCCTTCTCCGACCCGTTTTCTCAGACCTTCCTCTCACTATCGCTTGCGCGCGCACATCGGCTAAAGTTTCGTCCTCTCCTATTTCTTTCGTTTCTTCCTCTCTCCGAGTATCCACCTACTCCACTCCTTCTCCACTTTCTCTTTCCATCGTGCCCCACACTCTTCGTCGCTGCGGTACGACGTGAGCGATGGTATTGTCTGCTGCGAAGGTCACCTTCCTCTACCACCCTTACGCACCATGAGAAAGGGTGGTCATGGTCGAACCCGGTCTGAAAGGGACTACAAAATTAATGTGAACGCCTGGAGAAGGAGTAGAACAAACGTGCAGAGAAAGCAAATTTCAAGCAGTGGTTAAAATTGTGGTACCGGTAATATGGTGCCTTGGCTTTTTGTATTCATTCTCTCTCTCTCTCTCTCTCTATATATATATATATATATATATATATATATATACATATCGCAGAATTTTCAAGCTTGTCACGAGGGGCGTTATTGAAGTTTGGACACGTCTTTATACGTCTGTCCGAATGATGAAGAGAAATAATATATATATATTATTTCTCTCATCTCTCTCTTCCTCGTTTGGCCTCTTCATCATTCGGACCTACATACAAAGCCGTACCCAAACTTCAATAACGGCCCTCGCGAGAGGCTTGAAAATTCCGCGATACTACGACGCGAACGAATGATGATTTTGGTCAAGAATAGTCGCAGCTGTCGCGAATTATTCAGACTGTTAGCATGGAGCCACTGCCTTGAAGATTATTATTACTATATCTGCCACGAAACACGTGGGCAGACACACGACGCATGCGAGCGAAAATCATTTTTCCCTCGTCCTCGTCGTGATTCCTGCGTAAAACCGTCTTGCCGTGTAATTTTGCTGGGTGGATGCGCTGGTGGAGAGGTCTTTCTTATCCAGCGCTAAACAATGGAAATCGATCGATCGCACCGCAAAGTCCGTGCTAAAAAAATGTATATGTACATACAGCTGTATAATATAATATACAGCGGCACGTCTATCTGAAAGCGGCAATGAAGCGAGTCGTCTACAAAAGAGTCCGTGTATATAGCCGGTAATAAAATTCAAAGTCGCCGCAAAACCTTGTGAAACAGCGGGAGAATGAAACTGGGGGGGTGGAAGAAGAAAAGAATGGAAATAAAGCAGTATCTCGAGGGAGAGCCTGGCGATGGCTCGCAATGAGTACTCGCGCTGACAGAGAAAAAAATCGGAGGCCAGCGAGAGAAGGGAAATGAGTGGAGGGTCGCTGAGAGTGGGACGGAAAATGAAAGCAAAATTCGAGCCGGCCGTATGACTGAGACGACCGGGGCAAAATAAAGAGGAGGAATCGAATGAGAGAATTGAGAGCCAGTACGGGCAAGGGAAGAAATGGAAGCAAAGCGAACTGACGAGACTCGTTCTTCCTATGTTCAGCAGAAATGAGATTCATCTGCGGATTCGCGAAATTTACGGAGCGACATTTTCCAGCGCTATCGACGTCAATGCTAACGGTATACAACACCGAAATGCCAAATAGAGAAACGCAATCCCGCTCGCGCTGGGTGAGGCACAGTTTCGCCGAAAGGCGCGCGCGCAGCGTTTAGGTAAAAACAGTAAGACACCGACGAAGGGGGACGGAAAGCGGAGGACAAAGTCTGGTCGATCGGTCGGCGCTTGCGAAAGAGAGAATGAGAGAGACAGACGTGCGTGCAGATAGCAGGAAAGAGAGAAAGGGAGAAAGAACTTGTCAAGATAGCAAAGAAACAGAGAGAAAGAGAGAGAGAGACAGGCTTCAGTAGGGGGAGGCGATGATTTACGATTCCGAGCGGCAATCTCGAGGAGTATGGAGTAGAAACAGCCAGAGAAGCGGGACAGAAATAGAGGGAGCGAGGGAGTGAGAGAGAGGAACGTGGTAGAAGGGATTCAGTTTCGCGAGGAGAGGTCGTCAGGAAGGGCAGAGAAGCGATGAAGAGAGGAAGAGAGCGAAGAGGCGACCGGGGGAGCTCGCGTCGAAGGGAGGAGAATTCGGGGCTGTTGACCGGGCTTCGAATTCGAAAGGCTCACGCAGGCTCGCAGTGAGGCAGGACGCGGATCGCGACGGCGACGGCGTCGGCGGGACGTAACCGTCCCCGCTCGGATTTTACAGCGGTGCCCAAACTACGGTGGTTCCCAATCTCTTCACCGTACTCGCTGGCCCCTCGGCCAGACATTCGTTTCACCGATTTTCGTACTCCTCGAAATTACTGCTTCCGAGGGCGCGTTGAAAGCGAGGCCGATGGATATGTTCGAGTCGATGTTTGCTGCTTGCGACCGTTCCGTATCTACGGATCAGTCAACGCTGAAAGGCGTTATGTCGATTTTGTCGGGAACTGGCTCGTTAATAGACGCGCGTATCGATATTCGCAGGATGGGTGAGTGTTAACGATGTGACTTCTTGCGAATGAAAAGTTGCGGGGTTTTTGTACAGGCATTGGGAGCGATTTGTAGGAAATTGTTGCTTCACACTGATCTCGTCGAAATTGAATCTCCATTCGAAGTGCGCGGACACAGAAGTTCAGAAACTTTCGGTTTCCAGAAGAGCCTAAAGCGATCTTATACGGACCTTTAAGCGTACCCTGACGGAGACGTCTGTGAGAAACTTTTTTGCTTCGGACACGTTTCAAGTTATTCTTAACGCACAACTTTGACAGGTCTCAAGTAGGTTAGAGTACCAAAATTGATCACCGTGTTTTCGCGGCGTTTATTCCGATAACTGAAATCTCGAAGATCAGCGGCGATAATGCGATACGACCGTATGACGAAAGTCTAACCAGTTTGTTCTTTCCCGGCAAATACGATTCATGCATATTCGGCCTGCCTAGCCGAGGAATGCAGGGAGGGCAATCTTTTTAGCGCGCTACTAAGAATACGTGCGTGCGTCGGTTCGGATTTTCGCGCAACCTCTTCGTCCCCATTTCCACTGGCGGCCCCGACCGAAAGGGGCGTGGTATTTATAACAGCCGGTACCGACCTTGTGAGCAATTTCAAGGGAAAGAGGCATTGTTTAGAAAGTGTGTACCTCACTTGCATGGAAATTTATCGGTCATCCGCAGGGATGAACAAAGTCAGGTACATTGAAAGTTGTGCTCTCACTGTGTCTCCTTTTCGCTGCTGCCACCTCTCTCTCTCTCTCTCTCTCTCTCTCTCTCTCTCTCTCTCTCTCTCTCTCTCTCTCTCTCCCCCTGACTTTCCTTCGCTCTTGACGTACGCTATAGCGTTCGACCTTGAGCGTATACGGCAAACGTATCTCCTGAGAGAAGAGGTGGAACTGCGAAGGCGGCAGCGGAGGGTAGCGACTCGTACGAACCGCCGTGGCTAGACTACGAGTATCGATCCTTCGAGGAGAAGGCGAGCAAACGAGAGCTCGCGCCACCGAAAACTCCCTTCCCGTGACGGAAAGTCCGTTGGCCTTGACGCGGGAGGGTTAAGAGCGTGCGCGTCGGTACGAACGGGGGAGGGTTTCTCGGTTTTACGTCTCTCCGAGGGCGGAATGGTAAGGAAAAACGGCGTAGAGAAAGGGAATGAAGCGGGAGGATGAGTAAGAGAAGAAGAAAGAGAGGTATAATAAAAGACTTTCCGCGGAGCACACAAGGCTGTGTTTAAGGTATTACAGTCATACGTGCAAGGACTATGTAAGAGGCCGACTCGAGGCCACGTAAAATGTATCCTTCGACGTTGACTGTTTCCTCTGAAAGTGCGTGTAATTTCGTGGGCGTCCGCGATACTTATCGAGTACGAATTTTCTTTCAAAATCTGACGAGCGTGCGAATACATTATGCATAGCGCCGCCTTCGGCCTATTAACGACCGTCTCGGGCGTTCAGGCGTCGAAATTCGGAGGCTGCACGTAGGACTGTCTTACGTCGCGCCAACGAAATTATCGGCACGGTCAGAACCGACTACATAAACATGCCGGTCAAGCTGTGCCAATTGGCAATTGCGAAGCATGCACGTGACCTTCCCGCGAGGTGGAAAACGCGGAGCTCGGTGTGTAAACAACGAACTCTATAACTAGACAATCACTGCTGCTGCTGCTCTTCCGTGGCCTTCGATTTCCGCCGGGCGAACAGTACAACTTGACAAAGTTCTACGTAGTATGCAGAACTTTTAACTTTCTCCTCAATCGATTAAGTGTCTTCAACGGCCGACACTATCCTCGTCTCTCCGATGAACAGTAAGCTTTGTTCGACTCTTCAATTGTGTCCTGACGCTAATTCTTCCGAATCAGATAGACGGCATTATTGTCCTCGCAGTCTTGTTAAGCGGCGCTTGATCTAGTATATTTCGCGGTGTATCCGAAAAAACTTCACGCCGGCGCGCGCCGTTGTTTTCGAGGAGACGGGCCATCAAATCGTAGACATCATCGCTATAAGCGGCGCCACACCGTGAGGCAGACGATGACGCGGCCAAAAGCGGCCATTTTCTAGATAACGATAGAATAATTTCGGCCTTGAACCTTTGCTCTGTCAACCTCTCTTCCTACTCTTTTTGCCTCTGCTCCCGCCCCACCATTTCTGCTCTTCTCGCCGGTTAATTTCTTTCGCTTACTACTTTGCAAGCGGCATCGTCGTTCAGATGCACCTTTGGCATTTATGGCAACAGGTACATTAGTCCCATACGACAGGCCGGAATGGCTCTGATCGCTTCACATGCACATGCTTCATCCGTCACATCTACCCCGACCTATCCAACCTCGATCTCCCAGGACTCTCTACCGGTGAGAACGTGTGCGCCCGCCTCACATTCATATAGAATGCACGTTTGTAGAGTGCATGTATGTATGTACGAACACAGTTGGAGCGGGGCGAAGTGATAGGAGGTGGAGAATGCATACGCAGACTTCCTCGTCGAGACTTGTCGCGCGGAGGCTGGTGAGAAAAATTCCTGCTATTCTGCCTTGCTCCTCTCCTTCCCCCCCACCTCTTCATTCGCTGCCTCCTGTCTACCTACACGCTCCCGCTGTCTCGAGCCACAGCTTATTTTGCAGACGCCGATTCTTCTGCGCAAGATATATGTATGACTACATCACGTACGGGTTTATACAGGGTGTTCCGTCACGGAGACCAGTTTTTTCTTTTTTCTTCTGCCAGTCCGATGACGCTGAGAACGTATACTACAGATTTTAATGAGTTACGGATTATTACGGCTCTCGTCATTTGCATACACGTTTTAATGTGACGACGTCGGATGATTATTGTGTGCATTTCGGTAATTGGAATGAGGGGATGTTCTGTTCGGGATGTGAATGTGTCGATTGGTGTTTGGGGTTAACCGTGTACGTGGTATAATGTTCAATTAACATCAGAACAGTTTTTCACACGAGCGGCAATATGCACTCTTGTTTACAATTAGTCATGAATATACAAATGAGACACATACATATGTCAGAATATTATGTGCATATTAAGCTATGTAAATCGTACGTAATTTATTGTACTTACGAATAATGGGTTTACGTATTAGGTTGCCTTAGTGCAAACTCGAAAATGTAGACAAAATTGAAGATACCCCATTGCTATAATTTACGTTCGCGAAAATAATGAATTGTCCATCCGATATATGAAACATCGCCAGTGTTCATCGTTTTTCTTTTTATTTTCCTATTCTATTTGATTTTTGCCTTTCTGCCACTGAACATTTAACTTTTTCGTTGTTTAACACTACTCAATTTTGTTGCGGCATCAGACTTCATATTGACAAAAACAAAGAGGCTAATTCAAAGTTTAATAAAAAAATGAGTCATAGAAGACTTTCGTATAAAACATATATATAACACTGTACATCTAATATAGAGCTCCTTTCATACGTAGTCATTGAGAATGAGGTGATATCTGTGAAACCCGGGACAGTACCTATTCCACAGAAATGATTTACTACGTCGGTAAAACCCACTAAATGAATTGTTTATTTAACTTCATTAACCGAACATTTGCGTCATAGCTGATTAATTTTTGCAACACAATGATGCATACTTGTTGAGTGCAATGCAGTGTTGCAATCATATTATACGATACCTCTGTGAATGTCCATAGAAGATGGAACTAACCGTTAGAATGAGTAGTTTTAAGTGGCGTTTGACATCGAAACCGTAATCAATCAGCAAGATTCTTGTACAAATCTTCTTCATGCGCATCGATCCGGTTATGTAATAATAATCTTATCATTTCGCGAATTGTCTGGTTTTATGAATTGAGAAACGCGTAGGTAACTGTACACAAAAAAAAAAGATGCTCGGAAAAATTCATGAAAACGATACGATCCGTGGAAGAACGTAGACAACGAATCGACACAGAAATCAGTTGATTCGTCACGGTGTATCAGCCGGTGAGGGAATGATAATGTACAATAAATCGAAATGCATAATCGGATTGCCGCGGGCAAAGCGAGTTGTAAACAGCATTTGATACAAAGATGTGTATCTCATGATAAACGTATATTTGACGATAACGGTTATCCTCTTGGCATTCGATAGAGAGTCACGCAGATATCGTTTTCTTGGAGGCTGTTGCGATTAATTGAAGACGTTTCGTTGCATCGCAATGTTATGCTCGAACTTTTGTTTCTTTTTCGTTCATCGCGTCTTTGAGTCTGATACTGGTTTCACCTATCGGAGAAAAAAAATATTTTTAGGCAAGCGTGGGTTTGAACTACGCTTTCTTCAATTGACGCACTATCAGATTGTGCAAGGAAGCTTAAACTGTGATCCTTGCTCGATGAATCACGAAAACGCCACAGGCTGCACCGGATCTTGGAATTTTGTAATCTCGAAATGTACGCGGAACAGCAAAAGATCGAGGCACGTTCACGCTTAGGAACCGTTCCAATCTTCACTCAGCCTTATAATCGGTTTGTACCTGAACTGAAAAGAAAGTTTTGACGATAACTAACGTTCTTCTTTTTTCGCGATATACAGATAGTGAACACATTAAACACTTCTAACGATGAAGTAAAGCTGACGATTGGTCAGAGTCGTGCAAGACTGGTCAGTTTTACAGTGGGGCGCCTAATTCAAACGGAACGTTATTTAGGATATTGAATTCACCGAGTGACCTAACCGTTCGAACTTCCGTCGGCACCATATAGAAGGAGAATTGATAATTGGTTACTGTGGTATCGATCCACCGAACTCGCCATTTTTGTTCTGACGCCGGGCTCTCCGTTGCGCCGTACCTGGGCACGCATAAATATTTTGACATTCAGTCGTGTCTGCGAATATATCAACCATCTTCCCCGATACTGCGAGCAAATATTATCGCCCCACCATGCCAGCCCAGCTTTTTCGATTCCGGCTACCCTCTCTGCGCGAATCTCTATTTACGCTCAATTAAAGAGTCGCGCCACAGCAACATTCGCCTCCCTTCATTTGCGGCTACTTTATTCTTCGTCCTGTCTTCGTTTCGTCGCGTGCCGCAGGAATCCGTACGAGCGGCAACGCCTGTTACCTGAGCCACCACAGCGATGTTTGTCCGTCTAAGTTTTTACACGTGGCCTCCGAGTTTGTTCAAGTATTCGTTCGCCCGATAAACGGACATCTTCGTGCCGTTCTTACAATTAGAGTCCGAAGATGCGGGAGAATACCTTGCTCGCGACGCCGAATAACTTCACTTCGAACTCGAACCGTTCCATTGGCGCAGGTGCGCGGCGACCGATGCCGAAAGGCGGTAATATCTTTTATTAACCGCGCGTTTCCGACACTATCTATATTCCGGTAATTGCCCATTACGAGGGCCATCGTAAATTTCTAATCCGCCACGCCACGATAACGGGCCATGATATAAAAACAAGGCACCGAATATATCATAACGAAATATGGAGTACGGGTACGCGGGCGGTCGAGGTTGCCAAGACACGTTTATTGCACAAATTTCGAACGGAGTGCGTTTTACGCGAGAGAGAGAGAGAAATTTTTGTTTGCGCATCATCGATAAACCGTCAGTCCGATTTCTGGCACACCAGCAACCAGCACTCGGTGTCGGACGACAAGGTTGTACCGTGGAATTGGATTAATTATCACCGTCTCTTATCCTGTTTTGTCAAGCCACGTCCGAGGCCACTTCCCCGTGCTGGAGTTCAGTTATGTAGCTGTATCAAAACATTAATGCCGGAGTCTTAACCGTGATCGTTGCCGTCGTCGTCCTCGTCGTAGTCGTCGTCTTCGTTATCGGGCCCCGCGATAACGGCGCGGCCCAAGGCCGAAGCCGCTGGATAATTGGCCAAAGTCGTGTCTCGGCATTGTGTAATGCCCCGGGTTAGGGATAACCTCGGCGGGCCGTGCCGACGATTTTTCCGAATCGTCACCTCAAAATTTCTGCTCCGTCGCGAGCGTCAATGTGTCTTTTCTCGCCTTATCGCCGAACGGAGAGCGAAGGGAAAGATGGCGGGTCCGTTTATTGACTCGACGCACATCTTGTATTTTTAACTCGCGGATGAATTAATCAATTCGGCCGGCCGCGAGTAAGGCCGACGCCGAAGACCGAAACGGCAGGCTTGTATTGTCGTGAGCCCAGTATTGTAAACCTATTCTGAAGATCTCCACCGTCACTTTTCGTTCGGCTCGTCTCGAGATAGTTGCAACGCGTAAATTAGTGTGCGCTTGACGACGGCTATTGTTGATTTGTTTTTTCATGATATTTCCGGGAGTCGCGAGGAAAGGAAATTGCATGACACGTTCGCTCATGAAGCGAAGAGAGGCGGAGAGTGTTGCATTGATATTGAAAATCGCATCGCCTATTCTCCCATCGGCGCTCTCTATTTTTTATTCCCGGCTACTTGACGAGGCGAGGGGAACTCGAGAAAGTCGCATTGGATATTGATGAAAAAACGATCGTGGCAGTACCTCGCCGCCCTCGATACGTAGAATGAGGCCGCTGATTCTTAACGTCTCCACGAATGACTCCATTGTTCAGCGGTTTAAATCGCCTCTTTACTACGTTGACAACCTTGAAAAGGAGAGAAAGGTACTTCTCCCTCGCTGGTTACGCCTCTCTTCGTCGAATGTTTCATCCAGAACGAATTAATGAGCCGACCGAAATGCAAAATGGGTACATTCGTTATCGACGGCGAAAGTCATTTTGTTGGTGCGCAGGAATGATTGAAAAACGGTACAGTACGACGTACGTGTGTGCGCGTGTGTGCTCGTAATCAGCAGATTGCACCACCGGCTGTCTACTTCATTAAGAATTACTTTTCTGTGGTAATGACGTCTGGACGAACGATATCGCGTTACGTACCGATCGTGAGTCGAGACGTTGTTCAAGAAAATAAAGTAAATGTACACTTTTGCACCGCCGCTAACGGCCCGACGATTCTCAACAGAATTCTTGAATGACGAACGTTACCCAAGTGACGCCGGGAGCTGATCGAGTTTTCCTTGAAATCCTTGACGACAAAACGGATACGCACGTGAAGGTAGCCTTCCGCTGTCCGCGACGCACGACCAATCGATAAACATATATAGATATAGTTTTTTCGCGAAGAAAAAAGCGAAGACGGTTCCGAGCAATCCGAGCCGAGGACCAATATATATCTATATATATATATACTTATCGATTGGCCGCGCGTCGCGGTCGCGGGCAGCGGAACGCTACCTTTATGCGCGCAGACGAGTGCAAGAGGGTTGCCAGTATCCTTCCTTGAAGTTCCTCAATAATGATGTTTGTTGGCGTTCGTCTACGCCTACGCAGATTCCTGCGAACGTCGACCACTTCTACGCGCTCGCGAAAGACTTGGGAATCCGGCACTGGGCCAGATACGCAGAGATACCAGACAGCGAGCCAAAATCTCAATTGTTTATTGTCGGCGGCCGTTATTGCTCGTTCGTACAACGTGCCGCTTCGTTAATTTGATATTTATTTCCGAGGAACAACAGTACTCCCTGAGTCTACTTATGACTGAGGCCTTAGGCGTAGATCGCGATTAAAATTTCACGTCGATTACGCCTTCCGAAGTTACGCGCACAGACGGTCACGTACGTGCGTACGTACCAAAGTACGCGAATCTGAAGTTGTGCTTAATCATTTCCCCTGTCGGCCGATTTCTGCTGCAACGCATAATAGGTTGTCCGTTTCACCGGCGGCTTGGTCAATATTAATGAGGATAACGAACGGAACGTTCTTTCAGCGTCGCGCGTAAATAACAAAACTGTTACTTATCAATCGCTTACTCACCGACAAACTCGTTAGCGGGTCGGCGCGATAAAACATTTCGTCTGAAAATCTCGAATGCTTCGCGTTAAACTGTGACGAGTACTAGACCCGAAATTTGAATTAGCGGCGGCCAAATACAGTGAGATCATTCAGTTTCTCGAGAGCTCGGCGTGATTAGCTGCCGCATTAGTTTGCATTCCACAGTCGAGGCGCCCGTGAACGTTAGAAACTTCAGAGACCACATTCAGATCTTTCGGAAACGACGGCGACGGTAAGAAAAAAAGCATTGCTCTCGTCAAGGTCGGTGACGACACGGCGCCCATTTTACCGCGGGTCTGGTAAAAAAATGGACAGCTGGTCTGAATTAACGAGAATCTCCGCCGGGCCGTGACGTAACACTTGCTGAGGGCGCGAAGTGGTGAGGTGGCGGGGAATCTGTTTGTCCAACTTGGGACAGGCATTTTTCTACTTACGGCAGAGGGGTTGCCGAAGTAGAGGAAGAAAAATAAGAAGAAGCGGAGATCACATGTGTCGAGCCGAGAATCCGCTCGGCTCACTTTGTCCCGTCTCATTTCGTGCCGGCCGTTTAGCAATAAAGACGCGTCCCTGTTCTTCTCCCTCTCCGAACCGCTCATTCATTATTTTCCAAACTAATTTCGACAGACTGAACGTTCAAGGTCTGCGTCTCTATCAGAATGCTCCTTCGCGGATGCACTTTGTTCGGCGGATTGAGATGAAAGGTAAACGTCGTAATTAACAAGTGGCCAGATATGTTTTCTTCTCATTTTCTATATTTACTTCGTTGTCCCTCCCTCTCCCGCGCGCACGCGCCATTCTTCTCGCTTTTTCGTTTTCATCTTTCATTCCTCAAATAAAGGTCCCTCGTTTATTCCCACCTCACCCATATTTTCCGGTCTAACTTATGTAGAGGGATAACCATTTTTTACCAGTACCCTAGTTTTGAAATTCAGAACTGCGCTCGTTTCGTGTACTGTTGGTCGAGGCGAAATACAAAGGGAAAAGAAATAGTAGGAGAAGCACACACCGATACACGCTTTAAGAAGCAATATGCAAAAAAAGGGTACGCATATACAAATAGCATGACGCAGTATGTAGAATGTGTGACCATGTAACTATTTCGTCGAGTCGATAGCAAAACAAATCATTCATGACGCTAACAATTACACTCATCGGGTGCCTCGATCGGCATTACAATCGCACGATGCTCGGACGAAAATATTTTGGCCGACGATTATGGAACTGGATTTGAAGACGTTTACATTTGAATATTTTGTTTTCCTAATATAAATATTTTCTATAATTTTTGAAACTGCATAGGTAGGTCATAAAGAACTGTGTTTTCTGCGTGTAACCACAAATGGCAGACCATTTTCAAAATAAACCTAAGCTGGATACTCTGTTGTAATGTATTAGAACAATATGTATTTTAAATATTAGTTCATTCCGACCATTCTTATAATTACGGGCAAAGTTTATCCGCGCGTCACGACGATTTCAGCTGATCGTGAGTGATGACGACGTGCTGAGAGTCACTAACGAAATTTTGATCCGCGCTTCGGCGAAACAGTAGATCCCTCTCCTTAATTGACGTAATTTGATTCGCCCGTCACGCCTTTCGCGCTGGCCGGTTTAGCCGATTTCATTGGGGAACGACCATTTCTATGTTAGTTCACGTGTAAAATTTCCATTCACGACTTCCTCAACCGTAAACAATCGCCGATACGCTGCTGCGGGAATTTTTAGCATTTCACTTTCAACCCTTTCATTGCCGCAGGAATTTATAAACTCCCAGCTAATTTGATCCCTCCGCGGTGTAAGCGCTTATAAATAGCACAATGTTACGCGTTCTACGTGTCCCTGCGAACGTTCGATAATTGTGCACGTATTAATCGTCCGGCGACATCCTGAGTAACCTTCAATGATCAGCACGCACGCTCTTGTTGAACGAATTCTTTCGTTCGTCTAAGCAATTTTGCGCACATAGTAGACTGTTTGTTGTAATGGTATGATGTTGAGACCTTGTAACATTCTTTTGAAGATATACACAGTATTATTATTATTATTATTATTATTATTATTATTATTATTAATGTTATTTAACATAGATGGCTCGTGACAGAATCAAATACTCTATACGTTCGGTATTAAAATTTAAAATATGACATAACTTGTATAGAAAAAGTTAACTGTATAATTATATGCATTGAGTGCATCGGACACCCTGATTGTTATTTGTTGCATTTGCTTTGCTATACGCTTTCACGCCGTATAGCACTTGTTCCACAGAGAAATCTAAATAAGTTGATTGCGACGCACGAGGAATTAGGTTGTGCTTTCATTTTATGGCAAAAGATTTATTTTGAACGAGGTTCTGCGCACGACGATGCCAATCCACTCATCTGACATGAGTGTTGAAACTTTCGTATGTCATTGACAGCGTTTTACGCGACATTCTAATATCGTTCATACGAAGATGGTGAGAACATTTTTTACACAGCGGAAAACGGGTGCAAGATTTGGTCCAAGTTTTCTTTATCCCTGCTGGTGTGAACATTACTGACAAGCGCATCGTTGCCAAAGAAAACATTGTTGAATTTAAGTGACTTGAACGCAAGTCAAATGTATACATATGTACATACATAATGTCATGTCTTTTCGAAGGTTTCTGATGTGTTCCGTGCAGTAAGGACAAAGAAAGAACGTGAACGAACGAAACGGCTGGAACTTACGAACGTCTAATCATTTTGTTGCAGCAATCCACGGGCATCGCGGAACATGGCGGAAAAGCAGCGTCGCGACAATCTCAATACAAATATCTCGACGATGGCCGCACTGGTGCCGACCGTCGCCGGAAGTTCGCGAAGGATGGACAAGATATCCATCCTCAGGCTGGCGGCCGCCTTTCTCAGGACACAATACAGTAAGTTTGAAAACATCATCTGAAGGTCTTCGCGCCGCACCAACTTGCGCCCAACAAAAAGTCGTGCTCTTCTTTCGACGATCTGGCTCTGTACGACTGTGAAATATTGCACTGTAAACTCAGCACCGTCACACGCGCGGCCTCGTTTTAAACGCCAACACTGCCGAAGGATCAAAATTACTTCCTTAACATTTTGCTAAAATGATTGCTCACTTTGACATCATCTTATTTTCTCCGATTTTGCCTGACTTCTGTTGAATATATATAAATCGTCGGTAAACAGGGGTCGGACAAACATTTAGAGGATAAGATGTTTCAGAAATCAGCAAGCGTTGTTGCAAAATGTCAAACGAGACATCTTGACGTATCGGTAGTTGCAGCGTTGAGCATGGCAATGGAGAATTAATTGCGCACTGGACAGCTTCTCGGTTTTCTCGAGGTTTTGTAGCACGCGAGTTTGATTAAACGATTTGACGATCGGAACTGTGTCGTTAAAATGGCCGAGAGGAGCTCGTTAAAAGACATGAGGCGCATGCACATGTATGTCGCACTTTAATAATCGCCGGACGTTTATGGGCTGCGACGGTTGAAATACCATACAGGGAGCGCGGTTCGTTAACGGCAATTTGTCGTTCATTTTTCAGCACTTGGCCGCGGCAACGCTGACTTCCTACCGCGACAATTTAATGACTTCGATTTGGAGCAATACTTTGTCGACGTGAGTATACTTTATTATCGGCACGCTTTCTGTATACCAAAACAAACACTACGTTGAATTCCGATTGTAATGATCAAGTGCGATTTTTGCTCGATCCTTAATATTTGTAATATTTTAATAGATTATTATAATATAGAATAAACAAATGAATTGAAGTGACCGCAATTTGAATGAAAAATGAAGTTAATCGGCTGTATCGGTGAAATGAAATTTATAGATTGGAAGGAATCAGGTTTAGACACTAGTCTGTGTCACCGAATAGAGTGTCAGAGGATTCCATCCGGGTTTAACAAAAAGGCTAAAAATGAATATTCTTAATAGCCGAATATCTACATCGCTACTTTTTATACACGAACTGAATCTGGTTCAGTATAATTTATGAAACTACCTTAGACGATCTTTCTTTTGCTTTCAGTCTGACTCTTCTCCCCTAATTATAATGTTAGTAACGCACTCTTCACTGACTTCATCTAATTGACGAATAGCATATCCGAAAAACTGACATGATAACGTCAGCCTCAGAAAGAGTTATAATTTTTGTACAATTCTGCACAGAATCTCATCGGTAGCGGGGGTTTCTTCATCGTAGTCACCACCACGGGGAAGATAGTCTATGTCAGTCGACAGGTAGAGCAGCAACTCGGTCATGCTCAGGTAAGTTCAAGTTTTTACGTCACACCGAGGCTCAAACCGACAAGAACCCAAAAAGCAGAACACAATGTAAATACGTCAGCAGTAATGGCGGAAAGAAGAGTGTTCCTTCCGTTTCAATGTGCGCCATTAAGAAAAAGTCCGCAAAAACGGAAGAGACGTTGACTGCACGTAGCTTGTCGTTACAATGTTAAGCAATACTAGCGTTTCAGTCCAGTCAATACTTTACTTCCTCTGATTCACTCTACTTTAATCGTACCTGATCAGCTGGGAAGTCCGGAAAACTCTGCAGAAGCTTGAGACGAGTTTTTGAGAAAAAAAGACGAAATAGTGGCGGGAGGAGGTGGCAGAGAGAGAGAGAGAGAGAGTGAGAAAGAGAGAGTGGGCGGATCGATGCGGACAGAATGGAAGCGCGAATCGCAACTGCAGTTGCAGCTGCAAGCACGACCTACCTTGTGGTGCAAAGGGGTTAGGGACTATCGATCAAATGAGTGCGTACAACGCAAACACGCTGCCATGGAAACGGCCGTGCACCCTCGGACCCTTTTTCCCCCCTCCCTCCCTCTCTCTCTCTCTCTCTCTCTCTCTCTCCCCCCTCTCCTTCCCTCTTTCACCCCCATCGGTAGCCGCGAATTTGCGCGTAACTTCTAACGCTCGCAAGCACTTTGCCATACTTATCTGACTTCTGAGAAAAAAAAGTTCCTCTGCCAATGACAAGGCACGAGAGTGCGTGTGACGTGCGTGTATTGCGTTGGCGTTTCGTTCGCTTATCTTGGAGCCGGATGATAGCAAAAAAAAGCTACAGAAGACGCCGCGTCGACGTTCGTAAACGTATTCAAGGGGCAAAGGACAAACGGCAGTATGTTCTCTTCGAGAATAAGAATATGAGGGAATGTCGTGCGGCCAATAGACGCAGTTAGTTTTTTTAAGGGTGAGAATTTCTCTGTCTGACATCAGTCGCAGGGAAACCATTTGCGTGGATTCACAGTTCGTCTTAAGAACGGACCTCGACAAAAACGTCAAGTCGAGACCTTTTGCTAAGAGACACCCTTCACGCGAATTTCGTATTGTGAAGTTGGTCAAAGGGAAGACGACGTGGAGCATCAGTCTCGCGCACCCTCCTTGCCTGCTTTTTCACAGGCATTGCTTTTGCCGCGCGCGAATGGATAATTGACCGGATCGATACGGCGTAATGAGGATCTCGAACCTCAATACGAGCTTCGTCTTTGACAGCGTCAATCCGGCCGCGACACACTTTCATGTACATTTCGTCGGTCGGCTTGCCGACGTGGTCGTGTTTTGCAAATAATAATAGATTGTGTATCGTCGATCCGTGTCTTCGGTTGATAGTTAACAAAGCCAACAAATCAATCCGTTTGCCGTTTGATATTATGACTAGTTTTGCATGATACAGAAGTAGATAGCTACTGTTTGAGATACTCGATCGAGGCAATGGGTCTAAATGAATAAGAAGAAAACGGAAACAAAGTGCTGGTTCATTGATTAACGCGGTTCCGCATTCGACGTTCTACATTCAAATCGTAACGATAATTCGACACACTCCACGTAACGAACCGGCTTTTTAGAGTTCTCGTGAGGCTACGTAAGAATGCTGGAAACGGACGGGAGGATAAAGAGACGGAGGAAGAAGGGCGGGCACGAGAATGGCAGTATATGGAGTTGTTTGCGCGAGTTCCTCACCTTTTTGAAGAAGATACAATCAGGCTCGTATTGTTCCAAAGGAGAAGCTCCCCGCCGCGAAAATGAGCCTCGCCGCCGACGGTGCACCACTCAAATGCGATCACCGTCAATGAGCCTGCATGATTCAGGGCTTGGCATGGCCGCGGAATATATTAGAACGAAATTAACAATGGCAAATTAATAGCTTTTTAGCGGTTAAGGCGTTGGCGTCGCCGAGAAATCAGACGGTGTATATATCTTCCATTATGTTTGCACATGTCCGTCGGTAACGATCATTTTTAATGCAACATTGTCACAGGAACGGAGACCGCTTCAAAGCTCAGCCTCTTATGGCATGACGACAATCTTAATAAACGGAACGTGGTCATTTAAATACTCGTAACGTGTGCGAAGTGTAACATCGTGTTGATATATTCGCATGAGGGTTTTACAAGTGCAAAACACAAGCAAAGGTAGTCACGTGCTTTCACGTAAAAATTGCTCCGTTTTTGTCAATTCATTTTTTCTTGACTATTTAACACTGATATGTCAGAAAATACCTAATAATTGCCGCTCAATTTTTTTGATAGAATAGCTTAGCTCTTTAAACTGTAAGTTCTGTAAATAACAAACTGTGTAAAACCATCTGTTTACAGAATGAACTGCTGGGTCAGTCATTATACAATTTCGTTTACCCGGAGGACCACGAGGAACTAACGCGAAACATTACACCGGACGAGTGTCACGGCGCCGTGTCCTTGACAACTCCTCAAATCACAGAGGTGGCTGCAGCCGACAATTCGAATTCTTCGGAGGATGCGACGGCCGCAAACGTCGAAAACAGGCCATTCTCTGAGCAAAGACGAAGCTTCAAGCTACGAATGTCTCAACGTACCATCTCCAGGCGAGAGCACACTCAATACGAGTGTCTTCATATATCAGGGATGCTCAGGTTAGCTGATGCCTGCAAGAATCTCGAGTCGAATCCGAACAGGACAAAACATCGGGGTAAGTCAATTTAATTGAAAATTTGACGTTTAACTTATAATTAGAAGCAGAGGCCGCGACTGTTGCGGCACCGATTTCAGTCATTCTTTGAGAACCATTCCTGGACGAAAATGACACAAAACTGTTCATCTCATTAAAAAGTAATAAAGGCAAAAAAGAATGAGACTACCCCGAGACTCGATGCCATAACCATCTATTCGATTTTCCGATACCGGATATATACATCACATCCATGGTATGTGGATGAGTTTTCCACTTACTCGGATATGATTTCCACCAACATATCTGTGCTAAGTGACATAAAAAATTGCGGTCCGTCTGTTCTCGTGTATCAGACCAAATTCATAGTGACGCAGAATTCAGCTTCAAAGAATCACAATACTGTATCATCGCCGATGTCGCAGAAGTTTACCTTTAAATATAAACGCGGCGATGAGTCGACGACGGGACATGCTGGTTATTCGAAGCAGGAAATTCCTCGATCGCCGAGATCGTTTCGGCGAAATTGTACGTGCGCGCAGTTTACTCTTAATTACCGAAGATCGTCGGTATGAAGTATCACGGTGTGATGTAACCGCCTTGGAAGGTCCCACTCGATTAATGCTTCTGCTGTATCGCGCCCGAACGCTGGAAACCTCCACCCCGGTTGTGTGGGTTCTGGCGTGCGTAGCAACGTCTGTTTCCAAACCGCGAGTAGAATCGCAAATATTTACCCTAACCGCGCATTTAATTTTAGACCTACGCGCCATCGGTCCTGCTCGGCGGAAGGTGTAGGCACAGTCATCGTTAAAGCGTCGTCCGATCGTTCGGCCCGATTCCACCAGTGGTCTCGCTGACGATTAAACTCATACTGTCAGATTAGACGGCGCGTTTTAAAAACACTAAAAAAAAAATATTAAACACGCGAAAGAAAACTTTGCATACTACTTCGATACCAAACTCAAAAAGGAAAAATTCGTTTTTTTTTTTTTAGTGCTGTTTTGTAATCGGTTTTTACTTCTTTTTGAATCTGAGGAATTATTCCATCATCCCATTAAATTACATTTAACCAACAGCCGTTTAACGTTACTTATCTTTCATTGACAGTGCTTTACATAACAGTTCAACAATAAACATCATTCTGTCGCATTTTCTAATAATAGGGTTCCTTTTTTACAGATTTGTCCACCACGAACAATGACATTGTGTTCGTGGGCCTAGCAAGGCTACCAAACAAGCGGCCACTAACGGAGCTCTCGATAATAGATGCAAATAAGGACGAGTATGTTACACGGCACTTGGTCGACGGACGAATTATCTATTGCGACCATAGAGTATCCGTCGTGGCAGGATATCTGTCGGAAGAAGTGTCCGGCCTAAGCGCGTTCAGTTTCATGCACAAGGACGACCTTAGATGGACTATGATGGGACTAAGGCAAAGTTAGTCGATCTCTTTTAACGTTTTATGGGTTAAGTTCATTTAATCAAAGTCAATGCTTATTCATTTCAGCATGGTACAGTTACTTGTTGGTATTCATCGACCTACTTATATAGAACTGTTATCATGTGTGGAAAATTAATTTAAACAATTTTTATTATCATTTATTGAATGACATAGTTTGTATTGTTAAATCATATAATATAGTTTTCCACCGTAAAATGACATTGGCTAATGTTACAAGTAATATTTTACATGCAATAAAGGACTGCAAGGTTATATCGATAATATTTTTTTGTACAGTGTACGATCGCGCTGAAACGTATGGATCATCTTGCTATAGGCTTCTCTCCAAAACCGGTGAATTCATTTACCTACGCACACATGGCTACCTTGAATACGACAAGGACACACAGACCGTTGTCTCGTTTGTCTGCATCAACACTTTAGTATCGTAAGTATTATTGGACCACTAGTGTAATGCAGATTTTTCTTGATCGCCTGTAATTGCCGAATTATCCTTTCAGAGAGGAAGAAGGTGTTGAACTTGTGAAAGAAATGAAGGAAAGGTTTTCGGCTACGGTAACAGGCACTACAAGAGCAATGATAGAGAATGCAGCCGAAGAAATACCATTCGACTTGGTGAATTTATTTGATATCTCCTTCCTTGTAGACGTACTGTATCAAAAATAACGATTGCAAATGTTCACATCTTATTTCAACGATCCGGGTTCATTGCTGTGGGATTAAAACAACACTACCATGTGTATGATGTATGATATTTGCAAGGAAACAAGCCATTCTAATCAGAAACATTCATTTATCCATACACCTACGTCAATTCGAAAGCGTGCGTTTACGTTCAACTTACTAATCATGTGACTCTTGTTTATTTTAGGCATCAGACCCACAGCGTCCAAATTCAAAGGGTAGCTTAGAGGATCCGTCCCAGCTGGAGGACGCTATCACGCACTTAATCAGTGATCTTCCATCGCCATCCGTTTCAGAAGACCGACTTTCGCCTTCGCCGATGCCGAATGCTCAATTTGCTAAAGCAGCCATCTTCTCTCAACGTTTACCTCCGGCTGCGACGCAAGCTAGTAAAATTGGAATAAAGAAAATCGACCATTATCTCGTGCTTCAGGGCAAGGGCAACCGGACACCGAAACAGGAACCAAGATCGGACTTGATCAAATCAGAAAGAGGTAGTCCAAATGCTATGAGCATGATTGACGAAGTACCGGATAAAATTGTTTCAAGGGGCAAAAGGATAGAAGGAGAAAGCTCCACGGATTCCAGCAAGATGATGCAGGGACTCATGCCGGAGAGTTGCCAGAACGGAGAAATGTCAAGAGCGGCTGTGACGGACGATGCCAATTTGCAACGAATCAGTTTGGAGGCACAAAACATTATGCCTAATGACAATTTGCAGCGGAGTGCTGAAAGTGATCTTCAAACAAGCTCGGCAACGTGTTCGGTCAAAATAGAGCAAGCGATAGACATCCTTCGAAATTTGGAAAGGCGTGAACCCATAGTGGCTTACATGCAAAATGGTACAAACGGGTCTTCTGGACTGACGCATTCTGATTCGAATACGACTCAGTATCCCTTAAAAAGGTTGTGCAGTGATGAAAACGTTCAGTCAGTTTCCAAGAGACGACATAGTGACTATGCTGAAATCGAAAGTGGTGATCAGAATGTGTCTTACCGTAACTTTGTAGTTGAGAGTGAATTCCAACACACTGATTTCGGCCAGTACAATCAAGTGCATCTCCAAGGTCTTAGAAATTCAGAGTCTCCGAGTTCCAGTTTACACGAGGTTAGCGAAGAGTACCAACAATTGGATCCTACTCAGCAGCTGGTTGCGAACGTCGACGGAGATCAGCTGGCCGATTTACAGGACCTTAAGGACGACACGCTGCTCAGCCCAGGCCTGGACGCCAATCCAGGTACAGCAGTAGTAAGAACTACTCTCCTGACCAAGACCGACAATCAAGTAAAGTCCCCAAATTTTGTTTACTTTCGTGAAATGACTTTTTATTTTCAATAGTTACCGGTACACGAGAAATCCTACAATTATTCCCCCTACTACATCTGCTTACTATGTACTTCTTTCTAAACGACAAACTGAATACATGACATTTTTAATTAGTCACGGAAATGCGAATCTGTAATCAAATCTATTTTTCTTTACCATTCAAATGACACGTCTAACAGATCCCTTTTATTTTCTTGCACTTACAGATCTCATGATGAAGATATTTGATGATCTACGGCCTGTGATGACCTTCGAAAGTAAGTATTTCATATTAAAGGAACTATACACCAATGTACGAGTAAGTTGAATTCTAAAAGCTGTCATATGTTCTCGAATATGTTACAGGAACCTTTGGCGATATGAGAGTGCAACAAGTAGCAGCCGATGATGTAAGTTATCACGACTAACGCAGTAATGCGACAACAGACTACATCGAACATTCCTTTACAGCAAGCAGTCAGTGAAGAGATAAGGAGAACTCACCTGCAGCTCGCTAATAGTTTGGCTCTACGTGAATCCCAGTTCAGCGTGCTGGCGCGCGATCTTGAAGATCCGGCTTTGCACGCTCAAAGGGAGAATTTGACCCAATTACAAGTAAATAGACTTCACTTTATCATATCTTGCGCTGTACAACAGTAATTGTACTCGCTAAAGTCGAGTATGAATTTAATTTTTTTAGTAGAAATTTGAATTGGAAACATATGTCGCAGTAAATAATTTGATTTTATGTTTACTGAAGCCTTGGGAGGACCACGTTATGCAAAACCTATTCTACAAAGCTATTTGACTGATATTAAGATTTTCATAAAGCCGTGTACAGACCTGAACACGAACGCGAACGGCGAACCCGAACGTTCGGACCTCTGAAATCCCGTATAAATTTTGTTCGGAGCCGAATCGCACCGCGCGCGGCAACAAAAGTATGCATGTGTGACGTTGGTCAGAGCATGGTGACATATAAGCGTGGATGTGTGGAAGTTGGCTGAGGTGTGAAAAATGACAGTGACATATTGCCGAACGAACGTCAGCGATCGCTCCGGGTAGCGATCCAGATCAAATTCGGCGAAGAACAAAAGACAGTTAACTAAACTGTGAGGCCAATCCATTGGTGTATGGGTGGGGTAAGCGTGTGTATGCATATGTGTGTGACTGAGCAAACGGGGATGAGTGTCGCAGGTATGCGTAGGCATAGATGGAAATAAGTGAGATACGGCCGGCATCGATGCAGCTATAGATGTAGGTGTAGGCCAAACAATTACTACCACAGGTTGCCAGCATAGTATGCCAGACTGTTCGGGGCTGTTCGCGAGCAGTCAAGAGGTTCACCGAGCGATATGACGTTCGCTTCGACACTCACACATTTCGAAAACCTCTCATGCATAGGCTGTTCGTTCGGGGTTCGGTTCAGGTCTGTACACGGCTTTAACAATGACAAATTTAGATCTGTTCACGCCGTAGACGCCTATCGTATACTTTATTATGTTTTAACATAAGTAGTATGTAGTACATTTGCGTTTGTTTCGCTGTATGAAGTCGTGCTTTTTTAAATTTACAATGTTTTTGTTTACAGGCGGAGCACAAAATCCAAAAGCAGATATTGAAAACGTTGCAGCAAGATCACCACAATATGCAAGTGAACGTGAAGCATAATATCGGCGTGTGAAGTTGAAATCATCTGTCGCGAAGTGTCTCCTACACTAGTGTTCTGAAATTGCGCTAAAGGGCCGGGAAACAAAGCGGATTCAACGACCCTCGGAACCATTGCCGAGATCCGCGTTGATTGACGAAGAAAACGAGCTTTAAAAATTACTTTACCTTCGATAGACTGAAAATAAAACGGTCGGCGTGTGTGCAATGTGTGCATTAGAATTTTCACCGGAGGGAATTCGTTTCCTCAACATTCGGAATTGCTCAATAACGCAAACTCGTGATTGGAATTACGAAAGGAAGAGACTGTCAAGATCGAAATTCCAATGTGTTTCCATACAAACTTTCATCGCCGTGCACATCGAGAAGAGGAAATGAAGATGCGAGTAACGGTTGACAAAATATGACGGACAACTCTGTGTCGTTCAGGTACAACTGAAGCGCGAGTACCTCCCGCTGAAATTAACGTAGAACGTAGCGCGCGTGTTTTGTGCTATCAGAAAACACAACCGCTTGCCTCACGACAATTTATTTCGATCAATATACCCTAACGATACGTCCGATTGTGGTGGTTAAATGAAAAATGTGTCATAAAGTTAGTAATTTTCAAATCTTACGACGACGAACTCTTCTAAACAGTGCTCGCAGCCGTACTCTGAAAGGATCACTGAAGAGTGACAGAGAAGAAGAATGCCCACGTGTCGGATAAATGCGAAAAATAAGTTATGTTATTATTACGTTATGTCGTTGCGATTATCACACAAAGGATCCCGATGACGTTTCGTGATAAAACTTTTTACACGACGCTCCGGGATCTTTTGAGATCATTGATATAGTCCGTGCTTTTGACAAACAATGAAATTTTGTATCCTCTATATTCGTTAGATAAAAAAAAAAGTATAGAAGGATAATGTTGGGTACGATTCGTACCAGTCGTTTTAACCGTTATTATTACATAAATGTATGTAAAAGTTTTTTTATTCAAAGGTTTGAAGAGCATTTTGTTATAATGAATCAGACCCTTCTGACCTTGTTATCCACCCAATGGTACGTCCTGTTTTATCGAGCGACGCGTATTAGACGGGAGCGAATAGGATGAGGCTTGTCAAAGCAAATGGTCGAGTGTCTCGGCCGCTTCAATCAAGAAATCAAAATTATTCGACTTCTCTGTATCATATTTGTCTATTGACTGAGATCTCTTATAAGCAAAACGTTCAGTCATTGTCATAAATTAGCGCAGCGGGGATTGTATTGAGAAACATAGAAAAATTGAATTGAAAAACGAATAATGAGGAATCGTTAATCGTGGGCCAAGTCGAGACACCCCACCAATTGCGATTCCCCCCAATACCGTCGTTACGTGATCGATGGTAGTTGAATTCCACATTAATAACTATCCCATCATAGCGCAGCAAGGCGAATGTGACCGATGATGGTTACTTCGGTATGTATAATCGATCGCAATCCGAAAACGCAGCTGAGCACGAAATAAGTGTGTAATTTATCGTAAAAGTGTTATGTAAGAATGGGAACGAGAACGAAGGAAATAAAAGAAAAAACGCACACGGCACTCGCGATGTCACAGATCTATGTCAATTTAGACTTAGAATGTCCTATGTACAGGTATATAACATTAGGCAGGTACTGTAAATAAAACTACCGATTACCTCGTTGATCGATAATCGCCCGATGGACACAGGAACTGTTGTTTTTCGAGCATCGTTGTGCCACTGTATATTATCAGGACACGGTCTTGTCACGTGAGTGCATCGCACCAATTTCGAGATCTCCATGTACGCTATCTCTGTTCTCTTATCAACGAAAAAGGGTATGGCCACCTTCGTCCCTGCTCGTTTGTTTTGTGTATAAAATTACTACAATTTACATGGAAATGTGCTACCTTAATTGGGCACACGAAATATCTGATTTTGTAAGGTAATCGAATTGTTTCTACGCTATGTTAGTTTTAATACTACTACCGGACATCTAAACTTCATTGTTATTGTGCAAATTGTGAAATAGCTCCAGTTAATTGTAAAGTTTAATATAAAGATCTTTTATTAAAATACCGAGACTCGATATTTGCAAGAAAGACTCCTTTTCGTTTTTATTTTGTCACAGTTTGTTGAGACATTTTATGTACTGGATATCTGACAAAGTCACTATATTATTTCTGATGCGTATGAAGTTATTTTTTAATTTTGTTACTCATGTCGTGACTGGAAACCGCAGGTGATATCATTTTACAATTGATTTATACCGGAGCCGTGCGACAGTTTATGCTGTTCAGCAGAACATCTAAGTTCATTAATATCTATCATACCAAAAGTGATGTGAAACATTAATTTCGTAGAAAATACTTTTATTTCGTTAGGTTCGATATTTAAGCGTAATTTAACAATCTTCAAGCATATTTAGTTTTTTAGTTTCATCACGTGTCTTAATAAGCTGTGGCCCGTATAATTTGTCGTCAAAACAGTAATGATACACAAAATTAAATTTGGCAAATATCGGTCATAAAATAAAGTCGAGATGCAGAGATAAGCATACTTAGGGCACACTGTATTGTTATTCATGACACAAGCCACCTAATATCAGGAATTCATAGTGAAATGGCCAGACGATGATCGAAAAACTGTGAGGATATATTACCCAGCAGGAATTGAGAAATGACACGATATCGATCTGTGCTCAGTTTTGCATGCCGTGGCTGTGCGAATGTGAACTTCTGCTCGCTATCGAGTATAAATGTTATCGAAAACCAATTACATCAAAGTCGAACCGATCACGATCCAGTTCACATGGTCTTATAGTACAAAGAGCAAGTCGAGACCGTGCGTGTTCATTGTACATCCAAGCGAACATAATTGGCACTTCTGAACAAGCAACTGTGTAACGTTTAGCCTTTGTTGTTCTGCGCTATAACTTTGTCTTGGTTGCCAATCCGATGAATGCGTTCAAAAGTGTTCATTTACAAAAACTGTTCTTCCTGGTTCTATGTTCTTTGAATTTTATCCAAAACCATGATTTTACTTGTCACGTAGATTTACACGCTTGTTTCGCGAAATAACGAGCATTGTTCTCACTAATACAGACGTGGTTGAATATTATCTGTCAAGAAACGTTCAGTTCTGTAGTGTGATGAGCTTTTTGTTTGCAAATGTAATTCGTTGGTTGGAAAACTGAGGGCACCGTTTTGGAAAAGGGGGTTCGCAAGTTGCAAACTGAAAAGCGTTGCAGTTATTTTACATTACTTTTTTTTTTAATTTTTAAAGAACGTAACAAGAACATGAACTGTTCGTTAAATTTTATGACGATATGCCGTTAATTTTATTGAATTAAATATTTGTGAAGGGGAGAGCGGGAAATAGATGACGTTGTCAGACAACACATCACCTTATATGGAATACCTATACGTAACATTTCTACAAAAGGCAACCAAGAATCGTCGAAATATTTTACAGCTCAAAATTGTTTCAGCCAATTAAGAATCTATCAACGATCCTACTAAGATAAATAATCGGTCAAAGACAATGAGCTTCTCGATAGAAAAATGTCTGATCCGTTACATAACTTGTGCCGAGCGCATCATTGGGCCTTCCAAATTGCTTCAACATTATCAATCAATAGAACCGATCATGTCGAATTGCCATTATATGGAAGAATTTAGCGAAAATAACGGAAAAGATAGAGGGAAGTCTCAACTCTGATTGATGTGGATCGGTCGCGATAATTTTTTCAACTGATCGGCATTGGATATGCTAGAATGTAGTACACGATCGTTCGACATAGGCAAACCGAAACAGACAAAGGGCCCTACAGAATATTATCGTATGCTATCATAAAGTCTAACTTTATAACATTGTAAATATACTATGTTACTATGTTTTATACTCTATCGATTGCACATAAGTGGCTTTTCAACTTTCTTTCTACGAGTGGCAGGAGAGGCAAGGAGCGCCGTTTTCACGCGCGATTGTGTACATTCTCATTTGTACGCCTATATGTGTGCATAAATATAAATAACTAAATAAACGTGTTATTTATATATATATATGCATACATAAAATGAATATATTTTAGTAGAGTTTACGATTAATTTGGAACAGGACGGCATGACAGACATTTCTCAATCAAACGTATTAACATTTTGCGGAAGAAGAAAATTGTCTCGCGAGCCATATTGTCGTGACTGATAGTCATTAGAACGTACAGCTTTTCGAGTACTGAGAATTTGCACGAACGTCAATGCAAACAATCGAATCGTTCTGATAGAAACGCATCGCAACATGAAATCACTATACTGCGCCTAAAATGTGAGTTACTGATTGAATCATCGAACAATAGCCCATTTCTGAATTATCCTTTGTACAGTAGATATACAGTGCTACTCTCAGCAGAATTTAGAAGAAAACAGACATATTTTTGTACACGACAAAGTAGAACTCACAAATAATATCGATGAAATTGGCGTCCAGCCACACGTGAAGTTCTTCAGAACTCTCGATAGAGAAGTAACAATGTTTATGTTTGAACAGTCGATGATATTCGAGATTTATCCGTGCAGAGATTTATATTCTTTTTCCTTTCGTTCATGTTAAGACAAGATGGATTCATTGTAATTGTATACGACAGGATTAAAAGTTCGTGGAAAGAATATTCTTACTGTATGAAGGGAAACAACACAGTCGAACAAGACAATGGCCCAGAAGAAAAATGTCATGTACGATCCTCCTGCCTCCAAACGTATTGTAAAGAATAAATAAGCGAATTAACAAACGTATACGTACGCAATCGTATATGTACCAGAAACACGTGTACGTATGTGTACGTATATATGCGAGCATAAATAATGATAAATAAAAGAAAGAATTTTTAATGTAACCAATAAAGAAATATTATAATGATCGGGGATCATGTACACGTATAAATATTGTGTCAAGACTGAATTATCAAGACTTCGTAGAGGTGGAACATTTTTTGTAAATAGTACTGCCTGCAAAGAAAATATATATGTAGAAATTATACGAAAGATTGAGAAAGAGGCAAAACCTTTGTCTGAATACTTTTAATCCTCACGTCCCTTCCTTCTGTTTCTTCGGAAATGTCCATTTTTGATTACTCGAAGTCTACGTCGACTACTTCTCTTCCTTCTTACTACGTCATCGAGGCGCGATATAATAAGGATTTTCGTTACTGCTTGTGGGCGCGTTAAAAGACTTTACGAACATCGAAAGTATTAAAATTGATGTTGTTTATTACAGACATAGCTTATAGTGTCAATCGCATAAATACTCGCATCGTCCAGACACGGAGTTACAGCCTTCGAATGATGTACCAAGCATGCCTCAGCTCGCAGTGTCGATGCCAATTTTCAGCGGCTTGTTTCAACAAATTGGAGCGCCCGTATTGCCCCGATCTGTATACCTTGTTGCCTTTCAACTTGAGCACCTGTTAGCCATCGCCATTTAGTCCCGGTCAAGTAAACGGAAGACACACGACTCATTTTCAATGTGCAAATAGGTCTGTGCTTTCTCTCTGCCGTACCACATATACATACGTCATACTCACGCACGCAACACACAACATTCTACGTCTCTGGCTGTCTTTCAAACATTCACGCATACTCGTTCTTCCCGTTCCTTCTATCTTACGTCTTTTACGATATAGTTATATCCCACAGATTTTACATTTAGGGAATTCAATCGGCGTAATATGAATTGGACCAGTTAATTATGTACTTTGCACCATATCAAGAGTTCGGTACAAGCTTTATAGGTACACGTATAATTGGGTCATATTTAATATTACGTCGGTCTTGAGCCCCAGGTGTATAATATTACACGCGTTCTCTGTATTACTGATGCCTCTATGAATACGCCTTACGCTGATTTATAGTATTGCACGAAAGTACTGACTTTTAACGCTTTACTACGACATACCTATACCTTGAGTTTTAGAGTTCCGGTGAACAGTGAACGAAGCGACAATTGAAATGAGAACGCTCTTCCTGACGTGAGACTTTTTCTTTATTCTCCCAGTGATTGAGAATTTTCGAGTGAAGAACAAAAAATTCCCTGCTACGAGCGAATCGTCTGGATGCGCGTCTTACGGAAAACAATTGCGGGGGAAGGCACATTACACGAGGCGATTTCAATTAAAGGCACGCGTAAACGTTCGTAGGCGACAATTACGAGAGAGATATACAGAATCCCATCCGTGCGGCAAGAATCAAGCGCGAGACTTTCTCAAATTTGTCAAAAACTGTGCGTCGCGTACCAACGATAAGTAAAAATGAAAAAGAAGCGACCCTCGTATGATGTCGAACGTATTGTTTGTCAGATACACAGAGACCTAAATGATAACGTTACTAAATATCTAGAACCGCTTCATGTGCACTAAATTCAACGAATTTCTCCATTATAGATGATCCAAATTGTGTCAATTTGCAGCGTGTCACACCGAACAATCGTTAAAACAAAGAGGATCAATGTGCGTTTTGATCGAACGTTTTAAACGCTCCTTCTGGTCAATACGGCCAAGAGTCGACTCGCTGCATGTACTTAACGACCGCAATGAAATGAGTGGCAATGTAGTTGTGAGAAGATGATTAAAAAAATATGTTTATCATAATAAACTGATGGGATGTTGATGTTCAATATCTAGCGTCGTGCTTCATTATCGTAGGAGCGTTTGCTTCTTGATGGTCTCTGACAGTAAGAGTCAAAGTTATGTACTTGACGGAACAATATGTTTATTCGAATGACTGAGATTCCAATTCTTCAAACGATTTATACTATTGTCGTGATTATTGTTATCTAATTAACGGTTACGTTCGACATTGTGTGTTATAACGTCATGGAACCCAACTAATGCAAACGATTACGTTTTTGCTCATGACGTGTCGTTGCACAAGCCAAAATGTAGCGATATTATTGTAGAAATGTCATCCTTGATCCAGAGAAATCTTTAATTGACAATGTCACCGTGTCAGTTCTAGTCAAAAATCAGAAGAGAAGTGGGAGAATTCATAGAACACGCGCGAACGTGGCACAAAAGATTTCAACGTAATAGTTAATGTATTGCCCAGACTGACTCCCTCCACGACTTCTCCGACACTTACTCGTTCACATGCATAATATATACATACGTACGTACATATGCGTGTATTAATTGGGTGTTTGATTCGCGTTTATTATTACTTCATATCTACAGCTAAGGGCAGTATTTACAGGGGGTTGGTGGCGGTGGGAATAAAGGAATGTGAGATTCTTCGCTTTGTTCTCCTGATCTTCGTCCGTTAACGACAGGCCACGAATCCGATTTACTCGATGTAGATGTCCTCTATCGGGAAAGCAGTCTCGATAAACTTCGTGTAGAATCGGTGAAAGGCTCGCCTGTGGAAAAAACATTGTCATATTCACTTGTGATGGATTACGTTTCAAAATTATTTATAATGTTTACTCATGCAAATATAATTATCCTTGTTCATCTATAACGTAGGATAGCTTTCAAAACGCAATTTCACGATCGAATCTTTGAACTCCAAGATGATCGATACCTACGTTGTATTTTAAGGAAAGTGTCAATTTCGAAGCATTTTTCGAGTAGACGTTGACTACTCGATTCTTTAATGTCTGTGAAGAACTGCTTTGGTATCTGAACATATAAGTACTTAAACTACTATATAATCGAGACGGGAAGAAGTAAACGTTTATTCCACTCGTTATGTGTGAAATATTGCGGGTTATATTACATGCATGTAAACGACACTTTTGTACGTACATGTTAAAAAATTGCGTTTTAAATAAGAGGAAGAATTCAACAAAATTCCTGAAGAACGCCATGTACCATTATTTTAGAGAGCATACCATTTCCAAAGCAAGCAAAAACAAAATGTTACAAGTTTAAACTGTTTAGCATGTTTTTTAACAGCTCACCCAACAGCTTCTGCAACCGGTCTCGTCGACTCCTGACCGATGAACACATGACAAGCAAACCTTTGCAATGTTGGATGCTTCGTTATGAAACCGAGGTACCGATGATCGCGAGGGTGAAACGCACAAAAAGACACATTCTTCAAAGAATAGAAATAATCATGACACGGTCCTTGGCTTTTCTGTAATCATATAGGAAGAAACATTGATATGAGATGCACATTCGTACGCGCGTGACCTATCGACCTATTTCCGTTTATACCCCACGAACCATGAATAAAACCTGACATTTCAGGGACTACTAATTTCGATCGAAAACATCATTACATCTGCAGCTTTAGACGTGCTCGGATGATCGAACATTTTAGAAACCACTTTGTCTTACCCGCGGTTTACTTCTATCCACCATTCGGAGACCTTGGTCGGACACTTCAAGGATGCAGCTCTGCGAAACGGGTGATTCCTGAGATGAATTTCCAACGATTCGACGCACCGCCTGGCATACCACGCCGGTACCCTTGTGCGCAAGCGTTTCAACAGAACCGAGGTAGCCTAAAAGGTACCTCTCCCTCTTCACCTTCGGCGCAGAAGGATCGAAGTCACTGTAGTCCATGTCAACGGCGTAAGCCGATGGAAAAATGCCTTGTCGACCCGTTCGAAGGTTCACCCCTTCAATGACAACATTGGTATGACCAACACATTCATTGGATCAGGAAATCGTTATTTGAGAGTGTGTCAATTGATAAAGCACGTTTCATTCGATACTGCACTGCGCAACGTTTCCCGACACGCGAACGCTGGCCATCCTTTAGTTCGCAAATTGTTTTAGCAGGGTACGTACCATAATTTATCAGACATCATCCGGACAATTTTGATACGTAAACTAGTATTATAGGCGCGCGGCAACAAATTTCTTTGACAGTGTATACATTTTCATGTCAAATCGGCGTAGTGGCACGCACATAACGCGTGACGTGAGAATGATTTATAGTAGGTGAATCGTTGCATGATATCTTTTGAGCGAATGCTACTTGGCACGAATATCCATCAATGTAACACAGACCTTCGCACCAAAGATCATCAGCCTCTTTTTGAACATAGATTGGATCACCGATCTCTAGATCGATCTCGTCATGGTGCCTTGGTACAAACTTGTATAGTCCCCGGTGCGTCGCTTCAAGTAACTCCAGCTGAGTAAAGGGAACTCCTCCGCTTCCTTTGGAGCAAAGCAAAACGCACAAGTTCATCGAATAAGCCCACCTCGCAGATATAAGATATATGTATCATATTATCTCGTTGCAAAACGATTATATTTTGCAGTCCCTATCGTCCCTATCGATGACTGGAAAAGAAGCACTATAAACCGTCCAAAATCCAATCAAATTTTAATGTTCTTTCTTTCTTGAAAGTCTATCTCACTTAAAACGGTGCTATTCAATGATTTTATTTTTCAGCAGCCTATCGACGACTGAAAAAAGTACTATAAATCATTCTGTGAGAATGCTTTTCCTCGACAGGAAGTTTAATGTGGATTCACCTGGTGTACTGCTCGGGGACACAGACTCGGTATTCTGAAGAGTATTACACGGTATGGGTGAAACGCTCTTTGGTCCGTTATCGGGCGAGTGGGCGGTAGAATGGCCGCTGTCGGTGGCCATTCTTTCGCTGTCCGGCGAGCTGTCTTCGTGACGAAGCCTCGAATGACATTTTCGAAGGATAAGGTGCGGTCGATTCGTGGTCGGTCCCGACGCTACGCTTAGCTCGTCCGCCAATGAGGATGTCTGCATCGACGACTGACAGATCGGTAAAGCTGTCAAGGTCAAACAAACAAAATTGGTGTTAATTGTTGTTGAACTATTGATACCCAAGAAAAAAATTTTGTTCGTCATATTCAAATCTCATTCCATACTGTTCTCGGATAACTGTCGAAACAATCATTGAACTATTGCACAATGTACGACGGTTGAATTTCGTACAAATTATCCGTTTACAGATTGAATGGTGCATCGCTGTAACGGAGAATTACTGATTGGTGAAAGATTCAATAGAAAACTTGAAAGACTTTTATATTAATCAAAGCTTTTTTATAGTGCTTAGTGCTAGTGTATGTTCAATAGAAGTTTAGCAATAAACAATTCATTTTATAACAGCTACCACTCACAGAGAGTTTGCTGTCCGTTAAAGTTTACTGTAGTCACGTATATACGCAGTAACAATAAGAACAACTGACATGTTATTTTATGCGAAAAACATTTTGCAGGTTGCAGAATACCTTACTTGGCAAACAACGTCTACCGGATACCTTAGCCTTGATCAATCATTAATCCAAGTGAGACACGTGTCAATACGACGATGCACTTTCGTTTTGCTATGCAGCATGATCAATGAATTGTTTGCCAAAAAAGCATACTTTTTGGCGATTCTCGACGCACATAGAGGAGTATCGACGAGCGTGACAACACGAGCGAGAGGGCAAATTGTGACTACTCTCACTGCTCGTAGTGTAAAATGGAGTGAAGTCGCGGGTTTGTTCCTAGGACAACCGGTTGTGACGTAAGTGGATGTCATTCTGAGAGATTCTCTTTCGTTGCGGTTTACGGTTCTCCGCGGTAGGATCGTCGATTCGTCGATAACACGATCACGAAGAAAACAGGAAAGGGCGAACATTGCATAATAAATCAGATGTTTCTTAAGTATTTCTACCAAATCTACTGAGTAAACAATTTAATGGCGTAATTTACCGGTCCTATAAAAAATAAATAAATTGACTTGTCTAACATCTCGACACCAGTATTTGTCCAACAAGTAGACTAGAATTATTGCTGTGGATTAAACGTGAAATATTGAAAATAATTACAAACAAAAGTGTAAATATTACCGATGATTATGGAATTCTGTAACTATTAAGCTTACGATGTTTTCTTCTTGCGAGCACGATCTGAGCCGTGCACCAAGGTAACTCTACACCGATCGAGAAGGAAAGTTTCCGCATTTGTACTGGTATTAAGCTACATACTGGCCTTATGTATATTTCACATACGTTCGCGTATGTAATCGTTAATAACTACAATTGGGAGACATATACTATTGCATGGTCCCTGATTTAGGGCAACGTGGGAATTAAGATTGGAGGGAGCGGCGAATATAATACGCTGCTATTCATACCGTTAAAAATCAAGCATCGCGATGTACCGACACCGAAATCTCTCAGTGACAATCCGGCTCCACTTACAATTAGCGTTGCTTCGAAAACAGCGCATTCCGTTCACTGTGACTGTTCCAGGAACGGTGCGTCCATCGGCCTATTAGCAAATTGAAGCAAGAATGCCGAGGAGAAATCCGTCCACCGTGCAACAGACCATCTTACACTTTTTATTCTTGGGAATTTCCGGAAGTCTCCTACGTCTGCGTTCGATGGTTCCGCCGCTTGCGGGCCGATTGGCGGGCACGTGTTCCGGTGTCGGCCACGAGCTAAGACTCGAGCAGGAGTCGCCGATGTCGCTGACACTGTCGCGTCCGCCATTGCCAGAAGCACTCGTCCCGCACCCACCGCCGGGTCCTGGTCCGCCCACGCCTGCCGATCGACCCCTGCTGCTCAGTCCACCGAACAAGCTAATGTCACCCAAGGGTAGTCGTGTAGTGAGCTAAGCTACCATGCCTTTTGACCTTGAGGTTCGAGGATAAAGAACCCCTTGACGCGCCACAGAGACGATGTTTCAATCAATATTATTCAGCCTTTGATCTGCGGATAGATAATTGGCTGTCTCGTCGTGTTTCTCCCGTGACTGCGTCGAGTTGTTCAGATTCCGATGCGAGGTGCTTTACGAATCACGATTCATGCCGCGATCATCGTGTCGGCGCGGACTATTCGTGTGACTTTCTTAGGGCCGTATTCATAAACAGATCTTAAGACTTAAGACCGTCTGAGTCGAATTTAGAGAGTGATCATTGATTGCAGACTATGAATATCGTTCCTAGACAGCCGAAAGTCAGCTCTTACGCGGCTATGTAGTACGATTTGTGTATAACTTTGGTCTTCCTCGCAGCGGATGGTAATGATATTGACAGTGCTACTTTGTAGCTAGGATTGCTGGTTGGTGAAGAGAATAGGTTCGATCGGGCGCAAAAGAGAAGATCGTTTAGTGAACGTTTTCAATTGTAACTGTAACGTGCATAGTATATCGTATTAATTGAATCACGGTTCTGCATCGGATATTGTTCATGCACGCGACGTAATAATTCGAACAAAGTAGAAGATCAAAGGATACTACGGAATATTAATTAAAAATCCACTTTTCTAATCGGAATTTTACAGTGTAATATATTATTGTACAATACAGTGACGAATCATATTCGCGTTATAGAAGACACAAGACAGTCCATTAAAATCGATTAACACAACTTCCAAGAATCAGGATATTCTCTAAGGTACCACTACGTCCAAATTAATTTCACTCTTAATATTCATGCGGACCAAGGATGCTAAATTAATGATCGTAACCTACATATTCATATAACAGGCATTAGATGAATATGGCACACTTACGATGTTACCAACCTAAAGTCACTGTCAGCAACGATCGAACAGTGATGATCGACGTCTTCACTGTCGTCCGCTGACGTGTGCCCACTTTGATTGTCATGTCGATGAATTACTACGACGTCGTCATCTTCAGAGTCAACCGGAACTCCGTCACAGGATCTTCCTACCTCTCCGTCGCTTCCTTGCGAGGAAGTTGGAGAATCATCGAGCATAACATCGTGAACGAGTCTAGAAGAACATTACGAAAATCTCTGGTCACTTTTCGCAAATATGAAAAAATATATAATTATTTATTATTGCCTACAGACAACGATGACTTATGAAGCGTATGCTATACACCTCCGTCGTTATTAACTATTGAATTACAGAAAACTGTGTTTGTTACAATAAAAAGTTACGCGTTATGCAACGCAACTGGCGTCACGTGAATCAGTGAGATAAAGTGTGCACTATGTATTAATTGTGGACCAGTGAACATAATATGATTAATGAATGAATAATGTACCCTCAATCAATCCACTTATAGCAGTAGCATTGTCTGGGATCGGTAATCTGTTCATGTTGAGTAAAAGTTAATGACGAATTGATTCCAACGAAAAACAGTTTATGCGTCTCTTATTCGGCGCATTATTCGTTTACTCGGAAGGTGGGTCAAACCTCAAGTGGCACAACACACCCACGACTTCCGAAGAGCTTCTTATCACGAGTGTTTCTGCTCTTTCCTGCACGGTTATCTTGCCCGTCATCGTAAAAAGACGTTTTCAATGAGGAAACAGCAGATGTAGGTCTCACGGATGTTCGCGGAGAGCATCGCAGTGAGAAATTTGATCGTCGCAAACCGATGACGTATTCAAACATGGTGGCACAGTTTGAAGACCTTTGGAAAAACTGCCTCCAAATAAATCGAATTATTGACAATTTTCGCATTTCACTATTCGAGTCACCAGCACACGGTGTACGTGATAGAGACGGGATCGTATCGATCTGCTTCGCGACACAACAGGCAAAATTAGTTTGTATTGTATTTGCAGATCCGATTCCAACTGTCAGATCGTGTGAATCGTGATATCGCAGACGTCAATCAGCGAATGAAGGAAGTAACGGAAATGCTGGTGAAAAGGCTCCATTAACAGGTGAGCGTCAGAATGGCAAATGCAGCTGGCTCCATTACCGTCGGAATCATCAGTAGCGGGAAACACGTAATTAGGACTGACAATGGAATCTAAAATAAATGCTCTCACACGTCAGACAGTTCCGTATTGATTTTGTTGCATACTGATACAAAAACTAGTTCAAGACCCGCTTCGAACAGAATTAATACATGAGGCAGCTTCAAATTTTCTCTAACGAATGTATCATTTACAGACCGTTGTCTGCTTCTAATTCACGGGGTCGCGCATATGAAAAATCACTAAATTCCGTTGAGGTTGTCGCCACAGCACAGCCAGTGACATTCAGCAACATGGTGTAGAAATATGTCAAGCAAGGAATACACACACTCGCACGCACGCACACAGCCATACACGTAAAGTCAGGTACATACGCGTATATACTGTGCATATCGTTTAATCTCGCTCCAAAATTGCAATCTGCCAGATCAACTAGTTTCACTGGAGCCCTCCGTTAATCGACCCCGCAGTGACCACTTGAACGACTTTCTTCTCCACCTTGTGCCCAATCCGATCCGTGCGATGTAAAACTGTTCCTCCACAAGTCAAATCAATCGTAGCGAAATCTAGTGTTCTGTGTCTTGACTACCCCATGGATGATTGCATCTCTGCCAACGAACACAATCGTCTGTGCCGCCGCAGTCTGTTACCACTGGCGCAAATGTGCACCATCTTTCTCGTTCCGCAATCGATTCCGAACCGTCACGCTCATTTCCTGATTATCGGCTTCATTAGCTGATCAATTAATCCGTACTTAGCGTAGATTGTTCGTATCCTCTTCATTCTTCGAAAGCCGCAAACTACCGCGGAATCGATATACTCATGCCTCATGCGAAGCACAAGTCGATGGACTAGTCTGCCTCGTGCATCCCGTCATAAGGAAACTCTGCGTGTCTGCGTTCTCACACACACGTGTGCGTGAACATGTACGCGTACGGACGTATGCATGTACGCAAAAAGTATTCGAATTACACTTTGCTACCAATTCTGTTCTATGCCCCCCTCTCGAATATCTAGCTCATGGACCCGAATCGATCGTTAATGATTGCCCATATATTTGCTGGTGGATGTCAATAATACGTCAACCATGACAGCAAAGCACTGTGCAATAGTCACTTTTCTTAAATAAAAGCCAACAAGCTAGTAACATCCCCTAGACTCTACAGTAACTGTACTACGTTCCCCTCGCAATATTTGATAGTGTCACTCGATCAAACGTTTCCCTGTCACTTTTTGAAACCACCCCTGTCAAATGATCGAATACTCAATGCAGCCTGTTATTGTCAACATTTATAATTCTTCGTCAATCGTCCGATGCACGGTAGAACATATACCTCCCAACGCATCCGCTTGACCAAAAGTTCACCGAATCTCCCCACAAATCTGCCGCATTGCGAGACATCACTCCACCATCTCGACAGACCCCTTTGCCGTAAACCACAAAATTTATACCCCAGTCATCGATACCACTCGAATTCACGAAAGACGTCCCAAGAACAGCGAGTTCCAGACCGTCATACAAAACCAGCCAACTCGCCGTGTCAATCGGACTGCTTCATTATTGCGAACCCAAAAGACTCCGATACTCGAAAGACGTGCGCATTCCTCGTCGGCGAAAAAGTCGTACGCCTCGTACTACTCACGTATAATTAGAGAGAGGTGCCTTGAGATGCTGGGGTAGCCTCTCGAAGTATTGCCGAAACTCCTCGAACTCCGTGTCCGCCATTGCACCCCTAATCCAGTCTAGCTAGGCACGCGGAGAGACTCGACACGCGCCACGAGCGTGCTCGGGGTTATCGGGACAGGTAGGTGCTCGGTCCTGAAGACGGCCGAGACGGCCTGGAGGAGACCCGCTGGCTCGACCTAAACCAGCAAACCAACGTCGGAAAGATGGCGCTGGCGAGAGCCTCCTCCGACGCCGACGCCGCCGCCGCGACGCTGTTCGACGCCCTATTGATTCCTGCGTTGTCGTCGACGCGCACAATCTTGATGTCGTTGCTGGAGAAAGAGGCAAGTGGAAAGAGACGGTTGCGGCAGAGGGTGGGAGTGACGGAGAAGGACGGATTGTCCCAAGGGATATGCGAAACAGGAGGAATGTGGTGGATTCGTATGAGGCAGAAAATGCCAGAATCTTGGGTTGCTGAAGATGGGACAAGAGTGAGAAAGAGAGACAGAGGAGGATGAGATGCACAAGTTTAGAAGACGGGAAAGGAAGAAGCGTACTAATTGTAAGACAGAGCTACTGATGGAAGAAAGACAAAACGAGCGGATGAGGAAGAAAAGGAGAACGGTTTAATTAGACGGAGGCTGGAAGTATGGTGGCCGAATGAGAGCACGGGACCATGAGAACAGGAAGAAAGAAGGTGGGAAGACGTTGATATTAGACGGAATGTAGGCGGGACCAGGCAGTGGAAGAAGCAGAAAGTCAAGAAATACGATAAGGAGGAATATCGAGCTGAAGGTAGAGTATGAGAAGCCGTGACGATAGATAGGAAAAGAGGAACCTGACGAAACATTATAAGAGGATGGAAAAGAGGGAAATCGAAGTTGACATTTTGGTAAATGTAAAGGTATAAGAATATCCAGTAATACAAGTCGTAAGACGTAAAAACAGGACGAAACCTGGACAGTTCGACTTACACACAGAGGCAGGATACCAGACGATTCAATATTTCAGAGCGCATCCTTGATCAAACCCCACGCGCGTTTCAGCAACTCACATCCAGCTGCTGCTGTAAATAGGTTACTCCTAGAACCACTTTTAAACCTTTCACGACAAAAACCCGTTGTACAATATAGTCAACTCGACTGCAACAAATTACCTTATGGGAGATCTTTAAAGAATAGAATAAACTATTCAGTCGTCGACACTCTCGATCAATGTAGGTTAATATTCGAGTTTTGTTGGAAACCTTTCGTCATCTATTTTTTGTACCATAAAGCTCAATTTTTGTGTCGATCACTGGGTACTTCACGCTATCTTCAATCAACATGATTCGACCATTTATAATTGTTTTACCATCACTGCCATAAACCCATAGACCTTATATACACGCAGAAGAACATACGCGAGCATACATGTGCTGAGCATGCGCATTACCTCCATGTGTTACGCTGCAGAGGAGAGACAGAGAGAAACGATCATCTTCTGTCCTTCCCATGTTGTCTTCCTTTCTTAGACCTAGCGCAGTTCATGTACATAAGGTCTATGATCACTGCTTAAAAATACGATTTAATACAGTATGTACTCTAACCTTAACTTGACGAAGCATTGTAGGCCAAAAAGTATACGCTACCATAGAAGGCAAATAATGGTTATGAAATGCTCATTTAAACTTGATTAGCACATCTTTGTTCCTTCACAGGGATTCATATGTCAACTCAATGTATCAAAACCTTCAAAGAGAATTACATATACCCACATAAACTTCTCATGGTCACTTTGCTCGGTGAAGGAATATCGCGGAAGCGACTTTCCTTCCTTCGCACAATTCCTTCTTTTCATTGTACTCGTCATTCGCGCTCTTTTGTTTCCGACGCCGCAAAGCACCCCCTCATTCGTGCTGCAAGCAGGCTCCACGAGGATCTGTTTGTTTGCCGACATTGAATGGCCATACTCCTCGAACGGAATGCAAATTCTTTTTACTCGATTCTTAAAATTGCCTAGGGATCCTCAACTTACAGGAATAATTTCAAATTGAACGATACAATCTTTCTCGCTCGAGAACAGATGGCTGTGTTTCAAGTGGCAAGAGTTATTTTAGCTGAAACAGAGCAAACTATATCATTGTTCTTTACTACCTAACTCGGAACAATACGCAGTCGGTTTGGCATAATAGAAATTAATATATCCGCATTTAAATAATTTGTGAAATTCATTTATGATATTGATACGGTGAAGAAGTGCAATTACAAAAATGGCGGTCTAAAATGTATCAGTTAATCTTTTATAAAATATACGAATGTGAAAATATGGCACTATGATTCTCTCTGTCATAAGACGATTTCATACGTTCTTTAGACAAAATATGGATACTTTTCTTTGATGTATTTTAATAAAAAAGAAAGCATATTATGAAGCGCACGTGTTGTAAGTATTTAACAACTTCTCTAACACCAATATTTATTCGTTTTTATTACGATCATCCTTGTGCTAGATTGATGAAGCAGCACCTACATTTTCACGCGCTTTCGTAAAATAGCCTTCTAAATTAAGATATAAACCACGAATATGTAACCACGACGTGCTCTACTTTACTGTCACGTCCATATGACACGTATTACTTAGAATTATAACGAATGTGAAATTCCAGTAACCGAACACTGCTTGATATAATGATTTCTATTGCATTATTTATGTTATTGTAAGGTTTTGCTATCAATTGTTCATTCACTTTACACGTCACAATAATTAACTCAGCACCTATCTAACCGCATGTCACTTGCACAAGATCCAAGTTAGGCTCAACCTGCCTAAAGGATCCTTTCTTCCCCGAACGACTGACCCCTTTTTTACACATCATACAAACGTCCCACCTCAAACGCCTAGCTACAGTCGTCGTGAAAGGTATCTCGTTCAGTGGACGTCGCTGAATGAACAGGACGGTTGTCTCTCAGTGGACAATGCGGGCGATAAGTGATTGAAGCAGCAAACGAAGGGATATACCTGATGATCTCGACGTTTCCGTCCCACTTCTTCAGGTGCAGTCCTACGTTACTGTGATCTTCGTAATTGTGCCCCAACCATTAACAATCAGCATGTCACGAACAAAGATATATTTTGTTAACGTATGTGACCGTATGTCAACGTATAGAAACATCATTACAAGACAATGTCTCACGATAATGGTTCGACGCAAGTAAATCTGATGTCCTTGACACGTGGAACTGGTACTGTCATGGTACCATCGGATGATCTTAATGACACCACGCACAACGCAAAACCGTATCACTAAAATTTATCGACTCGAACGACAAACACACAATTCCCTTAATGCTGAAAGTAGCACCCGGTATAATTTCGAGAGGGGTGCTGCGGATATACAGTGGCGGTAGCTGATAGCGGTAAGTGATGGACACTGGTAATGTGCTGCATCTGCTTGGCCGAAGAAGTGGAAAAGCTCCTCGGGCGTTCGGGTTTCATTAAATAACGCCTTTTGTTCTTGGAGAGGGGGAGAAAAATCAGATACGACCTGCACTTGAACGTCGACAGTTGGGGTCTTTATTTTTGGGAAGCAATATTTCCGTGCAGCGTAAAAATCTCAGAACTGCGTTCCTGGAATTGAGGTGAAAAGGCAGGCAGCCTCGGAACACATCCTATGGGAGAATAAATTGAGCTATAGACACCACACGTTCGTTGCATGCATAATCCGTATTTACTTTCAAATGGGAGAAAGTTTAGAATAATGTACGCAACCATCGTACCGTTTAATTTACGACTTACGTAAAAAAATTGAAGACCACTTGAAAAAGGAGTAGGCGTAAAACAGCCTCAGGAAGATTCGAACATTTTTTTACACAAATATTCGCGGAACCTTGTATTCTAAATGACATTACTGCCCAAACTTGCGGGGGCAATAAATTAGCGTAGAAAAGGCAAAGATATTCTTAACAATTTCTTAGCAATTTCATCATGCTCATCAAGGCACATCAGGAACATCTCCGTGCAACAAGAAACATCAAAAGAAGGAAACGACTAAAAATTCTGTCTGTAATCCACTAGTAAGAAACGTCACTCATCTTGAGAATACGTTACTAATACGATCCTTCTGTGGACAAACGTTATTCTTCGACAGAGTTCAGATCTACTTCGCCATTGCGTTTCTAAGATAACGACGTGAATCGAGATGTTGAAAGGTGCAAAAAGAAGCATCGAAGATCTTGCAATTTCCTCTCGCGACCACCTTGTGCCACCCACGTCGTTGGTTCCAGTGACGTCATAGAGAGTATATTCAGCCGGGACAGCTAACTAACGAAACTCATGGAGAAAGAGGAAGACGGGGGTTGGTAAGGCAACGCACCCCCATATAAATGTTTCACCATGGACCAATGGGAGACGCTGAAGCAACAGCGACCCGACCAATCAGAAAGAGATCGTCATTGAGAACGACGACAGGACGGAGGGGACCGAGGGCTTAAGAGGACCCGAAGATGCTGGTACCGACACACTGTTGCGCGCGACCTTCAAGGAAACTGACAGAAAGGCGTGCACTCGAATTCGTCACGCATCGAATTGTGCGATCTGCGGTTGTCATAAATTCAATTTGAACAAAATCTTCGGTCATCGCTGATTTCTGTTAGTTCCGCAAACGTGAAATACGAGGAAGCTGTATTATCTTCTTCGAGCTGCCTTAGTTTTCAGTTTTTCTCTGTCTAACGAACGCGAAAGTACCGACTGCGAGGAAACGTCGACTTCTCGAGGGACACACGAACAAATTATTCGTCGCGTACCTCCTGAAATTGCGCTTCATATTGCCCTATTTGCGAAAGTTTGAGTCCGTCATGAGTGGTTCGGGAAAGGGTCTTCTGGGGATGTGGCTGTACAGGCGGGGCGAAAGTTGGGCTATCAAAGAAGGTAGTCCTACACACAAGCCCCGAGACGTAAGTTTGTCCTGTCATCGCAGACATTATCACGAATCGCAAAAAAAAATATCAAGTCGCACGTATTACTACGCAACGACATCAAGTCTGTCCACTTAAAACACGTACAATAACGACCGAAAAGTAGCTACACTGAACAACGTTGAACTGATAATCGCGTTGTTAATAACATGTCACGTACGCGTTGTGCACTTCGTACCTTCCTATATACGTGGCAAGATATGAAAAGTGAAATGTGGGAGGTGTGCTACGATGACGCGTCCTGTCGTTTCATTCAGATCCCCATGGTCGAGAGGGATCCCAATAACGATAACAAGAGCTCCGTCGTCTTTTCGCTGAAGAATCAAGTCGGTGGCCTAGCGAGAGCCCTTCAGGTCTTCCAAGTAAGTATCTCATCGCGATCACGCCGTCCAATGAGAAATCAGAACCCGCTCGATCTCGATAGGATTTGGGTGTGAACGTCGTGCATATCGAGTCGAGGAAGTCTTTGCGCCGCGGGTCGGAGTATGAGATTCTGGTGGACGTCGAGTGCGACCAAAAGCGGATGGAGCAGCTGATGAGAATGTTGAGCAGGGAAGTGGCCGCGATAAATTTGGCCCAATACGAACAGATCGGCAGTATCCCGCGACCACCGTCGCTGTCCGCAGCTCCCAGTTTTGGTGAGCTTTTCTTTATAGGGGCGACGTAAATGCTAAGGGATTGTTTTCCATCGTCTTCGTTACGAAATGATGATTTGTGTAATTTGATGGAGAATTGATTTGCGCGGAAGACCTGAATGTGAGGTTCTAGAAATCAAGCTTAGGATTTAGTACAGTACGACGGAGTTCGTGAGAAAACGGTTACTTGCGTTTAATGCAATTATATCGAGTTGGAGGTAACAAGAGAGTGTTGCAAGAAATAGAATCGGAGAGCATGGGGCGATAAGGCATACAAAAATCGAAGTCAAGTTGTATAACGGCAATCTAATGAGGGATCACAAAGTATCAAAAAATAAATAGCGTTCAAATTGTGCAGAAAGATTCATCATATTCATCAGCGAACTTGAAGATTTATCGAAGATACTCAAACTAATCATGACCTTTAACAGATTTCAGCGAAGTTGATATGCCTTGGTTTCCGCGAAAAATAGCGGATCTCGATCAAGCACAAAAAGTATTCATGTACGGATCAGGACTAGATGCTGACCACCCCGTACGTCACCACCCTCTCACGTCTTTTACCCGAGCATTATCGCTCGCCATCATAATCTACGCTAATCGCACCTAACTTAAAATTGCAGGGCTTTAAAGATCCTGTCTATCGTAAGCGTCGCGAAGAATTTGCTGACATCGCCAACAATTACAGATAGTGAGTGACATATATCGCGCAACGAATTCACGAAAAAAGCGTACCAATAACGCACTTATCATTTTTAGCGGCCAACAAATTCCGAGAGTTCAATATACATCGGAGGAGATCAGAACCTGGTATGTCCCAAACATTTTCGCAGCGATTTTTACCGACAATCCGTAAAACCGCATGTACGACGGGAATTTAATTTTGCAAAATAACCGTCACCTACTTCGAGAGGTCAGAAGTTGCAAGCTAACAGTCCGCCGAGAAAAGCTTCGCAAGTACATATCTCCTTACTGCCGTTCGTCTTTTTCCGAAGACGCTGTTCATCGTTATCATCGAACATTTCAAACGTGCTTCCGTCCCTATGGAGCCAATCGAGACGGTATAAGGCGAGAAAGGAAAAGGGAGTGGGGACGGGCCTAAGTTTTTCAAGAACTCTACGAGTTTACCGATGAGCGCGATAGAATCGAGATAGAACCACCGTACATTTTCAGATCCGATATCTACGCTTCTCATCTGTCCATCCCCCACCCTTCCGTCTTGTGCCACACTTTCTTCCCCTTCGGTCTATCGCCGAGTCACCCCATCCTCTTCTTATATACACCCCCCTTCCTTGTCGACCGGCGCGAGCGAAGGAGCAAGTCGGAGTTGGCTCACGCTGAATGCACCCTTAATTGCCCCGATTTGATTTATTATCTCCCGCGATCAAGGAGCAACTTTACTAATTCAATTTCGACTCGCACGATCACTACAATGGGCTAGGTGCAAACAGTTTCGAGATCACGGCGAGGCGTGATTGCGAATCTGGGCTGTGTGAGCGGGAAAATAATACTGAACGGCGTCAATTAACTCTTATTGTATACAAGGATACATGTCGCACTGGTACTCGAAACAGATGCCGGTGATTTGGCGTTACCGGGTTCTTTATTTGCACACGAATCGCCATTCCTGCGGCAGAGTGAACTTCAATCCTGAAAATGTTTTCAGGGGCACAGTCTTTCGCGAATTGCATCAACTTTATCTGAAGCACGCTTGCAAGGAGTACTTGGACAATTGGCCGAAGCTGGTCAAGTATTGCGGTTACAGGTAGGTAGGGTACTCCGAGCGTAAGTGTAATCGTTATTATTTGGTAGGGCAATGATTCTCTGTGATAGGTGACCAGCGCATTGCTTTTGTTCGATAATCTACGTATTTGTTGTATAACTTTCCCTTGTGCTACGACAAAATCCGTTTACTTCATATTTTTGAAATATATGTAATATAATAATATGTCTGTAATATATTAATTGTTTTGTAATTAATTTTCATTGCAGGGAAGACAATATACCTCAGTTGCAGGATGTAAATATTTTTCTAAAACGTGAGTGGGTTATTGGAGGAATCTGTTACATTGTGCGAAGGATGTAACGTATTTGACATATTTTAGGAACAACAGGATTTCAACTTCGTCCCGTGGCAGGCTACCTTTCACCGAGAGATTTTTTAGCCGGACTCGCTTTTCGTGTTTTTCACTGCACCCAGTACATACGACATTCTTCTGATCCATTCTACACACCCGAACCGTGAGTTGCAATTCCTGATCAAGATAACACGAGGTGGAAAAATTAAAAAAAAAAACAGTAAAGAAATTAAATCGCTGTCGACAAGCCACGTTCTAACAAGCAAATAATATTTCAGTGACTGTTGCCACGAATTGCTGGGGCACATGCCGCTCTTGGCAAATCCAAGTTTCGCCCAATTTTCTCAGGAACTTGGTTTAGCGTCTCTAGGCGCATCTAGCGAGGACATCGACAAACTGGCGACCGTAAGTCGACGCAAAGTCCTTGTTATTGGTGTACTTTAGACTACAGTTGCAGTGGATGCGTGTTCAGATGAACTTTTGTTCTGACGTAATCGTCAAACAAACAAGAGCATTGCTATGAGAGTGGATATGACCCATTCATCAGAGAATTGAATGAAATTTTTAGTAAGGATGGGAAGGGACTGACAGGATCCCCCATATAACATTTTGTTTGCGGGTATTTATTAGTTTCTGAAATATTAATCAAAAACTTTCGGTACGCACATTTAATTCTACCCATCCAGACATGACAACAATAATATATTTCGTCGGATATCATGCATGTAAATATATATACAAACAGTTCGGACGAGTCCGTCAGAACGCGCACCTAGTCTAACCGCAGCGTCATGAAAAATTGCCAAATGAAATATCTTATATTCGCGTCAGCTGTACTTCTTTACGGTGGAATTTGGACTGTGTAAGCAAGACGGTATATATCGGGTATACGGTGCCGGTTTGCTGTCATCCGTAGCCGAATTACGGCACGCTGTTTCTACGCCTGAGAAAACGCATAGGTTCGAGCCGGACATAACGTGCAAGCAGGAGTGCATAATAACAGCCTTCCAAAACGCCTACTACTACACCGACAGTATCGACGAAGCGAAGGAGAAGATGCGGTAAGAACAAGAGTATTCTTGAGACTCATGGATTGAATGCTCTCCTCGCCCTCCCGGAAAAAAGAGAAACCCGTGTATCCATATAGAGAGCGCATCATAGCATGTGGCATCCACTTCAGGTGTGGACAGGAGACACAAAAATAATAAAATAACTTGATATAAATATGTCTCCTACTTGATCTTGCCTCAGAGTTCAGAGTTACAGATATTTTTGTGTTCCGGCTGAATCTAATTTGGGAAGGCCATACGTCAAACGCATGTCTACCATTTGTTGATTTGGAAAGTATGCAAAAATCTTGTTACAAATAGGACATTTTGACTTTCAGTGCATTTGCCAACCAAATCCAACGTCCATTCGGCTTGCGCTACAACCCTTACACGCAATCGGTCGAGGTGCTAACCGACGCGCAAAAAATTACCGCAGTGGTCAGTGAATTGCGGGGAGATCTGTGTATTGTTTCCAACGCACTCAGAAAGATTCACGAACAAGATGACACGGTCGACGTCGAAAGAATAACGAACCTGCTCACGCAGGGCATCGACCTACCGCAGGACAATTCGTCTTCCGACAGCGAAGACATGGACAAAAGTCCCAACGTCGAGGATCCTCGTCAAAATTTGGACGAAGCGTATCAGAACCGTGAAAATTCCAAGATTGACGGTTCTGACAACTTGGAATCGCCCACGCGTCGTTAGAAAAGACATCCTGTTAATGGTTTTTGATCGCTAATTTTCTGGGTAGAAACCGAATTGATTGTCTGTCGTCCCCAAACTATTGAGAAGTTAAATATCATGAATGTTTAATAACAGCTCATTGTAATTAGTTGTTAGTATATGCGTGTGGGTCTATTGTTGTGCAGTAATTTAGTTCCGCTTTGTTTGAAGCTATCGCCCGCATTACGTTGAGCACAAAGAATAAAGATGTGTAACTCCTGAAGTGCACTTTTGCAATTACCATTGTCAATGTTCTTACTTTATATATATTCATTGCTGTTAATGCTGGAAAACGCTTAAACACTTGAACTGTAGATAATGTATAGAGTATAGGAGTAATGAATTGTAATAGCATTGTGTTATATGATAGTTCAACATTATTAAAAAGGATTGATGTTAAACATCTGTTATTTATGCGTTAATACTCGTTGACTGAACATGAGATGTACTCCTTATCCAACAACTTTGAATTAAACTGATTGCTCAACAATTAGTACACAAATGGCTCATGTGCTAACATTAGATTGCAAATCTCATACTCATATATATAAATTCTTACCTTAACTGCACGTAAAAGCAATATTTAACAAATATTATCTTACATAATGATAAACTTAAAAAAAAAAGTAACACCGACGTCAAAAATGTCATTGTCATTTTTGAAGTCGGTGTGGCGTTTTATAAAGATTTTTTATTTTTTAATTTTTAGTTATATTTCGTATTAACAGTAACCCAACTCTAAGGCCGAGGTAGTAATTTGCCGTTCCTTCTTCGAAGTCGATTAAAAATGTTGGTTCATCTATTTATTTTATAGTGTGAATTTTTCGGAACCACCGGTGTGCGGTGTGCCAAAGTAGAGGGACCCCTCGAAGCGCATGCGTTACCGCACGCCGCAAACGCCATCATTGCTACTTCTCCAGTTATACCCCCCGCCGCCCTATCAGCACTTCTATCATGCAGCTATGTATATTTTACAATCGTAGGGTCTGTGCATCATAGAGTTTTGTTTTAAATTGGGGATCCATTGTGGTAGTTAGGATTGGTTAGGTTTTCCCTGATCACGCTCTATCTTTTAGATCTTAAACATCGGGTGTCCGGTCGTGAAGCTATACAGTTCGTCAATGTAGCGTTTCCATATGTTAGTTCCGTTTCGAATTACGAATGCAAGTGGCGGGGGTAACGATTGCTTTGCATAGGCCGGCCTACGTCGCTTCTACACCGTGTTTCACCGCCTAAAAGAATCACTCTCGCTTAGCTCAGCTGTAACAGTGTATCCATTCTTAAGTTTCATAAATACCGGCATTTATATACAGTGATTTTGGAAACATGACGTGCCGCTTAAGCATCCTTCGGGAACTTTCTGCAAAACTGTTTTATTATTACCGACGAACTGCATAGATACAAACGAATTCTGCTGTACCTATGGGAGAAACAGTAAATTGCTATCAAGGTACAGCATCACAGATGGTGACACCGTAACAATCTATGGAATCCATCTGACGAACAACAAACGAGAGCTGAACAAATATAAAAAAAATATACACATATTCAATCCTACCATTTTTGGCCGTGTCGGTCGGACCAGTGTGCAAGATTCTTCCTTTCTGCACCTTTCACACGGTGTTTCTCCGTTCGCCTGTTTCGTTTTCATTTTATATGCATTCAGTAAAACATATATTATATAAAGCTTCAATAAACAACGATATATGTACATAGCTTGAAATCTTAAAAGAAACGATAAAATAGAAATGCGTTTCGGAGAGTGCATTAGCTGTCCAGATGTAGCTTCCTAGAATCTGTGAAAAACGAGATAGTGCATTTACATAGGCACAATCTATAATTGTATGCACCGACATCCGAAGACTATTTATAAATTTGGTACTTAAATCCACTCTGTCCAACATGCACTGATCCTAGCAAAAACTGGCTACTGCATTTATATGTATTCGATCATAGGGCCATATGTGGAACATAAATTTGCGGTACACCATATCTCTCCTACACTCTGATCTTCGAACTTGAATCTGAAATATTCCTGACCTGACCTCGGGTCACGCCTGTGCATAGAAATAATTTTGTTTGACGGTTAACTTTGTATACAATCATATATATATATATGTGTGTGAACATGAACGGTACGCTGTGTCAGCAAAAGTTATTAACGGCATATCGCGACATTGAATACAGCTGACTTTGCTCTATTTTCCCTCTATGTGCATATATATTCGTCAAAGTTTACGCGAAGAGACATTCCTTACTTGACCCTAGAAGCAGCAAATATAAGACAACGACCTAAATCCTGCGACAATTATATTCATGCAGAAGGTCATGCAATAATATCGGTATCTGGCATTATTTCACTATTTCCTGCGATCATTTCACGATTCTGGGCACATGTTGGAAAAAGGAATATATCGGTACGCCTACAACAAACTCGTACGCCCGGACACAAACACGTGCATAGAAAATTGCGCCATTTTCAACGCTCGGAATACAGGCCCTTGTCGACTTCCCTGGTGCATCGCGATGTTTCCAGATACACATGCGCATGCGGCTACTTCCGGTTACGACACTGATCAAACGGGACTTTCGCGGTGTCGACTGAATTCAGAGCTGCACAATTATTCGCATAGTCAGAAATAGGCGTCATTATTCACGCCGTAAATATTTCGAGCATTCGTTTCGATATACGAGCAAAGTATCAGAAGAAAGAAGTCGGCTAGAGTAGCGTACTTGATAGAATGTTCTCGAAATCGGGTGTACTTCCGGTAAGTAGCTTCTAGAATATTCAACGCTCGATAAAAGCGGGCGCAGCGCGCCGGTATTGAATACTCTGAAAAGTGACAGCGCGTGAGACTGGTCCTGCTGCAAGACGTTGAAGTCGCGAAACGTTGTTCCGACGTTGGAATCTAAGGCATCTTGACGCCTACAAAGAGATTTCACGAGAACTTAGTGCACTAAATACATCGTTATTCATTGAAGAGGGTGTTCTGTTATTTACTGTGAAATACAGCTAAAGAGATATCAAGACGCAAAGATGCCGGAGGACGTCACCATAGCCGATACCGGCGAGGTCGAGACCTTCGCCTTCCAAGCCGAAATCGCTCAGTTGATGAGCTTGATCATCAACACCTTCTACTCCAACAAGGAAATCTTTCTGCGAGAATTGATTTCGAACTCGTCCGACGTGAGTATTATCACCATTCTCATTTCAGCCCATCACGTCTATGCGGAGCCCCAGTTGACCGAGATTATAGAAATCGATTTGAAATAATTGCGCACATCGACTGATTTTACTGTTGCATGTTAAACGGCTTCGAGTGCGCTCATTAATTATCGTTACGATGTATCAAATAAATTATAACGTATTTTTGGTTGTAATGTTGTGTGTGACCCAAATCATTGCACCTAAAGTTACATAAAGATATCTTGAGTCATATAATTAAATCGAACTGTATCATTGCAGGCACTGGACAAAATACGTTATGAGTCTCTCACAGATCCTTCTAAGCTTGACACTTGCAAAGAGTTATTTATTAAGATAGAACCGAACAAGAATGACTGCACATTGACGATTGTCGACTCGTGAGTATTAGTATTTTGTGAATCACTTTTGAAGCAATGACCACAGGAAAACATTGCTAAAACGTTATTGTCCCTTTTGTTTGGCAGTGGTATTGGCATGACCAAGGCCGATCTTGTAAATAACCTGGGCACAATTGCAAAGTCTGGAACAAAGGCTTTCATGGAGGCACTGCAGGCTGGTGCAGACATTTCCATGATTGGTCAATTTGGTGTGGGCTTCTATTCTGCATATTTGGTAGCTGACAAAGTGACTGTAATCTCAAAGCACAACGATGATGAGCAGTACATTTGGGAGTCTTCTGCGGGAGGTTCATTCACTGTACGTCCTGATAATGGCGAACCAATTGGACGTGGAACAAAGATTATTTTGCACATCAAGGAAGACCAGACATCGTACTTGGAAGAATCAAAAGTCAAGGAAATTGTGAAGAAACATTCTCAGTTCATTGGATATCCCATCAAACTCCTTGTCGAGAAGGAACGCGACAAGGAATTAAGCGAGGATGAAGATGAGGAACCACCAAAAGAGGGTGAAACCGATGATGAGAAGCCAAAGATTGAAGACATTGGAGAAGATGAAAGTGAGGATAAGCCAAAGGAAGAGAAGAAGAAAAAGAAGAAGACTATTAAGGAAAAGTACACTGAAGATGAGGAATTGAACAAAACCAAACCAATCTGGACAAGGAATCCCGATGACATTACACAGGAAGAATATGGCGAATTTTACAAGAGCCTGACTAATGACTGGGAGGACCATTTGGCAGTGAAACACTTCTCTGTGGAGGGCCAATTGGAGTTCAGGGCGCTCCTTTTCATTCCACGACGAGCGCCGTTCGATTTGTTTGAGAACAAGAAGAGGAAGAACAATATTAAATTATATGTTCGACGAGTATTCATCATGGATAACTGTGAGGATCTCATTCCAGAATATTTGAACTTCATTAAAGGTGTTGTTGACAGTGAAGATCTTCCATTGAACATTTCTCGTGAAATGCTGCAGCAGAATAAGATTCTTAAAGTTATTAGAAAGAATCTTGTTAAGAAATGCTTGGAGCTCTTTGAGGAACTTGCGGAAGACAAGGCCAACTACAAGCTCTGCTATGAGCAGTTCAGCAAGAACCTGAAGTTGGGTATTCACGAAGACAGCCAGAATAGAAAGAAACTTTCGGAACTTCTGAGATATAATACATCCGCATCGGGTGATGAAAAGTGCTCGTTGAAAGACTATGTTGGACGAATGAAAGATAATCAAAAGCACATCTACTATATTACGGGTGAAAGTAAAGAGCAAGTTGCAAACAGTTCGTTCGTTGAACGTGTAAAGAAGCGTGGCTTCGAGGTTGTATACATGACTGAACCAATTGACGAGTACGTTGTTCAGCAACTCAAAGAATTCGACGGAAAGCAGTTGGTATCTGTTACAAAGGAGGGTCTTGAACTTCCAGAAGACGAAGAGGAAAAGAAGAAATACGAAGAGGCCAAGGCCAAGTTCGAGAACTTATGCAAGGTCATGAAGGACATTCTCGACAAGAAAGTGGAGAAGGTAGTAGTCTCCAACAGGCTCGTTGATTCGCCATGTTGTATCGTCACTTCACAGTACGGCTGGACGGCGAATATGGAAAGAATCATGAAAGCACAGGCGTTGAGAGACTCCCAAACGATGGGCTACATGGCAGCGAAGAAGCATCTTGAAATCAACGCTGACCATCCTATCATGGAGAATCTCAGAATAAAGGCTGAAGCTGATAAACATGACAAGTCCGTGAAAGATCTTGTAATGCTCTTATTTGAGACTGCCCTTCTGTCGTCCGGATTCGCTCTCGAGGACCCACAGGTCCACGCATCCAGAATACACAGAATGATCAAGCTCGGCCTTGGTTTCGAGGAAGATGATACGCCCAACGCTGAAGAAGAGAAAATGGACGCCGAAGTGCCCCCACTCGAAGGCGACGCCGAAGATGAATCCAGAATGGAAGAGGTTGACTAAGACTGCTGCCCAACCGACCATCACCGACGATTCTTGCGATCCAAAGACTTTTAGAACCTAGAACGACTGTTAATTAATTCTACTTAAAGTATTCATTCGTATTATTTCGTGTCGTTGTCCGTATCTCTCTTCTCTTCTGGTCACGTTTAGCCGACAGAGTGAGGTATCACGTTTACCGTGTTAAAAGAACGCGCGCGGGCTACTGTCCTGGTCTATATTTATGTCGTGTAGCATAAGGCGACGAAAGGGAAGACGAAGAACATGAACCCCGAATTACGTCAACCGCGTTTCATTAGGCGCGCTTGTGCGAAAATTTCTAAAAGTCCGCCACTTTATTCTTTCCGCTCACCCTTTATTTCCTATTTTGCGAAACATTAGCGATTTCACGCGGTGACGCACCTCACGAGATTGTAATTTTTTATACTATACATTTTTCTCATCGTTTATCATTTCTTCACGCACTTTTGTCATTCCGTGGCGAAAACATTTTAGAATAATATTCGCCGCATTGTAAACCTAGTTTCGTGCGCAATAAAATGTCTTATCGTTACGGATAACATCTAATCAAATTTCGTATTTTAGTCTTCCATCTTTTCCCCGTTACCTTTCGTTCCGCGCAGCAACAACAGTAACACGCGTATATTTATCGGAAAAAAGTGCGCACCGCTGGAATTCCTGCGAAGTAAAGACTTCAATCGAACATCAGATACGAAAAAGAATTTTTCCAACAATCTCTGTACGTAAATGAAGCTACAAAGGACAAAGAAACGAAATGGGGGCAAATGCAAATAAAGGGAATTCGAGTGACGCTAATTTTTTAATTGTTTTGACCGGGACCGGGGCAAAATAAAAAGTTTCGCCGACAGGGTACACCACCGTCGCTAGTAGAGGTGTCGCGTGTTGCCACATCACCACCAAATCAAACGAATTTGGACGATGTTTCTGTCTAGATCGCGCTCGTGCGGACTTCTCCGCGATACGTGGAAAGCGTGAGTTTCTTTGCTCCGTTCCAACATGTCAAATTACTACTGAGCCTCGAAACGCAGTCGACGGATATAAACGAAAGCACGATTGTAAAGTAGACGCGAAGTCACAAGGAGGATCGGACAGTACGAGTCGGCTGGAAATTTTCTACTTCATTAATCCTCATTGTTTAAAACCGCTACACAAGACTGCTACACGATGAGCGCAACCCAAAGCCAGGCCAAACCAAGAAACGGTGTCGTAAAACAGGTAAGAACGGACACACTTGAATGAATTTCTGACAAACGGAGCGTCCCTTGGGATTTGCGCCTGTTTTCGCGAGTCTCGCACCTTTATAACCTGGCGAATTTGATAACCATTTGTTGGTACTCGACGTGTACTGCTACCGGACGTACAACCTCACACAACATATGGTCATCATGCCGAAGGACAATCGTTTTCAGAAATCGCATTGATCGCTCCGATATACCGATTGGCACGCGCTTTGGCTTCGAATATTTATCTTATTACGTCGAGGACATTCCATTTCGCATACTTCATTCATGCTTTTCTATATTTTTTTTTCCTTCCAAAATTATTGTTACCTTTCTACCGTTTGTCGCAAATGTTCTATGAAAAGTGTGCTGAATATAGGAATAGAATGACTGTTCGCAAGTTTTACATCTACATTAAGTTTGTAATTGCTTTGTTTCATTTCTTCCTTTGAGAGTATGATGTTTATTTGCAGGTTATATCTGGCGACATGATAGTCATAAGGGATCGTCCCATGGGTGGACCTCCACCTGAAATCACTATCACGCTTTGCAATATTACTGCTCCTAAGTTAGAACGCTGGAAAGGAGCAGAGAGGTGGACATATATTTAGCAATTTTTTTTTCCCTTGGTATTAATTAATAGACCAACATCTAATGTATATTCTTTGTATAGTACCGATGAGAGTAAAGATGAACCATATGCTTGGGAAGCGAGAGAATTCTTGCGTAAGAAGCTTATCGGTCAAGATGTAACTTTTACGTACACAGCAGAAAAATCGTCGTACACAAGTAAAATGTGGAACTTTGGAACTATATGGTTGGGAAAAGGTATCTTTTTCAGTGTCAATATTATTTATACTGTTTACTATAAAAATAGTAAACTAACAAATTCATATAATTGTAATTTTACATCTTTCTACCTGTTTAAGATAAAAATGGAGAGAATATCATTGACACTTTGATTTCGGAGGGTTTAGTGAATGTGAAAAAGGATACTCGTAATCCCACACCGGAACAGGCACGATTAGTCGAACTTGAAAATGCTGCAAAAGCTGCCAACAAAGGCAAATGGGCAGATGTACCAGCCGCTGAACATATACGTAATATTACGTGGACTGTTGAAGACCCAAGAAAATTGGTAGAGAAATATGGCAAGAAACCTATCAAAGCCATCATTGAACATGTGCGAGATGGATCAACTGTTCGTGCCCTTTTGCTACCTGACTTCTATTATGTCACACTTATGATATCAGGTGTTCGATGCCCTGGATGGCCACGTGATTCAACAGATGGTGATCCTTATGCCGAGGAGGCAAGATATTTCGTTGAATCTCGATTGTTGCACCGTGATGTTGAGGTCATTCTCGAATCTGCTAATAACAGCAGTTTTATTGGCAGTATACTTCACCCGAAAGGTATATTACATTTTGTCGTATTTAGTCTTTAATAAGAGTGTGATGTACAAAAAGCAGGTGTACGCTCTTAAACTCTGTGTTAAAACATACTTATGGCTGTAGGAAACATCGCGGAAATCTTATTGAGTGAAGGATTCGCCAAGTGCCAAGATTGGTCGATTGGTAACAGTAGAGCAGGAGCAGAGAAACTTTATCTCGCCGAAAAAGCCGCGAAGGAAGCGCATTTACGTCTGTGGAAGGATTACAAACCGTCCGGTCCGCAAATTGAGTTCACCGGTACTGTCGTAGAAATCGTTAATGCGGACGCACTTATTATCAGGACACAGAACGGAGAAAACAAGAAAGTATTTTTAAGCAGCATTCGACCACCGTCCAGAGAAAAGAAACCTAACGAAGATACCACGGTGAGATCAAAAGACTTCAGGCCGCTGTACGACATACCGTGGATGCTAGAAGCACGCGAATTCCTGCGCGAAAAGTTCATAAGAAAGAACGTCAAGGTCGTTGTCGATTATACGCAACCAGCCCGAGACAATTTCCCCGAGAAGTTATGCTGCACTGTCACTTGTGGTAAAACGTAAGACCCACGATATATTGTCCATTTTTTCTATCACCCGTCGTTTTTGATATTTCAACACGTCGCTGTTATTTTCTTGCAGAAACATCGCAGAAGCGTTAGTGTCGAGGGGCTTGGTGAGAGTGATCAAGTATAGACAGAACGATGATCAGCGCTCTTCCCATTACAATCTTCTTCAAGTTGCCGAGAGCAAGGCGGAAAAATCGGGCCACGGATTGCATGCAAAGAAGGATATTCCAGTTCACAGACTAGTAGACTTGTCAAATGAACCGTCAAAGGCCAAGGCCTTTTTAACGTCCCTCAAACGAGCACAGGGCATCAAAGGTGTGGTTGAATTTGTTACCAGTGGCTCGCGCTTGAAACTTTTCCTGCCCAAGGAAGATCAGCTCATTACGTTTGTACTGGCCGGCATAAGGACTCCTCGATGTCAGAGAACACTAGCTAGCGGAAGTGTTATTAAAGCGGACGAATACGGTGAAAAAGCTCTGGCCTTCACTAGGGAGCATTGCTTCCAGAGAGACGTAGAGATAAAAATCGAAAACACCGAAACGAAAGGCAGCGGCTTCATTGGATGGCTCACCGTAAATGATACCAATATGTCCATTGCTTTGGTCGAGGAAGGCCTCGCCGAAGTTGTTACTTTCCCAGATTCCGGCGAACTCACTAAAACGCTCAAGGCTGCAGAAGAACGTGCCAAGGCAAAGAAACTTAATGTAAGTTTGCTTAATAGCACCGATTGGACATTTATTTGAAATTATCCTATAACGTAATTTATCGGTTTACGACATATGATCATTCATTCGTCATATACTTCTTGCAGATGTGGAAGAATCGAGTAGAGATACAAGTAGAGTCTGAAAAAATTCAAAATGAAAAGGAGGTTCTGGAGAGAAAGATAGACTATCAAAAAGTTGTAATATCTGAAGTCACGGACGAGCTACATTTCTATGCTCAAAGCGTTGAACAAGGCAGTATGTTGGAGAGCATGCTTCTTCAGTTGCGACAAGAATTAGGATCCAATCCACCACTTCCCGGTGCTTATAAGCCAACGAGAGGGGAATGGGCAGTCGCTAAATTCACAGGAGATGATCAATGGTACCGCGTTAAAACCGAGAAGGTATCAGGCAGCAACGTCAGTGTATTCTATATCGACTACGGCAATAGAGAAGTTGTCAACGTCACGAGAGTCGCTGATATTCCATCGCGGTTCACCACTGATAAACCGTACGCGCACGAATATCAACTAGCCTGTGTCAATCTTCCGGACGACGTAAGCTGTTACCAACAATACGTTGATGTTACTATTGATCGTGGCGATTGTTTCAAATGGCATTTCTTTTAAAATCACTACAGAACGACGATAAAAAAGAAGCAGTCAAAGCATTCAAAGAAGAAGTTATGGATAAGATCTTGCTGTTGAATGTTGAATACAAGATGAGCAATAATCTTTCTGCTGTGACCCTTGCCGATTCGGTGACAAACGATGACGTCGCAAAGACATTGATTGCCGAGGGACTTCTGCTGGTGCAGAAAAACCGTGACAAGAGACTGGTAAAACTGGTGAGTGAATTACCGTTTAAGCGTTATCTTTATGTCACGATCAGATGCAACCATCTTGGATTTTATTAATAAATATCGCTGCAGGTCGAAGAGTATACGAAAGCGGAAGAGGATGCAAAACGCAACCATCTTAACATCTTCCGATACGGTGACATACGTAGAGGAGAGGATGACGAAAAAGAGTTCGGAGCGTAATTGATGAAAAATTCTCAAAAGCACGTCTGCTACAGAGAGTGATGTACACAGGGACAAAAAGACGACAAAAAGACACCATGTTACAAACTGCATAATGAATATATAACGATTTACACTTAGGTTTACGAAGATGGGTGATTGTCGATAATGAGAAAGTTACTGTGACAATAGTCACGAGATACAGTTATCTTTCGATATACAGACGCTATGAATTGTACATAACAGTTTTATTAATATCCATTAATGAGCAACATGTGAGACAGGGAGGATCAAAAGAGCATAGATGCCAACTAATCCCTGTAAGAGAATGTGTCGTTATCGACATAACACGTACTTTAATTGGCGCATTCTTTCGTTACTATTGATCCCTGCGACGCGTGAACATCAGTTTCCATTATCGAATAAGTTTTGGAAAAATCATTGTCGTACAATTTATACGACAGCTTACTGATTTATGTGCCCTAAGTGCAATTTATTTTTAATCATTTCGTGAACAAATCTTACTCTTTACGTGCGCATTTCGATTGCTGGTGCGAAAATCATAAAATCGATAGAGAGAAATGTTCATATCAAATCAGCTTGTTGAAAGAATTTTGATCAGATGTTAATTATTTGCGTATTTTACATGAAAACTCTATTTTAGTGAGACACAGTCCATGTCAATGCAAAGCATGCATGGCAATACTGTACTGAAATATCATCCAGGAATAGTAATGTATATAATGGAGCAAACGTTATCCCCCTTTCGTTTAACGTGTAAAAACTGCATTTTTTTGTAACAATACATTTTGCGCACTATATATATTATAGATAATAAAAATGGGATTTGATATTACCGATGCCACTGTACTTATGCAGCCTTCGACAAATGAATTACCGTAGTAAAGTAGAAGTAACTTCGGTGTTCATAAAAAGGTATTCGTTCCCTATTATGTAACTAGTGTTAAAACAAGTTTTAATGTCATATTTCAAGGATAAAAAAGAAATTCCATGACGCACCAATTCTAGATAAACGCATTCTTAAACTCCGATATAATTAGATATACATTAAAAGTGTAATAAAAACAAATATTAGTTAACTAGTCCCATTAATTCGTGAGTTCATTGTGTCTACATTTCTTAGTCAGCTGGTAATGTAGGGAATTATTACTGAAGTTCAAAGAGACACTGTTTGTCATTTTCCAATACAGTTCCGTGCATGTTCATACACATCAGCGCTACGTGCCCACTTTCATATTAACACACTGTTCACAGAACTTTAAACAATCATATAATCCGATATCCTGTACGAGTTCGAGTGAAATCTATCAATGCCGAATTCTTGACTTTATTCCGTATATGACGTTTATGGGACGTGTTACTTGTGTGGAAGAAAAATTAGTGTTTGCACACTGTCAAAGGCAATGTGTTGAAAAGTTTATACCGAAGCTAGCATTTAAAGAAGTTTAAAACACGAATCATTGTATTAGTTAAGCACAGTATCCTTATGCGATCATAGGTAAATTTTGATTATTTATGAACATATTTTTCTCTATCTTATCTCTCGCAAATCTTTCCCCTAAATATAATATTGTCTTATATTTCCTGTATTGCATATTTGTCCTTCATGATAATGCAGCATCCAATCAATAGATGCATTAAATGTTTATTGAAGGCACTTACAGTGTGCTGTATCAATATTTAAAGTACCTACGAAGCATCAATTGACCAAATATTAAAGGAACACTTTACAATACATTTGAGATTTATGAACTCCTCACTCCTACTACGCGGTGAACTTTTATATTATATTTTGTTATATTTTGAACGAAAATGTTAAGCAATTTTTCTGATTTTTTTTTTATGTAGAATTTCTATTAAAAAAGAAGTTCGTAACATGTGCTTATACTTGCCACTACTTCTTGAAAAATTAATTGATACTGGCCGCAACAAATATTATTATTATTTTATACGGAGATGCTCAAATATTATCTCCTTTAAGTTGCTAACCTGTTTTGGTTTATATATTGTATAAACATTTTTTTATGAATGCTAATGTATGCATATGTCATTATACGTTATACAGTAATATTTTAAGTTCCTAAAAATATTTTAATGTCAACCACAAATGTCGTCATTGAATAATGGTACCGGAAAACAGCGACGGTGTATGTCAAATAAATGGCGTAAGCCGCTCCAACTTTACTTCTGTACATGGCCTTTCTTATTGACCCAAAAACCTGCTTTGCATTTATTTTCAATTGTTTAGGTCTCTAAATTGTCCTCTATTTAAAAAAATATTGTATCCGCTAATATTTACAGCCAATCCACCGATAAAAAAAACATTTTGATAATCATCGTGTTACCGATGGAAGAAAATGGTAGCCATAATGTTATACAAGTGGACAAGAACAGCTTGCACAGCATAAAAATAAAACAGAACTGATACAAACGCAAACATATTATCTAGCTATGTAAGAAGAACATGAAAACTGAATTTATTATAAGAGTAGAAAAGAAACCTACAATATAAAATATAATAAATGCAGATTGCTAAGTATTATGAGACTTCACAGTGTGCCTTAGTACAGAGTTATCCCAAGAACATGATAATAGTTCATTCTCATGCCACGCAAGTCCACGTACAAAGTCTTTATGCCTCTCATCTTCATACAATACAGATAATTCTTTACTTGTGTCAAACACTTTTATTAAATTGCCATCGCAACAACCGGCTATTTGCTCTGATCTGAAATAACAGAAAAAATATTGTGTTATTATACATATGCATACCTCAATATATAGAATAAAGTACTTTCTAGTATTACCTGTGCGAATCAGGATTAAAAAGTAAGTTGTTTACTGGTCTGGGATATCCAATTGATTCATTGAATATATCATAAGATGTATTTCTAATATCAATTAATATCAAATTTCCGGCCGCATCACCCAAAGCTATAATATTATCTTTAACAGGGCTACAAGCTACAGCTCTCAAACTGCAATGACTGCTTTTGAATAACCCTAAAATTTTTGTAAGATTTATACGATTAATTGATTGCATTATGTGATATACAGAGTTAGTTACAAAAGGTTGGTACCCACAATATCTCCATTGTTTACGGACGTACGAAAAACTCTGCAAAACAACGTTTCAGTGCACAAAGAAGCAAATACAGTGACAGACAAATATTTGTTGCATAGTATTTTTCTTATCAGACATCAGTTTTTTTTTTTTTATAGAGTAGGTGTAGGCATTTGTACATATACTAAATAGCTATGACTACATCAGTTTTATAATTATTCTGCCTCATTTATAATTTTAAACACTGTAACTTTGTCCTGCAAACGTTTTTCATATATCCATAAGAGAGATATTCTAGGTACCGATAATAGATAACTGACTGTATATTAAGAATACTGGATCCTAAGGTAGATGTGTAATGTGTATACAATAAACCAAAAGTGTTTCAACGTACTATGAGCAGGTTTAGATTGCCTAATGTCCCACATTAAAGCTTCATGGTCTAAAGACGTGGAAATAAATGCGTGGAGATTCTGTGATAAAACACTGACACAAGTGACGCTTCTTATGTGAGCGGAATTAAAGCTGTGTGTTGCAATTAAATCTGCCGTGTCCCAAACTTTGATGCTGTAAGAAATATTGCCATATTAAATTATCCTGTAACTTTCACTCTATAATCATCCTTGTTTCAATTATATTAAACTTATATCTTACCAACAATCCGTTCCCCCAGTAACTATATGCGATTTGTCAGAAAAGACCGATAAAGTTGTTAGACTGTCGTCATGTTGACAAGCGAAACCTAGACATTGCAACTCTTTTGAATGTGTGTCCGCGGCTTCTGCAGCACGGAAAATTTGTAGCACACCACTGTCTTCACCCACTGCAAATTTGTTCTCTTCTAAGTAACCTGCGCAGCAAACTCCGCTCTCTGTTCTAATGGCTGAGGAAGGTTTATCAAAATCTGAAAGATCGGTGTAATGCCATACCGTGCCATTCCAATAACGATCTGTCATATTACTTCCGCCAAGAATTGCACTCTTCTCTGAAAGAATCATTAGAGAAAACTAATTAAATCTATCATTCTAGTCATCCCAATTGAATTGAATTATAACAAGTTATGGCATTCCTGAAACCCCCCATGGTTCACAAGTTTAGAACAAAGGTTTTCATGAAAATTGTATTGCCGTTTCAGTGAGTTAACCTCAAATATTACCGTTAAATATTAAAAGAAACTGTAAATGTCCGTCGCGAATAGGTGGTCGATCGGCTGCAGTCATGTTTCTGTAAACATCCCCATATAGATGAATATCTCTGACAGGTTCCATGTTAACGCAATTGCTATTTGCAGTGTATCAACTTTATACGGCACTTCGAGGAATTGTGATGCGTTTGTATCAGCAGTTTGTGTATACGTCAGTTTCCCTGCCCTAAACTGTAGACCGCACCATGTGCTCGCACACTAAATTTGTATGCAAACGGCGTACGATGTACAGTCACACCAATCACACTAATTGATACTTAATAACGCCTTGCAATGTGACGTATATAGTCTCAGAACGTAAAAGCTATGACAAAATTGAACAACGGTAAGAAATTGATTACATATGTTTCCTTTATTGTATTCACGAATGATTTATTGTACTAAATTATTGCAATAATAAAATTTTGAGACGAGGGTGTATGTTAGTTAGCCAGTACTGTACGCTCCTCCAATTCGTCGACATTTCGGAAATAGTTCCTTTGACGATAGACCGCTCTAGGTGTCGCAGTTGTGCTTGACGATTATTGGCTGCGCCATTTTAAAGACGCATGTAAAGTTTAACAGTTAAACACCTGCCGCTGTCGAGGCTTCCCCCACCTCCAGCACCACCGATGAGACTTTGTAGAGACCAGTAGGACATAAAGATGGTCGTTTCTCTCTGTCTCTCCTTTGCACCGTAGCACACGAAGGTTTGTGCATGATTCGCACATATATGCTCGCGTATGTTATAGCTACCTGACTCTTCCCCATGGAAAAATCGGCCCTAAAGAGATAAAAAGTTTGAATTTCCCGCGTCGCTCTAATATCTTGGGTACGGTGGCGTCTCAAAAAAAAACGGAGAAACGCTCAAACTGATCATTGGACAGCAGTCGGTAAGGTTGATAACTGCATCCCCTTCAAAAAATACCGACTGCTGTTCAATGATCAGTTTGAGCGTTTCTCCGTTTTTTTTGGAGACGCCACCGTACCGAAGATATTAAGGCGAAGCGGGAAATTCAAAAACTTCATAAAATAAAATACTACACGTAAACGCCCAGTGGATCTAATTGTATGTTTAATTATTCGAAGCAGACGCACTATGCCATTATCTATCACAAAGGTTAATCTACTTGTTAGCTTATAAAGTATTCTGTCGATCAATTTTACGTCCGTGCATAATAAGTATTCCGCCGAAGTAAACAAAGGAATGTATGAAGGCGCCCCGGAGGAGAGACAAAGCAAAACGACCATCTGATGTCCTTCTCATGTTGGCTACAACTCCCGTGCATCATCGGGATGGGGATTGCGCAGTCCATGTATATATAAGGTCTATCATATAATAGTTCAATGCACGAAATAGTCAAGAAAGTTGGGTCGGCGACGTTATTTTTCAATAAAATGGATCCAATAGCGAATTACATTCAAGATGCGTACAGAGCAGTACGTGTTACTCAATCGCCAGGCCACGGCCCAATATCGAGCCATCGCGAAAGGTTTTCCTGAAATTTGCCACTTTAGTTTTCTAAGCATTTTTCGGGGCGAAGCTGGGTAAAGTTGCGGTTACAATGAATGCGTTTAAAAAAATAATAATGGAAGGAATCAGGCCCTCGCCTTATAAAAATAGAATTTACCGAGCCGTGGTCTCACAAGGATTGAGAGAACACCGGTATAGAAAACAGAATACGAGATGGCATTTTTTTTACTGTCAACCGCAGACCGCAGTTGACCGCAGTGTCGACGGTCCAGCTGGCTAACAAGAGGAGAATGATCGACACTGTCCCATATACTTTGTTTTTATAATTATATAGGCTGGTACATTGTAATCTTATTCATTAATAATGCTGAGAAAAAACCAATGAATCTATCTGAACTATATAATTTTGGTTTCTTCAATTTGAACGGCTTATTTTGTCTACTAAAAACGCCCCTGGTAATGGGCCGACAGTGCCAACCGGACAGTGCTACGCTTACACAGCAAAAAATCATCCAATCGCGTGAGACTCACTCGATGGAGCTACTCTTTATTGGCTGTTTGCAATCTGCCGCGGCGGTGCATCATTTGTCAGCAAAATTGTGCAAAGCCGGTACGAGATGGTACATAAAATAATTGTGGAACGCGCAAACAAGACCACTATTATTAAACCGTCGCGGCAGCCCAACAATCACTGGTCATCGGGATCAACATCAACCGTGTCGTGTGAAGCTCGCTTGACCGCTGTTAAGAATTTCAAGTTGAAAATTTAAATTCCATCAACCGAATCTAATCGCAATTTTCCCAACGGTTCCCTCTGCAGAAGAGAGAATATATTTAAACAAAAAGCATTTCAAAGACCAAACACGAACTAGCCTTGAACGAAGCGTGATATAGAAGCTTTGTGGAAAAAAGAAAATCCTTGAAAGTAGTCCGACAACCGAGAATTGTCATCGAGAAAACTGTTCCTCGTTGAATCGGAATATCATGTCGGAAAAGGGCACATCGCGAATTCGTCGGCATCGAGACCGCCCTCTAGGCTCCTCGCGAACGCGCGAACTAAACGGTTGCGAATATGATTAGTGCAGTATATGTCCGCCTGTGACGTAACGACGACCAGTACACCTGATAATTTCAGTCGTGACGCATGCGTGGTCGCGGTGCGAGCCGAAAATCAGAATTAGTCCAACGGAACCCCGGAAAGAGTGGCGAGTGTAAGAGACAGAGAGACCGACAGACGTACAACGGCAGTGCCGCCTCAGAACGAGATTCTCGCGTAGGGGAGCGAAACAAAACGAGTAATCCTGTCAAGACGCGCGAGTGTAGTGGCGCTTCTCTTATCGCGTGCTTGCGGTGTCACGGCAGAACATTCTGTAGAGAAGAAGAAGGAAGAAGAAAAAGAAGAAGAAGAAGAGGAGGAGGAGGAGGCGGCGGAGGAGGAGGAGGAGAAGGAGGAGGAGGAGGAGAAGACGAAGAAAAGCAGCCTAAAGTCTAGAGTCTAGAGTAGGCTGTCGAGCAGGATGGCGAAGCCCGAGCAGGTTTTAATTATCGAGCCGCAAGGCGAGCTACGATTCAGGGGTACGAAATGTTCACTATTAAGCACCTTCCTATCTCCCGTGTCGGGCGATTTTTCGCGCCGCCAGGCTGTCGCGTATGTCGCGCGACTATCTACGTCGCACGATCCTGACAAGCCTCTTGCTCGGCCCGGTTGGCCGAGTCATTTCGTGAAGATAGCTGCACACGGTGCGCGCTGCGTTGTCAAGATGACGTAAGGTCCGATCGGTCGGAGAAAATCCTTCGGATGGGCTCTCGCGCCCTAGCCGCTCATCGGGAAGATCTATTTTCGCGAGAAATAACGTATTTACGGAACGGCGGGGTCGGCTCCCGTACCTAACCCCATCCGTCGTACGTCATTCGCTGTCAAAGAGAAGTTACGGTATATGCCGACCGCCGATGCCTTCCCGTCTCTTTCGCACTCCTTGCGTTCATCTAGCCGATATATACGCTGCGCTCCTTGTCGCTCGATCGCGCGACGGCCGACGAGCGACCGTGCGGCGGACACCTATAATGTCCCTCTTCGCCCCTGGGTCGATCCAATAAATCGCCAGTGCTAAGATCCAGCGGGTAGGACGGCGGTCCGAGCTCGTACGACGTCACTAGAATTCGCGTTCCGTGCGAAAATCAAACACTGATATGCACGTCTAATTATACCGGAATCAGGTGATGTAATTCGGTTTTCAGAGCAAAATAAGTCGCGTGCGCGCCTATGTACATACGGCTGGTGTGTGCATGCGTTTAACGCGCCAGCGCCTTACCTAAGGACAATAATAATGTACTTGTGTCGCCAATTCCTTTTCCAATATGACAGCTATTGCGCTACGACGTCTTCTGGAGATGCCTCTCGTCCATCCGATTTCACGTCGCTTAATTACCAGCGTGCTAAAGTCCATCCGCGTTTTTTTTTTCCGGTTGAATGTTCGACTCAATACCTGCCGATCTTTGTTTGCCTGCCCTCGTGTCACACGAGTGCATGCGGGTATATACTTGCGCGTACGCTTATATGTATATATATGTAGGTCGCACGATCGGATAAATCGCGAATTTGCTTGGTCATACGTTTCTTCCTTCGCAACTTCGTGTTTTTTACAGTTGAAAGATTATGTATATTATTGATTATACACTTCTTCTTGTTGACAATGTTTTATCATGTTTACGCTTCTCATCGCATCCTTTCTCTCCATATTTCTCTTCTATTACGAGTAGTTTCCTGTCCATTTCTTACATATTCCCTATATATTTCTTATACGTTTATGGAGTATTTTCCCTATGACTAGTCTTAAAATGCACTGACAGACAACAAAGTTGGAACATCTTATACCTAGTCTATTTTGTTGATATACTGGTAAACATGTGCATTCGAATACGTCAATAGTATGCAATGAACATTCTCATTATAATCAAGTGGTTTTGATAACCATTGTTTAAGCATACACCTTGGATCATACATCTGTATATATGTATTTATATTTGATTGATGTGTTTCAGGTCCTTTTACCGGATCATCGGTCACATCTTATATAAAATTAACAAATCCAACAAAACACAAAGTTTATTTTAAAATAAAAACGACTGCCCCAAAAAGATATTGCGTGCGCCCAAATTGCGGAGCTCTTAAACCAAAGGAGGTTACAGAAATAGCAGGTCAGTCTTCGTTGTAAAGTCTGCTTGATTTAATGAGACAAAAAACTAACCAGACTGTTACCATTTTTGTCTACTAGTATGCTTACAGCCGTATGATTTTGATCCTACGGAGAAGAATAAACACAAATTTATGGTGCAAACAATAATAGCATCGGAGAACGATGATGTTGAATTTCCAGGTGATGTGGTATGTAGCGTACCTACATTTCTCCAAAAGTATATAACCTAAGTATGTATATCTCTGGTTTTACACTGTGACTTTGTATTTAAGTGGAAAGACACGGATCCGAATGAAACGATGGACTCTAAGTTGAAATGCGTCTTCGAAAATCCAGTAACCAATTCCATTGTAAACATGTCAACAAGCAAGTCAAACGCTAATTCGAATAATGACAAGAACAAAGGCACCGGAGATTTAGTTAAACCACCTCCAAAGGTGACCACGCAACCCTTCTCAATTTCTTAAGAAACACCAAATGTCATTTCAAACTATGTATTTGTTTGCTCCAGGTGATTACAGAGACAAACGAGAAGTTGTTAAGGGCTGCACAAGAAGTTAATCAACTGAGGGTAGAGGAGAGTACTCTGAGGCAGGAAAACTTACAACTCAAGGTACATAACTTTACAAATGTTACATGTCATTCTGGAACTACCATCTAAAATGTTGATATTAATCTTAAATGTTGATTTAATAATCTATATGTACGTATATATCATACTAATGGTATTGTTCCAAAAGGAGTTTGTAAGTAACACTACAAATACTTCCTTTTGTTGATAGGAAGACTTATTGAGATGGCAAACTGCTGCTGTACGGGAGAACGAAGCTAATCAGACTACCAGCAATAACCAATGGTCTGTATCGACCAGCGTCATCATCGCAATCGCCATGATTATAGTTGGTTATCTGCTAGGAAAAATGATCTGAGCAGCCTTGTTCCAACCTATCTATACCTCAGCACATACCCTCTTCTTCCCCCATGTTTCTTAGCCTGCCCCTTCTCCACCCCCTAATTACTACCACATCAGCCCCCTGTCGCTGCCATGTGGCTATTTACCGATTCGCGAAAACCGATTTCCGTCGTCCCATTATTTCTGGGTTGTTCATAATAAATACTATTAATATGAACGCTAATGGTGTCTAAATAAAGTCTGTTCGCAACAGGGGAGCATACTTAAAACCGTATATTGAGCTCCGCTACGAATCCTTTTTTAAAAGGAACTTCGTCGTGTGGCGGACACACGTTCTCCCTCTAATTCTTCGAGGCACAAAATGGTCGTCGTGCAACGGGGTAAGCGTGTACGTTGCATTAACTATAGAGTGTCGCTATTATTTTCGTAGCGCAGATTTTCTGTGAACCGGTGTTGCACGATAGACATTGGCAGTCGTTTTCGTTCCGGTTGCGCATTCCTGAAATATCAATTCCCTTGCACGGTCGTCTGTCCATCGTGTAATATTCCTTCAGCGCAACCACGTATCATTGTCATTGTTACGAAGTAAAATAGATACGAGCGCAGAAGGTGTAAAATTTCTTGGCGAAACAAAGAATCTTGGAGAGCATGGAAAAAGAAGTTACCCGTTTTTCAAGAGAACAACACAAACGCCACGCTAGCAGGGACTCGAATTTAATTATCAATCCAGGCGGGCAGTTTAGAATATTTTCAAAGCTATCAAGGTGGGACTGAAATTATTAGCTTACGTAGAGAAGAAATGCACAATATTTAAAGGAAATGCATCTCGTATTCACCTTCGACACATGCGTTGTGCGCCCGTGTTGTTTCTTTTGATAAGGATTCCCAGTTTCGTGCTTGTCGCATTTCAGCTCGTGTCTCTGGAGGCACGCGGCTATTAAGTAAACAACGTACCCAGTATTGTATTAGTTTTATGAAATTCCGTTTCATTGGACGAGATAAATAAGTGCACGTGGTGACCTTGAAGAAGGAGCAACCGGATGTATCGCGGAAAAAGCAACATACGTCTAACTTTAGATCTGAAAACGCGGCCTTGCGTTTTTGCTCGGCTCTCCAGTTCACTTAATTTGCCTCTTATACATAAATATATAACATTGTACATAATATGTCCATTTTAAAGTATGTATCAACTTCTATCTAATGAATTTTGTTGTAGTACTACTTCTGTCTAATGTATCCAGGAGAAGAAAGAGAGGGAGGAAGAGTTAGAGAGGGGGGGAGAGAAAGGGAGCAAAAGCGAGTGAGAGAACGCGAAAACAAATTTTGGGAGGGGGGAGGGAAGGGGCCCGTAAACAGTAGCGGTTCATCACCCAGCAAATTGTTCGCGCTGGTTGAATACACCCAGCATTGGCATATTATTTAAGAGGATAGAGAGCATTGAATTTACCGACGCTTCAGTGTAACTTTTTATTTCTTTATGTTTTGTCTTACAAAAAAAATTCGAAATAAAGATATCTCGGATGTCACGTGGTTCCCAGTTTTCTACTTCGCACCTATCCGCTGTGCTGTGTGTTGGCGAACTTTTACATGTTGCTTCCTCATTCATATTCTTTTTATTCAAAGAACTTCCCCACATAGCGCATAGTGTGCAAAAAAACACGGGACCGTTCGGATCTTACGGCTAGATCTCAGACTAAACGGACTCGCAATGTCGATCTTCGTGTCTTTCCGGTGACGCAAGTACCTACATACTTATATAGATTAAGCCAAGTGCAGCTTGAAATAGATCCCTCTGCACCTTCCTGAGTTAGTAAGATTAACATCAATCCTATTTATTCTACTGTTCCGAGGTTCATACGGAAAACGAATCGAGCAATGCGATTCCGTCCTAAGTGAAACACATATTTCGGTCTGTCACACTACGGAACAAGAAAAAAAACAATGTTCAGTACGTGACACTGTCGCATACAGAAATATTTGTACACACACCTATAAATGTTTATCCGTGCCTTAGAAATAGTTGCATCAGTTTAACGTTATTGAGTGTATTAATGGCTTTTCGTTTTTCGTTCACCTACGTTTTCATTCCATTTATATCTTTCGTGTCGCACCCTTAACTTTGCTCTTACCTGTAAGTGGAGATCGTCCATCTTGACCCTTCAAGTTTTCCTATGGTCTTCGTACGCTTTTTAAAACCGTAGGTATACTTAAGCGGAGATAGAATAAGAAGTAGAATCGATAGTTATTAATGAAACAAATATCGAGAATGCAAGGCTAAGCGCAATGTTCGCTTTCACACTTGCAAAGTGTCCATTGAATAATAGCTCGGTGTAGCTTGACTAATTGTAACATGTATTAACGTAAAAATCCAGCTACTACATGAATTGCGTCTTTATACGTGACAGGTAGTTTCAACACGATCTAAACATTTCTGTAAAAGACTGTAATTCCGATTTTTCTAACGAGCCAATTCTGTACTGGACGTTACAATTATAGGAAGAAGAGCGACAAGAGAGCGAGTAAGGAAAAGAGATGGTGGATGTGAGGAGAGAGAGGGAGAGAGAGAGAGAGCGAATGCAAGTTACCAACATTTTTATTTTAGGTAGGTCTCTTTTGTAAACAGATTCGCACGATTGTTATGTACGAGTTATAAAGAAACACGATTTTTATTATTGATTGGGATGTTAGCAAAATAAAATTGTTCCGTTATAACATGCATTTTGGGTTTGTTGGAACGTCGCAAAAGCTGTCGTGATTTAATAAATTATAAAGTGACCTTGGAACAGGTGCGATGGAATGTCTCTATCGTGCAATTGACGGTAAGATAACATAAGATCAGTGACCTATCAGCACGAATTAAACAGCAGCTCTAGAATGGTACGAAATTTCATCGCTACGGTAATTATTGATTTACGCGATAGAAACATTTTTAATACGTGCACATAAGTCAAATGCATGCATATACAGAGCCTAAGCTCGTCTACTTCCGTATGTATAATGTGCACATAAGTCGCGTGGCCTTTTTTATTAAACGAAGGCACTGTACCGAACGATTTAATAAATCAGTCCAAGTCGTTGAACACGCAATGTCGCTTCAACAGCAAAGATATATTATCTACAGCTTGCACTTTTATCCTAATTCATGATGTCAACTGATAATCAATATCACCTTCATGTGCAGAATAGACGCAATGTGCATTTTACAAAGAACGTCGTTTGATACTTCGATAATAATGTTTTACCTTGATTCTCTTTCTTAAGGTAAGAAAGGACATCTAATCTCAATAATAAACTCGGAGTAGATCTACACTCTTTAATTTGAAATAAAAATATATATGTATATATATATATAGGTATGTGCGCCATTACACGCATGTCGCACGAAAATCGGAACTCGCGTGTTGCATAATTTTTCAGGACTACACGGTATCCCAACAAAAAGCGCATAAGCTGACCTGAAGTAGAGTAGGTCAACTTATAATCAGACCGCGTTCCTGTACGTAATATACGTACGTATATATAGCGCAAATGCATAGGTACAGTCCGTACGTACAAGCAACTTGTGTCTGTATACAAGCATATACGCATACTAAGTCCTATAGTTGCATACGTATATATAATACCTGATGTATATAGCTCGTGACGCGTACAATGTACTTACGTGTACACACTCTTCAATGTTCCACGCACACGGATACGCAACGACGAAAAGCTAGAAGGGGACACTGGAAGCGTCACCTGCTCGTATCTAAACAAGCATAGTAACCTAGTGGATACAGTCAATAGATAAAAATATATCGAGGAGTAAAGAGCAGAAATTTCGCTTGAACGATTCCTGGAAGCATTCGCGTTACAGAAAACTGCAGACATGGCTAGAGAAAGTTTTTGCGACGAATAGTGTTTGTTGATGATCGATAGAATTGAGTAAGGGTTAAAGAGCCGGACAGATGGAGGGTAATGGGAATCTGATAGTTTTACTTTCAAACGCTTGGAGTGGAACGCAATCGCGGACCTATTTGGAGGATATTATTGTTAGTTTAGAAACGTCCGACAGGTAAATGATTAAAATTTAATTGTACGGTATACGTTTTGTTTTATGAAAAAAAAATCTCTTGCCGCGCGTGTGATAAGGATTTGAGTACAAGCATTACTTTTAACTGACTTACGCTTTTTCAAACACTAATATAACTCACATCGTGCAAAGCGGGGATTTTAAAAGTTCTCCTTTTGTTTGCACGTGAATAAGTTTCTAGCCATGAGTAACAAAGGAGTCGAGCTTCTAATGTCTGAGTCATTTGTCTGCTCAAACAAAAGAAACTTAGAAGTAAAACTGTCGATTGCGTTCAACGTTTCGTAGTTTTCCTGGTTCAACATACTTTCTTGTTCCATACTTGCGCGAAGCTTACTTCATTTGACTGCAACTGTTGACTTTTTGCAACAGCGCACATTTGTGCGACGCGTTATTCTCGACCACGGATTTCAATAAATCGTAATTCGGGGTAACTCCATTTGCGGCAGTATGTCGAACGGGAGAACCGCATCTAGAGCTAGACTCACTTCGTTATCGCTCAGCTTATTGACTTTATCAAGTACGTATTCCGTTACCACAATTTTACACCGTCTCACCGTACCAGCGGTCGAAACTGGTTACTATCGATTCAAACGATTTTGCAAGACGGCCAGCCGAACGTGCTTAGGAGTTCTCGTAAGGTGTGCTTTAGCTTAACTGTGTCAGGGCAAATTCCTCCCGGCAGACTGCTGGATGTCGGGCTTTATTCATAGTCCTGATTACTGGACAGGTTTAAGGACGACTCACTTGCTCCTGATCACGATAAGCGACACCTACGATCTCTACAACTAAATGCACGGTGCGGAAGCATTCGAAGAAGGGAAGAATACTCGGTCCGACATAAATGCTCTTGAACAAGCAATCGATATGCATCTGTACACTTCGATCGCATTATCGTTAGAGTTGGCCATTGGGCGACCGGGTAGAAAGGGGTGACACGGGTACAGGGTGGCGCGTCGTTCTTACGGTATTCGTACGGTGCGAGGTTAACCACGATTTATACATGTTAAATCGCACAGAGTATATCCCGTCGGCCATATAACCTCCTTTTCACCGCCACACATATGCGCTTGCCCTCTCCTCCTCCTCTCTCTCTCTCCCACTTTTTAAACGAGAGAGTGCTAGAGAGAGAGAGAGAGAGAACAAGAAATACATAAGAAGAGGAAGAGAGACGGAGACGGATAGGCGGACAGATAAATGGAAAGAGAGTGCGAGGGAGGGTAGAGACAGAGAGAGAGAGAGAGAGACAGAGGGACAGAGATCTGACCAATGACGTTCGCACCGGGACGTCTAACTGCGAACTGGAAGTCAGGCACAACTTTCTCGGCGACGATCTGCAGATAAATCAGGATACGAGAAGAGAGGTGGATGCCAACGGGCGGTGGCAGAGCAAGAGGAAATGGGGGTAGCGCGGATGGTGGGGGCGCTGGTGACGGCGAGGTGAGGGTGAGGGTGGCGGCGGGCGTCGGGCGTCGGGATGCAGCGCAGAGCAGCCTGATCAGGGTGGCGGCGGCAGTAGCGGCTGGCTATTGATTTCAAGGGCTTCCTTAGTCCCCCGCCTGCCCGCTGAGTGCCCGACGGTTCCAGGTCACCCCGAAGGGCTCCTGGTGCCCGCGACTAAAACAATTCCGCACGCTCGATGTCCCGCGCACGACGATAAAACCCCGACCCAAACGGCCTAGCCAACCAGTCGACGCCATGGAACGCCATATTTATCCCCCCTGGTCGAATTCCTGAACGGGACGCTGACTTTTTAAATTTCCGTACAATCGACGGAAGGCGTTTTAATGAAGTTTCGACAAGGATGTTGCCGTAGAATTGGGTTCTCGAGGGAATCAGCGAGACGTTCGAGTTTCCTTCTTCTTCCGTCATAATCGAATGTCTTTGACGCCGTGTTAGCTTCGGCTTGAATCTCTGGTATTCGGTGTTTTTACGGGTTTCTTTGTTGAAAGGAATTACTGTAGAGGCGCGCCGATGAAGGGCACGAGGGTGTCGAGGGCGAAGTAATTATAGGATCGTATTGTGTTCATACCGGGAGCTTCATTCGATTGTGTCAGCTTCCTGTAGTTTATATATAATGTAAGTGCTGTTTGACAGCTCCATTTTGATAGCTCCAAACCTTTATAAGTACGCGATTGACCTAGGTCGCAGGAGGGGATGGCGAATAATTCGTGCCAACTATGTTTCCACGAATTCTGTGATATCCATCGTACAATAGGAAAGTCAGCTGCTAACAGTATCCTCGAAAGCATTTATTAATTTCATTAAAAACAAATGAAAGTACGATGAAAGAGTAAGTCTGACTAAACAAACGAGCGCTCCCGGGACATACGCACACGCACTGCAGACGTTCTCATTTTTCCGAAAATTCCAGTAACCTTCTGTCGACAAAGAAAAAAAAAAAAAAAAAGAGTAACCAAGAACGATGAAAATGCCAGCCTAAATCCTATCATCCCGATGTTCGCGATGAAGTCGAAGAAACCGTGGGACAAGAAGACGGGGGCTGCGAAGCAGTGTGGCCGCGCACAACCTTGATATTCGGTCCGATTCGAAAACGGCCGTGCCGGCGAGCGATTTCGCTAGAGGGAGGAAACGAAAAGCACCTCCCGCGATCTCTGAAAGGAGAACCACTGTGCGAGAGGTTACCGGGAGAGCTAGGCCTCGGTCTGACAGCAGTAGCAGCAGTGGGATAGCAGCAGTAGCAGCAGGAACAGCAGCGGGATAGCAACGGAGGTCGCGGGTGGCGTCATAATCGGCAGTGGTAGAAGCAGCGCGGAAGCTCTTGGCTGGTGGCGAAGTGGATACGGCACTGCGCGAGTCGGCCCGAGCACAGACGGATCGCGGGGTGAGCCGTCGCTCGGCATACGTCGAACTGGGTGCCCCGCGTTGGGGCGTCTCCTGCCGTCATCAAGCATCGGTGTGTCGCGCAGTCGATCGGGGGACGACGACCACCGCCTTATCCGCCCTTTTATTCCCTGGGAACCGCGGGCCAGCCTCTCCGTAGTTGGCCGGAGAGAAAGAGGGTGCAGGAACGACACGCCGCCGCCGCCGCCGCCGCCACCGCCGTGGAAGAAGTTCAGAGGAAGCGGAGAGTGGAACCGGAAGAGGACGCTGAGTAGAGGAGCAGAGGAGAAGAAGGAGGAAGAGGGACGACGAGCTGCTACTGCTGTTAGCAGTGGCAGTGGCGGTGGTTGTCCGCATTGTTTTCCATTATTCCTTCCTCCTCCGCGTCCTCCTCCCACCCATCGCCGACCAACCGGACGACCAAGCCCCGGGCGTGTGTGCGTGCGTGCGCGACAGAGAGAAGAGGAGAAGAGGAGAAGAGGACAACGAGGCGTCAAAGACGGCGACGATGACGCTACGACGATGCTACTGCTACTCGTGGTAGCCCGCATAGAAGAACGAGTGTCAGAAATAGCAGCGAGAGTGAAGGACTCGTCGTCAGCGGAGTCAGTGTCGGAGTCCGAGTCAGAGTCAGAATCCGAGTCAGAGGGTAGAGGGTTGTCCGAAGCGCGGCCAGGAGCATCGGCCAGGGAAGCGGAGTCCACCGTGCGTTTTCGTGCTCCGGGCGTCGTCGTAGACCGTCAACGAGAGCGAGCGCGGAGGTGCGAGGAGATGGTGTCCAAGGATCGTTCAGCAAGTGACACTCTCGTTAACGCAGCCACTGCCGACGGTGCCGCGCACCGCGTCGATCATCACGTCGTCGTCGCCGTCGCCGTCGCCGACGTCGCCCTCGTCATTCTTAATCTTTGCCTCGCCCTTCACGTCGTCGCGAAACGTCTCAGTCCGACCGGGCCCGCCACCGCTGGTCATTTCTTCATGAATGCACCCAGCTCCGCCACTGCCAATACTGCCGTTCTCGACGTGCCGAGCGTTAACGTGCGCACCGCTGCTGCCAAAGAGGCTTCCATCGAGATTCTCCTTCGTCGGAGCCAAACGGTCTAACCCGTGACGGGGTGAGTGCAGTTTTCCTACACTTCACCACTGCCTTTCTTTCAGTTTCTTACTTTACTCGGACGGCCGTGCGCGCCTTTCGTCGTCGTTGCTCGTCGTCATCGTTTCGAAGCTCCTCGCTGCGACGAGTACGCCTTTTTTCGCCCCTATCGCGAGCGCGACTCGTCGCACCTCGGATAGATACGCTCGCACGCAACTGTTCATGGCGTCATGTAGCAGTTCTAGCGTTTACGCGAAAAACGCTTTCGTGCTGACGAGAGTGTGGACGGAAGAGGGGTGAAAAATAAATAAAAGATGTTCGAATGCACTCGGTGCCCCCAAACAGATCGCGTATCCATCTCGTCGAATCGTATCGTCAAGTGAATCCTCTCGCGAATGCATCGAGAGTACGGGCTGCACCGACCAAGCGGCAAATATTTGGATACCTGTGCAGCGCGTGAAAAAAAATTCCGATCCCGGTCGTGACATCGTGGAATTTCGCCTCGCGACGAAGGTGTCGACGGGGTGACGGTTCGGGCGTTCGTATGTTCGTTCGACGATTTTTGCTCAGCGGAAACGTCAGCTTTTCTTATCTCTTATCCGCATCTTTGTGCCCAGCGATTTGCCTCCTGCACATAACCTCCGTCAATCGATAATACAAGACGTCGGCACCCGCGGCGCTTCGTTGAAATCGGTCTAGGAATCCTGGTCTCGTGTTTCCCAGCAAATCTTCATTTCTTTCGCCAGCCTCAGCTCTAAGCGGGGTTTATCGACTTTTCTGCATTCGCCCTAAACAGCCGCAGCGGAATTCCCTCGAAGGGTAGCTCGGACGTTTGTGCGTGACATCGAAATCAGACCGGAAGCGTGTCCTTCCTACACGATGTCCTCCTTTTTCACATTTTCATGGCGTATCCTCCGCTTCGCCAGCCGCGTTAATTGTGGCCAATCGATTTTTTGGCCACATTATACCGACGAGAATGTGCTGCTTGCCGGAGTCGATGCTTTCGACATAGAATTCGTTTGGGCTCACTCGAGAAATGCTCGGGCTGCAACCGTCGTTGTGTTATGCGCGAACCCATTAGCAAGGTTCAGTACGTCAGAATTTTTTATACACTAAAACAAAGATATGTGTGCGTTTAAGTTGAAGTCGTTTGCTCGGCGATTAAAGACAGCTCTACTGTCATTGGATAAATCATGAGTGAGTAAGTGCGTCTCACCACGAATCCATTGAACGGTTATATAAGAACGAAGTAAATAACGGTGTGTCGATAGCACGATCTTGAGTGAATGAGCGTACGCAAGACGAAAATGGTGCGGTGGAACAAAATAAATGCCATCGATGAATAAAAAATCAGTGATCAAGAGTACCAATAAAGTACCGCAACATCAACGGTCGCGCAGACAGCAAAGGAGTGATTACTGCGGAATTAAAGTCAGTCAATTATTCGTAGCAGTGAAAGCGATTGAGTAAAGTTATTCCCCGATGAATATTGAGTTACAATCAGAATTACTGTAACGAGCAAAGAGATAATACGGTTATCCAACGACGACATATCCAGTATGACTTTCGCGTATTCAACGAGTTAGCTTGTTCATGGCCGCGTTTGCTTCTACGTGCAGCCCCCGACTAGCGCAGTCGTCAAAACGGAGGGACGAAACATCGTTTCTTCATTAAGCTTCATAAATACTCGGAAAGAGCTTCGCGAAAACATCTTCGAAAAACTACCTTTGAGCACGGCTTCTCAGTTCCATCTTTCTTTCATTCTCTCGCTCTCTCTCTCTCTTCACTACCCCGTTTCTCTACCTTTCTCCGTAGTTTATGGCGCGTCCTCAACCTCGCCCCACGGTTAATCGTGTGCGGGATCGATTCTCGTCGAAAATAGCGACATGAGCAGTTGGTCTATTCTCGAGAGCGCGAGGAAACAATCACACACGGAATTTGTTAATTTACCTTTACCGAAATACTGTGCGTCGTGTTCGAGCGACGAGCATAAGACACGGTACATACGTGACGTCGAAATTGTGACACATAAATAATCATACAGTTTATCATACAAATGACAGCAGTGAACACATTACGAGAGATTATATTAAGTAGAGCTGGGCGCATCGTTATTTTTGGCAAATCGTTAATACGAGAACTGCTAAGGGTCGAAATAATTTATTTGGCACTGTTATAATGATTGCTCATTTTTTAATCACTTTATTTTCTGCATTTTCTGCCTATAATCTATATATTAGAGAAAAATGTTTGGTAACATTTCAAGAAATAAGATGATTAAAAAATGTGTTATCATTGTATAAAAATGTCGGACAAATTATATTGACCCTCAATGGTTCAGGTGCTAAGACTACGTCCGTTCCGTCCGAAATTTAACAAACATCTCAATTACGCCGCTGGCAGTTCGTAAAATCGGTCGGTTCAACATGTGATCGTTTTAATCGATTTAATCGTCTCAATGCCGAGAATCGTCTTTCACTTCGACTCTCAGTTCTTGACGCAATACGTAAAATCTGTCACGGAGAACGCCTCTAATGACCCTCATGAGAAAATGCGTGGGTCAAAAGGAGCCGCACAACGAGAACGCGAAGTGGGTGAAGAAGAGTCTGATGAGGACGTGAACGCGAGGGGGTGAAGGTGAAGAAGGTTAGCTGACATGAGACAGCCAAGTCGCTTGTACCATGTAGTGCTGCGGAACGTAACTTGCGTGCGAAACGTAATAAAACCGCTTTTCATCTTATCGTTTACGCGAATTCACTCTTTCGCGCGTTCACTGCGATACGCGTGTCGCGTGGATGCACTAAAATGGTTGAGACGGGAAAATGGCGAAAGAGCACGGGAAACGATGTGTGCGTGCAGGTGGAAAAATGTCAGTAAGGGACCAAGGAAAGAGAAAAGAAGAGAGAGATAGAGAGGGAACATGCAAGGAAGGACAAATAAGCTGATAGAAAGATACAGAGAGAGAGAGACAGAGAAAGTTCTGCAAAAGCAAGTGGGTTAACGAGTAAACTGTGACTTTTTTTGCGTGCGGTCCTAAAACTTAACTTAAGGAAACACGTAGATGTAGTAGTAGCGAGTACACGTACCTTGAAACGTATTCTTTATATTCCTGGGTACAAGGTTATTGGAATACGTTATACAGAAGGAGTACAGTTCTGCTGTTGTGAACGTTGTGAGTATCCTTCTTTATACTGAACATGGAAAGGAGATACGAGCCTCTCGGTTGAGCGAGTATTGATCCTTAAAACGGTCCGCTGTTCCGTTCATTCGTTAATTACACCGACTGCTGGTTAAAGACATGTAAGCTATCGATGAAAGTGTAGTCTATAACATTCGTAACATATTAGGATTGCGGAATGCGCTTGTTTAATTATTCATCAATCTACAGACTCATAAGCTTTCCAAAAACAATGAAATTACATTCAGTCAGCTGACCTTAACCTTCTCTTGGGTTCACTTGGTTACGACCTAATGATACATTCTAACATCATTTTAATGGTCTTTAATTTTGCAACTTTTTCAAGAATGCTTGATCACATCCCAACTTCGGTGCTATACTATTTCAATAATTCTGGAACGAGGTTACTGTTCGCATATTGTTTAATTAAAAATTAATTTTAATGACACGTTGATAATTTTCACATATCTTTCCTTGTAACTTATTTTAGCATTTCGTTATCTCGATGACCTTTGCCTTTTAGCCTGACATACTGTTTCAACTTGAACTATCTTCCTGTCCCGAAATTCTCCTCGCGAATAAATGCAGCGCAACGAATACGCTACGATATTTCCGTGATTCCTGATTCTATTCCGGACGTCTGCAGCTAGAATAGAAAATGTTCCTTTAATTTTTCATACCTGTACATCACTCCGATTCTGCGCCGCGTCGCATCATTCAAGCTGCATGACTTTAAAACCCTTTCCCGACTCTCTTAACCGTTTCACTGCTGAAAGTTTCGTCTCTTTTACCGTAGTCAACATACTTTCGCTTCAACTACTTTCTGCTTCCGCACGCCTTTGTGGCCGTCGTTACGGTTTCTAAACATCCCTGAAAACGATTTACTGAATTTTAGTCCCGACACGCGAGATGAGAGGGAGACTTATTCGTTAAGAGGAGGCCTGACCGGGAACCGGGAAGGATCTCTCGTTCTCGCGCCTCCACCTTTCCGCTCTTATTCACACTTTTATCCAGGCACCTGTGTGTCATTTCACATCAGAAGATCTATTCGGATCTGTAACAGCCTCGCGAAGTGGGTCTCTCTTCGGGCGCAAAGGGTTAAGCTCGCTGACGTTTTCTTGCGCCCCCGGCTTTTTGATCGTCAATAGGGGAAGGTGCGAGCCCAAGGACCAACGAAAAAACAGCATTTTGCCGGAAAATGCACGCCCCTGCCCGCTTCGTCCATACTATCACGATACATCGTGGCTCTTACGCCCAATTTCTTCACTTCCGGATAACTTTATCCAGCAGATATCTCTTTCAAATTCTGGGAGATATATGCTGGATAAAGTTATGGTGTATTGGTGAAGAAATTGGGCGTTAGTGGCACTAAGTGCAGAAAATGAGGTGTCCGTGTGTAAGCACGCGCGCATACGTTCGTGTATTTCTCTCATTAGCTTATCGTATCACCAGTGCCCTTGCCAGGATGAACCTCAGGGCGATAATCCGCTGTGCATTGTATTACTAAACGATGAACGACTGCGTCCAGAAAGGAGGCCGCCGAGTTAATGAGCAATTGATAATTGACGAGAATGTGCATGTGGTTGGCAGATCGAAGGAGCTGGCCAATTTCTACATCTTTCCGCTGCGCTACTGCGGGGGCAGTTGTCAGGGAGTGCCCACTGACTGAAGTGAGAATATTATAGGAGCACTTAGGATCACTCTTTTATCTTCGTCGAACAGCGACGTTCTCTCAAAAAGAGCAGTCTACACTCCACTTGTTTCGCTCTAACTTCCCTCGACGATCTGTGTCGCATTAAATCGTATTGCACAAAACGTAACTGTAGAGACGATAAGCGAATAATGCCCTGTTCGAAATGCAACTTTCGCAACCGCGGCAGATTCCAATAATCCCGTCCTCTCTTCTTCGGCTCCGGCAGAGAAGTATTTAGTAGGAATTATTCGAATACATACGTCGAAACGTGTCTGATCGTAATCCCTGCGCGTGCCCGAGCAGACATACTGTCACCGTGGATACGATAACAAAATGCTAATACCGCACAACGATGGATCGTCGCAAAGCGGAGTCTGATAAATCCTCGCGTCTGACAGCGAACTCGAAAAGTTCGTCGGCGTGTTCGCCAAGTTTTCTTCTCTGCAAGGATACCCCGACAGAAAAGACCCCGGCTCGGGCGGCGCGTTTATGCGCTTCCTGACCTACTTATTTTCGTGTCTAGTCAATCGATCATCCACATGTATAGGTTTTGCAAACCTATCTGCACCTTCTGCTCACGCATTCCAATACATTTTTGCGAGCGCACGTACTGCATTAAAACGAGATCGTGCTCTGCATTTGCGGCCGTGGCATTGTGCGTGTATAAACATGGGCGAAAAATGGCTTTGTATCAGCAGGTGGAATCGTTGCTGTGTGTATGAAATGTATTCAACATTAACAATAAGTCAAAATATCTAAATGACGAATGATGCAGTCTGTTTATCGTTGTAGTTATTTCGGTGCACTTGACCAGATACCAACTTACTGAACACATGATTATCTTCAGATAAGGCTCTGCTTCCTGTGCATACAAGCAATCCTACATCCGCAGCGAGCGTGTTAATGTGCGTCGCGTACATACCAAAATACAGATCTAGGTATGTCGAATCGAGAGTGCCGTATGATGCGATTCGATTTACATCTCCTTCGGGCTGAGCGCGGTTCTATTTAGTCGCGATTACAGCTGAGGTTACGTCGCGATGCAATTCACAGCAGGGCGCAGCATCGTTCAGTTGCGGTCACCTAGAACGCCATCCAGCAGCGGCTCCGCGTGTGTGTCGAGATATAATTCAGTCGAGGTTGCAGTGCCGTTCAACTGCGGTTGTGTCAAGACATTGTTCAGCCGCGGCGCCGCCAGCAATGGGAGTGCGATTCAGACGAGGCATCGGCACGGCTCAGCTGTGGTTGTGCCTGCGCTGGGATGTAATTATAGTCGGCGTCGCAGCACCGTCCGACCGTGCCGACATGTTCGATCGTACAGAGAGACGTCGCGTCGCTCAGTTGCGGTAATGCATGTGTTCGACGTGCAATTCTAACGAGCCTCTGGTACAGTTTGATTGCGGTTCCTTTGTGACACCGCTCAGATGCAATTGTCTGTGCCTCGCGATCGAGCGTAATTAACGTCCTCGCAGTCTCAGTTTTGTTCAGTCGCAGTGGAATCGAACTCGACCGATATTGTTGCCGCTCAGAGGGAGAGAGATAGATAGATAGAGAGAGAGGAGAGAGAGAGATGCTGGTCGATTCTGTTTATAGTGGGAGCGAGTTCGAATGCAACCGATATACGCTTCGGATGCGGCGTGAATTCGGATTGAGTGTAGGACGATGCGGCACGGTTTCAGGCCAGGCGCGGCGCGGTGTGGAGTGGTATGATAAGTGTATCCGCGCCCTAGCTAGTATCATATAATATATTTCCCAAAGGACCCGTTGGCCCCGTGCCAATCCTGAATGTTTCCTCGGCTCATATAGCGCGTGCATATAATGCAGAGGTGGCGGTCTTAGTTCACGATCGGTACAAATTGTGAGATCTATTCATCATCAGCATGCACGGGGTTCGCGCAGATGGTATACGTAAAATTTCTCAATATTTAATCTCGATGATTGTTAAGTTGGGGGTTTGGTCATTGTCGTCTGTTACGTAGCGTTCATAGAATTCATTTGTCACGATTTGCAGTGATTGTGAAACGCAGTGTGATATACAGTATTTCAAAAGTGCATAACGATAGGATGAACTGATGAAAACTGGAAATAGGCTCTTTCATATGAACCAAGAATCATCAAAATTAAAAATATAAAAGTAAGAAAAAAAAGACACGTGTCGAATAGAGAACCTCCTCCTTTTTTGAAGTCGGTTAAAAAGGTCTTTGAAATGTGTGACAGTTGACCTACAACTACACGTTTCGAGGATGTGTCATCTACTCCGCGCTTGATCTCATTGTCAGTCGAACGGGTACAAGTGTTACCTCAAGATGACCTGCATGCTCATACATTTTTCAATATTTACAAACATTTCAAAATTATAAGTTCTCGGTCTTTAAAAACTCAATGCACCCTACGCACCGCGGTACAAGTTTTAACTCATTATTTGACATATATCTATATAGTATCTTATTATTGCGACGTGAAATATTAGTTTATTGTGCGAATAAATCTTGATGAACATTCTATATCCAGTCATCACGTAACTTTTCGATATTCTACATGCAAAGTATGCACAATACACATGTCGTGCTCCTTATCTAGCTGTCACGAAAAGTACGTTTCGTGCTTCGTGCACACAGAATTTTCCGCTATTCCGTGTGCCAATTTTGCAAGGCGACGTGTCGTCATCCCTATTGGTGATTATTGATTTATTCGTGCGTATGCTATCAAGGTCATTCGTCCTCTATCGGCTTATCACGATGACATAAAGTAATCGCCGACTGTCACGGAGCTATCGAGGGTTATCAGTTTCCATTGTCGGGCACGCACTTAATACACGACCGGCAAGCATCCGCATTTTTGCGGAGAACGCGAGAGTGAGACACGGCGAGGCGACGTTTAGATATCGGACATTGGCCGGCACGCGTGACCTACCGCCTTTGCGGTGTAAGTTCTAACAGCGAATTGTGAAGGCCATCGAGAAACAAACGATTCGAATCTAGGTTGCACACCTGTTACTCACCGAGAAAGCAATTAACGTCGTGACTTGCTTCTGCATTTTTCTGTCACAGACTTACTTCAATGTGCATAATGTACGTTGCGCACAATATGACAATGCTGTGAGAGCAGTCACGATGCGTCAACGGAACTGCAACGAGCGTTATCAGGCACACGGACTGTTCGACTTAGGGTAATTGAACTTCTTTGACAAACAGATTCGGCACGGTTTTTAACGCAGCGACGAACATTAAATACAGCATTAAATGTCTCGTAAAACTCTCGCAAAGTTGTGATAAATAAATATACATGTCGAACAGAGAACCTCTTCCTTTTTTTCTGAAGTCGGTTAAAAAGACAACTGAACTGACCTGACATACGCACCAGCGTATCAGCGACACAGCGACAGGAACTTTTCGAACGGGACGGATCCGCACGTGCGACTGGATTAGACTGACAAATGTATTAGCCGGTAAGTCCACGGTAGACCGACAGTAAGATGGCAAATTGTGACGAAGAGATCAACAAGAAATGAAGGGGTGAGGGGGTGGGGGCAAGTGAAACAGATAACAATGAAATAGGGGAAAGGAAAAGGAAGAGGGAACGGTATGCGTATGAGGCAAATGTTGAAAGAGTAACAGATAGAGAAGGAAAGAGACAGAGAGAGAGAATAAGCGGTACGGTGGCCAGGCTGTTACAACACTTACAACCAGTCAGTCAGTCAGTCAGTCAGTCGTACAAACGAGGAGAGGGAATGAAAGCCGCGAGTAATAAGAGTGGCGGGGGGGAGTAACCTGATTTCGTGTACAGACTTCAGTTTCCATCGGGCTCAGCTTTAGCAGCATCGCGTATGCGACATAACATAGACGGGAAAATCGAGCGCACGCGAATGGTGGAGTGCGTGATTAGTGGTATCACTGGTTTTTCCGCGTCCGCACAAGTGAAAAGTTACCATACGGCAAGTTCGTCCGTGAGGATTGCAATTACTATCCGTTCATGCTCTCGATCGTGATCGTAGAATAACGTTGATGCCGCAAGCGGACGATAAAGTCTTAACTCGTTCATTAGGTGAGTGTCAACAAAACCAGTTTGACGAAGCATTTCCATTTCGGCCAGGCATGACAGCGCCACTGTTACGCTTGCTCGGAACTGCGTGTCAATTTGTGTCATTCTTCCTGAACTTAAAGTGGTTCTTCGGGTCGGTTCGCGAAAAAACCTGTGTCCTCTGATGATCATACCGGGCTACGTGATTCTCTGAAGAGAATGAAGAGTGAGAGTCGATCTGTATGTGGCAAAGCATCCGTTTGAAATCTGACGATTCGGAAGGACTTTATCGTGCTGTGCCGCGCCATATGATTTTGCGACGGACTTAAAGTGTAATACTTGTTCAGCAACCTTTCTGTAGAACTATAGCAAGTACGATTTCATTGATTAAGAAAGACTTTTGTTTATGTTGTATTCTAATCTGGCTCAGGCACAATGATTGTTGATCTATGGATCTATGCTTTGTTTTTGTATGCTTCAACGCCGTGCGCGTTACCGAGAGACATGTGTCTGTTATGTATTGTCACGTGAACGAAGTACCTTGCATTGCCACATGCAGACTCTTAGTCATCGGTCAATAGTTCTTATCAACGCGTGCAGATACCCTGTCGTTAATCCTTATCGGCCGTTTTAAAATTACTTATTAACGTCTATAAAACTTCAGTGTTTCAAAGTGATCATTCTGTCTGATATGAATCAGAATGACACCAAAGATAACGCCAATTTGGGATTCCACATTCAACTTTTTATCACCCTATATAATACACGTTTATCGTGTTGGGAATAGTTATTTGCGAGTAGTTTAGATTGCTTATTTGAATTGTTGTGGAAACAGCTAATATAATCGTGGAAATTTGATTATTGATGGTTTCTATGTTCAATGCACATAAAGCATATGTATAGAAACTTGACAACGTATCATATTTTGAAGCATGACGTCTGTTTACACATATCGACAAGACAGTTTATCGTAATTTTAGGTTGAATCACATTTTTTATTGGGTGTCATTGCGATCATGTGCAAATAACAAACTAATTAGCTGAATAAATAAGTAATATCTATGCCACATCGATACAATATTGATATAAATATTTTAAATGGTACTTCAGTTTCCCAATATTTGAACTGTACTCTTTAGGCCATTGGGCACGTACCAAAATATGCATACACCTAGACTATGGATCAGAAACTTACCACATATACCTTACTATGCACAAACTGTAACAGTGAATGCCGGTATTTCCCGCAAGTTCCTTCATCGTTCAAACAAGAATCCTGGAATGCAAGAATCCTTACTTTCGAATACACCAGCAAAGATGCCTCAAGTTTGAAGCGAAGGCTACTGATCACTTAAAAAGCAGCATTTATAAGAGTCAAACGCTTGCAACCTCGGCGACTCGTCGCGCGTGTTCCGACACTTTGAGCCGGCCGAGTGAAGCGACGATAAGTCACTCGAGCCGAAAGAGCCAATTAATTACCACTTATCAACGAACGCCGGCGTCAAAGTCAGGGTCGCGCGAAGTAACGATGGCACACACAGCACACTCTTCCAGGCGCAAAAATAAACGCTCATCGTGTCCCGATCCTTCGCTAATCGTCACCTTTCTCTCGATTCTTGCAGACTGGCCGCACGAGAGGTCGCCTTGAAACGAACCGATCGACGATTTCGCCGGAGGCGAACGGGGAGCAGAGAGAAGGAGGGGTCCGCTAGAAACTTGATACGCTCGCCGATCGTATCGCGCTGTGGAAATACCGTGGTTTCCTTCGCTTCGTCATAGTCGTCGGCGACGTTACACTCGCACGTCGAGCACTCCCGCACGCTCGAACGTGCACGCACAAGGCGCGTACGGGCACAGAAGTGGCCCGCGTGCGCGTTCTTTGCGCGTGTGTCGCCGCTCCATCCCCCTTCAGGTCACGTGGCCGGGCTAATCGACCTGTTACGAGCTGAAGACTTGCCCTGCGTTTCTTCTAACGAGAGAGCCTTGAAGATCGTGCAATAAAACGAGGTCCGCACTTTCGTCTCGGCCTCTGCACTCTTTGGTCCTTCACACACACGTTGTGGCGTGGTATATCATCGCCAAGCACGATGGCTTGCGGAGTCTCTAAGGTGAGTGATAACGATCCTCTTGTTTTCGTGCCCTACCGACGGCAGATTCTTCTGAGAGCGTGTTAAACGAATTGCGTTTCTGAAAACTGACGCAGCGCAGTGTTAACGGCCGAGGTTTGATATTTCGTGCCTTTGGTGAAGAAGTGTTACCAGAAGCTTCTTGTTTGCCAGTAGCGACGATGATCGTTTAGGTGGTCGTCGTATGGATGGCAATTGTTGGACGATTTGCTATTTTATAGGGAATTATTATTTACGGGATATTCTATAGGCAAGTGTGCAGTGGATTCAAAGGAATATGTGCTTGCACTAATTTCGTGTGAACGTTTTAAGGAACCTTAATGCAATCAGGTTAACTAATGAATGTTTCATTTTTTTTCGTTCTAATAGAGAAGTGATATTGATTTTAATTTCGATCATACGTTGATCGCTTGCGGTCTAACAATATATCATATAAATATTTTTACTGTCAGTGGTCTCAATGGTGCATTTTTTACTTTTACGACACGCTTTGTCTTATACCTGCTTCGAAGTGGCCATCAAAACTGGAAGACATGTCTCGGTGCAAAGTTATCACAGGTGCAGTCCGATCAAAATAATTGAGTCACAATTCAGACTCGGCATATTGAGATTCTGTTTAATTTTGTTATGTCGATTGAATCGAGTGTGAATTTATCGCTCAATTATACGCGTGTGTTTGAAAACGTTAGACTACTGCACCAAGGATCTTATGATCGCGCAGCTCTGGATTAGGCGTTATATTCATCCGCATACATCATTCTTAAATGATTCAATGATAATTCGAAGAAGAACGTGTGCAAATACATCGTTGTTGAACATGACGGTGACTGAAGCAGTCCGGTTAAGAGGCAGCCAGACGCAAATGCACAATTGTATGTCAGATATTGGGTACAATACGTGAAACGTGCCGAAGGTAGACACGTGAATCTTGATAATATCCATTGCTGTCAATACGTGATCGCAATTGGATACTGGTATCTACGTGCAACGTCGGCGCCGCTGTAATCGATGTACGCGCTCGCATTGAGAATAAAAAATATGATTACATAAAGAGCTCTATCAAGCTAATAATCTTAAGGACTCGTAAATCACATAACATGAATTAACACGATGCTGAGAACATTATCGGATCCTTTATCCTTGATGATAATACGTAATACAACGAACTTTAACGACCTGCTGCGAGCGGATAGAAGAATGCTGTCTGTTGTTATATGGAAATAGCACATAAGGCATGATCGTCGTGATAATATCAAGTCAAAGAACCGACGACCAATCGCAATAACGACCTAAACGAATCTATAACGTTTTATTTCGAATTAATTAACAAGATATCTACAAAGTTGGACAGAGCTTTGCACGGCATTTGCGTGCTGACGACTCAAACGAACGATCTGACAGCAGGAGATTCGAATGCCTGCTGATTAATTCCCGCAAAGCTATTCGAGACATATGCACGCAAAATGCCATGACTAATCGTGTATGACTGTCCCCGGCGAGTTTGCGATGCCACTGGAAAGTGGAAATACGCAGAGCTTTTGGATTCAACGATATCGTGGCGAAAGTTCTGCTCACAAGAAAGAGGACACATTTGATCTTGCTACGAAGGATAACGAAGAAATAACGTGAAGAGCTAAACTTGTCGCACTTTGAGAACCTTCTAAATAGGACAGCCGTGGATATTTTGAATTCCATTCATCGCCGATAGGAGGAGTGCTTGAAAGTAGGAAATGGCGCAGTCAACGTTGCGTAACTTAATTAAGAGACTCTTTGTACTTTCAATGATGTTGTGTGGGTATTTTCTCTACACAGGCTGATTGGAAGATCCATAAAAATACTTAACTGTACTCCACTTCTGCTGCTACTGCTAATGACTATGACTTCTCTGGCAATATCAATGTAGACTGTTTCGTTCACAAGTGTTAACCCTTATAGTCGAATAAAACTTTGCGCAATTTCTATGGCCACAAGTTACGATACTCAAGCAAATTGAATGATTTCTATTTGGATATCGTCAGGTACGTCGTTAAACGTGTACGCTGCAATACATGATATAGTACAACGTTCGGCGGTATTTCGCAACTCTGAAGTTTCATTCACACAACTTGGAATCTACCGATCGCTAAGTACTTTTGAGCTCCGAAAGGAGTTTTCGATCCGTTGCATAACGAAACCTGTACATCTAACCACTTGAAAACCAATTAATGCAGCTCGACGTAGCTATTTGATGCACCTATCGCGCGATGGAGCGCAATTTGAATCTGAAGACGCGTAATCTTCTGAGAAGTGACGTTCGGGGTACCAAATCGGTAAATCTCGAGTGCGATTCCTGACCCAACCATTCCCCTCTCTCTCTCTCTCTCTCTCTAATAGTCTGATGAAACTAAAAACAAAAATGACTTCCTCTCCTCCGTACCTCTCTGTGTCCGAGTAGTTGGAACGATGGCCGATTCACGCGGCTTCAAGCCAATAAACCAGCTGTGGCAGAGCGCGGCAGTGACGACGACTGACCAGGACTCGGAGTGCCTCTACGAGGAAATCTCGGGCCTGCCGGGCTCTCAGGATACGGAGCCAGGGCCGGCGGGCGCGGCCGTCGCTGGGGAGGAGGAGGAGGAGAAGGAGGACGAAGAAGACGAAGAGGAGGACGAGGACGAGGACGAGGACGAAGACAGCGAAGTTGGCCGACAGCGAGCGCAGCGTTCCGTGGGAGCAGCGAAGGGGTCGAAGTCCTCGAGGAGGCTAGATTTCGGCGCGCAGGTAGGCGGCAGTTGGTGGCGAAGAAGCGAGGTCGAGATCACCGCGGTCCCACCGATTGCTCAAGGACGTCAGCGCGGAGCGAAGTCGAGCACGGTCGTTAGCGCGAAGACGTCGCGCACCAAGTCCGGTGGCACGCGGGAGGATATCGTCAGGGTGGAGGAAGAGCAGTATGCAGCGGCAGTGCGCAGGGGCCACGTGGAGTCCGGTACAGGCGCCATACCGCCGCCACCAGGCTCGGGCTTCAAGCTGACCAGGGGCAGCCGAGCAGCAACCAACACCGTCGCCAGGTACCTCCACCAGGCTGCGACCGGCCATTTCCATCATCACCACCATCAACACGGCCAATACCCGCCAGCCCCCACCGGCAGGTCGAGGCACCATCACCATCATCAGCCAGGCCGCGGCTCTTTCAGTAATGAGACGCAGGAAGAGGTACAGGAGGACGATGAAGCCACTCTACGGGAGTTGCTCGTAAGGTACGTTCTCACGTACCCATGCCCAGGATCCTCTACTTATCGCGAGGGACACCGCTCGATCGTCTCTACCTACTCAAAGTCTATATCTCCGTCCACTTACCAGAACTACTTATCCGATTCCTTGTCTACAGTACTGTTTACTGCCGATATTCTTGCTCTCGAGACGAGAGAACAGGTCCGTGCCGGACGGCTCGACCGGTCGCGTACGAACGTGCAACAGGGCAGACGGGAGTCGTGTGGTTGCTCCGTCGGTTCGGATGTACGGAAATCGGACGATGAGTCGTGGTGGAGCGTTCGGTGTGCGCCGATTTCGCATTCGAACTTTCGCCTTTCGCCCCGCATCGGGTTGAGTCGCGCTTCCCTGCGAGAAGTATCACGACACTTTTGCCAAGGACGGGAGAATACGTAGAGACGCACACGTATTGTTCTGTTGTGTTGATTCTTTTTTTTATTTTGTTTGTGGGAACGTTTGGCGTCGCCACCGTCGATGCTCTGAGAATTATCTGGATAGTCAAACTGATGTAGAAGGCAGTCCGTGGAGAGGAAATACGATGATGTTCGAGTTGACTGACGGTGGTATAAGATTCGAATATATGCGTACTTCGAAGAAATTGGTAGTCCGTTGTACAGTCCAGCACTCGATGACCGTGCGATCGCAAGTGCGACGACTGAACGTTTCGTGGCAAAGTTTTCGAAACATCCAGTTATATTCTCCTCTTCTCTCGATTAATAAATGTAATCCTACTGGTTTCATTCAAATCCGATACCGATCACTTACATAGCTTATCGCCCCAGAATCCCACATTAAATTCCACTCGTCCCAATCGTAGTTCGATTCTTTCTTTTCATCTATCTCTCTAGACACTTAAATAGAATCTGTACCTCGCTACCTTTACCAGCAACTTCAATACTGCTTAGTTATGAGTCGTTAGCGTAATATATTGCGATTTGAAAATTGCGCTCGAGTAGTAGCATTGAAACATTAAACATTCTTTTTTCCCCCCGTTTTCCGTGATCTCTTTCTTCCCCTTCGAATATTGAGAGCGACTTTAGTTTAGATTGACTAGAACAGCGTGTTACGAGCTCTTGAAAAGTTGCATACCAATTAAGTGTCGAGCACTTCTCGCTCCCCTTTTGTGTCCGTTGTAAAGTGCCACGTAAATCGATACTTCCCACTTCGCGATCATAAACTCTCGACCGACACGATTGGAAAGAATTGACTCGTCGGTGACTCTGCGGACGTTATCCCTTTTCGACCCTTTCGCGCTAACGTAGTGTACGTAGGTATGAACGTTGTGTGTCGTGCGACATTTTAAATGCATCCAGGTAATTCAGGCGTGAGTGGCGGTGCCCGATACGACACATCCAACAACGAAAAAGAAAGAAACGAAAAATAAGAAAGGAAACGGAAAAACAAAAAAATTTGATACGCTCCCTCGCTTATCATTTTTCTAATAGTCTCTTTATGTATCCGAGAATGCGATGCAAGGCTTTGTGCCGTGCCATTCATCATTTATACATAAATCACACGACTCGCCTATAGACATGTTCTTGTACATACTACACAGCCTCGGTTTATAGATTAATATTCTTAAACACTGGCGATACATTGTCCTTCTTGTTTTTGAGTTCTTACCTTCGTTCTTTCGTTGTTCTTTAATTTTACTTATTACTGAATTGTTTGGCTGCGGCGCTCGCAGGCTTACCACTGATTGCTCATATTCCATTTTGACCATATACATACGTTTCCTCTCGAAGTCAGGTACACAAATAAGAACGCAGTAGCACCGATCGATGTTACACAGGAAAAAGACCGTTAAGTGTATTACAAATGCGCGCGGGGACCACCGGCTCGCACGTGGAAACAACATCCGAACGGTGGCCGAAGCTAGTTGGAAGGGTAACGTCTGCTCGCGACTTAAAGCGACTGTTTTCAGATTCAACCGGGCAGCTTGCCTCGTTACGATGCGCTCCGATTTTATCTCGTCAAATTACATTCGCACCCACTACGCTTTCACGTGCACGCGCGCCGCTAAATCGACGCAACGTTTTCAGGACATTTTTAAGCCCGCCGAGAACAGTGGTCCCCGGTGCGTGTGCAGTGTGCACGCACGAACTCGATACATACATCCACGACAGAATTACGATAGAAACGCGGCGTTACGCAATCCGATCGAATTCGTGCGTCGAACACCGTTGCAAATTCACGCTGACATTGAGAAGTGCAAGCAGTTTTCACGGAAGTCTCTCCGGCGACGTTACTCTCACATACCGAATACATCTCCAACTTTTTCTTATATATCGCATTCTATATATTTATATACACATATATATTTATTACATTCGATGTGCCGTCGCTGTGACTTATTTGTGTGCGTGTCTTTAGTATATATCCATATATATATTTATACATACACACATATATATATATATATGTGTATTTCACTCATAAAGTCATGCTATTTTTTGTAAATTATTTTGCCAACTGTTCGTTCCGCATAAAGTGACTGGGCCCATTCAAATTGCAAGCTCGCTTGTGGACGCGGGCGGCTAGGCAGGGGTGAGTAAGCTGGCGGTGCGTCGCATGGCGATGTGTGGAAACGATTGAAGAAATTCGACATACGAGAGATAAAAAAAAATAACGAGAAATGATATATAGAAAAAATTCCATTGAAGGCTAATGAACGAACAAAAAAAAAACAAAATCATACAAATAACATAGAAGTATATATATATAGATGCAAACCGAAAAAATTATATATATAAAAAAAAACTAAAACACGTGAAAGAAAAGAACGGAAAAGCGAACTCTTCGCGACGTGACGAGGCCGTCTTTTAATAGAGGAATCGGACGTCACGAGTATACTAAATGCGAGCGAATATATCATTATCTTGACATAAAAATATTGACTGAACCACGACTGTGTTTCCAAACTAGGTAAAGTTTTACAGAGTGAGTGTGAAAAGAAGGCAGGGGCGGGCGTCGTCGGCCATTTTGAATCTCTCTCCCCCCGACCCCGCCTGACTACGTCTGTGTGTTACACCCACCTCCACCTTTGGTTGTGTGTTGTCGGTGGACCCACTCTTGGAACACAACACCCAAGCGGTGCAATCGAGATTCAGAGATTCTCAATTGATTGGATTTGGTGTGGGGATAATCCGACGTACGTACATATGTCGATATGAACAAAGAGAACGAAATAGTTCCTTGTGAGAATAAGACGAATATACTGAATCAAGAGGAGTGAGTGGGGAGGCATAGAGGCTACTGTAGTTTCGGAACACAGCCATGGTCTCCCTACCTCCCAGGTACATGGCAACATCATCACTGCTCTTTCATTCTTTCTTTCTGTCACTGTCTCTTTCCATTTCTCTTTCACTGTCTTGTCTCAATTCCGTCTACTATTCGTACATTTTCTTCTTTTACCTGCTCTCGTTCGTTTCGTTTTCTTTACGTTGTTCTTTAGTTCACTCTTAATTTTCGTTTCGCTTTATTTCTCTCTGCCTCTTTCTCCCTCTCTCTCTCTCTCTCTCTCTCTCTCCTTCTTTACGTCTGTCAATTCTTCTCTGGCTCTGTCTTTCTGCCTGTACTACTGATCATATGTTCATTCATTTGTGCTAATCACCTATCGCTCGACACACCTTACGAATATCACTCGGACTCTTCTGTACTTCTATCACTCGCTCCCATACTTTGTTAAGCTCTGTCTTTTTTTTGTTTTTCTTTCTCTGTCTCTCTCTCTCTCTCTCTCTCTTCCCCTCTCTCTCCCCCATCTTTCTCTGTTTCTCTCTCTCTTTCTCTGTCTCTCTCTTTCATACTCAATTTCTTTTCCTTTTTTTTTATGGTTCTCTCTTGCTCTCTGTTTCTCAATCTCCATCTCTCATAACTTTCAAACTAGTCACCCTATCTGCTTGGCTGTGCACATCGATCGATAAGTTTACCGATGATTTCCCCGTTCGATCAACAGATCATTCACGCTATCATCTTTTTGCCGGTGTTATATAGCATTGTATGAACTGACCGAACAATATTGATGCATTCCCTCACTTTCACCGAATTGCGATATTACATTGCACATCACCCGCATCGTGATCACTGTAGCTCATATTTCTCGACTCGTTCACGTTCTTTTCTCACGATTAAAGCCTCGGTTTAACGTTTTCATAGATGGAGTATAGACAAATGCTTTCATCTCGAGGAAACGAACTTCGCGCTTTATGGGAGAGAAATTTTGTAATTCAGAGTGCCCATTAATCGACACCTATTACTTTTCGTGTTAATTTTACTCGATTTTGTTTAATTAAAAATAATCTACGCAATTATAGTTGTAATATTTTCAGCTGGCGATTACTGGGTATACATTACGATATCAAAACTTTTTATTATGTCTATATTTTATTAGAACTTTTACTTTTATTCCATATCATTCATAGATAGACGAAGATATTTCTTAAATTCAATTTTTTTTGTAGACAAGTAGTTTTACCAGCGTTGCCTTAGGTGACGATTACTGGGTACATTATCATATATCAAAAGATCATCTGCAAAAGTTCTAAAGTACGCGATGGGACATATTACGTTTACGTTTGGTATACGTAAAAAGGAGACTTTACTTTTGTTCGCTCTCTTTCTTTCTCTCTTTCTCTCACCTCACAAACTTCCATCTAATGTGCACAGCTGTCACAGTATATATATATATTAATAATATATGTATATATATATATGTATATATATATGTATATATATATATTATCACTTTGTCGCGTCTCTCTCACCCTTACACTCACCACACATACTTTAGACATGCTTTTAGTGGCGTTTGTACTTTGTCTGTGTTGTTTTTCGATTCGATCTTGCGTATACATGTACATACGTATATGCATACACATCCGTACCTGTATGTGTATGTATATATTAGAAAGACACAAGTATATATGTATATCTTCATATGTTACTCGTATACCCAAACGTATCCTTGGCTGCCGAGCTACCCCCAATTGCCGACTCTGTCTTCGGGAGTCTTGAAGTAGCAAACGTGAAACACTGCTTTTTCTCGCGCTCGTCAGTAACTTTGCATCCTGCCACGGTCGAAATCATACGTATACTGTCCAATGAGTCATCTTGACTCGCCTATCAAGACTCGTACATTAGCGGCCGAAAGAACACCTTCACCGTATGCCATTCTTACAATAACTCACACATAACGAACGTTTCGCATCATTCGCGTAGCGTAGCGTCACGACCTTTCCGTGTACGGCGAAAGTAGTTTCGATAGATCGACATCCGTGGACCCGTGATCTCATCAAAATTTCCGCACGAAGTCTAGAGAAGTCACATATGAGAGAGTCACGCTTGCGGCACGCTTGAAATCTTCGTCCTTTCTTCACACACCGTTCCTCTCGTTGCGACACATATATTGATACGATAGAAGAGAACAAAGAACGGGAACGCGATTAAAGGAAATTGTAGCGGAGGAGAGAGCGAACCTGGCTAGAGCGCGAAACGAAAGAGATAGGCTCGGCAGTTGTACGCGCGGAGGTAGTTGGATAACAACCTTTAGGGAGTTAGGTATACATAGCTGGCCTTGGTCTAGTGTGTCAATGTGCTCGACAATGTCGATATTACGAGATACCGGGCGAGCCAGCGAAGATTCACGTGGGCGTATTGTGTTGTGTGTGTGGGCAGTCTGCAGAAACAGGTCAGCGTTATGAGTATGAACTTGAGTGCGAAGCTGGACGAGCTGCAGCGAGGCGATCGCCAGCTGGAGACGACCGTCGCCCTGTGCGAGATTCGCACCCAGCTCCAGGAGCTCACCAAAAGCGTCGAGTCCTGTCAGAGCGAGGTCAGCGAGGTTAAGAGGGACATGGTTGCGATTAAGGTACCGAATTACACTAACTACGCAGCCGAGCGCGTCATTCCGCTAATTTTCGTTTTACGAGACCATCAGCCTTGTCCCTTTCTACGGGACCAAAGTAGATTCGGCGCCAGCGAATGCCGTCACGTCGTGTATCGCTTCTCATTCCATTATATTTCCACATTAGAGTGTTCCCTCTGTTTAGGGAAGAAGGACGCGTGAGAGTTTGTAACTCCAGAGGTATCTTATTCAACTGGTAATACTCTCCACATTGAACCTTTTGTTTCGCATTTGCGTGCGTTTAATTGCAAACTTGTCGACGATCCGGGACCGTATTCTTTTCTATTCTTCTTCTTTTTTTCTTTATTCGTTTCTTCGTTGTTGTTTTTTGGTACAGTTGTACTTGCGTAAAGGATATCGATTGCTAGCCGATTTTGCGATTACTTATGAGAGTGATGTCATTGTTTTCGTTAGCAAGATTAAATGCGCTTGTTAGTAACTTGAATGCATCTTACCGTTCAGACGCCTTTATATATCATGCTGATCTTGCGATCGCAAAGGCCTAATGGAATGTCTCACTCGTGACGCAGCACGAACTAGATACGGTGCAGCAGGTGAAGGAGGAAATAGAAGAATTGAGAGAGTACGTGGATCGTCTGGAAGAGCACTCCCATCGACGGAAACTGAGACTCTTGGAACAGGTGACCGATCTTTCTGCGATAGAAGTGTGTTTGCTACGTTTTCTTATGAGTTATGAATTATGCGTTAACCGCGTTACTTTCATTAATCATAATTTCATTTGTTTCGCGTACCGCATGCACCGGTCGCCGAACGAATTTCTTTATGTTACTTCGTTTCACAAATTGTCATTCAATAAAACCGAATGCCACGTCGATTTTCTCTACCCCGCATTATTTTTCCCTTCTACATTTGTTTTCGGCGCAGTCTCTCGCAGCACCGACTTCTTTCTTTCAGCTTCACATATTATTTTCGCACACCGCACACGGAACTTGTGCATTAATTCTGCGCACGTCAACGTGTCGGTCCATTCGGACGACCAATTTCCAGCTTAGCGCGTCGAACGGCGCGGCGAGTTGAAAGTTGGAAATTTATCGTTTCCTTTCTTTTAACAGTCCTTGCCAATACGACACTTCATTTTCAGGGGTTGACGTTCTTCCTGTCGTATGCAATACTGGCAGCAGTGCTGGGCATGCTGCAATTCGGATACAACACGGGGGTCATCAATGCGCCAGAAGTGGTACGTTCTCCTTCTCGTTCGTTCGGCGAAACTCACGTACAACGCGGGAAGCATTAAACACGCAGCCCGCGAACGACGTTAATTATTCCATCCCCGTAATCTCGAGCAAACGCCGAGTCAACGCTTTCATAACGCTTCACTCACTTCTTTCAGAATATAGAAAATTTTATGAAAGACGTGTACAAGGATAGGTATGGAGAGGATATCTCAGACGATTCCGTAAAGAGACTGTACTCAGTGGCCGTGAGCATATTCGCAATTGGCGGTATGGTAGGTGGTTTTTGCGGAGGGATAATCGCCAACAGATTTGGCAGGTTCGTATCGCGCCCACTTTACATTACATTTCCCCACTCCACTGGCACTCTCCGTCGCGCCGTACAGTTTTTCTCAATGAGAAGAGTCAATCTGCCGACACGTGGCACGATTCGATCGAATCTTGACCGATTGGCGTGTTCGACCCTCTCATCTAGAAAAGCGATATCGCCTAATCGTCAACACACACGACTGTCGCATCCGGATGAAATTTCTAATGTGACTTTTTTCACGGGACCACAGGAAGGGGGGCTTACTGTTAAACAACGTGCTGGGCATCGTGGGGGCGTGCCTGATGGGTTGTACAAAGATCGCTCACTCGTACGAGATGTTGTTTTTCGGACGTTTTATCATCGGTGTTAATTGCGGCTTGAATACCTCGCTGGTTCCAATGTACATATCGGAGATAGCACCGCTTAACCTGAGAGGCGGCCTAGGCACGGTGAACCAGCTCGCTGTTACGGTGGGCCTCCTGGTCTCCCAGGTACTCGGCATCGAGCAGATACTCGGAACGAACGACGGCTGGCCCGTACTATTGGGCCTTGCAATTTGCCCTGCCATTTTACAGCTACTGCTGCTTCCAGTTTGTCCCGAATCTCCAAGGTAATCTTTTATGATATATCGATTACTTCCTTTAGAGATGTGCCGATGTTAATTATGAAAGCGGTACAATTTTTGGCAGATTTTTCGCTTATATTGTGTTTCAAATGAATGCAGTGTGACATAAGCGAAAAAGATTCGTCTTTTTTTTTTTATTGTTTGCTTGGATCAGTTTCAAAATTGTCGGCACAGACATCAACACTTGCTCCTTTTAGTGGACCCATTCTGTGTGTCTCATTTAGCGCAATGTCTTGTTCGTGCATTTAACCAAATATTATCGCTACCTTTGGCTCTGTTGCCGAAACCCCTTCGACGTTATTCATTGGCGTCAGAGTTGAAAGAATTTTAAAGTGCACATATTTAACGAAACGAATTTTATCGTGTAGTTCAGCTTCTACAGAAACAGCATACTTTTTCAAATATTTATTGGTTTTATTTCGACGGTGACTAATATTCAAATACTCCACAAAAGTTTAGTTCGTAACTATGTATATGAGTAAGACATACTGGTATATACATATATGTTATTTGCTCGATACGTTTGTGCAATATAAGCACCGCAAACTGCCACATTTTATTCCAATTGCTACTAACTGCAAAACTGACTCTAAAACAACCGAGCAGTCAACATGACTGGTGTGACAATTTACTTCAATGAAGATTCATTTTTAAGTCATCTTATTTTCTGAAATTTCTCTGAACTTCTATATACCTATCGATGATGTACTATATATTTTAGTAGTACTTGGGAAAACTTGCAAAAAATAAAATGACTTCAAAATTACGCGATTCATTATAGCATAGTATCAAACCAGTTATTTTAACTGCTCGATAGTTCTACTGTTAATAAAGCACATATCATGACGATTAGGAAACATCGCCGCTCAGGCCTTGTCACTCTGCGAAATATATACTTAAGCATTGAGCACGAACCCGACGATTTCAGATATTTGCTCATTACGAAGCAGTGGGAGGAGGAGGCTCGTAAAGCATTGAGAAGGTTGAGAGCGAGTAACCAGGTGGAAGAAGACATAGAGGAAATGAGAGCGGAAGAGCGGGCTCAACAGGCTGAATCGACGATCTCAATGATGGAACTTATATGTAGTCCAACTTTAAGGGCGCCTCTTGTTATCGGCGTGGTCATGCAACTCTCCCAGCAACTTTCGGGTATTAATGCCGTAAGTATCCAGTCTGGGCACTTTCATATCAATCTTTAACTGGTGAACATGATTATCCCGACCGTCATCGCTATATTCTCTCTGGAGAGAACCGACTTTCTTCAGAATTTTCCGAATTTTTATCCTCGGACCAATTGAACGATTATAGTCCAGTTCTGACAGTGGATATCTTCTGACCGTAATTGATTCCGCGATGTATTCGAAATAATCCAAATTTATTCCGAAACCTATCGCGATAGAAACTTTGCTGATCCATCAAACAATGCATGACTTTAGCGTAATATGTGGGTCTTGGTTCATTTTTCAGGTGTTCTATTATTCCACCAACCTGTTCACTAGTTCCGGTCTGACGGACGAAAGTGCCAAGTTTGCGACGATTGGTATAGGCGCTATTATGGTCGGCATGACGCTGGTGTCCATCCCGCTCATGGACAGGATGGGCAGACGAACGCTGCATTTGTATGGTCTCGGCGGCATGTTTATCTTTTCGATATTCATCACTATTTCGTTTCTCATAAAGGTGAGCGAAACTTCCGAGTGTTCGTACCCGACTTTCGCTACGAACTATTCGTCCAACTCGACGCGTTACAGATCAGCTAATTCGAGAATATATCACTATACTGCGACAATTATATAATGATACAGATTAAAATGCGAAATCAAAATAAGAGCATCAGATAAACGTCCACAATCGATAAGTGCATTTGACATCGACAATTAATATATCGAATACTTCCTGTCTCTGATACAATCACAATTCGATCACACTCTCTCAATGACATAGTGGATCGTTATACGTTTAACGCGAAACGGAATAACTTCCTATTTCACTTCTTGACTGCGTGATTGACGATTGATAAGAAGAGTATCGCAGGTGAAAGATCACGTTTTATCGTAGCGATAGAATTGACAGGAGTAACAGCGTGACCTGTATTAAAGCATAGCTCCCCACTTGCCCATCGATGTACAAAGTTATCGGGGAAAAGTAACGCGAGTTGTAAATAGCTGTCTCTTGTGCTTCATTCACTCTATGCACCTTCGCGGAAAGGTGTGTCTAACACTTTGTTCACAGCTGGAGTGCGGCACTGCACCAAGAGTGAGAGCCATCGTCACTCTATATTAATTCTTCACTCTCGAGCCAGATCATTCTAATTTATCCCAGCCATTCATATAGCTATAAGTATCGTATCCCGTAACCCGCATGTTATATTCATTTGCCATTATGGAAATGACGTGTATCCGGCACTGCAGACACTGAAGTTCTCTCGTCGGCCAGTGACATTGCTGACTGTGATATCGCGAACGACGATACCACGCCCGTCATGTTACCTGATAATTTTGCTGTCCGCAACATTCAGTGCGCGAACCCGGTGTCGTGCCGAATATGCCGCATAGTTGCACGTAGTACATTGGCTTACTTTGATATTCATTTCGCTTCTTTAATCTCCCTATCCCTCCCCCAAACTAACGGCCTCTTTCGTGACTGACTGGAGGAGACATTTACTTCCCGTTATTATTAACTTTTGTTCTACTATTTGGCTCAAACCTGTCATCTCTGTACAAACGTTACCTGTCTCATTGTCAGACATGTGACACGAGAGATTATTATTGTGTACAAAATGTACATTCTCATGTACCATATTCTCATGCTACCTCCATGTAATAAAATTGCGGACTCACGGTTGTATTTCAAACACTGCACGTCACGCAATGTAATATTGCAAATGGGACCGTAACGATCATTCGACGTCTCGAATTACCCGTGTACAGATGTAAATGGCAATTGTCCGACGACGACGACGAGTTGTGTGTCGATGCTTAACGTTACATTTTTTTTTCCGTTTTTCTTCGTACCGCGTCACATTACTCGAGGGCCTTTTCTGCCGGTCTGACCGTGGTCCAAAGGACAGTGTCCTGGCACTCTTTATTTCGAACTTAGAGCAGAACTACGCTTCACCGCTTCGAACAATTCGGAAGACTTCATTACATGTAAATAACATGGCACTACTCACACTGTAATTAATGAACCAGCGCAATTGCATTATCGCCTTACACAGGATTGAGCTGCACAATTGCATGACACGTTATCAATACTTTTTATTTTATCTTTTTGTTCGTATATATATACATATACATGTATACATGTGACAGACACGTACACGCGCCTATGTACGTAGGACAAAAGTATTATTCACGTGGAACCACAAAAGGCACGTTTTGAATGCTGCAGTATTTCAATTTTGTTCTCGGGCATATACCTCGGTAAAATGAGTAAAATTCATACAGGACTACTATACGTACCTTGGCACATTTCCATTAAAACGCACTTATGAACATAGTTAGATTCCGATGCTGTGTATATTAAAAAAACATTTATATACACATAAATATGTGTGTATGTGTGTGTGTGTGTGTGTGTGCGCGTGTGTGTGTACATATACGTACACGATTTGTAGAATTGAAATATTAATTTCTCCTGAGGCTCCTCCAGCAGCTCAGGAAAGAAGAACTCGATTCTACTGCCTGATAGGAGTTTTTTGGTTACGTACAGGAAATGATCGACTGGATGTCATATCTGTCGGTCGTGTCGACGCTCAGCTTCGTGGTGTTCTTTGCCGTTGGTCCTGGATCGATTCCATGGATGATCACGGCTGAACTATTCTCGCAAGGCCCCAGACCCGCCGCCATGTCTATCGCGGTTCTCGTTAATTGGATGGCTAATTTCGTGGTCGGCATCGGGTTTCCAAGTATGAAGGTAAGTAAAGCGAATGAATTGTCTATCCAGTGATTACGGTATCGAATCGATTCGAATGAAATCAGAAACACCCTGAACGGGATTAAAAAGCAGGCGATTCACTTGGTGACAAAAACAATCGGTATGGTCCTTTCGTAGGATCATAGGATCCCATTACGCTTCGGCGTTGTTTACGCAATACGGTCAAGCAAATGTTATATCACAACGTCAGAATGTCTGAACAAGGATATATCACTTCTGTACATGCCACTTGAACGGTTTTATGTGTATTTCATGCTTATCGGCTAGTTATAGAATAGCATATATAGAGATGTTACGGTTGGATGGAAAAAATGGATGGAACCCTGAATTACAAGTGACGCAAGACGCAACTGCTCGCTAATGCCAATGTGTGTGCTGACTTATGCGTGTTACAGGCTAGCCTTGAAAACTACACGTTCCTACCGTTCAGTGCATTCCTAGCTATGTTCTGGATCTTTACGTACAAGAAGGTTCCCGAGACCAAGAATAAAACCTTCGAAGAGATTCTAGCTTTATTCAGGCACGGTAATGACAGGTACGCCCAAAACAAGCAACTTAGTACAATTCCGAGTGGATACAACAGATAACCATTGGACGGCTAATTTTTAAGTTGCTTCCGTATGTCTCCATTTGATTTGCTTTATTTGTCGTGCGTTCAGTAATTATAACAGCGGTCTCAGTCCCTGACAGTTGGCTCGATATTTCATTTTTTACACTACCGAAGACCGTCGATATGTGCGAGAAAGTAAAAAGCAAGGTGCTCTGCCGCACAATAGCCTACGGCGTGATGAATGCAGAATTCATTTACATTCCCGATAGTCAGTATTTCTAGTAAATGACACGCGAAAGTGGATTACACTGAAAGGAATAAGCTTACAATGCGTTCGAGATGAAGTGTACTGTCATTATCAATACTATTACTACGTTTAATATTATTGTTAGTATTATTATCACTATTCGTCTTATGATTGTTGCTACAATTGTTCTTATTATTATCATTATTATTATTATTATCAACGATACGAACATTATTACGTTTATGATTATTCCCGTTACGATATATTCATCCAATGTTCGTCCGTCCATACATCGACACATGGCAATCGAAACAATCAGTGCACACGCGTTGCGTGTTTCACAATATCTTTTGAGATTCTACGAAACGTTCTCCAATTCGATTTCGTCACGACCACGTCGCGATTGCAGAGACTCCAGAATGAGAATTATGTATATCGACAATGAGCAACGATCACGGAGGTAACCCCCTTTGACCGCTACTGCCTTGATCCTGACAACGAATATATCTGGCTCAATGTTTCTCTTTAAATGCTATCTACATATCAGAAAACGAATGTGCAGGACATCACGGTACCATCTGTAATCTTGCATCGCAACCCGTTCACAAACGGACATACAACTGTGATAAACGATTGACATTTCGATTTTAGATCGCCGGCAAACATACGTATGCGTGTTATTGTATATATTACGGGCTCGTGACCGGTGATTTTTACGGAACGGCCTTCTCTTTTCCCCTCTCGAAAGCTACGAAGTAGGTGTTCGCAATGTTAGAATGAGCCGCGTAAGTTCGCGAAATCGGGTGCACACACGTGAGTGAGATCGAAGAACACGTACGGTAGGAGTAGGACAGCGTAAGGTGCATTAGTTAATGTAAAACAAGCACGTTAGTTCATACGGCACAAACGTTACAGTATAGCGTCGTAACTGTCACGTTACATTTTTGATTCGGCAGGATACTTCTTGTTGGAGCCGAAAACAGTATGGTTTGAATAAGCGCTACATACACGGCACTTACGCGGTTACGTGAATTGCGAATGTAAAGAAAGTCGTATCTGTGTAGGTACCCGTTAGTTGAACTGTACACGACAGAGTCAGTCTGAAAGGGTCGAAATTTATCGAATCGGCTATTAGCTTCTCGCTACCACGCGATGCACAAACTGGCGTGCAAAAGTACTTAATCACACTTCTTCTCTATTCTTCGCCTGTCTCAGACGCTGTTTCCTTTTCTGCTCTCCTTTGTCTTCAATGTCACCGTTCGTAGACGGTATTTCATTGATTCGTACCGAAAGATTAACGTGGAAGTATGCAACTAGCTAGACGACTGACATATGTACTGTACAAGTGTCGAACCGATAAAGGGAACGTATTTCCTTTGAACTTTATATTGCGATTTATTTCGACATTATACTTTCCGTAAGTGATGCAGCAACTAATTTGTAAGAACTGTTATTCATCTATTGAACTACTTTTGGTCGGGTCCAGTACTTGACGCTTTATTGTTTATATGTATTTGTTTCAATAAATCATTATATAATGGTTCTATATATTCGTTTCCGTGAAAGTCTCTCTTTTTACGTTCGACGAATCATTATCATTACTATGTATGACATATCGTAATTGTGCTTTCTGTGTTATTCGGAGCAGGAGCAGCCTGCGGGACAGCAGACTTTATGGGTGAGTCTTGCTAAGAATTCCCCGTTAAACATGGTGGCTTTGTGACCGGTCCATGATATACCGACAAAACCTGCCGTCGATTATTTCGAACTGCATGAGAACAAATTAATCGAGAACACTACCAGCCAACTTAAAGAGAGGATTATTTTTTCTCGACGCGACTTTATCGACGCGCGATCCTCCTGCAAGGGGCGAAGCATCGAATGGGGCTGGATACGTCTTTTTTATTCTATTTTAGTCGCACGAACAGCGGAGCGGCTGAAAGGAGAGTGCTCGGCGAACGAGAATGTTGAGCGTGTCAAGCGTGCCGACGAAATTTTAGTACTCGACTTTTCGCAATGACTTTTGTTTTTACGCTCGAAACGCTCTCGCGTTCGGGACGCAACGCCGTTGTTGACGGTATCGCGAATATTGCGGAACTTCGGACGTCGGAATGACCCCCGATATCCGTTATTATCCTTCAAACGGTTCGAACGCGCCAGTCGCGTCTATTTCATTCATGACTTTGCGATTATTCGACGTGACAAGGTAAAGTTGTCCGAGCAGGGGCGGGGCTGACAAAATAATCCTGTCTTTACTTGACGACCACCGATCCAAATTCGATCTAAGAGCCTGGCATGCTGTGAACGTTTTTATTTATACTCTGACCTGACGCAGAAGTCTCCATTTCATGCGTCATTCCTCAGTCAGGCTACTGATCTAATTGACAGACAGATACATATCGTATACATACATATCTATATCCATAGTTTGCATGTATAAGCCGTTACCAAGATCAACTGTAATTCCTTCCGTTTTCCCCATTGTGGAGATACATTTCACAGTTTCGAAAGAGTTCGTCAGGGCTATTATGTGACGTGTTTGTCTTGTCGCGACCGTTTACTCGTACCTCGTCAGCACGATTGTGTATGTGTATATGTTACAGTCAAAGCATGAACTCGGTCAATTCGTACATTTACTAGGAAATGTATCCATTCACTATTGACTATAGTATGCGAACGAAAAAAGGAAACGTGAGTCAAGCCCTTCGCCCAGTTCAAAACGCGGGCCTCCAGGATTCGGCCAAATCTGTGAATGTACGTACTCGTTCACTAGCGAGCGGCTGCGGTTACGGGGTTTTATGGTTTCACTGTGACATACGGACAGAAAAAATTCGGACATATTGAAAGGAAGAACCGGTTGCATCGGAATGACATAACAGCCCCGATCACTTGAATCTCCCCGGAGCCTTGTATTTTACAGCATGCTCCTTTTTAGCCTTATTAATTACCTGATCAGTGTTCGATGACAAATGAAGCCTTGGGACCAGTTATTCCATGTCGATAGTTAGCACGAGATTATGACGCTGTACCGTGCGACTGCATGTTCCTTAGTGCTTTTACATTACTGTTTGGCGCGTTAAACGACTTTCAAGTTACATTGCGTATAATATACATAATTAGAACGTTTCACTTGCGATAGGCAAGAGGACGCAGCGGCGGGAGTTGCTTTGCCTAATTTTTCTGTTGTTTTTTTTTTTGTTGTTTTTTTTCTTTACAAACAAGCAAGCGACGACAAGTGGCTCTCTCTGCGTATGATCAGCGCAGCTCTCGCTGAACTGGCAAGCTACGCGCGATGCACTGTTTCGTTTCAGCCGCGTTCCGTTATTCGCATTTCCGTTCAACATTTTCTTTCCTTTCTTGGAGTTATACGATCGTTTTTACGACGGTTCTGCCGAAACATTCGAAATATCTTTAGCAGCTTTTTTAAGAATGAATTCTATTTGACGGCCGTTCTACTCTGCGCTTATAATTTTAGTGGAATTGTTCGTATACAGGTGCATATTTATATGTGTGTGGGTGTGTGTGTGTGTGTGCATATATACACATATACACATGTACACATTTGTTCATTTACGATTGTTATACATCCAGTTTTGTCAACAATACATTTGTGAGGGAACGATGATAGAAGGTGTGTGTTTAATTTTTTTCGTTCTAATACCTTCATGCAATATATTGTACACTTACATTGTAACGCCGTTAACGCGAAACACGATATGAGACATGAAAGGTTCGGAAAAGCATTCCGCAGAAACAGTTTGAGGGAGTTTTTTTTACTACCGCACGGTTGGTAGAGAGTATACGGTGATCGTATTATCGATAAGTAGGTCAACTAAAGCCTCGTTCTCTATACCGTTTTGTTCAACGTACATCCTACTGGCGTATTTACTGTCGCAGCTCCGGGCTGTTGGTATAGTGCCTTTTAACGTAACGGGCAGTTAGTTCGGATCAGTTATAAAACATCGTCTTTACGATTTTTCTTACGGACTCGTACGCGATTCGGAAAACGCAGCCTGCGCGAGAACCATGAACATATTTTAGCGAGAGAAGCCGATGATCCTTAAGACGGCGCATTATGCTTCGTAATAAATTAACTTCGCGTACAATGGGGGTCGTTGCGGAATTTAGGGTGACATGTGTTAATCGTATTTGCGACTAGTACTTCTAGCGACATACAGTCGAAGTACATTTTTTGGCATGTATACCCATATTATACGTCAGGATACAGACTTGAACGATACATCTTGTTGCTTCTTATGACAGGCTCGATTAGTGATAGGCGATTAACTGTGTTCTGATCTTGTGCTGTGTTTTAAACATTAATGATATACTTACGAGACAAGAAAGAATAGTGAACGCTCGTATCTTCACTTTGTTTTCTGCGATCTTTTATCGTGTGTGCGTGTGTGTGCGTGCTATCAGGTTGTCTAGACAACGGTAATTTAGAATAGGCCTTACGATTTCAGTACAATGGTTCTGAACGGTTTAGTTAACGAACCTCAATGTGTCTCTCGTTCTGAAAATAGCATATGTGTACACATACATATACATGTTTATGTTGCCGTATAAAGCTAGTGATGGGCATTAAGTCTTCCCCAAAGTTCTCTTCAATAAATTTTATCAACAGATCTGCTATTTGAGATCTCAGATTCGCCTGTGTTACATTATTGGAGTCCTCGAACTACAAAAATGACCACTTTCCCTTTTTTTCTATGCCGTGTTAAAGAAATTTTCGCGAGCTTTTCCTAATCTCAACACTGACCGACGTCTGACATTATCCAAACGTTTACCTTGTTCCCATCACTACACGGAGCTTTTACAATACATGCGCGAGACACAGCATTACGAATTATTCTTTCTTCTATCTGACACGCTCTCTTTTTAGTCTCTTAATTTCATTGTTTATTCCTCTTTTCTCTCTTCCTCCTTCTAGACATCTATCTTTCTCTTTCCTCTTCTTTCTTGCTCTCTTTCTCTCTATCTATCTTTTGGTTATTCTCTCTCTCTCTCTCTCTCTCTCTCGCTCTCTCTCACTTTCTCTCTCTCTATCTATCTATCTACCTATTTATCCATCTGTCTCAAACCCGAACTTAAGCGATTCGAGGCTGCGATGGGCATGTAACATTATTATATTGCAGGGAAGAGGAGCTCGCCACTAACTCTAGCAAGGAGACCGTCCTATCTGACGCCACCACTGCCAACCATAACCACGCTACCGATAAACCATAATCTTTATCATGAGAAAACTTTTAGAGCGGCAATATTGATTCTACCATTCATCTAGAAACTAACTATAGATTCTCTTCCATCGAGCCGAGAGCATTATTATCGAAGTATTGTTATCAGAGGTGTGTGATGTAGTGGACAGCAAATAACACGATATCGCTAATGCATAACGAATAGACGGAAGAAAGAACAAAACCGTAGGAGTTTATCATGCAATTTACCATCGAAACTTTACGAACGCTCATATAATGTTGTGTATCGCATAATATCGAATATTTCGGCATCACCGATAACGATTCGTATATACCACGTTGTAAAATAAATCTGTTTGTTTATTTAATTACTGGATTTAAGTTTTTCTTTCCACTTGTTAGATGCGTAGTACGTTAACAGTGACAATGATTTTCTTTGATCGTTTACGTTGCGTTGGCCTGAGTTTTGGTTTACGACGTCGAGCGTACGATGAAAGTCGAGATGTCTAACAGTGAGCCGCACGTTTCACACCCGACTTCCTCGCAAGTGTGCCGTTTGTATTTTGTGTATCGTCGACGTGTTTGAACCCATCGAAAACTTGTCGCTTTCAGATATTAACGAGAGTACGGTAAACGTTGTATCGCGTGTGAGAGTCACCTTTTTGTTCCTAATAAACAAAAAAAAAAAGAAAGCGTCGTCGGAATTTCAAGAGACAAGCGACACGTCTGCACGGACACGTCTGCAAACTAAAAGCTAACGCGACAAAATTGATTTCCTTACATGCTGAACGTACACGAAAGTCTACTACACAGGCCAGTGAGACGCTGTAACGGTACAAGGCTAGAAACTGTGAAATGACTTATCGCTTCTTGTACAGTAGTTCATAAGGAGACGGGAGGTTGCGAATTTTTGAAGAGATATCAACGTCGCCGAGCCGGTTATAACGAGCGGACAACGTTTTCTTATACATCCGCTCTTCGTGGTACGAATGCAACTTTACGGCAAAAGTTCTCCGTTCGTCCTTCAACGCGAACCGACGAGTGCGCGGATTTATTGCCTTGGAAGAGCGTACTTTCCAGTCTCTCACAGTTGAGTCCATTCTAGTCTTAAGTATCGAAATGAGGGGAGGCCAACGAAAAGGCTTATGCCTAGGCCCAGGGAGTGTGTGTGTGCGTGTATGTTTGTGTCTGTGTGTGAGTGAGTGTGTGCGTATAGATAAAACTTCGGGCAAGCGCGCTCTGAACACGGGAAGAGATATCATGTGCACGTGTGTACTTTTTAATCGCACGGAGACGTTCTGTCGCGATCCTACCTGCGGTGCATGCTGAATAATTGACTATGAACCTCGGCGAGGAAATCCGGCGTGTAAAGTAAAGAGAGAAGGAAAGAATCAATAGAAATGTATGCTGAAGCGAATACTTGGACAAGTCGCGTGATGTTTTCCAGGAGCATGCTAAACTGTGTGAATGCATTAGAGGGACACATACCGCCGGCAGAGAGTGCAGCCCTGATGGTGGCCGAGGAGAAGCCACATCCCGATTCATGTAAGGCTTAAACAACCTGACCGAAATTTGTCCACAATCACCAACACCCACCAGTCACTACTACCACCACTACCACCGTCACGATTCTTCATGTCATTTACGTCGGGCTAACAATCCCTCAGACCTGACCAAGCGTTACTACTCTTTTTCTGAAATTTCGATTTCGACGTAACGTTCCGCGAGCTTCGATATTGCCTTATAATAATATAATATATTGTTCATGTATTATGTCATTATTGGCGATGCGCGTCGCTGCAGTATATATGGTTAACAATCGTCATCTCTATGGGCATTGTTTGGTACAACATCGTCCGCTTACTCGGATTCACCCATCACTCTGCATGCGACACAAGCCATCTATGTATGTTTGTAAATTTTCCTCATTTGTAGTCTCATTGTGTGATAAAATTCATGTTTCGATTTATTTGCGAACATTTATTTTTCTGCTTTCAGTATGATTCGAAAGCGCAGAGGAATCAAAGTGCTGATTAAACCGAAAAATCGATATAACATTTCCGCTTCGCTACTACTACAAGACGATATACAAGTGGTCCCTACGGGACAAGACAGAAAATAAGAGAGCAAAACGATATCACACCCTGCGCACTCTTTCGCGCATTGACAATAGCAATTTAGCCGAGAACGAATGGAGTTGACCCAATTGTAAATTACGTCAAAACTATGACAACATTACGTTATTAAAGATACATGTATCATTACCAAAGAGATTAGAAATTGAAAGATGTAATTCTAACTACGTATCGACGCGTACGTTTAATTCCCAGTTACTCAATGGCACGTGTTCTAACGACGATCGCTCGATCAAGAGTAGACGATTTCTTTCGCACGAGTCACTTTCTCGGTACACAGATCTGGCGACCTGTTCTGTTCCCTCGATTGTCGTATTCGCATCGTGATGAAAACTTATGTTTCGATCGTGGCTTTACCTTGGCTTCCCCGATTCATACTGCTTAAATCAGACACATTCACGACACAGTGCCGATCGAGGATCATCGACAGTTTAAATGTATGTTCAGCGATATACGGTGGGTTCGGAGTTAAAGGTGACTATGTGCGCTTAATTTTCTTCCGATTACACTAAACTCACGAAACCTTGTCTACGCAGCTTCCGGACACGTCAGTCTGGTTTTGATTCGAAACGCTTCCTGGCGCGGAAGAAAGTGAAACGCACTGGCATCAACTTTAGCACTGAGCTTTCCAGTGCATTACGCGTAGGGCTTATATTTCTGACACGGCACGATACAAGGGAGGACCGGGACCGAGAGTTAAGCAGAGTACTCGCAGATAGAGCATGCGAGCTGCGAGCCCGTCACACACTGAAATAACGCTGTCCGTATACGGCTTAAGCGTTTTATTGTGTAACACAATGACACCGTTCTTTGAGTGGTGAAGGGCTGGTAGCTAGCATGCTCCACCTGTGAATACCCTGCTTAATAATGTTGATCGAACGAGTCAGTGTCAGTGGGACTTGAAAGGTACTTTGCGGCGTATTTCAAGTCGATTGTGAATTGTCAGTGCTATAAGCTCTACTACGCGTGACGTCTCTGCAGTGTGGTACAGTAGAAGACGTCAATGGTTGCGTCTACACTCATTGTCAGATACTTATATTAGGCGGCTCTAGGTATCCTTTGTAATGAGAACAAGAAAGGAAAACAGTAGAATACTCACATTTGCTTCACTCTCACTCTGAGATCGTACTATCATGCGCTACCAACACTGGCCTTTGTAGTAGTTCGAGCGGATGTAGAATCAACGTGAAACGTCGTCTCGCATCGACGCAGATCGTTGTAGATCTTGAGACAGTCTGAAAGTACGAAGGCACAGGAAGAGCGTGGAATAACTTGGCTATGATACACCGCTTATGACAAGAGTATTTATATGGCATTGTTATTATTGTTACTTTGTGGCAGAGATATCGTAAAGACAAATTTTGATACTTTTACAGTTGGAGCATGAACAAATGATGGTGTGCAATGGGCATGCGCGCATGAACGTTATTTCTATCGCTCAGGGCCTTAAGGGAACACTTGACAATGATGACTCTCGACCTAAAATTTTTCAGCGACTGATTTTAATATGAAGATGTACCGATAGGAGCCACACATCCTCGTTCCACCGTCAAATGGCCGTCCAATTCTATCGATATTGCCCGAGATGGACGTCATTAGTATCTACAAACACTTTATGATTAACAACCGACAGAGATCCGACCATGCGTCACGTAAATATACTTGCATAAACCCGCTCGGATGATAGCTTTTAATGTGCATTCCGCACGGACATGGACAAAGTGATGTTCTACGATTTCAGAGAATAGTTCTGGTCTCGGCAGATTGTAACTCGTTTTGTCTCTTCTTCCATCGAACTATTTCTACGACACGGTTAGATACTGCACAACTTGCGACCTACATACACACATACACACCCAAACGCGCGCGCGCGTACCCGCGCTCAGACACACGTACACATTCCAATACTCACACTGTTGTACTTGATTTCAGATATCTCTAAGCTTTGACCAATAGTTACGAATTAGTATTGAATTTGTAATCTTCTTAATTTATCGGCAGCTTTCGGTGAAACTGCGAAACACGGATCGATCCGTGTATCAGATCTTGCTCTTTGACCGCTTTCATCGTATCTGCTTGAAATGCATGAAACTAGATTGCCAGTAAATATATTACGTTGCGATCTTTTAAGGAGTTATCATAGTGGCTGCGAAGGATATGTTTTGCACCGACCGTCGGGCAAACCGTTAGTACCGAATACAGCATCATCATTAAAAGCTACACGGGGTCCACAACTTGCGACGAGAAAACACACTTAACCCCCTGCCTCGCTCAAAATTTCGCCGCAACAATCGTTAAGCAGAAAACCTTCAATGCGCGCGCGCGCGATGTCGTTGAAAGTGAAAAAAGATTTTCTTTCTCGCGTCAGAACCACCGATACCGCCGACTCGAGAACCACAACCGAACAGAACTCAGCGCTGATTCTGCTCTGTTAACGCGTGGCCGTTAAGAGGACCGCGTTACGTCCGCCACCGTCACACTTATCGTCAAACTTTCGCATCGGCGGCGGCGCGCAGAAACGGAACGTACATCTCAACAAAACTAACTATCAAAACAATCGGCCCGCGGTAGTCGGCGTCGAAGCTACCGAAGCGTACGGGCGCGCGTGTAGGTGGCGCGCGAACTTGAGGCGAGTCTCGAGGAGGTACACATCCACTGATAATAACCTTTGGCGAACAGTTGTGTTTGCAGCTGGATCCGATCGCTCTTCCGGCGCTCCCGCTCAACCGGAGAGGCCACCGCCCCCGCTTCCCCCGCCACGCTTTCCGAACAGCGGTGTCTGACAATGGGGAACAGCTCCTCTTAATATCGGTAACCTAGTCATCATGAACGCGCCGCCGATCTCGATACCGCTCTTCTTCACCGCGAACAGCATCAGCCTGGAGACTCAGCTGTACGAGATAATCACGGAACGGAGTAAGGCGTGCGCGACCTTCCTCAGGAACAGTCTCAGACGAACGACCAGCAACGTCGCGCCTGGCACCAGCGACACCCCCAGTCTGGGCTAGAAGAAACGAGAGAGCTTCGCCGAGTGTCGCGGACGAGAATTTCCACTCGCACGCGCACCACCTGATGCCGTCTGGCTGTGGAAGAGAAGTCGTGCTGGTAGGATAGGGATTCGTGTCGCTCGAGGAACACACGCTGCCTAGTAACCTTTTCTGACTGACGGAGGAGTCGCGGCGTATGGGTATGTCTATTGCAGACGCGGAGAGGAGCGCTGTCTGCGCACGATCGAGAGTCGCTGCCGGATCTTCCGGACGGATCACAGCGGAAGGAGGGTAGCGCTGATGAGAACGCGCGCGAACGAATGTAGAAGGGAAGAGACTTGGGTGTGTCGAGTTTCGCGACGAGTGCTGGATTCTTTGGTCGACTGTCCGCGCGATGGCGGAGGGTTGTAACGCTCGGCGCTAGGGTACGAGAGGTCTGAAATAGGAACGACAGATTCGCGGCGAGAGAAAGGTCGGCGGACGATAGCGTATGTAATGAAGGGGAACGAGGTAACTCTTCTTGTGCCTGCTTGAGAGATAGCTGAGATTTCGTCGATAGGGTTGATCGTAGGGCGACAGTGAATGGACGCGCCTGAAGGGTGGCGAGAGAGTTCTGCTTATCGGCTGTGGCCTGAAATGATGCGATCGGTCGGTCGTCGTCGAGAGAGCCTGCGCAGAGAAGTCGCTCGTGCTTTTCTGCTCTTTGTTTCTTTGGTGCAGATTTGCTCGCGTCCGGAGGAAGATACCGTGTAAACGCATTCGGTTTCAGGTCAGTTCTACGGAGCGATCGCGTTTGAGGGTATAATGATTGAGGCCCGACGTCGAAAGTTTGAGAAACGTGAGGGAGGGTACAGTGCACGTTGTGCGCAGTTGGTACTGTTCATTGAATCGTCGGAAGTTCTTCTCAGTCCTGATACGCGGAAAACGTATTTATGCCAACGCAACGTCGTCCTGCCGGACATGTCTGATGAACTGGATCCGAGCGAAAGGGAGTCCAGTTTTACATGTTCTTTTTCTGAAAATTAAAACTGTTGTATTATTAGTTCCCGTGCAAATCGTCCGACGAAAATGAAAGACGCGTTGGGGAATGGGCGAGAAGTATATTTACAGTAGGCGTCATGCGTCCAACAAAAGAAAGTAATTCGTTGACTCGTTCATCGTTTCTCTGGTCTAACATACTTACACTATTTTCAAGCTCAAGCGCGACTATTGTCTCTCAAACGCACGTTCTCACGCGGTTGGAAGAAAGACGAAGAACGAAAGCGTAAAAAAGCAGTCGGGTCACTTCTCCTGAGCGAAATAATAAACTCCAGGCGGCGAGTATTCTGTATTTAAGAAAGGGAAGGTCGAAAAACAGGCGCGAAGGTACAAAGGCATAAAGTGGCTGCATAAGCGGTACTTTCACGTACTAGGGAAACGTCAAAAGAACCTTAGGCTATCGAATATCATATAGAGGCAGGATTGATAAAATCGCCCGGCGCAAAAAGAAATATATATATACAAACAAATTCTCGAGCGGGAACCGCATAAGCAAAAATAAATCACACTCTTACAATTCGAAGTCGTATCGTTTCTTCTTCACAGACTTTGTTGGCTATCGTCTCACCACGTTACCATTTTCGTGTCTCTCTTCGTGCACTTTTCCAAAAACAAAAAAAACACGCCTGCGGCTCTGCAAAGCATCTGTTCGATCAACAAGCATTACTAATTTTGCAAACTTCGTAAACGATCGAAGCTGCCCGTTGATCAATTGTCACGCAGAACGATGAAGTTTGCGCTTCAAGAATAGCATCGATGTCGCATCAACGTCGCCTGTCCAATATCAAATCCAAAAAGTTTCTCACGAAGGCAACATTTGCAACAGAAAACTGATCCATTCCAAGTTACGTGATAATAAATAGGGTCCATCAACGGTACGTCGATGCGCACATATTCGTCGCAATGCAGACGCATATTTCCAAACCCAAGATCGGAACACGTTGTCGAAGTTCACATTTCTTTCTCTTCTCGTTTTTCGCGTAGAGACGCACGATCGCCCTCTCGATCATACAGCAAGAGTATCATCAAATAAGTGGCATGCCTTTTCTTACTTCCCGTTCCTTGAGTCGATTTCTCTCTCTCTCTCTCTCTATCTATCTCTTTCTCTCTCTCTCTCTTTCTTTATCTGTCCCTCTTTCTATTTACCTCTCTGTCGCAAGCAACGCACGCACGACATACACGTCGCATCCAATGTGAAATATCCTTCTTTACTACGGGAAGTCACTTCCCTGCTCTGTATGTACATATATGTATATACTTGTATACTTCTACATACTTATGATAATTGCCACATAAACGAGATGTATGATAATCCTACGTTATTCGACATAGCGCGTACTACCGATAATTTGCCGCTAGTAGAACGAATGGAGCGGAACAGTATTGCGGACGAGCGAGGTAAAATCGTTTCGTGGACGATTAATTATGCAGTCGAGACAGCGAAGGTTAAGCGGGTTTGACATCGTCGACCCGCGAATGAAATGCATTGTTTAAGACAGCATTATCTCTATGCGTACAGCTGGTGGTGTATTTAGCACAACGCGGTTTCGTACTCTTAGCAGAAACTCAGAGGAGGTCTCAATAAATGCAATACGTCGTTGCGCAAGTTTCACGAATTCTCGTTCGTAATTAATATAACTACGGTTATTTTGATCAATCGACATATTATTTTCACTACTCCAGAGCGCTCGCACTTTAGGTCGGTAAATAAATGATTCACAGGTAGACAATGGATCGCTGTCAAATATTCGCGCGACTAACGGCAGAGTGACTCGAGAAATGACGAGGAGCCGGTGTCTATATCAAGCAAGTACGACGATAATCGTAATCTTCCTTCCGCATTAATCTACATCATCGACAAATTTTGCAGGGTTATCCGAGTCGACATAATATATCGTAAAAGAAAAAATCATTGCGGCGTGATCGCGGTACGATATTCATAGAATAGGTATTGATTGAGTAAAGTAAACAGTTAATCGAGAACAAATTCCACAGACAGCATGCAGCACGATTATAATTAAAACGTATAACGTCAAGCATAACTCGATGCGAAGACTTTTAATTGTTAAGCTGTCCAACACATACAGAATCAGTGAGAAAGGCAATAAAACGCTACTGAACTGAAAGAGGAATATGCTAAAGTAGATCTGCATGCATTAACGGTATTATCAGCAAAGAAACGTAATATTAACTAATTAATACCTTTAGGCTAGGCTATACATATATACATATATGTAGCTACTAGGTACACAGTAGCACGACGTAATAACGAAATAACGATCGAAAGGACTACTTCGCTACACTTGTGTAAGGTTTACCGTTCGAGCACGGGCGAAATTGTACTTGTCTCATGTAATGGCTGTACAATAATCGTGGACCGAGTGTTGCTAGCATATCCATTTTTTAAAAGCATTATGAAAGCTTATTGAGCACGAGAGGATATCTGTAAAGAGAAAGCCGTGTAACGACGTAGTTGCAATTACTTTTGGCTCGAACTAGATATGGATCGAGTCGAGGAGATTCAGTACATTACATGCAAACACGCATACGCGCAAACATCTGTATGTACATTTGTATATCTGTATACGTATTCAATACACGTGTATGCGTATATAAGCGTATATGATGGTAATGAGATCAAATAAGTCTCGCGCCGAGATGATACTTTAACGATAATCCGACAAAGACGACGTTTTCGTTCAACGACACTCGTCGTGTCTTCGAGTTTTTTAAATACTACGTACTAATAATTATTAGCAATAGGAGTACCCGTGGTTTAGGTGTAGAACTTATATCAAATTTATCACGCTACGAGGAACATTAAGCATTTATTTATCGGTCCATGACCACCTTGAGAAAAGGCATTCTGCGTTATGTGTGTTCACAGACAGACAACAAAAAAACAAAACAAAAAACAGATGAAAGAACAAAAGCATCAGAAGTATTCATATAATACGGTCGGAATTAGTGAGAGTAAGAGATCTTTCACACGATGCAACGCATTGCAACACGCTGCAGTGGCGCGACAGCATTGCGACACCTATTTTGTGAATAGATTTTCTGTTTCAATGTTTCGTCTGTCGACGTGATCGCGAGCGGCTGCGAGGCTCCCGCGGTACACAAAATTATGAACGGTATTCCTAGTCAAGTCCTAAGACTTAAGACTATCTTAAACACCGTTTTGACCAATGATGAATCTCTAAATTCGACTTAAGACGGACTTGAGTCTTAAGATATGACTACGAATGATGTCGCGATGCTGGCGCATCTCTACAGTGTGCTTCAAGCGATATTTTGCATCGTGTGAAAGGATTCTTATTGTAATCTCGACGTTCTTCGCTGCCATGACAAACGTCTGTATTCGTTGTAATTTAGAACTTACAAGGACATTGTCGTCGCACGAGTGTTTCACTGAAATTAAGCCCGCGGCGCACGGTACAAGATTCTTACGAGACTACTTACGAAATTCCTTAATACCCATGCTACAATGAAGTAAGCGTTGTTATAATCGGTCGAAAGACATCACAGCCAGCCAGTCAGCATGCTCATACGTGAATAGAAACACTCTGATTGGTTGGCTGTGACGTCTTACAACCGCTTACGACTACGCTTACTTCATTGTAGATGGACTTAAGGGATCTCGTAAGTAATCTTATAGGCAATCTCGTAAGGAACCTGGTACCGTGTGCCGCGAGCTTTAAAAATGCTACAAGTATGACAAAGCAAGTTCAACATTTCTACCAAAGAGGGGAAGCCTTCCCGTGGCGGAGGAAAGAGAAAAGCAGATAAATCGGTTTTTATCGAGCGCGTAAGTTGCAACGATATACATATACGGTAATATCTTGTTCTTTGAAGAAGGAAAATAAATGCGTAAAAGACGTACTTCTATATGGCTCACGGCTACTTTTACACAGGAACATTACATATTTCGCACCCGCCGCAACTGTGGCGAACAATGAGATAAGCAATGATCGCATAAATAGTTTCGAGTCAATGATAACGATTACTTAAAATCATTGAGTATTGCAACGTACGCAGAGCCTTAAAAGTGAATAAGATGAAAAAAAAACGAAGTAATTTGGAACAGTCCAGCAACGTAAGTGATCACAATAACGATTTGTAAAATAAGCTCACTGCCATTCAAACGACTTGCGCTAACAGGAGAGCGCCAAATATTCCAAATGTGAATGTGTACAGTTATGTGAAAAGTACCTATAACGTAATTATATTTACGTATGATACTAATTAGCATTATGTAAAACTAATTAGCGTATAACAATATTAAGAAATGGTATACATACATAGGCATACAGATTAAACAGAAAAAAATCATTGATTGCAGAGCTATTATATCCCAAAAGAAAAGGAGAAAACAACGTTTGCGCCTGCTTATTTGTATGTCATGTTAACAAATTAGCACAATTATCAGTGTTTCTCTGCTAAAAAAAATGTTGCCAACTTCTTGTTCTCGTAATTTATTTAACGAACTCTTTATGCCCATCTGCTTCGCCGGTATCAGCGTACGGCGACGAATACTTTCTCTATATTATGTTCAATCTTACAATTAGTTGGATCTTTAAAGTAACGTGTTTTCATAGCGGGTCATACTTAAACTATTTTGCAGTCTTTGCCTCGTGTTTGTCAAGTCCTTTATTACATTTGTTAAATTGTGTAATTAAGTTCTTTTTATAAAAGCCCTTACATTCTCTGTGAAAATGTTTTATTTATACCTTTATCGCTCCCACACATCTACATATTGAGTCATCATATACAAAATGTCATTCAACAACCAATAGTAGGATAGGAAGGTACAGGAAGTTAGGGACTGCAAGTTGGAGCACTTTGAAAGTGAAGGGTCATTAAGAAGTACACAGCCTTTGGAAAAACTAATATATCTTCAGATTTTACAAATCCATACAAATTCAGTCATTTATTTATGTAACGCGTAAAACGTTGTAACATAATAAATTTATAGTATAACAATGTCATGTACTTTGTGATTCAGTTAATTGTATCAGGTAACAGCAGAGCTGTCGCCACTTCTGATTATGATATGGAAATTTACATTCTGTTCAACAAAATTGTTTAATATAAAACTGAACTGGGTAATGTACATGTTTATGTACAGTTAGAGATCTTTCACTCATTGTCTTTCTCCGATCTTCAATACTTAAAACCATGGAAGAGTTTCAATTTTACTACGGTTTACATTCCTGGTGATAAGGTTCTAATGTTCGGAAATCTCTCCAAGTGGGTGGTAAGGCGCTGTGTAAATGTAAACCGCAACGTTTACACGGTTCGCTGAATAAATTAATTAAACTATGGAACCACATCTGAAAATGAGTTGTTTCTCAATATTTATATTTAAATAATTTATACAAGTTTCTGTTTGCAATTTCAACGTAAAACATGACAAGAATAATAGTATTGTCATTACCATAAAAGATCGTACTGCAAGATCAGGTAACGCAGGTGAGTAGAAATGTAACATAGCAGCGTGTGCATTTTCGGTAACTTTTTGGAACACCTTGTACCGAGATTCTGTCCAGAGATCCATTGCTTCCTCATGACCTTTGACCACTACCCACTCTATTAGCAAACCTTTAAACGCTATCACCGCTTTTAAGACATGGCCGAGTGTTACATGCAGCACTGCATTTGACCCAAATGGACGGGATACAGATACAGTCATGTCGCTAAACAACCGATCAAATGTGGCTATCATCGAATCAACTTGCCTGGTCACAAAGCAAAAAGATAATGTCAAATAAAGCCAAGATATCACAGCTCTGTGAATTAAATCTGCAAGACACACATTGTTGTTATTACAATGTCAACTGTAGCCCTTACAAGAGCTCATGTAAACTAAAACATACATTTGGCAGACCAAATATACCTCATATAAGAAGTAAAATTCCAAAAAGAAAACAAATCTTACTGTTGCGGTACTTTGTGATTGCTCGTTGGGATTCTTCCTTTCTTTGCTCTACTAGTGTTTGTGTACGACCTTTTCAATGAATTCTGAGTAAGGAGCGTTTGAGCAACATTACTATATTCATGAGCTTTATCAGTCCATTTGTAGCTATTGACAAGCGTACCATAAAGCGCCTGTCTGTCCTGTGTTGTCTCCTGACTGAGATACGTTGTACTCGCTAAATTAAAAGGCCCTGGCGGTGGGTTCAGACTATTCACTGACTGCTCAACATCTCTACAAGAATCAAATGTTTACAATAGATACAGAAAATTCAGAAATAGTAATATAACAATGTTTACAATGCATGTCAAACTAATATTAATGTAAATCCATATTATTTCTGTTTACCTTAAATTAACATTAACCGTTGTCAGTAACTCCTGCAGTTCGAGCACGTATTTTGTCTCTTTATTCTCTTCTCCGTGATCGGCCCTTAATCCATTCCCGAGCGAGTCAAAGACTTGACCGACACTCGATCGTAGAACCTTGATTGCTGTTAATGCTGTTTGCAACTGCTCCATACTTCCGAACTATTTCTCTTTTTCTCTTATCGTGACGGTTTTCATTTGCTTAAAGTGTTTTAACTACGTTATCTTCAAGTAGCATTGAGTCGTTTAACTGTATTGCGCAAATTTTCATTTAGGATCAAATGCTTAACTTCACTTAACCTTAATTACTCTACGATTCATGCATAGACCTTATATACATGAACTACGCGCTCAGGGCTGCTCGGGTAAGAGATAAAGACAACATCATGGGAAGGACAAAAGATGGTAGTTTCTCATTTGGACCAAACATGTAAATCACGGGTTGGGCTCGTGGCTCGTGGTTCTCAGATAGGGGTTAAGGTTAAGGATCAGGAACACTTATCCGAGACAACACGACACGACAAAAACGGTAACAATTGAACAATTGTAAATAAATGTCGTGTCGAGCCGGACGAGTGTGCGCAGCTTTATTTATTTACTTACATGGATTCAATTCAACCCGTTGTTTGTCATGTCGGATATGTGTGCCAGATCCTTTAACCATAACGTGAACATGGGTCTGGTCCGTGAACAATTTTCGCCGTTGTCTTATTGTCTCAGTAACGTTATTCTCGGCAGCATTCGCATGTTTAAATATATTACTGTTAATATTTAAACAAACAACCCTAATAATGTCTTTAGAAAGAGAATTTAGTTTTGATGAGGACAGTGACAGTTGTGCTGACATTGCAAATAATGATTTAATAGATATTTTTGATAGTGATAGTGAAAGTAGTGATATTTTATTGCCCGTACGAAAACGTAAGCGACTAGTTATTGAAGATGATACCGACGATGAAGACCACATTGATCATCAACAATCAGGGCAATGGATTTGGAAAGAAGAAAATAATAAACCAAAGATCTGGAATTATACAGAGACTCCTGGAGTAAAAGTTGCAACTTTATACCAGTTAGGTGCAAACAAAAGAGAATTAGACGTTTTTAATATAATATTTGATAATATATTTTGGGAAAATATTGTAATGGAGACGAATCGGTACGCTGAACAAATAATAAACAATGAAAATAAAAGACGAAGAATTGATGAAACTTGGTTTCCTGTAGATTGTGGTGAAATAAAAATATATTTTGCATTATGTATAATAATGGCTCAGGTTAAGAAACCAACAATTCCAATGAATTGGTCTAAGAGAGCCGTTATAGAAACGCCAATATTTAGAAAAACGATGCCATTGAAAAGATTTTTGCAAATAACTAGATTTTTGCATTTTGCAAATAATAATACTGCTGACAATACAGATAAATTACGCAAAATAAAACCTGTGGCAAATTTTTTTAATCAAAGATTTAAACAGATATATACAATGCAAGAGGACATTGCTATCAATAAATCGCTAATGAAATATAAAGGACGCTTATCTTATAAGCAACTCAATCCGTTGAAAAGAACAAGATTTGGTATTAAATTTTATAAATTATGTGAGTCAGAGTCAGGTTATTGCTATGACTTTAAAATATACACAAGTAGTGATAAAATAAATTCTGATGACAATGCATCTGAAAGCGTTGTCAAAGAGCTATTACAGTCAGTGTTACATAAAGGACACACTTTATATCTTGACAATTGGTACTCTTCACCAAAACTGTTTATTACTTTAGTTAAGAGTAAAACTAATGCCATTGGAACAGTATGTTCCAATAGAAAGAATATGCCAAAAAATTTTATTAAAGCAAAATTAAAAAGGGGAGAATGCAGAATGAGAAGCTGTAATGGAATACTGGCATTAAAATGGAAAGATAAACGAGACGTTTATATTATTTCCACAAAACACGAAAAAACAGAAATGACTGAAGTAAGCAAAAACCAATTTAATCCTACTTTAAAACCAAAATGTGTCATAGAGTATAACCAAGGAATGATTGGAATTGATCGGCAAGATCAGATGTTAGCGTGCTTCCCTGTTATGAGGAAATATACAAAAGGATGCCAAAAAGTTTTCTTTTACGTGTTTGATATTGCATTGTTGAACTCCTACATTTTGTTCAACAAATTACATTCTGAAAAAAAACAAAGTTACACTGAATATAGAATTGAAATAGCTGAATCATTGCTGAAGAATATCCCGTTACCAGAATATAAACGACGAGGACGATTATCGAACGAAGATTTACCACAGAGACTTCACGCGCAGCATTGGGGTCATTTTCCCAAGCATATAGACCCAACACCATCGAAATCAAACCCATCAAGAGCATGTAAAGTTTGTACAAGACATAAAAAACGTAGCGAAACAACGTGGGAGTGTAAATTATGTAAAGTTGCATTACATGTACCAACATGCTTTGAAACATACCATACGATTGAAGATTATTAATTTTCTATTGTTTTATTAAACTTTAATAATTTAAAATAAGCATTCATTTAGAAATCGAAATTAGAAATGTTATTGATTTATTATTCACTTTAAAATAAAAATCTTCACTTAAAAATTATTCGTAATTATTTACCAAACATCTTACAAAATTAAAACCAATTGCAGCAGCTTACTGAGTTGTGCTTACGGGCTAGCTACAGATTGCGGGCGCGAGAATATATTTTCTAAATATGTTATTAGTTCTTCTATGCTGTCCTTCGGTGCGCCTCGCAATCTAATTGCGAATTAGTTTTATGAGTGTTGACGAACGTACTTTGCGTTCCTGCACCCGTCGGCGAACGATCGGAAGGTGCCTGCTTCGCCATCGTAATGTGGCACCGCTTTGAGCGCGTCATTTATTGTTATTTGTGGGATAACCGGGTCGTACCGGACGCCTCTGGAAGTGGTTCTGGTTGTGCGTTCCTTGTCTGTACCTGCGAGTTTGTTCCGGAAAATCGAGATCGGACGATTCTTTCGGTGTTACTGGAATTTTGTCTATCGACTTTCTCTTTCGTTTTCCCTTTTCCGAAAAATATGCGAAGTATCTATTCGCTCCCGGTAATAGGCAGAATCCCACCGCTGACACCAAATTATGTTACGACCCCGCGCGGAATCCCGCGGATGAAATGGAGGTTTTCTCCCTGTCTGAATTTATGATTACTAAGCTGCCGGAATGAGTCGTGTACTTAAGGATCAGCGGTTTAGGATGGACTCATTGATGAGGGACGTAACAATAGTTGAAATCTGGATATCTTCCCGCTCACTCTTACAGTCTTACATATGTGCGTTGATGACGTATAGTCGCCGCAGGTCAGAAACCGAAAGTTCGGTTCGGTCGGTTCGACAAATGTTTCTGTCATTTTTGACACCTGCAGTGCCGTGCTAATAGATCGTTTCAGGCACCATAGATGCTGGCAACAATTTTTCCAATTTTGTTGTAACAATAAGAATACGGTGAATTTTTTGCAACTAATAGAAATTGCTTAACTTGTCTAATTACGGTATAATTGTTGTTCTACGCAGAAAAAGATTATTAACTAGCGAACGGTGGAAGCGATCTTGATGGTTCTTGGCTTGTATGGTAGAGGCTACTCCCCCATTGGTGCTACCTCGATTTCGAAAAATTCCTACAACGAAAACCAATTTTTTAAACAACTTCAGTTACTAGTGAATTAAATCATCGATGACCATAGATACGATATATAACAAAACATCAAATTAAAAAATTAAAAAAAGAAGTTACATCGACTTCGAACCAACACTAAAAAGGATAAAATAATTATTCCTTTTTGAGGTCGATAGAACAGTATGTAAGTCTTTGAATATTATCTCTTGACAACTAAGGTATGTATACACATTAATTAGTCTGCTGGTTACATACCTTTAAAACTGTTTATAAATATGTACATTTGTGTTTGATGCTTTTTTTAACAATTTATTTCTTATCAATATGTAATGCTATCTCATGTTTTCTTATGCATGCATTCATTTTTATAATGATTTGCTAATCCACTTCGACCTTCCTCTGTTAATCGTATGGGGTCCTGACCTAGTGTTTGCTTCACTCCTTTCCACGATCTCTGTTGTAATGCTTGTGCTCCTGCGTTGCCAATTACAACAGAGCCTAATGAAATAGTAAGCTTTATTACTACTATATATTAGTTTCAATATTCTTTTTCGAAAATGACTCACCTGATGAATTTAGAGTTAAAGCACTCATTCCTTCTATATTTGATATGTTATTTCCATTATTTCTAATTGCACCAGAAAGAAGGGACACGTCACATTCAGTGAGCGGGTCAAAGTTCCTGTGATTTGTACCACCTGGTAATAACTGACGAAAGTCTAAACAGTAATTTGACGAAAATTCTCTCAGGCAATTAAATGCTAGTTCTACTTCATAGGGCAACAGAATTGGTTTAAAAAAATCCCGCGAATCAAAAATATTACTTTCGGGACATGTAATTACAACAAACGCATCAATCTGAAATAGAAAAAGAATAATAGTGAGGCTAGCATTATATTTCTGTATAAATAAAATTAAATATATACCTCAGCAAAGTTATGTAGCTTTGTTGGACTTAATTTGCCAACATGTAATATATAGGACTTTTTATTCATTATTTTTAAAATCTTCTTAATAGATACTACAGCTTGTAGGTAATCTTCAATGGCTAAGGTAGCTATTACAATACCAACAATTTTTGCATCTTTTAATTTCTCAATTAGAAATCTTCTTCTTTTCAACCACACTGTATTTAAAGGTTGAAATTCTTGGATATCTGTACACTCATAGAAATACCATTTCTTTGCTGGAATCGTCAATGCCATTGTAGCTAATGTTTTCCCATTTTCACCCAAAAATATAGCATCATAATCTTCAATTCTATGTCCAGCGGGTAATACATAATTTCTACCATAGATATTTCTTGAAAACTCATGTTTTGTATCAACAAATTCCACATTTGAAGCACAATTCAATGTAGACATAATCAAATTTCTGAACATTGGTTTTAAGTTTGTGTACACATTTTCTGAAAGTCCATGAGTTAATATGAAACAATGATGTACCTTTATTTTTAATATATAATATTCAAAGAACCTAATACTATAATTTCTGTAATAATAATATATTAGACGTACCAACTGCATGGGCATATGTAACATCATAGAACAACAAAATTTTACTTAAACAATCTGGAAAGGCTTGTTTGAATTGACGAGGAAAGTCTGCCAGATCAATCCTTTTCTTTGGAAATATGTGGAAAATGGGTAAGCGAATAGTACGGCTGAGACAAGCGTGTCCAAAATGTATTATGCCATCAGCATCAATGTGTTGCGCAGCTACTTCATCAATACAACAACTGCCACACGTTGTGTCTCCCAAAATGTATACTTCACTCCATGTTTGCTTTGATAACTGTAATGCAATTTCAGTGGCATTTGCAGCCAAACTGTCTGGGAATTGTAAACATACCTGAACAAAATTAATATTTTATGAGTAAATATTTTATTTATCAGTTATAATACAATAAAGAATTTATACAGTTCTGTAGAGGAAAATATAACTTCCATCATTTGGAGAAATAACTTCTAATAAGCAATCACTGTGAAACTGCAATAGTGCCAAACCTTTTTTAAACCACAATCATTGATCCACTTTGCACATTTGTCCACATCACATGGATTGTCCTCAAAATTGTTTATTAATTCATCGACAATATTTGGTTTGTTCATTTTGTACCATTGACTACTAACCACCACTGATGAGACACACAAGATATTATAAAGACTGCGAGCCCCCGTACAACCAACGGGTACCCCAAGTGGGCATGCGTGGGCATGGGCAGGCAACGTCGGTAAGTGAGCGCGGGTGGGCACAAAAATGTCGGTTTCAGCCATAGACCACATATATATACATGACTTGACAAGTTGACAGTTGACATGACTGCGCCACAGACGAGGTATAGAATAGACACAGCATGCAATGCAATTTTTTGTCACACGGCCGAGGGGCTCTAGAGCCCCCTTACCATTTCCGAGTCACGTCCAATGTTACCGGCCGAGTGCAGCATCATATCACACCGCTGCCCGTGGTGAGAATTAATACTAAATTCGTTGATTGCACTTGTCACGTGACTAGCAGCAGCTGCGTAAAATATCAGCGCGCTTCTTCAATACAGGCTTAAATTTACGTGCTGTTATTTGTGATCAGTGTAGTAATAATCAAAGTACTATAAAGAATATGATTTCTGATGATCTTTCGTATGTCATTCACGGAAATTAACAAATATGTGTAATCTTTGATATTCCGCATATGTAAAAGTCTTGGAAAGACGTACGCTCATTATGGGAATTAGAAAACGGTGCGGCAACGAGAGCTGCTGTTAAGTTATCAGAAAAACATGTAAATCCTAATTGCATCGAAAAAATGAACTGCCGTTTAACTCTGGAACTATTTAGTCGCGGGGTCTCAGCAGCCCTCTTAACTCAATCGCAGGAACAGTAGGAGAAATTGAAAACTCGGCGGTCATGCACCCGGCCGAATTTTTTTACATTCTTAACGACAGTTATAATTCTTTAACCAGCAGAACTTGCAACGATTAAAATCCAAATAGATGGGCATTATCAGAAATTCGATTAAATGCGGAAAATTAAAATATCTATTAAAAGGATGTTTCAAAAATGCGGTCAGCGGTCTTAAGACTACCACGTTGTCAGGGCTTAAAAATGTCTTTGAAATCTATCTTAGAATTGTGGAATCCGTCTGCCAAAACTTTTCGTTCATCATTACAAAAAAATATTCTATTCAATTTATCAAAATCTGCTCAATCTCCAAATTGGTTAGATGTTAGATCATGAAGATGAAGCTATAGCTACTCAGAACAGAAGACAAGAGAAGCTGTCGCTTGGCGACAGCGATTCAAAGGCGCAAAACAGCTATATGTAAAGACCATTTTACATCCGCTCAGCTAAACCGAAACGTTGATCGTAAGTTTTTGTATTACTGTATTTTTCAGATTGATCCGCTATGGAATATATTGTTTTGTGACACGCTGGTGAAAGTAATAGTGGAACTAAGATGAAAGAAGGGCATGTTAACTACCCTGAAATTTCTTATATCTTTGTCTATGTTGCATTAGTATTCTGGGTAATTTATCCGGAAAGATCTTGCTATTACGTGAAAAAAAAAGTCAAAATTGCAAAATCAATTTTTTGGATACAACGTTTTGTTGCTGATAAGTTTTTTTATGGTTCTAATGGTTTCATATTCTGTTTACAGTATGTTGTTTTTTAAATAAACGGAACACTGTTACGCCCGACCGCGGTGGTTTAATTGAATATGTCGAGCGGTCGGCCACTACTTAGACGTAACGCTGAATAATATTTAAGAAATACTAAATATAATTATGTATTTTTATATATGAGACAGTATGAACAATAGAAATAGATTGAATGAAAATTATAGGATGAATAACAGGATAATAGAAGGAACTACTAGTAAAAGCAAGGCTAATACGAGTGAATCTAAATGAATTGAAGTTATAATATTTGTTATCTAATTTGAGATTAATAAAGACAGGACTTATAAAATACGTGGTTCCAGAAGACCCATACAGCTCCCACACCGTGCTTGATATGGTCGGGGTATAAATTATTTAACTAGTCGGCAACAAAAGGATTACGTAACGGAGTTGCAGATAAAAGAAAATAGAATGTAAATGGGAGAATGAAAGTACAGTAAATTCTGTCACATTGTCGTTAAGGCTCCCTGCCACACTGTCGCAGCGAGTTGTGCCTACGCCCAGGCACGCGTCATTTTTACGCCTATGTAATCTTAACCGAGTCAGCGAGGCGTGTGATGCGACGCGCGACGCTGCTTCTTTGATGAGAGTTGACGGTTCAACTGTTTATAATACAATAATATAACTTTTTGAATTTTACTTTTATTTGTCCGAAATTGTGATTGATATATTGATGACATTTTTCCGCTTAACATGATATCAAACATGACATAATTTGAACAACATTTATTTATTTTATACTTATTGTATCAGTCATTACACTTGACGAATTAATTAGTAAATGTGGTCTCAATTACATCATGTTTGGTCTTATTTTTATACAAACAATCTCATCAATATGTTATAGACTATCATACAGAAAAAGTTAATAAAAATGGTTAAGAATCGTCTGTGTTGCAGCATTTCGCACGCTGAGTTTCAACTGTGTCAGTTGCCTCGACTGTCGTTTTCTTGTCGTTGGGCAAACTGCAACGACGCGTGGCTCGAAAACCGTATCCACTCTTTCCAAGTTGTCGCAGAACGATGGACAGGTGCACGACAACGTGAGAGGGTATGCTACGATTAGTAAAAATTCGTAACATACCCTCTCACATTGTCGTGCACCTGTCTATCGTTTGCCACACTTGGAAAGAGTGGACACGGTTTTCTAGCCTTGTGTCTTTGTAGTTTGCCGAACGAAGAAAAGGACAGCTCTTTCATTCGCTGTCCTTTTCTTCGTTCGGCAAATTACAAAGGCACCAGCTCTTTCATTCGCTGTCCTTTTCTTTGTTCGGCAAACTACAAAGACACAAGGCTCGAAAACCGTGTCCACTCTTTCCAAGTTGTGGCAAACGATTCCCAGATCCGCGACAATGTGACAGAATTTACTGTAGTCGGAAATTGTGAAATTTGGTAAACTCCTTTATTACATTAAAATGCATAATCCTTAAAAATTGTAAGAAATTCTGCGATTTTCTTATGTGTTTCCAATTCCTCCTCAAAGCCAATCGTCAGCACTCGTCGGCGTTTTTTCGGCGAATTCTATTTCGTTGCGAGTAATATATGGCGGTACGTGTGTCATTGCCTAGCAAGAATCAACACACACACATAAGCTATTCATACTATGCCAACTTATTCATAAGCATGTCATGTGTACTGTACAGCCACTGATATTTCTGCCCCTAGCTTGATTTTTTCCCGATTCGCGATTTTCCGAAGTCGCGTGTTAATATTTTTATTTGTATCAAAGTTATTGCTTGCAAAATACTTCAAAAGAATTGTAAATTTCATTCCGTACCTCTTCCTCCTTAAAAGCTTAATTGAAAATACGCCGAACGGAATAACACAATACATATAACACAATACGTAGACCCTTTAAATCTGAAATCTGACTCATTCTCAGCGGCGAGGCAGAGCATCGAGCCTGATCCAGCCAAGCTTGCGAGACAGCGCAGCGATCAGATGCAGTGATAGCAGATCTGGCACGAAAACACCGTTGGTGTTTTTTGGGTGGGGGAAACCTCGGCAAGTGTGCGTGCGTGTCCGTGAGAGCTGCGCGCGTCGTTTCTCGCCGAATCGCGCTCGGCTTTGAGAGAAGGACGGAACCATGCTGCGTCCTCTTTCAACCAGCAACGCGCGTTGCGTCTTTGTTCGACATGCAGTCGCGGCGTCGCGTCTTCGTTCCGCACACAGGCCGGTGACAGTGGTGCCAGATTTCGCATAAGGCATCGCACGTACCATTGCGTTCTTTCAGCCGGAAGGCAAATCGGGCACCACCGCTGTGAGCAGAGCGCGATCCAGAGAAAAGTGAATCGAGGAGAGTTTGGGATTGACTCGTCGTACTCATCGTCGCTCGTCGACGCGGTTTTTGTTCGTTCGTTCGCGCCTAGCCATGGTTCAATTTTTTTTCACAGAATAATTTGTTTTTTTAATTATTCATCACACGGCATCAAACGATATTCATTTAAAAATATTTTATTACTTACTACGGATAGTTTTTAATATTTTGTCAGCGGAATAGATGTGTCGTATCGGTTTATAATAGATATGGGCAAAATATATATTTCATAAATTTTGGTTTCAGTAACATTAATCTTTCTGTGGTAGTAATAAATGAGAAAGTATATAATAAATGTCAATTATTGCGTATTATGCGCTAACCGTGAAACAAGTAATAGGAGCACTTCTTGCACTAGAACGTTCTGAGGGATCGTACTAACACGCGATTTTAACACACGACAGCGTACGTCAGGAAGAATTTGCTTGACACGACGCGACGACGGTGCGAATGTTTTTATGAGTTGTTCTCTATGATTTGTTCTGCATGATTTCTTTTCTAAATAGAAAGTGATCAAATTGTGTATATATTCTAACAGTTCTCAGCAAGTCCCATCACATAGATTTGAAACGTTTTTCTTACTTCGCACGTTTAGTTTAAGAACGCTCTCCCCATTTCGTGAAAGAAAAAGTTTTTCGGTTGAAAGTAATTCACCGTTCATACTGTAATCCATATGTACGTCCATTGTCGCATTCTGCCCACGAAATGTCGCAACGTGCGTATTGTCAAAGAAGGCATGATAAAACACGACAATAATAACGAAATCCCTGTGAATTGAAAACCGAAACTTTCATTGTGCCGCTCCCGACCGACCGCGGGTCGCAGTTGGACTAATTGAAATATCTGAAAAGTCTAACCATTCTTAGCACGTATTTCACGTACGTACTAGAAATGATTCCCCCGGAACTGTAACCGACTTTTCCAATGTCATTTATTCATCATTATGTACGATATGTATTACATTTAAATGCATATGTACAGGGTGCACAGGTTGTGATAGTCAGCTTTGTTCCAGTAAACGGTAAGTATTACACAAAATTATACAGGAAAGGGTTCGATGGGTTCGTAATATCTATATTCTACGAGACTTCATTCAATTCGAAAGTGCAACGCCGCACCCGACAAATGCAAATGCGTATGTAAGGCAGGCCTGGGCAACTTGTGGCCCCCGAGCCACAGACAGGCCGCACACAGTCGCACATGTTCCCTCGGCCCCCCGCTCGCCTCCGCGGTCTCGCCGGCGGAGAACTGCCCCCTCTCCTGTAATATTTACAATGAGGCGGCACAGTCGAACATCGAGGACGTAGCTAGATTTCTGAGCAGTAGGCATAGAGGGGGCAGTTCTCCGCCGGCGAGACCGCGGCGGCGAGCGGGGCCAAGGGAACATGTGCGACTGTGTGCTGTCCGTGTGTGGCTCGGGGGCCACAAGATGCCCAGGCCTGATGTAAGGTTTCTGTTTATAAAATTTAAGATACGTGGACTTCCACGCCACCCATGAGGTGCCACGACTAGCGCGTTCGGTTTTTTAACGTGGACCGTCGCCTATAGCCCTATTGTACCACATTTTATGATAATCATACAGCGTGCGGCAATACCTCTGTCCACTTTGAATGACGGAGATATTCAAGGTGGACAGAGTTATTGCCCCACGCTGTAGAATTAAGGGTTAGAAAAGAAATGAGAGGAATTTTTTTTTTTTTTTTTAATTTTATTTCATATTAATGTTGACATTGTATTTTTGTGTGGCGCCCCCCCCCCCCCGCCGCTGGCGCCACCACACAAAAATGCTCTCATTTCTTTTCTAACCCTTACTTCTACAGCGTGGGGCAATAACTCTGTCCACCTTGAATATCTCCGTCGTTCAAAGTGGACAGAGGTATTGCCGCACGCTGTATGATTATCATAAAATGTGGTACAATAGGGCTATAGGCGACGGTCCACGTTAAAAAACCGAACGCGCTAGTCGTGGCACCTCATGGGTGGCGTGGAAGTCCACGTATCTTAAATTTTATAAACAGAAACCTTACATACGCATTTGCATTCGTCGGGCAGAGCCGGATCTAGGGCCTTAAACCCTTGAGGCAAAAGGCCAAATATGCGCCCCCATTTGCTAAATGTTTCCCTATAACTAAGCAAATAGAACAATTTAAAAAAGAATAATATTAAAATTGATTAAATTTCAAAACACAACATTAACTTCATAATTTTTTATTCTAACGGGTCCAATATTTAAAATTGCACTTTCCTTGCTTTAACTGAAGCAAATTCATCAATTACTGACTCATAATTGATAGTTTTACATAGATTGATAATGTTGCTATATTTCTTTCGTTTTGTTAAGCGCTCACGCAACTCTTATACTTAACAGAACGACATTTTTGCGCCCCTTGTATTTTAAACTTGAGGCAAGAGCCTCATTCGCCTCGCCCTTAATCCGGCTCTGTTGTCGGGTGCGGCGTTGCACTTTCGAATTGAATGAAGTCTCGTAGAATATAGATATTACGAACCCATCGAACCCTTTCCTGTATAATTTTGTGTAATACTTACCGTTTACAGGAACAAAGCTGACTATCACAACCTGTGCACCCTGTACATGTGCATTTAAATGTAATACGTATCGTACATAATGATGAATAAATGACATTGGAAAAGTCGGTTACAGTTCCGGGGGAATCATTTCTAGTACGTACGTGAAATACGTGCTAAGAATGGTTAGACTTTTCAGATATTTCAATTAGTCCAACTGCGACCCGCGGTCGGTCGGGAGCGGCACAATGAAAGTTTCGGTTTTCAATTCACAGGGATTTTGTTATTATTGTCCTGTTTTATCATGCCTTCTTTGACAATACGCACGTTGCGACATTTCGTGGGCAGAATGCGACAATGGACGTACATATGGATTACAGTATGAACGGTGAATTGCCTTTGAACCGAACAACTTTTTCTTTCACGAAATGGGGAGAGCGTTCTTAAACTAAACGTGCGAAGTAAGAAAAACGTTTCAAATCAATGTGATGGGACTTGCTGAGAACTGTTAGAATATATACACAATTTGATCACCTTCTATTTAGAAAAGAAATCATGCAGAACAAATCATAGAGAACAACTCATAAAAACATTCGCACCGTCGTCGCGTCGTGTCAAGCAAATTCTTCCTGACGTACGCTGTCGTGTGTTAAAATCGCGTGTTAGTACGATCCCTCAGAATGTTCTAGTGCAAGAAGTGCTCCTATTACTTGTTTCACGGTTAATGCATAATACGCAATAATTGACATTTATTATATACTTTCTCATTTATTACTACCACAGAAAGATTAATGTTACTGAAACCAAAATTTATGAAATATATATTTTGCCCATATCTATTATAAACCAATACGACACATCTATTCCGCTGACAAAATATTAAAAACTATCCGTAGTAAGTAATAAAATATTTTTAAATGAATATCGTTTGATGCCGTGTGATGAATAATTAAAAAAACAAATTATTCTGTGAAAAAAAATTGAACCATGGCTAGGCGCGAACGAACGAACAAAAACCGCGTCGACGAGCGACGATGAGTACGACGAGTCAATCCCAAACTCTCCTCGATTCACTTTTCTCTGGATCGCGCTCTGCTCACGGCGGTGGTGCCCGATTTGCCTTCCGGTTGAAAGAACGCAATGGTACGTGCGATGCCTTATGCGAAATCTGGCACCACTGTCACCGGCCTGTGTGCGGAACGAAGACGCGACGCCGCGACTGCATGTCGAACAAAGACGCAACGCGCGTTGCTGGTTGAAAGAGGACGCAGCATGGTTCCGTCCTTCTCTCAAAGCCGAGCGGGATTCGGCGAGAAACGACGCGCGCAGCTCTCACGGACACGCACGCACACTTGCCGAGGTTTCCCCCACCCAAAAAACACCAACGGTGTTTTCGTGCCAGATCTGCTATCACTGATCAGATGTACATTCGTAACAAATTCATGATATGGCAATCGTGCATTTATCGCATACATTTGGCAACGCCGCCAAAGTCAGTCAGAATGTGAATTGTAATTATGACTTCTGCCGTTCGCATACGCAGAGGGCGCTTCAACTTGCCTCGTTTTCTGCTCCGTCGGTATTTCTAGACGTGTGACACGAAGGTCCATAAGATGCGGTGTCTATTCTATACCTCGTCTGTGACTGCGCACTGCGCACGCCGCACGCCACACTCCCTTCTCCCTATTCCGACAATGCACGGGACTCGGAAGAGTCGGGAGCAGTCGGGAGCGGTCGGGACTGTCGGGAGTGGAACAGTGGAAGTGGAAGAGAACATGGGAAGGAGAAGGAGGTAAACGACCATCTTCTGTCTTCCCATCTTATCTTCATTCTTGCCTCAGCGCGCAGTGCATGTATATAAGGTCTGTGTTTACTACATGCATGCACTGCGCTACATTTCCACTGCTGCTACGCATATTCACTTCATATGTTTCTTATTCACATATAATGTTTTCTCCTACACATTTATCAAATGAGGTGTCCGACCGCGACCGATGCTCCCACAAAAATTAAGGAGGAAGGTCGCCTCACCATGGGATGCACCACGGCATGAGCGGGCGCCTTGGAAAAGCGTCCATTCCAGTGCTATAAATGCCTGGACGTAGGCCATGTGCGGCAGAAATGCCGCAACGCGGAAGATCGCAGCGATCACTGCTGCAAATGCGGGAGCATTGGGCACAGGACCAGCCAATGTACAAAGCCATTGAGCTGCCCCCTCTGCAGGGATGTACACCGGCCGGCGGGCACAGGCTAGGAAGCAACCCTGTGCGCCGAAACCGGCGAAGAAGATGACTCGGGCGGTACCCTCACCCGATAGGAACCTCACAATTTCAGCAGCCTCCCCTTGTTGGGAGGGAGGCGGCAGACGGGGTTCCAAGCCCAGGGCCCAGGCACGAAAGTGCCCGGAGTCGGGGTTACACCACTATTTCAAATACTACCCGGCAAATTTAAGCTGGTGTTTGGCGCAGAAAACGATGGAAATAGGGTCCGAATGAGAATAACACAAGGCATAGACCTTATATACATGGACAGCGCGCTCAGACCAAGAGATAAAGACCACATGGGAAGCACAGAAGATTTGTCTCACCTTTGTAGCCTAGCACATGAATCCGCATGCTCCGCGCATATATGATCGCCTATGTTCTCTGCGTGCAGCATGCGCATTACAGCCATCTGCTACGCTGCAAAGGAGAGGCAGGGAGAAATGATCTTCTGTCCTTCCCATGTTGTCTTCATCTCTTGGCCCGAGCGCGCAAACCATTTATATAAATGTCTGGTAAAACAGCATTCTCATGGCATCTTTCTTCAGTTCAGCAGTGCCAGAGGCCACTGGGTTGGGAGCTTCTTCCCATTATGCTACTCTAAAATAGAAAAGGATACAAAATGCGACCTTTTCATGAAATATCAGTAATTTATTATAAGTAAAACAATTTTAGCATAGGCAAAATTGCGAATCAACCAATTACTTATGAAGTTGTACTTACAACTTAAAGTGTACTTATGACTTAATGTTATGTACAAAGGTTTGATATTTTAACACTTTACACAGTTCTGCTTATTTCCCCAAACATGTATCTGCCTTCAATTAAATTACACATTTGTTTAATAATCATATGGATAAATCCAAATTTCACGCGCACACACACACACATCATAGCACATACTTGGTTTCACTGTCAGTTTACATAAGAATACAATTTTTCGCTACAATCTTTGCTTTGTCAACACAGTAAACTCATTGCTGTACAGAGTGAGTTGCTTACTTACTCAAAAACCGCTTATTCTGTGAAAGCATTTCTTTTAAACATAGTATGCATGGTATCAAGGAAGATGCTTAATACAGTCATGAGATTTTTGTTGTCTTCTCTTTTTATCGATATATAATCTTCATTAATTTTGAACGTTGTATAAGTAATACTTTCCTAAAGCGTTTTATATAATAAAATAAACGTAAATGGTTTTTATATACTTATTTAAAAAACTTTAATTGATGGATCACCAAAATATTTCGATAATAACCACGATATCAAAAAAGAATTATGGTATTATATATGTCTCCTTTGATACCATACACTTTTTATTAGGTGACATTTTTATACAACGAACATTTTATGACTGATTTAAAATAATAAAGTTAGATGACTGGCCCATTGCAAATTAAACTCCTCTTATGGCGATCAAATCTACAAAAAGCTCAATTGATTAAATTCATGAATAATTTATCAAGAATCAGAATATAGAAAAGAACAAATGTATTCGATTCTGTGCTACACATATCATCCAAATAAAAAATGATTAAGCATGTATTTATTTTTGATTTACACAGTCCTCTATACATACGTATGTAACCTTTATCAGTGGATTAACTATTATGTCAAGCAAATACACATTACATACAGACATTTTTTGTGACCTCAAGGAACTGAAATCTATCTTGTTTAGATTGATTATTATTTTCATGTTTAAATGTTAAGATTAATACTGGATATGTAATAAGAGATAATAAATATAAATTAAGTTGTATTATGGGTTGTCAGCTTTTCACTTATTTTTTGCTTTTACTGAATTGCATCCTGTTCTATTGGAAAATATAAATTGTTTTTACAATGTTTCAATAAGTGTATACAGAAAATACTAATGGACTAACCGATTTTCTGAAAAAGATGTTTTCTTTCTTGTCCGCTGTCTGCAGACCAAATATACAAATTTTTAAAGAAACTATTTAAAATACATGATGGGCATTACAGGCAATTTCTATATTATTTAATACATTTTCATTTATTGATAATTACAAAAGTGACTAATATGGTAGTTATTTTTTTTAAATCATCCGGCTAAAAATGTTTCACTTAAGGCGAAGAAAAATTTCTTCTTAAACAACTTTTCTCTTTTACATTGTACATATAGTACGATAAAGAACAAAGCGATGGTGTATCCGGTAAAACAACTACAGTCGCATTATCGTTTGCAACGGTAATGGTAAAGGCCATGCTTATGTTAAAATGGTGTTACTATTATTATCATTACTGATAACTGGTGTTCTCATATTCAATTTTTCAAAGTCCTCACCATTGCTATTAACATCAGGGTTATATATTATTATTGTTATCATCATTATTATCTCTATTTTATTTCCTATTATCACAACTATAATCATCCTCACGGTAACCATCACTTTGTCGTCAGTGTCGTCATTTCCGCCATTATCGTAATTGTTCCATTTACCATCATAGTTGTGATTATCACTCTATTCGTAATAACAATGATAACTACAAATATCAATGTTTTATCAGATTCCCTCCACATTATCACTGGTACTTTCTCGGTCGCCGTTATACTAACTGTTGTATACTAATTTTTGTACCCACTCTTCCAATGTCATTGTCACCATTACAACAATCATTGTCGTAGCTATCGCTTCTATACTAATGTAGTCAATGTTATGTTCGTATCACCATTATGATCATCAATACAATCAGTAATCAAGAAAGCAGTGTCGTTACTAATATATCTGTCGTCTTTGCCTCTATGAAAATTTTGACAGTGTACAAATTGGAACACTCTCTCTTCTGAGTTAATACGTTTCGATGGCCGTACGGGTAATATATACATTACCCGCCTGTCTGAACCATAAATGCAGATGCAGGTACACTAGGCAAGAACAGAATTTAAGAACAGTACACTTTTCAAAGTGATTTCAAATATATAAAATAATAGTACTGCCTGCGGTACCAAGCTGAAATTACGAACAGCACTATAAACCATTTAGACATGCAAAAAAACTGTTACGATGATCTTACGTGTGACAACGGAGTTGATGCATACATAATAAAAAAAAAAAAACATCTTAAAGTTTTAAACAGACAATCATAATATGAGCCATTTGTTAAGATAACAAGATTCTGTAAAAATAAAAATCTTATTTCTTCTCTGTGCAATGTATGTTTGTATAAAGCGTGTAAAGATATAATGAAATAATCTACTACATAGGTGTTGTATTTCGATTTTCTACGTATAAGTATGTGAAGTTAAATTCTGGTATTACCGCAACTAAAAAGACGATAACATAAAAATAGCAGTAATAGTAATGATGTTACAACTACGATAAGTACTATTACTACTTCTACTATTAACACGTCCGCGACCATCACCACCACTACTACTGCTATATTATTACTGATATTAGGACTAATGACAATAATAATGACATGGATGCTAAACGTAATGATAATGATCCTGATGACAATGACAATAATAATAATAATAATAATAATAAAGATGATGATGATGTTGACGATGATGATAATGACATTTATAATAATGGGCGTAATAAAAGGTACAAGGTACAATGGATATAACAATGAAAACACTTATAGTGTCACGATAATAACAGAAAGGACGACAAAATTCCGAGAATGAATTTCAATAACAATATACAAACAATAGCAATAATAGTATCAATAATATTAATAATATATGTTAAAACCGTATATACAATTTACCGATCGATTTTTTAAGTATCTTTAGGACTCATCTAGAAGTATATCAGATAAAGTGGAATATATTGCATTAAATAATTACTTTTTACAAAATTACATTACAAAGTGACAGATTGAAAAATCTGAACGCATTACCTATTCACATGTACAACTACTAGAGTTAAGTTAGCGCTATAATTTTAATATTATAGGCTACACTATTTCACGGTACACATACCTTCTATGTTAAGCATAACAGTAATTTATACAAAACTGAAATTAGGCTCATGTGTAGATAAGTGAAGACTCTTGGTAGCCATAATATTATATGCTGCACTATCATAGCACGGTTGTCATTTCATCAATGCTTAAATAGAAATTGTGTAAGTCGTTTAAATAATTTAGTAACAACCTGCACTGCAAAATATGCACCATTGTAGACAGCATCGTATCGTTGACATTAAAAGAGTTCTTCATTATCGGCACTGCATATGAAACATCACCAAAGTCCATATTTGTTGAAAGAATATGGAAGCTTTATGTTCACTACCAACTTCACTTTTTAATATATTTTATTGAAGGAGGGTCACGAGCCTAAAATACTGCGGACTGCTTGGTCAAGCACTGTGTCCTTCGATTCACTAGACTGTGATCCATTGCCGTTACTTCCGGATAACGTATTTGCAGGGCGTTTTTTCAGATTTAGTATGCTATCAATGGCAGATTGCACCTGTGCGGTAATATCATCATGTTCATTATCGATTTCGCGTTCATCACTCATATGCAATGAATTAGGACATTGTGACTGAGAGTGTAATGCCAATCCATCCAAACTGTCTGTGTCTTCTAACAAATCCCTTTCAAGATCCGTAGCTGCACTCCAATGTCTTTCGAAACCTGGAGCGGTATCTTGATTACAATCGTTTTTTAAAATTATGTTTGAACCCCCAGGAACACTTATACTCGCAATATTTCCACGGCATTCACCATTTGTTCGTGTTCTGTCAGTTTTTGATGATCTTTGAATTGTAATAGCACACGTAGCACTATTACCACTGGTATTACCATGACTATTTTTATATTTGAAAGAGTCGGTCACAGTTGGATATACACCAAGTTCTTTCTGAATTTCCAGCCACTCATCGTAATCACCACTGGTACAATTTGACGATTTAATGATTGGCTTAGATTCCGTCTCTTCGGATGGGAAATCATCTTCCAATTCACGTTTTACTGACACACTATTTATTGTTACCGCCATCTTCTCATCTTCCATAAGACCAGGTTCAACTTTTGGTACCAATGGTTTATCTTCTTTCTTGAATTCTTCTGCAAGTTGGAACAAAATGTTCACCTCATATTATTCTATTTGCTTCGTGTTTACTTAAATGTAATAAAATTTCTTTCAAATTTTTGCTGCTCTTACGGAACAAAATAGTGAAGAACTTACCGTTAACCTTTGCTTCCTGCTCACGTAACCTATTTAAAATACTTTGTTCTTCGGCCACGAATGTTCTGTCAATCATCATTAGTTCCGATGTTCTGACTTCCCGCTATGTTACATGTAAATAGAGATTTCATTATATTGAATACATGTAAATTGAGATTAAATTAAGGTGACTTGGATACAACCACAACTTGGACTAACAGTTTTTCTTTAAAAAAAAGCGTGTCTTTATCAAATTCAAAGTTGAAAGGATTTGAAGATGTTGCATAGTACACATATGCGTTTTTGCGGGTCTAGATATTTCGGAGATATTTCGGAGATACTTCAAAGATCTGTCATCATTTATAAGATCCTGCATTTTTACCTAGCATTTCACATATTTCTTACGAGACACTTTATATAGTTTTCCCTTTAGACGGTGAAATTTTTCAGGGTATTTTTATGCGTCCATAAGCAACAGAGATACATAGGTGTTCCCATTAAAATGCTCCACCCTATACAGTCGGACATTTATCAAGGGAAGCGCTTTACAACAAAGTCATCACTGCTAATAATTTAAAAGGAAAAATTGTCCATTGTAACTAGTCAATCGCTTGAAACGGTATTCATTGATAAACCTAAACCAAAGCTTTCATTCAGGCTACAAGCCTTACTTTATGTGTTAATATTAAGGATGTACAGTGTTCAGGAAACACTGCTGCAATTCGTAAAATCATTAAATTGTTATGATTAAAATACTCTCCCCGAAATTATTAATACCAATTTTTATAATTATGTGTGGTATTCATATACTTTGTTTTTAAAAACATATTAAGCTCGTACCATACTTTCCATTAATAGAAGATACGTGTATTTGTTCATCATGGAGTTGAATTTTGTTAATAAATGCTTTGCCGTTTCCTCGAATATCTCATCTGCTTTAGCCAAGTCCTTGGTGCTAAGTACCTGCTCGTTTAAACAGTGATATCTTACGAGACGTTTGCAGGCGTCGCGTTTACTCAAGAACGGTGTATTTACATCTGGATTTGTAGCGCCATTTTGATCTATTTTTAACTGCTGCTCCAGCCTGTAAACAAAGTGATCATATTAATGAATTATATCGACGCAAATAAAAAATACAATTTAATACCACTGAAGCATACACACTATGATCTTTTAAATAATAGCAGAGTATCTATAATCAAATAATTTTAGATTTAAACAACTGGACGAATACCAATAATAAAACAAGTACACAGGATTACAACAAACAATAAATTGCAGTAATGCTAAAATTGACCTGCAATCTTAATTTAAATATACACACTGTTGGTATGTACTTACAAATCGCTGCGATTGATTTGCCTGCAAATTGGACTTGATGCAGGCCTTTTAATACCTTGCCTCGGACATGACAGAGTATTTGAATTGCTGCCTGGACTAACTAATTGTTTCACTGAAGTTCCAGTATTATTCACAGGGCTTTGAATTCGTTGTGATCCCTTATTTATGACTCTAGGAGACGCTACCTGACCTGCAGGTGAAGTAACTTGAACTTGGACGTGTATAGGTGAAGAAAGCTCTTGCTTTATTGGACTTGTTGCTTGCAGATTTCCTTTTGCGTCCAATGGATCTGTTTGACACTGTGTTGACTGCTGCGTGCCTACTGGTTGAACTAATTGTTGTGCGTTGTTTTGTAATAAAGTTGCAGATGTACTAGGTGTTGAAAAAATTTGATTATTGGAAGAGGACGGACTTAATATTTGGTTGCCATGATTTTGATAATACTTGTGCTGTTGTTTAGTGTGCATTTGCGGCAGATTCTGATTGGGCGTGTTTGGTACGCAAGCCTGAACTTGCACATTTTGCGGTACCTATAGGAAATAACAATAATTTAATAATTCAAGTTAATGTCAATAAAATATGCAAGTTATACTGATTCCAGTGATTGTGAACTGTTATTAAGCGAAATATTACTATAAAGAAATTGCCTTATCGAAGCGTATCTGCAAACTTACCGTAAAGTTGTTTAAATAGGTAGTACTAGAAGTATTTTGTGAACGCGTAGAACTTGTACTTAAACAATGTGAAGTACTTGGCAACGTAGCAGTCGATGTTTGAGTTTGTGTTTGAACTGCAGACGTTTGATTCTTGTAAGAATTGTGACCGTGTAGGTTCGTAGTAACAGCCGTCACTACATTCACATTAAAGTTTGTGTCTAAACCCTATAAATATAATAAAGGTTCAAAGACGCGGAATACAACCAAAAGCTTTTCACATAGGCATAATACATATTATTAGCAACATAAATTATGTAGCCATACTTACTGCATTAACAGAATGCGTTGTCGTGCTGACCACTTTTCCACTTGCCAGTATTTTGGCTTGTTCTTGATACAGTTTTGTTAAAACTGATTGGTCAGGTTGTGATCCAGATTTGCGTGCCAGTATTGACTGTATCTGAGACTGTATAGTTTTTAATAGTTGTTGCTTCTGAGCGGGAAGTTGAATAGTTTGAACCTTTTGTACCATTTGCCCATTTGTAGACACCATTGGCAAGGAAGCACCCGAAACAGATGAGATCAAAGGTCCATTTGCAACCACTTGAGTGGACTCATTTTTTACAGGCGTTGTAACATGCGGTGCAATATTGACAGTTTTATTTGAATTATCGATTTTCTGCAAGTTTATCGTGTCAGCCGATATCACGGTTGGACGAGCTACAGTCACAGTTTTTGCTGTGTGCTGCAAAAAAAAGTAAAAACCTATTATCAAAAAAGTAATATACAGACAAATATTGGACTTATGCAATTAAATACGTCTTAATTGTTTAAGAGATGGATGGATGTATGTAAATATTACTACAAAAACGTGCAGTAAAACCAAACAATATTTGTGAGTTATATCAAGTCAATGATTAGGTTCTCGTAAAGTGAATGTACGTACCTGGGAATTCCCAACACTTTGTATTGTGACAGCAACTTTTGTTCGTTTTGCGATTTTTGCTTTTTTCAGCTGCGTGTTATTTCCTAATGTTCTGATTTGTTGTTGGTTCAGAGTGTCAATAAATTGACTGGGAAAAGTGGAATTTTGAATTTGTATTTGATGCGGTATTTGTGAAGGTGCAGCTTGCACAACGATATTTTGGATATTATTCTGAATTGTAGGAGCACCGCCGGAACTATTTACTATTATTTGACTTGTCGGAGTGTTGATTTGCACACCTTGCACGTTCTGATTATTTGCGTCTGGTTCTCCAATGACTATTTTTTGTGTTTGATTTCGAGTTTGCGCCTGACTCGTAGCATGTAATTGTCCAGCCAGAAACTGTTGTAAGAGTTGTTGGCTAATCACTTGCATCTGTCCATTTGCATTAGCAATTAATAACTGGTCATTAGGATTCAAGTTGCTCAAAGCATTCAAGATTTCAGGTGTAATTTTTGGTGCGTTGTTCAGTATACTATTGGTTGCAGAGTTAAATACACCGGTCGCCTGAGGTTCTGAACTTTTCTGCGGTTCCTTTTGGTGTGTCAGATTGGAATTGGATACATTCGTTATTAGAATATTTGGATGCTGATGGTTTTGTTGCGGGTCCTGCTGCGCAACGTTAGGTGCAGCTTCAGTTTCATACCGATGTATATTTCCCGACGCAAATGCGTTAGTCGTTAGAATTTTATGATGCACATTTACATTTGGTTGTACGTTTATATTTTGCACACTGGATGCATTTTGTTGCTGTAAACTGGCGACAACGGTTTGTTGCGCGTGCGGCATTTCACCCACACTTGATTCTATCCCTTGCTCAGTTGCCTGAACTAAACTAGGTGTGTTTTGCTGCATAACGTTGACAGTGTTTTGTTGAATGTTTGAATGCTGCATTGTATTACAGGAACTTTGCTGTTGTATCACATTTACAGAGTTATGTTGGATATTTGGAGTGGCGGTATGTAAATTGTGTTCAAAAATATGTCGCACATTTTGCGCCGGAATTGCTTGCGCCGCTATTGGTTGATTATGCTGATATATTTGACGCTCCGGTTGTAACATTTGTAAGCAGTCTTCCTGCTGATTTAAAATTTGAACATTCTGGTTATTTTTTCCTACATATTCTTTTGGCGCATTAACACTGTTCGTCAACAACTTCTGTCCAGGTGTACCCAGTTGTACTTGTTTGCTTAGATTGTGACGGGCATTACTATTAATGCAAGTATCCGTAAGACGAATTTGACTAGATTTCTGTGTAGAAACGTTGGAAGCTTGGCTGACATTCAACTGACTCAGATTAGACAAACGGGGACTTTGTATGTTATAGGATGTACATAATGGTTTCGCAGATAAAGTATCAGAGCTGGGTAATATGCTCGCACTAGATGATGTTAAGTTGGAAGATGTCGTTTGAATACTCTTCGGTAATTGGTACAAAACATTTTGGATAGTCATATTTTTCGATATTTGCGTATCAACAGGCTGTATAGATCCCAGATTGCTTTGAACACACACATTTGGCACGGCCGCATTAGAATCTTGTGACACATTCAAAGGTTTTTGTGAATTGGTTGAAGATACTTGCACCTCTTGTAAACCAGCACTACATGTGGAATTATCTGTTTTTCTTTGCGTTTGACTGCTGCTGCTAGTGCTAGTACTGGTGCGAGTTTTACCATTACTAATAATTGTGCAACTATCATTGTTAGTACCACTACAAACGGTGCTGTTAGTATCATTAGTACTGCTACAACTAAAATTAGCAGCAATACAATCTACAGTACTACCGTTGTTGCTAATAATACTATTGTTACCACTGCTACTATTAATGCTGGTACTGCTGCCTATGCCGTTATTACAACCACTATTATCGCAACTAATTCTACTAGTACCGCTAATGCAAATACTGTCATTGTTACAGCTGCAGCTGTTATTACTATTACTATTACTGCTACTACTATTGCTCGCACCACTGCCTCCCGAATTACCACTATTACCACCACCAACTACATGATTTATGCAGGTGCTGCTGGTATTAGTGTTGTTCCTATTACTATTATTCCCAGTAGTGTTGTTACTGCAACCACTGATACTACTATTACTAGTAGTGTTACCAATAATACAAGTATTGTTATTCCTATTGATACTACTACTACTATTACTACTGCTGCTACTACTACAGCTACTACCACTGCTGCTGCTGCTACTGCTGCTGCTGCTACTACTACTAATATTAATACTAATACTACCGCTGCTGTTACTACTACTACTGCTACTACTGCTGCTGCTGCTACTACTGCTGCTGCTGCTACTGCTACAACTGCTACTGCAGCTGCTGCTGCTACTACTACTACTGCTACTGCTACTACTACTACTACGACTGTTACTCGTATTACCGACGGTTGCAACACCACTACAAGTACCACCATTATGATTATTATTATTATTATTACTACCACTACTACTACTATTACCGTTATTGTTACTGTTACAACCATTACTAGACGTAGTAGCAGTAGTCAATAAAGGCGACTTAATCGATTTTGACTTGTGTGACAAAGTATTTTGGGGTGCTTGTGATACAATTTGGGTTTGACCGAGAAGATGTGAAATTAATTGTGAATTTTGAGCACCACCCTGCGTCAGAGATCGTATTAAAGCTTGAGCAGTGACTTGATCTATTTCTGGCTGATTTGGTTCCGGGGTATGATGCAAAATGATTCTACCGTCTTCTCCGATGGCTAACCGTAATTGCCCCGTTATTGCACTTTGCACAGGCATTTGCAATTGTGTAACCAACTGACTATTCATGGTTGGCGTAATTGAAGCTTGAGTATTCGTTGTATTTGGTGCAGGTACTTGAACAAAGCTCTGTACAGAAGTGCTCGGTATTGACATTTGTGACGACAGTTGCCCCAAATTGTTGTGTCCCGGGCTACACTCAACTTGTACTTGACAAGAATTGTCGGGTTCCGTTACAAGATCACTATCAAAAAGATCATCATCATCACCAATTCCCGATATTTTAATGATACTGGCCAAATCCAACTTTGGTGCTTCATCTTCTTTTCGTTTTGTCTTCTTTTTCTTTTTTGCCTTTTTCTTGGGTGGAGGTAACAAATGTTGTTCGACGATAGTTGGCGTACACGACGTATTCCCAGACGTATTACCAGAACTAACTTGTGCAATCCGTGGCTGAGCATTTTGTACCATGGCGTTTTGGATTACAATAGAATTGTTGCTATTGGCATTCGCTGTTAAACACAAAAAAATTCCATAAACAGAGAATACTAGTAAAATTCAAGATAAAAATAACATGGTGAAACTAATTTTATGAGTCAAAATAAAAGCAATTCTGAGATAGTACAATCAAAAATTCGTACGTTTGTTGGAGTGACAGTGATCATGTGACGTGATCATATTCAATCTGACATTCACTTTCCGTTTGTAATACTCGGATATTCTGTATGTAAAGTTTGATAGGAAAAATTAAACATGTTCCGACTATCTACAAGATACAAATATTTGAAATATTTACGGTAACGACATATGAAAAGTTTTCATTAAATATTATCATTAGGAATTTTCGTTAATGAAGAATAAGAATACTGTCCATAGTTTCAATGATTACCGAAACAAAAAGGTCGAAAACGAGTTAAGTATTTATCAAGGTTGGGCAAAATAGTTGTATTATAGTTGTGATTAAAGTATTCAAATAGATTAAATTCTAGCAACATGACATGGGTATAAAAGTAAAGCAATCGACTTATATAGATCAAGAGGGGTTGCCCAGTGGCACAACCTAAAAAAAGGTAAAATTTGATTAAATGTAGTAAGAAATAAATGATGTAACTTATATTGCTGAATTGTTATAAATTAACCTCGCCTCTTTACGTAATAGCAAGTATAATGTATGAAACTTAGTTTAGCATCTGAATGTACATGTCGAGCGTTGATTAATACATGTACTAAGAAATATCAAGTTATATACAGGATCAGGCACTTAACTTGATAACCTCAAATATCTTCTAAACGATGCATTATCTTCAAAACGTACAAAATTGCCTAATACAATAGTTGCATTGTTTGGAGGGGTGTACATTATATAGTGAATGTACTTTTTTATATAGGTGGAGACGTTTAGAAGGTTTAAAGGTCAACTTGGTTTTTTTAAAGGAAATAAGTTAACAATTGTAACATATTTTATAGTCCTCAGCCAGTTTTACATCATTTATTTGGACTGTTTTTTCCTAGTATGTATAGTTTGACAGTTAGGACACTGACACGAATGCGGGGATTTTACTGTATTCGCGTAGGAGAGCGAAAAAGAAACGTAATATAGTGAAGTCACTCATTGCGTCTGTGGGAGTTGTTATATCTGTTAACGGGTGCGTAATAGGAAAAAATGTTTCATGTAAATGCTGCTGTGGGACTTGATGAGAGCTATCGAAATATGTTACCATATTTAACTCATTTCATGCCCCTCCATACCATGCAACTATTGTATTAGGCAATTTTGTATACAACGCATAATTTGAAGTTATTTAAGATGATCAGGTTACATGCCTCACCCTGTGTACATATACATATATATATATATATATATACGCATTTATAAACATACATGGAGCCGGGCTAGAAGGTGTGTGCCTAATTACTGGCGATGCTGCAGGAGGAAAGCCATTTGGAACGGCAAAAAATGTAGGCGTAATTCCTTGTAACTGCATCCCTTGGGCTGTGACAACTCGCACCAACTGTTGTTGTGTCAACTATTACAAATAATGATTATATTATAGTTATTTTGATTATGTACACCAAGCTCATATTTGTATTTTAGCATATCGGTAAATTAAATATTATCTTTAATAAAACGTACTGGAACGGAAGAAGGAACTAACAGCTATACACGTGTTAAGAAAAGAATTGTCTGATGAAAAAATAGAACAATTGACTCAATCGACACATGGAGGAAACTGGTACTATTGGCATAAATTGCCGAATATATTACTTATACTATTCTTTAAGAATAAGGCATGAAAGAGAACAAAAAATTAAACTAATATAATGCAGAATGGAAAAGCGATGACTGAGGGGGGGGATAATGAAAATGTATCAATGAATTAGAGGTCCCGGTCTTACACGTGTATTACAAATACGCGTGTAACGTGTATTAGGAAAAGAAAGGTCAGTGTTTTTAAACACACGTGTACCACGGGTATTAGGGATCTCTATTTTACGTATATTTATATACACTTGTATCTAGTGCTGATGTGCATTTGTCGGTGACGCGCAGTTGTTCAGCAGTGTGATGCATTGGCGTATTGATAATATCAAATAATAGTTAAATAATGTATAAATATACGTAAAATAGAGACCTCTGCTGTATCTGTGTACACGGGTACCCGTGTATTCAACATTACACGGGATGACGTACGCGTACGTTAATTTCACGTGTATTTAAATACACGTGAAATATGGACCTCTACGAATGGATGGATGAGACCGTCACCTGTGCAGTATGTGTTTGTTGCTGAGCACTTGCCGGCGTTCGCAATATAAGTTGTACGCCTCCGGGTTGCTGCTGTACAATAACAGGTCCAGTTGATGGCAAAACCTATGTACGGAATGTGGTAAACATATGATAGATGAAGCAATATTTGCAGTATAAAAATGCATGGAAGCAACTTTTAACGAACCACTAAGCATACAAAATTTGGTTGCATGTGTAGCCACAAATGTGCAGGAAATGATATGTATTGTTTTGTATTTTTGTCCGATACATGAATATGCACAGATGATCTTTACTATAATTTAAGATGGTGTATAGCGAGAAAATAAAATAAAATTAAATGAAGAAATAAATGATAATAACCTGATTTAACAGAAGGCCCTGTGCGGTAGGTATCATTGTAGCAGTAGTAGGACTCGGCTGAGGTCCAGCAAGAACCAACTGTGGCTGAGTTTGTTGAGTTACCTTGTTTCAAAGAAAACAATACCGTTGTCAAATACCTTTTATTATGTTTCATAATTTGCGTTGTCTGGCTGAGCAACTTTATAAAAGAAAATTTCAACTAAGCGATCATTGGAATATTAAAATGTTACTATCTAGCGACAAGACCTATAAATTAAAAGTACTTCTCATAATACTAACCTGATTTGTGATAGTGGTGCTCGTACGTTGTGATTTTTGTTGTGAAACATTAGTTTGCTGATTCGGCGGCTTTGGCAAAATTTGAGGCGGTTGTTTAGTGGGTTTTGTTGCAGCTATTTGTATTTGTTGATTCCCAAAGAGATGTGTTCTTGTAACTAATTGTGCAGGCGTTGGTTGGTATCCCTGCGGCGTTCCATGAATAATTTGTAATACTTGCATACCTTGCTGAAGTATAGGTGTGTTAGGTCGAACCTGGAATCACGAACTCACATTACTGTTAAGAGAAATTCTCGACAATTAGCCTGATTGATGTGATATAAAGAAGTTAAATTATCCCATATATGATATAGAAGTGCTTACCACAGGCGGACCTGGGCTACCCCCTGGTGCAGGACTTCTGTTGCTTAATGTATTATTACCACACGATAAATGTGGACTTTTCGCTGGAGCATACGGACTAAGTACAGGGCTTTGTATTTGGCTAACACTTATCGGACTTTGCATAGGACTTTGCATTTGTATGTTGAAATTATTGTTTGCAGTTGACGTGCCTACGGGGCTCGGGCTGTTTCGATTTGACAGAATAGAATTTGAGGCTGGACTTCTAAGCAACAGTCTATTAGGGCTTGGGCTTGGCGTGGGTGGTGCAATGCTAGATGCTGGGCTTTTCAGTGGAATTGAAAACGGACTGCCTGGAGAACTAATATTTTGGTTTTGAATACCTTGAACTGATTTCACTGTATTCATGGTACTGACGACATTCGAGGGTGAAGTCGTAACAGAGAGAGTAACTAAAGAACTCAATGCAGGATTAATTGCCTGTTGCGAGTATTGCCGCTGCTGATATCCAGTCGACTGAGGAGAACATAAAGAAGAAACGTGGTTCAAATTTGATTCGTTAGAGGTAGATACTTGCTGTACACTGGAGGCTGCCATTCCAGATAAATTGGAGTGAACTGAACTGGGCTGTGATAAATTTGAAGTATGGTTTGCGTTCGTTGTAGTTGAATGGATTGTATCATTGGACTTATTCACAGGTAGAGCAGAGGTCGTCAGGGTTCCAGAATTAGAAATGTGTGCAATTGTTGAAATGTTTGAACTAGAGTGTTGGGACGTGACAGCATTTGACACGTGTGCAATGTTTGATCCGACTATTTGTGGTGCTATATTCTGAATGTTTTGTATAGTTTGAAATGGAAACTGTGCGCCGGTATTGCTCAAACTATTGGACGTTAATTCAGTTGTTAAGGGCCGATTAAGACCTTGATTAACACTAGAATTTAAACTACTAGTGGTCAAATTTGTATTCACATTTGGATTAAGCGTGGCCAAAGCAGAAACAGCAGAGGTTACTGCAGTAAAGTTCGTACTTAATGTAGTAAGATTTTGATTGATACTTGAATTTAAACTTGTTAAGTTTGGATTGACACTATTTAATCCAGTATGTACATTTGATAGTCCAGAATTGATGGTCGCTGAGTTTAATGTCTCAACCCGATTTATTCCAGTATTTATACTGCTTAAATCCTGGCCCAAATTAGACAAACCACTGTTAATACTAGTCGAACCAATATTAGTGTTCAAATTTGGGTTTATAGCATTTAAATTATTCAGGCTGGGGTTTATTGCAGTCAACCCCGTAGTTATGCTTGGCAGGCCCAAATTGAGCAATGGATTCGATGTAGTAATGACATTAGATGTAAGAGATGTAAGGCTGGTATTCAAAAGTGATAATGGCAATCCCATGTTAAGGCCTACCCCAAAAGTGGGGGTGGCCGGGGGTAGGCCCATGCCAGGCCCAGAGGGATTTATGGTACCCTGATTTAATTGATTTAACTGATTCACATAGACTATATGATTTCCAGCTGTGGATCCATTGCTATGTTCTTGGGTCTGGAAACAAAGATGCAAGCCATATATATTTATATCAATCTCAACAAGCACCACAAATTCAAAAGCAAGCCGAAACACTTACATTATTTGATGCTTGTAAGGCAAACGTTAATGAATGACCACTTGAATTATGTGCTTGCAATTGTTGTAATTGCTGTAACTGGTCAAATAGAAATGATTTTTAAATATCACTGTACACATATAACATGGCAATGCCTTCTAAATGTGCATTAAGTTAAGTGTTAAACTTTACTTGTTGGTGTGTTAAAACAGCAACTGGATTGTTTCTGCGTGCAGTCGGTGAAGGTGTGGAGGATACTGAGTCCCCAAGAAGAGGGCGTGACTGAGGCTGCTGCATGCCCACGCAGCCCCTCTATACCCTGGGTAGCGTCTAGCCACCTTTTTAGCTTTTTTCTATGCTGTCCTTAAGTTCCTTGCCCTGAATAGAACATATTCTTAATTTTGCAAATTGACTTTTCTAAATGGATGATGCAAATTGCTAATTTACATTTGTAAAATAAAAAGTTATTAAAACAAAATTATATATTTATTAAATAAAATAAATTTGCAAGAAACGATCTTGCTGTAGAAAGTGTTAAATAAAATGTTACAGAAATATCTAAAGAAAAGCTGCAGTACAAGAATTATCCCATATAATAATAAAACTAATTTATAAAGAAATGCTCTATATAATTGTTAATATGTCAACCAAGTAAATTAACTGAGATATATCCAGTCCGACAAACACAATGTAAAAAACAGTTATAAGATAAATTTAAATTCTAGTAGCATGTATTGATAAAATTTGATCAAAATTTATACATACCGGTATTTTGATATTCATAGACAAAAGTGTATTATATTTGCATTACGGCGCCATTCAACGCGTCTGCGACCAATGTCTCCCGTTCCGGTCATGCATGTAATTTCTGTTTTCACCTTTAAGTAGCTTCTTTATCACAACCAAAAACAATTGTATCTTCACACACAACTACACAGTTTGTATTTAAAATCAAGCAGCACTATCAACCGAGGTTGAATGTCGTAGGTGCCACCATATTGTACCATATTGTCCATTGTTGAATTATATTATCCATTAAAGAATAATTGCACATCTGCATTTTGAACACACTTTGATTGATCTTTTAAATACATGTGGTGCAAGATTTCATCCATTTATGAATAAAGTGCAACTGCATTCTATTATAACACTATACAAAAAATGTGGACACCAAATGTTATAATTTCTCACATTGATGGTAATTTGTGACTTTGATTAATACTTTTCAGCACTCCGACGAATGAGCAATTGTCACTTCATTCAGATGTATAAAAATATACTACTTTGCAGTTTTTCTTTATCATCATTACAGCAGTACTTATTGAAGCGCAAAATGATCCATTATAGCAAGACAAACATTTTGTTCTGCTTCGCAGATAAATTGAAGTCCGAGCTTATGTGCTAGAGTATGCAAAGCCGAAAACCATGAAACTGGTACTCCTGTAATACAGAAATTAAATACTATTAATAGAAAAGGGTTAAATGGAAAAACGGTTGAATAGTCTAAATTTTGAAAACTCATAATACATGCCCTCCTAGCAGTAAATCCGATTTTTTTGTAATAAAGTAAATGGGAAAAGTGTGCGAGAGACATTAGACGGAATGAGTTTGTATTACGCGCGATTGCGTGTTAGGAAAGAACTTATCGAAAGAAGAAAGTGATCGAAAGGGGCCGTAATCCGTAAATCCACGTGACTGGGAAAAGAAATTGACATGGGGTATTTAAAATATCAAATAAAAATTGGACAGCTGGAAGCATATTTTTAGGTTATAGCTTCTGCGGCTGTGTGTGCAAACGAACGTGCTACACAATCTTCTACACACCCATACAAAGGTTCTATACATTGCACTCTCACGCATGAATATCCAGCGGCGCGCGGTTACACACAACAAAAGGTCAACTGACAACGCGTAAACAAAAGAAAGTGCACCAACCAAGGCAAAAGCTGCTCATCTAAATAACGAACGATAGAAAAAAAGGTTTCCCTCGAACTGTATGCTTTGCATTGACGCGCAAAAATGCCAATAGCGTCTGATGAAAAGTTGTCAATATTACCTCCGCGAACGCGCTTTTGCTACCCCTCTTTCCTTCCTACGGTTATCCAATTCTTTTGATTTTATTGCGCGTAACAACGAAACTTTCCACACTTCAATCCCTTCTTCTACTTAAAAACAACAAACACAGGGTAACCGTCCACCGGAAGATTCTCTGGAAAATAATAAACTTTTCTAGTGCACGACAGCTCCGTGTACGCGTTATACTATTCGGTAACGGCCATCATGTATTTGTCAAGGCTGCCATTAGTATAAGTTCATAAAATCCCAGAACTATAACGGATTGGCAACTGTCAAGGTAACTAGATTCATTTCTCAAACTTACTTTTTACCTGCTAGTAGTTTAACGCGCGTAGAATATAATATATTTATGCGTTTCATAATTTCCCTTAGATCTCTCTTAGATCCTATGAATATTAACTTCGATGATGTTGATGAATCATTGCACAATTCAGTGAAGTAAATGACCAAATATTACATGAGAAAGGAAGCACCGAAATTACGATTTGGTACAAGTCATTCTTTAAGACAGAATCACGTTTTCTTTGAATCTGAAAACGCTAGAATAAGATGAGTACATTGCCTAGGTAAAAATTGAATCGTTTCTATTGTCTTTACTTATTGTTGCAAGACTTCGCGCAGTTCGCGCCCTGTATATCCATCAACGAACGAGAAGAACAAGAGACTTCGCGCCCTAGCTGTTATTCTTTTCTTGATATGGCTAAGAGACAAACGTCAGTCACTGTTAACGCCTTTTCGATGGTACTATATATAATATTATCCCAAATCACAGATTCAATGCAATCTTTTAATTGATTTCTTAAAAAAATCTAGTGAATATACAATACATTGTCTTTATGGATGTCACACAATTTGTATGATACTTGAATAATTCATCCACTTATTGTCTTACATATCAATGTTGTATGCTGAATTCTTATAAAATTCATTGATTCATTTTTATTTAATCTGAGATTGAAATGCAAAATACATAATCATTGAACAAAATGTACAGAAATATTTTTAGGATAATATTAGGTGTTTTTAAATATTTTACTGTATTGTTTGAACTGATTTATTCAGTAGTTTTACATGGTGCAGAAATAGTTCCATTTCTTTCTTACAAGTAGATACTGTATTATAACCACTTATAAATTTAATTCTGTTGAATTGTATGCTCCAATCACATATGCGACAACTGTTGCATGATCCAATTTTCCTGGAATCATGGAAATTTTATCCAATGCTCTTTTTCGCTTGTTTCTTTGTTCCTGTCTAGATATCTGAACTAACTGACCATTCTCTTGTTGCGAATAATACAAATCTGTATCTTCCAATATTCTACGCTTTGCAGCGGTAATGCGAACCTAAAATAATTTAACACTTTTGAAACTAACACCATAAGCTGTAAACAATATTACACGCTATAAAGACCCTTTGAACATTTTAAAATACATTCAGATTTACCGCAAAGTCTAAAAGTAGTTCGCAAAGATGCTTAGCACTGTCACATTGCGGTCCATCGCCAGAAATTCCCCTTTGTAATAAATCCTCCATTCGAAGTAGCGTGAGTTCATGTCGCTGATAAGCTTCCACTATTGGTAGATTGCTGTTGTTTCCATTACTGTTACTAGCCTCATTCTGCTGTAAATGATCTCCTGATTTTCGTCTATACTTTGATGAATTTGTAACAATGTTGCCCTTTACTGCAATCACTGTCTCAGATTGAGAAGCATTGCATGGTAAAAGTGCAAACTTTCCAACTACAGGATCAAAATTATCTGAAATTCCGTCGCTTGTCAGAAATACAATATCACCTTGTTCAACCTCTGTTATCGCAAGTGTCAAATTGTTCAATTCAGGGTTTAATCCATCTACCGGACCCAAAGCTCCAAGAGCGTCACGCATATCTCGCATGCAATAAATGTCATGGGAACCTTTAGTTATTTCTCTTACACCAGTTTTTCTGAAAATATTAAAAAAAATTTTGTATTTAACTGCTGTACATAAACATATATTTATTTGTCTTGTTCAGCCATTCCTCTAGATAAGCCTAGAGAGCCTCTTAACTTTTTCCTATGTGAACCAATGACACATAGTCTTATAAATTAATAAAAAGCTTTTATTTCCACCTTTTGAGGCAATCAGGATGGCTTGATTCAGAATGCAAATGAGATGTGACAATTCCAGAGAAAGGATGCTGTGCTAACACTGGGCAATTGTATGCAAGGGGTGAGAATCTCAAATCTTAAGGATCAGACAAAAGAATAATTTTCTTAACGGCACATAAAGGAAGCAAGCTTCTGTTATTTTTTAATTTATTTTCTGAAATTTTAGAAATAACCCCCACCTTAGTGTATAAATTCAGTAAAACATATTTTTCGCTATTAATAAAAGTCGCTATAGCATAAAAAGCAAGGAACTAATTTTAGTATTGATATGTATACACATGTAGTATTGAAGCTATTCTGAGCTGGACAAAATAATGTGGTAGCGTGGACAGAATTTTATGACAGATCATAGTTTAGAAAGCCCTGTGCTTCAAATGAAATGTGGGTAAGTTTACAATGTAATGAATAATTCTAAATGTAGAGAGTATAGTAACACGTGCAACTGTCTGGCTGTAAAATGTAAAAATAAACTAAACAACTAAGAGCTTTGTACCAAAGATGGAATTAAATATAATGTGCAATTACCTTGAGTACACATATGCTAAGCTATCACCAACATTGCAGGTACATGCCACATACTTGTTACATGGCGTTGTGATAGGGTCTGTATTCGTCGCCGATAATGGAAAAATGGCGCACACAGTTAGTGTTGTTAGCATTCCTTGCTCTTGAAGAATTAATGAATGTGCAGCATGGAATGAGCGAAGAAGGGCAATGAACACGTCTTTTGTGGTAGTCACTCCACTATTGACTGAAGGGCAAAAGAAAGCTTTATTTAAATATTCCACGCTTCCATGGACTGCTGAACGTGCCGCAATGCTTGCCTTTGTACCTGAAAAGTTTATCTATTATAATATTTATAATGTTGCATATGTTGTGCAGTAAATTACCCCAGTTAACACCATCCGCGAGTGCCAATATCGCAGAGTTTGGCCTTGCAGCAATGCCAAAACAATCAGCAATTGGTTCTCCAGTATTAACATTATTTATTGGATTTTTCTCATATAACGTAGTGGCTATACCGTATGCCATGTCATGTGGTTTAAACCAGTTTGGGACTCCAGCAATCATGGTATTAGATATAGTTGACCCTAAAACACGTTTATTTTCTCATTCTGTCTAGTGATCAGATATTGAAATCTTCTGTGTGAGACTTTTAGACTGCGACACACGGAAGAGAAGCGATATATACACAATTTATCAATCAATCCCACAAGAAATCCATAGTTGGTGAAAGTAATGTTAATCTGGTGTAGACCTTATCATCATTTCCCATTCGCTTATTGCAGTCTAAAAGTTTCACTCTTTGTGTCCCTATTCGTGTTTAGGCAAAAGGATATTATTTTCCAGCTATCTTTATTTGCTGATAATCATATTTTGGTGGTCTGAATTATTTACTCTTTTCATGGATAAATGTATGAGTGGTATCTGACATATTCACGAAAAATATAAGAAAATAAATAAAAACTGTAAATTGTGATGGTTTGTATTTTATACCGTATGTGTCTCATGTCACATACTGGGTGCATCGTAATATGTGCGACACACTCTGCAAATATTGAAATTTTACACAATGAAACGCTCTAATGCAGTGATTACAATTTTACTCATTGTTAATCTACTGATAGTACATATTCTTATCTACCCATTTCTTGTCCACGATAATAAACAAATTAAAATAACACATCTGAAGATATCTATAAAAATGTGACCCTTTTCCAATTCAATATTAAATACTCATTTGACATACGTAGAAATTCATTTGCCTTAGACTTTCTTTGACTCTATATCTTACCATTATTAGAAACATTCAAATAAAAATTGAATTATAATTTACATTGAATTAATAATGATGCACTTGATAGTAAGTACTTTTTGATAAAAGTTCGCATACTATGTTTTTTATTATTGCAAGTATCAGATATTAGTAAATGTTTGTATCTTCCTTAATCTGTTAAATTCAGAACCATCTTGTGGTAAATTATTGGAATGATTCAATATTTTATAGATCCATTGGCCCCAGTCCAATTTCAAAATTATGCAATGCTATATGCAGGTGTGTGCAAAGATGAATTTTCATTGTCTCATTTTGATCTGTGGGAAGTTTCTGGAATATATATGAAGACAGAATAATAGCATTTTTAATGCATCAATCTATCCTTGTAAAAAAAAATGATTTCTGCTTCTTTACATTTTTTTATAAGTAATGTAAGATTACTAAATGTTTTTGATTCAAAGAAAAAATACATACCAGTTTTACTTTGGTCGGTTTGATCTAACATGTCGATATAGTCAATGTCACTATCATTAATAGATAAATGTTTCTGCTGACAATTAACTGCAGTCAGTCCACTATCAGGACCTGTCATTGCAGCAAATATTTCCTCATTGTCCAAAAAGTTTGCAAGTTGTTTCACGGGTAATTCTTCTGGGTCACGCCCATGTAAGATCAATGGACCATCCTCTTTGACTTCTGAACTAAAAAAATTATGATAAATGTAATCACACTATAATGTTTATAGATACTGATTTTGCGATATGGTTATGCCTATGCCAAAATCATTCTCTTCTACTTTTAAATGTTTATATAAGATAACGACACTTAATAATTGCTTTATCTGACTTGTCTAAAGTGATACAAACTGTATAACTCTGATATTATGCCGTTAAAAGTACATTCTTCTTGTATGAAAAACAAATGGCAAGGTTGTGATTTTCAAATATTTGAGGATTTTATTAAAAAGTCCCACATAGCACAAATGACTATGTGCCAAGTAAAATCGGTCTTTAACTCTAAAAAGTCAACCTTTATGCCAGCACTAGTAAATCCATTGTTGTTAATATTAGTTTGACATGTTGGAGTAATATTATATCTTAATTGAATAAAGATAAGAATATTGTGTCCACAAGATTAGAATGAGGGATGTCACAAAGTACAAGTGTAGGAATTCTGCTCTTACCCACTTAAGTATCTTGTAATAAAGCAATCACTTGAGAAATCTTGTGGTAGGGGTGGACTATGAACTGGCTGTTCAGTTTGATTTATATTTTCCATGGCTGCAACTAAGTTACTAATAGAAAGTTGACGCATAAATCCAGCTACTTTTTTCCGTAAGCTCGGCATGTTTTAGGCTTATTAGGACTTAATCCTTAGAATAATTAAAATTCTCCATCTTGCTTAATCACTCTGCAAGCACGTATCATATTGAACTCCATCGCACTGTAAGTATTATAATTTTTAATTGATGTAACCGTGTTTCTAGAAATATATACACATCAATATGCTTTGAATTTAATTCATGAAACTGCTACAGAACAGAATCAAATTTATTATACCAATACATTTTAGTCAAATAAAATTTATTATATTTCATTATAGCAAAATAAATATTGTCACACATTTCTTGTTTCAAAGATCAAGCATTATTGGGCAATAAAGTAAATTCTATAAATTCAAAATTATATTGCTTCTCTTTTTTGTTTGTATGGTGCCTACACACATCAATCTAATTGTATCTTAATACGTTTATCACAAAGTAACCTGTAAAATTCAGTTTTTAAAAGTTTAGCAGTCCTACCTTTCTGCGTGGTTACGGTCCCTAATAATTTTATACGAAGTTCAACGAAAATACGCCCAGGACAAATAGAATTCAGTTTAATTAATTAAAGATATCTTAATTCCAATTTCATTTTCAGATTGCAGATTTGACGTTTGATTAAAATGTGCGTTCATACACTGTTTAATATTCATACTTCTATGTAATTTGGCAACTATATAGGCAAGGAAAAGAAAGAATATACTGAATACACGAACTACATAAATTTATATGACAGTAATGCACGTATGAGCATTTCGCTTACCCATAGAAGAATTGACTTTAGAGCACTTTAGAGACGGCAGATACACACACACACACACATATATATAGTTCAAACTTATTGTGCTTCCTAGTTTAAAATATATCCTCCCATTGTTTCTTTTAATGTCAATGTCGTATAATGGAAGTAGCATAATAAGCTAAAGAGTAGTATAAGATAGTGTCATCACTAATAACTGTATATGTATAGATGTACTAACATTATTAACTTGGAATTTTTGTTTGGCGATACTTTACACAGCCAACACAGCGCACCATATATCCATATTGTCGCCATATTTGTATATCAAATTTTAATCCTGGTCAATCCTGGTGATGAGAATGGTGAATTTTGACTTCCATGATTGTTTCAGCTGGGAAATATATACTGACAAGCGATTTCGATTAATGTTTGATGACTTTTTTCAGAAAAGCCGCGACGCTGATATTACGAAACGTATGCATACATTATCGAGCAAATAAACACTATTTAAATAGAATTATATGAATGGAGGAGTGCATTTTTTTGCAATTTGCCGACCTAAGCGTATATACTACGCTATTTCATACGTCCCAATTTTGTTTTTCCCCAATTTGTTCGTATTCGATGCAGAAATCATCAAATGCCATTATATTATATATATAATATATGCTGTCTATCTTTTTTTCTTGTTTTGCTTGTTTTGACATTTAGCAAATCAATATGGCGGCCTCTCGACAGGTGAGAGAGAGCACAGCTTTGACGGGCATATTGTTAGTTTTTATCTGAGACACGGTTTAATAAAAATTCTTTAATATCGTCAGTTAATATTTGAATGATGTCACTGTAATACTGGCACAATTGCTGGCTATGACGTTTGAACCGCAAGCTTGACACGTATGTATGTATATAAATACATACTTTCGCTGTAGCTGATCATTTGACTTGCAAAGTGTGTATAGTGCAACAAATATTTATTCCGTAGCTGCAGCCGTGTCATTACGTAATCTTAATCACATTTCGAATTGTTTTTTGAGTAAAAGAAAATGAAATATTTCCTTGAAGCTATGAGATACCATAAGGTAATGAGAAATATAGTCAAATGCCAATCAAACAGACTTCTTTCCAATTTCTAAGATCTTTCGATACGAATTGGACGTAGAAGTTACATCGATCGTAAATACTTTTAATTATATAGTATTTGCACGATTCTTGATAAAAGACAGTGAAACTTTGTCTTCTTTAGTCTTAGTACTGAACGTAACATCAAATTTCATGTTTAATATTGAACAGTTGGATACTATATTTTCGAGATTGAGTACATAATTATAGAATAGGACAGCAAGAGATTAGGTTGTGTACTGGCACTGGAGAGCGAGTCTGGTAAAAGTGTATGTGCTTCTGAACAAGGATAAAAATGTTCGAGTCACCAAGAAGCTTGCAAGAAGTTTGTATTGATTTTATCTGTGACAATGTTCTGGCCTTGTGTGAAGTGCACCCAGGTGACGTTTGGGACCATTCTGCTAATTCAATTGCTACGTCATGTAGTAAGTTTATTCATTAAGTAAAACTATGTACACAGCAAAGAAACAAATATAAAGTACCATACACAACCTATTTTTCAGATCAAGTACCATGTGCAACAAGTAATAATGGTACAGAAATATTAGGTACAACAATTGCACGTACTTTGTCCGTTGATAACACATCAAGTTCAGCTATGAAATTAAGTTTTAAGCATCCAGATGCATTTTTACCAGCTGAAGTTTCAGAGCAATTGCTCTCTAGCCTTTGTGAAAAGAAAACATTATCTGATTTAACCATTACGCTGTTTGATTCAAAGTCTACAAGATTGAGGTAGATATTCTTAACATGTTACATCAAAACAGTTTTCTGCGAATGAGTTAGTTATGCGACACTCATGGTTCTTTTCAGGCACGTAATATTGAAAGACGCATCGTTATTGTCAGCGAAAGGATTAAAGGTCCTCAAGCAACACAAGATTGTGGATTTAGTAGTCAATGGTTTAAAAATTACTGTTAATGACCTTATCAGTTGCCTAGGAGATTGGAGTTTACAAAACCTCAGATCTCTAAGTGTGGCAAAAGGAAGTTTTATGGACTGTTCAAGGTTATTACAAAATATCCTATTTATATTTGAGTAAAATGCAATTGGAACAGTAGTGAAACATTTAATTGAAGACAATTTTTTTGAATGAGTTCTAAAGCATATTTCTGAAGCATTAACAATAATGTATGTGTTTTAACCTTTTAGCTATAGCATGATTTGAGAAAAATGCACACCAGTGCGTACTTGTGATTTTGCTATAAAGAACTAATATTGATAACTTTAGATGTTTTTCCAATAAACAAGTGTTACTACAGCAGCAATTTACAAGTACAATATTTGGGTATATTAAATCAATGAATAAAAGGAAACATTTTTTATGGGCATGTGCAAGGTGAGTCAGTTTTCGCGAAATCCAGAAATATTTTATAAATTGTCCGTATTATATTGAATGGTGTCAGAGAATACCGCAAATGATTATAATGGTAAAAGTAAATTTTTCACATGTTTGTATGACTTTTTTTTTATTTGTGGAAGTTGCAGTTAAGTCAATTTTATAGGTAAATGTGACAAAATACAGTCATAGTTCAAGTGGCTATCTCAAACCAAATACTAGGTCAATACATTAACTATGTTCATCCAATACTTCAGTAAAACTTGACTATGCTTTTTCCGTCCTCTACAATGTCACACAATATTGTTGGACGACATTTTCTCTACCACTTATTGTTTATAAAATATTTTAAGCTCCAACGTTAAGTGACTCACCCTGTATACATGCCGTTCGTAGCTAAAGAGTTAAAATGCGTTTTAATGCTTTTTTATTTTTTGAGAATAAAGAACAATAGAATCATATAGTACTTTAAAGAATTATAAGGTTTCAAAGTAAAGTGGAAAACATAGGAACAGCTGTATTTATAAGTAGAGTGTCAATAGATTTAATCATTTTTTGGTGCAGATACTGCGTGGTTGTAACTTTAAGCAAATTACGAGCGTTACACACTCTGAACGTATCTGGAACAGAATTTAATAAACATGGTTTAGAAATAGTAGTTGAGGATTTGCCTCTTCTAGAAAGTTTAGATATTTCATGCACAAGAGTTGACGATATCACGCCTTTAAAAAAATGTAAAGATCGTTTAAAAACTTTGACTATGTACAATTTGAAAATAAGTGGGTGTGGAAATTTAACGTCTGTATTGTTGGAATTAAATGAACTGCGACATTTGGATATTTCGGATGAGAAGGATACACATGCTTTTGAGATGTTTGCTCCTAAAAAGCCACAAATAACAGACTTTTTAAAAGCTGTCCACTGTATGCCATATTTAACAAGCCTAGACTTGTCTGGTAAATATAACTATACATTATCTTGGTTTTGTGTTGTGTGTGAAACTAATTGAAATTAATGAGTCACTGTTACAGGCAAAGATGAGATAAATGCAAAAGACTTAAATGAATTTATTAAGTGGCACCCTTACTTAAAATTTCTGGGTTTGGTACACTCTGAGGTCTGTTATGAAGATTGCTTGGTAAACCCAGTCAACGAAAATTATAAAGCTGGACTTGTTGTAAGTTAACTAATTGTTAAAATATCTAGTGACTGCTTGTATCTTCTTTAAGATAGACTTATTAATTTATAAACGCCACTCTTTTTACGTAGGTCAGTGGGACGGGTACAGAATCTCAAATTCTCGAAGCTCTTAGGAGGTATACGTTTAGACCGGTGTACGTTCAGAAATGCCTTTTTAATTTGTTCCGCTTAACACCAAATTTTCTCGAGCCACGCGTCGACGTAATAAAATTGGTATTACCTGGTATGAGAGAACACCCACAGGAATTTCGCGTACAAATGGCTGCGACCGCGTGTTTGTACAATCTCACAAAAGGTGAACTAGCTATTATGATACATCCATCAATATTGAAACAAATAGTTGATCTGACTCTAACGGCTATGGAATCGTACCCAAATCATTACCAGCTTCAAAAAAATACATTATTGACTCTGTGTAGTGATAGAATTCTCCAGGATGTTGCATTTGATAAGTACAGGTAATTATGCTGTATCATTACATTTTTCAACCGATTTTTCTTTTAAGTAAAAAGCTGTACACAAGTCATACACTAAATAATATAATATAATAGTGCATTTTATATACGTTTTATGCACGTCCGATAAACTTTTTTGCCCTTTTAATACGGCAGATGTGCGAGATTGGTTATGAATTGCCTATCAACATTCGACGATGCATTGATGAATCGTATGTCTGTGGCAATTTGTTCAATATTAGCGGCAAAAATATCTACTGTAGAAACGTCTATGCTTGGTGCACAACCGCAGTATATGTCAAAATTACTAACAATGGTCCGATCAAAAGTTCAATCAAAATCTGTTGACATTACGATGAAGTTTACATTGAGTGCGCTCTGGAATTTAACTGACGAAAGTGCAACAACGTGTAGAGTCTTCCTCGATGAAGGGGGAATGGAATTATTTCTTGAAGTATTGGAAGGCTTCCAAGGAGAGTCAAGTGTAGAAACAAAAGTTTTGGGTTTACTAAATAATATTGCTGAGGTATGTACTACGAGGTGACACTTTTTTGTTATTGAAAATAATGTTTTATTTGTAATGCAACAGTGTGAACAATAAATTGTATTCCAGGCTATCTGGAGAAGATGGTGCACTTCAAATTACCAAGCTTATTTATGTAAAAATGATTATCTCTATAGAAATATAGTTCAGATAGAAATGGTACGGCTTCAACAGGAACATTAAATGGGCTAAACTAAACTTTTCTTAGCGCAGTAATTTTAAATATTCGAAGGCAACTCCTACACTTGTACGAACCCATCACGCCCTCGGCGAGCGTCTCCGAGCAGTCGAGTTTTATGGCATAATCCCCCAGCTTTTTGCCAATTACAATCATGAGTTCGTTTCTGAGGAAAGTTGAGTTTCACTCAAAGAAACTGACTGGAAAACATACAAAGTATTGGCGAAAGCCGTAATAAAGACACTATGTGTTCGTCAGCTGGACAAAGACTACGGAGAATAAACGGAAATTTCGCGCCATATCTGTAGGATTAAACAGACTCATATGTGTTTCCCATATGCTGGTGCTACTTCAATTGCAAAAAATTCGTACAATTAGTTTAAACCGTATGGCTTCTACGTGAACCATTTTACCATAGAAATAATGTTATTTATGCAAAATAATGTAGTAATTTGAAGTGCCCCATTTTATATATATTCTTATTCTTTGTTGCTAATATTTTTACAGCTTCTCTCATTATTTTTCTTTCATAGATGCATTATTTCTTATCCATATCTTTCAGACGTTTTTTTCAACTGTATATTCCTTAATTGTTAATGCGTAGCTACATGGTAACTTTCTCGGTACATGTAATATTAATTAATACATATAACTAAAAACGCAATTTCACTCTACTTTTTGGGAACGATTATCGTTTAAATCACAGGTTACACAGTTAAGGCCACGACTTATGCAGCCCCGTTTTATAACAATGCTGTCATTACTTTTGGATTCTGTGCATATTGACGTATCATACTTTGCGGCGGGTATTGCTGCGCATCTACTTAGGGATGGACCACGGGCGTGGAGTACAATATCATCGCAACCCAGTCGAGAACAATTACTTGAACAATTAGCGCACGCTGTCACGCATTGGCAGACGCCACAAGGTGAAATGGTAGCTTATCGAAGTTTTCAACCATTTTTTCCACTTTTACGTTGCTCTGATGCGTATCCCGTTCAACTTTGGGCTGTATGGGCAATACATCATGTATGCACAAAAAATCGTGAGTTTTATGTGATAATATTTTCAATTACACTTTTACTTGTTTTATGATGAGGGTAGAATTACATATTGAAAGAAACGATAAAACAAGCTAATGATTACATGATCGGTTTGTCGTGCACAGCGGCATTTTTAATACTTAATTTTCGAAAAATTGTTACCTATATGCAGATCAATCTTCAATAGTTTCTTATGTACATTCAGTGTCGCATTTTTGTACATAACGCCCCCAGGCACTATGTGTAGGCTTAATGAGATAAATTCTGCACTTTAGATTATTCTCACTCCGTAGGAAAAAGTTGTGTTTTTGGAGGAGTTTAACAATATTAAAACACCGATTGCTTGAAATGTCTCTATTTACTATAACATAGGCATAAGTATCAAATTCACCATGACTGTGTTTTTTTATTGTAGCAAAACGATATTGCAGTATGCTCATCAAAGAAGGCGGAGTGGATACATTGAAATATTTGGAGAGAATGCATACTGAATATGCGATGCAACCGTATTTACAAACATTATGTCGCTCAATTTTGGAAACACTTGAATTAAATTCTTGTTAATAATGAACACTGCTTTCCACATTGGATAAGCAAATGTAACATTATTGCTGGTGTACTAGTCAATTTTTGTTTCAATGCAGTCACCTTACATTCTTTCCTTCAGATCAAATAAATAAAATTATTATATCCACAAGAGTAGTTATTAAATAAGCACTATAATCAAACAAGGAATTTTAAAAAATGAGATTGTTAAATTTAAGTTCATGTTTTAATGTTACAGTTACAATTTTCTGTATAACATAATAATAGTCTGGTATACTTACGAAGCAAAAACAAATAAATTGTTACTAATAACATTATGATAAGCAACTGAATACGGAAGATTTATCAAAGTTCCACCGTTTACGCTGCAGTTAACATAGTAATGTTATAACACCCTTCATCTGCTGTTTTAGCAGATTAGAATTTGTGTATGTTTGTGTTAATTGCCAAAAAAACATTTGTGTTTCTTGGTGCCTTTGTGCTATATTAGTCGCTACATTACAAACTATCGTGTCAAATAAATTTGTTTTGTCTACACATAGACTCTATACAAACCTAACAGAATATCCCATGTGAATATATATTAATATGTTGGTTGCATAATTTGTTAATTCTCACGTTGTAGATTCGCGAAATATGCATTACATTGTTGTTTTATTTTTATTGTGATTTTTTGCCTTTAGCTGTTGTCAAATGTACTTGTAAATTATCGAAACTAACACATACATACGGTCAAGTTAATAACGTAGCACATAAATCTTGTTTTGTTAATAGAACATTGCATTCAAAGTATATAATTAAAACTATAAAACTGATAACGTGGCAGTGGTTAACTATATACTCTTAAATCTCGGGTTTATGAACGGGTGATTGACATTAAACTAGAAGATATTTTAAAACTTAAAAAACGCATTATTTTCCTTTATATTTTGCTTTGTATTACAGGCAACATTCCTTCTTATCAAGAAATCTGCTGAATTAACTCTCCATTTTGAATTTATAATCTAACTGAAACAATATCTTTTTTGAGAAAACCTCAATGTATGTCAACACTATCTAGTTATGAAAACGATAAAAAAAAAAATGTATTTACTTTTTGCCAAATATGAATACGTACCATACTTGGAAAGTATATGTATAAATAAAAGTTTTATTCGGTTTGACTTAAATTTGTTAACATTATTCATTAATTTTTTCTTTTCTTTGTATTAGTCTATTATCGAATTAAAAAAAGGATAATTTGCCATGAGTTGCATCTACGAAATTATTGTGATATTGCGTAAGTAAAATTAATGTTACTGCTAAATGTGAATTAGAATTTCACGACGTTTGTAGACGTTGCTGAATATTAATAAGCTCCAATAGTTTTTGAATTTAATTTTTGTAACAATTTATAGGAACACATCGAAAATGCATCCATTTCAGTAAAATAAGTGATGAAATACGTGTATAATGTGTAAAATGGGTATCATCTGTTACAGTTTATTTCAGTCAATGGTGAAACTGATTTATTCTCTGGCTTTCTGTGGGTCCATGGGTCCATGTGTGTAAAAAATATCGCAAATTTGTAGAAGTCAAGAACGCCTTTATTTACCACTCAACCATACATTTGTATATTACACTTATATTAGTTAATTACTCTTTTCTTTAGTGGAACTCAAAAAGTTCATGAAATTTGTATCAATATCACTCAATTGATGCTGATGCTGCACTGCACCTGCAAAATACTTAGGCGACATGGAATAGTACAAAACGTGGCTCAATTATTAAAGGGTTGGAAACCGGCTCTCGTCCTCACACACAGTATAGTGGATTAATGATTCAGAAACACATTTTGCGCGCGTCTTACAAATTAGTAATAACGTGTTTATGATAATGTTGAGGATGTATAGTTAGTAATGAATAAATGAGAGTTGCAAAGTAACAACTATAAAACAGTAATGATTAGCACTTACAATTACTGCAACTTTCATTTATTATGCATACAACATTCGCCACATATTATAGTAATATGATATTATTCTAAACATTCACATTGTAATTCAATTTGAAATACGCCCCCTTTTCCATTATTATTACTACAATGGTTCATTGTTGACTGAGCCTTTTGTGCATCATATTAGTAAAGAATTACTATCTTATGCTTTTCTGCCAGGTACTAATCTAACAAAATTTTCAATTGTATAATCGAATATTTTAAGCGCAGAAATTATTGTTTTAAGATTTCTATACATAAATCCTTCTATTGTGCATGAAAAATGAAACTATGTGGAAATTCAGAAGTACAGAATTAAATATCTATATGACATTCATATATAGAAGATATAATAGTAGTAACGTTAACTTAGTCTGAAAGTATACTCTATGGAAAAACGAGTTTCATACTTTCCGGAACTACAATGAATCTCTCAATCATTTATTAATATGAATGTTCCTTCAATATTTTTGTGTCAAATGCGGTGTTATTAGAATTCCATACGTCATTCAATAAGTCATATTAAACAATTTCATGGGATTTTCTAGCTATTTAACACTTTTTCACCACCGATTGAAAAGTGATTTTAATTCATAATTATGTTTTCTTAAACTCATATGCAATACATACAGTTTGCATGAATGCAGACACGCATGCATAAATGAAAAAATTATAGGAATTTGAAGACCAACATTTCAATGTGACGAATGATTAAAAAACGACATCAATAATAAGAGGGAGTAATTGAACTACAATAGTGAATGGTTCATGTTCTACATTTGTAGCTCTTTCTGGTAATGTATTAAAATCAAATAAGATTAATTGTGCCCATCTTTGTCCAATCTTTTTTTTTTCTTTTGACATGAGGTTTTCTCTTTCACTTTTTTTCCCCATCGTATCAGTTTTTTTTCTGTGGACATATCACAAGAGTCGACTTAAATATCTTAGCTACAATACAATGCAATAGAACAAACATATAAATTTATAGGTTTTATGTAGTTTAAAAACAGGTGTGCAGAAAACTTACAAGAACTAACATTAATGTTCAATATATATTTGGAATTTTCATAAGAAGCTAAATTATAGCACTGTTTGCACTACGCAACAATGTACAATTCATTACTATATATTGAAACTAAGATGGATTAAATATTGATGCCACATTACCTTGTAGACAGCATTTACAGATTCTCTAACGTTTAAGGATCATACATTACATTTTTTACTAAACCGCCGCTTGTGAAAACATATGCAGATATAAAAGCAATGTAAACACCACCATTAAAGAAGTGTAATAAGACAGATAAGTTATTGAAGAAACAGCAATAATTGTATGTGTCTGAGAATGACAAATTAATATCTCACTTTGGTTACGTTGGGTCTTTTATGTATATGTATATAACAAGTATTATAATGTAGTTGCTTTTACTTTCTGTTGCACAGTGCTACACTTTAGCCTTAGTTGCAGTGTAAAAGAAATGTAGTAAAACTAATTTAAAGTAAGCACATTTACTTCAGTTCTATGTAAACGATCATCCAAAAATCATTCTCAATTTTTTCGTGTCAAATGCGTTGCATGCATTTACAGAAAACAGTATCCTATTAATATTTGAACGTAACAGTAATGGTAACATATAAATAAAAACAAAAATTTAAAAGAATGGACGAAATATAAAACATGGCATATCTAATGGATCAATTATTTTTACCATAAATCTTTAATAATTTCCTTATGCCATTTGAAATTTTTCAATACACCAGAATCCAACGGTATATTGCAATGTATAGCGAGATAACATTACATTACTGTCAATGTCAAATCTATCTCTATTAAAGATATTGATTGTTAAGTTTCTTGAGTATGTAAAGAAATATATTGGTATAAAAGTACCGAATCTTGAAAAAAATGTGAACATGGCCTGAATATGTACATATATAGGTCCACACGGGAGGGAGCGCGCGCGTGTGTGTGCAATGTGCAAGCCCGCATGCGCGCGCACGTGTGGGGAGACTAGGAAAGCACCAAATTGTATTGTATTGTTTACACTTCTGGGATGTTTAAGTTAGAAAAAGTAGTGCAATATTGAAACACTGTTAAAGAAAAAACTGCAAATATAAATAAATTGATAACCAAAATCTGAACGTTTAACCCCGGGAGAACGTACGCCTATGGTACTTTTACCGCCGACAAAAATCGACTATTTCTTCAATAGTAGAAGAGATAGAAAAACTTATGTTAAATCACTTATTTTGGATACGTGTTTAGTTACGTGGTGTCTAATAGTACTAACTTACGTCTAATAAGAGTATATGATAGATAAATAAAGGAAATATACCAATACAATAAAAGAGGTGCAGCACAATGTGTCCAACGCGCAAGTTCTCCCGGGTTAAGAAAATTGAATCATACGGGAATATCTAGACATAGAGTATTCTGTTTTAAGATTTTATTTGCAGTTGATATTAGTTCTTCTCTTCTAATATTCACTTCTGCAACAGTACATGTCGTGGATATTAAATAAAGTGATGTTGCAAGATAATTTTTCAGATACAATTCCACTAATAAAAACCTATTCTCTCCTACAAGTTAAGTCTTCTTATTGTTCTTTCAAAAGTATAAAGTTAATAAGGTGGAGTACCTGATAATATAGCAAATATGTAAACTCACTGACAGACAAAGAAATATGACTTAATATACAGGGTGAGATTACTAACTGTACCATCTCTGTGAACTTTCAATTCAACTATTGAATGGAAGAGCCGTGCAGACAAAAGTTCTATCATATGAAACTGGTTATATAATGTATACATCGTTTTTTTGATGCTTTAAATTTTTCCACAGATATCAAGGAGACATTGGATTTAAAATGAGAATGCCCAACCCCCCTTTTATTTCACCATTTGCAAGAGTATTGAGTACTGAGTAAAGAAATCTTACAGTACATAAGGTTCACAGGTGAGATATTTGAAAATGTTTACCTCTTTTAATATTATCCGTCCCCCATGATCCTATACCATGGTGGTACAAAAATATTGTTCACACAATGCATGAATCAAGAATTATATAATGCAGTTGAGACAAATGCCTCACCCCGGATGAAACAAGTATTGCGCAATTTACTTTTATGCATGTAACCTATAATATTAATAAACGAATTTGTTACCCTATGCTGATATTTCCGTAATGAACATTTGTACATGTGGTAAACTATGTAACTAGATTACTTTAGTTATTTTCATTGTTAATAAAGCGATTTAACTTTCAATTTTTCGGATAATTGGTTTCGGAAGGCACTACAACGTCATCATATTACATTATGTATTAACTATACTCTTTAAAGATGTAAGGTAACTTTGTATGTGTTTTTACACAAAGACCTATTATTTCTTTTTGCTATCCATGTAGCGGATATGGAGACAAATTCATCCTGCTCATAAAATCATGTTTTACATTAATGTTTAGTTTTCTATATAAAAGTATATTATAATCGTTTTGTGGCCCCTTTTGAACCAAATCATCCTGTGTCAAATAAGCTAAACCGCTTTTCTAATAATGTAGATAAATAAAGTGATCAAATTATACATTTGACCATGTGTACAAGGCTTTTCTCACACAATATTAAAATGGCGTTATTTCTTTTAGATCAATGATACTTTTCAACACATTGCAAAACTCGCAACTTGTTCAAAAAAAGGCTAAATATTTAAATTGCAACAAAAAATTACTTCAATTGAAATCTATATGAAGTTAACCCAACTGATTTGCTAATTTTTCGCATATTTGCAAATTCATATAGAGGCCATCGGTTTTCACAGTCAGCTTTTGTGTCAAACTACAAAGAAAGAGGAGAGTGGGTTAACGATTTTATTATGCAAAATGTAACGTAAGCTAGATTTCTAAAAAAAATGAGAATGAGAAAAATACAGATATAAAAACTTGCGTTGTAATATCACAAAAAATAGACTACTCTAGCAATGTATGTAAACATACGAAATGTATATAGAAAAATTCTAATTGGCGTAGTGTTTCGGTAAATGTTTGAATTATTTATCAGGCCGATGTTTTAACACGGTTGTCTGTCCTTTTCAAGGCAAACGTATGAAAAAACTATATATAAATATTGCAAATGTCGTTTTTAACTTGATAATTGCAACAAAGTTAAATAATAAATACAGAAACTAAATTACACACCTACGAGTTGAATCCCATGAATGTTTTAAATTTTAATGAGAAATTGTACTCTACGTAATGAAGGCGATGTAAAATAAAGGAGATATGACGGGTAACAGAAAAAATAAGGGAAAAGCCGTCTGTCTCCGGAGAAGTAGAACATGCATACTGGTCTTGTATAATGCCATTATATGGAGACTAGTGTTTATCTATTTAACCGTCATGTTCATACGTGTCGCGCAGATGAAGACGTCTTTGAAACTATGTGAATGTTACGTAGAACAATGTTTTGGCTGAATCAGTGGGAAAAACGAGAACAGTTATTTAGACATACATATGCAGCCAAACAGAAATGGAATTTAAAAAGAAATTATTGCTTGAAAACAAAAAATCTGGCATTAACTGATTTTTTAGATGTGAATATGTAAAGATTCTAAAAGGAGCCATTTCTGTAAGAACAATTCATGATCTGTTGTTGTGAGATGGAATTTTTTTGCATTTTTTCTTGTTTTTCTACGTATAAGCAGTTCAAGAAAAGTATATTTCTCAGAGGGAAGAAAAAGTATCGGTTGAATGTCTAAAAAAGAACTTGCAAGAGTAGGTTACACTTTGATAAGTTTTTCGATTCCAAGAATAATGCGTCAGAAATTTGCATATCGGCAGTGCAATATCAATTAACGTACAGATTCAATTTACTTTTTAAGTCACATTTTTCTTAATTTCATGTCGTGCTCTTTTATGTGTACTTAATTAAACGTTACACCCTTCTACGCGTTTCGTAAGATACATGCCGTTTAATACTGATCTTCGGAAAGAAAATTAGCACTGAAAATCGATGACCCTTATATGAATCTACAGTACATCCAAAAATACATGCAAATATAATGTGGCCAATTTTCGATAGACTTTAAATATGGTCCTTAGCATTTTAATATATAAATTGTTAATTCTATTTACTAGCTGAAAATTGTAAGATTGTCATCGCAATTCAAAATAAAACAAAAAAAATTGTTATGACAGTAGCTTCATATCGGAAATATATTCCCTTGTACACTTTGATAGAACCTTTTTTGGAACAAAAATACTACCCATAACCAAATCGTACAGGAACTTACCTTAACATTCGTAGAACAAAGTGTGATGATTCAAATTGGTCAATATGGCATATAATAACCACGTCTGTAACTCCTACGAACAGAATTAATTTGTTTACATATAATACGTAATACACCACTAGTGACAATGAACACTACATGCTTTCATTAAGTTGCATGTTTGCTCAAAGTTAATTGCGAAAACAAGAGAGTATTGTTTTTCAAAACACATTGTATATGCTGTCCCACATTGTGTCAGCAAAACTAGTTGTACCGTTTATAGAACGAGTTATTGTTACATACGATGTTGACCTTGCTTAATGAAGAGAACTGTGTTTTACACTTAATAAAAATGAATGTTTTGATAAAATATTCATTTACGTGTTGCAAAACTCTGAAATAACGTCATTCTTTAACTGAAATCTAATGTATATAACATCGTTACCGTGGGATATGGTTCATAAAGAGTGACTAACTAGATCGTTGCAACCTGTTTAGTCCTAACCGTTGAAGATATCAGTTCAATCATTCTTCTAATAAATGAGCAAAGAGTGCCTACTTGATCCATAAAACGAAAAAGTTGGAACTTCTTCAGAAAGAAATGAGTTAAAATAATATGACGAAATCTAAAATGACCTACATAACACCAGAAAAGTTATAAAAAATTCTATTGATGGACAAGGGTAAGCGCAGGCCTTAATCTCTCTAAAGAGAACCCGATTATTTATTCTTATCCATAAAAAAAACTAGTCCTGTCGGATGATTTAACGTAAGAAATACACGTATCTTCAATGATTGTGAAGAAAAGAGGTTGTAACACTTTGTTCAACCCATCTTGTGTAAGTAAACGTGAAGTAGCATTCTATACCTTGGTCGCCTTGTCGGCCTGTATCCAAAATATGCGCTGCCCCGAATAATACCACGAGCCATACCTCTGTAACCACGTGTGCCCCTAGGACCTCTGTGAACGTAAACATATGTGCCGTTTTACAAAAGCCGAAGTTACAAAATATTAAAATGACACTATTTTTTCAGAATATCCCTAAAAAAAATTTAAACCACTAACATTGTATACTGCTTCCCCAAATCAATAAATATATACAGCAATATATTTGAGACAATATTAATTGTATAAATGAGTGTTATAGTTACCTGTTTGTCATTGATAGGCCCGGTCGGTTTGTTCTTTTAGGCATTACTTTAATCTGGCGTCCTCTGAACATCGATTCATCCATTGCCATTGCAGTTTGAACAGAATCTCGTTCAGCAAACTCAATATATGCAAAACCTTTTGGATGCCCATCAAATTTATTGCACAAAATAGTTACTCTATTAACACTTCCACAACCATGAAAATGTTGTTCTAATTCTTCTGCAGTGGCACCGTAGTCAACCTTGGAGATTAAAAAATGAAACATGTTTAAAACCTGACATCAAGATTATGAGTATATGTATATCAGAGAATAGCACAGACCATAGTCATTAATTAATAATGACTTACTTACATTGCCAACATAAATTGATCGGTTATCAACTTCCATTTTATCTTCAAGGGACATATTTAATGGGCTAGCTGCAATTAAACAGAAAAACAGCCTTACTATGAAAAATATAACTTACATTTCGCATATAGTCTTATTTATGCATCTAACTATAATGTTTTAGAATCAAAGTCAATGAATACAAGAGACTACATGTGTACTTCGTACATGTAATTTCTTACAACATAGATACATAGTCCAACAGTTAAAGTTGTAGCTAGCATTGTTCCACCCATCATTATGACTGCAACTGAAAAATAAATTTTAACAAAAGGCAGAATAATGCTTGTTACAATTTTACCTCTTACTAATAGTTTACCCAGAGGTGGAACAATCAACCCTGCGGCATAATATAAACTCAAAACGTCACATATTATCTCACTTGTAAATGTATACTTATGCCACATAGACCAGGTCAACAGTCCCGTAGTAACTGATGGCAAATTGTGCCGTAGCGAAAGAGGTTAAAATCACTTGAGTAGGATCAATAAGTCCTTTTAAATATTAGAACATTTCAGTTGGTTTATTATTAATACATATTTAACCGTGTTACTTACTTATACCAGGAGGACTACCCATGTTCATTTGTTTGTCCACCTCTGACTGAAGTTGCTTTAACTTTTCAGCCTCTTCTTCCATTTCCCTTACACGAGCTTTAATAGCCTCTAATTCCTTAATATACAAACATTTTTATTTAAACAAGAGTATAGTGAGAGTACATGTACAGTGTTTATGCAATATAACGTACCGGATCATCAATATTTGCTTCGTTCAGTTCACGCTTTACACCATCACATTGAGCAATAGTATCCGTATCTTGGCCATTTTCAAGCCCATCAAGTCCATCAATGTGGTCATTAGTTAAAAGGTCTGATTCCGACATTTCTAAAATTTACAGATAACGTAATTTCATAGGTCAACGATGATGATAATAACATTCTAGCGTAAATATGTTATGAATTGTAATTAATACTTTAGCCACCGGAATACAATTGTAATCAAGTATTAGGGTGCCATTTTATAACATGGTGCCACACACTGTGTATTAAATTCTTATAAAAATTTATTATGAAGAAAGGAACTAAATCTATTTATGGCAAACATAACAAAAAGATATGTTTAATTCAAGCAACTAATCTGAAGTTCTATCTGATTGTTAATGAAACAACGTTTTACATTTCAAATAATGCAGTCACACAGTACAAAATTATAGGCTAATATGCATGCACTATGTCCAATTTCAGGGAATACTAAAATGATTAAGAACTAAGTTTTACAAGATATCTACAAAATAGAATTCACGCATATGTAAAACTATTAAACGCCGACGTGGCTGCAGTTAGTAATTTTACAACACCTTAAAAATCTATGGCAAATTTACGTATCGCAACCCATTTAATTGAAATTGGTTAGGTAATTGTAATCTGAGATTATATGAAAACATTGCTTGGCCGACGTAAAGATTAAATGGAATTTATAAATTGATATAATAACCTTGTCCTAACTTATGCACTCGCCAAGCACTCACAGTACAGATACTGACGCGGAAGCTAAACCTTGGAGAGCCATATTGCATTGGCCAAGCGTTCAGAAATAATAGGTATATAGAATTTTGCGATTTATAGTGAACTACACAAAGAAATTTCAGTTAACAAAAATTTCTTAAATAATTGACTATTGACACAGTTCATATAATCATATTAATTCTATGTACTGTACAGTTTTTCAAACACATATATTCTATAACTAAAATATATAACTTATGTTCAATGATAATAATGTCCTCTGTTTAAGAGTATGTATATACATGAACAAACCTCTTAAAAATTTCTATTTATGTCCGACTGATCATTAATCACAAGATTTTAAAACCCCGTCTGCCCGAACGTCTATTACTATGTTCAGTGCTGATATTACACGAAGTTGGAACTAATGAGTTAGGTTATATTGAATACGCATGTCAGTTCCAAAGACACTGATTGGCTCAGCAGATCGTTGAATATTATGTTCTTATAACTACGCCAACGTTATTCAATATTGAAGACGTTGACCTTTGCATTGTTATATCCCAACTGCCGACCTAGTCGCCATCATGGAGGTCGGCCTGTTACGTAGTTACGTCCCTTGCCAATAGGCGCTCGGACGCTCTACACCGTGCCGCAGTGTCAGCATATTTGGCTCGAACTCCATCTGTGACTGTGTCGCAGTGTGCGTGCGCGCTGGTGCGATGCTAAGGCCCTGATTGGATCTAAGCTGCGCGCATGGCACACAGATGCGCACGCACGCACGCTGCGACACAAATGGTGTTCACAGCAGTGATAGCAGATCTGGCACGAAAACACCGTTGGTGTTTTTTGGGTGGGGGAAACCTCGGCAAGTGTGCGTGCGTGTCCGTGAGAGCTGCGCGCGTCGTTTCTCGCCGAATCGCGCTCGGCTTTGAGAGAAGGACGGAACCATGCTGCGTCCTCTTTCAACCAGCAACGCGCGTTGCGTCTTTGTTCGACATGCAGTCGCGGCGTCGCGTCTTCGTTCCGCACACAGGCCGGTGACAGTGGTGCCAGATTTCGCATAAGGCATCGCACGTATCATTGCGTTCTTTCAGCCGGAAGGCAAATCGGGCACCACCGCTGTGAGCAGAGCGCGATCCAGAGAAAAGTGAATCGAGCAGAGTTTGGGATTGACTCGTCGTACTCATCGTCGCTCGTCGACGCGGTTTTTGTTCGTTCGTTCGCGCCTAGCCATGGTTCAATTTTTTTTCACAGAATAATTTGTTTTTTTAATTATTCATCACACGGCATCAAACGATATTCATTTAAAAATATTTTATTACTTACTACGGATAGTTTTTAATATTTTGTCAGCGGAATAGATGTGTCGTATTGGTTTATAATAGATATGGGCAAAATATATATTTCATAAATTTTGGTTTCAGTAACATTAATCTTTCTGTGGTAGTAATAAATGAGAAAGTATATAATAAATGTCAATTATTGCGTATTATGCATTAACCGTGAAACAAGTAATAGGAGCACTTCTTGCACTAGAACGTTCTGAGGGATCGTACTAACACGCGATTTTAACACACGACAACGTACGTCAGGAAGAATTTGCTTGACACGACGCGACGACGGTGCGAATGTTTTTATGAGTTGTTCTCTATGATTTGTTCTGCATGATTTCTTTTCTAAATAGAAGGTGATCAAATTGTGTATATATTCTAACAGTTCTCAGCAAGTCCCATCACATTGATTTGAGACGTTTTTCTTACTTCGCACGTTTAGTTTAAGAACGCTCTCCCCATTTCGTGAAAGAAAAAGTTGTTCGGTTGAAGGCAATTCACCGTTCATACTGTAATCCATATGTACGTCCATTGTCGCATTCTGCCCACGAAATGTCGCAACGTGCGTATTGTCAAAGAAGGCATGATAAAACAGGACAATAATAACAAAATCCCTGTGAATTGAAAACCGAAACTTTCATTGTGCCGCTCCCGACCGACCGCGGGTCGCAGTTGGACTAATTGAAATATCTGAAAAGTCTAACCATTCTTAGCACGTATTTCACGTACGTACTAGAAATGATTCCCCCGGAACTGTAACCGACTTTTCCAATGTCATTTATTCATCATTATGTACGATATGTATTACATTTAAATGCACATGTACAGGGTGCACAGGTTGTGATAGTCAGCTTTGTTCCTGTAAACGGTAAGTATTACACAAAATTATACAGGAAAGGGTTCGATGGGTTCGTAATATCTATATTCTACGAGACTTCATTCAATTCGAAAGTGCAACGCCGCACCCGACAAATGCAAATGCGTATGTAAGGTTTCTGTTTATAAAATTTAAGATACGTGGACTTCCACGCCACCCATGAGGTGCCACGACTAGCGCGTTCGGTTTTTTAACGTGGACCGTCGCCTATAGCCCTATTGTACCACATTTTATGATAATCATACAGCGTGCGGCATTACCTCTGTCCACTTTGAACGACGGAGATATTCAAGGTGGACAGAGTTATTGCCCCACGCTGTAGAATTAAGGGTTAGAAAAGAAATGAGAGGAATTTTTTTTTTTTTTTTTGTTAATTTTATTTCATATTAATGTTGACATTGTATTTTTGTGTGGCGCCCCCCCCCCCCCCGCCGCTGGCGCCACCACACAAAAATGCTCTCATTTCTTTTCTAACCCTTACTTCTACAGCGTGGGGCAATAACTCTGTCCACCTTGAATATCTCCGTCGTTCAAAGTGGACAGAGGTAATGCCGCACGCTGTATGATTATCATAAAATGTGGTACAATAGGGCTATAGGCGACGGTCCACGTTAAAAAACCGAACGCGCTAGTCGTGGCACCTCATGGGTGGCGTGGAAGTCCACGTATCTTAAATTTTATAAACAGAAACCTTACATACGCATTTGCATTTGTCGGGCAGAGCCGGATCTAGGGCCTTAAACCCTTGAGGCAAAAGGCCAAATATGCGCCCCCATTTGCTAAATGTTTCCCTATAACTAAGCAAATAGAACAATTTAAAAAAGAATAATATTAAAATTGATTAAATTTCAAAACACAACATTAACTTCATAATTTTTTATTCTAACGGGTCCAATATTTAAAATTGCACTTTCCTTGCTTTAACTGAAGCAAATTCATCAATTACTGACTCATAATTGATAGTTTTACATAGATTGATAATGTTGCTATATTTGTTTCGTTTTGTTAAGCGCTCACGCAACTCTTATACTTAACAGAACGACATTTTTGCGCCCCTTGTATTTTAAACTTGAGGCAAGAGCCTCATTCGCCTCGCCCTTAATCCGGCTCTGTTGTCGGGTGCGGCGTTGCACTTTCGAATTGAATGAAGTCTCGTAGAATATAGATATTACGAACCCATCGAACCCTTTCCTGTATAATTTTGTGTAATACTTACCGTTTACAGGAACAAAGCTGACTATCACAACCTGTGCACCCTGTACATGTGCATTTAAATGTAATACATATCGTACATAATGATGAATAAATGACATTGGAAAAGTCGGTTACAGTTCCGGGGGAATCATTTCTAGTACGTACGTGAAATACGTGCTAAGAATGGTTAGACTTTTCAGATATTTCAATTAGTCCAACTGCGACCCGCGGTCGGTCGGGAGCGGCACAATGAAAGTTTCGGTTTTCAATTCACAGGGATTTTGTTATTATTGTCCTGTTTTATCATGCCTTCTTTGACAATACGCACGTTGCGACATTTCGTGGGCAGAATGCGACAATGGACGTACATATGGATTACAGTATGAACGGTGAATTGCCTTCAACCGAACAACTTTTTCTTTCACGAAATGGGGAGAGCGTTCTTAAACTAAACGTGCGAAGTAAGAAAAACGTTTCAAATCAATGTGATGGGACTTGCTGAGAACTGTTAGGATATATACACAATTTGATCACCTTCTATTTAGAAAAGAAATCATGCAGAACAAATCATAGAGAACAACTCATAAAAACATTCGCACCGTCGTCGCGTCGTGTCAAGCAAATTCTTCCTGACGTACGCTGTCGTGTGTTAAAATCGCGTGTTAGTACGATCCCTCAGAACGTTCTAGTGCAAGAAGTGCTCCTATTACTTGTTTCACGGTTAATGCATAATACGCAATAATTGACATTTATTATATACTTTCTCATTTATTACTACCACAGAAAGATTAATGTTACTGAAACCAAAATTTATGAAATATATATTTTGCCCATATCTATTATAAACCAATACGACACATCTATTCCGCTGACAAAATATTAAAAACTATCCGTAGTAAGTAATAAAATATTTTTAAATGAATATCGTTTGATGCCGTGTGATGAATAATTAAAAAAACAAATTATTCTGTGAAAAAAAATTGAACCATGGCTAGGCGCGAACGAACGAACAAAAACCGCGTCGACGAGCGACGATGAGTACGACGAGTCAATCCCAAACTCTCCTCGATTCACTTTTCTCTGGATCGCGCTCTGCTCACAGCGGTGGTGCCCGATTTGCCTTCCGGCTGAAAGAACGCAATGGTACGTGCGATGCCTTATGCGAAATCTGGCACCACTGTCACCGGCCTGTGTGCGGAACGAAGACGCGACGCCGCGACTGCATGTCGAACAAAGACGCAACACGCGTTGCTGGTTGAAAGAGGACGCAGCATGGTTCCGTCCTTCTCTCAAAGCCGAGCGCGATTCGGCGAGAAACGACGCGCGCAGCTCTCACGGACACGCACGCACACTTGCCGAGGTTTCCCCCACCCAAAAAACACCAACGGTGTTTTCGTGCCAGATCTGCTATCACTGGTTCACAGTCAGAGTCAGAGCTCTATATTATGCTGACACTGATTGGGCGTAAAACAGGCCGATCCCCAAGTACCCGACTGTACACCAGTGATAGCAGATCTGGCACGAAAACACCGTTGGTGTTTTTTGGGTGGGGGAAACCTCGGCAAGTGTGCGTGCGTGTCCGTGAGAGCTGCGCGCGTCGTTTCTCGCCGAATCGCGCTCGGCTTTGAGAGAAGGACGGAACCATGCTGCGTCCTCTTTCAACCAGCAACGTGCGTTGCGTCTTTGTTCGACATGCAGTCGCGGCGTCGCGTCTTCGTTCCGCACCCAGGCCGGTGACAGTGGTGCCAGATTTCGCATAAGGCATCGCACGTACCATTGCGTTCTTTCAGCCGGAAGGCAAATCGGGCACCACCGCCGTGAGCAGAGCGCGATCCAGAGAAAAGTGAATCGAGGAGAGTTTGGGATTGACTCGTCGTACTCATCGTCGCTCGTCGACGCGGTTTTTGTTCGTTCGTTCGCGCCTAGCCATGGTTCAATTTTTTTTCACAGAATAATTTGTTTTTTTAATTATTCATCACACGGCATCAAACGATATTCATTTAAAAATATTTTATTACTTACTACGGATAGTTTTTAATATTTTGTCAGCGGAATAGATGTGTCGTATTGGTTTATAATAGATATGGGCAAAATATATATTTCATAAATTTTGGTTTCAGTAACATTAATCTTTCTGTGGTAGTAATAAATGAGAAAGTATATAATAAATGTAAATTATTGCGTATTATGCATTAACCGTGAAACAAGTAATAGGAGCACTTCTTGCACTAGAACGTTCTGAGGGATCGTACTAACACGCGATTTTAACACACGACAGCGTACGTCAGGAAGAATTTGCTTGACACGACGCGACGACGGTGCGAATGTTTTTATGAGTTGTTCTCTATGATTTGTTCTGCATGATTTCTTTTCTAAATAGAAGGTGATCAAATTGTGTATATATTCTAACAGTTCTCAGCAAGTCCCATCACATTGATTTGAAACGTTTTTCTTACTTCGCACGTTTAGTTTAAGAACGCTCTCCCCATTTCGTGAAAGAAAAAGTTGTTCGGTTGAAGGCAATTCACCGTTCATACTGTAATCCATATGTACGTCCATTGTCGCATTCTGCCCACGAAATGTCGCAACGTGCGTATTGTCAAAGAAGGCATGATAAAACAGGACAATAATAACAAAATCCCTGTGAATTGAAAACCGAAACTTTCATTGTGCCGCTCCCGACCGACCGCGGGTCGCAGTTGGACTAATTGAAATATCTGAAAAGTCTAACCATTCTTAGCACGTATTTCACGTACGTACTAGAAATGATTCCCCCGGAACTGTAACCGACTTTTCCAATGTCATTTATTCATCATTATGTACGATATGTATTACATTTAAATGCACATGTACAGGGTGCACAGGTTGTGATAGTCAGCTTTGTTCCTGTAAACGGTAAGTATTACACAAAATTATACAGGAAAGGGTTCGATGGGTTCGTAATATCTATATTCTACGAGACTTCATTCAATTCGAAAGTGCAACGCCGCACCCGACAACAGAGCCGGATTAAGGGCGAGGCGAATGAGGCTCTTGCCTCAAGTTTAAAATACAAGGGGCGCAAAAATGTCGTTCTGTTAAGTATAAGAGTTGCGTGAGCGCTTAACAAAACGAAACAAATATAGCAACATTATCAATCTATGTAAAACTATCAATTATGAGTCAGTAATTGATGAATTTACTTCAGTTAAAGCAAGGAAAGTGCAATTTTAAATATTGGACCCGTTAGAATAAAAAATTATGAAGTTAATGTTGTGTTTTGAAATTTAATCAATTTTAATATTATTCTTTTTTAAATTGTTCTATTTGCTTAGTTATAGGGAAACATTTAGCAAATGGGGGCGCATATTTGGCCTTTTGCCTCAAGGGTTTAAGGCCCTAGATCCGGCTCTGCCCGACAAATGCAAATGCGTATGTAAGGTTTCTGTTTATAAAATTTAAGATACGTGGACTTCCACGCCACCCATGAGGTGCCACGACTAGCGCGTTCGGTTTTTTAACGTGGACCGTCGCCTATAGCCCTATTGTACCACATTTTATGATAATCATACAGCGTGCGGCAATACCTCTGTCCACTTTGAACGACGGAGATATTCAAGGTGGACAGAGTTATTGCCCCACGCTGTAGAAGTAAGGGTTAGAAAAGAAATGAGAGCATTTTTGTGTGGTGGCGCCAGCGGCGGGGGGGGGGGGGGCGCCACACAAAAATACAATGTCAACATTAATATGAAATAAAATTAACAAAAAAAAAAAAAAAATTCCTCTCATTTCTTTTCTAACCCTTAATTCTACAGCGTGGGGCAATAACTCTGTCCACCTTGAATATCTCCGTCGTTCAAAGTGGACAGAGGTATTGCCGCACGCTGTATGATTATCATAAAATGTGGTACAATAGGGCTATAGGCGACGGTCCACGTTAAAAAACCGAACGCGCTAGTCGTGGCACCTCATGGGTGGCGTGGAAGTCCACGTATCTTAAATTTTATAAACAGAAACCTTACATACGCATTTGCATTTGTCGGGTGCGGCGTTGCACTTTCGAATTGAATGAAGTCTCGTAGAATATAGATATTACGAACCCATCGAACCCTTTCCTGTATAATTTTGTGTAATACTTACTGTTTACAGGAACAAAGCTGACTATCACAACCTGTGCACCCTGTACATGTGCATTTAAATGTAATACATATCGTACATAATGATGAATAAATGACATTGGAAAAGTCGGTTACAGTTCCGGGGGAATCATTTCTAGTACGTACGTGAAATACGTGCTAAGAATGGTTAGACTTTTCAGATATTTCAATTAGTCCAACTGCGACCCGCGGTCGGTCGGGAGCGGCACAATGAAAGTTTCGGTTTTCAATTCACAGGGATTTTGTTATTATTGTCCTGTTTTATCATGCCTTCTTTGACAATACGCACGTTGCGACATTTCGTGGGCAGAATGCGACAATGGACGTACATATGGATTACAGTATGAACGGTGAATTGCCTTCAACCGAACAACTTTTTCTTTCACGAAATGGGGAGAGCGTTCTTAAACTAAACGTGCGAAGTAAGAAAAACGTTTCAAATCAATGTGATGGGACTTGCTGAGAACTGTTAGAATATATACACAATTTGATCACCTTCTATTTAGAAAAGAAATCATGCAGAACAAATCATAGAGAACAACTCATAAAAACATTCGCACCGTCGTCGCGTCGTGTCAAGCAAATTCTTCCTGACGTACGCTGTCGTGTGTTAAAATCGCGTGTTAGTACGATCCCTCAGAACGTTCTAGTGCAAGAAGTGCTCCTATTACTTGTTTCACGGTTAATGCATAATACGCAATAATTGACATTTATTATATACTTTCTCATTTATTACTACCACAGAAAGATTAATGTTACTGAAACCAAAATTTATGAAATATATATTTTGCCCATATCTATTATAAACCAATACGACACATCTATTCCGCTGACAAAATATTAAAAACTATCCGTAGTAAGTAATAAAATATTTTTAAATGAATATCGTTTGATGCCGTGTGATGAATAATTAAAAAAACAAATTATTCTGTGAAAAAAAATTGAACCATGGCTAGGCGCGAACGAACGAACAAAAACCGCGTCGACGAGCGACGATGAGTACGACGAGTCAATCCCAAACTCTCCTCGATTCACTTTTCTCTGGATCGCGCTCTGCTCACGGCGGTGGTGCCCGATTTGCCTTCCGGTTGAAAGAACGCAATGGTACGTGCGATGCCTTATGCGAAATCTGGCACCACTGTCACCGGCCTGTGTGCGGAACGAAGACGCGACGCCGCGACTGCATGTCGAACAAAGACGCAACGCGCGTTGCTGGTTGAAAGAGGACGCAGCATGGTTCCGTCCTTCTCTCAAAGCCGAGCGGGATTCGGCGAGAAACGACGCGCGCAGCTCTCACGGACACGCACGCACACTTGCCGAGGTTTCCCCCACCCAAAAAACACCAACGGTGTTTTCGTGCCAGATCTGCTATCACTGCTGTACACGATCCATTTCGGCAGAGCAGAGTCTGCTCAGCAGACCCGCAGCTTAGGAATCAAAGGTCGTATTCACAGTCACGATTCTGTACATAAGTCACTCTTAAGTCGAATTTCGAGAGTGCTCATTGGTCAAAACTGTGACTTAAGGGTGTCTTATGCACCAAGTCGTGACTGCGAATACGGCCCATAAATTTCGGCAAGGAGGAAAATCTCTATTTCGCCCACGGAATCCCGCGCCGGGTCATAAGGTTGGCGACAGTGCGTATGAATATACGAATACGTCCGTTATTTGAAAGCTGATTGTTGGCGTTTGCTTAAAGCGCCATCACGGGGGAAGGAATTTTAAAGAACATTAGCGGTTTGCCGCTAATGTTTATGTTAACAAATTAAATGCTTGAATCTTCGGTAATGTTTCCGGTTAATTTTAAGAGGATCAGAGCTCAGTGTCGGAAGCTCGATGATGGGATTTCTAAGTTGACGGAAACGTGGAAAAATCCTAGCATGCTGGTCGGCGGTTATGCTAAATATTGTGACGAGACAATTGCCTATACCGAAGAAATACGGACTGCACTAGACAATACTAAGGTTTGATAACAGTATAATTGAAGGAAAGGAGGAAAAATTAAAATGTTAAAATGATCAGCATCTTGTATCATCTATTCTAGCTAAAGTTTCGGTCTTTACGGTATTTAGCTTAGAGATGTCATTAGCATTTGATGTAAGCACTGTTTTGTACTGTTGCAAACATTGAATTATTTTTTGTACTGTGTACATTTTTATGCCCTAGTATATAGATTTTATGAGTTCACGGGTGAAGGTAATATTTATGTGAATAACAGGGTGATATTGAAAGAACATTAACTAACAAAGAAGCATCGTCAGAGAATGAAGAGGATTTTGAAACAATTCTACAAGAATCAAGAGCTGCGTATGAAGACCTGAATAGTGAGTGTGAAGATTTACATACTGTATTTCAAGAATATGGTTATCATTACGAGGACAACAATAGCTCAAGCTGGTTAGTATAATTCTATATAAATTTTGTAGATATTAATGTAATTTTAATGTGTTAAAGTAATATTCTTTTTCACTAATTTATGAGAATAGGATATATAATAATATAGACTTCATATTTGCAGCAGTTCAAATATCTTAGAAGTGGAATTTACACCAAAATTAAGTTGGAAATATAAAGCTAAACAGGACAATCAATTAAACCTAAATAAAACCACTCTGACACCTGTAAATAGAAATTTGGCTTCTGTCATGGGAATGGATACCCCTTCTAAAGCTAAACTAACAGGGACGTACACGCCAGGAAGGAATCGTCCACAAGCACCAATATATTCAACTCATTTTTATGATATCCCTAAAAAATTATAAATGTCCTGTCTTTGTATATGTTAGTTATATTATATATATTTCCCAAATGGTGATCATAAAAATCACACAAAAGCGTGCCGCAAAACTTTGATATATTATACTTGGGAAGAAGTATTTTTTTATATCAGATTCTTTTAAAAGGAAACAAACTATTGGTAATATCTTATCTGACTCAGGTTAGGTTCCATAAAATGTACGGTACCAGTGGAATTAAAAAGATAATATGTAGTGTAATAAATGATTATTTTAAACAACAACTAACTCATAGTTTTCTAACTAGCACCTATATTCTCTACTTTAGAGTATTGATAGTATAAATTCGCTAGCGAGTTGGAGCGAGTGAGGATCAAAAAAATTGGCAACATAACCTACCATTTCCAAGCAGACAATGAGTAAGAAAAATATTTATTATGATATAAAATAACCGTGTCATATTCAAAATATTCGTATGGTAATGTTTTTTAAGAAACAAATTTGTCTGTCCTAATAATTATTTTATATTACTAAAAATTCACAGATTCTGAAGTGAAACACTGCCAGGGTAAAGATGTTCTGGAGAGAATGAATTATTTGTATCAGGTACAAAGTTATAATGTGTGAAACTATACACTTTTTGGATATAATTTCGATGAATAAGTGCTTTTTTTATAGGCTAGCCATTTAATCGCATTAAAAAATAGAGTAGCAGCATCTTACTATGGTAACCTGATGGTTGGTTGTGCCAAGAAAGCTGTGTTACGTGTGTAAGTACTTCTGTACCACATAAATAAGACTGTGTAAAAGATAATTTGTTCCATTATTTCAGAGAATCTGACATTAAAAGAACGCTGTGCAAGTCGTGTCAGTCGCCTTTTATTCCTGGACAAACAGCTAGGGTCAGATTAATTTCAAAGCCAGAAAAAGCTATTAAGTGGACATGTTTAACATGCATGACCACAAAAAAGTTTCCAATAAAGAAAGGATACAAGCTGTGGATAGAACAATCCGGAGCAGTAGTGCAGAACCTTGACTATACTCCTAAGAACAGAAGCATAAATGTTTCTAAAACTAATACAGAAAATAAAAATGAGAAATAGCAAACTAACATCTTGATGGCAAACACTTCTTTGATCCAGTTAATGTTTTGTACAACGTTTAAGAGTAATGAGACCAGTATTATTCTGTTTATATTAATAAATGGTTTAAAGGAGTAAAACATCTGTTAAAGTTACCTAAACAATTTCCTTCTAACGATTAAGTATAATTTATTGGATTTTATCGTTGCAAAATTAGATTAATAATAATAGCGTTGCACGGTCAAACGTAGCATCCGTAAGCCGCGGCTTGACTGCGTTCAACTTCAGAGTGTAATCTTCAGTCAGCAATAATATGCCTTTGCTCCTTGAATGTTTGTGGATTTAGGAAGACATCAACCGTCTGTATTAGTTTTGTTGTCTAATACTTTAATTAAGAACATTTTCACACTATCACGTAAATTGTATTAATCCCAAAGATCTGACGTACGAATATTTTTTATTAATCACTTACATAAAATATGTTACAATATTACAATAAATTTGTAATCAATAAACAAACAGTTTTGCTAAACTGGAGTAATCATAACCACCTAATAATATCATGATGTTGATAATGGTTTTACATTAAATGTTCTTAGAAATAACATGATCGAGTTGAATTATTGTTTCCTTCCTTGTGGAGTACGAGTTATATTTTTCATGACCAGAGCCGTTCGCAATTAATCCCGAAGGACACAAAGTGTGATTCTTGTAAAGGTAGGACGGTTTCGAGTTAATATCGGAATGATGCCACCATAGTTTACCGTTCAAATGCGACATTACTTCGTCTTATTGTATCGAAATTTCGTTGCGAACGACATTGTCATTCATCTAGCTATGATATGACTATATCCGCCCATCTCCAGTGACTCGTATAAAGTATTAAACGTATGTTACACAGTACATATACGTATTCGGGCGCAATCAAATCACAGATTAGTTAGAAAAAATCAGTCGTATGAAGTCAACTTACATAAATAAAGTAAACAGAAGAGATTATCGACGAAAGACTGCATGATAGATACAGTTCTTGCAACTTACCCTTCCAGTTATCCTGCTCTTAACGTTACAGATAGTTTAACCCTATAATTGCAGCGCAACATAACCAGATGGTATCAGATGTACGTTTTATTTATAAGCAAAACGTACTAAGGTGCATCATAAATACTAAAGTAACGAGAACGTAACGGTAAAGAAACTGGATTGGACGGAATCTACACATTCACTTATATACATATATCTGTCGTGCCAAGCTTCGGTCATCGAGAGCCTATATTTCACAGTGTCTATTATCTATCAGTTTTGATTTTCCTAAACATAAATTCTAACAATTAGTTAGACGGGACCCCAGGTTGGCAACGCACACATATACACATGCACACACCGGCTACAGGGTATATTTGTTTTACTCCAGTATTAACGTTCGTCGTCACTCTTCGTCTGAAATTCTCTTCGCGAAGCGTCGCGGAAGACTTCAATTCAAACTGAGGTGGCAAAACTACACAATCGAAACGGATTTTGGCAGCACAATAACTCACACAAGTTCCTCTGTTGTTTCTTCCTGCGTATACGTTTCCTCGTAGAATCAGATCAAAGCATATTACCCAGTTATTGTCAAATCAGGTGTGTGCATGCGACCGATTTTGCCTCATTTCTCTTGAAATGAAAAACGTGTGCAATGGACAATTGGACAGAGCCGCGGACAAAGAGGTACAACGTACGATGACGGAGTTTTACGTATAAGTAAAAAGGGTGTCTGGCATGAAGTGCGATTTATTCTAACCCTGAAACAAACTGGGGTTGCCCGTCGCGGTCCAGCGTCAGCTGTGGCATTACGTTTGGCGAAGGTTGGAATGTAGATCCTTGGAAACCCATCGCTGACTCGTACAGCTGGAGCAAACATTTCAATAATTCAAATATTTGTATCGAATCATTTAGCAGTTAAGGAATATATGAAACGCACATTATGATTTCCAGGAAGAGTCGTATAGTCTGGAGTTGTTGGACGATGCCTGTTCGCAGGAAGTGGATGCTGAATTGTAGCATATGTATTGTCTTGGGACGTGTCACCCATCCCGACGCTAACACCACTCCCTCGTCTCTCCGGACCTAAACCACCTTCAGGTTCGCTGAATACTTGCATCGTCAATTCTTGCTCCTCATATAACTTTAGCTTTCTGTAGATACAGAAACACAGTAGAATACAAATCTCTATTTCTCTTATAAATATGTATATATATATATGCGTAAATCTATAATGGATTCTCTTACTGTTCAATCCATAATGGATTTTCCGTGGTGTTTAATTCGTCAATAATTTGTTTCTTTATTAGGCCGTCTTTCTTTCGTATATCATTTGGCACAGTAATCACCCTGAAATATTGCATATAACAATAACAAAGATAAAGTGAATTTGAAGTAAGTAGACCCTTTCACGAATATTTTGTCATCTGTTGTTCTTTTCTCTTTTGGTACTCACCAGTGACGCAAACAGCAACAAACTACAGTAACTGTGACAGCACCGACTAACAATACAACTAATAAAGCTATTAATGCTGCAAGTGCAGGGTCAAATGGTTCTTCTTGAACGCCGGCGTACGCGGGCTAAAACAATTGTGCGATGAGAAATATTGTTAGTTTCAACGGGGTGACATCATTGGATAGTGCGTACATACCACGACATTCTCGATTGCAAAGCCAGCGTAATAATCTTTCAGAAAGTCATACTTTGCATCAATCACTTTAAGCACATGCACAACTGGTGCAATGGTTTGTGTTTTTGGTTCGACAACGTGTAAATACATATCGCACCTATCAGAGAAACAATGTTGCGATTATTAACGTGATTGACAAGTGTTACGCATGAATTCAGTCGAATCTTACCATTCTCGACGAATGTGACCGGAAGCGTCAACGTGATATCGTATATCATCTACCACTACACGACTCTGGGTTGCGTTCGACAATTCTAGAATTATTTCGTCACGCTGATGATTCACTTCTTCAGGCGGTCGGGATAAAATTACTCTTATTAATTGGGACGGCTCAAAAACCCATACCTAATTCACATCAGAACACGTTTAATATAATTGTACCAAATTTGATTGCTAGTTTGAAGTAGGCGCATATACTTACGTGAACTCTGGTAAGGGCATATCGTTCTGGAATGGCAGTTTCTTTAGCAATTACTTCAACCACGAATCTATCTTGATTGTACTCTGCCATATATCCGCTGGTAATGAGTTTTCCATCTTGTGTGACGTTGAAAGGACTTGGTACAATCGAGCCACTAGGCTTGTCCGATCCGTACTTGTACAAATTTGCACTGGCCACGTAATAATGTAGTGTGCCGTTGTCGCCCACATCTAAGTCTGATGCTGTTACTTTCATTACAAAATCGTTCACGTTGGCCATCGAATTTACACCTGCGTAATAATCATTGCGCTCGAAAATGGGTGGGTTGTCATTTTCGTCCAGAATTGATATTGTCACGTTAGAGTGACCATGATCTGGGTGATGTGTTAACGGTCGACTTGCCTCTACTGGGTTGACATAGATATCGGGATCGTTTGAAGCGAGTATTGATAAAATATACTTGTCCCTAGTCTCCCGATCAAATGATTTATTGGCGTAGATGCTACCATCGGATTTATCCATATAAAAGGCATATCCTTCATTGCCTGCGTAAAATAAATGGTTACAATCAATGTACCACATATAACAAGTACGTTGTTTACATTAATATCCAAAATTGTAACAGAGATACAAAGAACAGATAATAACAGCCTTACCTGCTTCGATATAGTAGTACACTTTTGCGTGTCTGCCTTCGTCTTTGTCTTCCGCTGTTACTTTGCCAACAAAGTAATCCTTCGGACGATTTTCTGACACATGGAAATTGTATTCTTCGAAAAACTGCGGGGCATTGTCGTTAGTGTCGACTAACAGAACAGTTAATAGACGGAGCGTTTCATAGGCAGTAGGGCTGCCGTGATCCGTCGCTACCAGTACGAGCTGAAATAAAGGTTCAATGTTAGGTCCAACTAAAGTGGAAGCGTTGAGACCTAAAACTTACCTCAAATCTGCTTTTGATTTCACGGTCAAGAATTATCTTTGATCGGAGTTCGCCTGTCTCTTGATCAATGGAGAATTCTTCTGTTTCTTGAACATTTCTATTTCCCACCTTTAAATGGTAGCTTATACGTCCGTTTTCGCCAGGATCCCTGTCTATGGCTTTTACAGTCAATATAAGGTAATTTGGTACACCAGCATTCTGAAACGTTTGGAATTGAATATGTTTTCATCTTTTCATGATTATAGATGATTCTACTATATGCGTATATAAAGCATGTTAATGAACAAACCTCCGGCACCTCTACTGTCGCATTTGTCAGTTCCGGCATTACAAACTGAGGTTTATGTTGATTGACCGGTGTTACTCTAATATCAACGTAACATCTATCGGAATGTGGACCATGACCAGCTCCATCTCTCGCTTCGACTTCAATTCGATAAGAGCCAGATCTTCCCAGAAGAGCAGCAGCGGGGTATAAGATGCCAGTCTCATGATGTAACGAAAACGATTCGTTTTCGTTCCCATGAATTATTTTATACCAAACTTCTCCGTTGGTGCCTTCATCTTGATCAACGGCTCTTACCTTTACAACAAATATTGTCAGATTTGAAGTCTTCTTTAGATCATATAACACCAAGTGCCAACTATAACTTGCGTTACCTGTAAAATTGGAGCTGGTGGATTAACCGATAGATTTTCAGCAACTGATGCTCTATAACTGTGTTGCGAGAATATAGGTCTGTTATCGTTGACATCGATCAATTTCACGACAACAGGTGCAGACGCTGATCGACGAGAATTCAGATGTGCTCCATCGCTGGCCATTACCGTTATGGTGATTTCCGGTGTCATTTCTCTATCGAGAACCGTTGCGCCGCCGACGGTTATTTCACCTGTCTCGTGCCCTAAAAAAATAATGACTTTAAGAAGGTTTTGAATAATAAAACGGATCAACCTATCTTATTTATCACTCATCTCAAAAAGTTTATATTGCCCGTTGACACGTTACATTATGTCATTACATCACTTGCCTATATTGAAGTCAGCAGCGTGTTCTCCTATAAGACTATAACTGACTTGTCCAAAGACACCTTCGTCTTTGTCTACAGCTTTTACAACGGTAACATGCGTTCCAGGAGGTGAATTCTCTTTTACAGAGGCATTGTACGATTCCATTTCGAAGCGCGGATCCTGATCATTGATATTTATCACAGTAACCGTGACTTTGGCAGTTGCGGTTAACAATGGCACGCCGGAATCATAAGTGATTACCGTAAATTCTAACTGTTTTGTTTCTTCATAATCAATCACTTGGCTAGTTCTCACTATTCCTGTAAAGATAAGAATTAGCGTTAATCGTTGATAGCGCATTTCAGTCATTTTGTACTTCAAATTCGGCAACATTACTGACCAGTGATATTGTCTATGGTGAAATATGGGCTCGGAGGATCAATAGCATAACCTGCTATATTACTATCAGAATCAATGGCAGTAAAAGCACCCACCACAGCACCAGTAGGCTGTTCTTCTTGCATTTCGATTAGATACCGAGGATTTTCACGCGTCCATGGTTTTAGGAACTCCGGCGCCATATGATTGACATCGATAATTGTTATAATTAGGGTACCTGCAAAACATACAACATGAATCCATCGAGGGGTACTTATAGTTCAACATGATAATGCCATATGACATACATTTCATCGGTGCTTACCTCGTCCTTGTTGTAAAGTCGGTGCAGTGGTGTCGCTAACTACGACAGTGACACTAACTGTTGCAGCAATATCTCGATCTAAAGGTCTCACGACTGAAACTTGCCCGGTAGCTCTATCCACAGCAAAGAAATCCTACAAGTATCATTTTATGAAATTCCTGCATACATCGGTATTTAAAATTGTTGCGTTACCTTGAAAGATTTACTATCATTAACTTGCTGTCCATTTCGATCAATGGCTGTAATTGGTTCGGATATTGCGTAATTTAGTGCTTCCATGTTTTCACTGTCCGGATCTGTTGCTCTAAGTGTTGTGAAAACAGTACCGATGGGGGTGTCTTCCGTTACCTCTGCTCGCTGAGTTTCAGGAGTGAAGTAGGGAGATTTATCGTTACTATTTTCAACGCTTATCATTAAAGTCGTTGTGCCGGTTAAACTAGGAGTACCTGAGTGATTTATTTATTACAGATAGGTAACATGATCTAGGGGCGTGAATAAAACATTGTCATTATAAATAGTAATGAGTCTACCTTTATCAAACGCTATTACTTCAACGTGATACGTATTTTTATCATCAAAATCCAATTTTCGGGAGACAGTAACAACCCCCGTCGTTTCGTTCATGGCAAAATCATCGAAAGCTCCCTTTTGTATTCTGTAAACGAGTTCCGCGTTCTGTCCGCTATCGGCGTCAGTAGCAGTGACTTCTTCCACAATAGTTCCTGTCAGAAATATGGCAAGTAATGTACCTGATGTATAGGAGGGAAAGGTAACCAATCTTGGATCGGCTCCTAGTTTGGCTCCCTTTTCTAAAAAACACTAACGATAGTGTGGATGAAAAAAATTAGTTACAAACCTATTGGCGAAATTTCTGGTAAACTGGCAGTATATAAGTCGTGCGGAAAGATGGGTGCGTTATTATTCACGTCACGAACTGTAATATTGAGGACAGCGGAGTCAACAAATATTCTGTCAGTCGCTTGTATGGTGAGAGCTATCCAATCACGTGTCGAGTTTGTCATGTCCACTGTGACTTTATTCTTAATCGTTACTTCACCAGTGTCTTCGTCAATCTTAAAAAGACCTAGCTCATTTCCGCCAACTAAGGCGTACGTAATCTTGGACGTTTTATCTTTATCACGTGCTTGGACCCTCAATTCTGGCTCGAATTTTTCGGCGCCTTCGTCCACTACTGCGCGATATCTGTCCTGTAGAAATCGTGGTGGACTGTCGTTGGCATCGCTCAATCTGATTCGCAATGACACACTGGTTGTTTGCCCCTGTCCATTGTCGTCGGTGGCCTTAACAGAGGGTTGAAGAAAAATAGTGTTTTATTGAATTCGGTAAATGTTTACACCTGACCAAGACACGCAGGTCACTTAGGTACCTTGTAGGTGAGGAAGTACTCTGTTTGTTGTTCGTAATCCAAGCAAGGATATGTGCCTGTAGTTGGGCAGGCCGCCACGGTAATAGCACCTGTTTTCTTGTCCACATTAAAGTGTTGAGCGCCCTGTCCGAGTAGTTGATAAACTATGCCGCTTGAACCAAATCTGCGCCACACAACGACTCTCTCGAACTTGTTCCATGGAAACTTATGCACAATGGTATAACACTTACCGCCCACTATCACGATCCTTGGCAGTGATTGTAATGATAGGTTTGCCTGGTCGAGCAATTTCTGACACTTCAGCCGCGTACGTTGGACTGCTAAACGAAGGTGCGTTATCATTCGCATCGGTAATGGACACGGTCACCGTTGCGGTGGATAAGAGCTTCGGATTCGTATGCACTTCCTGAGCGATAAGCTGTCACACGACAAAATTGATTAAGCACTCGTCCACCCAGACTCGTTCCTAGCAAGTATAGATTTATTACCAAAATGATAAACTTTCGTTGATTAGGATTTTCGTAATCGAGGGAGCCGTTCGTCACGCGAATGTTCACCGATGTGCTCCCTGTTGCCAAAGTCGGCTCAACCGTAAAAGCGCCAGTAATATCCTCCAGTCGAAGGGAAAAGACGGAATTGAGACCCTTGTAAAAATCATCAAATGTACAGTTTTTAAATGTATGCGAATTATATTAGTTTTATTTCTGTCATCACAATTGATGGTACTGACATATAGTCCAGGCTTGGGCGTGTACTTACGACGTCAGGATCCTTCACCGTCATGTCGAGATGAGGTAGGGGTGTGCCATCAGGTACATTCTCCGGTATCTCGATATTGTACTCTCGACGGTTGAATGTAGGTGGCACGTCGTTGACGTCCTTAATAGTGACGGTAGCTTCAGCTGTCGAAACGGTTAACTTGTCGTTGCCGGGCATGCCGTCAATCAACTCTCGTGCTTTTACAGTGAGCGTGAGTACGCCGGTAGAGTCTTCGAGTGCCTCCCTGTCCAAAGGCTTCGCAGTTCTCAACTCACCGGTATCGTCGTCCAGCAAGAAGTAATCGAAAGGGTCTGCGGCAATAGAAAGAAGCGTCACACAGGTTGCCCGTACATGCAAATTCATAACCTATAGCAATTTTGCGAAAAATTACTATATTAAGATAACGAAACATTCCGAGTTCTGAATGGATATATTCGTGAATCGTTGATCACGAGTAATATTCTATTCGCAAGTTGCGACCCATATTTCGAAAGAATTCCATTGTGAGGAACGTGTTAGTGGTCCGATTGGAAAAAGTTTGCCGATCCATGGCAAAATACTTACTGGTGACTAGTTCGTACATAATTTTTCTGGGCATTCCTCTATCGCCGTCTCTTGCTTTTACTGTCATAACCAATGTCCCTATAGGGTCATCCTCGCGAACCACGCCCGTTAAAGAGTCCAGAAATTCGGGTGGGCTGTTCTGAATGTCCGCCACCTTTATCTCCACTCCAGTTGTCCCGTTGTTTAACCCATCCTGTGAGAGAAGCGTGCAGTTTAAGTTTACGCAGGTCTATGCAACTTGCAAAATATCTGAAAGGTTACAGAGGCACGGCAGCGTATTTTGTTTAAGGTCCTTTCAGAATATGTAATACCCCCGTTACTACATTTTATTGACAACACTATTGGGCAGGTAGAGCTTGTTACGAAACATCTAACAACTTCCCGTTTTTACGCTCCTACTTCTATCCCAACACAGTAGCGGCGTTGTTTGACCCGTATCCGTTGAATTTAGTTTAGATTTTTATGATGAATCATTTGGACCTGGCATAAAAACATTTTCCGCCCCATATTCTCCTAACGACTGAAGTATATACAGCGAACGTATTGAATTTCATAATTTAGCGTTCGACGTTCGATTTAGATCTAGCGGTCGCCCGTTTCGTCATTTTCATGGTGCCTAGGTTTCATTGTTCCAGAACCATTAGTACGCATTGTCTTTGTTCCGACGACTGAAACAATGCCTTCTCTCCCTGCATTCCACTCTCCATTCCTCTTCCTTCTTCTCGCATTTGTTCCATTGCCGGTGTTATAATTATATACAATGTCAGACATAAACCTATTCTAGAAGGACGGTCAGAGGGGGTTGAAAGCTGCCTCGGTCGCTTCCACGGCCGCATAATTAAAATCAATTTCCAAGCTCCGTTCATACTCGCTTTCAGGAAGAGCCGCGGTGAATTCGCTACGCTTATTCGCTTTCTCAAAACTCATCCGTCTGAACGAATGCAGTAATTATCTCTTTGCGCGTACGCACACAAATTTACGCCCGCTCGTTAGCATGCGCGAGGAGACAGTAATTACGGACTATAAAATGTCCTATTGGGACCGCTGCGTACCGGGACACGCGGACAAATTATAACGAACACTGTTTGGATAGCTTACGTGACAAGCGTGCGATGGCAATTCGAAACTTTCTTGTGTACACTCGTTCGCTCGTTTTATTCGCTTCATCAAGCGGGCCGCGCAAACGTGAATTTTCATTTCACATTTAACACGCTCCCGCTCGACGTGCGTTACTTCTGTTGCACGAATAATTGCAGGCGAAAAAGTGATTTACGATGACTGACATGAAGTAACTATCGAAGTCGGCACATCGATGGCAATCGATGTCATTGTCGCCGCAAACGTCAATCGAATACGAATACGGTTTTCATCCGTTGCGCGCGAATGCCTTGTTCACAGGCCCTGCATAGGATTACTCTATGAGAACAGTGGCGGGCGGAAAGAGAAGACGAAGAGGTCTTCCGGCGCATAATTAAAATCAATTTTCAAGCTCTACTCACGCTCGCCCTGAGCAGCAGCTGATAGAAGGCTCTCTCCCTGTAGTCGAGTGGTTGTTGGAGCACCAAGGCGCCCACGTACACGTTCTGGCTCCGCTCTACGTTGACGATACCAAATTTCTCGCAGGCATCGAGAAACTGTAACAAGAGCTCATCGTTATCGGGAGCCCGATTACATAAAGAACACGGCAGATACTTGTCTAGCACGCGCATTAACGATGTACGAAGTCCTGCTCGGATGTCGTTGAGCTCTTGTCAAAATGAAAATGGGAAATCAGTATGCTTTAGTATTTGTGCAACTTTCATATATCGCGTTAACGATGCAGTCTGTCGACTTTCAAGTTATCTCGGCCGCAAACTCGGCGCAGATTAAGTATTTACACCCGATAGAAGGCGTTTCCGTTTTGCGAAAGCCATGAAAAGCGTGGTTGAGAATTTTTTTTACGCACACTGTTATAGACTGAAATGGTTGAGTAATTTAATCGCTGTGTGTGAAACATTTTATAACGAGAGCAAGGGAAGAGGAGCAGCGTTATGAGATTATCAAACGAGTTCTTCCATCGCGTTAACTCAAACGATTATTGATGAGCGTGAACGTTGTGTTTAATTTATTTGACTATTTCGAAATGTTTGTTACAAGCTCGACAGATGGCATCCATTTCTGTATCGAAAAGGAGTTGCCGGACTTGATGGGTATTGAAACTGCTGGCTGGCGGATCAGCAGTAGTAACACTGCAGCTTTACTGAACACTTAATGACCCTTTAAATTTATTGAACGGATATGATTACTCTTTCGTTCCAATGGCCCCATGCACCTTGTAGGGTTCGTTGAATATGCGTGTGATATGTCACTTGTTTGCACTTGACTAATCGCAATGATACAAAATATAGGTCGAACGTCTGACTAAAGTGGGTCTTGTCAAGTGCACCCTACAGCATACAACACTTTGAATCAGTACACTCGATGCAATGTAATCGTCGCAAATTGAATTTTATCTGTATGTCGTTCGTGGAAAAGTATTACGTATTCGATACGTGGACGATGAAATTCTGAATATTTCTTCAACAACCGTTTCCTCTTATTGTTAGTCTGCCTTTCATCATCTCATTCTGTCCGTTCCTCCCTGCTCCTTTTGCTCTGTGACTCGCACACACACACACACACACACACGTTGTTACATTTTCTATGACTCTTTCCCTGTCTCCTGCTTATTTATTATCCAGTTTTAGCGTGAGGAAGGGCAGAACTTATTAAACGACGAATGGCTAGTAAATAATTTAATGAAGAAGTACAAATTACAAAGAACCGCGCGAGCACCGCGCTCCGCTCCCCTGTCGAGTTTCGTGCAAGTTAGGACATTTCATCCGACCACGATTCTCCATTTACGCGAGACACTGTAAAGTACGTCTGCACGAGGTTAAGGCAACACGTTTTCTCGACGTTTCAGATTCTCTTGTTTCGCGCCAGACAAGAAGAAATGGTACGCATCATGTAGGATGGAAGATCCACAAAGCATATCAAAAGATGTACGTCGTAAATAGTGCATTAAAGAGAAAATAATGTAAGCATTCATGTTCAATAAGTACTTCGTTTTCGATCTGAATTCGAAGCTCAGCAGTACCAACAGTGGCGGTCAAACAATCACAATGCAGTTTCCAGCTTTTGTCAGATCGATATACTTGATTTAAATGAAGATTACTCTATTGCGGAACATTTACACGTGCTAACCTATATTCGGGGCCTCATAAAAAAAGCAATCAAGCCGTCATGTTAGAATTGTCAAACAAGCAAACGTTTCATCGTGAACAATGGTTTACTGCTTTGACACGTTTGCATGACGAGTTGGATTTAAATTCAAATTCTCAAGATCCATTTTATATCATGGACCTCTCGACCGGTTTAATAAGACAGAACAGGGTAACTTACCTGTGGTTGTGGAACACATGTCAGGTCAATAATGTCGCCGAGCAAATCCGGATCCATAACCCTGATGCCCGGAAGAATGGTGGAGCCAACTGGCGTGTCCTCCTCAGCCACAGCCTCGTAAGGAACTCCCAGGAAACGCGGCGGATTGTCATTTTCGTCAAGTACGATGACGTATGCGTCGACACCTACTATGTTTGGCTGTTGACCAGCAGGAACCTCATCTTCGAGCGTTACACGAAAGCGTATGGTGTCGTTTTCCTAAAAATACAAAACAGGATTCTCGTAATAAGGCACTTACGTATGAACTGTACAATGTATGGTTGACATACAGAAACAATATATATTGCATGACAATAAATGTATAGGTGAACTTGAAGTGAGCGTGCAGTAATTCTTAAACCTTATATCAGAATTTTTTTGTAGTCACGAAACCCAAGGAAATGAATGCGATTTTCCACTTCTCCCCTCGTGTCTGGTTCAAAGTAGAAATATTAGTACCTATTTAGACTATACTAATACTATACTATACGTCTAGCATAATTATAGGATCACTGGAATGAAGAAATCGAAATTATCAGAACGAATCAAAGGAAACTTCAAACACGCTAGGGGAACAATCGTTCCAAAACAGTGAGCATTTGGAGTGTAAGTGAATGCTCGAGCCTGTAACTAATTAAATATGCGAGGAGAGAATGAATTTATTGAACCATAACGTAATAACAATACCTTTACTGCCGTCAATTACGTTGCCGTTTATTACGATTAACAAGGAAAATTGAGCAGCATTTGGGTTATGGAATGAAACTGTATTTTGTCGAACATGAAACCCGGAGAAATGTGTAAATGTAAGCAATGCGGTATTTAAATACACAAATCATCACGTTGTAGGTACTGTTATTTGCGGTAGAAACGTAAAATAATCTTTATATTGCTTTTTATGATACTTCTGTTAATGAATGCATGATTAGTATAAAGAAAGGAGGTACCCGATAAAATAAGTCCACGAATGTCGATTTTAAACTATTATTAAGACAAATCTTAAGGATTCCAATGATTAAGATCTTGCTTTTCGTGTACTGTGAAACACAGGCTGACTCCTATTTTTAGTTCTGACAAAGCGCGCGTTGTTTGTGTTGAAATTTCCGTGATAATTACAAAAGAACATACACCTTAAATGTATGGTTCTCCCTTACGTTTTACGCAGCCATCAACCGCGTTCCATAAAAGTCGCGTATATAATTTTGTGTGCAAAGTTTGCACATACAAAATTGATACGTCGAAAGCGCACGTTGCATAAGAGCGAGATGCAGAAAGGCGATAAGTAGGGGTTTTAGAAAATGTATTTCTGCGGCTGGCATTTCGTTGAAGTCATAAGCGTACGTTTAAAAACTCAGGTTGTCTGCAAGATATTCCGCGACTCGATGCATTGTGGCATACGAAAGCGAGTGCAGCATTTTTTCAGACTAAACTGAACCTCGATGCGAGTAGAAACAGAAATCGCAACAAAACGTGCACCATACGCTTCGACTGACAATCAGTTTGAAAGACGATCGCTGCGATCCTTAAGATCCCGAATGAATCGAACGTTGCGTCGACAGTGCCGAGGGTAAGAATGCACGTACTGCAGAAATGGCTACGTAAAGTGTACCACAGTACGGTACGCTGTTTACCTTTGCAGCTACGTCACCCTTACCCTTACCATATACGCTGGCAAACACGTGCGCATCGCCAAGACGATGGCGGCCGTTCTAGTCGAAGCGAATCTCAAGTGACGCCGACCTAATTGCGCACGATCGCGTACGTGTACAGTGGGCGGAAAGTAACGAGAGATAGGAGCGAAATGGGCGAGAGAACGAAGAGAAAGACAGCGGGTGCGGGGATGGGACGGAAAGAGGAACAGAGTGGATGCACCGGTTAATGACGGTAATTTAACGTGAGGTCAAGGATTCTAACGTGTCACGTGGTCACTCCGGATGCATTCACAGTCGAACCTTCGCGTCCTATTTACGTACATATACGCAGTAGTGTACGCGTGCATGCTCTCTCGTTCGTGAACGTGTCCACCCAAGACACACAATTCGAGTTCCGACAGAGACACTGGCCGTTTCGACTTCACAGATGAGGGAGCTTCTTCAATCGCTCATATGTACGTATCAGCTGAATATACCCGTAGATAAGCTTCTCCGTCGCTGGACAGTCGCCATTTTGACGAACATACGCAGACGGACATGCAGACCTACGTCGTCTTTTGCCAGTACTTCTTTTTCTTCGGTGCATGGTCGCAGTCACGCGACTTCTCCCTCTCTATCTTTTTCTTTCCTCTTTCCATTCTTCCTCTCACTCTTTTCGTTTGCCAGATAATTCCCATCGTATTCTCGGGCTTCCTGTCGGCTGCAGATGTGAACGGGAGGGTCGAGACACGCGGACTCGCCTTTCGAGGGATAGAATGCACCCTCTCTCTACTTCCTCTTTCCTCTACGAGTCCACGTCACCGTTCCTCGTCGTGCTGCCACTTTCCACCTTCACCAGCACCTACGTGTATCGCGGCTACGTGCACGGAATCGCGATTTGTCGCGGACAAAAGGGTTAGGAGAGATTCGGGTCCTCCTCGTTCCGCTCTCTTACTACCACGCTTTAGTGCAAATAATAATCTTAATAGTGGTTGCAAGAAATAACGGCTGCGACTGCCGTGTTTCCTCCGATGCGAGAAAAGCGATTTCGACGTTCGGAGAGATGTTTCGTTGTAGCGGTTTCGCTGTTGATACAGTGTGTCAATTATCCAATTTATGTTTTGTTTCATGTTGGACAAGTAAGTAACGTGGCTGTATGTGTCGTCCATTAGATATATACTACGTTGGAATTTTATTAGGTAGGCTTCAAGGAGATAAGTGCGGATGAAGTGCTGTGTACTTGAGTCAGTCGATCTAATCGTAATGGTGCGTCATCGAAACTGTTGAACGCAATAATTTCTTCAAGAGGAAGACGTTTGTATCGCATGCTAGTAGTCGAAAATTTCCGGATCAATAGCCAGCAGATAAACAAGCAGCGTCAAAATGACGAGCGTGACAGTAATTAGGGGTGGAACGCGCTGGTTCAAACAGTATCAATGTCGATAGTAATCAAACAAAACTATGTGACCTTGCACGTCGTCTTACAGTTTACCAGCATCGAATGCAAATATCCCTCTGATTCTGACTGTTCATTCGCAACTTCCAGGGTACAAGACGTCGTCGTGCGCAGGCATTTAATTTGATAGAAACGCATGCTTATATGGTCCTATGCAAACATGTGAGAAACTATCGGCGAAGCGGGTAAAGCAAATAAATCAAATTGATTGTGGGATTGCAGGTGGAATTGCCTTTCCAGTTTGTAATTTTCATCGGGGGATTAGCTTTAATTCGGGTCAACGTTGATATTTATTTAGAAGCCTCTCGACGGCGCATCGTTACATTTTCGACCGGTATTAAACACAACCATTGAAACGCATTCGCCCATTTTTTTATAATATTGTATTTATATCATGAAGCTTCTGTGATTGTAGTCCGGGATTGCGGGATATCGCTAGTGGCAAATTTCTGTCGCATCGATCGTAAGCCGGGAAATGTTTCGTTACCTGCCAGACACGTTATTCGGTTCAAAATGAGGATAAACTGTGGTCGCGCGTAAACACATCTTGTAAATTGCAGACAGATCTATCTTTTATACATATTTAGTTTTCTGTTTAAATCTTCAGTCTAGTCGTGCCTTAAATACAGACGTCTTTTATTGGTATTTTAATCATGTATAGAACGTACCAAGTAATAGCACTATCGAATTACATTAATCTAATAAGCGGTATAATATTATTACAAGACCAATAAAATCAACGCTATACATGACAATACACATAGCGAGTCCACGTAAAAGTTGATAGTGTCAAGAGGACGTCGGTATGAAAATAGCCAGCAATAAGGTTGAAAAAAGTTAACATGTGTCTCTAAAGGGTCACAGGAGTATCGGCAAAAGTTTAAAAAAAAATACGAAGATGGAATACCACAAAAAGACGTTTCTTCAATTTTAAAGACTATCGAAAATTGCGGTCAGTCCGCATATTCAGTAACGTTTTCAATGCTATTTCAATATTCGTGAGCGTCATAATGTATACATAAATCGATACCTAATTGTTCCACTCCGGCAATATTTAAATTTTGATTTTTATACAGATTCGCCTGATATTTTATTTTTTTGTTTCGGGCACATTCCTTTCTTAGAGTTTGCTATATCTTCATTCAAGCGTTCCGGCGAATTACATATTCACTTTGTATATGTAACATATATACGTCTACCAATGACGAAAACTGTAGTCAAAGTTCGATTGAAACGATTCAGCTGTGGTACAGATGCGAAGCATCAGGATTGTTCGCGTTTTCACGTATTTTACACGTTGTTGAAATGCATTCAACGACGCAATTTTTCATATTAATCATTCAAGTTTCCATTAACCCGTACCCACCAGGTGCTGCTTTTTTTTACTCATTCAAGTATGCAATAGATGCATTCATAAGCGTCTGTAAAACAGAGCACCTCCACAATACGGAAGAAAAAACGTCTAAAAATGTAATCACAAATGTAACACAATTTTACATTACAAACTGGCCGCAGTAATTGGACAATATACGCAAAACATTCTCATGCAGTATGTACGTAGTAATACTTATAAAATGGGTTTTGAAAGATGGAAATTTTCAGGCAAATAACCGATGTCAACGTATTGTCAAATTTTATAGCGAGATGGGAAAATAAATATCGAGAAGCAACATATTGTTACGCAACTACTACCGGCCGTATCAACGTATACAATTACGTGTGTCTACGAACGCATTATAAATAGCAAGTACTGTGCTGGACGTTTTTTGTTTTTTGATTCCTTAGCGTATTCGCAGGAGCATGCGGGAATTGTAAAGCATTGACACCCCATGCATATGCCCTTGCAGGTGTGCGCATGCTTTATCAAATATATTACAATTCCGCAGTTTGAAGTTTTTATGCTTATTTGTACAGCCAAGTCGAACAGTGAATATAAATGTAGATGGAAAATATACGTGCACAGGTTAAGCAACGATTGATTTTCCTCTCTCAGGATACTGCACTCGCATTTTCTTCCTCCCTCGCTCGACACTTCGTTCCCACCTAGTTTCGACTGATGGTCACCAACATCATGCTTTTGCGAGAAAGTTATTTTACCATGCTGCTCAGGTCGCTGATACTTGACTCGAATTCAATTGTCTCTTCGGTCATTGTCTGTAAAGTCTATTTTCTTCTGGGTAATATATATTTTTTTTAAGTAGTCTAAATTTTGTTTGTCTTCCGTTGAGTTAATACCAATGAAATACAATGTCATTATTAACTAAACGACACAGTTGAAGGTGCGATAAGCATCAAGAGAATGGTGGGGTTAATGTCCTGTTTTTTTACGCCTTATTCCTATTTTCCTTCGACTGTTTCTCTCTCTCTCTCTTTCTTTCTGCCACTATTTTCTCTCTGTCTTTAACCACGAACATGAACAAAGAGGAAACAAAACGTCGTTCCGTCTGTTCCTACGCCCCTTTCCGCTCCCCCTTATACGCTACCCACAAGTTACGCGAATAAATCGTCTTCGTCGCTCGTCAAGCGCATCGACGATGACGTTGATCCCATAATGCAATTGTACAATTTAATGCTTCACTCAAAGCGCGCCCGGACGGCAGCTCGCATATGGGACCCACCTAAATTGCTGTTATCTATTAAATCTCCGTCACAAGTGCGTCATCGAGTGGCGATATAAACGTGATGGAGGGTGCATTGACTAACGGCCGGCACAATTGAATGAAAAATATCTGAGGCCACGTGCGGTTCATCATCCGGTCCGTCCTGATTGATCCCACGGTAATAGCGTCCGCCGCGACAAAAGGACCTGCCAACTTGCATTGCTCCGCATATCCAACTTCCGCTTTCTCTGTCGTTTTGCCCACACCGCGACGAACGCGGTCTTCGCTATTCAGAATGGTAAACGCGATGCCGAATACGTCGGCGGGAAAATTATTTACCGCCCCTACCTTTCCTCGTGCCATTGTAAACAATGCCTCGAAATTCGCGTTGCAATACGGTGGACAAAGGGTGTGACCACACTGGCTACATTGACGTTCGCTCCTGGAGTGCTGCTTTTATTGCGCGTACGGTCCACCGATCGTGAATGAACCGCCTTTTTCTAGTTTACCCCTGTCCACCCCCTTCGCCTCTTTCTGTTCTCCAGTAAAATCTGCCCTCGCAATTCCTCGACAGACCTACAGATGCCGTGTTATTATTTTGCGCGAATATAACGCTCGGTACAATGCATAGACTTCATTCGTATCTATATTTGATGAATTTATTCGACGTCGAACAATCTAGAACGAAATCACGGGCGCACGCGCGTACATATATACTGATAAACTATATTTTTGTGCGTCGTTAGGTGAGATGGATCGAGTTTGCTGTAGCTGCATTATTTAAATTGAGAGAGATTATGGAACGTGTACAAATTACTGGCTTACTCTCAATTATTGCATCTTGCCAACGTGAGAAAACGGTTGAAGAGGTTGTGGAGTAATAAATACAACTGCAAAGAAATTCGCAATAATAATACACAACAAAGTGCATCGCGAAATTTTCCGCTGACCTGTCTGCTTTAATGTTCGAAAAAGAAACGAACGTAATGACCTCCCTTGAATGTGGAGTGACTGCAGTTTTTAAGTGAGATCAAAACTCTGAACAAACGCATTGGAAAATGAAGAAAACGGCTAGTTCCGCGAAAAATACACAATACCACGTTCGAATGCGCGGACTGCATTCTTGCAAGTGGGATGCAACTTTACTTTCGCACGCTGCGACTTTCCGCGTTCGCCCGGAAATTCTCCAACTTTTCATCGCGCTCTCATCAGTATTTACGGACGCAAAACACGCATTGTAAGTTGTAAGCATTAAGCAGTCAATGTTAACGCGGCACCCTATGAAAATTTGCTTCCTCTTTTTCTCAACGAGGCGACTTGGCACACCAACAAACGAGATTCCGAAGATTTTCTGCCAGCTCGCCGCGATCCTCCAAGTGCGTACGTAAAAATATATACGCAGAGACACTGGCATAAGTATACACGATATTCGCATTCACGCGCTGAAACTCGCCCCTCTTGCTCCCGCTCGCCGGAATTAGTTCGAAAGTCGAGAGAGCTACGATCCGAACGTGCTTGAAATAGTGAAGTCGATCCATATTCTTTCTGCACTCGCCTTTTTCATTTATACGAAGGTAGGCGAGGGTGCGGGCGGGCGCGGAAAGGAAGGGGTAGGAAAGGAGGTCTGCATAAACGCGCTGAAATTTATGGGCGAAAACCGGCGAATCGTTTCGCTTCCATCCAGCGCTCACTTCCACTCACCTCTCCCCCTCACGTTCCACCCCCGATCGTGGCACATCCTCCCACTCCCGCTTCGCCCGCACCCACCCCGCCGTCAAGCGAATTCTCTAAAACGATAATTAATTATGTTCGGGCCCGCTCTCGTTCGCTCCCCCGCCAATTGAATTTAATCTTTAAATCTTCCAGACGTTCACACCCGCAGCAGCCCCCGCGCGCCACCCTTCCCGTTACGTTTCAACATATCGATATTTCTTCCTCAACCGGTCGCTTTTAACTGCAACGTCCTCTGCCTACCATGGTCCCGGCTCACGTATTCTCCGGCGCCCCAAAAAGAATCTGCATACCGCGACTCACGACAGTGCGGAAAAATTAATAACAAATGCGGTGCGGCGAAACATTTCACCATCAGCTAAATCCTGACAAGGGTTGAGAAGCGGCAATATTATTACCGAAGCGGCAATAAAGTTTCGTTAAGCTTCCCTCTCCTCCCGTCCGAGAAGTTATTGCCGGAACGTACAGGAGCGTCCCCGCTGAATCGCGAAACGAACGTGTTCGCGGAAACGTATTGTCGGCCACGTTTTTAGCCCCGTCGCCGGTCTTGCTTTGAGAGTCAACAGGATCAAATATAAACTTCTAAAATGCGATAATAGGCTTTGGAAACAATTGGCGGCTCGAGTGCGCTCGTCGGGCAGGTTTGCCTAGCGCAGATAATATTAACGGTACATCGGGCGGCGATAAATTTGCATTGTTACAGGATTACACCGCGGCGGCGGCGGCGGCGGCGTTTCGGCACGGCCCTCGTAATTGTGAAGAACGAGCGCTGGCGCAGAGTCCTTTTCGTATCGATCACTCGGTTAATTCGACGTTTAGTTTCGTGCAAACCGCCGGCTCGTCACCTTGATTCAGAAAGGAGTGGGGGTATTCGTTAATTAAATCGGTCCGTTGTCGCCGAGAGGCGAGGCACGTCGGTTAATTTTGCCACCCGTCGCTCCTGTGTCCTGAGTGTTGTACCGCGTTGCGTACGAGGGGATAGATTTTAGTGCGTTGACCCATCTGGGGAGCAATCGCCATTGATTTCGGCCAACTCAAATAGGCTTATATGGCGAGCTCTACCGGCAGCGGTGTGGTGTGCGAGCCTCGTGCTGAACACGCGTTGATTGCGCTCGTTTTCGTACTCGTGCCAAAATGACGTCGAAATGACGCCCGAATGACGCCAGTTGTTTCCCCCTCACTCCCCATTTCCCGTTCCCCGTGGATGCTACAAATTTACATACGTCCACGTGCCGCAGCAGTCACTTTCGCGCCCCTGGACACGCTTCAAAAGTCGAAATTAATAATCCTTGCTTTTTTCTGTCATTTTCAATGATATTACCCTCCTCTCTTCCCGCCTATCTTACGGACGATTACTTGTGCATTAATGAGAGAACATAGGCGACACGGAAGTGAGGTCAAATCAATAGGCCTTTCAGCCGCGACAAGCAGATAAACTGAAACATTTGAATTATTTCAGATTTGATAGTTTAACAGATGTCGGTGGCAGGAGTTAAGGCAACGTGAAAACAAATATTCTACACACGGCAAGAGAAAAATCGATCGCGACGTTGTTACGACGACGTCGCTTGAACTTTGTATTTGTTACCTCTCGATTCAGCGGCTTTGCCAAAGTAATGACGCCGGTGCGTGGATTGACGACGAAATGGTCTGTCAACTGTATGCCGTATTTCACCGGTGAGCCTTCAGGATCGTGACCCTTGAGGACGCACACTTCCGTTCCAACCTTAGTTGATTCCGACAGAGGGAGACCGGAGGGATATCCCCCTGCCTCCAAGATAGGAGGCTCGTTCACATTGTTAGCACCTGCAACAATAAAAGAAAATCCACATTTAAAGCTAATCTTCATCGAACGTACTTGGCAGAATCTGATGATCATTTTCGACGTCTAACGCGCGAATGACCTAATGCACCACACTGTATGTACTGTTGCAACGAACGCTTCCAATCCATTCGTTGTATGTATTGCAAGGCGTTCGAGGATACCGACGTTAATGGAACGTTAGTGGAACGTTAATCGAACGTCAATCGTGCGCCAAGGTTAATTCTGTCTACATTCGCGAAGGTACATTGGTTCTGATCAACGCGTACTCCGCATCTTGGTGATAATAACTCAAGCTGCAACAATGATCTGATTCAATGTACACTACGGGTGAATAGTATAGGCAATAGAGAAAGACAGAGAGGGGAAGAGAGAGGGAGAGAGAATCAATCAGTAAGTGCAATAATGGTTAACGCACGTCGACGCTATATATCTAATACCATGCGCCACGTACATTGTTACTGTTCGAAATGCGTCTGTAGACACGAAGCTCATACGATCAATTAAGCCGATTAAGGCTGCCATAGGATGAAACGGATTATGATCAATGTGCGCACTATGGAAACATATATACGCATGTATTTCCGTATATGCATGGCGAATTTTTCTGTCGTGACATTGTCTGCCCCTGCGTCGATAATTAATTCCATTTGAGAAATGCCCTGCGGCCCGACGCCGATGTTCCCACGTTTATTAATTTATGCGCGTGCATATATCGCTCTGCGGCGATCGATGCGAGCATCTCCTAATTACAGGTCGAGAAATTGGATTACATTGATATTATATGCATGGTCGTCGATTTGATTTGCCGCTTGATGTGTCCGAATTGAATGTAAGTGGAAGGAGAGTGGATTCTGTTTTACTTATTGTTAACACACGGCTATGGGCTCGTCCGTGAGTTCTATAGTAACAGCAGCGATAAGCTAGACGCGTAATAATGGATTTAAGTAATCACAGGCTATATGAGCGGAAAGTACGTTTTTTTGTCCGGAAACCGTAAAATAGCGCTGAGTTTGTAACTTTATATGATAATCCTGCGACGCCCTTTCTTTTCCTTATTTTTCTTCGAGTGTGCGTGTAACAGATAATTTTCTTCATAAGGCCGTTAAAGTTCAAACTTATGGGGGAAAAAATAGGAACGTGGAAGGAGCAAAGTGAAGGTAAAAAAAAAAAAAAGGAACTTTAGTCTCGCCGGGTTCTCAACCCAGTAATTCGACGGGAACGAGCCCACCTCGTAAGTCTGAAAAGTCATAAAACTATTACAAAAGTTGGCAAAGTGGTTCCCCCGCCATGGCGGTCTTTCGGAAGTTCCGAAGGCGGCCAAAACTATACCGAACCTAATAGATACATCTTGGTTTAATGTTGAAAGCACTTGCTTCCGGCCGCCCGTGCACCCTTTCTTCCTCATACGCATTGTTTCCGGCATTAATTTCCTCCAAATTCCTCCTTTTGCCGACCGTCGCGGAATAGAAAAGAAGCGACTGTTGCATGGAGCCATCTGCGGTTCTACACGCACGCGTATGGACACCGAAGACAAACAGGCTCATTTGGAAGGAACAATAATCGTTAGAGGGTAACGGCGTACAACCACAATCTTGCTTCTTATAAGAGCAAATGCAGGAGAAGAAAGGGAGACTTGCACACAGACTGCACCGAGCATTTGCCCGGAATTCTTCGTTACTATGATAACTACGATAGGTTGGAGTTTTACACTGTTGTCTGTGTACGTCTACTACAGGGGTGGTTGCATTAAGTTGCCATCATTTGGACCGTAGGTTGCTCACAGAGACAACGGCACTGGTTAGTTAGCTGCCTTTAACCCGGTCTCTTATCGTGTTTGGTTCTTGTAAAGTCGCGAGGTCGCGGTTGACTAAAAACAGACAATTCGTGCGGCTCTTTATCTAGGTCAGGACCGCGCCATTTCAGGCATCGGGCTGAGGATATTCGCAAAGTCCATGCGAATATTGCGAGATTCAATCCTACATCGATGCAAGCCGTAACATTAATTTCACCACCGATTACATTATTTTGCCTGAAATACTCCATTCTGTTAATTCAGAGTGCGATATGGGTTTGGCTATATAGGTCACACACTGTACAATTTCTGTGCACTAAGATCACTCGAATTTTACGATATGTAAACGAATGCTTTACAATCCAACAGCATTAAATTGATTTCAAAACGCGCTACTCTCCGCGCGTTGTAACCAAATAGATTTGTGCGGAAAATTGTGAGCTCCCTGGATCGTAGGTAGCAAAAGAAATGTATGCAAGGCAACGCACGCATACAATATGCGCATGCACGCATGCATGATCCCGATATGCTTTCGACTGCGATGATATTAGAGTAACCCCGTTGTATATAAAGCACAATATTGCATAAAACAACAGGCTCCATACACGACCTTAACCACGGGAGTGATGTAAATGTACGCACACACCTCTAATATACGCGTACACGTACGCGGGACGAATCATATGTATGTATACAGATATACACACCTATAGACGTACCATGCCAGCTTTTAAGGGAATTACATTAACAAGTCTAAAATAATTCTCGGTCCGTCCATAGATACTTGCCCCCAGCCGAAAGGCAATCCTCATCGCATACTTTTGCAGAAACTCAGTCCTTTCGTTTTTTCCTATTCCCCCTCCCGCCTTCCTTTCTGTCCTCCATGCCTCCTCCTCTCGACGTTCCTTTTGCCGGGACTGTTTCGGCAGAGCACTTTGCCTGATAGTAAGACGAGACCAAGGGACGTCTTCGAAAATCCGATTTCTTTCGTTCGCGGGAGGTCTTAAGGGTGGAAGTCTTGCATATACGAAACGTAGCACACGTTACAGGCAAATGTTGCGCCATTTTTACCAGGGAGTAAATCGAACGTTATTTCAACTGCTTGCGAGTGAAGGGACAGCATCGTCGGAAAGAAGCTTACATAGGCGAAATCGCGGGCAGTCGTCTCGCGAGAACGATCATTACCGATAGCAATATATGGTTTTAGTTGCATCATGACATTTATAAATTAGAGTAGCGACTTGATTTTGAGGCATCGGTGACGTAGAGATCTTTTGTCTTTTTTAAAAGGTTAACAGCAGAGTAGATAGCGACGAATCGAAATTAAGCGTTTTGTAAAGATTACAGTGTAACTTTGGCAGATTATTTTTCGCTACCGTTAAAGTGCAGCTATCCGAAGCTCTAAAGAGCTCCCAAAAGCACGTAAAATGGTGCGCGGAACGCGGAGTCAGTTACGATCGACGATTGAATTAAGCGCACATCGGCGGCAGGGATTTTATATTGCCTGGTAGTAATTAATTGAATTCAATTTGACCGATTAATTGCGAAGTACATCCTGAATCGTCAGCGGAGGCTGTCGTCCGTTTCCGGACGTTTTGTTTTGCCGCCAGTAGCCGGCAGCCATTATGTATAATGCGTTTTGTATATTGCGACGGAAAATGTTCTCTCACACGGGCAAAAGAATGTCTACGCGTCGTGGCCCTCGATGGATTCTCGTAAGCGTCGATTTTCCTTTTATGCCACACACGCTGCGGATATTACGCACATTGCGCAATTTATTACTGAGGTGTCCCCGCGGAATTCTGATATTACGATGAATAGTAGTTGCACACGCCGAGCAACGGACATCTTCGTGTTCGCGGACGAAACGCGTTCGAAGCATTAAAGAACGCTGCCTACTGAATTCCCGACAATTCGTGCTCAAATTTCGGTCCCTCATCGACAAATGAGGGTATTATACGAAAGTTTGTGCGGTAAAGGCAGCCGAGACAAATGCGCGTCTAGGGACCATCGCGGAATTAGGTGCAGCAATGGAAGTGAGTAAAGAATAAAAGTGGGAAAAAGAAAGGATTGAAATTGCTCAGAGTGAGAGAGAGAGTTCCCGGGTACGAAAAGAATCGAAGCTTTAATGCGGACTCTTGCCGGTGCTGGGATTAGCATGGCAAATGGGTAATTAGTTGGTAAATATAATCGCAAAACCGCCGTGTAGATTCTTCAGGCAGACCCATTAGCCGATAAAAGCTACGCGTTGACGATAAATTAAAACGATTATACCAGCGGATGGTAGAGAGTCGGGAGAGCTAGATAGATCTTCTAGTTTTGCTCGGTTAAAGTGAATATCATGAAGTAAATCGCACTATTTCCGGTAGCGAATACTTGCACCGAAGTTGTCATAATATTTTTCTGCAAATCTGCCGCAGTATTAACTTGTTTGAAAGTTTTTGCTGAAATGAACATAGCATATTTCAAATTTGTCCTTTGTACCACGGTGGATTCGAGCGGTTTACATCGAAAATTAGTAAAATCAATTCGTTGGCTCAACCTTGTATATTAGTTAAACTCAAGTTTGCCTTTGTCTGTGCGAACTTGAATTTAACTAATTAGTCAAATCGGCAATGTTCTCGGAAAGAAAACATTTTCCTACTAAGCATTCATTGTGTCCTCCGTAAACGTACACGTAACATCCCTCTTCGTTACATCTAAAACAAGTTTCCTCGACACAAAGCTGCCCGCAGCAGTTATTTTAGCTAAAGTTTCGATCACCGGCAGCCAACTTTAGTGGCCGCTGCCGGACTATACACACACGTACGAGCATCGACACACATCGGAGAATCGTGAAACTTGCTTAAGCGAGAAGCCCCGGAGTTACAGGTGCTGGTAATCACGGCATTGTACGTGCATGCATGCCGCAGATTGAAAAAATGTAGATTTCGCGCGCAGGCCTGTTTCGCAATATAGTTTAACATAATTAGGTGAACGCTGTGCTCCAACAATTGTTTCGTCTAGACTCTAGAGGCTACACTTTCGACTCAATTTTCAGCTGGTAATCAAAAATTGATTCCTCCTGATCAACAGTGTTGGCAGTTACCACTTTATGGAGATTGCATAACTTTTTTCTTACCCGCAAGTTTCCAACACGTAGTTCCGTGAAAAACGCGTTTAAAGTTTCTGTACTGTACCATCTCCCCTGTGCGTCGTCTATGAGCAATTTTACCAAATTTGATGTTCTACAAATGCATTTTCGAGACAATCAACGTCTGAACAAAAAAAAAAAAAATAAATAAAAAAAGGTCTACGGGTAACGTCCGTCACGACACAATTTGAATAAGATATCAAATGAAACGAAAATTGTTGTAGAGGGAGAAATTATTTATATAAAAAAAACAAAATACATTTGATAAGTAGTACATTATATATAAATTGTTAAAAAGAATATTAATTCGAAGAAAAGGTTCCATATTCGACAATTAAATTTGCGTATCTCGTCCGTTGCGATATTTAATTTTTGTGCCAACATATTTGGAAAATCCACATTTCCACCTACGTGTTATTGCAAACGGTAGCGAAGGAACGAAAAACAATACCATACCGGAACAGCAATTTTTCTGAGTGCACTAACGAGGCGAGCGTCGAAGCGCATGCACTCAACGCAAGGCGACGTGAAGTGTCGTCCAATTTATTATTTCGAAAGCCGTAAATACAATTTTCGTCTGTCAACAGAAATTTTTATTAAATTTTCGGCGACCTTATATCGCGGAAACCACTCTGGTAGATAGTGCACCAGACTGACCGCGGAAGCTGGCAGAGCCCTGTCTTCACATGGGCTTCACTGTCAAGAGCAGCCCAAGCTTCTAGTAATCTGAAGTGGGGGTTAACAAAGCTGTCTCCTGCAACGGAAGGTCCAACTTGTACGTTGATCCTGACGAAGGAATGAGCACAATTTCCCCAAGCTCAGCAAGTACACCACCTTCACAGGCGACCTCCCGCAGCGTTCTTGTCCATAAAATACGATTTTTCGACAATGCCATTTTATGCACAACAGATAAGACACAGCAGAACTTGATCGACTGAAATAACACAGGAATTGGCACAAATCGATTCATACGGTGTCTACGCTTGCATCGTTAAGCCGATCTCAGTATGACAATGAAAATCCATCCCGTTTAATCTTCTTACTTCGCGAAATCTGCGTGAATTTGTCCTGTTAGTTATATGTCAGGCATTGAATCTGTCCGCACGTCTCGTAGTATTGGTGTATAATTCATTGAAAGGAAACAACAGCGTATACGCGTCGCAGACGATGGATCCCGGGACGTGGATAGGAAAACGATACAGAGAGGTATATTCCGATGCATTTCCGATATGAACGAATTGAAGTTAGATCAATAGGCCTTTCATAATGGAAAGGAACAATGGGGTGGCTTTTCGTCATTGTATCACAATCGAGTGAGACAAACGACATGTCCGCACACTTGTATTGCACGCTCATTTTATGAACTGATATTTCTTTTACATGCCTAGTGTGCGGTTCTGCTGGCCATCCTGTGTGTGTGTGTGTGTATGTATGTGCTGGATTATAGGGTCAAGAATAAATCACGTTGTTACGCATCCGAGCCGAGGGGCGAATTGAACAATGAGAAAGCTAAAAAACTGAATGAGGAATGAGACAAAATGTACGCGCTCGCGCGCGTCTACGAGGGAAAAACTGAAGCATGAAAGAAAGGGAAAGGACGACAATGAAGAGGTCCTATCAATCGTGCACGTGAATCCGTAATACACCACAAAGAAAAAAAATATTATTATAACAAAATTTTATTATAAAAAAAAAGTGCAAGCCTCAAATCCTCGTTATTTGAAATATCCCGGGACATTTTGCGAGAACACCGTCGTTACTTTTCAAACGTGTCAATCGAGTGGCAGTAAGACCCGGCACCTAGCGTCCTAAGGGCGTCAACAGATTACATAGGAAAGCAAAAGGAAGACAGGAGAAAAGGCTTACAGTGTGTGCGCATACGATAGAGACTGGGGAAAACGATCGAAAGACTTCGAAGACCGAATAGCTATTCCGAGACAGTATACGGATTTGCATGGCGAACAGGGATTTTGGCCTGAGAAGTTGTGCGAAGGAGGTCTGGTGACGAGTGGAAGAGCGCACAAGTGGGGGTGAAAAGAAAGTGTAACCCCTGGGGTGTCGTTTCCGGGAATTAATCGCGTCCGTTCGTAAAAGGAACTTTATTATTCGGCTACTGTGCTTGGACGCGCCCACTCGCGTGTGTCGTTCACGGACCTGCTCACGTCGTATATATTGTCAGAGGTCTATTTCCATTTGTTCACGGTTCGAGACTTGGACCATATATACTAATAGACAGGGCTTCGCACATGGGCAAAGTAATCATGGAAATTCGTATGTAATCTTAACTAAAAATTTGAAGCTGCTTGTATATAGAGCGTATTTCATGCAGTATCCGTCAATTGGACTTTTTCTCACATATGACGTCACATAGATGAGTTTCGAAATTAAGAACGGTTAGAGTTAGGGGAGGGTCAGATTTTCAACTTTGTACGCAACATTCAACGTGAACGATCCGGCAACCGGGACACTCGCTGGTGAAGCAAATAGAATACAAACCGGCCAAAGGAAGGTGGAAGCGGACGGACGAATAAAGAAGGACGAAAGCTTAATGGGAGAATCACTGAGAGCGGACTGGATTTGCATGGTGAATGGGGTTTTCGGGGCGAGGAATCGTGCCAAGGCGGTCAAGGGACGGAGCGCGAGTGAAGCTGAGGCGAGGCTGGAATGGGGGTCCCCGGGGTACAGTTCCGCGGGATTAATCGAGCCGGGTTACAAAAGAAACTCGGCCGTTTGCCATTGTGTGCCGTCCGGGATCAAAAATAATTAGTTCAAGCCGTGCGACTATTTCCGTCATTCACCCTTTTCATGTTCGTCTCTTCTGCTCGACCGTTCCCCATCCATTAGACCCGTTGTTCCAACCGTCCACGGTCTTTGTAATCTTCAATTTCTGGCTTCCCCGCGTCCCGTTATTGCTTTCTGTGACTTTGTCTTAGACACACTCCCCTTTTTCTCGGATGTCTCGTCTTTGTTACCTTCTTCGAGCTCATCTTCCCTTGACGCGAACGCTCGAAATTTGCACGCTCGTTTCGAATCTTCCTGTTTTAATATTTTACCTCTTTTCTTTCGTGGTACAAATGTGAAGACTATTTTGCTAGCAGTTGATGTCGGCTTTTTCTTTTATTCGCAAATACTGATCTACAGTACTGAACATCGTACCGTTATTCGGTTTTGGTAATTGTTTCCGAAAATTTATATCATATTAGTTCGCAGAAAGAGTGTCTTTTTGATAGGTACACGATTATTGTAAACCTATAGAAAACTTAAATAAATTAGTAGCACATACCTAATACTATTATTATAGATGTACTGATATATATTATACTGGTTAAAGATTGCGATTCTATGGAGTCTAGAATGAGACTTTATAGGTAAATGACTGATTGTGCGACTGACTCGAACGATGTAAGAGAAAAACACAACACGCGAAACAAACGGTGGGTAGAAGCATAAATTGACAGTAGGAAATGCAAAGTACGGAAGAGCTTTTCGTCTACATATAAGCTCTGGATATTGAAGCTGGCGCTAGCGTGCGATTGTGGATCCGAGCTGGTGCCACTGAGGTCAAATTTCAGGGTGAACGCTTTGAACCCTTACGTATTTCGTAAATGAGGTCATTTTAGCGACTTCCACTAATGAGAGGAACCGTCGACGGAGATGCGCCCTTTGGAAGGAACGAATTGAACGGTGACATCAAGCGTAGAAAAAAAGTCGACCAGAGCAGAAGGTAAAGTGAGTTAGCAGAAAGGAAAAATAGCTGAAGAAAGGAGAGGAGGCAACAAAGTAGAGAACGAGTTTCTATAAGTACAGAAATTCTACTGGTACCTTGGAAAAATTCAATTAGACAAGCCGAATGTTGACGAAGGCAATAGCAATAGTGGTGGTTCTTTTCTTTTTGTTGAGTTTAATTTAGCCGAATGTGATACAAGGTTAGATAGAAGGTACTTTTAAGTGTAGCTGTTACAGTACCTACTGTCGGAGTAATAATAAGGCTGCTCTGCGTTTGGATTGGCGAGAAAGGTGTTCGTCGGTGTCAGATAGCTATGATCAACGCGCATTGGCATCTATCTGCTATTGCAAACAAAAACGCAGCACTCGTATATCTGATTCCCGTTGTACGAAGACACGTCCTCATTCGATGTCGCTTTGTCGGAAACATCGATAGTTTGCACAGCTCGTACTATCGTTGGAACCTGTCCGACGCGAATGCTTTCATGTTGCTGCGACGATATTTATCCGCAGTTACGCAAACGTTCCATCTCGCAGTCATTGCGAACGAGTGCGAGCGAAGGGCAGCGAACTTACGGGAGCAAGTAATATTTGCGATTTCCGGAGGAATATTCCGCGCTCCTCCGGTACCCTCTTCGCACACCACTTCATTTGTGGAATTTCAAAGTTAAATCAAATGGCATAATTTAACTGCCGGCGCACTCGGCGACGACGTCACAGTAAATCGTCCGCAAAATCTTGACAATCCTCCGTCGGAGCTCGCGTTAATAGAGGAATAATAAGGGCATAACGTTTTTAACTCTTTCGTGATAACAGAGAGAGCGAAAATTGGTTAAACAGCGACTATGTCGCGCCGTACGGCCGAAAGGGCTTTACTCATTTTTGAATCTCGCACGAACGGCACTCATTGTCCTGACATTTCAATCCCACGTACCTGGAAATCATTAGCAACGCCGACGGGCGCAAACGAGTCCCGGTAACTCGCAATTAAATTCCTCCCCGTACGCATTTATTCAGACCCGAGGTTCATGCTGCAAATTTTTCTCTCCATCTTCAGTTCGGAACTGGACGGACTAAATCGCGCTAGAATGTAATTGACAAGAGCGAAGGGCGGGGCGGGGGCGGCAGAATAAGAGGACGCAAAAGCATTTTTCAGTTACGCGCGATAAAACTGCTGACACTGTCCACTTAGTACGTAAGAGAAGTTCATTCTCACGTTCGCCTAACAACCTCGCAGGTCGGTTTGCTTCGCGAAGAACTTCGCTTCCGTTTCCAGTCTTGCCCCAGCCGATTTTCAGCTCAGGCCGTGCTTCTTGGACCCTTTACATTTTTCGCGGCCAAAGGTTTGATTAGTTCTAACGGATTCTTCCGCGTCGTTACATCAAGGTTTGCTCATGAGATGATTTCATCTAGCGCGGCTCCAGCGAGTCGGGCGAGGAACTCGCCCCGAAGCTCGTGCATTTTTAATGCCGGAATACGTTGGCCCAAGGTAAAAGGTCGCGCCGATGGCGAAGTTCAGCTCGCAAAGAACGCGTTCGAACATTCCTGAAGTCTACTTCGCTCCCGGGATTGGTTTGTTGAATAATCGTCTATCAGTCCTCGTTGGCGTCTGCGCCGAAGTCACGACTCAACTATTATACTGCCGTCTCACGACGCGTTTCTCTCCGTTAAAGTACTGGGCTGTATAGATCGCTTGCCCTGATCCAGTGTTCGACCCGCCGCAGATTACTTCGAGACTTTATGCGCTTTACATTGCTCGGCTGTTTCGAATTTCTCGATATCTACGGATTTCAATCGATTATTCCGAACAAGTTCAGGGAGAGATTAAAATCCGGATCGGTCGCGATAACAGGATGGCAAACAGGACAGAGAGCTTAAAAAAATAGTGCTCCGTGCGCACGGGATCCTGCATTGAATTAAACTGGCCAACCGACATTTTCGATTTCAGAAAGCGCAGTGGCGTTCAATTTTGCGAGGCGGATTGGCTACTATGGCGCTGCATGCAAATGTTTACGAATTTAGAATGAGCATTCCGGCTGGCGAAGAGTCGGACACGATACGAAAGAAATGAAGAGGATTACATCAATATGCATCAGCGTGGTCCACGCGAATCTAAGATATTAAACTGGTTCAATAATTTGACCTATCGGTAATCTATTTAAAGTAACATCCTTATTGAACGTTCTATCGATATTTGTCAAAGTCGTCCGTGACAATGTTCAATTTTAGCCGCTTCCTCCGAATGCCATTTCTGAATCAGTTATCGTCCCTTTAAAGTCCTGGAACAACATTACCATTGTTCGTATCCGTAGAATATTTAACGCTTCCCTCAGCTGGCCTTGTCAGCGATTTCGCAAGAATACTGTTTCACGATTGAAAAGTAAGTTGAAAATGATACGAACTCTGCTCTCTTGCACTGCGAAGGTCGTGCGTAATTCAAAATGAAGCGAAGCAAAAGGGGTTAAGGGTGAGACGAGAACTGAGGCGACGTGTAAGACGTAGAAAGGGAAAATGATTAATTCCAACAAAGACACGAGGAGTCCCAGCCGAGTGTCTCCGGGCTGTAGAACGGGCCACGAACTTGCCGTTTCGAAGCAGGTGCATTTTTCAAGACGTACGACCGTGCCTTTGGGGTCAAGTGACGCCGGATACCCCCTTCTGGCAAGCCTGAACTTTTCGCACACTCGCTTTAAACCGCTGACATAGCGTACCGGGTCTTCTGTTCCCGTTTCTTTATAACTTTTCCGCAGCATCCTTTCCTGATTTCCACGTCCCTTCGCCGTCGATAGTTGCCGATTGCTCGTTTTTTTCCGGCAAGGATCTCCGTCCACGACGATATTAAATAAGATACATCGTTCAGATTTCAGTTGCCACCGTGTGTCGCGAGACTGCTTTCAAGCGAAGCTGACGTGCTTAAATCCTGTTGGCTAGTTTTTATTATGGCCACTAGGCGCACTTAACGTTTCTATATCCTGGTAAGACTGTGCAACAAATGGTAAGTTTTTATTATTTTTTCGAAAACAGGCTTCGGATTCGTGTTTAGACCATCAAAACATATACGACTCCGCTAACAGATTTTGAAACGCAAAATACGTGCTGGGCAGTGTAATTTGTTCCCTTCTGTGTACTGTTCTCCAATTTCACTACGTTTGATCTGATTGTTAGCATGTTTTTTCTTTGATTCAGATAAACCAATCTAAAATCGTTTCCGTTGTGGCCCTGTACGTTTTGTAGCAGTCACTGCATGACGAGGAAAAATTTGCAACGGGCAATGTCCGTTTCAACGCAATATCGAAGCCTATTGACTCATACGGATTTTACCGAAAGCCGGAAGAAGCCGGGTCTATAAATGCAAGCCTCAACGATTCTGCCTCGTCGACCAAAGGAGCACTGTACTGGAAGAGACAATTAAAGCTTTTTATACGTGTTCCTCGACGCGCGATGGTGCCATGAGTCGTAGAACGAACGAATCCTTCGGAACCGGCAAGGTGATCGAGCAAAGTGCTCGCTTAAAACGGCGCTTACTGTGTTGCTTTTATCCATCAATCTCCGTCTCTTGCTACCTATTTATTTATCCATGTAACGTCTGCTATATCTCTATCTTGAATACGCACTTTTTCGTGTATATTAAAATAAATAACATAATGTGTTGATCAGAACGCGTTTTATTACAGACGGAAATCAAATTACAGGTAGTAAATGAATGTTTCACTGCAGCTCCTGGTAAGTTTTTATGTACACATCGCTTCCAAAATTAAGGAGAAATTTGAGAATTTCGTCAAAATATATTCGCGTTATCTTGAATTAATCGTAACAAAATTGGAGCAGATCTCAATATGAAACGCCGTGATATTTGAAATTGCGTCATTTCAGAATCCGATATGTATTCGATACACTCGGAAGTTATGTAAGTTACTCGTTACATCTGGTGTCTAACGGATGTTAACTGGAAAATTTCCGATGAAACAAAGCTAATAAAGCAGGCAGTCTGCTGGTCGATGCGAACCATATACTAATATTTAGTAGGAAGTGCCTGGATGAAAACCAGTTTCGACAAATACGGAAGGACGGAAAATAATGGCGAGCGCTGCGAACATACCTAGAGAAATAACTTTTTGTCTGTACTGCGGCTGTTATTCCATTTAATTGCATTCCTGTTTCCACGAGTCATGCATATTCACGAATACTTTGATTTGTGCGTCGTAAGAAATAAAGCGCATGCTGTAGCACGGGGCTGGATGTATCGATCAATCTAGAAAAGAAGGGTTACCTTTACGTAAAATCAAACTGATCCAAGAGCTTCACGTTAATTCACCTCGAAAAAGCGGTTTCCATTCTACATACAACCGAAGAAATACCTTAATTTCAGCGAGTGAATCTGAATGTCGTCCATTGTGTCTGCGAAACCCAAATGTGGGGGCGGTCGTAAAAACGAGTACGATGGAAGTGCACGGCTGATGAGAAAGGAAGAGGGAGCGTCCGAGCGAAAGAGAGATGGAGAGGGAGAAAAAGAATACGGATACACGGTGAAGAAAAAGTTTCGGGCTTAGCGTGAAGCGGTTGAACGTAACGGTCCAGAAAACTCTCCTCTCCGGGATTTTCAAGACCTTTATCGAGACTGAGAGCGAGGGTGACAGCAGAGCCGGAAGGGTGCAAAAGGGTGCCAAACGGGTATGAGAACGATGCCTATCACCCCACAGACCGTCCCGACTGCGATTCGCCCGAGTCTTACAGCCCCATCCGTTGGCGAACAGTTTAATTGCGTCCCGCTCTTCATCAAATGGAGCCGAAGGTACACGCTTGTTTAAAACTTCCCGACTCTTTCGACTCTGCCCGGCACAAAGCTGCGAGAGGCCGATGCGAAGCCGTCCCGGCGAGCACCGCCCTTCGTTTGGTATGCCGAAACTTTTTAGCGGGTCAGCTCAGTGAAATTTTTCCCCCCGTTTTCAAACTTCGCATTTAAAAGCGTATTTCGAGCAACTTCAACCGACTACCGACACGGTTAATGATATTGTAAGAACAGTTTACCTGGAATTGTCCTTTCTCTCTCTCTCTCTCTATCTGTACCGTTAAAACTCGACCGGGTACCCTTCTGCCAGTGACATAAAAAGTTTTGCATTTCCTCCATCCCACGAGTTATCGTTCCCAGTCGAATTGTTGGAAATGCGGATAATAGCAGTGCTTAGCCTGGCACGTTCACACACGATACACACCTTACTCTTGCCAGTCGCCGGCGCGACGTGTCTGAAGGGGTAGATTTCATGAAGGATATCGGAAGTACGATCTTCCCGACAACTGAACGTATCTACTTGACGTAACGACATCTTCGGCGAGATGAAACGAGACGCGCTCCTCTAGGTCGTCCGAGTCACACTTTTCCCGTCTGAGAGACATCCTTATCGCGAGAGACGACGCTTCCGTTGTCCGCCGTACGAGGAGGATCCTTCGACTCGGATCGACAAGTGCTGATGACGATTCCGAGGAAAGACGATCTTTAGTTGCCACCGCAAGCCTCGGCTTCTTCGACGCTGCGGGAAATGGAAAAGCTGAGGTCTGCAGCCTCGGTATAACTCGACTCCCGGCAAGACCGTACGTTACTTTATCTTCGACATCTCGAGCAGGTGTGCAAAGCTCGAGGTCCGTGTACGTGCGCGCTCGTGTACGCTCGCGAAAAATCAGACGCAAATCTCGCAAACAGGGTAGAGCGCGGAAGAGACAAATAGAACGATAAAAAAAGAGGTGGGGAACGATGTTGCAGCGGGGAGAGGAAGATGGGCGAGTGACTGGGGAAAGAAAGAAGGCACTATCGTGCATCGTCTGCACCTGGCGCCGAAATCTCGCGAAACCAGATGGGAGAGAACGTTCGCGACGGAAGTTCCGGCGAACTTTTGAGGAACGCCGACGCGATGAGGCTCGTGACCAAATTTTAAGTCATTTATGTGTGCTTACGGAATATTTACAGTTCCAAGTCGGGCAATTAAAGAGGATAGAGGGTGGGCGCGGGAGTGGAACGGTTTTGCTCATTTATCACGGAAAAGTACAGTTAACCGTTATCGACCGCGAATATCTAATTTATTCGCACAATTTGAGCTTCCAATTTTCCGATAACCGCTACTCTCGATCATTACGATCATTGTGAAGTAATATTTCTACCGATATTTTAAAGAGATACGTATCGATCCTCTTCCTTTTGCTGACAGATAAAAATGGCCATAATCTGGCCTCAATTATCAAGGTAAAAGTGTTGCGTATACGGTTTCTAATTTATTTAACCCTTTTAATGCCCATAAGTCGATATATTGACTATTACAAATTTGCTAGGAATACCTTGAACCGATATATTGGCTTGTCGGAAAAGCATGAATAATTAAATTTCTTCAGTTTTTTGCTATACCCAGGGTCTGTAAACTTTCGGCAAATTTAACCGTAGAATATGAAGTAATAAACATAAATGCTGACATATGTTAAACACTTCTAAAATATAAGGGACTTTCTGTTACCTGCGTATTGATGAATACTGTATCTATAATTATTAGCTGCGCATTGAAAGGCAGAATTATTTACAATAATCCTATACACATAATCCTCGCATGTGTTTCGTAATCCAAAGCATAAAGCTAACTTATTCAGAGCGTACTCCCATACATTATCAAGACGATACATTTACACAGCAATTTCATACTAAGAATAGTGATATGAAGAAACAGTACCTAGTAAACAAGCTTTCAACGCAATTGACAATTTGCGATAAATCTTCGGTTCGGCGTATTCGCGTAGTTTTGCAGTCCAATTCGCTTTAAAGTTACCATTCAAACATTGATACCGTTCGGCTACAGGAGAAGTACTATCCGCCATACTATACAAACACGGTCTGTTGGACTTTGTTCCTACCAGGCAGTTAACGCTCTCCGTCAATGCCAGAGGACGGCTAAAATCAGTGTAAAGACACGGCGATAAAAGGGTGGCCCGCTTTGCTCGACGTTCAATTTATTCGTAGCTTCCGCACGACTGGACACAAAGCAGTTAAACCTAAGAAGGCATTGAAGACAGTCGTTCCGCTACTTCCATCGGGTAAATGCCGACGTAAGGTTCGGCGCCGACCGGCCTCTTTCGTTTCCAACGACGCAAGGAGCCAGGCGCGGAGAGAAAAACTTGAGTAGAACGGTATGAAAACTGTAATAGAATGTGGGCGAGCGAGAGGGCCCAAAAGGGATATGGAAACTGGCGCATAGGTTTTCACGAACGTCTGGCACAAACGGTTCGTGAAAACGAGTTGAGAAACTCCCGGCGCAGCCCTCGAAGCTGGTAACTCGCCGTCGCCATTGCCGCTGCCACCTTCGTCGCTCGCTAGGGGAGATGCCAACAGCCTGAAGGGGGTGCGAAACGAGGGTAACGAGGCCTGTAACCGAATTTCAAATCGCCCGCTTCCCTCCCGACAATCCTTCCGGCGTAGCGTGCAATCCTATTCTAGCGAAGCGGACCGAGAGATTATGTATTGAGCAGACTCTCCCAAGCCCTCTTTCCTGGCGACGGAGAAGTGCCACTGATTGCCTGAATTTCGCGAAATGGCCAGCGGCGAACTGCTGCGCGCCGGGCGTGTCGGTTTGCGAAGAGAGAGATTCTTCGGCTTCGGTAAGTCCGGCGCGTGGCTTGGATCGAGCGTTCATTACGTAGATGGAATGTTGCGTCGGGGGTGCTCGCGTACGATTATTTATATCAACGATAAATTCCGCTCCGAGCAATTTTTAATATCACCTTTTCAGCAACTCCGGGTCAAATTTATTATGAGCTACCAGGTGATATTACAATGTGACTGTTATCGACTTGTAACGAAAGCGTTAATATCATGTTTGTGCCCGACTTTTTTCCAAGCTTGCCTTAACGAATATCGGACAGAGTGCGCTTAACGGTACAAGTCCACTGGACCTGTACCCTAATCCAGCTTCCACGCATCGGGCACGTTTATGCGCTTTGTACAATTCTTGATTCGCGTTAAGTTCAGGTTTATCGGTTTAACTGTAATCGGCTCATTCGCTATCTTCTCTTTACCATAATTTAATCGCGACCGCGGGGAAGTATGAAAGCTGGGAATAGTCGATGTCGAATGAAGTTTTGGAGTCCGTGAAGAACGGAGCAGAAGCGAAGAGATAGAGATCGGAGGGACAGTACTGGCGGACCAAACGTTTTCGCTGAAACGCGGAACGGGTTGTCGATACTCTTAAAAACGAATCATCCGTCATGACGCATGACGTCCGTCCGTTTAAAAACACATATAGACCATCTGACCCGACGAGAACGCAGACGGTACTTTGAAGCACACCGGTTTCGGTATGGGATTCACGTCATTCATAGGGGTCCCTGGCGTTCGAACCTTTTGCCGCCTCTGTAACATTTCGGAACACGTTCCTGTCGTTTGTTTCGGCGCCGCACCGTTGTCGCATATGCTACCGAACGTTATTCCACCGCGAAACATTCGGATACGTTGCTATGGGGATGGTGGCGAACGAAGACCGGATTCGGAACCGCCAATAACTGATTCCGGTCGAAAAGTGTCACCCTCCTGTTTAGGAAGTGCGGATCGTGGAAAGGAGAAAACATAGATGCGGTGTCGCAGTTTTCAGTACTTTCCGCACTTGCATGCTAGAGCATAAATGTAGCCACAGCTTTTCGTCGACCATGGCGTACGTGTGCTCATAGTCAATGCAGAAAAAGAACGCGGTGTGAATATTCTGTAGGTAACGCAGGTGGCTTCTGTACTTTTTAAAGACGTGCAAACGAATGGAACGAAATTACTTTTTCCGTACTTTCATGGAGAAAAAATGCTTGAAATATACTATTTTATCATCCTTATTATACCACATTTTTTCTCGTGAAAAACTTAACCGCGTTTGCAGTATAATGCTTGATAGCTTCGTTAGATGTTAATTTTTATAATCCTGTCATCTTTTATTCGTAAACGATCAACGTTCAAGATACTCCTACCTCATCTTATTCAAATTTAACTGATCCACGATTACAGTACGAACAATACGTTCTAAAAGTCGATGCCAACAGAGAAAAATGCGTCGCTAACCACTGAACTTGGCGCAAGTTGTGATGTGACTTGACGTGACATAAAGCTGGAAAGAAGTCAAAGTGGAACGTTGTAACGAAACGTTGCAAGAAACTTTGCTCGAAGTCCTTTGGCGGAGAAAGAACGTCTACGAGTGTGTCGGTAGCTCCATGTTTTCCTGGAATTAAGTTCTTAAATGTAACTTTCCTTTGAATTCATATTTATTAGTTAATTGGACGAATGAAGCCTCCCGTCTTCCCGCGAAAATTGTGTATTTATCGGAACGGAAAAAGAATATCTTGTCAAAGGTAGGTACTATTTAATTAAGACGCGATTACGTTTTCGTAAAAGGCAATTTTTCGACCTTCCATCACGTGACTTTCGTCCTTGCCTCGAGAAATTCGAATTAGCACGGAATTCGGGGAATCCATTTGGCATTCCGTTCGGACGATTCACGGCATCCGGGGACGCGAGTTGGAGCGGCTGTAATAAATGTTCCGCACTTATTACGCCATTGATGTAATTATTCCACCCGCATTCAAACTCGTCACGAGCCAACGAATCCGCGGACGATCCGTTGTCACCGAGCCCGAAGCGCACTCGATCACATGCTGATTTGCGCGCAGACCATCGCAACGAATGTGTACTCGAAACGCGCAGACGGATATGCACGCAGTGTCACGGTCCGTTTTTCGACTCGTGCAACATGTCATCCGGTTCATCGAAACCTGCATTAATCCGCTCACAGCAGCGGCGGCTGCCTCTCGAAAGAGCTGCTAACGGTACTTGCTACTGTAAAGATCGACGAAGTCAACGTCGGCAGTCGCGTTGAGAGTAGAGAATAAGTAGAAAAATACTGTCAGACACGTTTCTAACTTGACACGCACGTTATGCGTCTGTCGAGTTTTAAGGAACCCGAGTAGCTACTGTTCAATTCTGTTAAGAGTCATTTTCATTCATTGTTAGCTTGATCGTATAACTCTATGCTTCTCATTTTACTGATGGCCACTGGAACCAGAACACGAGGCACTCGCTTTGCAGAGGCACTCTGTTTAACGACATACTCGTAGCCTACCTTATTGCGCAAAGCACTGTCCAGTGGTCAGTATGATTACCCTTTGTCGCCTAATAAGGTCAATAGTGTTTGTTCTCATTATTAACACGTTGTTTACGTCAGTTACGATCGTACATGACGATTGCAGTGCAACACACGCATCGATAGGCGAGAACGGATAGAGCTTCCAGCTGCGACGATAATTTAGATCGAGACTGCAAATTAATTTGCATTAGAAGTTACTGCGGAATGAAGGCTTGATAAGTCCTGCGGAACTTTCGAATCCTGGGATCTGACAATAAGTAGGAGCTAGATGATATCGAGTAAAAGCGGGAAGTTGGCTTAGCGCCACCAACTACCGCCGCTTTTTTCCACGTCGCCCTCTTTTCTTTCCGCCATCTTACTCTGCCTCTTATCCCCTGTCCCTTTTTCTGTATCAAACTAAACTTAAGCCATGAAACAAGCGGCCAAACAAAAGCCATTTACAGTGAGTCGAGAACAGAGCGCTGCACGCTGTCCGCTAGGTAAAGCGAATCAGGCTGTGATTCATCATAATGAAGCCAGGAAGGTGAGGAATCTGCTATTGACATGTCTTTAGCGAGCGATATGCGATTAATTGGCGTTGATCGGTTGACCGCCCTTCGAAGAATTGCGACTAAACGTGCGCGCTTTGTGAATTCGCCGAATTTAATTGGTCACCGAGCATTATCGATCGTGGCACTTTGATATACGGATTTAACAGGTCCTGCTCTGCGTGCGCACGTGCTTGCCTGTGTCACTGTACCAACACTGGCGCCAGCATTTTCGGTGGATAAATGAATGCGTGTGTGCAAGAACACTCTCTCTCTCTCTCTCTCTCTCTCTCTCTCTCTCTCTCTCTCTCTCTCTCTCTCTCTCTCTCTCTCTCTCTCTCTCTCTCTACTCTTTATATCCTTCTCTATCCGTCCCGTATACGCGAATTCGCATGCATTCACATATCGCCGTGATTGTACGTGCATGCTCGAATACACTAGCATCCATCATTATTGCGTATTACACTAGCGTACGAGGGTAACGAGCGGGAAGTGGGCGCACGGGTTCGAAATTTTGTCGCTGCCTCTATTGGAGGCCATTATTAATTGAACACGTTCGAATTATTACGTTTGCATGGTTCATGCTTTCTCTCTTTCTCTCTGTCTCCCGCACTCAATTAAGACTGCTGGTACATTTTCATTGTATAATGACTTCTCGCCGTTGTTTACTCTTGTCAGCTTTTTATACGTACAGCGCATACAATAACTATAGTTTATTCGTAACGGACTTTAATACATGTTCCAATGAATCATATCAAGAATTACTTTCACGGTTGAAGATCACGAAGAAAGGTGTATTAGGAACATTATTTAATAACATTGCCGAAACTAACGTGAAGATCTATTTTGTTCGATACGTATCAAATACGTTTACGAATAAAATATAGGTTTTACGTTGAAAGTGCGAGGTCGCCATTGATTTCGCGAGGAATCATCCGTTCGACAGTTTCGTGCTTGGAGTGACCGTCAGTGAATCTTTTCTCTGCCTTCTGTATTTATTCAGAACTCGAGAGCCGTCTGCGTCGTTATCGATCAGCTGCTGCTGTCACCCCGACATCCAATCGGTGCTAGAATTTGAAATGTCACGTTTTCACAATACATATTTCCGGGTGATATTCGACGCTCGACGTGATCCTTCCTCTATGTCTCTCTCTTCCCGACACCCCCCATGTTGACCTCCATTTGTAACTTTACCGCACGGTTCACTTCCGGTATATGGAACTGCACGCAATTGTATTAAAATCGCTATGTCTCTAAACGGATTGCGAACTGACGCTTCGATGCATTGATATTGTACGCATACATCATACGTGAACGTGATATGCAAACAAGATGTGGTTTCATTGACACGCGTCTACTCCAAGGAACATATGTCGTTTCGAATAACGCGTTCGTCGTGACTTTATTTAATGCGTCGCGATGTGGGTTTTACGAGGAGAGTTTCAAAAATCAACACACGCTTTTTTATGCTTCCCTGCATGGAGGAGTAATTCCGGCAACGTTTACACTATGCTAATTTGTTTGCAAAGTCTAATGTATATTGGACACACAGCGTGTACTGCGTCCGTCGAATGAGAGACTGTCACAATGTAGTTTAAAACTGTGAAGGGAGTAGAATAAAGTGAAGATTTATTAACCGCTTTTATAACGCAATATCAGTTACGGTAACTGGGAAACTCTCGGAGAAGGAGAAAGGAACAATGTGACAAAAAAGATGGAACAGAAAGAATCGAGCCCTAGGGTCGAACTGTCGAGTTAAAAAGCAATTAAAATCTCATCGTTGTTACGAACAAAAACATAGTACCACCTTGAAAACACAGTAGCACCTTGTGTATCGGAAGAAACCAGCCATTTGCATTAACGATGATCCAATTCCACGAAGTAATTTTCGGAATATAAATTTGTCTCTACATTCGTCATCGTGCTCATATATCTTAAACTTCTTTTTGTCCCTTATATGTATATTACCTACTCTGTTCACGACAGCGCAACACGGCGCAGTTTGCTTATCCCAGTTATACTGATTACAAGTCGAGAAAAATGTGAATCAAGCGACAGATGCAGTTTATATTATGTTACGATTTAAGGGCGGTGGATGATACTTAACATACATCCTAGTCACTCAATTGCACAATCATTTGTGACCGACAATTCTACGAACCAGTGTATAACGACGTTATGTTAATATTTATTAAACTCTTACGTCAAACGTTTCTAGTCACCCGACTGCAATCTTTCTCACAATTACAAATAGTGTATTTATGGTAAATGAATGACACGTCGTGGACTAATTTCGTCGTTTGAACGATTCAATATTGCGCGGCAAGCAATCTTCAGCAAATTATTCCGTAATAATGTCAACACAGAAGCAATCTCACATTGTCAACAACATCGAAGACATTCCCTCGCCTTGTTTCCGTAAAACAAGGAACATCCGTCTCTTTACGTGCCTGCCGTATCTGATCTTACAGTGTACCCTCGACGTTTCTAGGATGCTATCGTATGACGTGCTGCTTCTCAAAGGATACAGCGCCCTTTGTCATGTACGCAAGAGAATTTACCCAGTTGAATATAATACCCAAGCCACACGCCTCAATTGACGCATCTGCTCTTTATGCATACGTCTTTCAATGTTTGACTTGTTTGACGCGTGAACAAGAATCAAATCGTTTCGCGAATGAGAATCAAAGCGAGCCGATAATATAATTAATCGCTGCTCGTGGCAATGGCCGTTAAGCCAGGATATAATTTCATATCGCGAAACGCGGTATTTTGGATGATTTAATATTTCATTGTTCCCGGTGGAACGCCATTATCGAAACTAATTAAATCCTCCTGAGCGCATCGTTCTGAGAGAATCAGGCCTGACCACGAGCACGTTTATTGATTCAAGTTTCGAGTGCGCCAGATGTTAAGTGTCACATTATTTCACTATTTTTGTAAGGCCATTTTGGTTTTGAACGTTATAGTATTATCGTAATCTTAGGTAATTCTGCTGCAACTCCTTGAAAGCAGGCGCTTTTAATTGTACTTTCGTGTTAAACTAGTGATACTGATCGAGAGATTTCGTTTATCATCGTCGAAATATTACATAGAACGATTACACAGGTTCGCACACGGTAATTTATATAGGTTTCACTGTTCGTTATTCTGATAATTATTATTGAAACCTCATTTTCGTTCTGTGTAATAATGCTAACAACCAAATCGACGATTGTTTCGTCTGTTTCGCTAAGTAATAGAAATTCGTTTAACGCAATTTGTCGTAGATTGAAAATTTATTCTATTATCAAATGTCAAGTAATAAGTGCGCTTAATATTATTTCCTGCGTCGGTATTGTTCTCGTGCCCTTTAATGCTCAATGCATTCGATGCCTCAATAAATTTTATCAATACTAGCCTTATGAAATTTTGGTTACGATTTAATGATAATTGAAGAAGCTGTACAAATTACACCTGTAATTCGAGTATGTATTCTCAAAATTCATAACTAAATACATGTCAGTATGTCTTTGTAACATTACAGAGATGATAAGATTGAAACTTCATGTTGATTCGGGTCTAAATAATGAACTATAATAACACTATTATGCCAGCCAGATTAACGTAACGAAGGAGACTAAGGTTGCACGCGCGCGTCCGCGATTTCCTTGAAGCGCCGGTGAATGATGAAAGAAGACGAGAAAACCTAATATCGCTGTTTCGTCATGTGCAGTAAGCGAATACGTGCTGCTTGCAGAGTCCCGTCCGCCTAACTGGAAGCCGGGCGCTTGTTAAACTCGCATCTGAGCCGTCGCCTCGCCCGTCGGTCGGAGCCTCCGGATTTTCAATACCATTAACGAGAGGCGCGAAAGGACAAATTGCTAACGCGATTACCGCCCGCTCGCTCGCCCCACATACCCCTCGCGAACCACCCCTCGTCGCCGCGCTGCCATCCTCCGGCATCTTCCAATCACCCCCGCCCACCCCTTCGCTAAAATTCGAGGCTGGCGTGCGCGCAAAGAGCAGCGACCCTTTCGGTACGCTCATTTTATTCCCGATTCAGTCCAAGTCGAACGGCGTGCCGCGAGCGAACCCCTCTCGCCGTCGTCGTCGGCTCACCCCAACCCCCTTGGCCAAATCCTTCTCCTACCTACTTTCAGCCGATCTCCCTGCCTCTGGCCTAGCAGTGGAAAGGATCGCCCGGTGTTATTTTTCACTCGCAGGACGAAAGACGGAGCGGAGCTCGCTGAAGGATGAGGATGAGAAAGAAAGATGAGGAGGAAGAAGGCATATGACTCTCCCCCTCCCCTCTCGGTGGTACGCTCGATTTTTCATATTACGGTACTAGATTAATACTAGAACTACCGAGCGGTCAAAATGACAGGCTGACATTTTAATATAATGAAGGCTCATTCTTAAGTCAATTCTATTTCTGAAATTTTTATCCACATTTATATATAATTATGTATATATTTTAAGAAAAGTCAGGCGAAATTCAGGGAATATAAAATCTTTTGAACACGAGCCTTCATTATAGCAAAATGTAACACCGGTCATTTGGAATGATCTAGGCCGAAAAATAGTCTCGATCATTGTACGCGAAGTAATTGTTATCACAACCAAGCGGATTTTCCAAATCCGAATAGACACGCACATGCTTGTTAACTAACTGTAGTGATGAGGAAGCAAAAGGTATAGTGGAGCAAGGAGAGCACATCGTAAACGATGATGCGTGATTAAAGCGTTTTGAATTTCAGGCGCGTTTGACGTATTTATATTGATTTTTACGGTTCCTGCGAAAATTGCTTGCCAGTGGTAACGATCGATCGGCGTACGCCGCAAGCCATGAAGCGTGATCGAAGCGTTTTGAATTTCAAGCGGGTTTGACGTGTTTGTATTGATTTTTAGATTTTTAAGTATCAATATAAACACGTAAAACACGCCTGAAATTCAAAACGCTTTGATCACGCTTCATCGCTCACGGTGGACTTTCCTTGCCCCAGTATACACGCCTTGTTTCCTCTTCAGTACAGTGCACGAGCGGGTGTGTGTGTATTCGGATTGGAAAATTCGCTTGGCGGTGGTAACGATCGCTCCGCGTACAGCGTACGGCGATCTGGACTATAAATGTCAAACAGATCGGCCGAATCAATGGTCGATTACGTATAGTACTTAAAAAAAAAAAAAAAATTTAGTCGATGTCTACGGAGTGCAGCGGTTGAAGGAAAAAAAAAAAAGCTCGATCAAACATCACCGATGAGCAAGGAATGCGAATGATGAACCGTGAGTTTTTCATAATCTGAAGGGACCGCTCGACGAATCGGGTAGCAATAAGAAGACAGGAGGGAAAAAAGTGATATATCGCTTAAGTCTGTAACCGTTCAACGAAGGAATGGTCGTTATTTGGAAAGGGCAGTTTTATATAGTACCCAGCGAGACGCTTTATTTTTGCCATGATTAAGTACGGACGAAATCCACGCAGAGGATATTTAGTCGTTAATCTAATATGTAGTTAAATCCGGTAATGTCCGGCGTTATTCATAGATTTTGATAGAGTTTCAAGCATCGTCCCACGGGAAAATGTTAGAAGTATCATAAGTTTAGTATTTTTAACCTTGAATCAAGCGCTTCGCCAGGAATAAAAAATAGGTTTTCTATATTTATTAATACATTTATAAATATATCTATTAATGACGATAGTTATATGTTGTTCAAACATATATATACATTTGAACCATGTACGTACATTTTGCATATAAATAAATACTACTGAATGCGAATGCGTTCTTGTTCTATCTGTAACGTGCCCTTTATGTTTACCGTATATGAGATTTAGCGCGCATCGCATGTCAAATTATTATGTTACACTTGTATCGATTGTGTATCGTGACCGTAAACATAATGTGTGCTGAACCACATGTTTCCCTATAAAATTATCTGTTCAATCACTTCGTGAAAGACATTCTAATGATACTATACATTAATGTTTAATAACAATATGCATCGTGCGTGAAACATTACAAAATAAACGTGTTATTCGATAAAGCGTCAAACACCCCTGACGTGTTGTTAGAAATCACATTGTTGCGGATGCAAAAAAAAAAACTGACTCCATGGAATCGAAGTTCGCTCGGCTCGCAGCGATTTACGAAGTAGAAGCCACTGATGCAAGGCTGGAAGCACGTATGTACGTACGTACATATATACGTAGCACGTGGATACGTTACACATCGGATAGAAATGAACCTCAAAAAGATCAAGTAAATCGGAAGATATAAAAGAGAGACATAAAAATATGTTCAATAGAACGTACCATGATAAACTGTCGTGTTTTAATAATCTCAGAAACATGATCGCCGAGTCGGCTGCGGAGAGGCAGATGGTGGGCGAGACAAAAAGTTAATATATCGGTGGCGTTCAAAATGTTTCTTGTGAACGGCGACGCGGTCCTTCATTAGCAAACGCGCACAATATTAGACGTTATAATGCTCGCGACACATGCAGAATACAAACCCACACTATTGTGCGGAACGACAATTAGACACCTGACGAGGTGTTTTCTGACATCAAAAGGATTTACAAACCCTGACCAAGCGCGTGTGTACGGCTATGAGCATTTAACCAATTCGTCCATCTCTCTCTATAATTAGCGAATTTATTTATTCAAGCGTTGCGGCACGCTGAAATGTTCGCGTACCGTCGTTACCTATTCAACCAGGTCAATTAGTCGGCCAATTAAACTATCCCTGGAGGACACGCTGACGTGGGAGAGACAGAGAGAGAGAGAGGGGCGGTAATATTCCGTAACCGATATTACCATGTTTCCGTTGTAAGGATATTAATACGAGATATCCGGGGCCGATGGCCAATTCGAGAGCCGAAGCGAACCGGTTCGTCAAATTAAGCGCGACCTGTCGCGCGCCGTTGATCAAAGAGCTTTCTTTCGCGCTTTTCTGCGAAATATCGAAGTCCCGGACAGAACGGCGTTTGTTATCGGACGGATAAGTTCATCATGGTAGATGACAGGTGGGGCGGGGGTGAAAATGTGACAAAGCAGAGAGACAGCGACGGGTGAAATGGTAGGTTGTCCTGCCAGCAAGCCGATACACCGCGCCAGTGCGAGTGGAAAAAGGACTTTAACACGCTGATTGAACGCCCCGAATCGGCCATTTATACCAATAACGGCAGACGTAACGCCAGAGAGCGTGCCCTCGAAGCTTTTCCCTAGAGAAACTTAAAGCTTACCACGTACACGTATACACACGTGTATACACGAGGGCGCGCGGTTGAGTGAAACCTCTTCGGTTTCTGAGGCACGTATCGTCGATAAAGCATCGGCTAAACGCGAGCATCCGCATGCTTTTGCTCTCGTAACTTGCTTAGTAGACCAAAGTACGCGCCATGTCCGCCGATGGGGCGAATGTCGAAGAAGGGGGAGTGCTCAATGAGGGGGGGTGATGTAGAGGCTGCCCGCGTCTCTAGCAGAAACAATGGCCTGCATGGGAGGGGAATAATTAACCACTTCGGGAAGCGCGCAACCGCCATTTTTCGTCCGACCGAACCAAATTGCGTTATTCGATGCAACATTAATTACGTCGATCGCGGCGTCCTGGGCGGCCCGGGTGACGCGATTTCGCATGTCGAAAATTTCCGGCCGCGCCGCCGACAGACAGACGTAAAATCCGTCGCAAGTATGTATGTACATACGTACCGCATAAAACGTGACCGACTGCGTGATGCGTAACACGCGCTGCCGTGTAGAATGTAAATTTTCCGTGATTGACCGTGATTAATGCGATTAACTCGTTTCTGGCCTCGCGTGGCAGAATGCATGCCGAAAGTGCTGTTTCAGCGCGACGTCACAGGCCCCTCCCCCCGTCGCACGATCATTGCCGACTCGTTAAGGACTGCTAACAAAAGCCATTTATATCGGGCGCACGTCTAATTATTGGTGTGCGTTTGAAATGTGCGCTATTTCTGTGATCTCAGTTCTCGGACGCTGTCCTAGTTTCTTACTTTGCGGGACTTCTGTAAATGTGGACTTTAAAAGGGGGTTAATTGACTGATGGCATCGTCATATTTATAAATTGGAGAAAATTCATCGCGGGATTCTTCGTCCTACGCGTTTAAAAAAGTGCAGCGACCTACATCGGATTTCAGTTCGGCGAGAGCTATTTGGGAAGTCTCGGAAGAGTTCGAGGCAGTATCCGACCTATCTGATTTCGTATACATGACATCGATATTACTTGCCCGACATGCGCTGCAGGGTACACTGTAAACGATTGCATCGCATGAGATTCGCGATTTCAACATTTCTAATCCCAGCAATGGGGGGAATGTATCTCTGAATCTCGATTACAATAATTGTTCGATTCAGCCAGTTTTGCTGCCAGATCCGCAGGCTTACGGAAAGTTGTGAGAGGAACGGACAGCGACGCGGTCCGATGGAAAGCGTAGAGAGGAAAAATGTGTGTGTAACGGAAAAAAGTGCCACCTGAGTTTTAAAGTAAGCGGATTCACATAGAGCTTCGCTGGAAAAAGGCACTTTTGTCAGTTGAGACAAGATTCATGTACCCGTGACCAGTGCCAATAATGTTATTTTAAACTGTATTTATTCCGTCGTTCAATAAAATGCCACGGAAACCATGTAATTTTTGTTGTGCTTACACCTCGCGTAATTTGTAAGACTATACATATTTTTCCCACGCTCATTTTGCATAGGTTATCATCGGATGTGACTGACACTGTGAAGAATATCCGAGCAAACACTGCACGATCACAAGGTTCGTGAGATTTAAACATCACAGTACCTTATCATTACATTACAATTACAGCATCTATTTATCATTTCGCTCGTCGTTGCTTCAACCGTACGCCATTGCTTCTCCAATCCCCACAGGTACCACGCGCTCCGGAACACCGAAAACACGATCAACGGGGTTTATGGGATCGTATAAAGAACTCGAAAAAGTAAACCGAACGAGGCGGCGTGTTGTGTTAGGTGCGTGTGTGCGTGCACGTGTATATATATATATATATATATATATATATATATATATATATAACATTGAATTCACGGGGGCTCTTCGTCATCTCAGCGGTTATTACCCGATAAGCTTCGATAAGTTTCAAGATCGATTTTCGAACGTCAGGCTACTCGACAAGGCAGCGAGGCAAGTGAGACGACAGGAGATTTCCTCTTTTCCGTTCTCTTTTTTTCCTTCTCCCCTTTCTCGCCCGAGCGCGACGAAAGAGTGAAAAGGAGTAGCGGCGAAAAGCGGGCAACGAGAAAGAGCGATAGAGAAAGAAAGAAAGAAAGAAGGAAAGGAGAATGTCTGCTTTGTCGATCACGACCGACAACGTCATCCTCGCCGATAGAAATACGGTTCCAGGCCATTTGTTGTGTCGGTCCAAGTGTCCGTACAAACCGTGCCCACTTCAGTTATTTTACTTGAAGGGATCAATGAGTGTTGCCAAACGCCGCGGTAGTTTTCATTTATACACTTATATATTTAAGTGTCTATTCATTTTAATTCGGTCATATTTCCATTCTACGGCGTGCACTAACAATAAACCGAAGCGTTTCCTTGAATGAGATCTATCGAGCTGACCTTATACATTACCATTGATACAGCTTTTTATCGAGATCGAACCATTATAACTTTCGGGTAGGGGCTCGGCAGGGAGCGGGCAGGAGAAGTTGGAGTTTTAAATTTAAATTGAGACAGAAATTGGATGCATCAATTTGGATATGCAAGAATAACTCGCTTAAAAGAAACTTCGATATCGGAAGGCTGATAAAGGCGGAAAGAGCGGCATGGGGTTCGGAATGAAACTTATTATTACTCACCGAGAGGGGAAAAAAATGAGCCTCCCAGACCAAATCCGATCTATCCTTTCAAATTGTATTTCGCTTCTAACCATGTCTACTTCGACCTTATCATGCACAAAATGAACGAAATGCGACGATATATTCTATGCGAACTGCAATTTTACAGGAACAGACAAATTACAAAAATATTGATACCATAAACATTTCGATAACCAAAAATGAAAGAAAAATATATCTGTCAAAGTTATTTGTAACACAAAAAGTAAGAAATGTACAAGCCATCATTCCGCAGAACAATACTATAATCGGCTTATAATCGGAGCGCCGACTGGACGTCAACATGACGCTTAAATTGTATAGGCTACACGTAGAGAAGTTGAACATTGGAAAACTACCGCAAAAGTGCATATTAAAGCGTGGATTCAACAGCCTTTCAAGTTGACGCCCCACGCATCGCTGTATGTCTCTGCTCGTGTCATGCCGAAAAACGCTGCTACGTTATTAAGTCGACACAATTCAACGGTAGCGTCAAAGCCTTTGCACCGCGCTCTTCTGCTTTTTCTCATCCCTTCTGCTTTTATCTCCTCTCCTCTACCCCGCTATCGTACACGATTGTCCACGTACGGACTGTTTTCTTTACGCTCTGATGCGCTTTTCAAATCAACCTTTGCGCCTTTATTCAAGCAAACTGAGAAACAGCAAACGCGACAGCACGACATGTTTCCACGAACATTCCTCCGCTGAACATTTTAACGTTTCGAGCGTCGCTTCTCGTGGCATGTAGCGTTTATCGTTATTGTGCCGACGTCGTTTCTAACGAATCGTTAACGGAGATAATCCTTTTTGCAAATACATTCTCTCCCTCTTTCTCTCTTATTCATATATCGATTCCAACTAAAACTCATTAAACATTGTCGCCTTATACTTGCAAAACTATTAGGCGAAAGCTTATTAAATTCCTTTCAACAGTGCGCTGACCTCAACTGAATACGACGCTCAGCTTCTACATATATCTTTCCCGGCTTCTGCCTATCCAGCCATCTACATTCGTTCCTCACGGGCGCATGCGTTTCGTGCACTTCCTCCTCCTCTCCACGGATGAAGAAGCGCTTCATGGCGGACGATAAATATTTCGGAAGAAATTGCTCCCGCGATTCGACATCGCATGCCGTTCCGCTGCAACGGCTTAATAACAATCGCGAACAAGAATGAGGGAAACGCATGACGACTTCTGCCGCTCCCGGTACGCGCATAGAGTCCTACCCACCCCCCGGGTGCGAATAAATGGAAACTTACAATTTCTAGATATTGGAAAATTCTCGGAATCGGTGGATTCTCGTTTAAGAAAGGAGGACAGAGGTACGGCGGCAAGCAAATAGTTGGCCAAGGACGGTGGACCAGCGGCGGAAGAGATAGCCGGAACATTTTCCGTATGCCAATTCTCTCCCACCCCTGTTCTCGATTCATCGTCGTGTCTGATAATAGAGACAATGTCCCACGACTGTACGTCCGATCTATCGACCGACAGTACATTGCCTTCTGACTGAGAATTTCGGTTCGGCCAAAGCCCACCGGATTTGGTGCGTACGCGCCTGTACATGTAGGAGCAAATATGTACATGTGCCCGGTGGTATTGTCAATTGGATACTTGCATAGAGGGAGGTCTACGCGGGACCGCGCCGCGCCGACACGTACGCGCCGAGCAGAGACGTCGATGTCGTCGATGTATCCAGGAGTAATTCCATATCCCTGGATGACGATGCCGTATCGTGTGTAAACAATTATGCACGCTCGGTTCCGCTAATTACTGACGCACTGTGTGACCGCTGCACTTCATTCGAGTACTTTCCATTGTTGGCGGTGCGTTCGCGTGTCGTGCATCAATGTCAGCTTGTTTTTCTGGATTTCATTGAAACGGACAAATGCGACGATCGTCATGGGGTAGTGTCGTGAAAAAGTTGCCAGCTGATTCTGAAGCACTAGAAACGACGAGCAGGGGAAAATGAGGTGAAACCGGGTGTCAATACTCTGACAAAATGTTGTTTTCCTGAGCGCCAAATGAATTTGTTGAAGCGGGACTTAAAGTTTCTGATTCTAGAAGATTCAATAAAGGCAATACAAGTCTTCTAAACCGTCTGATTTGATTTTTTGCTAACCGGGGAAATATATTACGTGCCCAGTTTTACCCCACTTTTCCCTACGTCCGTTGGCAACATTTTTCCTATCGAGACCTGCCGACCGAGGTATTTGAGAAAAATTGAAAACGTGGAACAAGTAAAGAAGAACTCTGTTGCTTACACAGAACTGACAGCAGATCCTTGGACTTTCAGAACGGAAACGTCTGTCAAACACTTGAGTTTAACTGCGGTTACCACGATGTACCTACCAGCCACCATTTTGGAACATTACTGGAGAATTTAAACTCACGCTACCCGTAGAAAAACAACAAACAAACTCGTAAATATACCGAAGCCAGCACTTCATTTCCTTTTCGCAGCGCAAGATAAGTGCCACCCGCATGGAACACGCTGAAAGTTTATTTCGCGAGGTGCAATATCGTTGAAGTTGTCACAGTAGTTCTGAGCACATCGCCCGTTCGCTATCATAGCATCCGTGCCCTCGGCAGCACGGTACGTCAGACAATTTTTCCACCTTGGACGGACTCTCTCGTGTCCAACATTTTCATTTGGCTCGCGAGCCAACAGATTCCGCTGAACAGACGGAAGTAACAAAGAACAGGACATTATTAGGAATTAGAGGTAGAGACAATGAACGACAGAACGCATGCATGCGTTCGCGTACGAGCGTTCGTCATGCGCGACGCACAAGAGCGGATGAAAGGGAGCGAAATAGTTGATGATATGCCATTTAAGTTTTACGCAGCGTGAAGTCATATCCAAGGAAAGCGAGGCCGTAGTAGACGAACAATTGGTCGATCAAAGGGACACGGAGAAGATAGGGGACAGGTGTAGAAATGGACAGAGACGAACGTGGACGGACAAAGGCTGAGAAACAGAGAAACAGAGAGACAGACAGAGAGAGAGAGAGAGAGAGAGAGAGAGAGAGAGAGAGAGAGAGAGAGAGAGAGAGAGGAGCACGTTGGGCGCAAATTACTTGAGGTTTCCGGCAACTGGCGCTAATTGAATTCCCCGATGAATCGAACTCTGCATGGCGCACCCGAGCGGAATATTGGCTCTTTTCAGCGGTGCTTTCAATAGGCGGCCAGGCGCAGGTATTAGTAGCAGCGACGGTGCTGGTGCCAATGGGGGATAGTGGGGGACGATGGTGATGGTGGCGGCAGTGACGGCAGTAGTAGTAATGATGATGATAGGCGCCTGGCACTGGTGATCGTAATGCTGGGCGACAGTGGTAGTGCCGGCGAAAGCGACGGTAGTGGTAGTATCGATGTTGGACGAAAACGCTTTGGCAAAGCTTCATCCCCGCGCTCTTCCTCCCTGTCCAGTTCTCATCCTGCGCCTCGTGGCCCTCGACATGGAGCTTTCGACCACAGAGCGCGGCCAGTACACTGGACACAATTCTCTGCCGAATCGTCCCGGTCTCTGAGGCGTGAGCTTCGTGGATGGTCCTTTGCATCGCGCTCAGGGCACGGAGTGCGGACGTCGCGATACGCGCAGGAAATTCAAAGTGAGCTTGCGAGAGCGAAGCCACTTCGCTCGGCATGCAAATTAGCCCGCTAACTACGGACGTTCGTTTTTGCGCGATATAAGTGCGTCTTCGGGCTTTGTCATTGAAATTCGACAGTAAAAGCGTCAGATCCGCTGGAAAGGTGGAATTCTGTAGGATGTAGCATCGCTCATGTTCTGATACAAGGTGTACACGGGACAGGGGTTGCCGGATAATTAACCCTGTCATTCTCGTTACTGCCGGAATACCGTTATCAGCACAGGAGCGCGTTATCAGGAGGCGGCAGGAGGTGCAAGGCCGACGCCTGGTCCGATTACTTGCGAAAGTCAACAGTAATTCCTAGGACGTGTACGAAGGGAGCAGTGAAAAGGGGAAAAATTTGCGAAAGGAGAGACGCGATGTATAATGAGGCGAACGAACGGCGGCCTGTCTGCGAGCAAACAAATGTCAAAATTTAAGAACTCGGCGGGGAATCAGCGGATTTTCGAAATCCACAGATGATCCTCTATATAGGCTTTGCATGCTCATTTTTGCGAATCCCACACTTTCATGTTACAACGGTCGGAGAGAGAGAGAGAGAGAGAGAGAGGGGAGGCTGAATAAGGGAGAAAGATAGAAAAGGGTAGGAGAGATAGGGAAGGTGGTAGTAGAATTTCGACTAGCCGCGTCTGTGGTGCACAAGATAAAGGCAGTAGGGGGTGGATAATTACGTTCCTCTTTGCGACCACCGCTTGCTCGCGCAAACTCGTTATCGCGGTGCCGTGGAAAACAGCTCAAACGGCGCTTCAACGTCCGTGTAAGAAACCTCGTCTAAGCCCCACCAACTCTGCTGCCCTATCTATCACCCTCCCTTTTATCTGGTCGGTCACCGACAGCTACCGTCGCAAATTTTTGGCTTCCCTGCTATATTTCGCCTGACCTCTGAACAATTTTAGGAAATTTGTGACACTGAAAATTGTTCACAAAATTTCCCATAACTTTTTCCGGCGAAATGCTCAGAAATTTTTCATTTACCACGATGTACGGAAGCACGCTGTGACGATATTTTACAACTTTATTGCGTTCCTGCACATAACACTTTAGGCCAGCCTCCTTTCTGGCTTAGGCCACTTTCATAATCCCCGGCACATTTAGCCATGTCGATAAACGTCAAACGTGTTAAGAGGGGAACGTTTACGGAGCGGCGTCTGCAGCGGACGAGATAAAGACGCTCGACAGCGGATAATTGCGTCGCCTTTGCTGCCGCCGTTCCTTCTATCATTATCGTGACATCGAGTCATTATCGCCAAAAGGCGTCGCAAACACGACAGTGTACCCATAAAAGATATGCTGTGGCTTGCCCTTTATCTCTCCTCCTTGCTACGTAATTAGCCCATTCCTCAAACCCTCTTTGCCACTGTGCGCGGCACGGAATTAAACGAACGAAAAATAATATAGAGACGTTGATAAACAGACGGAGAGCGGCAGAACAAGAGGAGCCAGCAAAATTTGTCCTTTGACACCGCTTTGCGGCAAATAAATAATGCTCCTCGGAAAGTGGCGCTCGGGTCATTCCAGCAATTCCAATTTTCTGATGATCTGATAAACAGATAAGTAAAACCATTAATTTGTCTGTAAATTAATTTTTAAGCGGAACACGGAGTCTGGGAGAGCTTCTCGCTAATTTACGATAGGAATCGTTTCTGCGGAGCGCTCGTTTTGTTTCGTATGTCGACCAGAGACACATAATGCGCGCGTGTATGAAGTCAACGAAGCCACCCCCTCATTCGATCCCAGGAACGTTATCGCTGAAAAGTTAACGCACACCCTCTTTCGGCATTAATTTAACGTAAATCCGTCCTACCCTTGCCAGGCACGCATGCTGCATCGAAGCCCGTTTATAACTTTGCGACGTTGAAATGAAAATAATAATGAATCTTGGTATTAGCACGACCGACGAATAAAACGCGCACGAATTTACTGTATCCGGTTAGAGGCGGATTTTTTCAAAGTATCTCTTATCTTTTACACTCATCCGCCCAGAATGGACCAAAAGAGGATGCTTACTCATTTACATCATCTACTTTTATACCACATAGTCGGTAAACCGCTTTCGCGTCGCTAAAAAAGAAACGAAGATTTTGCGCACTCTTGGAAATTGCATCCTATACAATTTGTGGCGTTAGTTTATACAAATTTTATGATAATTTCAGCATAACTGTTTGAAAATACTTGTTGCAAAGACTTGACAAACCACCCGACTAATCTTGTTGCGCTACGTATGGGTATACCTTTGAGTTCGGAGTACAACAGATCACTAACTTTCTTCGAATATAGTCATTTCCCAAGTAGTCCGATACCTTGTATCCGGTAATTTTTATTTGTCAGAATCAGATTGGCGCAAAATTTGTCTCTTAAAATCATTATCCAAGGATCTCGTACCACCCCGTTATCCGAACATTTTATAAGAAATACGAACGGTCATGAATACATATAATTGACGTAATGGAAAATGTGAGTATCGAGTATCAGAGATAAAATTGCGAAATTCTATGCTCATCGTACTACATCTTGTACGATTTAGCGGCTTATTCGAACAGTAACTGTTAAATAAATCCCTCAGTGAGTCATGAAAACGGTAATCGTGGTTAACTATTCAGTACAAAAGCTAATATCCAACTTCAACGGAACAGAGGTAGTTGGTAGTATGCCATTCCGAATTAGTCCGCGTAACATTTCTACCGTGAGTCCGAAAGAATTTTTAATCTTCTCTCATTCTCATTCTTTCGTTCGTTCTATCGGCCGTCTGTGTTACTCTGCCGGTCGCATAATTCGGATTCGTGTTCCATCGACGAAGTACAGTCCACGATTACTTCGACGTACCCCATCTCGCTCTTCCCTCTAATGACTTCTAAAACAAACGCGGGCAAATATGCATTGTGCATACAATATTAATAAACCCTACAAACTGGCGGACCGGCAAAGTTTCATCTCAATCAAAGGAGTGCACTCACGACTCCCTCGTTAGCGAAATTTCCCGCACGTGAAAGCTGCAGCAAAATATGGCGGGACCTGCCTGCTTCTCCGGTATATGCGGCAGTACACGCGCGCGTACAGTTACGCGTGCACGTATATGCACGTTGAAGATGGCTGGCACGGCACTCAGCGTCATAGAGCGCGCGCATACGCAACCGAACTATTAACTACGAGAGCCACATTACCGGCTCATGAGCAAAACGTACTAATGTTCGTGTCAGTAACATGACTTTACAACGTAGTACACCGGTTGTCTACACGCGGATCCGTATCTGCACAATCACTAATTTTCTCATCTCGTTTGCGACGGATTATACGCGATGAGTTGATGAGGTGAATGCAAATAGTGCTTTTTGCTGCGGCGATGTGCGCAAAGTAAACTTATCGAAGAAGAAGTGCGCTAGAAGCATGCGTACGCGATCCATCATCGGAATTATGTCAAAATGTTTGATATTCCTATTTGGGTAATGAAACTTTGTTAACCCTTACAACTGCCCTCTTGTACACAGATTTTGATGGAAAATTCTATTAGCGTTACATATTCTTCAATTGACTCGAATCTCATCAGGTTCACAGAAAAGAAATTGCATCAGGTGTGAAATCCTATACAGAAGTATTAGTTTTCAACGTAAAAGTAGAACGTACCGGAGACCTGCAAGAAATGAAAACTTGATATCATCCGTAACATCAGAAATATCTGAACGCTTTTCGATGGTTGCCAAAATTGACTGAAGCGAGTTTCCGATAATTGCAGCATCCCTTGGTATAAAATCCCATCCGAAGGTGGTTATAGCCGTTATGAGCATTATAGAAAGTTTTCGCCAGTTAATAAAGCGTGAACAGTCCGCAATTAATCGGCTGAATTCCCATCGCTTATTCTCGCTTGAAATAGCGGAAGGAGTTCATTATTATCAATTAACAATTGTGCGTTTGCTACAAAGAATACGCGATTATATCAGGTTTATTCTCTGTACTACGTTATGATATCATTACAAGTTGTTATCATAGGTTAAATGTACTACTTTGCAACATCTGTTGACCGACTTTTGGTATAATTCCTACGAAATGCAATTTCCATGGCCGCTGCTGTAGCTCTACAGCATTTACGTGTTTATCGTTAAAAAGTTGGAGATCGTAGTTTTGAACATGTATTACAGAGATACACGAAACGTGTATTGGTAAATTAAAAATCCGTGTTCTTAATACACGGGTAAGTATGCCTCTTGACGTCCGTGTACGCAGATATTAAAAGTCTTCAATTTATACATATAAATGTCATACTAAATTATACATCTCATAATTGCATAAGAAACTTTAAACGCGTTTTTTATGGAGCCACTTTTTTCAAGACGGGCGTGTGTTATGCTCAGCAATTACTGGGTCGATCGGCTGCACGTTTTGGCATACATGCAGAGCACATGTCGAGAACCATCCAAAATTTAAGATGGCTTCAAAATTACTATTTTTCGGCGCGTGGGATGTCATTTTTACTTTCAAGTTCGACCATTTTGTCAGTTTTAGAGATAGATTAGTTTGTCGAGGTTCCAGCCACGTCCGAAACCTTGTAGAGTAAATCTAGCGAAAGAAATCGTTCATTTAGGATGACAAATTGTACGAGCTACACAGTTACAGGTGCCCGCGCAGGTTATGTAACGAAAAACATCTCCGATCGAGCGCGACGATTGCGGCCGTACTCAGTCGTCCGAAATATGTAAACGATTTTCTTGCACCATACTCTACAAGGTTTCGGACATGTCTGAAACCTCGCAAAAATTATCTATCGCAAAAATTGACAAATAGCGGCAGCTGACAAAAAAAAGCGCGACTTCTCCCGTGCCGGAAAAATCGTAAGTTAAAAGACATCTAGAAGTTGGAGGTTCAGGCCACAGCCCAAAGCGCACTCTACGCGCGTGCGAAACCTGTAGTCCATCGACCCAGCAGTGGCTGCGAAAAGCGCACGACCGACTTGGAAAACGTGATTTCGAGAAAAACGCGTATAAAGTTTCCCATGCATTTACGAGGCGTATAACGCGACGCGTCGCATAAACCCGTCATAACTTCGTCAATTTCACGAATTCCGCCTGCAGCTTTCGAGGATACACTCTCCGGACCTCGAGCTATAAGAACACGGAAAATGAACGAAAAAGATCGATTATTTTGACCGGAGCGCTGCCGAAGAAACGGTGCGCGTCTAGAAATTTTCGGGTCGAAGCCAGTGGATTTATTAATTTCACGTAGCAACAACAAAATACCTTTCTGCGCGCCCTAGGCCCGTGCCTATTTTGCTTATTGTTAGTCGCAACCGTGGTCCTGCGCGCGAGAAAGCAAATAGAGACGTGGGTGGTGAGGGACTGAAACAGTGTATAGAGCCGATGAAATCGGACGAGAGTGGGAGTAGGAAAGGGCAAGCGGAGGATGAAGTAGGAGGAAGGACGACTTTTGAAACGATCGAGCGCAATCGAACCGGACGCGAATGCCGCGTATTATTGAGCGAGGGAGGACGCATTATCCAGTAATACGCTCGGCTGCATCCGGCATTATCGGAAACTCGTTGCTCTGCCTCGGCGACGCCGTATTTAACGGGGTCCCTGGAGTGAGTCCCAATGGAAAAGCTCCTCGTCCCCGCTGCCGCGCATGGCAGCAGTAAGGAATGACGTATAACGAACGGGTGATCCTTAGCTCAGAAGGGACGAGGCTAAGCAGGAGTGAAAGGAAGCGAGATTATCGGTGGTTGGAGACGTATTATCATACGCGCGATTCGGAGCGTGTAGGAATCATGATCGCGTCGCATTACGGAACGTTGTCGATTTTGCGAGGCTGGACAGCCAATTTGGCGGACGATATTTTGTCAGTGGGATATCCGAAAATCGAGACGCACGTTTCGTATTGATAATGGAAAACGGTACGCATTGGCACTAGAAGTGCCGAGCAGTCCAAGTGAAATTAATATGGTGGAATATTTAGCCATTAAATGGGAAAGAAGATTTCTTTGAAGAAGTCGATAATAAATGCATATGAACGCGTGGATTCATAACTTTACTGTCAATTGGCATCGCTGTCACATTTACTGAATGTGCAAGGATCGTGGGTCGTGAAAGCATCAGAATCAACACAGTGAGTACACTTGCCCCGAACGCTAATGATATCTTTGACACCTCAAGCACGTCGAACTTAAATAATGATTCTGCGAGGATGAAGCGACAAATATCGGGTCAGCGGTTCCGTCATAAACGATCTGTATTTTACATTTCAAGTGGAAAAGTGTTTCGCCGATGCGCGCCGACAGCGCATGCATTAAAAGATTAAAATTCAATTAAAACGCGCCCATACGGTCGGGGGCTCCTGCGGCATAAAAATTTGTTCCTGGCCGTGACGATTGAAAGGATGAGCGACGAGTTTAAATGCGGTTTGGCGAGTCTGCTTCAGAAAAACGGGTCAATTTGTGCGCGAGGCACTGTGTGCATTATGTACGCTGCGACGATGAAAAGCCTGACGCTGAGAAAATATGGCAGCCAAGCGTACACGCTCCCTCTTCTTCACTCTCTTTCTGATCCGCGGGCAAAAAAGAGGACGACGAAAAAAAAAGAAGAAAAAAAAAAGAAAAGCACCGTCGCGGAATTGCGAGGGAAATGTGAAAATAGTAAGCATGCCGAGAGGGACACAGGAGCGATGAAAAAGAAAGAGAAGAAGGCCGGGGAGAAGGATGGCGAGGGGTGTAGGTATATAGCGAGCCCTGCGGAGCGAAAGGCAGATGAAGAGAGGATTCGAGGAAACGTCTTGTCGCTCCTACGGCTGCGAGACCATTTCCCTCGTTTCCCAACTTCGCCGAGATACCGAAGAAAGAGGTGGGATGAAAAGGCAAAGAGGGAACGAGGGAAAGCAAAGACGGGGGCGGAGAGTGAGGGAGCGAGAGATAGCCTCCGTAGAAGCTTCCTGTTTCCACTGCCGGAAAAAGGAAACGCCTTTCCAGCGCTCTCTCTCTCTCTCTCTCTCTCTCTCTCTCTCTCTCTCTGACTACCTGCCGTTTGCTCCACTAGCCTTTCCCACATCTCGCCCTTTTCGTTACTTGCGACTATCTACTGGTTTATGACGAGATATTTAAATGGGCGTTCCGTCTCATAATTTAGTCGCTCACATTTTAGGAAAACGGAAGTCCCTGGATACGGAGTACCGCGCAGGACACTGCACAGTTCGGAGGATACAAAAGTGAGAGGCGTGACTAGAATGTGACGTGTCGCGAAAGGAAAGGGAAGGGGAAGATGCTCGAGAAATAAATCCCAATAACGACGCATGTACGATGCATTAAGCTCCGTGGTTATGCAAATAAATTCGACATTACGATCAGCACTAATTCTTGAAATATTTCAGAAATGTGATAGAGAGGTGAAATTTGCCGAAATGTTACAGTGGTACTCGTGAAGCTTTATACCGCCGACAGGGGTAGTTAAAAGATATTTCCTCTCTAGTTTATAGTACACCCTTATTAAACCCATTCGTAAAATCCTTAGTAACACTTTACGGAAGTTTACTAACGGATGTAAATAGTTTCGTAACGTCAGTGTATATGCGTTGCTGAGTTATGAACAAGTGTAACGATCTGTATAAAGATTTCGAAAATTAAAATATAGAGACAAAGTACTTACCCGTGCAAGTGGCTAAGAGACAAATCGCAATCAGTACAGCACGTTTCCTCGGCAATCTGAAAACACAAAAAAACACGAGACATTAGTGACTGAAATTATGCTAGCCAACATCCGTTGTCTGCTTATATTCTAGAACAATGAAGTACATGTAACTCTCAAAATTTGTAGAAGACTGTACAAAAGATTTGCCATTGATTTTATACGAAAATCATGTTGCACTACATCCTTACTAACGTGCCACGTTTATAACACGAAGCCATCATCAGTACAATTAACGCTCAGCATTAATTCGAACTGAATGCGTCCACTGATATCAGAATTATTATATCCATTACTTACACCAAACGCAATACACTACCAAATGTTTGTGCCCAGTACTATTATTATGGTTACAAAATTTACAAAATAAATTCTGATATTGTTAAAAAATGTGTTCTAATTTATAAACACAATTCTATAAACATCTAGTTTCACCTCTCAATCTCTCAGCGCATGCGAGAGCAACCGATGATGACTGTTTGCCTCACTACGAGTAGAAGTCCCGTTAAGTATGCCAGACATACTCAGCGACCATGTTATCACGTGGCGGCAGGACATGTGGGAACATAATATATAGCGCTCAACTCACTCATACCGACGTTTGAACACGCGCGCAAGCGAGCATATACATGTCATCGCGTACGTACATACTGTGTCGAGATCTATTATACATAAGAACACAAACCTGTGGCCGTGGCTGCCACAAGTCACCTGGCGAAATGCACGTGCATATCGTATTCATGGTAGAATCACTAAATGACCATGTGGTAATTAGGTGACGTTAAGCATCATGGCACATTAACGCCGTTGCTATGCGCGAGAGAATGAGGGAGGTTACGTAGACAAAGAGAGAGAGAGAGAGAGAGAGAGAGAGAGAGAGAGAGAGAGGCATGAAGATGCGAGCGGGAGGGCGTTTAGTCGTTAACGCTACTATGACAAGTTACAACAGCCAGTGAGTAACACACACAAGCGGGGTCCGTAGTGATGGAGAGACAGTGAACACGGTGAATACCTTGTAATCCTTGTATCACGGTTGAAACACGTTTACGCAATGATGGATTTGTGCGCAATGTCAGAAAGATGCCAAGGAACAGATTCTTTTAAGGAGGGCTAGTCAGTTTGATTAATTGCGGAATTTACGAATACTTCGTTTCTCTGTTTTTTAAAATAGTTGACGATACCAGTGCATTATATATGATACGACGATATGCGATAACGTACTTTGATATGTGAAATGTATCGCTAATTGCATGAATTATGCATGTGTACCTAGTAACCGACAATGTAGTTGCGTATGCGTTTATTTTAACTACATCGTGCTGGTATCTATGACTGCTCCAACGGTTTATAACGTCATAATTAACGATAGAAGACTAATTATTATGCCGTGCGTACCGAAATCATAGACTTGCAAAATTAAAGTGCAATTGGGGCTTATCGCGGTAATGCTGCGAACTAATGGTACCCTTCGATCTGTCCGAGTATAAACTCGGTATGTATACTCGTATATATAGGTCAATACTGTTTATGCAGATATTGCACGTGCATTTAATGTGAGTCAATCTCGTTCGCACTGACACAATGCATATATTGAATCTGATGCGTCCGTTCACAAAGATTACTGCATCCATTTCAGATATTTTCCGCTCCCTTTATGTAACACATTCAATGAAAGTCCCAGTAATTTTCAAACGTAGCAAGGCTACGCTCATGTTATACGATAACAAACCGTTTCATAAAAGGCATTTCGCTGATGGATGAGTACAATGGAACCTATTATATAACAGTATTACACCATGGTGCATGAAAAATGTATATCTACTTGAATCCAACCTCTCGCAGTTGAGTAATCCAATATTCCCATTCGGCGGGTATATTTTATACCGCAAAGGCACGAGATAAACCTGATAGGAAGATACATGCGATAGTCGAACGTTCAGGTGTGGGCATGTTCAGAAAACACAGCGCACTATCGCCGTTGCACAATAAACTAACTTTCAGAAGCGAAATGGTCAGTTTTGATCAAATTTAGCTTCGGTCTTATGCATATACATACAGCACCAACTTCGCCATCGCGAATATGCGCCGAACCACGGTCACGCTCGCAACCTAAGTTGTTTCGACGTTAATGAATCAAGTTCGTAATCCGCTTAATCAAATTTGTCAATTCACCGGAAGGCTAGTCTCGCGGATTCTCTTAAATCGCCATTAAATATTACGATGTTGTTGGAGCGCGATGAAAAAATAGCTACGCCGCGTTAAATGCCGGATTAGCAAACGCTTTCGTTCATCCATAGGCGCCTCGTGAATATTCATGCAACGAAATATATTTTGAGCGGATGTAACGCGTCGATGCACTAAAAATCACACTCAGCTACGTCGCAAGATAAAATTGTGAAAGAACAGCCGCGTCGATTAGTAAACCGTTGAGAATCGGGAACAATACGAGAATCCGAAGAAAACTTCAGTGCACTTGCTCATCGACGCTGTTACAGAGAGCGGAAAGCAGTAACTGGTATAATACAGACGACAGAGTGGAAGTAACAATAATAACGGCGCTTTGCACTATCACTGAACTAACTACTCTGTGAAACAGGCATGTTTAATAAAGCCCCAGGATAATTACGTAAATTATTAACCTTACAGTTGGCGAGGTAATAATGGAGTTATAATAGTGTCATGAACGTACCAGCAGTTCTATACATGCATCCACTTATTTGCACATATATGCTCCTCAGTGCAACATGAACGCAACAATTTTATAGATCCACTAGGAAATGTGTGCATTCAATTTTGCATACGAAAATAATATGAACTGAACTTTGACCCAATCCAAAACGTCAGCTACATTTTAGAATTTGTCAACTCTCTACAATTACCGGATGATATGTTTTTACTATGCCGTGTACATTAATAGATACATTCCGGCAATATATAAATAAACGCACACGTGTACGCATGTATATATATAGGTATTATGCATAGACAGGGACACACATGTCCATAGTATGACTCGTACAGCAATGTACATATACATACTACGATGTACTTAATGTTACTCATGTCTCGGGGAAACTTTGTAAGCTTGCCGCCGGAAGAGAGCGGGTGGGCAAGATGAGAAGGCAAGCAGTAAAGCAAGAGTCGGTCTAGTTGACAGAGTAAAAAAAGTTGCTGTAGAGTACGATAAGCGGAATGCGTCCCATATTTATCGGAGTGTGAATTATCGGAATTGCGGTAATCACTACTACGCATACTATGTCTCGTTTGTAAACATGTGTGTCGATATACGAATGGTGCTTTGAAGCACTTATATACGTCGAGGATCTTTTGTTGCTGTATTGATCGCTGCCTATTGTAAACAGGGAAAAAAGGCAGCGATTCTGTTATCACGCACCATGTGTTTAGTTAATGTTGCAGGGTCCTTCGATAAGAGAAATATTATTAAAATGCTGTACAACTTTTACCCCGTCATCAATCTTCAGAAAATACATACCGCGCGTGCCCGCAGACAGACACTGAACATAGATTCTAGCTTGTTCCAAAACTATCTGCATAATATGCAATTTGCAGTTTGAACCGTGAATTAGTTGCGGCAACGGCAGTAAAGTTTCACAGCTGGATATGCAGCATCATTAGAGACGACACTTATAGCAGTGATTACGAATGATTCATTCGCCTTCCAATGTAAAGCTTAAGATAACTGATGGCTGAAAGAGGATATCTTGTTTCTGGAGAAGTCGAGCTTTCCTAGAACATTGCATTATCCAAATTCGGCGATATTGATCGATAAAAAAGCATATTTTCGAACACAGTTGATTTAGAATCAATGGGACTATTAATTATATTACCAATATTTGATGTAACATGTTTAAACGGACTAATTCACCTTGCACTCAACAAAATTACGGCCACAGCATACAAATATAACCTATTAATCACAATAAGTGCCGTTTCTTACACTGTCCCCAGGAAATAATGTATAATACAATATTACAGTAATTGCGCATGGATCGCGTGCATTGCACTGCATCTTTATTCATTATGTTTAAAAAAAAAAAATAATATAATGGAGGTATAAAAGATTCCCGAACGTGAATAAAAATGATACGACCCCGTTATAAATCACGTGATTTTAAGAAAAGCGTATGTATTCTTGCTTACGCATTCACTTTCTCGTTCATGGTTAAGCGTCTACGTTCACGTTGATAAATAGGCAAAGGAAAGTGTTCTTCTACGAAACTATGTAACGACTGCAAAACAGTTTCTCGACTACATAGTTGCAGGAGTCATGAAACCACTCAAACTTTGTGAACTGAACTAACCTGATAGCAAATTAAATTTCCTATCGATCCAAAACAAAATCCTTCCGATCACTATGTGTGTGTTGGCTGTCACGTAGTATCACAGTTACGTAACACTTTCATTCGGTGACGGATAATCTAAGATCTCGATTACGGTTCTAGCCGCAGGGATCATTGATTGGGGTGAGTTCAATTGTATTAATCAGCGTCGCGGTAAGGAACGGATAGGGACGTATTAAATCGATTGCGCAGCGAGAAAGATTGCCCTTATCAGCGACTTTATCGGGATAATCGAATGGAGTCGAATCCGGCACAGCCAGCAAAAGCTGCCTCTTGGTGGAAAACGCATCGTCTTGACGAAGTGGCGAGCTATAGAACGACGAGCTTGACGAAGTGACTATTTTCGTCCTCATACGTCGCCGCTGTAAATCACGATCGACAGAGCCACCAATCCGGCAACCGTAAAAATCCCAGTGCTTTTTCCTTACCGGCAGCAGGATCCGGCCAGCTTCGCTCTGACTTTCGTTTACGTCGCGACGCTCCCCGTTGTTCGTTGGCGATCCGCTAAAGCTAAACGGTCAATTTTTATTTCCTATCGCACGAAAAAGCTACTTTTTGTTGGCCGTTCCCTGGGAACAATTTAAATCGAGCTGTAGCGTTCCCGTCGGCTGGGCTGAGAAATATTGTTTCGGCGGCATTGAAGACAAGTATTTTCTTTCTTCAAACTATAATCTTGACTACAGCAGAGCGCCGCTTCCGGCCCATCCATTGTTCTCGCACTCCATTTCTGCGGTCGGGTTAAGTACGTAATCTTTTTCCGTCCACCGCCCTCAACGTGAGCCCATCCACATGAATCGCTACCCTCTTCCTCAAGCGTGTTCCCATTTCAACTCCGTTCAAATTGGTATGTTCAAATGAATTTAGATCTGATCCTGATAAGTTCACCCTATTACGCGAATAACTTGAATACGTAACAAAACTCAATTATGCGGTACGAGCCGTCAACCCAAAGAAACCGCGTTCCTGCCCGACCTCGCCTAAACCAATACCCTTTATCTGTCCGACAGTTCATTTCAGCAAGATCAACGAACGTACTCCCTACTCCCCGTAAAAAGCTGAACAGACAGCTCGATTGCTCATCCGTTATGCGGGATGATGTAGCAACGACCGCGTGTAATCCGATTATAAATTGGGGTGAATTTATATAAAAAAACGCCTGCCAGCCCAGTCGGCGGCGCGATGTACGTACGTCATACGATAAAACATCGGAGCACGGAGATGGCACAGTTTATCGCATTGTTTTCAGGCCCGCCCCTCCGGCAGAACTCGCCGAAAATATCGAAATGATTTATTTCTGTCATATAAATCGCGACGCCCGAATGTCCCGTTACATTTTAACCAACTGTGACGGTTCGAAAGTTTCCCTCTGCGAAATTTCATAGACACCTACACACGTATGTACGTACCCGTGTTATCTGAGAGGGCCGCGCGCGAGGAGGCGTATGTGTGTGTGTGGTCGCTGTGACCGGAGCGTACGCGAATCGAAAGTGAAGAAGTTTGTTCGCGCCGGAACATCG